>JAGVSL010000097.1:1371260-2742520 GCA_022494535.1 Himalopsyche phryganea
ACTAGTAAATTAATTGATAGAGAATGTGTCAAGACCAAGATTCCGAGCAATAGCCGTGCAGCCGAATAGAAAAAATTATTGATCCCACAGTGTCATGATACTGAAACAAAAATAAATTTTAAACTCAATACTATGCTTTAAGACGTCGACTGAGGGTGCTTGATGAAATTTCAATATCAAATTTGAATTATTGAGATTTTGTACACTTTCATGTATTATGTCACTAACGACCCGGGCTTCGTCTTTCGAGTCAATGCGAGTCCATTCGTGCGCTCGAATACCCGAAGATGCCGAAAGGCGAAACCTGGGTCGTTAGTGACAAAATAAATGGAAGTGTATAAAAACTCAATAATTCAAATTTCAAAAAAAATAATTCAAATAAACACTATGCAATTTTAAATTAATAATGATAGAGTTCTAACAATAAAATGCTAATTCAATCAAAGACTCGTTTAAGCCTTATGAAGCGGTGTGTTTCAAGATTCTAAGCTTAGATTTGTTAAATTAATCTTGTTTTTTTTCAATACTATGTACATTGGGAGCGGTGGAGCATATATGGACTCCTAATGAAGGTATATCAATAAAAGTTTTTTCAACGAGAACTGTTTGTTGAGAATATTTCTTTAACCTCTCTTTAGGCTAGGATATGACTAATGACGAGGAAATTACTCTTGTTACGCTCCGTGTCAAAAGCAGGATAGGTCGGAGGGAATTTCAGACACTACGAACATCGAACAGAAATCTATATATCGATGGAAAAATCAATTTATCAAACTGTCGGTACTGAGATTTGAGCCCGTGAGATCTGTAACCGAACACAATGACGTTGACCACTGCACCACGTTCCCGACAATAAAGTATGTATTATACATAACATTCATTCGACCTGTGTTCATGTATTTCTTGTGGTGCTGGTTAAAAGCATTCAAAGAGTGCCGAGTTCGTTATGTCACCTGGTATCTTTGGACCTATCAATGGAAAGCAGTCGGGATGAAGTCAAAGGTAAAATATGAGTTATACACACTCTACAAAAGACCACACATGTATCGAACTGAACAGCTTTAGACGAAAGAATGACGTTTTGGAAACCATCAGACAAACAAAGAGTTGGTTGAGATTATCGATTTTTGTGACGAGACGACAACAGATCATCGTAAAGATTTGGACCTACACTTGGCCGTATCGCCAAGAAAAATGATAAGAACGATTCGTGTATTGAAACAACATGTTTTTTTTAGCACTTTTAAGATGTTGAAGCAATTATTTCATTAAAAAAAAATATTAAAAGAAGCGCTGACCTTGTACACAAAATCATGCGAATTTTTGAATCTTTACAACATTAATCAGTGGTGTAATCTAAGGTTTTGACTGTCAATTTTTGGTGGAAAGGCATTATTATCAATTGATGAATGTTTTTTTTTTATTATTTCATTATAAATTCCTGCTTTGTGCTTTTTTTTCCTGTAATTTTTTAAAAATGTTATTATTGAAAAAAAAGATAACAAGTCACTGTTTAAGGACGTCATCTTTATTACATAGCATCTCCCAATGTGGAGCATATGGCCTTCTAGTAGAGGTATCTCAAAATTCGTTTTTTACTAAAACTGCTAGAAACTCAGTTGCTCAATCTCTTTTTATAAAAGAGAGTAAGGAAAGACGGATAAAGCTAGAGCAAGACTAGTGGTTAGCTAAACGCTCTCGATTGAAAAATCAATTTATGAAACTGTCCGTACGGGGACTTGAACTCAAGACATCCATAACGGTAGCCAACGACGTTGACGACTGCACCACGGACTCGAAAAAACAATTTTTTTTATCGGAATAGTATAACATTTAAGGAATACCTGAATCAACTGAGACATTATCAAAATTTTGCAGTGCTAAACTTTTTCAATGACACGAACGTTTTTAAATATATCATTTTTCAATTTTACTCATTAATAGACGTTACTTACACAGAAACGTCAGCGTTTTGATTGCATATAAAAAAATATTATGTTCTACACCAGGGATTGCAAGCCTTTCCGGTCAGTAGGCCGTATTCATTTATTATAAAGCCGCATTAAGGAAAAATTCATAAAAATGTAAGTACACTATTTTGTAAATGAAGGAAAACAATGAAGTTTATTTACAAATTTTCAAATTTAGAAAAATTGAATTCAGTCGAATGGCCGCACTTGAGACCTTAAAAGGCCGCAGGTTCGTTACCCCTGTACCTATGCTAATAATAGCCTTGTGAAATATATACACATTTTTCGATTTGTTACTTTATTTTTAAAAGAAAATAAATTGTCAAATAAACATAAATTCAGCCCGATATCGAAAGTGCGTATCGGCATAAAATTGAAAAAAAAGAAAGTTAATTATTGTATATTGTGTAAAAAAGTAAAATATTGTTTAGTCCAGCATAAAATGTGTACCTACTGGCATTTGGTTAACGCATAGCATTCTCAGAATTCATGGCAAAATATAAAATAATACAATATGGTTATCTCGTAGTTAATTTAAAATGGGTATTAAAAACTTTTTATCGTACACGGTGGAATTTAATATTTGACCATGTGAAATAAAAAAGCCATTAAATTAATTAACTCATACCTAAATACATCAGCAAAAATATATATGGGTACGTGCAGAAACCCCTATTCTAATAATTACTTTTAACCATTTTATAAATTTATGAGTTTTTGCGATGCCGAGTTTATAATTTGTCAGTCTGAAGTCTGTGCTAAAAATAGTCTAAACATAAAAAAATACTTAAAGAATCACTGTTTATCAGTCAAATATTATTAACTGTTTTCATGCTAAAAAAATCCCTTCAGATCTCATGCAGTGACATTTTGTTAAATAAAATATTTGGCGCATTAACTGTCAGCTGTAGTGCCAGATATAAAAAAAATAATCGTATTACTGATTATAAACAATTACTGATTAAATTTGGATTATTGAGATTTTGTACACTTCCATGTATTTTGTCACTAACGACCCGGGTTTCGCCTTTCGGCATCTTCAGGCATTCGAGCACACGAATGGACTCGAACTGAGAGACAGTAAACAGTGTCTAACGCTTATATAGAAGATACAAATGCGACAAATATCATTTACGAGGCAATACATTATACGTCTGAGAGCCACACCGATACCTGAGTTAAAATTTCGGAAATCGTCCTAATCCTTATTTTGTAAACACCATATTACCAGAGTGGCGATTGCCGCTTTTCAACTTCTTTTAGAAATACCAGTGATTTTACAATTATAATAGTATTGTGGGTTTTGACGGGATGTAATTCGACGAATGGGTAAATATATACAATCATTCCACATTTAGTGAAATCTGTTAGGTGTTTCAACGTATCGGATATAATAGCGGAGAATTAGGAAGGTTCAGCTGCTCATTCAAGATTGGTAAGGAGTATAACTGGCCTCTATTAATTTCTAAAATTTCCTGATAAAATAATTTATGATCCCCCATGTTTTTATGCAACAGTTTAAGTTCAGAAATTCTTAGATATGGTTAAAAGAAGTGGTTTCCAACCGGAAAGGCGTCAAAATTTTGTAATTTAAAAATATTTTTTTATACTGTAGTATCAAAAAATAAATAGACATTCATATCGTAATATAACTACAAATTCAGTGAATGAATTCTTATTATACTCATTGACAAAATATACTCTTAGAGGCAGCACTTTTGAATAGAAAATTTCGTAGGTAATCAACAAATAAAAATAATCTAATGGTAATCATGAAACCTCAATGTCGAGGCAGAAAGAAAAAATTGTTGTGAACAGTCACAAGATGCTGAATTATCATTTTGTGGTTGAAGTTAATAAAAAAACTATTTAAAATCGACAGTGAGCAATTTGCTATAAAAAAATTTTGCAATACTTTCAATAGAACACCAATAGGCAGATAAAGTCGATTTTTATAATGTTGCTGACGATTTTGCCAAGAGCAATGAAACAAAAAATATTTTTTTTTATAATTTTTTGATGTTTTTTGGTGTTATTATTCTGTTAATTACATTTACCATTTTTTTCGATAAAGTTTTTATAATTTAAAACGTGTCTATATTATAATATCGATTAAAAAAATTAAAGGTAGGGAGGCGAGATTGTTTTTGGATAAGGTGTAGAAGCATAAAGATTGGAAGTCGCTGGTTTAAAGGGAAAACTCAGATGCAAGCTAAACCTAAAGCTCAATTCAAGCGAAGTAGATGAGGTTAACATAATAACATTATTTAAGTTACTCAACTTCTTTCAATAGAATGTATGAGTCGCAGAGTCGATAAGCACGCTCCTGGTGATTTTTCACAAAGTAGGTTTTTAATGTGGTACGTATGTGTATCGAGATGAAGTAAATGTCAATCGAATCAGCTAAAAATGCAGTGTATTTTCATTCACAAGATTGCAATCATGAGTGAGTGATTTCGTATTTAGAGAATTTTTTATTCATTGTTTTATCTATAGTTATTTGAAGGCGGCCAATAAACTAAGACATTTTTTTTTATCCACAAAGTCCACAATGATTTGACGAGGAGATAGTATAATATATAGTTAAAATTGATAACCTAGTTATTCCACTGGTTATGTTACTAACGTAACGCTTTTCGCTTCTTTAAGAAGCATTTTCAGGCTAACTATTTTTTTCCATGTCCGCTCCCAACGTGGCGCATATGGTATCCTAATGGAGATATCTCAACAGAATTTTTCTATGAAAACTGTTTGTTATTCAGTTGCTCAACCTCTCTTTTTTTTGAGACAGTAGAGATAGAAGGATAAGGCTAGGACAGGACTGGTGGTTAGCTAATCGCTTTTGCTACGCCCCGTGAGAATCGGATGGGTGGGTGAGAAGTGAGTTTAAGACATCACAAACGCTCAGATTACGAACAGAAATCCATAAATCGATTGAAAGATCAATATATGAAACTGTTGGCACCAAGAATTGAGCCCGAGATATCCGTGGTCGTAGTCAACAACACTACCTACTGCACCACGGACGTCGACGACTAACTATATCGAAAGGTTATTTATTTCAAAGGTAAAAAATTATTCTAATTCTTAAATTAAAAATTAAGGGTAGGGTGGGTTTGTTACCTTTTACTAAACGTGGGGAAGAGGTAAGACATAATCAATGATAGTATTTACCATAACACTGCTAGTTACAAATTAATCACTAGTGCTTTGAGGTGAAAATACCAAGGGAAATAAATTTAATAGTGGTGAGCCGCCTGTCCTAACTAAGTCTAACTAAGTAACAAAACCAGTGGAAAAACTAAGTTATCAATTTTAGTTTTAAATTAAACTATCCCCGCTTCAAATCATTCTGGACTTCATGATTTAAAAAAAAATGTGTTAGTTTATTACAAGGAGGGCAGAAGAAATTTTTTTCATTCTGGGTCACACTTAAAGTTTGAGATTTTATACACTTCCATGTATTTTGTCACTAACGACCCAGGTTTCACCTTTCGGCATCTTCAGGCACTCGAGCGTACGTTATCGCATCGTTAGTGACAAAATCTCAATAATTCAAATTTGATATTGAAATTCCATCAAGCACCCTCAGCCGATGTCTTAAATTATACTTAAAGTTTGTCCTAATGTTTTAAAATAATGTCTGTAAATGTGTTATCATGTATTTAAATTTAAAATAAAAAAAGCTCTTCATAAATTAAAAATGAAATTACACAAAGTTACCGTCGAACCCATCGAAAATATTAAACGGATGGTTTATTTTATTGAAAAAAAATGACTGATTAAAATTAAAAATATAACGCACTGTATTCGGTTCTGGAAGTATCGTCACGAAGCCATACAGAGTATTCGTAATCTTGTCCTAATCTTGCCGTAGACGTGAGCTAATCAGCTCTTTATCCCTACTCTCTACCAACCTCTATCGGCAAGTGGTTTTCCAAAGTGGGATAGTTAGAAAATGTGCCAAAGAAACTTAGTTTCTTTCCGCTGTAAATCAAAGCGGTCGTTGCGAGCGGCATATTAAGCGCTACCGTTTCGACCAAGAGCGTAACTGAAAACTGACGCTGAATACAAAGTGCCCGACCGCATGGCCGATTACGCAGCCTCATGGGGAGGGGTGTTAGTTTGTAGTCGCTGCTACAGGCCCGCCGTGATACAACAGAAACCATAAACCCGCAAAAATATTTCCCTTTAAATATTTAAAAACATCATAGTCTTGCGATGCGAGTCGAAGCAAGAACACGAAGATTATTAATAAAATTCATCTATATATCTATATATATAAAAACAAAGATTTGTTTGTTTGTTTGTCCTCTATGCATTCCTTTACCATTCATCCGATTTCGATCAAACTTTGGTGAATAGTTGTACGTACACCCGTGAAGGTTTTTGATGAAAAAAATCTAAAATCTAAAAAAAAATGAATCAAATACGTACAACTAGCGACATCTCTGAACCAGACGGAAAAATAATATATGGAAATATGCAAATAATAACACACCCTGTTTGAAAAGTATAAATGAATTACTAGATTAAAAAATAAATCATAATTTAAGTAACTTATTTCACATGTGCTATAAATGTCGTTGGAAAATATGGATAAAATAACATATATTGTTTGAAAAGTATAAATTAATTACAATAATAAAAAATAAATTGGGCTTTTTTCGGGCGGAGAAAAATAAATCTGGGCTTCGGGTCGGGTTCGGGCCAGGCAGGGTAATTTTATGAAACCTCAGCACATGCAGACCTGTAATCCAAAATTACTTCAATAAACAGAATTGAAACACAAAACCTTTTTTTCATTGAGTGGCATTGCAACGCATGCCAGGTACTTGCTAGTTTTAAATAAAATTACTATGGAAAACTTTGTTATTCCATTGGCTGTGTAACTAACTGCGATACGTATTTCACTTTTTTTAGAAGCGTCTTCAGACTGAATCATCACTTTTTTTTCGAAAGCAATATTATTTTTTATAATAATAACAGAAATCATCAGCTTAACTAAGGAATTGCGTATTTACGTTACAGAAAAATGATCAGGAGAGTTTTAAAGCTCAATAAACTCAGTTTAAATTAGTAGAACATGAGAAACTAGATTTAAAATAATAGCATTGTTTCAATTTTGTAGAAGAGTTATGGGGCCGTTACTTTGCATCTGCGTTTTAAATCTTTGAGACGCTCACCTGTAAAATATAATTTTTTCAGATACAGGATTATCCGTAAGTAGTGTTGATATATCGATATAAAGATTTAAAAAACATTAGATCAGATTATTTATAGTTAACAAACTATTTTCCTTCAATAACTTCTTATTTATAAAAATGAGAAACACTTTGAATAGTTATATTTATATAAAACTATTGAGTACCTGGCGTGCGTTCCAATGCCACTCAAAAAAAGAAAGGGTTTATGCATTAATTCTGTTTATTGAAGTGCTTTAAATTTCATAAAATTACACTGTCCGAGCCCGACATCTTCAGGCTCAGCTTGGCCTAATCCCAAGTCTCAATATCACACTTGTTACCCGAACCCTACCCGAAGCCCAGATTTATTTTTCTCACCCCGAAAAAAGGCCGATTTGTTTTTTATTATAGTTATTAATTTATACTTTTCAAACAATATATGTTATTCTTTCCATATTTCCAACGATATTCATAGCACATGTGAAATAAATTATTTAAGTTATGAAAACTATTGCATTATGGCTGACTCATGACCCGAACATAGTACGAAGTATTTTTCTTAAATTTGAATTCCTCACACGGGCCCGGCCCGTGCCCGAATCTGAATTGTCTTTACCCGCTAGAGCCCGGGCTCGTAAAGACCTCTATTTTGGATTCACAATATTTTTTTATTTTCCCGTCTGGTTCAGAGATGTTGCTAGTAGAGAATTTGATTCTTTTTTTTAGATTTTAGATTAAAAAAAATTTTCTTCAGAAACCTTCACAGGTATGCGCACAACAACTCGCCAAAGTTTGATCAAAATCAGATGAATTGTAAAGGAATGCATAGAGGACAAACAAACAAACAAATCTTCATTTTTATATATATTCAAAATACGGATCTGGTAGTTTGGGCGACGATGGCTTCTCGAGTGGTGAGAAATCGTCTGCGCCTCGGCGTTGCGGCAGAAAAGCGCTCAAATGTTGATTCCAAAGTTGAGGCATCACAAATGCGGAGTTTTCCAAGCTCTCGTTCCGCTAAAGTGATCGGATGTTTTCACTTGCATACTAATTTGTTATTAATTACATTGTTGCTTCTTTGTTTTGTTCATTTTTTATAAAGAAACCAAAAAATTCTTCTATTTTGGTTTCTATTTTGTGGAAATATAATATTATCGTAATTTTTGTTTCGCGATTCCTTCTATTCTTAATATTGTATATTTTGAATTGCATATTTTGAAAAATATTACGTAACATACAATTGGCAGCTTTAAGATTCTTCTAAAAAAATAAAAGTTGCGTTAGCATAATATCGTCGTTGTTTGTTGCTGGAAGAAAACACTTACTGAAAAATACTGTGGATGTACCAATTTAACTTGGTCGCTAGTGAGGGTGCCACCGTCACGTTAGGAATGTTACCATAATCAATCAAAACTGAAATTTCAGTAAATTCCAAAACTGATATTTTAGCGACGGTTCTTAAAAGCAGACAAGATATTTATTTTGCATAAAATGGCAATTGTAGATATTTATTCTAGACTGACAATTCTAGTTCCAAATTCGGTGGCGGTCAAGTAAAGTAGTAATACTACAGTTTTGAGTAATTGGACTTTGATGTTAATGCTATATTTTATTCGTTTAGTTTAGTACAAAACTGTTTTTTAAGTTAAAGTGTAATTTATAAAATTGAGTGTGTTCTTTCGGAACATTTTGGTATAACCAACTCAATATGGCGTTTTTTAGATTTCGTGTTTTCTTCCAGAACAGCGACGATATTAAGTCAAAAGGTATTTCAATAACGCTAGAAGAATTTGTGCATAATATTATATATCAAAAATATGATTTGGTACACACCATGGTCTTACTTTTCATAATATAAAATTAAAATTGATAACTTAGTTATTCCACTGGCTTTGTTAATAATTTAACGCGTTTCGCTTCTTTAAGGAGCATCTTTAGACTAACTTTATCGCAAGGTTATTCTTATTCTTAAATTAAAATGAAGGGTAGAGTGGTTTTGTTTCGTTCTACTGGACGTGAGGAGGAAGTAAGACATAAACAATGATAGTACTATTTACTATAATACTACTAATTACAAATTAATTACTAGTGTTTGTAAGTGAAAATCCCAAGGGAAATAAATTTAACGATAATGATCCACCTAACCTTTTATGTACTATTTGTTCTACTTTTATTTAAATATAATAGGTTCTCACAATATTTTAATAAATTTTATTACATCACCGTATATCCTTTACAAAACATGAATAGATACACCATGATTTGTAATTACTGCGCCACCTTTATATACCTATATATTAAAATTTGCAAACAAATATAGAGACTGCAAAACGAACATAATAATCAATGTAAGTACATATAAAACGTTAAAATATACAAATAAAGATAAAATACTTTCAGCTTAACTCTAAGCCGACATCTTTTAGTTTAAAATGATCTAACCAAACTACTGACAGTAGAAAATGTGTCACGTGGTAAATAGGGTAATGGGTGTTTATATGTCTGCTCTATAGAAATCTCTGGCTCACGAATACAGTAAAAGGATTTTCGTGTTTTCTCTCGTTGAGCGATTTAGTATTGACTTCCAAATGGGAAACAAATTAGCTTCGATGACTTCTCACATAAACGACAAAATAAACCGCATTCTGCTTCCCATGGTAAGTAGAAAATAATTTATACACAACCAGGTGCTCGATGTAGAGCTAGTTAGTCACCAGTCAAAAGATTTGAGCGAGGTATACTTAAATTACTTATATAAATAGCATGTTATGGAGTATTTCACCAACCGATTTTAATTGAAATGTCACGTAATGAGTAATTATCAACGTAATTTTATTTTCCGTAGAACAGCTTGTACTAATGTTACCATATTTAAATTATTTATACTATTTAAATCAAGCTATTAGAAGTATATTGACATAACGATTCTCTTTTTAAGTTTATCTCTATAACATAAGTTTAAGAGCTTTACCATGGCAATAAAACTCGTCTGGGTTCAAGACTCAAGATCAATAAAAAATTTAGACTTTTTCCAATTTAAAATTTTGAAATCTAAGGCGTGGATGTTTGTAATGTCTTTTCTTTTCGAGTTAACATTGAGTGACATAAAATAAAATATTATCGAGTTTATTTTATGTGATTTAATTTTTTTTAATAGTTGTCTTCATTTTTTCTTTATTAAACTAATATATTCTATAAGTAAACGAAATACGTCGGGTTCAAAGTTGTTGGTTACGGTTATGGATGTATCGGATTGATGTTCCAGCGCGTTCAGTTTCATAAATTGATTTTTCGATCGATTTATGGATGGATGTATGTGATGTCTAAAATTCCCTCCCACCCATCCGATTCTAAAAACAAAGCTTATCAAGAGCGATGAGTTAACCATTCGTCCTGTTCTAACCCTATCGTTCTATCCCTACTATTTTTGAAACAGAGAGGTTGAGCTACTGATAAGCAGTTCTCATTGAAAATTTCTGTTGAAATACCTCTATAAAGAGGCCATATACTCCACATTGGCAGCGCACATGATAAAAAACGAAATTATTTTAATAATAGTTCCAATTTCATAATATTTTTTCATTATTTTAATACCGTTCTACAAAATATGTATAAGAAAGCCAATATATGTAAGAATTAAAAATAAATTGACTCATTCAGTGGGAGTCGATATGTTATAGTATGTATTTTTTGTAAATCGTGTAAAACGAAATAATTTTTAGAAGAAAATATACTGGTCTATTTAAACAAGAGGAAAACAAAGTGTTTTGTAAAATATTCATACGTATTACGATATTTGAAAAACTAACAAGGTAGCGTGTATTGCTAAAAGTTGCAGAAAATAATTGAAAATGACCCAAAATAACTTCGTTAATGGCTGGCACAAAAATGCACTCAGTGTGTTCAAAACTTTGACCAAAACCTTTTTAATTGCTTATATATCATGGAGTGGAAATACATTTTAAATGAGAAGTTCTTATTGGTTATATCACATAGAGGGATCCAATAAAGGAGTTTTTTTTCTTTAACTCTCGTTTAATTCCTATAATTATACTTGAATAAAGATGAAACAAAATTGTTAGGATCAAATTTTTAATTAAAAATTATATTCCGAATATTTGTGTTTGAAAAATACATCAAAAATGTTTCATAGATTGACGGTGTTTTGGCCAATTGACGAAACCCTCAAATTTGAAATTGTTCAGAAGAGAGTAAAAACTGTTTTTATCGAAAAAATTATATGGTAAGTTGCGTTATGAATCTTTGAAATTTACTTATGTAAATTCCTATATTTGCAGATCAAGTGGCTGAGTCAGAATTTTTAAAACTAAAACCTATGTAAAATGAAGTTTCCCTTACAAAAAGTGGTCAATTTATTTTTCTAACTTACATCATTTGGTCAAGACCTGCTCTGTCGTCTTTAAAATGATCCAATCACAACTGATTTTCGTATTTTTTGAGGGTTATGTCAATTGGCCAAAACACAGACAATACTAAATATTTCGTATTACACGCCATTTTTTCCAACCGTCGTTTCTCAAACTTTGTTACCAGTAACACCGTAGGGGACTCTGCGTTCCATGAAAGAATATCGTAACATGAAAATTAAACTTAATTCCATTATGTAAATAGAATTTATACTTTAAGAACACAAAAGATTTGAAGCCATTTATTAAGTTTAGTTATTTTACAATAAATCTATCTGTTAAAAAGTTGATTTTGCTATTCAATTTAGAGTACCATCAATTTGGGTAAGTTTGCCCATCGGTCTAAGATTGGCCCACTATATGGAAAAAGGTGCTGTTATAATACCATGATAATACTAATGCCATACAAATATTTTTTAGATAAACAAAGGTATTGAGTAACCCCCGGTGGTAAAAATATGAATAAATGTGCAACATAATTTGCTTTATTGTCGAATTTATAAGCTGTCAGCTTGGAATGATAAGACACAATTTAAAAACTAATCTTTGATAATAATAATAATTGCATCAACCATATTTGCAATTTAATCTGTAAACCAAATAATGTATATTTTTCCCATCTCAATGATGTACAAGATATATGAAAGCATAAAGAAAAGAAATCACTGAATTTATAGTATGTAATTACAGTGACTATTTATTATATATCATGGGCCAATACTACCCGATTTGGATGCAAACTTTGGTCCACCTCGTTTTTTATATATTTATACATCAATTATAACAATAAATCTATTTATGTTAAGTAATTGCATCTTAAGACATAAATATATTTATATGTAAACCACACATAAATGCAATGGCGAACCATAAAAATACAACTGGGCAATACAATCCTTTACGATTATTAAATATATTGAGTTTTCAAACTGAATAAAAAAATATGAAAAATTCTGCAAGCAAGAGGTGGCAGACAACATCACACGTGTATGTCAAAATGGTTGTTCAAATTCAGAGTTCTTTTTTAAAATATTGTGTCAACTCCATGCATGGATTCGAAAAATACCGCATGACGTGCTACTTTTATCGAAATATAAAACTGTCAATATCTGCCCAAAACGCTATTTTTGTTTTACTTGTTACTAAAAAACATTTTTCTTCTTTACTATTCCTCACTAGAATTTTGTTAACTGTGCCAATCTAATAGTATTACTTAAGTTTAACATAAAGTAAACTTACCAGTAGTTGACCGTTTAACCATGCCTAATCATCATTACAACCTTTCATCAGTTTGGTTGAATCAAGTAGCATATGTTTACATTCACTGATATCCTTAACAATTCTCTTAAGAAATTGAAAATAAAATACTTACTGCATAAAGTGTTGTTTTCAAATGGCCGCTATGACACTCCAATGACATATATGGTGATTAAGGCTTCCAATCTCGGGATCCCGCTCAATTATTCCATCCCGTAATCCCAGACAATCCCGGGATTTCGAGATTCAATGTAAATGCTAAAAAATCATCGATCAAATCAAAACATCCTGATTAACTGCAACGTGTACTTAAGTTTTTTTAAAAAATCTATACAATTAAAATGAATTTATTGTAGTCTCCTTCCTTTTCATATTTCCTAACAGCCGTTTTTAAATAATTTGAAATGTAGGACAAATTAAGATCGCTTCTTAAATGAATCTCAAACCGAAAGACATATCCTCTTTTTGGATAAATTTGGTAAAACCTACCATAATAATGCAATAAAAATTATTTTGCTCATCATGTCTTTTTTCAAATATTTTTCTCTTTTGTTGTAAATGACTGACTGTTTTAGATCAACAAAAAAACCATTCTAATGCCCAAAAAAATATTTAATCATATATAAATTCCTATTGAAGTAATAATGGACACAAATTAAATTTTAAATGTACATTTTAACAAATGAAACTAAATTTATTGACCAATCCCGGGATTGAGAAATTTTAAATCCCGAAATCCCGGGATCGTAAACAGGGTCCGGGATTGGATGCCCTAATGGTGATGTGTTAGTTCCTCAATCCGAAAAAATATGGTTTAATTTGTCTTAACTCTACAATTTAGAGTAATCCCGCGTCTACTTTTCTTATTTTGGACACTTTGGATTGAAAAAAAGGTCAATTACTGGAACATGGTCAACTACCAGTACAATTACCCTAACTGTATTTCTTGAAAACGAGTGTTTCAGGAGTGTCAAAAATCTTTTAATTTTAAAATCTATATAATATAACTATTTCAACGAATTTCTCGATCGTATTCTGCTTGAGTAATGTAAGCCAATCTTCTTCACAGTATTCAATTAAATAACTTTGCTACGTCACAAGGAGATGATTTTTGATTTAAAAAATAGATATTAGCGTAAGATTATTTAATTTAGCTAATGGTAAATAAAGTTTTCGAACGAAAAAGAGACGTTTGAGATAAAATAATTATTATTAATTAGTGAAAAAAAAATTTAACGACGCCACTGGCGTTCCATCCGTCAAACACAGTAAAAGTTTTTGGAAATAGTGTTATATTTAAATCATAAAAAATACAATAATAAATTGAGATGTTTTCAAAACTCCAGGTTGATAGATTTTATCAATTACAAGAATATTTATGGAAATATTAATGATGATAATGACACCTGTCAGAGACACCAAACTCTTTGGTTCACGCATATAGCACGGCTTTGTGGAAGTGACGTTTATTTTTCGAGATCAAGAGCAATGTTACGGTGTGTCCATATCTGAGCATTTGTGCGCGCCATGAGCCATGATTTGTGTGGAGTTTACAAATCATTAACCTTCCCTTTTACATGTCAAAAAAATCTTTTCGGATTTCATGAAATCACATTTCGTTGAAGTGTTTAGTGTGATTACACGCAAGTTCGCGTGAAGTTTTATGTTTACGTCATATTTTGAATGTTCCAACTATACGAAATTACCGAAAGACGCATGAATCGAAATTCATCATAGCAGAACAAGCTCGAGACATGTCTCGTTGCCGTTTAAAACAAAACGGTTATACAAGGCACGTCATGCATCTCGGATTGTTATTATACGTTAATTTGTATTTTTCGATGGTAAAATTGACTATGTTTTCAACTTATGAACAATTATACAAAGAAAACGTAAGCTATAATGTATTTTTATTTTCTGTAGAACTATTTTATTCACAAATAGCAAAATTGCTTGTATGACCTTTTTCACAGATAATTTAAAGATTTAATGGCAGAAGTAACTCATTGTGACACCATTAATACGGAAGGGTTAAACTTCACCCCTGAGCAAATCACACACCATTATATTGCTTCATGAAACGATGGTTGCATAATGCTTTATTTTAATAAAGTTGATAATGGTTAACTCACTTGACCCGACACATTGTGGCTTTTCTTACAACGTGTTATGTTTCTTTTCAACGGCTCAGTGGTTTAAGAATATAATCCAATAAGTGAAGAAGCAGTACAATAACGTTTATAGTACAGCTCTTACAGTGTGTAGGAAAAATTAAATTGAATTCGGGGAGTAATTGACCGAGAAATAAGAAGTAATTGCCAAAACACATTGGTAACATACATCTGCTCAAATACCTCGCTTTTAGCTCGCATTCAATGTGTATTAAATATTACTAGTGAGTACCCGGCATGCGTTGCAATGCCACTCAAAGAATGAAAGGGTTTGTGTTTTAATTCTGTTTATTGAACTGCTTTTGTATTAGAGGTCTGCACAGGCTGAAATTTCATAGACTTACCCGGTTCGAGCCCATCATCTTCAGGTCTGGCCCGACCCGAACCCGAGTTTCAATATCACACTTGTTATAACACAATATTTTTGTTTTTCGTCTGGTGCGTACACGAATAAATCAGAAGGTTTTTCCTAGATGTCGCTGTATGTGCGTTTTTGATTATTTTTTTCAATTTTATATTTTCAATTTTTTTTCTTCAGAACCCTTCACGGGTGTGTGCACAACACACCGAAGTTTCATCGAAATCGTATGAGTGGTAAAGGAACGCGTAAAGGACAAACAAACATTTATTTTATAAAATATTTCCCGGGATGATCACAATAAGTCCTTCCTGAAAGTTTCGTCGCGATCGGTTGAGTAGTTTAGGAGCCTATAAGATCCGGACAAACCAACAAACAGACATTCATTTTTATATATATAGACTAGTGGAAATATCCGTTATGATCATGGTATTAAAATTGGTATACATAATGTCTAAAGTAGCTGTTCTATAGTTTTCATACTGACAGACTGATTGTTGTTTGTTTGCCTAGGTATTTGCGTCACATCGGAACTGTGTATTGTTTATATACACCGCAGACGCTTGGGCCATGAGAAAATTTCATACAAACATGTGTATATGATAATAATAAAACGTCTAAATCTACGCCTATAAACCGGTCTGGGGTATTATATACAAGATATTACTAGCAAGTACCTGGCATGTGTTACAATGTCACTCAAAGAAAAAAGTGTTTGTGTTTTAATTCTGCGTATTGAAGTGCTTTTGAATGTACAAAATTTTTTTGTTCCGTCTGATACGTACACGAATAAATCGAAAGGATTTGTGACGCGTCAGCAGGCCACATACAGTTGTTCATGTGAGAAGTATGGATTTTTCAAATTTAGTCCACACACTTGTCGCGATTGTCCTTGTGCTTTGTTGATGGTCATTGCAAATGCGAGTCTCACCGGAAACTGCAGACGTCTGAATTCGACTTTCATACCTGTCGGAATCATTGGGATACAAGGCAACAGTACATCTTCTCCTTTAAGTTTTCCATTATTGACCGGCAATTGAAATGTAACAATTTTTATGTCACACACGAACTGAAATGTCGCTGTACCTATTTGGTTATTTTTTATTTTATTTTTAAAAACGCAAGTGTGCGCACAACAACTCACCAAAGTTTCATCACAATTGGATGAATAGTATAGGATCGCATACGGGACAAACAAACAAACAAACGAACATTCATTTTTACATATTTATATAGATAAAGATAAAATCCAAAGAGAGCGTCTCAACGTATGGTTTTATACGAGAACTGGTTGGTATACATTTGCTCAACCTCTAGGGCAATCTAAATGCTAATATAATGATATTGACTCGTCCTTCTACTCGTTTGTGAGATGAGTTGGAAGGAATTTTAAAATGACAGACCGAAAATTTAATGTATGGAATTGTATTTGACCTAGTGACCTCGAGATCTATTATAAAAAACGCACAAGAGCGATGAACACTGTGCTACAGAACCATATTCAACGCTTATGGGTGTGACCGTTACGATTTTTCTACAATATGGTGTCATTATCAACATTTTAAATTTGAAAAATATTTGAAATAGATTATTTTGAAATAGAAAACGGCTATTAAAAGAGATTTTATAGGACATTATAAGGGTAGATTCATATCTAAAGACGAGTAACTTCATAATATGCACATTCACTCTAAATCGAGAAATGTGGCGAGACTCAGAAATGAATATACATATGACATTACGTGTCTGAAGACATTGTCTTTATTAAGTGCCAATTTGCATTCCAAAATAAAATAAATACGGTTTCACTCTGAAGAAACAATGAATTTTATTTGGTATGCAAAAGATCGGAAAGATTTGAATTATTTAGGGTTGTACCTACTTTAAAACATGCTTCGATTAAAAGGGCATTAAATTAAGGGTAGTTTTATTATCTTATCTGGTTTCTAAGGTACATATAGCTTATGAAACTTTGAATGTTATTGCCCAAGTTCGCCGGGTAAACACCAAGAAGGGCAATGTGTTACTCAGCAGGTGGTCTTAAAGTCTATTCATAGTATGAAGTCTAGACACTTACTTGTATGGTAATAGATGTCATTTGTGGATATATACCATGTTAGATACAACATATTGTAATAACAAAGAGGTTGTAAATATGTTAAATAAGGTTTTAGAGAAAACGATCTGAAATTTCAATATTTGAAGTTAGTAGTTCAAATGAATATGGTTAATCTTTAATGTAGTGATATTATTATATATTATACACCAATGTATGCCCGTTAAATAATTGAGGTTAATGTTATATACGCAGACATATCAATAATGAAATATTTTTTTCGCCAATTGCTTTATAGACGCAACTCCGTAACGCTTCAAAATAGTTTGCTTTTATTTCAAACATCTGTAACTGAAAACATTTTAAAACATTATTTTAATTTGAAAATTTTAATTGTAAATAAAACAATTTCATTAGTAATAAACAAGATAGCTTCATATACGTCGGTGTACATATCCCAGAAGACGGTAACACAAAGAAGGAGCTCGCTATCCGATTAGGAATAGCCGGAGCCATATTTAATTCGATGCAGACCGTCTGAGACACGCAGCTGTACACGATTAAAACCAAATACCATTTGTTCAAGGCTTGAATTCTACCAGTGTTGCTTTACTGTAGCGAATCTTAGCACCTGACAAAGACTCGGGAAAGCCGTATATTGTATTTTGAGAATAGATGCTTGCGTTAGATACTGGGGGGGACGTGGTTTGACTTCGTTAGGATTTCGTAGATTATGGAACGGACAAAGCAACACCCTGTCACATCAGCGGTCATGGAAAGAAGTTTGAACTGGCTAGATCGCGTGCTGCGGATGTTTCCAGAGAGCCTCAATCCTGCTTGTCTCTTCTGATCGGTGGGATTCCGGCGTCCTGGAAGACCATCGGGTAATATTCATAGGATGTACTCGGAGAATATCAGGGACTCTGGCATGTCATGGGAGGAAGCAAAGCTATTGACGAGTTACAGGGAATCATGAAAGCTCTTTGGGTAGCCCCGGTTGACTCTTCAGTAATATTGAACGTAAAAATTCAAAGAATTTAAAAACAAATATAGCCAAAATTGTGACTGGTTTCAAGAGGTAATGATGTTTTGCCTGAAGGAAAATAAGTTAATTGTCAAACAAAAATAAAGTAAAATTCAGAATAAAAAATAAGTCGTTATGAAAGATTTCAAGAATTCAAAAATAATAAATACCAAGAACTT
This sequence comes from Himalopsyche phryganea, assembly GCA_022494535.1. Lineage (NCBI taxonomy): Eukaryota > Metazoa > Arthropoda > Insecta > Trichoptera > Rhyacophilidae > Himalopsyche > Himalopsyche phryganea. Next base: position 1,389,889 of record JAGVSL010000097.1, read on the forward strand.
AATTTTTAAAGTATTTGTTATTTTTCTAAGGTCGTTTTTGAAACGAAATTAGTGGGTTTAGCTATAAAAGAATAATGGTACTCTAAATTAGTACAACCTTGAAGTAAAATTGAAAATTGGAAAAAGAAAAGTGTAATTAATTATTATTTAGTATTGTAGATAAGTTGTTTGCTCTGAAAGATAAATAAAATGAAGATAAAATGATTTTTAGCACACTATATTTACAATGTCAACAATAGAAGAAAAAAAAACATTTTTCTTTTAACATTTTCTTCAGAAAACTTCTCCGCCTAAAAATGAAAAAAAAAAACTATGACGTGTTATCAATTCACTATTAATCACGGCGTAAAGAAATGCTTATGAGTCATTGTGAGCAGCCACGTTCAAAGGAAAATATTTTAGGGTGCATCTTTGAAAATTCAACATTATTTAATAGTAGTATGAAATATTTAGATTATCAAATGTATATTCAATATCCGAACATATTCTGCCTTTTTTAAACTATTAGATATTCGAATAGTATTCATAATTATTTTTTAAAAATCTACAAAAGATCACATCACAATTTCTCTAGATTTCATGAATAATAACGAATACTCCTGGTAGTGATTATTTTTAGCTTTTTCCAAGTCGTGCGCTTTCAATATCGTATCATAATACTAGAGTTTGACGAATGAATCAGGGTTAAAAACCCCTTCAAACATGACGTAATTTTAATAATTGAAGAAATAACGTTATAGTAATCCGACGCAGCTGCAAATTTTTAAATATTGTAATACAATAGAACGGTATTGGAATGAGTATCTATAATATTATTTTCATACTTCAGGAACTAACCGGATATTCGAAAATATTTGAATAGTTCCAATTTTAGTATTCGAAATTAAAATAGTTGGCATCCCTAGTAGCAATTCTTTGGATGCGATCCACTTTTGGAATAAACTGTTACATGTTATAAATTGTATTGTTTTATAAAAAAATATTTAATTGAAATCTATTATTAAATAAATCAAATAAATACCAATTTAATCAAGAAATTATGAAAATAAAAGTAATTTACTGCAGAATATATTTAGTGTTTCCAGTAATTTGATTTACCATTACAATGCAGATACAAATTACTGGAACAAAACTTCTGTAGTGGTTTTATTATGCTTTGTTTTCTATTACAAAATGTTCATTGTTAATAAGAATATACATGCGAGTAATCACTTCCCCTTATAAATTTTCCCTGAGGACTTTTGAAGTCTCAATGGGTAACTGTTTCAATGTAAGATAAAGCCTACGGAAACTTTTCAACGATTTACGGTGATTCATTTTTTTATCAAATAATTTATATATATTTTTATAAATATCTCTAAGCAAAACATTACTCGGAGCTTTATTATTTTAATAATAAAATAATGCGTACATTTAACACACATTTGTTAATGTTTTTTCGCTGTGAGATGAATAAAAATTATTATTTTCTTTCACTTAAAAATTACACGGTAATTTTTACAATCCTGGTTATTTTATTAAAATAATGATTTTTCATCCGCAATTTTTTGTTATAATTCATGAAAAAATACATTGATAACAAACCGTGTATTCTGTTTTAAAATATCCTTTGTGATTTTTCTGATATAAAGAAAAAGGAATTAAAATTCTTCTGTTTTAAACATCAATTTTCCATTTTCCATATATGATGTTTCCATTTTGCGTCATTTTCTGCTAAGATTAAAAAAACTGTACTACAACACAAGTAGAACATTTTCCGTTTATTAAAGTAAGCATTTTTTTATTGGTTCAAGTATATAATTTTTTTTTTTTCCATGTCCGCTCCCAATGTGGAGCATATGGTCTCCTAATGGAGGTATCTTGACAGATTCTTTTCTACGAGAACTGCTTGTCACTCAGTTGCTCAACATCTCTTTTCTTTTTCGAAGAGAGTAGGGATAGAAGGATAGGGCTATGAAAGGACTAGTGGTTAACTAATCGCTCTCGTTACGCCCCGTGAGGATGGGATTGGTGGGAGGGAGGACTCAGACTACGAACAGAAATCCATAAATCGATTGAAAGATCAATCTATGAAAACCGTCCGCACCGGGAATTGAACCCGAGACATCCGTATCCGTAGCCAGCGACGAAACCAACTGCGCCACGGACGCCGACAATACTACATACGTTAAATTTAAATACATAATAATAATGTATAGATTCAATTATTTTTTAGTGAGAGCCGTTTTGTTTTATGTATTTTATAATAATATAATATGTCATAAAAGGTTGTAAATGCATTACATTACCAGTCAGTGGCCAATCTTCAAAGGCGTTGACAAAAGCTCCCTTTTACAGGGATTTTGGGAACAACCTGCCAACCTTTGCTGACCAAAGTGGCCGGGTTGAAGTTCACGCAACCCATTCGACCTTACCAAAAAAAGGGTCTGTGGATTACGTGGCAATCTATATAATGAAACATGTATAAATCGCTTATGTTTTATGTGACTGTATGTATTGCATTAAGCAGTGATGTTGGACACGTGAAGCCAGTAGCAATTTATTTTTTGCTGTATGTAAGACATGTGAGAATTGTATTTTATTCCACCGATTTGAAGAAATTAATCATTTAAAGTAAACGGAACGTTGCAGTTTTCAAACGAATTACTTAAAACGTCAATAGTGATGCGTTTAGTTAAAACAACTGCGCACCATTTCAAAACCACACCTTTTTCTTCTTAACCTTCTCACTTCTTCCTCATGTGTGAGGGTTGTGACCTCCGCCTACCGTAAGAACTCCATTTCTTTTGACGATCCTTTGCCACACGCTCCTGCACTCCACTGCTCTGAGTGCCATCTGTAAGGAGAGTCTTGTGGCGTTCTTCACTTGGTTGCTCCAGAGAGTTGGGACTTTTCTGTGTCCCCTTCTGCCTTTGACCTTGCCGTCAACGACGACGACGACGACGAGCTTCTCGAGGTTGTCGATAGACTTGTAGGAGGTGTGACCAAAAAAGCCAAATCACAAACAAATATTTCAAAAAATATAAATTTTTCAGCAAAACTTTATATAGAATAAGAAACTATATTTAAAATAACAGTTCTGTTTCAATTTCGAAGAAGATAGATGCAACTGTTACTTTGCAACTGCGTTTTGAATCTTTGAGACGCTCCTGTAAAATGACATGTTTGTTAGAGAGTGTCCATAAATGCTCGCCCCTTTGTGAGTCACTTTCAGACTAACTCTGTCGTACGATTTTTCTTTATAATGAAGACATTGATTCTATTAAATTCTTAATATTTTAATTTAAATACTCTATAGTGTCATTATATGACTTCTTTTCAAATACTTTTTCGTAATGTTTTTAATATTAGTAATTCAAAATAAAGGTGTGTCTTAAGATCGTAAAAGAAATCGAAAATAACTTGAATAGCCCGGAGCCATCCTTCTAATTTAATGTTTTTAACTCTTCTGAGCATACATTCATTAGTGAATCAACATCCACATTCGTACAGTTGTGATTATAAAGTGATGCTGGAATAGATGCATGTGGTTTTTTTAAACTTTATCTCAATTTTGAAATTTAGACACAGTCGAACCCACAACTAACCCTAAGTATAGTTCTCACTGCTTAACAGACAAGGTATTTAAAAAATATGTTTTGGGTAATACAGCTAATTTCACTTGTTTGAAATAAAATGAGGGATCTAAAGCTTCATCATAATTTTGAATTCTAGAAACAGTAGAGAGTTGAACCCACAACTAACCATAAGTAGAATTTTCATCGCTTAGCAAGCGAGGTATCTAAAAAATATTTTTGTGTAATACACCTAACTGCACTAGTTTGAAATAAAGCGAGGGATTATTTAAATTGATTGTTAAATTATTATATATTTGAATATATGTCGAAAATAACATTTTTTCCCTCAAATGGCTGATATTTTTGTACTGAGATAACTCTATAAAGACACTTGGTCGTCCCATTTTACATTAAATCATTGGAAACACGTAGTAGCTGAAGCCACATCTACTGCCACACCTTGGCCAGCCCACTGCAGCAAAATGCAATGCTGCAGTACACGTGCAGCGGACAATTTCGTAAGCTGAGCATATAGCAGCGATGGTGAAGCATTTAAACCAGCGAAGAAAAGTGATTTTAAAACTGTTAGATTTTTCGAATAATTGTTTTTTCTTTTTGAGTAATAAAAATTAAAGATACCTTTTCAACGTTTAATAAGTCGGCCTCGGTACCCATGCAATCTGATGGGTTGGGTTTTTTCTGCATTATTTGATATCTAAAAAATGTGTGTTTGTGATGTCTTTTGAAAAAAAAATCATTTAGTTGATCTAATGAGACATAAAAATTAATAAAGTCAAATATTTATATTTAAATTAAAGACACGATATTTCTTTTACCATGTCCGCTCCCAGTGTGTAACATATGGCTTTCTAATGGAGGCATCTTAACTGAACTTTTTCTACAGGCACTACTTGTTCGACTGTTTTCGAAGAGAGTGTGAATAGAAGGATAGGGATAGGACTCAACTAGTGGTTAACTAATTGCTCTCGCTATGCCTAGTTTTTTAATAATATTAAGATAATTTAATAGTATTTAAAAGTAATAAAAACAACGTCATTGTTTATAAAATGAAGTTTTGTTATTATTTTTTGTAAAGGCATGTCCGTTTTAAGTGTGAAGTAAATGAATCCTAATGGAGCATCTCAACAGATGTTGTTTTTACGATGATTTCTCGAATTCAGTCGCTTTACCTCTCTTTTTTAGTGATTGTGACGATATAGGGACGGTGGGTGAGAGGGAATGCACAGACATCCATGCTTTTGAATACAAATGTATAAATCGAGAAGACAAATCAGTGTTCAAAGTGCTAATTCGTGGACACTGAAACTTAACAGGACCGACTTTATTTAATAAGAAAATAAATTTAACAAGAATATATCGTCATTGTTCTGGAATAAGATACTAACAAGAAAATACTAGTTTTGAGTAATTGGACTTTTAAGTTTGCCAAATGCTTGAAATTCCATATGTTTTTCATTTTGTTTGTTTGTACAAAACTGTTTTTAAGTAAAAGCATAATTTATAAAAATTAGTGTGTTCTGTCATACGGTAGAGTTTGAAATAAGAAACATTTTGATATAAATAAATCAATATGTAATTTTTTCGATTTAATGTTTTCTTCCAGAAAAGCGACGATATGCTAAAATAATACATGGTAAACATTTTCAAATTCACATTATAAGTGTTATGTGTTACACGTTTTTCGTTTTATTTTAATTTATTTCTATTATTTGTGCAAAATTGACAATTTACGCAATTGTCGCAATGTTTTTTAAATTTGTTTTTGCGTGCAATTAAATTATCATGTGTACCGGAATGCAAATTAAAAGATTAATTTCGTCGCTTCAGCGGCAAAAACACTTTTCAGAAAAAAAAAGATTTAGTTTTAATTGCCATTGTATTAAAAACAATATTCTACATCTCCTGGTTAAAACATGTAAACAGAGAACCAATAGGAAGGCTTTTATTTGAATATTTAAAAACTCTTATTAGTTTTTCTCTTTCCATTATGTACTATTCCAGGAACTCTAGAATTTTAGAGTGATGTACTATAAATAGTGACTTCTCTCCCTTGTTTCATAGAAACTCGCAATAAATATATAATATTTAGAAAGGATATAACATCTTGCTTCTTTAAGATAAATAATGCTTTTTGCTTGTATTGCACAAATTTCAAGTGGTTTTGCCGTGGAAACGACGATATGTATATTTCATTTTTTATTGAGTTCAACATATCGATGATTTGTATTTATTTAAAAAAACTTTTACTTTAAAACTATCTAGTCTAAGGTGGATCAGACGTTTTTTTAATTTGAAGTTCATTTTTCATTACAATATATCGCGTATAAGTAAAAATAGTGTTTTATTTGCGGCCTGCTGTTCATTTTGAAATCAAATTAAACGGTCAGAATTTTAATCAATTTTTTTCAAAATAATAATATAAAGGGTATAAATAAAATTATTGATGGTCTGAACAAAATTGTTATACGGTCAGAATAAAAGGTTGGGTTAGGTTAGGTAAGAAGTACTGAATAAATTATTTATTCTGCCCTTTGTAATTCTGACCGACCATTTAATATATGTCGGAGTCCGTGGCACAGTTACTAACGTCGTTGGCTATGGCTACGGATGTCTCGGGTTCAATTCCCGGTGCGAACGATTTTTATAAATTGATCTTTCAATCAATTTATGGATTTATATTAGTAGTCTGAGTGTTTGTGATGTCTAAAAACTCTCTCCCTACCATCCGATCCTCAAAAGCGGGGCTATAGCGAGAGCGATTCCACTAGTTCTGTCCTAGCCCTATCCTTCTATCCCTACTGTCTTCGAAAAAAGAGAGGTTGAGCAACTGAGTAACGAGCAGTTCTCATAAAAGAATTCTGTTGAGAAACTTCTTTTACGAGACTATATGATCCGCGTAGGGAGCGGACATGGAGAAAAATATAAATTATGACCGAAACTGAATTAAAATTATGATCAGAAATATGCGATTTATTTTGAATTCAACCAAGAAGTTTACCCAGGTCTGGTTAAGTGCATGTTAAATATCCATGCGGGTGGCTTAAAATGAATAGCTGCGTGACCCGTGGAATACGGGTCGTTTATCGCTGACCTTAAGTCTTGACAATCACAATTATCGTCCCTTTGATATTCACTAGGCAGCCTCGAATGGCCAATCTATTCAAGGATTGTAACGTTATTCAAAATAATAGTATATATATTATTTGAAACTCAAAATGTTCAATAATTTTATACAAAATATCAGCACAATAATAATTACTATAATGTTGTCATGTTAAACTGTGAGAGAAACATGAGAATTTACGGGAGTGGATTTCAAATGATTCATAACGCAACTCATCATATCGTCTTTGTTCTGGAAGAAGAGACTAACTGAAAAATACGAGTTTTGAGTAATTTGAATTTGAAGTTTTTAAATATTTGAAAACCTGTACCTTTAAGTGAAAGTATAATTTATAAAAATAAGTGTTTTCTTTCATACGGTAGAGTTTGAAATAAGGAACATTTTGGTATGACTAACTCAATATGTCATTTTAGGGTTTTCTTCCAGAACAGCGACGATATAATGTTTTCGATAAAAACAGTTTTTACTCTCTTCTGAATAATTTCAATTTTGATGGTTACATCAATTGGCCAAAACACCGTCGAATTATCAGATGTTTTTTTGTAAATTTATTAGATATTTTCTATTTGGAAGACTGTAAAGCATATTGAATACAGAGGCGTTAATTTTAATTACTTACCGGATCTTATATACAATATAATAGGACAGAGGTTCCCTAACTTTTTTCCTGCATTCCCCCTTTCGCAAGATAATCCAACTCTAACTCTAAAGGTGCTTTCTATTTTTTTACCATGCCCGCTCCTAGTGTGGGGCATATAGTCTCCTAATGGAGGTATCTCAACAGAAGTTTTTTCTACGATAACTGCTTGTTACTCAGTTGCTCAAACACTCTTTTTCGAAGAGAGTAGGGATATAAGGGTAGATTTAAGACAAGACTAGTATTTAGATAATCGCTCTCGCTATGCCCCGTTTTTAGGATCGGATGGGTGGGACATTCATGACTATAACTTGATTGCCCCACCTCCAACCCGCTATGTGTATGCAGCCGCTGTTTCCTACCCGCCTTCCATAACGCAATAACGATCCATAAAATAAACGAATTTACTCCTCATATTCTTGACCTGATGTAGAGCTGCACTGGACCGATATTTTAACCACGCACTATCATTCTTAAGAAAAAAATTAATGCCTGCAAACAGAAATCCATAAATCGATTGAAAAGTCAATTTATAAAACTGTCCGCACCGAGACTTGAACCCGAGACATCCGTAACCGTAGAGAACGACGTTAGCCACTGCACCTCGGAACCAAAATATTTACAAATATACTTATATATTATGTAATATTGAAAATATTAAATAGACAATTAACAGCAATTTCCTCCCTGAACTCTAAAATTCATCACAGTAAGAATTTCTCATTGGTTGGAAGCCCCTGGTGTAGAAAAATCAGTTTTATCCTATTTATAGTAATTTATACGCTAAGAAAGGTCATCTATTGGACATCCTGAAGAAAAGTGTAGTAAATTTAACAGGAGAGCGAAAACAAAATTCAAAAAACTTAAAAAGCTTCGAACACACGGTCCCCTATAAAAGAGAAACTAGTGGCTCCTCGCGGTGTATTAATGAACTGACCATTATACGGTTTTCATAGAGTGTAGATTATAATGTTTACTGTACTATTCCGATATTTTTGATTTGCTACACTTTTCTTCGGGATGTGCGAGTCTTATAGTATCAAAAGTAAAACTATCCCATATTTATCGAAATTGAACTAACGCTGCCACACTATTCAACCGGTCATTGTGTATGGATAGAAATAAAATTTTGTTATCAAAATCATGTATATGTGGTATAAAAACGTAGAAGAAAATGAAGCTTGCTACCAAAATCAGAACGATTAAAACAGCTTTGGAAACAGAAGTGAACGGCTTGATAAATCATACTTTCGACTAATCACAGAGTTACCTCAAGTCCTAAGTGATGTCACTATATGGCCGCTCATACAAATAGAAAAAATTAAAAACTCAGAAACGACCACAATACGTTTTTCGCATTTATCTAGACACTTTGAATAATGAATAGTTCTACTTTTGATACTATACGATTCATATTATGCATTTATTTGCAGATTTATTCGGACCTTGAATCGTCAAACAAATGCCTCAATAGTAATCATAATTATTGTCGCTCACAAAAAACGATCGATATTATATTATTATAGATACACCTGCGTGAAAAAGTTTCTGAAATGTTAACATGAAATTGATGAGGTCCCTTTTGATATTCATGTCCAACGGGGCCAGATAATGAACATGTAATCCGACTCTAAACGGGGAATTAATGTTCAGATTAGTCGACAAAGTTTGTTCTTAACTCAATTATACTTTGGAATACATTAAATATGTATGTAGGTTGCTTTCGTTGACAAATTTTGATCAAGACTTGTTAAAAGATGCTAAGTTCACCATTCGTATTTATAAACCGATTCCATTTTAGGGATTCCAACTCGAATATTCGAATATTAAATATCCGAATATAATCGGCTCTTTTTTAACTATTCGATATTCGAATATTTGAGCAAATGTTCGAATGCGAATTGTACTATTTTTTAAACAAATACTTTTAAAAATCGACGAATGATGACATCACAGTTTCTACACAGTTGCTGGCGTCGTTGGCTACGGCTACGGATGTTACGGGTTCAATTCACAGTGCGGATAGTTTAATAAATTGATATTTCAATTGATTTATGGATTTCTATTCGTAGTCTTAGTGTTTGTGATGTCTTAAACTCTCTCCCACCAAACACTAGGCCTTTCCTAGTCCTATCCTTCTATCACTACTCTAAAAAAACAGAGGTTGAGCCACTGAGTAACAAGCAGGTCTTCAAAAAAAATTGTGCTGAGATAAATTCATTAGGACACCTTATCCTCCACATTGGGAGCGAACATGAAAACAAAAAAAAAATAATAATAATTAGTTGTTTTTTTTTTCTTCACCCAACTCGGGCGCTTTCAGTATCTTATCATAAATCAAAAAACTTGAGTATGACGAATGAACCGGGGCTAAAAAAAACAATTAAACATGCCGTAATTTCAGTACTTGAAAAATGCTGTTGGAGTAATCCAACGCAGCTGTAAATTTTAAATATTGTAATGCAGTGGAACGTTATTGTAATGTGCATTTATATTTTCTCTATCTGGGATTTGAGAGACGAGGGAAAATATTTAGTCGTAAATTATTACACGACTTAGATATCTTATCCTTAAGGAAATATTATATGTATATCAGTGATTTAAAATTTGAATAAATGTGATTTTTATTATGAATGAGTTCGTTTTATTACAAATTTTAGTGTACCATTACATTTTTATTTTACGATATTATTCAAATCCAGTTTTCAATAGTATTTTCATACTTCAGAAACTATTGGAATAGTTTCAGTTTTACTATTCGATATCCGAATAGTTGATAATAACGAATAGTTGGAATCGTTAGTCAATACGTTTCAGGGACCAGCCGTGCACAAGAACCGTGTTTAAATGGTTGTCAGGATGAAATAACACAACAGAAAAAATACACACGCAATGAATAATTTACACCACTGTAATTTTTTTACATTTTTCAGCTATTAAACTCTTTAGGAGTATGTGTAAAATATCAAAATTACAAATGATTAGGCACTTTTTTTCATAAATGTTATGTTCTATTGGTGTAAATAATCGTAATTATAAAAAAACTATGGTACACTTTTCTATAATTATAAAAATATTCACTTTAAATTATAGAAATGACAGTTTGCAATAGAAGTACCTAGTATATATACAAAATTGTTTTTATTTACAATACGTCCGGAGCTCAGTTGACCAGTTAAATGCAGCAAACGGTTTGTTACTGGAGAGCGAGAAATTACTTCAATGTGAAATTGATCGCGTGTATAATTTCATTCTTCTGTATTTAGTTTGTGTAATTTTGTCAAGTGTAATTTAATCGTAGCTAAAAAGATAAAATGATCAAAGAAAAATAAGAGTTATCTTCCATTAGTTTGAACAATAATGATTTAAAGTTAATTTGATTGTGTATTCGTTTTTATTTATGCTTTTAAATAGTTTCATAGGTTTCATGAAGCTCGACCTGAATGAAAAAAAAAACAATTTTTCTTTCGTATTACTTAAAGACAATAAAGCGATTAGTTTTTACTGAAATAAAGAAAATACAAGAGTTCAGTGGGAAAACTTCTTGGGTTTATAGCAAGGCAAAGTAAACCATTTGAAAACCCTTGTCTTTCGCACTCTATATGTTTCCTTGGTTCTAAGAACGCTTGAATATGGATCTATTATCTGGAGTCCATATGAAAATTTCTACAAGTTGAAATTGAAGCGGGTTCATAAAAAATTTCTACGATATTTTCCCTTTAATAATTCCCTACAAGAATACTACCCAAGCAAATTTTTTTTAGGAATGTTATCATTTCATTCTCTTGAAGCACGAAGATCATTTTCGATTCTAAAGCATTTTTTTCTTTTTCTTTGTGGAAGGATTTATAATCCTGAAACTCTCAACACTATTAACTTACATGGTCGCAATTTTTATGTACGTGGCCGAAACCATAATCAAACAATTTTTATTCTTAAAACTTGTTTTTCACGTCGGTCATTCGAGTCACCAGTTGCACCGGCCTTTCGGCTGATCAATGCATTGCCTAGAGAGTTTGACATTTTCAGCATAGAACTCTTGGTATTGTTTGCTAAATACTATTTTCTTGTATCTTCATAATATGTCGTGTGCTATTTCTATTTTCTAATTTTCAAAATGTTTTTAGTATCATTATTGCTGTTATTATTATTATTATTATTGTACTGTTGTATTTTATTTTATTCAATTTATAATTAAACAAATAAACTCTAATTCTCAGAGAAACGGTCAACGCCTTGTTTTCAAATATCAAAAAAGATTTATAACATCACAAATAATTACTTCTTTCAATTACATACTGCTGCGAATCAATATGTTAATTAGAAAAATAATGAAAGCTTATTCCTAACAACGGAATCTTTTCTTTATTTATATAAAACAAGTATGCAAACATTTAAAATATTACTACAAACATCCCGGTCAAGTTTACTTTCTGTGAACTCGATTATAGTATCCAATTATTGTGACTTTTTCATAATACACCCTTTGCATAGTAAGCAAAAAATCACTCAAAAAAATGCCTTTAGACTTGATCAAAAATCGTAGGAAGCAGGCGCAAAAGTCGACTATTTAAACTGCTTCCCCTAACTTTCAAAGCTTTCGTCGATTCAGCAGATAAGCTTTTCCCAGCGCTGGCTTTTCTCTCTCTCACTCTTTCAGTAACCACACTTCATACAGCTCAATTATAGCGCGATCGGCAAATCGGAGGAGAAGCATTCGATGATGCATTATCCAATTACATAGCCCAAATTTGGGGTAATACATGTTGAGAAAGCGATATTTAACTCTACTGTTCTTTCAAGCTTTATTGAAAATTTTACTGTGTGGACTGGCGGCGTTGAATGAATAAAGTTTATTATCCGATACATGAGTATTATATTTTCAGAATGATATTTCATTAGCCATACCCGCTCTCGATGTAAATAGATTATATGAACAATGGTTACTTTCTTATTAAGATATTGTATTGAGCTGGTATTTTTTGGAATAATTTTATTATAATAATATCGGTTTCTGTCGTCTAGTGGCGAGAGCTGTCGGCGTCCGTGGCGCAGTTTGTAGCGTCGTTGGCTACGGTTACCGATGTCTCTGGTTCAATTCCCGGTGCGGACAGTTTTCATAAATTGATCTTTCAATCGATTTATGGATATCTGTTCGTAACCTGAGTGTTTGTGTGTACCTAACCACTAGTCCTGTCCTAGCCCTATCTTTCTGTCCCTACTTTCTAAAAACGAAAGGTTGAGTAACTGAGTAACAAGCATCTCGTAGAAAAAAATCTGTTGAGGTTCCTCGATTAAGATACCGTACGCTCCACGTTGGAAACGGACATAAAAAAAAAGTGGCGAGAGCGTTTCCCAAGTTATCAGATAGGTATGAGTTCACAGCCTCGGAAATATTAAATCAAATTTATTACTTTTCAATTAAACATTTCTGTACCTGAGAGTCTAATAGTTAGATTTATATGTATTAGCATAGTGGTTCTCTTATTGTTTTCGTTCTATAAGGGACTTGGAGAGTTTAATTTATATCTGAAATCATGATTTTTTTTAGGATTTAATGGACATAGGACTGTTTACTCCGTAAATGCATTGTGACATATCACTGATTTTAGATAGGGGTTTTCGGTAACCAGTCCACATACGTCAAAGTTTTATTTACCTATGTAAAATTCCAAATAATGTGACATTTATAACTGGATTTCACTAGTTATTTACATAAGACTTTTAATCTTTGAGGTACAGATATTAGATTTTGGTAAGATTAGAATAATACAAAAAAATGTACATATGAAAAAGATAATATTTATCCCGCAGTGATTATATAATATAATACAATAAACATTACACTGCTTCAAAAAAATCATGTATTTTATAAATTATTGTTTCTTTTAAAATTTTGTTTTATATGCAATTTTTGTATGAATATGAAGATACACACAACAAAATTTAAAAGAAATATCATAATCATGTTAAAAACAATTGGTTTTTTAATTTTGCCCTTGTCCTTCAATACATATTTTTTTCATAGTAATTTAAATAAAACATGTTGATTATAAGTACTAAATAAAATTATATTTTTTAAAAAATAAAACACAATTCATTTGTACTACTTCCACATATTTGTAATGATCAGGACCGGTTTCGCTCATCACGAGAATTATCAACTGATGATAATGCTCGTGAAGAGCGAAACCGGCCCTGATCATTATAAATATGTGGAAGTAGTACAAACAAATTGTGTTTTATTTTTTAAAATTTAATGTCTTTCCACCAAGAATTGACAGTTAACACCTTAAAAGTAAAATTATATTTGTAAAACTAAGACGTCTTAACGAGTTTCAGTTATGAAATATGTCTGTTTATAAAATGTACTCTTATTATACAAATGTAGGCATACCGGAGATGAATTATGAAGTTATGTTGTGTGATTCTTTTAAGAGGTGGTATTCGAATTGAGAATCTGTTTTTTTTTATTATTAAATGATCTTATATTATGTCCCTTATATATAATTGAAATGCTCCTTCCTGGTTAGCCTATTGTAATGGAGTTCTATCAAGTAAATTTCAATTCAATCGATGACTAGTATTTAACTAATTCCCCTCTTTTCATCCCGTTTCCAGGATAATATTGAGTGAAAAATTCACATCATACAAATCCACGAATTGCACTGTCGACTGTGTAACAGAGTAGGATCAAAAACCACTCGTTTATGAAGCAATGTTATTTGCTACTTGATAATGCTTTGAAAACCTATAATATGAGAAGACCCCGGATCGAAGAGAGGCGAGCGGCTGGTTATCCGGAGTCATGAAAGGGCTGATCTCAGACAAACACCATTTCAAATCCGGTTCAAAACTTATTTAATTTCCATTCAAGATGCAGTGGTTTAACATTACACAAATATATAAATCTTAACACATAAAATTGATTCTACATTTACATTTACTTAGCAACTGAATTTACTTTAAGTTATAATACAAATGACACAACGAATTTAAATAAAGTCCAATGCAAATCAAAAAAAAAAAAACAAACAATTCACATCGTCACGTCACCTCCGCCGCGATGACACCTCGCTCGTCTGCCTCGGCAGATCGTAATTGACTCTAAAAGTACTTAAAAAAAAACTCCCTGCAAAGTCGGAGCTACCTCTTTCCGTAAAAATGGACTCGTCCAGCGGCCGTAGCCAGCGGCAATTAAACGCCTGGCAACAAGAAAGAGCCCGTTCTGCGAAATATTGCTGTTGCTGCTGGGTGATTTCAGTTCTGGACATTAATGACACTTATACTTAACAAAAACCAGGGTGTGTCAAATATTAGTTCAATAAAAGCTATTGCCCATCCTGTCTAACAGTTACAGTTTAACATAGTGAAATGAAAAGAAAAATACGTTTAGTGTTTAACCATAAAACTGGCTATTATTACTCAAAGGTATTATTCTAATCTTATAAGCACAACTAAGGTTATAGCGACAATACTTTAAAGTTCGTTAGCTTATGCAGGTCACGATTCATTTCTATATCACTATGTAATAAACACTAACTTACTCAGAAATCTGAATACAAGCGTATTTTAACCAAAGTAAGTCATATTATGTAAATGCGGAGTTATACTGTATACTGTAGTGAATGCAGCGGAAGTGGCATTTGAATTTGTAATGCATAAATTAAACTTTCCACGTGACTGACTAAAAATTGCAATTCTTGAATTTGTGTGTTACACAATTTCAGAATTTTAAAATATAACCAATGATGTGCTGCTATGAGTTGACACCCTCTCTGTTGAGCCGGTTGCTAAAATAATTTTGGTTCGGAGAGCTGGTTTTTAAATACACATTTTTCTTAATTATCGTAATTCCGAGATCGAATTTTTACACGATCACAATACTTGATCCGATATGGATAAAATAACAATTTACGGCCGTTAATATGAGAATTCTTAGTGAAATTATTAAGTTCAAAGTAAATGTAAATGATTTCAGGGATTACATCGATAATATTTTAAGAGATAATCGTGATGAACTTCCTGAAACGGTCAGAAAAGTTAAAAAAATAATTGCAGTAAGCTCTGCAGAGGCGGAACGAGGATTTTTGTCAAGGAATACTATTTGTTCATATCTATTTGAATAATGGAAATTTTATTGTAGGTATATTTACGCAATATTGTTTCATAAACATATATAATTTAGGTATACAGAGGTGGTAAATTGCTTATCAGTGAGAATGATGTAATTGCCGAGACTGCCGTAACTAAATCAAATTGCTATCTGCCGTGGGTTAAAAGCTTAAAATAAATTTAAAAAAAACAGTTCAGTCTTAATCTCACTGAGAAAACTGAAAAAAGGCTGTGACACAAAATCTTTCATATAAACATGTAATTCGAAATAATGTATGTATATACACATGGAAAATGAATGACCTGAGTGCGAATCTAATTTTAGAGTAAATTGCTCTCTCCGATTTGTTCCTATATATTGGTTATGTCGAGTCGTGTCACCGAGGCAAACGAGGGACTCTGGTTTACTGTAATACATACTAAATCGTTTAGATAAATTTTGTTTTTTTTTGCAAACGACGTTTGGCGAATAGGTATGCTGGTATCTAATTAAATTATTTGTAAATAAGTTGAACCTCTATGTTTGTTTTGTTTTTATTACAAGATATAAATATGATATAACACTGTGGTATTATCACATAGATGAGAAGAATTCTCAGAAAAAACACATATTCATTCGTAAAATATACCCAAAAGTGTCAAAACATATCTTAGGAACATGTTATCATATGAAGTTCTAAGTATCTCCGACCCTACGAGGTTAAACGAGCGCATATAAAAATAAGCAGCCCATTCCGTAAATTGGTAACCGATTTCGACGCCGCAGGTGTATGTTTACGTAAAGAAAAGGCAGACAAGCAGGGTGTTTACAAAACTATATTAACTGTACATGAAAAATTATTCACTTAGGTACGAATTCAACATTTAAAATCATTTGCCTTATCACTTCGTTTCGGAAAAAAATGACTCAGTGTTTATTTTAATTCTCGTATTCTTTTGTTTTGAGTCATTTGTTTTCTCACTTTCCCTTTTGTTATTGACAGAGTATTTTTAGAAAAAGAAACCAAATCACTCTAAACTAGGGTATCTCATTAACCGCAGATAATTACTAACCGGTTTTTGGTATTTTTTTGACAAAAAAACCGGCTAACCGGTTTTAACCGAAATAACTCATTTCATTATTTTCGAAAAAAAATATATAGAAGTTTTTAAATTTATATGTTAAATATAAACAATACATTTTTAAAATTCTCACTTAAAAGGAAAAGGAAATATTCATAAAATAACTAGCGCATAAAGATATAACAGTATTTAACGTATTGTAGATTACAAATCATAAAATTACTTACTTTTGTAATATTACAAATAATATTCTATCCAACGAATTCTCCAAGATTTAAACGGATGATTTCTGACATTTACAATAATAGCTATTGTGTAACATGTGCTTTATTTATCATAAGTAGTTTAAGAATCTTTGTGTCTTTTGATAATGTATAATTGCGACAACTTCGTGACATAGTTGACTATTCAACAATATGTACATTTTCCCTCTGAAACACGTTGAGTTTTTAAAATAGTGTAAATAAAATAATTTTAAAAATATTTTTAACGTAACGTATTTTTAACCGGTTTCGGTTTAAACCGGATTGGAAGCCCTACTGTAGACTTAATTCTTAAACCATCATTTGTGTTGATAATTTGTATATTTTTTACTGTAATTTCATCTTTTTTGACGTTATTATTCAATCAAAAAACAAATGTTTTATGTTGATGTGTGTTGACAAATCCCTTATTCATTGCTTCTGAGACAATTCTGGCAATTATTTGGAATCAATAAATACGGCTGTGTTACTGGGAACACCCAGTAAAATGATTGTCAATCTGCATCGAGTAAAAATAAGTCTAAGAAAATAAAGATCGAATCATTTTTTTTCCTTAATTGAAATTGAATATGGTTTAACATTTAGAGATGTTGAAAAATCGTCTGAACCAAGATATTTATGAAAAATTTAGATATCTCAACAAAATGTAACATGTATTTTAATTCAACATGATATTAATAGATCGGAGAGACAGATTATTTTATTGATTTAGTTTACATATAGTTTCAAACGTACGATGCTTCATTTTTTTTTTCATATATAATAATTTTGTCAAATAATCGAGAGTAGTTTCACTCAGCGACCATTTTCAACTCATCAATGAGCGAAATTCGGAATTATTACTAAATATTTTTATTTAAGAAATAAAAACAGACAATTGTCTTGTTGGTTCCGTGACATAGTTGGTAGCGAGGTTGGCTACGGTTACGAACGTCTCGGGTTTCATGTCCCGGTGCGAAAAATTTCATAAATTTGATCTTTCGATCAATTTACAGATTTCTGTTCGTATTCATGAATGTTTGTGATGCCAAAACTCCCTCCCAACCATCCGACCCTCAAAAACGGGGCGTAGCGAGAGTGATTAGCTAACCACTAATTCTGTCGTAGTCCTATCATACTATCCTTACTCTCTTCAAAAAAAGAGACGTTGAGCAACTGAGTAACAAGCAGGTTTTAAAAAAAAAAATCTGTTGAGATACATCCATTATTGATGGCTCAGTTCCATAAGACGATTAGTCAAAAATTTGATGTTTTAAGTTAAGTCAGCCGTTATATTCGAACACCGCTCTCCTACAGTTCCACATAAGTACAGCTTGTACAATTTTCAGGTTTTCTCTCAAAAGGCAGATATTTGCGTACGGAAATCAGCAAAATTAAATAATTTCTCAGTTTCATGTACATACATATCGAAATATCGTATTGTGGATATATATTTTTGTGAATCGTGGCTTTCCATAAACTACAAACCATTGACCACCTATTTGAATAAAAAATAATACAAATAATAATCACTTTTTTTCAGTCAGTTTAGATGAGTCAAAACTTTGATCAGCCATATCTCAAAACTTTCAATTTAAAGTAGAAAGAAAAAAAATCTAATTCCATTTGTTAAATTTTAATTTCAATTTAAAATTATTTTCCACAAAGTAACCACCGGGTCAGTCGAAAATACTTGTAATCACTAGTTTATAAAAGGATATTAGTAGGATAAAAGCTTAGGTATTTGCAATATAAAAAGTTAAATCGCGTCAATTCTATCTCTGGGAAATATTAATTTTAAATACCCTATATTTGGTTATCTGGCTTGAACATTATTCTAAATAATAACCCTCAGTGCGTGCCATCATTACGTTTGATAGTTGCTCATCCTCTAAGGGTGGATTATGGATGTAAAATAAGCGAATACATAATATGATAGACTTAAATTTTAAATATTAAATTTATGATGGCTAAGTTTGAACGATATTGCAAAATTATTATAACAGTAGGGTTGACATTGAAAATATCCAGCCTGTAAAATTGAAGGATACTTTTTAAACAGTGATATTGGATTGGCATTTACTTACATTTACTCACTATTTTTTATTTTATTGTATCCATGTCCGCCCCCAACATGGAGCATATGGCTTCTAAGGGAGGTATTTCAACAGAATTTTTTTATGAGAACTGCTTATTACTCAGTTGCTCAACATGTTTTTTTTTTTCGAAGAGAGTAGCGGTAGAGAGATAGGGCTAGGACAGGACTAGTGGTTAGCTAATCTCTCTCGCTACGACCGTGAGGATCGGTTGGGTGGGAAGAGGTTTTTTTAAGACATCACAAACACTCAGACTACGAACAGAAATCCATAAATCGATTGAAAGATCAATTTATGAAAACCGTCCGCACCGGGATTTTAGCCCGAGACATCCGTAACCGTAGCCGACGACGCTACAAACTGCGATAAGGACGCCGACAAGCCCCCATCGAACCCCATTATAATAGGATAATAACAAAATAGCTAAGCGGTCTACTCTCTTGTGCTTTCGTCCTTATAAATTTAGAAAAGAATTTCTTCTTCTGTGAAATGAAGTACGCTTTATTGATTGAATTGGCATTTACTTGGTAGAACTTCATTATAAAGCTGTCTCATAGTGGTCATTTGAAAACAACACCTTATGCAGTAAGTATTTTATTTTTAATTTCTTAAGTGGATTGTTAAGGATACTTGTTTCAACCAAGAGTGGTCTTCTGATGAAAGGCTGTCATAAAACCCTCGGATGAGACATGATTAATTTTTTAGATGGTCAACTACTGAAACATTAACATGGTTGTTAAAAATTGAACACATTTTTTTTGTAACGGACCCTTTCCTAATTTTTGTCTTACTATATTAATTAAGAAATTTGTAGAAATACGATTCCAATGTTGTTGTTGCTTGACGTGATTAAGCAGTATGACGGATGCTGGTGATGATGACGATTAGTGCAGTCCAGCATTCGGTCGGCGAGTGACGACAGCTATCACATTAAGACGATTATTGAATCGAGTTCGGCGGTCGATACAGAATTCCTTTCAGTTGTCCCTTATTTATCTATTTAAACTGATCTAGTTTCAAGAGATATTGATGAGCATCTACCTGTCGTGCGGTGTCAGCTGAATAACGGATATCGGTAAAATATTATTGCAAGCATTCCGTAATCTGCAGCGTCGTGGTATATTATTTGACAATTAATACAGCTTACCGATAAGCATAATTTTTCGGTGCAGGCGAGAATTTTCGTTTCGAAATCTGCCACGTTGAGTTCCGCCATACATTTGACCCATTATGAATACATTTGGTCAAATGCTAAACGTTAAGCACTATTTTTGTTGGTTATTTTTACAGTCGATTTGCCAAAAAATGTAATTTTTACTTGTAAGTGATTTGTAAACAAATAGTGTTTTCCTTGCCTTGTTTTTATATCCGTACACTCTTTGAAATGATTAATTATTAATTAGGTTTATCATTAAATGCTCAATAAGGTATTCATATATTTACGAAAATCAAGAAAATATACTTTGGTAGAACATTTTTGTTTGAAAACGATTTTAAATAAATGATGTTTATTATTAAATTAATTTGTCAATAGCTAAATCAAAATCCTCAGACAATAAAGAACGTAATTAAAAATTGCAATATCCATTGATACTCCACCATCATTGTCGGAGCTTTTTAAGGTTCTCAATATGGGTGCAATATCACAGTAGGTTTTCGGACGAGTCGTTTTGTGACGAATTTGATGTGTATATCAAAGTCAATTGAAGTGATACGTATCAATCTGATGGTATAAAATTTTAAATACCATACACCAAAAGACTTCTGGATCAAACCTTTATGGTTCAATCTAATTAAACAGATTTTTTTTTTTTTTATTAAAACTCAATTCCTTTGTACTATTTCCACATATTTATAATGATCAGGACCAGTTTCGCTCATCACGAGCATTATCAACTAATAAAAATACAAACATAACAGGCGTATTTATATAAAATTGAGTAATTTTAGACATCGACTGAGGGTGCTTGATGGAATTTCAATATCAAATTTGGATTATTGAGATTTTGTACACTTCGTCAGATCGAGTCCATTCGTGTGCTCGAATGCCTGAAGATGCCGAAAGGCGAAACCCGGGTCGTTAGTGACAAAATACATGGAAGTGTACAAAATCTCAATAATCCAAATTTAAATAAATATTTGCCCATTTGAACCCATTCTAAAGAAACTATCACCACCCAAAAGGGGTGGTGTTGCATCATTTGAAATATATATATACCCCGTATATACGCTCTGCAGAAGGGTGAGTGAAAATAAACTTTTTTGAAACCAGTGTAATAAGGGCGTCGAGAAAGAAAAATTACTCGCATTATGTCTTTGACACTAAACATTGAAAAAAATGTGACACTTTTGCTGGCTGTATTTCAATTTGTAAGAAAAAGTCTTGCTTTTTCACACAAAATGAATTCTTTTCAAACAGTTAATTATTATTAGTAATGATTGAAGAAATTATTAAATGCAAATTTTTCGCTAATTTAAATACAATATGGCACATTATAAAATTTTAACAATAACAACCAAATATATTCAAATACACTTATAGTTAAAACAAACTAAAATTAAGTAAATGTACTAATAACTAATAAATAACATTTTGTAGAACTAAATACTTTAAGATGTTATCCTATTATAATACAGTGCTTCCTAGTTAATGCCAATTTAATTAATAAAGAGCACTTTGTTTCACACAAAAAAAATCTTTGTCAAAGGCCGAAATCCCAAGAGAGTAGATTACTTGGCTATAGAGCAATTTTGTTTCTATTTT
This sequence comes from Himalopsyche phryganea, assembly GCA_022494535.1. Classification (NCBI taxonomy): domain Eukaryota; kingdom Metazoa; phylum Arthropoda; class Insecta; order Trichoptera; family Rhyacophilidae; genus Himalopsyche; species Himalopsyche phryganea. The sequence goes on from JAGVSL010000097.1 coordinate 1,411,507, forward strand.
ATTATTACAATTAAAAAGTACTAAACAACCAAATTTCTTTAAGGAATGCTATCGTTTGACTCTTATGAAGCTTAAAAATTGTTTTCAATTATAAAACATCTTTCACTTCTCCTACAGGGCCGAACTTATAAACCTTCAGCTCTTAACGCTATAAACTTAGTGCTTCCAATTTTTTTTAACATGTCCGCTCTCAATGTGGACCATATGGAGTCTTAATGGAGGTATTTCAACAGTTTTTCTACGAGTTTGTGTTACTCAGTTGCTCAACCTCTCATTTTCAAAGAGAGTAAGAATAGAAATATGGGGCTAGGACACAGATAGTGGTTAGTTAGTAGCTATCGCTATGCCTCGTTTTAAGGAGTAGTTGGGTTGGGGGAAATTCTAGATATCACAAATACCAATGCCTACGAACAGAAATCTAAAACGGTCTTGAATACGTGACATCCATAGCCAAAATCAACGACGTTGTGAGAGAGTAGGAAAGAAACGTCTCGTCGCTCGAGGGAAAGGTGGAGGAGCGGGGAGAAGCGGGGCGCGGTGCGTCAACACACTTCGACTGCCCGCGTCACATACTTCACAGGTTCCTTCGTCTTCCATTAAAACCCGGTCTTATTCAGTATACTTTCTCTTTAATTGCAGTTAGTTTATAAATTTCTTGAGGACAGTTACACAAACAGATTTAAAATACACATTTTCAATTTAAAACTCTGTAAATGGTTTTACTAGCAAGTGGTGGACTAAGTCGCCGCTTCGTCGGCCGACGACTCCCTCTGGGAAAGGCCGAGAGGCGACTCCTTCTTTTTTTAAGCAGCGCAAGCTTTTTGTTCACTTCTAACTGTAAACAAATAACGGTAACCAAACAAATATGACAAATTATTTTTGAATGCCTTAGGAGAGATATTACATATTAAATTTGCAAATAGAAAGAGTATGCAGATTGGTTTTGAAGACTCCTGTCCGCCCCATAAGTACGGGGTGGTGTCCATTGCACAACGTATCCGACGGTCGAATCCATCAATATACATATATTTTTTAATTTGTTCTTCGTGTCGATCATATGAGACGTTAGTTGCCAGGGCTGTAAAGCCGAGCAATGTATTATCTAGAGCAGTAAATATTTTCAGCAGTACATCTGTGTTTTTTAAGACATTTTTCTCGTTTAAATGTTTTCGTTAAAAATAATATAATTTTCATTTTCTGTAATATAAAATTAAAATTGATTACTCAGTTAGTTTACTTAGTTTATGACTGACGTGACTCATTTTGCATCTTTAAGAAGCATCTTCGAGTACTAGTAATTGATTTGTAAATAGTCTATCAGTGTTTATGTTGTACCCCTCCCCACGTCCAGTATAATGGAATAAAACTCACCCCACCCTTTATTTTTAATGTAAAAATTGGAATCATTGTTTACCTTAGAAATAAATAACCTTGCGATATGATAAGTTTGAAGATGCTTCTTAAAGAAGCGAAACCCGTCACGTTAGTGATAAACCAGGTGGAATAACTAAGTTATTAATTTTAATTCTATATTAAAAATGAAGCCATAGAAAATATTCCTATTCTGATTTTCTAAAATATTTAAAATTGTTTTCTCTGATTCTACAATCATTTATTATTTTTCAATACATAAGTTGTTTTAAAACTCATTCCAAAAATCAATGTAGTTTTCCAGTTGATTTGCATATTTGCTAAATTATATATTTCACATGTCTACGAAATCGTTTACAATCGACAAAAGTCTTTCAAAGCTCACTGTTAACGGACTCATTTTATGCCGTCAACGGTTTTAATAATTCAACATTCAAAATGGCTTAGCTTGAGATTTGTGGCAGCTTTGTGGACGTCCGCTTTAAATAACCATGTGTCGGCAGAATTCTCTACGCTTTCTCTACGCCAAACCCTCTACGCTCTACGCCCTAACATATAAACTAAAAATCCAACGCATGGCGTCAAAACACACAAATTATGTTTTTTTGCTTTTTAAATTTTGCGTATTCATTATCAAACATGATTTATTTAATACATTTCTATTTATAATTAAATGCACACACTTTCTCTCTGCTGGCGAATCTTTGTTGTGCATTACAAACAGACAAATTGGTAAATCATGCAAAATTAACCGTCTTCTTAACTAGCAACCTGTTTATCTGCATTTCAGCAAAATGTTAAGGAGAGTTTAAAAACTGGATAAATTAAGATTTAACAAATGTTATACAAATAGTTATTAAACGTTATTCACATCTACAGTGTTTTGGTTTTGATTGGATTCGAAATTGAAATTGTTCAGCAGAGAGTTAGTTTTTATCAAAAACATTACATGAAGAGTTCCGTTATGAAATGCACTCTCAATAATTCAAATTTGATTTTGAAGTCCCATCAAACACCCTCAGTCGATGTCTTAAATTATATCAATGTAAAATTATTTTTTCCTTCCAAAAAGTGGTAAATTTATTTATCTAGTTTACATAATTTGGCTGAGACTTGCTGTTTGTCTCTAAAATGAGATCCAATCGTTAACTGATTTTCGTATTTTTTGAGGGATTGTCGTACCACTTGGCCAAACCATCGTTGATATCATGATGTAAGCATCTGTTCCACAGGTTTATTTGTATCAAACTATGCTATGTTACAGATAACTGTAGTATGAAAACGGTTTTTTCGGGTTCGCAAAAAACAAGTTTTGACGGAGATTCTGCATTATGATACTAAAGCCCTCATATTTAATGCAGATATTCTTTATATTCCTTGTGTACATCCAAATCATCAAAAAAAACACAATCGAATTGTAATATTTGTAAAAGTAATATAATAGTATTAGTTCAAACTGAATTTATTTAGTTTTTCTGCTTCCCTGAACAATTTGCTGAAATGTGGCGATATGTCATGTTGTACCCTATTTCTTGATTGAAAGTCATTGGTAAAAATCGTTAATTATATCAATATAAAGAAATACACCTAATAACAATCAATTAATAAAGTTTTTATTTATAGAAAGAATTTCATATTGTCAGTTTTGCGGATTACGTGCGGGCTCTATGATCGTAATAATATATGTGTTGATATTTTTTTAATTACCCCGCTGACCCTTGAGAGTGTGCTACCCTTTGTTGGTTTTTATGGTAATAAATTAGGTCTTTAAAATGTGACAGCCTTATGACTATATTCACTTTATACAATTCTAAAGTTTCTGACGTGATTTATTACTCACAAAATTTAGTAATAATTCTCCATCAAGCTCATGTTGAACTTAGTTATAGACCAAAAGTATCGCTATCAAGAGTCTCCTGTGGACACTTATAATGTACAAATTAAAATTGATAACGGTATCCACTGGTTGTGTTACTAAATTTATCGTAAAGTTTTTGTGTAAAATGTAGGCATTGATTCCAATGCTTAACCAAGTCTAGCAATATAAAAATCTATCTTACATAAATATAATAGCCTAGACCATTCTGTAGGCGTAGACGTTTTATTATTATCACATATCACATGTAGGTATGAAACTTTCTCATAATCTAAGCGCTCGCGGTTTATATAAACAATACACACATTTCCGACATGATCAACAAAGCACAAGAACAATCGCGACAAGTGTGTTGACTAAATTTGGAAAATCCATGCTTCTCACATGAACAGCTGTGTGAGGCCTGCTGATGCGTCGCAAAACCTTCTGATTTATTCGTGTACGCGTCAGACGGAAAACAAAAAATATTGTGTAGAATTAAAACACAAACACTTTCTTTGAGTGGCATTGTAACATGCCGGGTACTCGCTAGTAATATCTTATATATATAATAGTCTAGACCGGTGTGTAGGCGTAGATTCAGACGTTTTATTATTATCACATCACATGTAGGTATGAAATTTTCTCATAACCTAAGCGATCGCGGTGAAAAAAAAAATATACACAGTTTCGACGTGACGCAAATCCCGAGGCAAAAAAACAACAATCAATCCGTCAGCATGGAAACTAAAGAACAGCTACTTTAGACATTCAGTATTAAGTTTCAATACCGTCATCTATGACGGGCGTTTCTACTAGTTCAATATAAATACTTCCGCTGGTTTGTAGTGCGGCTGTGTGCATCGTCTGCCAACACTTTAGAATTTAGGAAAATCCATCCATCCCTTGGACGTCCATATATACCGTCATCGGCTGCTTGTGTTCTGCTTTAGTCATTATGACTTGCCTTTTCAGAGCATTCACCTTTATCATAACGTATGCAGAATGCGTGACGTATATATCAGTCAGCGCTTGAACTTGCTGATTGCTATTTGTATTGGCGTTTAACTTTATAAATATTATGTTTGATAAATAAAATATTATTTGCCAATTTGCCTCGTCTACATTGATGACTCGATATAAATACTTTAAAATAAGTATTGACAAGTAATATGTTTCGTAAATCTGAAGTCATGTTGATGATTCGTCCACTGATCCGTGACAACGACAATTTTTTGTTCGTTTGGAATATAAATCAATTACTACAACTTTAACTTTAAGCTACACAATTTCAAAAAATCTAGATTTCGGGATATAACAAGAAAATATTTTCTCTTTTTAAAGTCATGCAAAAAATATCAGTCGTACAAAAGTATTCATTCCGTTTTTTTGACTATATAAAAAGAGAACCGGTGTATTTTGTATATTATTGAAATTGATAAATATGAAAAAAAAATAATTTAATATAAATACTACATACAGTTAAGGATCATTATTATTTATTTATACAATCAAATTTAAATTGAAAATAATTATTCATTCGTATTGCTTACTTTTAAAATCATAACCATGGTATCAAATGGAAAATAAAAGTAGAGATTTTTTTATAAAATTTACAAACTTTAAGTGTCGCCTTGTCTTCAGTAAATTATTTATTATCTACAAATGACAGCTGCAATGGTGTTTGTGCAACAACACTAGGGCTTTATTTGGTAAAATTTGAAAAAACTATTCGGTAAAACCTACCTTTATAAAAAATAAAATTGAAAATAAAACTATTTTGGTCATCATGTTTTATCCGATTGCGAGCCAATCAATAAAAAAAACATGGACATGAATAAAATTTTAATCGTACAATTTAACGCACGAAATCACACTTAATGCCCAATCCCGGGATTGAGAAATTCTGAATCCCGAAATCCCGGGATCGTAAAATGGATTCAGGGTTGGATGGTCCAAACGACATTTACTTAACATGTTTGATTTGTCATTTTTACTTTTTAATTTGTTCGTTAAAAATAATCACTGATTCAAATAGATGCTAAATTTACCCTGTTCATTGAAGCTCGCGTGTCTTTAATGTGTCAAATAGTCACACACGAATTCACATTACTAATTTAAATGTGTTTTTTAATGGGCAGTCATAAATATGTTATAATTTACGTTGTGAAATTTAAAGTTCCACCACACTATTTCTGTGTTGAAAATAATAAAAATCTTTTAAATTTTGGGTAAACTTTCTAGTAGTGACCGTTTGAGAGAAAAATTCAACAAAAATAACGATTAACGTTTAGCATTAGACCGAATGATGACAAAGCAAGTGTATTCATAATTTATCAAAAGTCTTAATTAATATGATATGACAAAAATTAAAAAAAGGTCTGTTATAAAGATTTTGTGTTTTTAACAAACATTTTTTGTGTCAGTAGATGATCACTTTTTTTCAGTGGTTGACCATGCCTAATCAGACGGTTTCATGACAACCTTTCATCAGAGCTTCCTGTAACACCACTATTCGTTGAATCAAGTAGCATATAATTTAAGACATCGACTGAGGGTGCTTAATGGAATTTCAATATCAAATTTGGATTATTGAGATTTTGTACACTTCCATGTATTGCATGCACACGAATGGACTCGAACTGACTCGAACTGACTCGAACTGTCAGTTCGAGTCCATTCGTGTGCTCGAATGCCTGAAGATGCCGAAAGGCCAAATACCGGCTCGTTAGTGACAAAATACATGGAAGTGTACAAAATCTCAATAATCCAAATTCAAGTAGCATATGCTTACATTCACTGATATCCTTAACAATTCTCTTAAGAATATAATAAAATAAAATACTTACTGTACAAGGTACTGTTTTTAAATGGCCGCTATGACACCCGAATGACATATATGGTGATGTGTTATTTCCTCAATCCGACAAAAGATGGTTTCCCTTGTCTTAACTCTACAATTTAGAGCAATCTCGCGTTTACGTTTCTTATTTTGGACACTTTTATTGAAAAAGGTCAACTACCCGTACCTTATGTAATTTAAATATTGAATAAATTTAAATGCTTTATTTTTTTGCTTTCTGTTAATTATTGGTAGAAAAACATTTTAAAAAACATTGAAAAAACTATTTATCATAAATACCTGTCACTCTCAGCCAGTCAGTATTTTTAAATGAAAACTTCATTATTATCACAGGGAAAACTTTATCAAAAAATAAAGCATAACAGACGTTTGAAGACGCTCTAGATCAGTACTTCCCTAACTGATGGGTCGTAGGTATTCTGAAGGGGTAGCGAAAATTCTGAAACTCTTCCATACTAGGGATATATATAAAATTTAGTATATTAATTTAGTACACATACAACATATGCCATTTTTGTAGGAAATTATAAAAAAATATTACCACAAATATAAATTAGAAAACGATTATGAGAGACCAAAGCTCTCTTCTTTCGTTCATGATGAAAAATACATCCGTTTTGCTTCTTATATGGCGGGTTTGTTTGACAAATTCGACGAATTAAACCTTTCATTTCAGGGAAAAGGAAGCAACACTTTGATAATTAATATAAACCTTTAAGCTTTTCAACAAAATCTTTCTTCCGGGTCAAATAGTATTAGTCAAAGATGCACCGATATGTTTTAGTGTTTGAATTAGTTTCCTACAAAATAATATATTTGATCACTGTTTTTCAAATTTTTCTATTTGCAAACACGGCTCACTCCAAAAAACATATTTTGTGGCAAAATACGATACACGGGTATACAGACAAATATAAGACTAAATTTTAAATTTGGACTATTGAGATTTTGTACACTTCCATGTATTTTGTCACTAACGACCAGTGTTTCGCCTTTCGGCATCTTCAGGCATTCGAGCTCACGAATGGAACTGACAGTTCGAGTCCATTCGTGAGCTCGAATGCCTGAAGATGCCGAAAGGCGAAACCCGGGTCGTTAGTGACAAAATACATAGAAGTGTACAAAATCTCAATAATCCAAATTTGATATTGAAATTCCATCAAGCACCCTCTTACTCTAGTAGCTCGTTTTGCTAACAGTTGAATTTTTGTTTAAACCTGTTAATTGTCAGAGCATATCGATAACTTTTCATTTCGACCTTTCATTTTTTGTTTAATTCACTTAGATGCTCAAAGATGCCAATAATGTAGGAAGTTCATCCAATGACTATTTTAAAAGAGTTAATATAGTTCTAGCACGCTTAAGTTAAGTAAAAAATAAATAGTCTCATCGCAAAGATCAAAAAATTTATCCAAAACTTTGCATCGAGACAGCCGAAATATTTCTCTGTGAAATAGTCGGCATTGACTTTTTTAAAAAAAAATGCGTCTTTCAGACTCTTGATTTGATAATGTATTGGGTACGATTTTAATGCATTAGTTCCGGGTCTGTAATGTGAAAGCAGTAAAAACAAATTGTGTTTTATATAATTTAAGACATCGACTGAGGGTGCTTGATGGAATTTCAATATCAAATTTGGATTATTAAGATTTTGTACACTTCCATGTATTTTGTATCAATAATAAATTTGTGTAAATCTCAATAATCCAAATTTGATATTGAAATTCCATCAAGAGCCCTCAGTCGATGTCTTAAATTATGTCAATATTGCTAGTTCAGCAAGATTGACTGAACTCTGCAGTAAATTAGTGTTAAAATATATAAACGTTAGACACTGTTAACTGTCTGTCAGTTCGAGTCCATTCGTGCGCTCAAATGCCTGAAGATGCCGAAAGGCGAAACCCGGGTTGTTAGTGACAAAATACATGGAAGTGTACAAAATCTCAATAATCCAAATTTGAAATTGTGTTTTATTGTTAAAATGTAATAATCCATTGGGATTTTTTTACCATCAATGCTTCCCAATAAATGCAGCCATCTGTAATTTTCTCTCATTTTTTACGTACTGCGCCGTGGTGCACCGGTGTGCCGTGGCACACTGGTTGAGGAGCACTGTTGTATACTATGAATTGTTTTGTTTTTTTTGTCTCACTTATCGAAATGCATTTTATTCCAGAAACTCTTCCTCCGTCTCGCAACACAGGGCATGATCCCGAATTCGCGATGCCCATAGGAAACTTAACGTATCCGGTGGGCAGAGAGGCAGTCCTATCATGCGCTGTCAATAACTTGGGAAAGTATAAGGTAAGAATTTTCTATCCCGAACTGGAAATAATTTATTTTTTATATAAAATCACACATTGCCCAAATCACGATGGCGTAATCATTATAACATATACACATTTATGAGTTTTTAAATTTATATCCCATTTTGATACTATCATAATATATTATATTAAAATTGTTTTTGGTATTTCGTGGTTTGGTATACATATCATCGTCTTCACATTGCAGCAAAACGTTCAGGAGAGTTTTAAAACTCAATAAATTCAGTGTTAACCGATGTAATTCTACGAATTTTACATATGTTATATGAATAATTTTAAATCAATATTCATGTAACATATATGAAATTCAAAAAGAGCATTGGTTAAAACTGAATTTATGGAGTTTTAAATTTCTGTGATTTGCTAATTAAGGCGACGATATGTAATGTCACACATGTTTTTTGATGTTTTCTTTGTGATATTTCACCGTTTTAATTTTTTTTAAACTTCAAATGCAAGATAATTTTACTATTTATCTAAAGAGTCAAGGTAAATTTTAATCCGATGTACCTAATTATAGCTGGGAACAATGCAACAGCAAATTAGCCGAATTTAATTATTTGTGAAATTTATATTATATTTTGGTTGCCATGACTTTAAGAAAGTTTCCGTAGTAACGTCTACCAGCTGCGATTGTTTACGAACAAAAGATAAAACTGACAGGCGACAAAAGAAGTCTGAACTCATTAATTTGAAGCAGATCACTTATCGATGTCACCTTAAATTATTACTTTATAATAAAACTTTGATAATTTCGTTTAAATTCGAAATAAATATTTAAAATGTTTTCGTGGGTGCCTAAAGAAACTATTTTTTTTTGAATAAGCTTCATAATTAAGTTACATTTGAAACCGCACTTGTTTCCTTTAGAAATTACATCGTAGAAACTGAAAACAACTAATGACACAGTAATAATAATAATAATTATTACAAGTTGAAAATTTTGATGAATAGAATATTGAACTAAATTATATCTCGTCGGTATATACGGTAATAACTGAACCGTAATGCAAACTGACCGCTTTGGCGCTCCAAATTCAGTTGATTTCAAGAGCTTATCTATTCTATTGAGCAACGAATAAGTTAATTATTAGAAAATTTCCATTACTCGCTGTAAGTCGCTCAATGTTTTTAACAGCATATTTTTATATTCTGTGATATCACTTCAGAGTGGTGGATTGTATCGTTTACAAAATGAATGTGTGAAATGTTTTAGCAGGCGCGACTACAAACTTTGAAGTTTGTGACAAAGCCTTATTTTTATAACGTTTTCTATTGAGGCATAACGACCAGATTGAAGTTCGTGTCTTGGTTGTATTGCATATTAATTTTAAAAGGAAATGTTTATGGTAATAGTTTATAGAAATACTTCATTTGCAAAAAAGTGAATCAAAGCGGCAATATATTTGTAGATAACAAGAGTTATTCATTTGTTTTTATATAAATATTAGATTAGTTGCTTTCTCATTCTAACAATGCTTTGTTAAAAGCAGGCATGTATAAAACATGCGTTGTTTGATTTATGCTTGAGTGAATCGTTCCCCATTGCCGGTAGTTTTTTATCACCTTGTGTAATTGCAATTCTTTTTGATGATCCAACTCTACTTTCAACTAGTTAGGTTCAAGCTAAGCCAAAAATATTTATGGTCAGTCTCAAACCAGTGTTAATAGTACTTTTATCCATCATCAGATATATTTGATGACTTCTTAGACTAGATCGGCCATTTTTTGAGTAAACTATATAATGACTCCTGATAAAAACCAATGAGCCAGATATTTTCAAATCACATGGCATAAACTAGATGACAATTTTTTAATGTCACTCGAGTTCAACTCAAGCAGAAGTTTGCCGGGACTTAAGCACAGACTCATGAGGGCTGAAAAATCTCTCACCACTAGACCATGGAAGCCGATGTAATATAATACCATATATATATATATCTCTGTTCAACAATATGAAATAATCTGTACATACAAAATTTCTGATACTTACCAATCAGTTGCAATGGTTTTAATTAAGTTAACCGATATTAATCTATGCAATAATGAGACAAACACTCCACGCTTTCATTGTGTGCAATCTGATAAAGTCCTTTTGACAGCAGGGTGTTGTTTGACTAATGAATTCTAGAGCCAAATTAGAAATTAATTTGTTTGATAATATTCAGTTGCAAGCCTTATTTGTCAGAATGCACTGATTACAAACATCAGTTTTCTTTGATCATATTTGTATATGTTCTGCTATAACTAGACAGCTAAGGATTTTTTCTAAAATTTTTATATGTCTATATTATAAACTTATTTACTTCTACACGGGTTGTTGGAAATAATAAATTATTTAAGTCAGCAGTCATAAAAACATTTTAACCTCTTTCTAAAATTAAATAAATTGCTGTTTTATCTTTATATCACGAAATTCTTTCCAACGTAATCCATTTTTTTTTCTTGTTCACTGAAAATGACGAGCATATTGACTCGTATTAAAGGTATATAAGTTCTTTTACGAAAACTGTGTGTTACTCAGTTGCTCAACCTCTCTTTTTCGAAGAGGTATGGATAGAAGAATATTGCTAGGACAGGACTAGTGGTTAGCTTATCCCTCTCAATACACCCCATTTTTAGGACGGAATGGGTGGGAGGGAATTCTAGACATCACAAACATCCATGCCTAAGAATAGACATGCATAAATCGATAGAATAATTCTTTTTGAACCCGAGACCGTAACCGAAGCTAACGTCGTTGACCACAGCACCACGGACCTAACATTTATAAGTTTCATTTGTATTTGGTTGAAAGGACTAACTTTTCCTGTTTTTAAATTGTTTAATTCAGTGATATTTTCGAGGAATGAATAAACTGAAAATAAAACTTTATGAGAAATCTTTGGTTGAAATATATTACAGTGGTTTTTGGTGTGCTTGTGATTTTTTTACATCTCTTATTGCTATTTTAGCAATCAAAAAAAACCTATTTGGACTATGAAAAGGAGAAACTTCATTGAAATCTCTTACGTCTTAAAAATAAAGCATTTTATATTTAATACATATTAAGCTGTTACTAAAGGTGTTTTTTTAGAGGTTTTTTTTTAAACTGACAGCACTTTTTCCAGTGACCGCCAATTTGACAGCTGACAACTGATTTGAGCACAGTTTTGTTTGCCATTCCACCACAAATAGACCTCTTGACCATCGTGTGCATCGCATCTTCGGTGAATGGGGCGAGACAAAAATTGCGTATGATCCTGACTTTTGCCAAAAATTTTTGTTCAGCGATGAGAATCATTTCTGGTTGAATGGCTTCGTCAATAAACAAAATTTCGGATTTGGAGCGACGAAAATCCACAAGCCATTTTTGAATCGCGTTACATCTACAAAAACTTACAGTTTGGTGTGGTTTATGGGCTGGTGAAATCATTGGTCCATATTTTTTTCAAATACGACAGCGCTATAGTTCTTTGGTTGCTAATTTTTTCGTTCCAAAATTGAATGGCCATAATGTAAACGAGCTTTGCTTTCAACAAGACGGTGCAACATGCCATACAGCGCACGACATAATCAATTTGCTAAAGCGAACTTTCAATGAGCGCATAATTTCGCAAAATGGAATTGGCCACCGAGATCATGTGATTTAACTACTTTGGACTTTTTCTTCTGTGGTGGTATGTGAAGTCTACCAGCAAAGCCAAAGACCTTGAAGCCAACATTATCCGCGTTATCGCCGATATACGGCCGCAGCTGCTTCATAAAGTGCTTGAAAATTGGACTTCGAGATTGCGCATTCTTCGAGCCAACCCTTCGTGGCTCGCAGATATTGGAAATATTTTTTAAAAGCTAATGGAATTTAATAAGCCTTTCAATAAATCCAATATAATGAGCATAACTACGATCATTAAATGTTTTATTTCATTTGAAACTTCTATACCTCTAAAAAAACACACTTTTATAATATTTCAATTGATTTCAAGAGGTATGAATACAATTGTCAAATCTTATAAATTTTCGAAACGTTCGGCAGTTAGTGAATGTTAATAATTTTCAATTGCTCACTTAGTTATTTCACTTCCTGTTATGTGTTTTGGTGTGACACGTGTTCGACTACTTTGAGAAGAGTCTTCGTGTATCATAGATTTTTTTTAAATCGTAGATTTCGATATAAATCAACAAATTATTCAATAAGCTAGAAATAATTAGAAGTGGTAGATAGTTTTACTTTGATCGACTATTTATTTGTAAAAGAGGTTACTTAGGGGAATTAAATTTAAAGTGGGAGCCACACGTCTTATATACATTATTATTTATGAATAATTTGTTGATATTTAGGCTGTCCTTGATTTCGAAATCAACTTCTGTTGAGAAATGTAAGGGATACATCATCAATAATACTATAAGCATTTTGTTACAACATATTTTGATACATATTTGTTAATTATGTTGTGTCATTAGATGTGTCACGTGATTTATTTCTCTGAGAATCATCAGATTTTTAATCATAACTTAGAAACTGATTTTAATTCTTTACTTACATTAGAAATGAGGATTTAAGAATTAGATTTTTCTCTGTGGAAATTCATTTTTCATATAAAATTCAAATTGATAACTTAGTTATTACGTGTTTATATCGTAAATTATTTATCAAATATATCATTAAGTAACACAGTCAGTGGAATAACTAAATTTTAATTTTATATTAAAGACGAATTGCCACAAAGCTACCGACGAATCCAGTGTGGCAAAAAAGGCGACTTAATATCGTAAATTATTTATAAAATATTACATTTAGTAAATAACACAGCCAGTGGATGTTATCAATTAATTTTTTATATTATAGATTTTTCTCTTTTACTGTGCGCGGGTAGGGGCAAGATACAGATAATAACAAATATTATTAAAGTAAAAATGAACCAAAAATTTATACTGCTATCGCCTTTATTGTGATAAAATTCTATTAATAAGTTTATTAGCCGTTAATTCTATCATTTCTATTACACTCAAAAAATATATTGAAAAGCAATATTCAATGCAATGAAAATTTAAAACATTGTTATTTCGCTGGTGTAATTCACTTCTTTGAGAAGCATCTCTAGACAAACTCTATTGTGAGTTTTTTATTTATAACATCTTCAAATACTTCACATAGAAATGGTAAATCAAGAGTTTGATTAAAAAAAACAATAAAAATACTTGTTACAGTAATTACAATTTTAATTCATTGTGTTTGGAGGGGAAAGTTATTAGAAATAAATTTAAAAGCGTGGAGCCAACCGTCTTTTAATTATATACTAACTAGTGAGAAGCCCGTCATAGTTGACGGTATTGAAATTAAAATACTGAATGTTCACGCTTCTTCAGCTCTTCGATGAGCTTCCATCTTAGCGGCACGTCGGGACTGTACAGCTTCCGGAGTTCTGCGTATTCGTTGTTGTCTGTATACCTCGGCATCAGCATCACGCTAGGATTTTGCAGTTTGCCTCATTTTCTATCTCTGCAAACACCGCTTTTCTTTAGTATCCATACTAATAGACTGATTGTTATTGTTATATTTGTTTGTTTGCCTCAGCATTTGCGTCACGTCAGAACTGTGTGTATTGTTGGGTGTGTGTGTGCATTGAATGCAATTTTATTTTATATACACTTCCAACGCATAAGTCATGAGAAAATTTCATACATATCACAATATGTGATGATAATAAATGCCTACAGACCGGTCGAGGTTTTTGTATATAAGATCATTGACATCTTTTAAAGATTTGATTGATTGGTTCTATTTTAATCCTACGTATTTTGAATTGATAAATTCTATATTTTTTAATTTAAAATGACTAAGCAGTATATTAAGGTGTTTTTTCTTTTAATTTTACGTCAATACTCGGTAAGTGGGTACCGGAAAAGGCTTTGTAAGGTAAGCCTTCGGCATCCATTTATCACTTTCAAGTGCCTAACTTTGTTACGTGTTCTTTCTGTGGTATAGGACGCTTCTGCCATTACGTGAGGTCTGGTGCCGTGCTTTTTATTTAGAGGTATATTATGTTACTCGCAAATTTAGATTTTAAGTGAGAGCATTTTTTTTATACAAATACCAAACTTCTAAATCTCAATTCAGTACATTTCGTAATTGGAAATAGTCGGGCTGAGAATAAAATTAAAATTAAATCCTCATGCATTCATTACTTCAAAACAGATTTAGCTGTGTGAATATTATCACAGTTATAGAAAAAAAATGCAAAGTAGAATACTAGCATGCTAAGTAAATACACAGTAATTATATGTTCAACGATTTGTCATAATTAGACCTCCTATTTTAATTTACCTTTTATTATAGTAATATTAATATCTGTGTTATGATTTTTTGGGATAATGTACAAAGGTGTTATACATATATATAATTGTAAGTAAAAACAAAAACCTTTTTTATTTTTTTTAATTTAAGACATCGACTGAGGGTGCTTGATGGAATTTCAATATCAAATTTGAATTATTGAGATTTTGTACATTTCCATTTATTTTTAAAATACCTTTTTGTGAAAACAAAGTCAAGATAATTTTCAACGATTACAAAAATTTATGATATCGAATGAAAGCGCTTGGCGTTTGATGGAATTTCAATGTCAAATTTGAGTTGTTGAATTTTTTTACATTTCCGTGTATTTCGTCACTAACGACCCGGGTTCGTCTTTTCAGTTAAAGTTCATTCGTGTTCTCGAATTCCTGAAGATGCCGAGAGGTTAAGCCCGGATCGTTAGTGATGAAATACATGGTAATGCACAACATTTCAACAGTTCAAATTTCAAATAACAAAAACAATTTTGATCATTTTTTTAGTACAAAAAATAATTTTACTTGGTTTTTCTTGCTTAAAATATTCCAAATTCTCCATTTTATCTTACCTCATACTATTTTTTAAATTTCGACAAGATTTTAAATTACTGTGTTTTTACTTAGCAGGGCAGAATAACTCATAGTGTAGTATGTATCGTAACCGTTTGATAAAGCCCATAAATGTATTGAATAAAGTTTTGATCATCTTTAATTACATTATGGCGTTATTTTTTTAAATCTTTGACAGCTTAATCATGCAGATATTTTATATAACGACGATAAAATGAGATTAAATTACATTGCAATGCAGTCGATAAATTCTTTTGTATAAACTTGCAGTGTCGCCAGTAGTGCAGCTGAGATAAATACATTCAATACAGCATTCACTGTTTTAAAAACATTTATGTCGCATGCTATGTTCCCCACTGTGAAACAAACGTTAGGTAGATTTTTCTTTCATACTAACAGTTGAAATCGATATCATACGCGACACTTTCAATCCCAACATATGATATTATGGACTAAAACAGGGATCGAATAGTTTACACACAATGTAGCGGGCTGCTTCAAAAAAGTAAATATGTTGTAAATGGTACCATCAATCTTATAAGATTACCCGGCCCGAGCCCGACATCTTCAGATCCAGCCTGGCCCGAGTCCGAATCTCAATATCGCATTTGTTGCCCAAACCTTTATTAAATTTAAGATTTATTTTTCTCAAACCGAAGAAAGAACGATTTGTTTTCAGTATAGAAATTTTTACTTTTCAAAGAGTATACGAGTATCAAATTTGAGTTATTGAAGTTTTGTACACTTCCATGTATTTTGTCACTAACCACTCGGGTTTTACCTTTCGGCATCTTCAGGCATTCGAGCGCACGAATGAACTCGAACTCACAGACAGTAAACAGTGTCTAACGTTTATATAGAAGATACAAATACAACAAATGTTATTTACGAGATAAAATATTATAAGTCTAGGATCCACACTGATACCTGAGTTAAAATTTCGAGAATCGCCTTAATCCTTAATTTTGTAAACAACGCATTAACAGGGTGGCGAATTGCCGCATTCCAACTAATATTAGAATTACCAGTGATTTTGTCTAGCTTGCAATACTTTCTTTTAAAAATGTCATAGTTTATTGTGTTGCTTTGCCACTTTGTCAATATCCTTGGAAGGTTGCAAAATTTTATAAGTAGTGTAGCAGGGTTGAGGGTTTAGAAGCACTTGTGAAGCCTGTGTGCACTGCGAGATGGAACTTTTTATCTTCATTACATCAGTGTTTATCCTCTTTAAATTTTACCCTACGCTTAAATTGCGGAACATGCAAGGCTCCATATCATATGTAAGCTGACCATATTATTATCCTTTTCATATTCATAAAAGTCAACAGGGATCGTAATAATTTTGCTTTATATATTCTCGTGCAGTAGTTGTATAAACAACAAAATTACGTGGAAGTTAATTGTGATAGTATTTTAATGTTTTTTTTCATACCCGACGGAACAAAATCTTCATTCTCACATTACCTAATTTCTCTTAAAAATTATTGCTATTTACTTATTTAATATTTTATTAATTAAAATATTATTGATATTATTTAAGTGAATCTCAATTTTATTGTTAAATTTTCCCTTTTACAAATTTTATTAAGGATTATTTAGAAAATAATTTTCTTACTTAATCGATCGTTAATGTGGCTTAATTTTAACTTAAGAGATTAGTGGTTATTATGTTCTGTCTTCCAGTCTATAAGAAAAAGTAAAATATTCTTTTACATTATCGTTTTATTGAAGCGCGTGAATGAGGATTGAGATCGTGTAAAGAAACGACATTTTTAAGATTAAATTTTTTTTTATTTTTGAACTGGTTAAAAAAAATAAACGAGATGCGGGTTATAAAGCCATTTTCGTAAAAAAGGTCAGGTACGGGTTTATAACATTAGGCCATACGTATTAGGCGTCTTTATGATCTTTTTGTGTTCAAATTAAGACATATGTCATTATTCACAGCATTAAGCTTCAATTAATTAATTAGTTAACCATTAGTTCGTGAGTAAAATGACGTCAATGTTACCAGCTGGATGGTTACATGAAATAACTAAATAATAGAGCCATAAATCTAATGCTTCGGTAGAACAACTATCTGCAATGCTGCACAGAATATTGCACTGAACATAATTTTAATTGGCATCGATTAAGGCAGGGGTCGGCAACCTGTTGACTCAAAAGAGCCAAAGCGGCTTCAAATTCTTTGAAGGGTGAAAAAAATATTTTTATAATGACTTTTTAAATTAGTTCACAACATTTTATTATGTGTTTTTAATTAATTAAGTGAAGAAGATTTACTGTAAAAAATTAATGAAAGTTTTCCGTTTATACTGTTGAAGCTATAAATGTAGAGAAAAGATCTTTATATAATTGATCGATGCTGGTGAGAGGGTGTCTGTTTAGGCCAAACATTTTTTTTACTCAGAAAATAAATGGTCAATACAAGGCCTGTGAAATTTCCATAAATTGATAGAAAATATTATGAGATTCTAAACAATGATAAGCTAGATATGAAAATTTTAATTCACAGTAAAATTTTCTGCTATCAAATGCAATAGAAATAAATATATAAAACTTTGTTGAAAATACACTTTATTTGTATGTAGACATAAAGTTAAACTATTATAAAACGAATAAAATCAAAATATTTTTTTTCCTACCTCTATTTTCCTGCTGAAACTATTATATGGAAAAAACCCCATACGAGAATGATTGTCTTTAAATCATTAACAAAGGTTCAATTCTTACCAAGAATTGCTCGAAATGTTGGCCTAAGTTTGAAAAACTTTTGAATGAATAAAAATTTTGAATTTTGCAATTTTTTTGTAAAAATGGTGAATTGTGAATTTGGCAAAAAAAGAGCCAAACGATTTGCCCAAAGAACCACAGGCTGCTGACCCCTGGACTAAGAATTTACTTATATTAAATTCCAAATTTGAGTAACGGGTTTGCAATTAGCACTAAATAGCCGACTACCGTTCGGCTGGAAAATTCTCCGAAAGAAAGAATCATCAATAGATACCAAAAACTAAAATAACAAATTTATTCCGTCTTCAAATGCCACAACTAATTAAATTATCATTTTAAATAATCAAGATGCTACCGATAAATCAGTGCTTCTCAAACTTTTTCGTGCCAAGGCCCCCCGGAAAATAGTTTACTTTATTTGTCAAAAGCTTTTTTCGGCTTTATGAGTGAATTTTCTAGAATCTAACAAACCAATTTTAAAACAAGCCTAAGTAAAAAAATTGCGATTAGTTGTATTTTCATTTAAACTTTTGATGCTGCTATCTAAATAAAGTATCCTTGGTTTTATTTTGTGAATAATGAATTTGTTGAGAAAATGTTAACTCAGGTTGGGGAAATAATGTAATTATTATTACCTTAATCAACAGAAAACTTACCATCAGAATAGTGAGCTGGAATCCATCTAAGATTTGGAAACATCTCAGTGAATTGATTTGTTTCTTATTATACTACTTCATTAACCGTCATCTGTATGGAAAGGATAAAGAATAATATATGTATAATAACTAGTCTGAACGCCCTTCATAGATGACGGTATTGAAATTGAAATACTGAATGTCCAAAGTAGCTGTTCTTTAGTTTCAATACTGACGGACTGATTTCTGTTTGTTTGCCTCGGATTTTGAGTCACGTTGGAACTGTGTGTATTGTTTATATACACCGCGGACGCTTACGGTCTACGTCTAACCCTTCAGGTCAGTCTGGGCTATTATATATAAGATAGCTCTATAAAAGTGACCTCAAGCATCAATCTTCTATTTTTGTTTCATAAATTAAATCTTCTCATCTAAAATGCCATATTATATTTTGAAAATTAGATCCGAAATTAAACAAAGAAAATAGCTGAAACAGATTTTTTTTAAATATGTAGATACATGACGCTGCAGATTTACGAAATGTGACATTCGAGGAAAAGTTTTGTTTTATGCCAAAGCATTACGTCGCATCTGTAAAATTGATAATAGTGAAAAAAATTCCATGAAATGACACTTATATCAAGTGAGAGAGTAGGTAAACGAAACAACAACATCTGTCTCGCCTCTCGATGGAGGAAGGTGGAGAGCGGGGAGAAGCGGGGTGCGGGCTTCAACACACTTCAAGGCCCGCGTCCTGGGATAAGGACAAACAAAGGACAAAACAACGGCTCCTTCGTCTTCCATTAAAACCCCGGTCGTTTATCCGTATACTCTTCTGGTTTATTGCAATTAGTTTCCTTTAGTTAAGACATTAGACACACAGAATTACACACTTTTAAATTAAACGATGTAAGTGGTTTTACTAGTAAGCAGTGGCTAAACCACCGCTTCGTCTGCCGACGACGAAAGGTCGAACCCGACTGACGCTGGCAGGGTCGCAGGCCCTTCCCCCACTTCAAACTGCAAACCAACAACAGCAACCAAACCAATACGACACCACTCTTAAAAGCCTCAGGAGGGGTATTACATTTTTAAATTTTCATTAATAGGAAGAGTCTGCAGATTGGTTTTGAAGACCCTGTCCGCCCCATAAGTACGGGGCGGTGTCACAAGTCATCACTTGACATAACAGAGTCACGAAACGTGATATTCCTAAATATGTGATTTTAAATGAAAAAAAGTCTACAAACGTGAGAAAATACAATGTGATAACCAAGCAAACATTTCCTCTGAACTGAATAACATCATCATAATCATCCATCCTACTGTTTAATCGCGTCAAGCATTCGACATACGAAGTATATACCTAAAATCAAAACAAGGCTTTGTTTCAAAGATAATTTTCCTCAATCTCTAGAGAGGCAAGTCTTATGAAATCGAAAAACATCAAATCCACTTTGGTGGTTTCATTTTATGCGAACTAATTTGATTAACAGAACGTGCCACCTGTGTCAAAAGTTACCATGTTATCAAATGAGTCCTTGACAGAACATTTATACAGAAACGTATCGTCATATCCCGTCCCAAGTTGTGCCTGTCGCATTTCCTCATTGACTAGCTGGCTTATTTCGTGAGCAAATAGACATTAACTGATTGAAGCTTCCCCACCATGTCAAAGGAAGGGGTAGATTCAAAGAATTTAATTACTAAATAAGGTTTTTACATGTAATAAGTGCTGAGATACTACTATTTCTTTTTAATACTGAAAAAAACTTGGAGCTTGACGTACCAGTGGATAAACTATATAGAAAAAGTTTAATTGCTATATAGGGCTTAGGGTATTCCATCCCGAACCCTGTTTATGATGCCGGGATTCTGGGATTGGTTATAACGCGTGATCATTTTTTAAATCGTATATTTAAAGTCAAATTTGTATACATTATTGCTTCAATTGGAATTAGTGTATTATTTTATATATTTCTGGGCATGGTAATGGATTTTTTATTTTCTGAAAAGATTTATTTTCTTTTTATTGTTCTAAAAATTAATTGTTAATGTCCTTGGCAGTTACGAAATATGAGAAGGAAGGAGACCACAATACATATAATATTAATTATGTACGTATTATAAAAATATATAAAAATACATAAAAAACCGAGGTATACGTTGTTGTAAATAATCAAGTATTTAATTTGAAATATGAATTATTCTTTAATGTTCAAAGTGAATCCCGAAGTCCCGGGATTGATATTTAGACAATCATGAGAATACGTGATTGACTTATTGACCGGGATCCTTGAATTGGAAGCCCTAGTAGGGTTGTAGGTGGAAAAATTACTTGTATATAAAGTAACTAACAAAAATCAAAGACATAAAAACTTTGAAAGATTTTATTTTTGAATGTAAAATTTTAGGTCACACGCTTCTTTCAGGCTTATCACTGAGGTTGAGTTTTTTACCCAGTTTGCAAAATAATGATCATCAAATTTGAAGTAACTACACATAGTAATTCGTTGCAGTTAAGGCAGTACATTTTTTTAACTGACACTCTATAAAAGTGTATATTAATAATGTTCTAAAATAACTGTCAAAAATTACAAACATAAAGATATTGACAATATGATTCATACACGTTCAATTCGATCTGAAACCGGGTAGCTATAGATGTACCAATTTAACTTGTTCACTAATTAGGGTTCCACCGTCGCGTTAGGAATGTTGCCATACTCAACAAGAACTGAAATTTCAATAAATTCCAAAACTGATATTTTAACAACGATTATTAAAAGTAGACAAGATATTTATTTTGCATAAAATGGCAATTGGAAAAATTTATTCCAGACCGACAATTCTAGTTCCAAAATCGGCGGCGGCCAAGTAATGTTGACTTTTATTACTTTACTTTACGAAAATTATTTTATTTTACACTTTATAAACTTTTATAATTTAATTACTATTGTTGTTTTTAAGGTGTTAACTGTCAATTCTTGGTGGAGAAATGTAATATTTAAAAAAATAAAATAATGATTTATTCTTTAAAATACTATAGTTGTATTATTAAAAATATATTGAAATTATTTATCTTACGTATATTTTTGTACTGTCCAAAAGTATGTATACGCTCAAAATAAATATGAGTTTGTTTTATTTATAATTCTAAAATTTAGTTAATCATACAAAACACCTGGTGTTGGAAAACATGCGGTAGATTTGTTCCATACAAAGTAAATTTGTCGCCCTTCTGAAAGTTGTTTTAATAAAATTTGCATTAAAATCCTACGAAGCCATACGATAACTTTTAATAATTACATATTTCATGGATTACGCATATCATAAACGTATAATAATATTCAAAAATTTCTACTTCAAAATTAAGGTTTTTATTTACATTTCATCGTGAATAAACTAAAAGTCAAAAGTTTTTAAGCTGTGATTATTTAAATTGAGTCGAACTGTTGTACACAAAGTACTTATTACTATAAATTTTAGAGATTCAGTAGTCGAAATGACAAGTCTGTATCATGTTATGCATATTAAAAGTCTTCATCATCATCTAATAAACCACATCTACACATGTTTTAGTACATATTAGGGATTCCATTTCGAATATTAGAATATTCAATATCCGAAAATGTTTGGCCCTTTTTTAACTATTCAATATTCAAATATTTAGGCAACTATTCGAAGAGCATTCGTAGTAATTTTTGATGAAATATTTTACAAAGTCGACGAAAGATCACATCACAATTTCTCCAGATTTCAAGAAGAATAATAAATACAGTGGTTTTTTTCAATATCTTGTATGTAATAGCTCAGATCGTTATTTAGACGCTTTATTAGACATGTTACAGTTTAAGTATGAAATTTTCTCATGACGTAAACGTTCGCGGTGTAAACAATGCACACACAGTTCCGACGTACTGGCTACTTAAGACATTCAGTATTTCAATTTCAATACCGTCATCTATGATGGGTACACATCGTAATTTTAATAGTTGAAGAAATAATACTGTAGTTATCATAGAACTTACTCTCAAAAGCAAGCTGCTTTTCTATACAGCAATAACTCACCCAATCATCGTGTACGTTACTCTGTTATGGGCTTATGCTCACCACAAGCATCTGAAGACTCTCCAGATTATTCAAAATAAATTATTGCAACAAATATGTCACGCCCCGTTGTACATACGTAACTTGCTACTACACATTGTCTTAAAAATACCTACGATTCGAGAGTTCGTTCGTGAAATGTCTCAAAATTTTCACAGTGATGTATAACATTATAACCCAATGACCTCTTACCGACAAAATTGCGATGAGACAATACTCAAGAATCGGTTTAGGCCGAGAGCAGTTCTGTTCGACGACTCCCCCAAAGATGTAAACAGGGATGTTATTTTTTAAATGGAATCAACACGACCCTTTGGATTAGAAAATGACTTTCCTCGGGATGCTTCCTTGCGTATTGCACGTGCATATATGTATGTGTGTATGCGTTTGTATATATATATATGTATATGTGTGTGAGTGTGGTATGCGAGGAGGTATATTTATATCAATGCAAATGGTGCCCACGTGAATTGACTTCATTGTGGATTGCTTAGCTCTGCTGCGTTCACACCCTTCTATCTGCAACGATGGAAGTGAATCAAAAAAAAATAACATTAGAGATGAAACAGACTTAAAGAACTATGACGCTAACGTGCCTTAGTACTTAACGCTCCATCAAGTTGGAAAGTCAAAAAATATTAAAAATGATATGTTATTAACTATTCAAATCGAATTTTTTATATTATTTTCATACTTTGTTTCAGTTTCGTTGGATAATGACGAATAATTGGGATTCAAAAGTACATATGGAATCCTAATTGGGTATTTTAAAATAATGTTTTAACGAAGCTGATTTGAAATCAGTCCCTTAACCTTGAGTGCCGTTGGAATAAAAGGATGAAGGAAGGAAATGAACTGTTGTAAGCTTGAACGTTTTCTTTATTTAGTGATGATTAGGAAGCGATGATAAAACCTCACATAATCGATAACCTTGAATTGAATTCAGTAAATGAACGTTTTTGTTTGGGGAATTGTGACAGTTTGTAATATTGTCTGCTTTGCTCAAAGAAGAATTTAACCAAGATACATAACATCAATAACGAATACTCTTAATGGATCATCTCCAATTTTGTACACTCATTTAATTAAAGATTGATTTTGCACGCTGAAGAATATGAAGAAAGCTTTCAGATAGTTACATAATATTATAGTTTAATTACACTGTCAAACTGAACTTATAGAGGAGGTAAGATGACACTTATGGTTTATAGTCTATATTTTTGTCTTCTAACTTAGTTACATTATACAGTTATAAGTGATCGAAAGATTTAACAAAAGACTATTTAATTTCGCTTATATGTAATACGTTTGATTACTTGTAAATTCTTGTCATAGTTCTTGAACCAACTGTTTTATACACCTTCTAATGGTAAATATTCAATTTTTATAAATAACTATGTTATAATTTTATTTTCATCAGTTGATAATGTTAGTGTTCAGAAAAACTGATCCTGATCATTATTAACATGTGAAAGTAGTACAAACAAACTGTATTTTTAAAATATAATGCCTTTCCACCAAGAGTTTACAGTTAACACATTAAAATACTTGAAAAAATGAAACGTAATTTGTTTGTACTACTTCCATGCCTTTATAATGATCAGGACCGGTTTTGCTCATCACGTGTGTTATCAACATGAATTGATAATTAACACCGTGATTAAAATACTGTTATATATTATAATATTTCACTATTTTCTTTAAAATGATTGTTTTATTTCACGGATACATTGTTGAATCAGAACAGCGACGGTATGAGAAATTCTGGAATCTATTTCTTTTCAAATGTATTATATTATAATATAACACAATATTTCAATTAATAACCTTGTTGCTATGGATTGATTCAAATGATTACTTAGGATTTGGTGGAAATCTATAAGCCAGTATGTTACTGTATTATTTATAGATAAAAGGTCTCAAAGCGTGTTTCTAGAGATCGATTTAATCCCTTCAGGCAACAAAATGTCCTAGTGCAAACACACATTTTCAAATTGATGCGAAGGAAAATCTCTAACTGGGTTCTAATCTGCTATCTACATATTGCGCTTAGCACTAATAAGCCTTTGTTTAAGCATCCCAAGAACCGTTTCCTCCTTTCGCAAGCTTTCTACGGGAAATCCCTTATATCTCTGGAGCTTTCGTTGGCCGTGAAAAACTATCACCACCACATAGTTACGTTATAAACTCCGTGTTTTAGATAGTTACATTTCTTACACATTGTAATTTATATTTAACCGTTCTTAAATCTAGATAATTATGTCATGTTATCATAAAGAATCAATTACCAATTATTTTATTTGACTTTTTCTCAGTAGAAGGCAAAGTTGAATTAATTATAATATGTAAAAATTCTCAAAAACGTAACTATATTTACTCAGTAATACACATATGCGTGAAATAAATAATGAATGTAGGATTTGGTTGATATTTCACAAAACTTTAGTATGTTCGTTTGCTGAAAATTATACTAAGCCTGTGAATGTTTTAAAATTATAAGTTATATTTCAAAACGTTTTTTGGAAAAATATATGATTCGCTGAGTCGCTAAAAACGCTCATGAAGATTGCTCTATCGATAGATATACTAATTTTTCTAGTTTAAAGTCTAAAAGTTCTTCCTATTTTGTCTCCTGCTTGAAATTCTAAATTCTTCCAAACATAAAAATATCGTTTTCGTACACGATATCGATCGTCGTTTTACATGGTCTACGTGTTCCAAAAAAACGAATATTTTACTTTAGCTTATAACCCTAATTATACTTAAAACTTAAAACTATCATACTGTCCATAACATTTTTTGTGATTTACTCAAAACTCAAAAAAAACTTCGAGAGTGTGTTAAGCGACTCATATAATATAATCACTAATCATGATAAACTATAACCAATGATAAAAAAAGGTATATATTTATTTGATAAGCCCAGCCACGTTCTTTGTTTACGGAGACCAAAGGAAAGTCTTCATTTTGTCCAAATGAACTCTTGAGCCGTCAGCACGTTTATACTAGAGCATTCAATTTCGAATCCTTTTTACGATCCCGTGATTGGTCATTAAGTGTAATTACATGTTTTAAAATTGTATATAAAATTTTTAAATTTGTATCCATTAACACTTTAATTGAAATGTATATATGTTTTAATACTTTTTTGGGCATTGGAATAGTTTCTTTCATTTGTTTCATTTACAAAATAAAAAAAATAATGATCAAAACAGTTTTTTGTTTTATTGATTGCATTATTTAGATAAGTTTTTTCAGACGGTATCCAAAAACAGAACAAGTCCTTCAATTCGACTTAAAATGTTTCCTCCGTCCTTTTAAGAAGAAGTCCTTCTTTGTTCTCCATTTTGTATTGTTTAAAAACGGTTGATTCAATGCACTGCATTTATATCTATATTTATATTTATATCAAAATTTAATGAACAAGCCGAGGTATATGTTGTAGTTAATACGAAAGTATTTTATTTAATATATAAATTATTACTTAGTATTTACAGTGAATCCCGAAATCACGGGATTTCGGGATTAAATAATTAAAGGGGATTGAAAGACCTAGTTTTTACATATAGCCCGGTTTCATAAATGCATCCTTATTCTTAACATATGTGAATGAAGAGTTGTTATAGTCATTGGTTTCGGTAACGGATCTCACTGACTCAATCCCAATACAGACAATTTCATAAATTTATACTAAAAACAGGGCGTAGCGAGAGCGATTAGCTAACCGCTTCTGTCCTAGCTCTATCCTTCTATTCCTATTCTCTTCAAATAAAAGAGGTTGAGCAACTAAATAACAAACATTTATCGTAGAAAAACTTCCATGATTTTGAATTACATGTAAAGTAATCTATCCATAAACATTCAAATAATATATTTTTTTTCATTTGATCTGTCAAAGAACATTTA
Organism: Himalopsyche phryganea; assembly: GCA_022494535.1. Classification (NCBI taxonomy): domain Eukaryota; kingdom Metazoa; phylum Arthropoda; class Insecta; order Trichoptera; family Rhyacophilidae; genus Himalopsyche; species Himalopsyche phryganea. Next base: position 1,438,192 of record JAGVSL010000097.1, read on the forward strand.
TAATTTTGCGGTTTAATTTTATTTAACAGTCAGACTAGAGAAAAACTTACTATGATTTGATTAATCCCGTCCTTTTCGAATTTGTCTGACAAAATGGAAAAACAAGCCTTGCTTGATTTATGTAAAGTCTAAAAAACGCCAACACAAAGACAAATACAATTTGGAATGGCTGGCCACTAGGGATAGGGATTTAGGTTTTTAGATTGGAAACCCTACTTTCTATTTACCATACAATTTGTTCGATTATGTTACGTAAAAAAGGTCGTTCTGTTCGCAAAGTGTGATGTAATTTAATAATTACATTTTCGATTCACTTTTGTTCGGCGCTAAGCAATTTACTGACAGATAAAGCAGTTAATATATTTAGTAGCTAAAATATATTTTTCACACATTAATAGCGTGATGCGTCAATGTTAGATGCTTTCAACTATTTGTATGGTACAGTTGAATTCTAAAAACAAATTACTGTATTCAAGCGTATATATTAAGATAAATATTGTTCATTTTTTGATGAATTACATTATCGCTGTTTTGAGCTGACATTTAAGGTCACACAAGTTCATTTTCTACGATAAAAAGTACAATAGTTTATTTAATAAAATAATCTTAATTTTAAATTTGTTTCCTCAATAATGTTTTTGTTTAGAACAACACATAATTCGTCGGCATAGTGGCAGAAGGCAATAAGTCTGTGGGGAAAGAATAAATACGATTGAAAACACAGACGAGCTGTCAGTACTGGAGAACGAACGTCATAAAAGCCGGACTCCCTAACACACTGATACAGGCGACAATAATTTCTCACTAGCCGTCGACGGCAAAGGCTAACGTCAGATCCATTCAAAAATGTTAAATCTGTAATTGAATATAAGATTTCGAAAAATCGAAAATTGACTATTTTGAGTTATAAATATAATCGGCGATAAATCGTGTATTTTTTTGTATATAATTTGAAGAAATCAATATGAATAAGTTAATATGAATTAATTTCACAGTTGTTAGTCGCAAAAAGATATAAATTATTAACATTACTGCAAAAAAGGATTACTAATAATAAAATGAAATTCATAAATGATTAACGAATCTCAAAAAGTTTTTAGTTTAATAATTAATGGCTTAGGTATGTAAACAGAAAAACTTAGAATTTATGATTTACTTATAAGTCAATTATCTCAAAACAAGGTTTTTTGACTTTCGCTTGCTTCCACTATACCGACGATATCTAATGTGGAAAACTGTTAAAGAATATGCAATCCTAATACTAGATAAAAATAAATAACGAAACGTTTTTTTACAGGTCCCTTTTTTGAAAACATTAAACGATGTAATACATTACTTTTATTGTCAAGCGCATACAAAATTTATTTTCATTTTTCATACTGTTTATTTATTTTTAAAATTCACGTTATGTGATAGAACCGACAGTTAAATGGAACCATAAAGTTTTTTCTCTGGAGGGTGAACGGCAACAAAATTTTTAATTTTAATTCAAAATGAAAATAACCAATATAACTATATTAAAATGTATGTAAAAGATGGTTTTGATCTTTAATATTGAAGCAATTATATATGACTTTTTGAGAATTAAAACCAATGGTGGATGTCATAATTTTGTGAAGATCGAAACATACTATTATTAGGGTTGTTAGATAGTATTCACTTAGTACACTTGAACTTTTATTTCGATAGTTTGCACTTTGGATTAGATAGTATTAACTTAGTACACTCAAACTTTGATTTTAATAGTTTCCACTTAGTTCCAAGTTGTAGTAGGTTATGTTAGGGTTGGTTTGGTTTAGTTTGTGTAAAGAATTTTGTAAAGAATTTGTGCAAAGAAAGCAAAGACAATATAAGCGGTCTAATATAGAGTAGAGTTGCGAAGTATTTTCATTTCATTACAGTTTCGTGCAACTATCGATTTCAAAGTGTGAAATATTGAGTGAAAACTATTTTATCCATGTGAAATTATGTAATATATTTCTTCAATATTAAAATATTTAAATATGTTAAAATTATGTTATTTTAGTAAATTGTATTTTTATTAATTGTTTGTATGAAAAAAAAATCATCTACTTACAAATAATATATATTTAAATAAATTAAATATATTTTATTATTAGGGATCACTTTATTTTTAGTGAAAGAATTTGTTTTTTGTGGAATGTATTTTTATGAAAATAAATAATTATAATAGTTCGTCTTCCTCATTTTATTGACCATTCACTGCAATATTTCATATTTAATAACGGTATTAAATGAACAATCTATATAATTATCGTAAAAACTAATTTCAATTAATACCTTAAATATTTATCGTTTTTTATTTAACAGGAGTAATAGTTGACCGATGCAGAAAATTGATAATCTTGTTTGGGTCTAAATTCAAATGAGTCCGCTTGAGAAAGAACCCACAAAGCTCAATTTGTTTTGAACAAACATATATTCTATGCATAGAAATGAATACAGGTATTTTGTATTTTTTTAACTAGTACTTTGATATTGAAAAAAAACAGCTTAAATACCGAAGTCGTGGTTTCGGAAATACTGTTAGTGCAATTCGTACAAAATTGAAATATTAATTCATTTAAAAAATAAAACACAACCTGTTTTGTACAACTTCCACATTTTTCATTATGGTCCTGACCATTTTCGATCACCAGTTAATTCTCGCGATGAGTAAAACCATTTCTGAACAAATATAATGCATTTCTACCAAGAATTGACAGTTTACAGTGTTAAAGTAATTAATTTATCTGATTGGCAGTTAAGTGATTCGATCCCATGACCCAATAAATAAATGAATAGAATCAACTAACATAAGCTTCGACTATTCGGCCATGAGACTGTAGTGGTTTACATACTATGAAGACTCTAGTATCATTACAACTCATAGTCCAGTATAGTCTTCGTGTTCACACCTACCATTTATATTATAAAATAGGCTTTTAAAACTTACAAATTACCATCTAAAATGAATGTGTAAATGTTGTTTATTTTAAAAAATCATACTCTACTGTCCTATAATGTTCTAAGCTAATAATTTTCATTCTAGCTTATGAAAGTGCAGCATTTTAATTTAATAGCCATCAGTGTTTGTTTATATATCAACAGTGTGTTTTTAGCCAGTTGATATAACTTTCAAAATTGAAAAACTGTTTCGATCTAAAACAGTATATCGTGAGTTGCGTTATGAATCTTTGAAATGTACTACTGTAAATTCTATACGTAGGGATTGTCGATTCAATAGTGGCTTAAATCAAGTGGCTGGGTCAGAATTTTTAAACCTAAAACCAATGTAAAATGGTGTTTCTTATCCAAAAAGTGGTCAATTTATTTTTGTCGTTTACATCATTTGGACGAGACCTGCTCTGTCGTCCTTAAAATGAGATCCAATAATTAACTCACCTTCGTACTTTTTTAGAGTTACATCAATTGGCCAAAACACAGTCGATATCATGATATAAGCGCCTGTTCCACAGTTTTATTTCTACCAAACTATACATTTATAACTGTAGTATGAAAACGGTTTTTTCGGTTTTGCCAACAAGTATTGACGGAGATTCTGCATTATGATGCTAAAACCCTCATATTTAAAGCAGATGTTGTATATATTTCTTGTATATATCACATTTTATAAATTAACCTTTATTTGAGAATAATTCTGCATTCAGGTCCAGAGAAAATTTCTATCGCGTTAGCAGAAAAAACGATTACGTGATGACGATAAAAAAACACATAATGGAGCACATATGGATGAAGAGATGTGTACTAAACAAAACGGAGTTTTATTTTTTATTCATCCTCGGTATTTACGCTACGTTATTTTTTAGCCCAGCAATCATTGTGCAGGGCTTCTTTTGCAGTATTCATTTACATTTTAGTCATTTCAGCGCCTCATTCATTTTGTAAAAATCTGGAATAAAATGAGCAACTGAAGTAGAATTACAATAAATAATAAAAAATATTCAAAGAAACGATGCCAAAAAATATGTAGGCATATTATTAATGAAACATGATACATTTTAAAAACAGAACAAATCGTGTAAAAATGAAGCTTATTTTAAATTGTATCTTTGAATATGTAAAGATTATTTATTTCATTTTAACAGTCCATTCGGTTTTTTGAGAATTTTTCACGTTTTTTTCGATACAAAAGAAAAACTATGTGAAATGAAAATGCATAAATACAATGAAATACAATTTAAGATATCGACTGAGGGTGCTTGATGGAATTTCAATGTCAAATTTGAATGGTTGAAATTTTGTACATTTCCATATATTTCGTCACCAACGACTCCGGTTTCGCATTTTGGCATCTTTAGGCGTTCGAGCACACGAATGAACACGAACTGACTAAGTGTCAATGAATCATACTGACGTTAATTCAAATTTAAAATGACAAAACATTTTGATCCTTTTTTAGTACTAAATATTAATTTTACTGTGGTTTTTCTTGAGTAAAATATTCCAAATTTTCCACTTTATAATACACAATATTTTTTTTTTAATTTTGACATTTTCTAAAATTACTGTGTTTTTCGATGGCAAAGTTGATGAGGTTTTCAAATAATGATTAATTAAACAAAGAAGATGTAAACTATAACTTATTTTTAATTGTATGTAGAACTAATTTATTTACAAACAACCAAATTTTCAAGTTTTTCTGCGATCTATAAAGATAATATAAAGGTTTCACAGATAATATAAAGGTTAAAAAGCCGAAGTAACTCAATGTCACACTATGAATACGGAAGGGTTAAGGATATTGAAAAGTCCTGGACACAAGGTATATGGCTTCCACGCGAATTAAGCGAAGAAAACGTATTCACCCAATAATACAATCAAGGAACTTGGCTGGGAGGTTTTATTTTATCAACCTAATTCTCTTGACCTTGCGTCTTCCGATTGACATTTATTTTGAACACTTTAGATGGAAAAAAAATTCTAAATGCAGACTATATGAAAAAAGGATAATCCAAATATAATATGAATCAACGCCTGCAACATTTTATACCAATTTTAAAACATTGATACAGATGTGGGAAAAAATCATATCCTAAGATGGATTATATTTTTATACCTATATGTGTTAAAATGAATGTTAATTAGTTTGTTTGCCCTCTTTGCGTTCCTTTACCATTCATCAGATTTCGATGAAACTTTGGTGAGTTGTTGTGCGCACAACCGGAAGGTTTCTGAAAAAAAATTAAAATCTAAATTCTAAAGTGTAATCTAAAAAAAAATTCAAATATGTACATACAGCGTCATCTCGGAACAAACTTCTAATTTATTCGTGTAAAGTTTACCGGGCGGTCAAAGACAATTCAGATTTGGGCTCGGCCCGAATGAGTCAGATATAAGGCTTCATAGCTTATTTATAGCTTAAATAATCTATTGCGCATATTCTATGTACATCGTTGGAAATATGGAAACAATAACATAGATTGTTTGAAAAGTATAAATGAATTACTATATTTTTACAAAATCGGGTTGAGAAAAATAAATCTGGGATTTGGGTCGGGTTCGGGTAACAAGTCTGATATTAAAACTTGGGCTCGGACCAAGCTGGGCCTGAAGATGACGAGTTTGGACCGAGTAATTTTATGAAATTTTGACCCTTGCAGACCTCTAATCCAAAAGCACTTCAATAAATAGAATTAAAACAAAAAACCATTTTTTTTCTTTGAGTTGCATTGCAACGCATGCCAGGTACTCACCAGTTTAAAATAAAAATAAACATTTTAACATATTTTTTCTTTGTTTCATTAAAAACGACATTCATTTCGGATTCACCTATTATAATAATAAAAAACTCAGGTTAATTCATTGAGAAGTTACTCTATCAATTACTCAATCACTCTACAAATTTCAGTGCTGGTAAGTATCTCAATTTCGTTTCATTCGATAAATTCCTCGGACAGATAGGACATCTCTATTCATTCCTTTATTTTATTACCGTTGAAGGAAAAGTTGGCGCCTGTCTCTTTTATCCAGTGTTTCTTTTTATCAAGTTAACACTTTATTTCACGTTTTACAATGAAGTAGCTTTGGGTTTAATTGAAATTACTTTTTTGAGTAAAATATTACCTTTGGTAGACAAAGTATTTACATATAGATGGCTTAGTTCCATAGTAATACAACTAGAAATTGGCAGTTGTGAGATATGTCCGATCAAAGTCTTCACTCACCTATACCTTACTTAACTTAAAATTTGTGGTGGTTTATTTATTGAAAAAATACTGTAAATCGATAAATAAATGCATATTGAATAATTATATAAATGGATTTTCCCTCAACACACAACATAACCATCAAAAATATGAGTGGCAAAATCAAATGTTATATACAAACCCTGCTCCAGATGTGGGCGCAATTGGGCAATGGTTGACTTATCAACCACTTACATATAACAATTTTAACAATTTATAACAATTCATATAACAATTGTGATTGGTGCACACTTCAAATAAAATGATCGATAAATACACTAAAGAACTTTATCGAAAAATTAAAGTCCTTATAACGAGGTGGATATTGATGGCCTAGTTCCTGAGTGATAAAATTAAAAATTGTTGCTTTTGAGATATGGCCGATCAAAGTTTTGACTCATCTAAACTGACTCTTACTGACTTTACTCAAAACATGAAATTTTTGACTTGTCGTGGAACTGGGCTATCGATATATTTCGCAGCAATTAGTTGATAGTCTCATTTCTTCTGTTATAATCGCATTTCAAATAATGGAAGTTATTTGGAATTTGTAATTAACACTTCCGCATGTTCAGCCCTGGTTTTTTACGTGACTCAGAATGACCAACGCAAATGAGTGAACGTGCGGGCGTTGTGTTATTTCTGTACATTTTTAACGGATTACATAATATAACAATTATACAAAGTTGCAAATTTTTTTCTAAAAAAAAAATTAAGCGAGTGCTATTTAATTCAGGTTGGTAGTTGAAAAATTACCATGCTAAGCAAAGAATCGTCAGAAAAGCTTTTCATATTCCGCAATTAATTTGTGGCACTTAAACTCTCTATTATAACTTATTATATTCTCTTGTTAGAAAATAAAATGAACAGTAAAATCATTAGTATTGCGTTTTTTATGAAGAATTCATAAACAATGTAATGCGCAATTCAAAATGAGTTATAAATAACTGCACTTTTTGTTAGATAGTATTCACTTAGTACACTCAAACTTTGACAACTTTGATGTTTAACAAAGTGAGTTAAGTTGTAGTAGGTTATATTAGAGTTGGTCTGGTTTAAATTGTGTAATGTATTCTAGTACATGGAGCAAATACAATATAGACCGTCTAATATGGGGTAGAATAATAAGTTAAATTTCATTAAACCTTCAGCAACTATCGATTTCAAAGTGTATATATATATACAGCTAAGCTGAAATAAGTTTAAGTATCGTTTTGACGATGACGTTAAGCCAAAATAGCTGTCAACTACCTAATTAAATTTGGAGCACTAAATACTTTCATATTTTACATTACTATGATGGAGTTTTATCAAGTAAATGCCAATTCAATCTATAAAATAAAATATTTTTGTAAATAATTTTCTTATTTAGCGATGACGTTAAAACTATAAAAACAATTTAATCAATTATTTAGACATGACGGCATTCTTCAGTTCGGCTGAATAAATCCTACGGGTAGTAACGCCAGTCGTCCAGGACGACAGAATCACATTTGTCGGAAGATTCAACGACTTTCCAGGACCACTGACATTCCCTAATATCCGAGTCCCTCACTAAATCAATTCGTCGGCCTCTGTGGTCTAGTGGTTAAAGCTTTTCCCTAGCGATCACCTGGGTTCTGGTTCAAATTCCAACAAGGTTAATATAAAATTTGGATTTTTTTCACATTAAATTTGTGATATTGGACATATGTAACTTATAAAAATTCTCATAGAGTTAATCTCGTATAATATTTCTATTTTCAAAATATTTGGCGCATTTTCTGTCAACTGTAATGTCAGATATTTTTTTTTAAATTAGAACATAAAAAAAAATAGTTGTTAACCACCAATTACCAACATTACATGCCCACCGCCAAATTTGGAACTAGAATAAATATCTCCAATTGTAATTTTATGCAAAATAAATATCTTGTCTACTTTTAATAACCGACGCTAAAATATTAGTTTTGGAATTTATTTAAATTTCATTTCTGGTTGAATATGGCAACATTTGTCATGTAACGGTGGCACCCTCAATAGATACATCTGTACCTAATAAAATTTTGTTGAACTAATTGCTTTAATATTTTACCATATTATATTTTATTTTCACACAATGCATTGATTTTATGAAAATTTTATGTTTTACAAACATTAAACTCGTAATATCTTTTGTTTTTAAATAAAATTTGAATACCAAGAAAATCACATATAAGCTCTAAAAAACATTTGGACTATTTTGAATGAAAATATTATTTCAGAAAGCTCTTCTATTTTCAATGACGTGTCTAGAATATGGCTTTAAAATTCAAAGAAGCAATATTCTCACTTCTAATGGTAATGTAAAACGATGGACCAGTTCCAAATTATAGCAATAAAGGCAGTGGTTTCAGAATTTCAGGCAGTTAAAAATCAAACTGAACTGAAACCAAAAATCTTCCACAAAAGCTGAAAGCTTTGCCAGAATAACTGAATTTTAACGCGTTTTATACTTTTACACTTGTGGATTCATAATAATTAATTATTGAAGATAAAAAGCTTTTTAAACAGTGCAATATTTCATTCTAACAGATTTTCGTGATATTTTCAAAATTAACTTGCTACAATTAAAGAATGGTAGAAAATTGGCTTAAAGCAGATAAATAAAACTTTTGTAAAAAAATGTGCGAAAATTGGGTTATCATTTATATTTTTTTATTCAAACGATATTTTTATTTATTTAACTCTTAATATAGTTTCAGCTCAGCGATTACTGTGTTTTATTATAAAGCGAAGATATTTATTAAATTAACGGTCACGTGAATATTCACTTGAAGGTTTTAATTAAATTGATTTGAATTGAATCGTCATCTCTAGCCTAGCCGAAGATGTTCCTTGACCTTCCCGTTTTCATCGAAAGACGCAGGAATCGAAACTCTTCATAGCAGAAAAAGTCGAAACGTGTCTCGGTGCCGTTTGAAACAAACAGTTGCATACTGTACGTCATGAATCTCGGATTGTTACAATACCATACTTTACATAATTTTGTATTTTTCGATGGTAAAATTGACCAGTTTTCAAAATACGATTAATTATACATGTAATGTATTTTTAATTTTCAATTATACGTGGAACCGTTTTATTTACAAAAAGTAAAATTTTAAATTTTTTGTACCACCTATTTCACAGATAATTTAAAAGTTTAATGACCGAAGTAACTTACTGTTACACCATGAATACGGAAGGGTTAAACATACATAAGAATAGAATTTTAAACATTGCTCACGCAGATATTATTTTACATACCACTGATGTGTTGTATTAAGGGCTTAAGGAAAACCCTTGCCAAATTTAATTTCCAATACGAAATGAGATTTTTTTACTGTCATTTTTCTTACAATTGAATTGAATGTCTGACCATACTTAGTAACCTGCCGTATACTCCATTCCATTTAGTTAACATAATTCAATTAATTTAGTCCAATGTTTGTAAACGTATGACAGCTTCGCTTAACAAAAGTTTTGAACTTAAGCTTAAAATTATAAAATTTAATTAAAATTAAAATTATAATGTAAATAAAAAAAAATTTGTAGTAATCCCACAGTTTTATTGAATTATTCAGACCCGTTTCGCTCATTGCGAGCCATTTAAACTGAAATTTTGAAGCAATATTTAAAATTTTTTGTATGACCTATTTCACAGATAATTTAAAGGTTTAAAAGCCGAAAGAACTCATTGTTACACAATGAATACGAAAGGGTTAAAAGTTCCTGTAAGATGGCGGTTTCAACCCCTTTCCGTGTATTTGTAAATAAAAAATATGTATCGCTTCATATTTTTGTTTGCAAATTGTCATGATGTTCAATAATAATGAATCTATGGGATAAATTCTTATGACAGGAATCAATTACCAAAATCGTTGCATGACAAATAACTGAAAAAATAGAAAACTGCTTAATTGTTTGAAATAATATATATTTTGCCGGTAAGTGTATGTATGTCGGTACTTTGTACGCACACCACACTCTCTCTCATCTCTTCATTGTTTTGCTTTATCGTTGTTGTTTTGTCGTTGTGTCGTTGTAGTAATGTTGTTGTGTGTTCAACATATTTGTATGTTTAAAATAATTGATTTACGTTAGTGAAATCCCGTTTAAAGCGGAACGTCTTAAGACGCATTTTTGTATGAGCGGCGCTCCGTTCACGGAAAGTTGCACGTCTTAAGAAGCTATTGGCAGCCATCCGGTTAATTTATTGCAGCTTAATTTAAAATACTAAAGTGTAATAGCCTTGTATGCCAATTGACTAATTAGCTACTAATATTTGTTTTACATGCGTAAATCTGCAGCAAATATGTTAACATTTTTTTTTACATTTCTGTTTTTAAAAATGTATTCACATACGAATAATGCTGATATTTTATTGGATGAAATGCATTTTAAAACCGTTTACAAAGATTTGAAAGTATTTCTTTTTTAAAACAGTTTCCGAACTTATCAACATTAATTAAAAATCTTACATTGTTATTTATACACCCTTTTAAGAAGAGTGAGAGGACTTGCAACGTTTTCGCGCAAAAAAAAATTACTTGGTACTGTCAAAAAGAGCTCGAAAAAATGTGTTATTTATATAAACACTTTTTGAAAAACACACAAATTCGTTGAAATCACAGTTCTCTCAAAAAATACCATCGTCAGTATATATGCAAAATTTATGGACAAAAACATGTTTTTTAAAGATTATTGATGCATTTTTTTTCAACATGCGTTTTTCACGAGAGCTGCTTGTTTCTCAATGCTTTCATTTTTCTTTTCTCATGAAAAATAAAAATACATGGACGAATGACACACGGATTGTAATTTTTTCCATGTCCGCTCCAACGTGGAGCATATAGCCTCCTAATGGAGGTACCTCAACAGAATTTTTCTATGAGAACTGCTTGTTACTCAACTAAACCTCTCTTTTTCGAAGAGAGTAGGGATAGAAGGATAAGGCTAGGACATGACTTGTGGTTAGCTAATCGCTCTCGCAACGCTCCGTTATACGTTACAGAAATACATAAATCCATTGAGAGATCAATGTATGAAACTATCCGCAACGGTATTTGAACCCGAGACATCTGTAGCCATAGCCAACGACGTTACCAACTACCCCACGGAGCTTGTAGCAAGTCGCTATATTGTTATTTTTAATATATGTTAAATTAAGTTGTTTACCTTATTTGTATTATACGAACGTTGTTTTGGCCAATTGGTGTAATCTATGAAATGTCTCCTGTAATTTGTCATGTTTACAGATACGTGATTATACGTAGGGGCTTAATATAATAGTGACTTACATAAGTTGCCTGGTCAGAAATTTCAAACCTAAAACAATTGTAAAATGACGTTTTCTTCCAAAAAGTAGTCAATTTGTTTTCCTAATTAACATCTTTTAGCCGACACTCTCTGTCGTCATTAAAATAAGATCCAATCATTAACTATACTTCAAAATACCGTCGAATATAAAAATTTATACCGTTTTTCTCTATTCTAATAGTGTTCTGAAGTAAATACTTACGCAATAAACATATTCTGTAGATTTTATTTGTGATTTATACGGAAATATTTGAAATCGATTTATTTTAAACATTAAATTATAATAGACGTAAGAGTCAAAAAACTGAAATCGCAGTATTAAATTTTAACGTTAAAAAGAAAATAGTATTCATTAAAAATACGTATAATATTTACATTTGAAAAATTACATAAAAAATTAAATTTCCTTTCTCTCAGTATATTAATAAAAGAATAAATCTCTAGATATTTTCACCTTTCGTGTCCATTACCCGCTAAAGTACAAAATTTAAAATTCAGAACATGTCTGTTTATTTCAAGAAAATGTCAAACAAGCGCCACGCCTGAAAGTAGCGGATATAAAATGTAACTGTGCGCTCACCGAGCGAGACAGATTTACGCGACCAACTTTGGGAGCGAGCGACAAACGTATGGCAGGGGTGTTTGCTATAGGGAAAGTTTCTAAACATGTAAAATTACCAAATTAATTCAATCTCGGCGTTTTCATGCTCTTCGATACTTTTGAGCAAAATATAACAACTTTATTTGTTTTAATGGTAAAAGGATCTATTATAAAAAGTTAAATATAACTAAAATTCAAAAATCAAAATAACTAATTTTCACCCAACAATCAATAAAACTACGCTTAGTTTTGTTAATTAATTGTATTTTAAGACTTCAAAATAAAAGAAAAGCGTTCGATTAATAATAAAATCAATAACAAATAAAATAAGTCAAAAGTAGAAATGTATTGAATATTAGAAATATTGTCAATCATTGTATTATAGATTACTTCCAATCTCAGTTTATTAGTGTATCCCGTAATCCTGTCTATCAGTTGGAGTCCATTCGTGTACTCAAATGCCTGAAGATGCCAAAAGGCAAAACACGGGTCGTTAGTAACAAAATACATCGAAATATACAAAATCTCAACTATTCAAATTTGATATGCTACTTGATTCAACCAAGAGTGGGCTTACAGGAAGCTCTGATGCAACTCTGATGAAACATGGTCAACTACTGAAACATTAAGATGGTTGAAAAAAATTGAACATATTTTTTTTGTAACAGACCCTTTCTTAATTTTTGTCTTACCATATTTATTAAAACATTTGACTCGTTTTGAATACACTTGCTTTGTAATAATTCGGTTTTATGCTGAACGTTAATAGTTATTTTTGTTGAGTTTTTCTCTTAAGTGGTCAACTACTGGTACGTTTACCTTATATTAATTTCAACAAAAGCAGCACAGTTTTAATTTATAGAGCAATATTAACCTAATAATTAACAAATCATACCCCATTCCTTAAAAACTTACAAGGTAAGAACTTTATTGATTATAGAATTTATATTAATGTGAGACTGTTAAATAATATGACTTGACACGCGAGACTTAAATGCCCAGCTATTAAGGGTAAAGCTGGATTTACTTAATTAATAATACATCACTTTGTACAGTAACGATACGAGTACTTCCCAAGTGAACACTCAATAGTCGACAAAATGGCTACCTACCTACTTCCTTTAATGGAAAATGATTACATTAATAACATTTCCAAAATTAAGCAAGCATAATATAACCATTATATGACTTAGGAGAAATACTAAGGCGACTATATCCCATATCGATTAAACACATAAAATACGTAATTTCACTTCATCGCCTACTGATAGATTTTAAAAATAAAGCACAATTCGTGTTGTACTGCTTCCACATTTGTATAACGATCAGGACCGGTTTCTCTCATGGCGAGTGATACAACCGAACGATGGCCAAAACTGGTCCTGAGCATTATAATCATGAAAAATATAACCCTTTTCCATCAAGAATTGACAGTTAACAAATTAAAAGTGATACTGATAAATTTTAAATATTGCGTAACTGTAAACGAAAATCATTTATTGAGTAAATTGGCATTTAATTGGTAGAATTCCATTGTAATAGGAGAAAATATCAAAGTATTTCGTTCTACAAAGTTTTATTGGGTAGTTAACGCCATTGTCAGAACTATACTTTAACAGATATACAATATTATGTCATCTCACGTATTTAAACATCTTAATATTTATTTAAAAAATCTTGACTATAATAGTATTAGGCCGAAATAGTATTAACTACCTAATAAAATTTTGTAGAACTAAATATTGTAATATATTTTACCTTATTATAATGAAAATATTTATTTAGTAGCCTGTATTAAGTCAACAAACATTACGACGTTGTGGATGGGGTATCCAATCCCGGACCCTTTTAATGATTTTCTTTGAGCGTGGAAATGAATTATCATTTAATGAGGAAATTTTATTTATATATGAAATTGATTTTTTTATGAAAATAGTGCAAAAAACAATAAAATAAATTGTTGTAAAAATTATCTATTCCTGTATAATGAAGATATGAAATATGAAAACTAAGGGAGACCGCAATACTTATATGTATTAAGTATGTAGGTATTATGAAAAACGTATGTACATAAACAAACCGAGGTACACATTATAGTTAATCAGAGAGTATTTAATCCCGAATATTAATTATTTTTTGATATTCACAGTGAATACATAAATTCCGCGATTGTCTCAATATCAAACGAGAGATTGAGTTATTAACTGCGATTGGAAGTTCTAATTGCGACTGTAATAAACTTTTGCAAGACGCTACGATTTTCGAGATACTCTGTACATAAAAATTGTGATGTGCTTTACATTACTACTTAAAAATAAATTTTAGTTTTATCTTTAAGTCAATGAGAGTTCGTAATTCGTTTATAATGTTGCTTTCATTACATTAAAATGGGCTTGGTAGTGTTAATTCGTAATCAATTCGTCGTAAATGCGTAATTAATGACTTATTGCTGAGCGCAGTCAATGTTAGTTGTCTTAAAGTAGACATGGAGATCACTGACAGATGATTGGAGGTTAATTCATGCGATGAATAAAACGAGAGGCATCATTATAACATAAAGCCGTATTACAGTGCAAATGTCCTCGAGTTACTTTATTACGCAAAGTATGTTTAAAAAGCAACACAATCCAAGTATTATGTAAATGTCAAATCATAAAATCTCTACAATACAGCACAAAACACATGTAGAAATCTGTATGCCTGTTTGTATGTTTGTCGATCACAAAAACTCTTCTCAAACGGTGTAAAGTAGTGACGTGAAATTTTAACATGTCATTTCTAGATCAACTATGCTTCTTTCAATTTTTATTTTTGAAAACGCTTTATTTTTGACGTTTACAAGGTGGAATTAAACAATCAACAATAGCTGAGGAAGATTGCCTAGCAACCGCTCCATATCAAAAGTATTCCGTGATTATCATCGTCACATCTCTAAGCAACTATAAATATGTTATAGTATAAACGTCATAAATAATAATTTTTCATGCTTGAATCGTAAAATTGAAAATGAAGAGAGTAGGGACAGAAGGATAGGGCTAGGGAAGGGCCAGTTTTTAGCTAATCGCTCTAGCTATGCTCCGTTTGTAGGATCAAATGATTGGGATGGAATTTTAGACATCACAAACATTCATGTATACGATGATCAATTCGTAAATTGATTGAAAAATCAATTTATAAAACTGTTCGTACCGGACTTGACCCTGAGACATCCGTAACCGTAGTTAACGACGTTACCATTGTGCCACGGACGCCGACGCATGTAATTTAGCAAATAAATAATATTCAACAAAATAGATAATATATTGCAATAAGTAAAATGTCGCATGACATAGGTCGTAGAACATAACTGGTTTGCGTAGCGGGGTCGGCGAAAAGCTCGGCATCTACGGAGTAGCTATCGGCCGTGTATCAACGTTACTCGCTGAATTTATGACACGCTCTCTCTAAAAGTAAGTATATGATAGAGTTGACCGTTTTGCCATTTTCGGTTTGTGAGCTTGGTCTATAAAACTCTTTTTATCTATTGCCTTCCATGCTCGTTCCAATATAAGTTTGCTATACTATCAATATACACGACAACAATAATAAATTGAAACCGCACTACGTAACCGATATATTTTGTAGTAAAATCTATTGATACTTTAGCTTATTGATTATCAACATTATTAAACAAACATTTAATATATCGATGGTCATTCCATCGGACAGTCAATAATTCAAAAATTTGATGTTTTGAGTTAAGTTAACCATTATATTCGAAAATCGCTCTTCTACAGTTCCACAAAAGTACAGCTTGTAAAATGTACAGGTTTTCTCTCAAAAGGCAGATATTTTTATATAGAAATCAGCAAAATTAAATAATTTCTCAGTTGCATATACATACATATCGAAATATCGTATTGTGAAAATACATTTTTGTGAATCGTAGCATTCCATAAAGAAATAACCTTTTATACTAAAACTTTACACTATTGTTCACCTATTTGAATAAAAAAGTAATACAAATAATAAACCATCACTTTTTACGAGTCAGTTTTAGATGAGTCAAAATTTAGATCGGCCATATCTCAAAACTACCAATTTCTAGTTGTATCACTATGAAAATAGGCCATCTATATCGTCTGTTTCATTACAAAATTCTGTATTTGTAAAATCATTTTTTTTCATTTATAACTTAATTTGATTAAAACAAAGATAAAAACAAGTAATTAGTAAATTTATTTATATTTGATATTAATTTTATGTTTTTCATTTTTGTTTTAATTCATTAAAGTTGTTTTTATACACTCCTAAAAATTTTTAGAGTTGAAGAGGGTATAGTAGGTTTTTTCTCATTATATTGGAAAAAAATACTATGCCCTCTTTAGCGCAAAACAATAATTTAAAGAAAATTGATTTAAAATATCAAAATCTGTAACAAGAAAAATTTTTTCAATTATATTTTAAGAAGCACACATTATAATTTATTATCATTATAATTTGAATGAGTTTGCTTTCAAAATGAATTAAAATATCGTGAATGCTTATTTCTAGAACAAATTAATCTGATGTCATTGCAGTAAATATTTAATGTTTAAATAAAACTAGAGTTGTTTTAATCGGTAAGATGGTAAGTGTTTATCCCTAATAGTATATAATTTAGTATATAATAAAATATATATGGATAAGCCAAAATTCTTTTAATCATATTTCTGACGATGGTTCAAATCTGGAATAGATATTTACCATAATCTTTGATTGATGTGAAATTAAAAATATTGTTTTTTAACCGTATAATAATATATTTTATTGTTGCAAGTTGCTTATCTCTACCCGTTAAGTGCATTTAGCAGTTGTTTCACTGCCACTTTTAACCCTTTTAGTTCTATGGGGCCGATCTGTAGGCCCCATTTCATATGATTTTAACTAGGCCAGGAATCAATGGCTTAATAACACAATAACAATGAACAAAAATGAATTCACTCTTGATGTTCTTGGTCCGATACAGATATGCACGGAATTTAACCATGCACTATTGTGCATAAGAAAAAAATAAATAAACAGATTAAAAAAAATAAAATTTGTAACATGCTAAACCACATACTTTAATTCATATTCAGTATTCTGTGTATACAGAGAATTTTTTTAGCGGTAGAATTTAATCCACTCCATGTTGAAGAAGAATCAAGAATATCTCGATCCCCATATCGTCGGCTTAACTAGCAAACTGTGAATTTACATTTCAGGAAAATGAACAGGAGAGTTTTGAAACTAAATAAATTCAGTTTTTGCCAACTGCAGAAACAGTCTGTTACTAGTGAAGGTTCAGACATTGATATGTACCGCAAGGCTTTAGTTGAATAAATCATAAACTATTTTTTTTTTTTTAATTGAGCCCATATGCGGAAAAACAACGTAAATCTTTATATCGTTTTTTTGTCAACACATTTATCCAGTAAAAAATTTTTTGATCACATGGCTTACCGTGTTCTCAATAAAATTACTCATGCCATCTTCATTCATTAAAGATAAATATTTTCAATAAATTTTGATGACGGATGAATAAGTGGGTCTCGGTCGGAGGTTGGCTTCAGACTAATAATTCTTCTTCTATATTTTTGTCTCGTTACGATTTTCATGGTTACAGGAGGTCTCCGATTAAAGTTATATAATATTTCTCACGTTTGGCGACTGTCATTGTGTAGAATATCACATTTCACAATACGGTGTGTCGTGTATTTCCACAGATTCTATCTCCACAACAACCAACCACTATTATCTCTGAAAAATGTTTTTATGGCAACGCTGTTTTTCCGCATATGGGTTGAATTGGTATTTTTTTATAACTTGTATGATTATTATTTTCATTTTTAATTAATATAACAAATAAACTTAAAAAGTAGTTTGTTGTAGGTTTAAATTGAAATTAATGACGTAAGAATGTTACTGATTCCTTTTTAAATTTTATTGAAAGACGCGCTAATTTATTGGTTTAATTTTGAGTTGATGTAGGCATTTCATTTAATTTTACGTGATATTTTCACTTGCCCACATAACTCAAGCTCCCGAAGTATAAGGGTTTATTCAAATGTATTAGAGCAGCATTTTCAGGAAATGCGAGCTAAGCAATAAACATGTCAACGCTCGCATTTTGGCATATAGCTTCTGAACCATTTTGGTAGGCACCTACACCAGGGGTCGAGAACCTGTTGAACCAAAAGGAGCCAAATGTGAGTAGAAAAACGGCTGAGAATTCTTTGAGGAGCCAAAAATAATTGCATTTTAGAATGTATTTTTAATTTATTAAGTGAAGAAGATTTACTGAATAAAATTAATGTAAATATTTGAAAGTTTTCTTTTTTAATTGTTGAATGTAGAGGAGGATCTTGATATAATTGATCGATGTGGGAGGGGGTGTGTCTGTTTAAGCAAGAATGATTTTTTTTATTTAAAAAAACGGTACAATACAAGGTCTGTAAAGTTTCCATAAATGGATTGAAAATATTGAATCAAATTGTCAACTTTTGTAATGAGCGGATTTAAAATAAATGTTAGAGTTTCTTTGTTATTTTTAAAATCTTGGAATCTTCACATAAAAAGATTCCGTCATATTTATTATTGTTTGCTGTCCTAAAATAGTCAGTCTGATGGCATTGTTTTTTTGGCGATATTTATGCAATTCCTCGAAAGGGATCAAGGATTATTTCTCCAAGTCTATATAGACGGCGAACCTAACTCTAACGACCTACAAATTAATATGCAAATAACAATAATCGGAAAAAAATAAAAACTGTTTAATAATTTTTTAATTGAATTGTGAATTTAGCAAAGAAAGAGCCACGCATGGCTCACGAGTCACAGGTTGCCAACCCCTGACCTATACCCATAAAATATTATGTCTCTACCACGATTGAATATGCAAAATGAATTTATTTTCTCGCACCCTCCATTATTTATTTTAGATGATATAAATGTTCTTCGAAGAATATGTTTGGTTTTTCTGAATATTACATCAAGACTTAACACCGCAAAACGCTTTCAGCAAGAAGGAGTATGGGGTATGTGATTGCTTCATACAACTAAAAGAAAAACTTCTAACGTGTTAACTATCAATTTTTGTGGAGAGATATTATTAAACAGTAGAACACGATCCTCCGTTTTTCAAATGACATAAAAAAACGATAAATGCGGGAAAACGATGATTGTGGCAAAGTCTTGAATTGCTTTCAGTCTCCCTTCGGCTGGAGGAAAGTTCCGCAATTGGTGTGCAGCGAGACGATCCAAGGTGTGCCCCGTTGCGTTGTGTCCAAATGAGAAAAAATCGAGTATTTTTAAATTAGAAAAAGATTACAACCATTCGGTTGCTAAGATCTTCGATAAAGTTATTCTCAGTGAAAGAAATATACTATTTGATCATTTAGTGGAATAATTATTGTATTAGTGTTGATGACTGCAATGATGGAGAATAAAATGGGGTTTCGGGTAAAATCTCGTGTGTAAAACGAAAAAAATTACACATTGCTACATATATTGGAAAGCATTGATGGTGAAAATAACAAACTTTGTGACGAGACAGCAATAGCGACTGTAGGTGAAATAGTTTTCACTCAATATAGATACTCACACTTTGAAATTGATAGTTGTACGAAGCTGCAATGAAATGTTACTTATTCTTCTATTCTATATTGTCTTTGATCCACGCATACATTACACAAACCAAACCAGATCAAGCCTAACATAACTTCTACAACTAAACTCACTTTATTAAAAGAATTCGTGACTACGTCTAATCTAATCCAAAATGCAAACTATAGAAATAAAATTTCAAGTATACCAAGTAAATACTATCTAACACAAAGTGTAATTATTTATAACCCCTACAAACATTAGTGATAAAGTCGGGAACGAGATAGATCGGTGTTTCACTGTATTCATAAAAATAAATCTTTTTTGTACTACTTCCGCATTTTTTTTATAATTATAAGTACTGGTTTTGCTTATCGCGAGAATTATCAGCCCAAGCTCAAGCTCAAGTTGAATGATTATTAAAAAATTAATTGGAATTAGTATAAAAAATTGTGATTTATTTTCATAACTATGTTTATGAATTTATCATAGCTTTCTAAAATTATTGATACCAATTATATGATAATTTCTATAATATACTGAGTTTCAAAACCGTTTATTGTACATAATATCAAAATAGTAAATTTATAATGATTTGACATACATAAAATACTTGATTTGGATGCATTTTTTCTATTAAGATTAATAAAAATTGATAATTCAGTTATTCCACTGACTATGTTACTAAATGTGACACGTGTTTTGCTTCTTTAAGAAGCATCTTCAGACTACTTAAAGAAGCGAAAGACGAGTCTTGTTTAGTAACACAGCCAGAAGAAGTTATCACTTTTAAATTTATAATAAAAAAATGTATTAATTTGAAGTTTGAAGAAACACTACACTTTCTAAGTCTTTACTTCAAATAGCAAAGAATGAGAATATTCTCTTTCTATATATTTCTCATGACATCGGTTGATCCCTAAATGTACTTTGAATATATTTCAAAAAATTCGCACCTACGATGACAGCTCACTTTTTGGAGTAACATTGAGTTTTTTTAATATATTTTTCGCAGCTAGAACATCTCCATAGCTTCTTTTGTGTTATCAAATGTAAGTATATAGTAAATTTCACTCTTTTTATAGCATTTATCGTAGACAAGGAGAAAAGATTGATTATCATATTAAGTACACATTTTTTAACTCTTCGATACTTTATATATTTAAGAAAATATTTATTTTAACGCTATCCTAAAACAATAATTACTTATTTCCCCCTGCTCGTTGCTTACCTATGTGATAGATTAAAGTTTAATATTTCGTACACCTGGAACAAAAATGGCTTGTTCTTTGTAAATCGCATTTGAAGTTTTCAACTTTACTTATTTCTGTCTCAGCGTAAATCAAAACTTAACTAAACCAAACCATCTGTAAAGTTCATACGTAATGTTATGCCTTGTGAAGAATGATTTTAGATTTGGAAAATAAATTGTCATATAGATATTTGAGTTGAGGAATTTCGGGTCACAACCACACCCTGTAGCACCACCGCATCTCGAAATGTGACGACGTTACAGGGGTAGAGTATACGCCGCATAAATTTGACTGATACTCTTACTGTATACTAAACAGAGCGGGTCTGTGTATTAGTATGTACGTATCAGTATGGATACTAAAGCCGTGTATGGATCCCATGATCCTAAATCCTAGAACCGTAGTGTAAAGTGATACGGTGTGTATTCTAAAATGCATTATGTGGTTCAAACAACCTGAACCATACACTGCCATAAAACAAACTGTAGTCTTGCAGTATCATAAATACTGATCAGGCAATTGATTTGGCATTCACAGCTAAACAACGGCGTTTTATGGCTTGTGACGGTAGAAGGCGATTTGGATTCCAGCGGTTTAAAAATGTTTTTGAAAGAAAGTCTCCATTTTAATCATATGCGCCCGCAACACGTTATATTAAAAACATGGCAGTTGAATTAAATTTTTAAATTCTGATAACAGTTGAGCACTTTGTTAAATGGTGTTTTTTCTAGTTCAAATTCGTTAACTGAATGAATAATATTCATATATAGGTAGAGAGTCAGTTCTTAACCATAATAAATGTTAGAAAGCATAGTTCATAATGCATAAGATTTGTTACAATCCACCACGCAGGTCATACTTTAGTATGTAAGGTTAACCATTAGCGGTAATTTGAGGTGAGCAAACCAGACAAGGTGATGCGGGTCTTGTGTTGATTCATCAGCATCGCAATTTAAACAAATACTCCTTCGATTTTGTGTTTCTGTTTTGTCTCCGCTTAACAATATATTTCAACCCTTTTCGTTGAGTTGTGATCTATAATAAATACAGCTCACCAACAATATATAAAGACGTATTTCTGACAATTTGACAACCTATTTTCATAATTTCTTAACCATATTTATATATATATATATATATCGACGGTATTTTGGCCAATTGATGTCAATCTCATTTTAAAGGTGACAAAACAGTTCTCGGCCAAATGGTGTAAATTAGAAAAATAAATTTAACTCCCACTTTTTGGAAAGGAAACATAATTTTAAATTGGTTTTAGGTTTAAAATTCTGACCCGGCCATTTAATATAAGCCACCTTTGTATCGACCCTGAAGTGCATTTCATAGATTTATAATGTAACTCACCATATTATAATGTTTTCGATAAAAACAGTTTTTACTCTCTCCTGAAAAATTTCAATTCTAAGGACGAATTGGCCAAACCACCGTTGATACATAACTAACACACATGAATTAAAATTGCAGAGGTATTTCGTGTTTTATGTTTGAATGCTACAATTTATATCACAATTTTCTTTTGGAATTTTCTCAATTTTCTTTTACAACAGAGAAAAATGCCATATATTATGAAAGTGGTAAATAAAAAATATGTCTAGAGAATATTCATATATTAATAACAAATGAACTTCAATAATGATGTTCCATTCGATTGACAGCTGAATAAAATTTTATCCTGAAACCGGGCAGCGATTATGCATTATTTTGTCAAATCTTAGATATGAACAAACAATCTTTTTGAAAAATAGATTGTTTGATTGAGTTTACAAGATTGTTTGTTGATAAAAAACGTTTTAAATAAGTGTATTAAATATAAAGATTACTTTTATAAAATTCCAGTAATAGATAACTTTAAATAGTTTTCTTTAAAAATTTCGCTACGCTAGTTCTGGGTCAAGGTTTCCGATATTGGAGTGCAAAGGATTTTGAAAAATCTTGATATCACTTGCAATTGCATTAAAATCTGAAAAATGAGACTCAAAATTTATTTTTAAGCATCCAAAGCTTCAATTAC
The DNA here is from genome assembly GCA_022494535.1 of Himalopsyche phryganea. Taxonomy (NCBI): domain Eukaryota; kingdom Metazoa; phylum Arthropoda; class Insecta; order Trichoptera; family Rhyacophilidae; genus Himalopsyche; species Himalopsyche phryganea. Next base: position 1,461,208 of record JAGVSL010000097.1, read on the forward strand.
GGAATCTACTGGAAATGGACGGCACTATAGATATCTCACTCGCCGGTTAGTCCATATACAAAAATTTGCACATAATTTCAAACAACAGTATGTTGGTATGATTAATTAGCTATGTCATGGCCCTTGCTACTTAGTAGAAGAGGCCTAAAACCCAGGCTAAAAAGTTTAGAGACACCATTTGAGAAGACCCCGGATCGAAGAGAGGCGAATGGCTGGTTATCCAGAGTCCTGGAAGGGCTGTGATCTCAGACAAACACCATTTCAAATCCTATTCATAACTTATTTATTTTCCATCCAAAATGCAGTGGTTTACATTACACAAATATATAATTCCTAACACATAAAATTGATTCTACATTTACATTTACTTAACAACTGAATTTACTTTAAATTATAATACAAATGGCACGACAAACGATTTTAAATTAAGTCCAACGCAAATCAAAACACAAACAACTCGCGTTGTCACCTCCGCCGCAACTCGCCCAGCTCGACGGATTGTAATCGAGTGTGTACAAATACAATTAAAAAAACTCCCTGCACGTCGGAGCTACCCCTTTCCGTCAAAATGAACTCGTCCAGCGGGCGTACCCGGCGGCTATTGAACGCTTGGTAATAAGAAATGGCCGATTCTGCGAATTATTGCTGTTGCCGCTGGGTGATTTCAGTTCTGGACACTAATGACACTTATACTTCACAAAAACCAGGGTGTGTCACATTATCTTATATATAATAGCCCAGACCAGTCTGTAGACATTTTATTTTACGTGGCGTCCCACTATTTAAGATATAGAAATGATATAATTGTAATATGAATAAAATTAAATATATCTAATAAGCGATAATGAAGCCAGCATTTCTAATAATTTAATAACTTAACAATAATTTTATACACAAACGGTTCTTACTAACTCTAAACCATGCTATTTTTACGATAGACCAAATTTATATGGCAGCACGTGTTATTTGTATCATACAATAACGTGGCACAGTGAAACGTTTCAAAACATTCTTTCACGGTAAAATTAAATTACGAAAATGGTTATTGTTTCTGAAATTTGTTAAGCCTATGTAGCTTTGTTTTGTGTAAATGTCTGCATATGGCAGAACTGTAGAACCAATTCACCTCGTTGCAATAACAGAACTGTCAACAAAGACTTGTAAAACAATATTTTATTTAAACTTCTTCAAATAATGTGACCCTTTATATCTTATAATATTCAGTTTGACGTCGCAAAACATTGACACGTATTGATAAGTGCTAAATTTTTAAATTTGGATTATTGAGATTTTGTACACTTCCATGTTGCCAAATAGAAATGTCTTGCCAAATAGAAAATCGGATTATGAAAACCTTGCTATAGATTTAGAAATTGCATTGCATAAAGATTTAACCAGCAAACATATTTGTTCTCGCATCCTTAAGAAAGATTACTTAAACAGCAAACAAAAATTACAATGTTTAATGAGGAGTTGGCTACTCTTAAAAATATTAAAACTAAAATTAAAGATAATGATATCATTGTCACAAAGGCGGACAAAGGAAATACCACGGTCCTGTTAACGCGAAAAGACTATGTTGATAAGTTTAATAACTTTCTCGATAATAACGATATAGTCGAATTGAAAAAAAAAGATCCACATTAAAATTTAATAAAAATATTAAAGAGGTTATAAATAGTTGTAGCATTACAATCAACCCTAAGGATTTGTCCTTTTTATCCACTAGAAATCCACAAGCCCCCAAATTTTATGGGCTACCGAAAATTCACAAGGATTCAATACCAATCCGCCCGGTAGTTTCATATATGAATGCTCCAGCGTATAAACTTTCCATCCGCAATCACAGTAACGCCATTGTATAGTATTAAAAATTCATTAGAGAGTTAGTAGATAAAATTAAAAATTATAACATTCCGTTAAACGCCAAATTAATTTCTTTTGACGTTGTTAGCTTATTCACTAATGTACCTGTAAACAAATGTAAACAAATCATCAAAGATACCCTTAATACGCGTAGAGTTAATCCTGTCATTACTACGGAATTACTTAATATATTAGACGTTTGCGTTGACCAGAACTATTTTCAATTTGATAATAGATTCTATGAACAAACCGAAGGCCTTGCAATGGGAAGTTGTTTGTCACCACTATTAGCAGAATTTTACATGTGAACCATTTAGAAAACCTTATTTTCAGCAATAAACAGAAGTTAGAAACGTAGTTTATTGGTTCCGTTACGTAGATGACATCCTTTGTCTATTCAATGGAACTGAGAGACAAGTTTCTAACCTTCATAATTTTCTTAACTCACTAGATGATAAAATTCAATTCACTTTAGAAGTAGGGGGGCAAGAATATAAATTTCCTTGACCTTAATATTGATATTAAAAACTCCATTCATGAATTTAAAATTTACCGAAAAACAGACGTTTTCAGAAGCCACGATCCATTTTAAGTCAGACCATCCTTTCTCATATAAATTGGCTGCTTTCCATTCTCAGGTTCACAGATTAGTCACTATACCTCTAAATAAATTTAATTTTGAAAACGAACTAAACATTATTCCATAAGTAGTCTTGTATCAAAAAACAACGTAAATTAGCAGAAAAGATGCTATATTTCGGGAACTTGTCTAAAGACACTAGAATCTGGCATAGAATTAGTTAGGCTTTTAAAATTAAAAACAACTCGCTGATAGTGTTAGACCGGCGTTCTATTGCAAAAACTCTAGGCAAATTACTTATTAACAATAAAGATAGAGTAAACTTTTAAGAACAAATCTGGTATTTATAAATTATGTTAACATTTCTATGTGGGTAAAACCACACGTACATTAAGGGTATCAGAACATTTAGCTCTTTAGATTAAAAAGAAACTTCGACATTCGCAAATCACTTGCTAATGGAGAACCATACGTTTAATGCGGATGATAAGTTACAAACATGGGGGATCATAAATTATTTTATCAGGAAATTTTAGAAATTAATAGAGGCCAGTTATACTCCTTACCAATCTTGAATGAGCAACTGAACCTTCCTAATTCTCCGCTATTATATAGATTTCACTAAATGTGGAATGTATATTTACCCATTTGAATTACATGATTATGTAAAATCACTGGTATTTCTAAAAGAAGTTGAAAAGGCAACCGCCTTCGGCAGTGTAATATGGTGTTTTGGCGACGATTTCGAAATTTTAACTCAGGTATCGGTGTGGCTCTCAGACGTATAATGTATTCAAATGATATTTGTCGCATTTGTATCTTCTATAAGCGTTAGAAACTGTTTACTGTCTCTCACGAAACCCGGGTCGTTAGTGACAAAATACATGGAAGTGTACAAAATCTCAATAATCCAAATTTAATATTGAAATTCCATCAAGCACCCTCAGTCGATGTCTTAAATGCTAAATTTTTAATTTGTTTATTACAGAGCTGGATATTACTGCCACTATGCATGGGTTTTATAGGGTACGAGAAGGCGTTCGATTCCATAAAGAAATGTAGTCGATGCACTCAAAAACCAAGGATTCCCCGGGTGATATACAAATATATACAGTAGCGCAACAGCATCTGTTAATCTCCATAAACGATCGTGCAGATTTCCTATCAGCAAAGCAGTCTAACAAGGTGATACAATCTATTTACAGCTGCTCTTATTAGGGACTTATTCAGGCAACTTGACTGGAATGACAAAAAGATCTTCATAAATGGAGAATACTTAAGTCATCTGCGTTTTGCTGATGATATAGTACTTTTCTCGCAAGACTCGGAAGACCTCCAAAGCAGAATGCAGGAACTCGCCGAAGTAAGCACCAAAGTAGGCTTCCAAATAAATGTAACAAAGACTAAAGTCATGTTCAACTGCTATGCGGGTCAAAAGGAGATCCTCATCAATGGCACTCGGCTCGAATAGGTGAAAAACTACATCTATCTGGGACAACAAGTGTCTATAGACGGATGTATATTTATTTGATGAATTTGTTCGAAGAGTAAAGCTAGGCTGGAGTGCTTTTGGCCGTCTTGTCTTCAAAAGTGTCTTCAAAATGTCTCCAAAAGTGACCTTCCACTATGCCTAAAGCGCAGTGTTCAACCCGTGTGTGCTTCTCGAAACATGGACCTTCAGTAAAAGAAAGATCCAGAAACTTAGAATAGCACAACGTGGTATGGAATAACGCGAAAAGACAAAAAGAAGAATGACTGGATAAGGAAGCAGACAAGAGTTTGCAATGTGATAGAGTTCATCAAAAGCCTAAAATGATGACGGGCTGGACACATATCTCGAAGAAGAGACAATATTTGGACAAATTTAGTCATCCAGTGGTATCCAAAAGGTAAACAACTTCCGCAAGGTAGACCTAGAGGCCGCTGGATCGATATGATGATAAAGTTTGCAGAAGTATGTTGCAACGCAACGCACAGGACCGAGAGAAGTGAAAGCAGCTTGAACATCCCTTTGTCTAGCGTTGTAAAGATTCAGGCTGATGAAGAAAAAGAATAAATTACAGGGACCAGAACTGAAACTGAACCAAAAACCGGAAAAAGAGAAAAGTTTTCGCTTATAAATGATAGATTTAATAATGAAAAACCGGTCATGATCATTATAAATATGTGTAAATAATACAAACAAATTGTCTTTTTTTTAAATTATAATGTCTTTCCACCAAGAATTAACACCTTAAAAGTGACTTAAATACGAGCTGAACCGATATCGATTCGGGTCCCTGGTATATTATGACAGAAGTCACATGTTTTCCCTCAGACACATATTTGTTACCTGATTAAATCATTTGAAACAAAATTGATGATTTAAAAAACGGACATAAGTTTCTCATAAACATAACAGATCATTGCGTTGTACTAAATTGCTAATACTAGTTTGGTACATTAGCCGAGTAGGCTTTCGTGCTATCCGGTTGTAGTGTCAAGATTTTGACTATTATTTAATGTAATGTATTGATTTTTCCATTTTTCAAAAAGTTGAAACTAAAGGTGAGGTTGTCTGTGGTATTTTATACTGTATTACAAAAAAACCACAATGGGTGTTAAATAATTTGACTTTCTCCTCATCTTTACTTAATTCCATCATTATCTACTCCCAGAAATGAAATGTAGAGCGACTAACTTAGACAAGTTCTCTTTAAGAATGTATCCTGCTGAAATACTTTAGTAAGATTTATTGAATTGGTATTTACTTGGTAGAACTCCATTATAATAGGATAAAATATCAAATTATTTAGTGCTACAAAATTTTATTTGGTAGTTGATAGCAATTTCGGCTTAACGCCATCGTCCGAACTATACTAAAACTTATTTTGGCTTAGCTTTATAAGCTGTTAAGAAGAGATAGACAATATTATGTCATATCACGTATTCAAATATCGTTATATTTGTGCAAAATTAATTTATTCAACATACTGTTTGTGTTTTTTTGAGAAAGGAGCTTACTTGTTTTTAATAATTTAACGTTAAAATAATTGTATTGAGATTTTATTTAATTTTATTATTATTGAAGCTAATGTATAATTAATAAAATTTAAATACGTTTATTTTAATGATAAATTAATAAAAACAAGTAAGCTCCTTTCTCAAAAAAACACAAATAGTATGTTGAATAAATTAATTTTGAACAAATATAACGATATTTGAATACGTGAGATGACATAATATTGTTTATCTCTTTTAAATAGTATATATAGCTAAGCTAAAATAAGTTTAAGTATAGTTCTGACGATGGCGTAAAGCTGTAATATCTATCAACTACCTAATAAAATTTTGAAGAAGTAAATACTTTGATATTTTCTCCTATTACTTTAGTGAGTCTACATGCTTCCTCACCAAGAGTAGATACGGTTTATGTTATATTTAAATGAAAACGTCTAATTGTCTATGAAAATTAGACAACAAAAAGATAATTGATATGTCACAATATCAAATGTTTTTTTATCCTGCGGATAAACCCGATTTTATTCGGAAAAATATGTTAATATTTTTCTTATGATGATTAAGTACATAATTTTTTGGCATTCGACTTTTTTTACCATGTCCCCTTCTGATTTGTAGCTATGGCTGTGTTTATGGCTTCCTGATAGAGGTATCTGAACAGACGTTTTTCTACGAAAACTGTTTGTTATTCAGTTGCTTAACTTCTCTTTTTCGAAGTGAGTAGGGTTAGAAGGATATGGCTAGTGCAGGAATAGTGGTTACTTAGTTAAGAGAAATTCATAAATCAATCGAAAGATGAATTTATGAAACTGTCCGCACCGGGACTTGAACCCGAGACATCCGTGACCATGGCCTATGACGTTGACTACTGCACCACGGACCGAAATTGACAAATCTTCGGCTTTCCATAACTGATAAGAATCTAGTCTCCATGTAACAGTAAAAAATGGATGCTATTTGTTTGTTAAGTAAATAAGGAACGTTTTTCGAGGAAAGGTATGTGTTTATTTGAAGGATCAATAATTTTTAATCTGTTGATGGTGAATTAGGGATGTTAAGTGAAGGCTTATTAAAAATCTTTAATACAAACAGTCTCTTGAGAGAAAACTAAGCCAATTATATGAAAGTACATATTTACTTATTAAAATCGGGTTTTAATAATAATCTACCATAAGCCTACGTGCTTTCCTTATTAAATAAAAATGGCGTAAAAATGGTAAAACCACGATATAAGGGATTAAAGAACTAATGTGTTCGTTTAATCCGAAGGTCCGTTGGGTAGGTTTTTAATGGAATAGGTTTTACTCATATGCGGGAACTAGACACTTCCGAAAAGCCCTGTGGTCATGTGTTAATCGTGCACACAGTACAGTCTTGTTTACGAGCGATGACAAATGAATCACATTTTGATGTGTACAAAATGAAATCTAATTTAAGACATCGACTGAGGGTGCTTGATGGAATTTCAATATTAAATTTGGATTGTCACTAACGACCCGGGTTTTTGCATCTTCAGGCATTTCGAATGCCTGAAGATGCCGAAACCGGGTCGTTAGTGACAAAATACATGGAAGTGTACAAATCTCAATAATCCAAATTTAAAATGAAATCTATTTTTCAGCAAATTATTACATTTAATTTTAAATTTTGTATTGTTGATACCCTAAGGTGACGAAAATGCGGCCTTTTAGAGTCTCAAGTGCAGCCTTAATAAATAAATAAATAAATTTCATTGTTTTCCTTCATTTACAAAATAATGTACAATTGATGTAACCCTTAAAAACTACGAACATTTGTTAACGATTGGATCTCGTTTTAAAGACGACAGAGCAGTTCTGGACTATTTAATAAATTCCCATTCACTATTTCGGTTACATAATGAACATTTATCAATTATTTTAAACTCATTATATTTTTATCACATTATTGACTTTTAATTTGGTTAAATTTTACATTAATGTATTTATTGATTTTTAAGTAATTGTAGATTATTCAATTTAGTTTATACATAATTTATTGAAATTTGATTAATTTTAAATTCTTGTCATAGTTATTGAAAAAATTGTTTAAGGTTTCCAATTCAATGCACTTTTGTTTGAATTATATTCACTTCCATAAAAAGAGTTTTGACATTTAACAAATACATACCACAAAAAATAAATTCTTTCACTAAAAATAAAGTGATCCCACATAATAAAATATATTTTAACATTGAAAAAATATATCATACAAAAAATGTTTTCACAAAGTTAAAATAGTTTTCACTCAATATAAATACTGACACTTTGAAATCGATAGTCGCAAGAAGCAGTAATGAAATGTAAATTATTCTTCTACCCTATATTAGGTCGTCCATTTTGTTTTTGCTAAAAGTACTAGAATACATTACACAAACCAAATCAGACCAACCCTAACATAACCTTTTTTTCATGTCCGCTCCCAATGTGGAGCATATGGTCTCCCAATGAAGGTATCTCAACAGAATCATTTCTAAGAGAACTGTTTGTTACTCAGCTCAACCTCTCTCTATCGAAGAGAGGAGGGATAGAAGGGTAGGGCTAAGACAGGACTTGTGGTTAGCTAATCGCTATCACTACGCCCCGTGAGGATGGGATGGGTGGGCGAGGAAGGAGTTTTAGACAGCACGAACACTCAGACTACGAACAGAAATCCATAAATCGATTGAAATATCAATTTATGAAAACTGTCCGCACCGGCAATTGAGCCCGAGACATCCGTAGCCGTAGCCCACGACGCTACCAACTGCGCCGAAAACTTAACTTACTACACCTTAACTCACTCTGTTAAAATAATACGTGACTAAGTGGAAACTACTAAAATCAAAGTTTGAGTATTCTAAGTTAATACTATCTACTCCAAAGTGTAAACTATCTAGATACAAGTTCAAGTGTCGTAAGTGAGTACTATCTATCAAAAATGGTTTTATTTATAACCCATTGTTTAATATGCCTTGTAATTACCAACATTCAATTTTGTATAAATAGCCTTGTTATGATTTTTATTTTTATCAGTTGTTAATGCTCATGATTAAATAAACTGATCCTTATCATTATACACATGTGGAAGTGTGAAGGAAAATTGTGTTTAATTTTTAAAATATTGTTTCATTTTGGGTTTGATTTTGTTGAAATCAATGAAACATTACACGTAAGTGAATTGACACAAACAAATTGACATGCTCAAGCCTTCATTAGTTATCAGTGAATTGAAATATATAGTATCGACATGTTCGCTCTCTTAATGTGAATTTATTGCCTATGTTTAATTGATCACTTCGTATGACAGGACATCATTCAATAAAATGTAGAAGAAGGACAGTTAGATTTGGCACTAACAAAGCTTATTCCCAAGGCTCACCGTATTTTCTGATGGATGATTCCTACAGTACAAAGAAGAGGCCGATATTTGAGAGCTTTACGATACAAATAACTCATTAAATAATAAAATGTTATCCATTATATTATGAATAAAAAAACAATTATTCAGATTTTATCGTTAATATAATTGTATTGTGTATGACAATTTAGTTTTTACAAATGCATGCTCCTCCTTCTAGTAGCATTTATTTTTGATAAAAAAGAAAATATTTTATAGACGTCGTTTTGGCCAATTGATGTAAATCAATACTTTGTCACCCACCCACTGTAACCATCATATGAGGAACGAAATACAAAAATGAGTAAATTATTGGCTATCATTATCATCAAATGATGTAAAGTACAAATATAAATTGACCACTCTTTGGAAGGGAAATTTAATATAGGTTTTCGGTTTAAAAATTCTCACCTGGCCACTTGATGTAAGCCACTATTATATCGACACTCCCTACGTATAATCCCGTATCTGCAAATACGAGAATTTACAGGAGTGTATTTCAAAGAATCATAACTCAACTCATCATAAAATGGTTTTGATAAAAACAGTTTTTATTCTCTCCTGAACCATTTCAATTTTGAGGGCAATATCAATTGGCCAAAACATCGTCAAATTATATTTATTAAGTTTCCAGTATCGACAAACAAAATTTAAAATTTTTATTATTCATTTTAATAATCTTACAGTGATAAATTTCGTAAGCTTTTTTTAGTCCCAATATAGTTACTTCACTCAAAAAATAAACACTTAAAACGGTCGAAGCCTTGAAGAGAAAATAAGAAATAACCTGAGTGACGTTACGTATACATTATTTGGTAAGTAACTATTTCCATAAATGGTCCGTAACTTATTCGTTTAATGGTTAGTAAAAAATAATAAATGATCAATTAATAATTATGTTTGATTAAAAAACTGACGTTTTACATAAATATCTTAACGTTTATTTTATTCACTGATCACGTGCATGCTAACTTATTCTTAACTTAGTTATTCCCTTGGTTAATCACTAACGTGACGCGTTTCGCCTCTTTAAGAAGCATCTTCTGACTAACCATATCGCAGGGTTATTTATTTCTTACGTAAACAATGATTCTAATTCTCATTAAAAATAAAGGGTGGGGTTGATTTTAATCCATTCTACTGGACGGGCGTTAAATGTAATTAGCAACTGTATAGCAACCGGTACGGCATTAATTACTAGGAAATTAGTCCAGCAGTAAATCAGTTAAATAATGTGAACTTTAAATGTCATAGGTATATGTCATGGAACTTTGATGAGAGATAATATTTATTTCACAAATGTCTCGCGGCAACAGATTACATTATAATAAAGTTTTCTGTAGTCTTTAACCCGGCCCGCGGGCCCGTGAAGGTACCTCGATTACGAAATAAATTACGACTGCAAAAGACAAAAAATATCTGAAAGATATATATATGTCACTGCAGATTACGAAATGTAATACTCCCCTGTATTAAAAAATGATGTTCATAATTTTCATCAACGTTATTGACTAAGTATAATTAATTGGCAGATAATATTTGACCAATATTCGATACTCTGCAGACGCTGCGTAACAGGTGGACACTCATGAATGTCTCAATGATGAAAGTAGGTCATAGACAGTCAACGCAACACTTCATCAGCAACATCATCATCAGCATCCATCCTACAGTCTTAATCACGTTGAGTAACAACATTGGAATTATATTCCTAAATTTGAATTATTGAGATTTTGTACATCTCCATGTATTTTGTCACTAACGACCCAGGTTTCGCCTTTCGGCATCTTCAGGCATTCGAGCACACGCCTGAAGATGCCGAAAGGAGAAACCCGGGTCGTTAGTAACAAAATATATGGAAATGTACAAAATCTCAATAATTCAAATTTGATATTGAAGTTTCATCAAGCACCATCAGTCGATGTTTTAAATGATATTCTTAAATGTCAAAGTGGTGTCATTCAGTAAAATCGTAAGATTTTTTCATATTTATGATTACAAATATAAAGAGTGCAACATCGCGGTAAAATGAAAATTTAATGGCTAGAATAAAAATATTAATTAAGATAGCTTGTGAATTTTCAGTGATAAATAATGCGATGATTGCTAAGAAATTGAAAATATTAATAATTTCTGATAATTAATTACTATTCTTGAAGTTTTTCTTTGACAAGAACAGTTTGCAGTTTAGTTTATTAATGGATATTATAATTAAAATATGAGTATCCAATCTGCGCCATCTGGTTTCCGAGCGAAGAAATATCTCCGACGTAAAATAATTTTTGTTCAGTGCTAACGGCACAGAATGAGAGTTGTATTGTCACTTTAGATGTTAAAAAGTATTCCATGGAAATAAACTTTAAACGAACTTTTCCTCGCTTTTTGTTTTGTATCATCCAAAAGAAGAGCGAGAGATTAATTGCCGAAAACCATGTAAAGTTAATATTATACTATATGACATATATCAACACTTATTAGATGAGAGATGAACATAGTTCAAGCGTAGTTCGGTGAAAGACTAATAGACAGTCTTAAACGTTTATTTGAAAGCAGCAGGATAAACAAGCTACAGATTAACCAAACCTTTAAAAAAAGAAAAATATTTCGCTGACCGCTGAAGCAGAAATAAACACAAGGCTATTGGGATTTCTTATTGTGTTTTGGCAAACCCTAAAAAAATACGAAAATGCGTTAATAACTGTATCTCATATTAAAGACGACAGAGCAGATGTAAATTAGAAAAATATATTGATCACTTTTTGAATGGCAAACACCATTTTAAATTGGTTTTAGATATACAAATTGTGACCCGGTCACTTGATATAAGCCACTATTATATCGACACTCCCTTCGTACAATTTCGTATCTGTGAACATGAAAATTTACAAGAGTGAATTTCAAAGATTCTAAGCCCAACTCACCATATAATGTTTTCGAAATAAATAGTTTTTACTCTCTGCTGAACAATTTCAATTATGAGGGCTGCATTAATTGGCTAAAGCACCGTCGATATATATTATAACGAAAATGTAACATGAAAATCCAATTGTTGATTTAATTTCAGTTTTGAAAAGCATATGGCCTCCCGATAGAAGTATCTCAAAAGATGTTTTTTACGACAACTGCTTGTTACTAAGTTGCTCTACTTCTCTTTTTCGAAGAGAGTAGGGATAGAAAGATATAGGACAAGACTATTGGTTAACTAATCACTCACGCTTCGCCCCGTTTTTAGGATCGAATGGATGGAAGGGAATTTTAGACATCACGAACATTCATGCCTACGAACAGAAATTTATAAATTTGAATTATTGAGATTCGTACATTTACATGTATTTTGTCACTAACGACCAGGATTTCGCTTTTCGGCATCTTCAGGTATTCGAGCACACGATTGAACTCGAACTAACTCAAACAGACAGTTTATAAGGATTATATACAAAATATAAATTTTGACAAACAACACTATATTTTTTTTTGAGTTAGTTTAAGTCCACTCGTGTGCTCGAATACCTAAAGACGCCCAAAGACAAAACCCGAGTCGTTAGTGAAAAAATGCATGGAAATGTACAAAATCTCAATAAATCAAATTTGATATTGAAATTCCATCAAACACCCTCAGTCGATGTCTTAAATTATATCAATATTGCTAGTACAGCAAGATTGACTGAACTCTACAGTAAATTAGTGTTAAAATATCATGTTGTTTGTCAAAATTTATATTTTGTATATAATAAAAATAAAAAAATGGTTATTTGGATTATATTTTACTATTAACATCAAAGTTTTTAAAATTAAACATTACACGTAATTTTATTTCATTATTTCTTCTGTTTTTTTTTCCTTGAAAAATATCGCTTTTATTTAGACAGATTTCTGAGCGCTGCACAAGGACCCGCACCCAGAACACGAAATACTCTCAAATTCACAGTTCCGATCAAACATCTAGCTGCGAGTCCTCTCTCCCCGCGCCCTTCCTTCGCCCACTCGAGCATATTCTATCGAAAACCGTACTGCACAAAATCATGAAGATGCCTCACTTTCTGATATTAATACCGTGGTGTATGATAATTATTGAATGTATCGGTGCTTGGTGAGCTTAATAAACGCTTGAATAATAGTGATATTTTCATCTAATATACATATTTTTGTAAATTATAATATTACATTTTTCTCAACTTGCTTGGTGGTGTGGCAGTTCCTCAGTGCGTATGGACGAGCGCCTGCATATAACCAATCATGAATATTTGATATTTGGAATATATTTATCGAATTTCACGATTACTCTATACCTGCATATCTAAACTTTTCAAATATGTAAATATACCGCATGTAAGTTCTTCACCCCTAAAACCTTTCTTACCTAAAACTCATCGCTTCATCTATTAATATACCCAGGTCACTGCCACTATGTCAGTTCTGTACAAAATTGATTTCTCTGATGAAATATTACGAAACGTAAATGCTATCAATATAATAACATGTATTCAGAATATATTTCAAAGAGAGTTTAGGATAAGACGTGCGTCACCAGTCTAAAATAAATGTAAACGTCTGTCATAGGGCTTTCATAACCGAGTTTAGTATTCATATTTTTAGATTTTTCTTTAAAAATGTGTTGCACAAGAAAATCAATCGTCAAGCTGACATTATGTTCCCTTTGCATCCCATATTCCTACGAGTTATCATTCAAGGTATTTCTTTCATGGTGGAATAGGCAGATTAAAACAGCAATAAATTGTTGAGCTTTGAGCTTTGTCGTTGAGAATGTAAGCTTTCAGCTTTGACTAGAAAGGGCTGTGTAAATATTCAAAGATTGAAATCACTTTTCGAACAAGTTCTGATAATACTCGATCATTTTTGTTAATTGTATACTAACACTCAGTATTAGAGCTTCTTATTCCAGGATCCTGGTCAATTAGTCAATCCTGGGGATGTCTAAATATTATTCCCGGGATTTCAAAATTCACGGAACAGGAAGATCATATTCACAAATTGCAGTTTTTTTGGTAAATGTGCAGCAAATTTTTTCTTCTAAAAGGAATCTGACATGCCACTTGATGTTTTTAAAAATATGTATTCTTCTACCTAAGATTTGACTAAAAAAATTTTCTCCGGTTTCAAAATTTAAACTTTCCTTAGTTTATTTGGCCTCTTTTTAAGGGGTATAAAACTTCATCTTTCTGTCAAATCTGTATCAAATAAAGGTGTAGGCACTGTTCTTGAAAACATCACAAAATTAAATTTTTCACAGCTTAATCTGAAGGGAACATAAAAAGGGGTCATACTGCGACATACTCCTCACAATTTTGCTAAAAACGCTCGTTACCTGATTATAAAAAAATATACGATAATTGAATTTGCATTAAGTTGGATAACTCCATCATAATAAGGTTAAAAAAGTTTTTGTTTCAACAACCGCTTTAAAAAAAAATTAACAGCTATTTTTCTACCTTGTCATCTTCAGAATATACTAGTGATTCTTACAGTGGCATATCACTAAAATAGCCATCAATTGTATCTTTTAGTTATTCTGAAACTTAATACTTTGCTATTTTTACCTTAGTACTATTCAAAAATACTACAGTTTCCAAAATAATTGTTACGCTTTCATGTAGGATTTATATTTCTATATTTTTTTACCATGTCCGCTTCCAACGTGAATAATATGAACTGCTAATGGAGGGTATCTCAACAAATTTTTTCTATACTAACTGTTTGTTACTCAGTTGTTCAAAGTCTTTCTTTTTTTAAAGAATAGGTGTAGAAATATATGGCTAGGACACGATTAGTAATTAACTAATCGCTTTCGATACGCCTCGTTTTTAGGATTGGATGGATGGGTAGAAATGAATTTTACACATCTCAAAAATCCATGCCAAGGAAGAGAAATCAAACACTCGATAGAAAAATCAATTTAAAAAACTGTCCGCAACTGTGTATTTATAATTATATATTATTAACAATGACGTAAATAGTTTCCGTACTAATTATCAGTGAAGGAAGCGTGGAAAATTCCTTAATTCAATAACACATTTCTGACAGTAAATAATGATAGCAACTCACCGATGATGGAAGATTGTGAGGGAAATTCATTTGAGTTACGACCCTCTCAAATCCCGTGTCTTAGACAGTGAGGCGTATAATTTGTTTTCATACAATCTCAATTCTACCCAACGTTCATAAATGCTAAGTAGGGAAGTAAATCTGTACCTCTCATATCCATAAATAATAATAATTCCAAAGTAACGTACACGAGTTGAGCGCACGCAACTAAAAATAATATATTTAAGTTGGAAATTTGCATTTGATATATCGCCTCAAAAAATACGAAAATGAGTTAATGATTCGATCTCATTTTAAAGACTACACATCAGGTCTCGGCCAAATGATATTAATTATAAAAATAAATTGACCACTTTTTGGAAGGGAAATATTATTTTACATCGATTTTAGGTTTTAAAATTCTGACCTGTCCACTTGATGTAAGTCACTATTATATTGACACTCCCTACGTATAATCCCGTATCTGCAAACATGATAATTTACAGAAGCGCATTTCAAAGATTAATATCGTCATAACTGGAAAATATTAGTTTTGAGTAATTGGACTTTGAAGTTTGCCAACTGCTTCAAATGCCATACGTTTTTCATTTTGTTTATTTGTACAAAACCGTTTTTAAGCAAAAGTGTAATTTATAAAAATAAGTGTGTTCTCTAATACAGTAAAATTTGAAATAAGAAACATTTTAGTAAAACTAACTCAATTTGTCATTTTTTCGATTTAGTGTTTTCGTCCACAACAGCGACGATATAATGTTTTCGAAAAAAACAGTTTTTACCGTTTCCTAGAAAATTTCAATTTTTAGGGTTACATAAATTGGCCAAAATACCGTCGATTTTATATTTAAGGTCTTAGTAGTAACAGGTAAATCAAATGTGACAAATATGCTAACCTTCTTTATTGGTGTTTCAATTTCGTCAGTGAATTTTAATTCTTGTACATTATAGAGTTCATATGAAGGCTTTAGTATCATAACTTAGAATCTCCTCCACTGGTTGTTTTTAACAAATCAAAAAAAAAGCGTTTTCATGCTACAGTTATAAATGCATAATTTAATACAAATAAAACTGTGGAACAGACGTTTATACCATGATGTGTAAACAAAGACTGGTGGCCATGACAGTACAATGCTGTATGTACAAATTTATGCTTCCCGTTTTCATGCTGAAAAAATCCCTTTGGATCTCATACAGTCACATTTCGTTACTGTGTAAGTTTTGCCATATAAATGCGTTTATAAAGCGAAATGACAATTTCAAAAACTAAATATGGTTTTATGTAGTATTAAGTAATTATTTTACGTCATATTTTGTGTGTAAAACCTAAAACACATAAACTAAGCTCGAGACATGTTTCGGTGCCGTTTGAAACAAAACAGTTACATACTGTACGGGCATGCATCTCGGATTGTTACTAAACTATACTATAATTTTGTATTTTTTGATAGTAAAATTGACGACTTTTTCAAATTATGATTAATTATACAAAGAAGACGTAAACTTTAATGTATTTTTATTTTTTAATTATATGTAGAACTATTTTATTTACAAAAAGCGAAATTTTCAATTTTTTGTATGACCTGTTTCACAGATAATTTAAAAGTTTAAAGGCCGAAGTAACTCACTGTTACACCATGAATATGGAAGAGTTAAAGACAGTTTATATTTGAAATGGCAAGTGTGAACACGAAGAACAACGATGCATTCATAACTCATTTATTGCATATGCTGGACATTATAAGTTACCCCACATTTCCTCGATTAAGAGACGCATATTTCTCAAATTTTGGGTTGAGTCTTATAATCTATGGTGTCTTACAATCGCTGTAAAAATACAACAGTCATAACAATTTCCGGATGTATAAAATGGTAGAAAAATACTGCATCAGCTTCTCAAAAAAAAATCCCACATAAACAAGTGGAACACGACTAAGTCACACATACGCAATTTTGAATAACAAACATTTTTAGTTTATAACAATTTTTCTTCAGCTGATGTAAAAAAAATGTTTAGATATCGCAGAAAGTCACTTACTCACTTCAAAAGAATACGAATCACTGTGAAAAATAAAGATAAGATTTTATTTTTTTACAGTATTGCAACACTTTTATAATAAATCAACAAAATTTTAAGGATTTTAATATGGACTTTTGAAAAAAAACTTTAAATGAAAAAAAAAAAAAAGAGTTTTATTTGATTTTCCTGAACTCAAAATATACTTCTTTTTACATAGAATCAATTGTCATTAAAATATTTAAAAATATATGGTGGAATTTGGTAGCGATTCGTGACTAAACTTTTGGAAATATGCAAAATTTAGACATGGATTTATATTACATATTTTTTTAAATATAACAGTGTAACAGCTCACATATTGTCGACTGAGAAATTTAATATTCTCTTTGTAACATATGATAACAATTTTCATATGTGGAACAACGATTCATAATCTAATTTGTTGAGAGTGTCATGAAATATTCCATACACGTTGTTTATTAATATAACTACAATTAATTAAAATTTCTTCACTTATAAACTCACCTTTATAAATATTCATTATTCGTATATTGCTGGTATCGTACCAGACAACTTAACATATAATAATTAGAATTTTTAACTAATAAAAAATTTGCATGACATTCGATAATAGCTTTAAAGATGTACGTTTAAAAAATGGATTGTTTAATCATTGGAATAATAAAAACATTTATTTAATGTATTTCTACTCACAATTTGAGTCGTATAGTCTCCAACGGAGCATTTTAAGATGAAGAATTAAGAACTGTTCGTCAGTCAATGTCTCTCTTATCAGAGTGTGCTTAGATCAGCGATGTCATTTATTGGTGTATACCCTCCCTTGAATTTAAGCAACACTTAATATCGACGGTATTTTGACCAATTGATGTCACACACAAAATGAAATTATTCAGAGGAGAGTAAAAACAGTTTTATCGAAAAACTTGTATGGTTAATTGCGTTTTGAATCTTCGAAATGCACTCCTGTTAATTCTCATGTTTGCAGATACGGAATTATACGCAGGGAGTGTCCATATAATAGTGGTTTACAACAAGTGGCCTGGTCAGAATTTGTAAACCTAAAACCAATGTAAAATAATGGTTGCTTCCCAAAAAGTGGTAAATTTATTTTTCTAATTTACATAATTTTGCCGTGTCGTCTTTAAAATGAGATTAACTCATTTTCATATTTTTTGAGAGTTACATCAATTGGCCAAAACACCGTCAATATATACATCCCGGCTTGCAAATACAGACTTAATAAAAAAATAGCATACTGGGTATTCTCCTCTTCTGAAAAAAACTGAAATAACGTGCCTGACTAAGATAGCATTGTGGGCTAGATAACGACAAGTGCAAGAGTAAGGATCGTTTTAATATTGGAAGATCACATTTATTCATATGTAATGTAATACATATTCCTGAAACTTTTATTAGAAATACAATACTTAAACACGTACATTATTTTGTAAATTAATGAAATAAAAAAATACATTAAGTCAGAGGTCGCAAATGATGTCCTAGAAGGTCATGGGTTTTCCACCTCTGGGCTTGAGGTTAGCTCATCATTCTCTACATAATGCTTTGTGAGGATCAAATAAGATGTTTTTATTTTCATTATTGTTTTTATTAGCAGTACTGTTTTTAATAATTATTATTATTGTTGTTACTGTTATTATGTTTGTGGAATGCATGGCGCATTGGCGTCAGCTGTAATGCCATGCATT
This sequence comes from Himalopsyche phryganea, assembly GCA_022494535.1. Lineage (NCBI taxonomy): Eukaryota > Metazoa > Arthropoda > Insecta > Trichoptera > Rhyacophilidae > Himalopsyche > Himalopsyche phryganea. The sequence goes on from JAGVSL010000097.1 coordinate 1,479,854, forward strand.
TCAATTTTTTTAAATTTACAATAAATAAATAAATAATAAGATGAGAGGAAAGAGATGAAAATATAAATATTAATTATGCATATTATAAAAAAATATTTTTAAAGTGTATTCGGGGCTTCGATACCTTTGAGAATAAACAGCAGCCCTTGACTGTATCTAAGGCATTCAATCCCGGACCCTTTTTATGATCCCGGGATTCATAATTCTCCAATCTCAGGATTGGTAATAAAGTGTTGTTTCATGTTTTAAATTGTATATTTAAAACTAAATCTGTGTCCATTCAATTGGAATGTATATTTTATTTTATATTTTTTTAGGTATGGGAATTGATTTTTTATTTATTTATGGAAAAAATGTTTTTTTTTATGAAAATAATGCAAAAAAACAAAACATATTGCTATAAAAATTATCTATTCCTTATTTACGGAAGCTGCGAAATATCAGAAGGAAGAAGCCCACAATGCATATATGTATAAATGATGCCGGTATTGTAAAGATTTATGTTCATAAACAAACAAACTGAAGTACACATTATAGTTAATCAGGAAGTATTTAATTTAAAATATAAATTTTTCCTAACATTTACAGTGAATCCCGGGATTGACAAATTGACCGGGATCCCGAGATTGGAAGCCCTAACTGTAACTACTACAAAGTAATGATAAAATTAAATAATAAAATGCAATGTGTGATCAAATACTCCGACCACTTATTATAGTGAATACAGAGTATTCATCTAAAGCAATGAAGTAAAAAAATAATAATTGATAACCGCATCTGGTATTTGTTATTTAATGTGTCATGCAAAGCATCTTTTGATTGACAAGACAATCATTACTTCAGGTAATTAACCTTAAGAGAAATTAAATAATAGTGGAAGCGACCTTTTGGTAGATGGTCTATATTAGTGCCTCTCACCCAGAAGGGAAGTCTCCCCTAGTGGGTAATTTTAGAGTTCCAGGCGGAATTGCTGCCGCTTATTAAATATTTTCAATATTACATATATATTCATATTTGTAAAGCATCCTTTGAGTGAGAGTTTGATTATATTGGGAAGGGATGAATTGTATTTTGAATATTGGCGAAAGAGCAAATCGAGCAAAAGAGGTTGGGAGTCTCTGGTCCATGAGGTCACCTTCAAACTACTCTTGAAATACTGTTAGAAACTGGGCAATTCAAAGTAAACTTTTCAAGATTTTATTACAATACTACGTATAATTATTTTTAAGAATTATTAATCACTTTTGTTTTGAGAACATCCACAGTCAGTATTTGTAAGAGTTTTATTAATTATTGTTTTCTTCATTCAAAGCCTTTAGCTGACAAAATTTTGTATTGGTAGAGTTCTTAGATATTATAATACATGTGATAAAGAGATATAAAGACTTAATCTATACCCATTTAAGATAGCCAAAATACTGAGAGCCCGTTTTGCAGGAACCACATAGTTTTAATTGGTTAATATGCGTGATTATACGTATTTTTCTTCTTCGTTCTCTAGGCATTCAGTTCTATAGATAAGCATCAAACAACATTGGAAAAAGTGCTTACTTTACTGTTTTTTCGTAAAGTATAAACACGTAACTAGCCACTTATTCGAAAGATCTTTACCTAAAATCTGAGGTACAATGTCGTATCTGTAATATCTCAAAAACTGTAAACGTTTGAGTAAAAATTTATATAAATATGAAACTAGATTTAAAATAATAGCACTACCCCGATTTTGAAGAAGATAGATGTAGTAGTTACTTTGCAACTGCGTTTTGAATCTTTGAGATAAAATGTAATGTTTGCAGATACGGGATTATACGTAGGGAGTGTTAGTATATCTATATCAGTAGTACCCAAACTTATTATGCCAATGGACCCCTTCTTGAAGCAAAAACCTGACCATGAACCCCCAAGTAAAATAACTCTATATAACTGTATAATAGAAAAAATACATGTTTAATTTTGACGTATTGAACGGTGAATGTTGGTGTAGAAATAAAATATAAATAAAACATTTTGATATTTAAAATATGATGAGGTTCATAACTGCACTAAATCCACGTTCTACTAAATAGGGAGACGGGAAATCAATCAATAGTCTCTGTACAGTACCCATAATGCAGGATATAAAAATGATATCTGTTTTTGTAACCAGAATTTGTGGTACCCTTATTCAAGCATTGATTTCCGCTCCTCATCTGTGGAGAATTCAATAAATTGCTCCTGTATTACTATAGATTCATCTGAGTTTATGGGTCTGCTTGCAAAAGGGTCCAACACCCAACAAATCGCTACCAATTTATTTATTTCAACTTTCATAATAATGAAAATGTTTAGCAAATACTTTTTTTATATTAAACCTTCCGCGGACCTCCTGACGTTGTCCACGCACCTCTAATTTATTTTTAATTTGCCACATACCCCCCTGAGAAGTCGCAAGGACTCCTGGGGATCCGTAGGAATACTGATCTATATCATGTTTATATACCGTCATGGGCAGCTGTAGGCTTAATATTGATTTTAATCCATTTATTTAAATTGTCTTCTATACCAAATATTGGTTTGTTTTGTTATTTTGATTGTTTCCATTAAATAAATTTACAAATCCGATGATGTGTTTTGTAAACAGCACATGTGCAAGCTATGCATGCTATTTAGGGTATGATATCTGGCCTAAACAATGTACTTTCAATCGTAATTTGACATTGCAAACACTAAGGATATACTAATCAAGATTTTTATTATATTCATCACAATCTTAATGCAGTGCAAGTGCAGAAGATGATATCGATAGTGCTTCTTCACGAAAACTTGATCCTTGAAATCCTTACACGAAGGAGATTCTTTGAATATCACAAGCACTTCTAATAATGTCAAAAGCTTCATTATGAGTATTGTTGGGTGGGTTTGTATCCTTCTACTGGACGTGGGGAGGAGTTTAAGAAACAAACAATAATAGTACTAATTACATACTGATTATTAGTGTTTGGAGGTGAAAATCGCAAGGGAAATAAATTTAATTGTATTAAGCCACCTGTCCTATTAAAAATGTTATTTACTAACAATCGATTACTGTTAATCGTTTTATGAAACTATCGTAAATAATCTGTACCCATTTAAGACATGAAAATAGTTAGGAAACTGGGAGTCAGCTTTGCAGGACCCAAGTAGTTTCAATTGGTTAATATATTGTCGGCGGAAAAAATGTTTGAAATTACGAAGCATCTTTTCAGGATGCCTGTTTTACATAATTGTAAATATCACAGTATTAAATTTCAAGTGTTTGAATCTGCTCATAATATTACATAACTATTTAAATTTACTTTCGCAGAACAATGTATAAGATGGAGATTTATTACATCACGTCTTCTCAGCTTCCCCACAATTGTATCGGTGCTCAAACTTGCTTGTATGGGGCACGAGGCACAATGCACAGTGTTTCAAATATCACGTAACTTACTCCGTGTGCTTCCTTAACGAACACACAAATAAGAAAATGATGCGCTTTTAACACCGAAAGATCAGAACAACATTTAGACAAACTATAAAAATATTTTTTTTTTATTTTTCATTAATCGTTAATACATGTTTAGAAATATGATTCTAATGTTTATTTCTGGACGCGATTTAAACAGTATAACGGATGATGATGATGCTGCTGACGATTATACAGCTTAGAGGCGATGTTTTTCGTTCGGCGAGTGATGACAGAATCCCGTTTGGTAGACTATTACAGAATGACTTCGGTTCTTTCTTCTTTGTTCTGTCAGTGTCCTACTTTAATCGTCATGGTTTGCTCTTTCCGAACGTTAACCTGTTTTGCAGCGTCCACAGAATCCGTATCGAATATCGGTACATTAAAATTTTATTTCAAAATTAATAATTTATTAGTTTAGTCAAAAATGCTGACAAAAATGACAAGTATAATGTTTCGTGCATGCGAATATTACGTTTCGTAAATCTGCAGCGTCATGTATCGCTATACATGTACAAGTTAAGTTATTTAATAATACGCGGTTACATTGCAAATCTGTGATTATATTTTGTGTTATGGTATTAATGTCGGCGTCCGTGGCGCAGTTGGTAACGTCGTTGGCTATGGTTACGGATGTCTCGGATTCAATTAACGGTGCGGACGGTTTTCATAAATTGATCTATAAATCGATTTATGGATTTGGAGAGTTTGTGATGTCTAAAACTCCCTCCCACCCATCCGATTCTCACAGGGTGTAGCGAGAGCGATTACCTAACCACTAGTCCTGTCCTAGCTCTATACTTCTATATCTACTATCTTCGAAAAAGAACAGGTTGAGCAACTGAGTAAAAAAAAATTCTCATAGAAAAATTCTGTTGAGATACCTCTACTAGGAAACCGTATGTTCCACGTTGGGAGTGGACATGGAAAAAAAATAATGTTCTTAGGATAAACAATAAAGAGATATGCTTATTTTTTAAATTGGATATGTCATTATAAATATGAGAAACGCAAACAGCCTACATATGATATTTGATTTAGAATAAGTTTAAAACAAATATATTTATTTATTGCGAAAAACACAGTGTGTGGTCAGCGTAATTCACAACAAGGTAGGCCTACCCCTTTGGATGCGTGCCTCGCATAGATTCACCGCCTGGGGCTTCACAACAAATAATTAACTAATCACATGAGAAATTAATTTTCTGCTCAGGCCTTGGGGTAAATTTTATTCCACCGTTTTAACGTAGAGCATCTACGTTGAAAATAATACAGAGAATACATTATTCCACTTGAGTTGAATCGCTTCGCTCCTTCTTGATACAAAGGATTATTTAAACTAGTTTGCCGTGCAGCTCCAAAGGCCAATTTAGTTTTGCTTCTCTCGCTAAAATAGTAAATCGTTTGTTGGAATGTATTAAACTTTAACAATTAACATTTCTGTTATATTAATTCAATTTTTTTACCTGACAATGTAAATTTTCATTTCAATGACGTCAGATACTTTTACTTCACATACGACTTATCAAAGTTTGATTTTAAGAGACATCCCGTTGACATTGCCGGGATCCCAATCTAAACATCAATACCGGGTTTTTGGGATGCACTGTAAATGTTAAAAAAAAATTCATATTTCAAAGTAATTACTTTAATATTAACACCAACGTGAACTTCGATTTTTTCATCGATATAAATTAATGCATTGTGGTCTCTCACTTTCTAATATTTTATAGCCGTTTTTCACCCTTACTGTGCAAGTCGTTTTCGCACGAATTTAATTTTAAGTTACGTTTGTATTTTTATCAGTTGATAATGCTCGTGATGAGCGAAACCGGTCTTGATCATTATAAAAATTTGGAAGTAGTACAAATGAATATTTCCTTGTATTCTACTTGACATTTTCACGAGCTGTTGCCTAATTTCTCTATCTAAACGTTTGAACTATTTTTTAATGCATATATCTACAAATGCTTTCTTCTACGAGATAAAGTCTTGGACATGTCAAGCGCGTTCATCAGGTTAGCCAATATGAAATGGAGGACAACATTGTTAAATTGAATTAAAGGGCATATCTCGTTTTTGAATACCGTCTGGTAAAACCAACCTTAATAATGCAATATATAAAGTAATACATAAAACTTATTTGATCATCATTACAATTTTTATTTGTTTCTCTTTTTTTGTAAATTACTGTCTTATTCCCCATAAATGAAAAAAAAACATTCAAATACACTTTTAAACATGTGATCACACTTAATGACCAATCCCGGGATTGAGAAAATCTGAATCCCGAAATCCCGGTATCATAAAAAGGGTCTGGGATTGGATGCCCTATTCAGCACCGTATGGTATTTACCTTTAAGCGAGTGCTTCCGGGATGTGTATTACAAAATTTATGAAGCTGTCGTGCTTCTCGATGATCCCATCCCGTTCAGTTTTTTGATATAAAAATCTCATCAAAATAAAACATTTAAAATTGCACCACAGCAGACTATTTGCGTCGTCAGGTCATAAAATCACTGAGTGGAAATCTTTGAAAACGTAAACAGAGGGGAAGTCTATGATATTAAAAAGTTCAAAGTTATAAAGCAAAATCAGTTATGATGCGTAAAAATGTTTCACATATTTTTTTTATTTGTTTTGATTCCATTTGAAAATTTCATACAGCAAAAGATTAATTGCTACACGTGCATTTATTGAGTAAGTAACTATTTCAATTTTTGGTCAGTAAGAAATAATAAATTGTCAGCAATTTATCAAAATGGTCAGGAATTAATTCAAAAAATGATGAGTATACACGTGGCCATTTAATAAAATAAACACTCAGTAATTTATATAAATGTTCGTTATTACATTTAACGGTCTATTATTTGTATAAAACGGTCAATGTTTTAAATTAAACTTAACCTAACCTTTATCTATTTGGCAATTATTTACTGACCAAACTTATTATTAAATGACCATTTATTATATCTTACAAACCATTTATCGAATTAGTGACTGACCAAATAATTAGTTTTCCTAAAAAAATAAACGATCTGTCTATAAATACGCATTACTAACGGATGAGAAAATAAAATTGAAAGAAACAACTGTTAATATTTTGTTCTTTGATAAATTTATTTATTTACAGCCCTTCTGTTATGTTACAAATGATTTATTAAAATAAAGATCTGTTAAATTACATTTATCACGCTGTAAAACTAAATACTTGGCTATTAAAATGCCTAGTGCTATATTTTGCTTTATTACAATGGCATTCTTCCAAGAAAATTTTAATTCAACCAGTATATTATATTTCGCTATTTGCGTTTTCTCAAATAAACATTTAATATAATACATGAATACTTTTGATTTGCATTTACTGAAATAATTATAAAATACGCAAGTCGAACGTGTAAAATATTTTCTGAGAGTTCTTTCATCCGATAGTGTTTAATCGAGAGATCGAAAAATCATTTATCTCACAATAAAAATAGTTAAAATTTGACACACCCTGGTTTTTGTTAAGTATAAGTTTTATTAGTGTCCAGAACTGAAATCACCCAGTGGCAACAGCAATAATTAGCAGAATCGGCCAAAACTAGCAGCCGCGTACGCCCGCTGGACGAGTCCATTTTGACGGAAAGGGGTAGCTCCGACGATGCAGGGAGTTTTTTTAATTGTATTTGTACACGGTCGATTACGATCTGCCGAGCGGGACGAGCTGCGGTCTCATGGCGGTGGAGGTGACGATGTGAATTGTTTGTTTTTTTTGATTTGCCAATACTTAATTTAAAATCGTTTGTCGTGTCATTTGTATTATAACTTAAAGTAAATTCAGTTGCTAAGTAAATGTAAATGTAGAATCAATTTTATGTGTTAGGATTTATATATTTGTGTAATGTAAATCACTGCATCTTTGGTGGAAAATAAATAAGTTTTGAACCGGATTTGAAATAGTGTTTGTCTGAGATCACAGCCCTTCCAGGACTCTGGATAACCAGCCGTTCGCCTCTTTTCGATCCGGGTCCTCTCACATTATTATCGAATAATGTGCTAAGTAGCTTTGATTAAAATATTATGTAGCGTTCAATTGTACGGTCAAAACACACGTTAGTAGTAGGACATCCAGTTCCGAATCGTTTTTATGATCCCGGGATTCCGGGGTAAAGAATTTCTCAATCCCGGCATCCCAGGATTGGTCATTAAGAGTAATTATGCGCTAAATTTTACAAATAAAATTTAATTTGGGTCCATTTTTGCGTCAATTGGAATTTATTCCTTATTGATTATTGATTTTGAATTAGACAGTCATTTACAAAAAAAATAAATTGAAAAAACGTAATGATCAAAACGGTTTTTTATTTTATTATAAAGTGAGAAGACTCGAATTGAAGAGAGGTGGATGGGTGGTTATCGATGTCCTATAAGGGCTGGGATCTCAAACAAACAGCATTTAAAATCCGGTTCAACACTTATTTATTTTTAATCGAAGATGCAGTGGTTTACAATACAAAAAATATTCTTTATCCCTAAAATTGATTCTACATTTACATTTACTTAACACATGAATTTACTTTAAGTTATAATGCAAGTGACACGACAAACGATTTCAAATTAAGTCCGATTCAAAACAAACACAAACAATTCACAACGTCACCGGTGCGGACTTCGGCCGGCGGCTAGCCCAACTCGAAAGCTCGCAATCGACTACGCGCACATAAAATTAAAAAGACTGTCGCATCGTCGGAGCCACCTCTTTTCGTCAAAAACGGACTCGTCCAGCGAATGTGCCCGCCGGTTATTGAACGAGCGCCCTTCGCAACAAGAGTCGGGCCGATTTCTCCGAATCATTGTCATTACCGCTGGGCGATTTCAGTTATGGACCCTAATGAAACTTAAACTTAACAAAAAAAACCAGGTTGTGTCATAAGGTAGGTTTTACTTGATGGTATCCAAAAAGAAGACATGTCCTTAAATATGACATCAAAATATTGTCCTCCTTCCATTTAAGAAGCGGTCGTAATTTTTGCTCCATTTCGAATTGATTAATAACGACTGTTATGAAATATGAGCAGTAGGGAGACCTCAATACATTTATATTGATTATATAAGTATTTTAAAGAGTACGTACATGAACAAACCGAGGTACACGTTGTAGTTATTTAGGATGTTTTAATTTGATATATGCAATATTTTTTAGCATTTACAGTGAATCCTGGGATTGAATAATTGACCGAGATCCCAGGATTTGAAGCCCTAGTTCGTAAGAACTAGGGATTCTGTGTCGAGAAAACTCGAGAAACATTTCCCGGGAAATCGATGCTTTTTGAACTATTGTTATATTTATATCGTATATTTTATTCGTTAAATATAACATGAATAACAACTATTAAACAAAACAGTAATGAGCTGGTAAACGGTAGGCTTTATACAATTCTATATTATGACGTGGTTGATAACGGAAGTCTCAGATATTATGACTAACAAAAAGTATTGCGAAGGAAATGTTGAGTATTATGATCGGCTAAATTCTCAACCGGGGTCAGACAGGGCTGTGTTCTGGCTCCGTTCCTCTTTATAATAATCTTCGACTTCATCCTGAGGAAGTCAATTCCACCCGACCGAGGTTTAACCGTTGCCTCTAATCTGAGGCTATGCGACCTCGAGTATGCTGACGACGCTGTCATATTTGACAAATCTGTCGAGGGTATTCAGGAAACAATGGACAGGCTGCAGAGCAACTCGTATCGCATTGGTCTCAAAGTCAATGCGAGTAAAACCAATGTGCTCTGCAACAGTTTCTGTCCAGACCCAGACTACCCTCTGACGAGTGTGGGGCAAGACATCGAGAGAGTCGACGGCTTTAGGTACTTGGGGGTACACATCACGGGAGATGGTAATCCGCGTAAAGAGCTCGCAACCCGATTAGGGATAGCTGGAGGAACTTTTAACTCAATGCGGAAAGTCTGGGACTCACGGTTGTACTCGGTCAGAACCAAGTGCCACTTATTCAACGCATGCATCCTGACAGTGTTGCTTTACGGTTGCGAGTCATGGCACCTCACCAAGGCACAGGGTAACCGTATACTGTGCTTTGAAAACAGATTTTTGCTGCGAATACTAGGTGGTTTGATTTTATCAGGAACTCGGAGGTAAGAGAGCGGACGAACCAGCCTCGTATTACGCCCAAAATAAAAAAGTGACGATGGACCTGGCTTGGACACGTGCTGCGGATGCCCCAGGGTAGCCTGAATCTTGCCTGTCTCTTCTACCAACCAGGTGGATTCCGTCGCCCTGGATGGCCGCTGATGACCATCCATAGGATGTATTCGGCGGAGCTATGGGACGCTGGGAAGACCTGGGGAGGCTTGGAGGCTGGCGGGGGACAGAGAAGCTTAGAGGAACCACGTGATGGCCATATGCTCAGAATAGGGAGCGGATATGGTTTTAAAAAAATTAAGCGAGCGATAGTATTTTTACGCTACACTTTGTTGACAAAATAGTTTTGCGCGAGATGAAATAATTTTAGGTTACCCACGATGAGTATGATCTAAGCCAATACTTTCCAAACTTTTTCATTTCAAGCCCACAAACCTTCAAGAAACAAACCACGCCCCCCTACCCAGTAAATGAAACAAAATTATGTACCAAAAGCTTTATTTCATATTAAATAACAAATAAATTACCACAAATTCAACATTTTAATAAAATCACGAATAATGTGTTCTTATATAAAGAATATATAAATACATATTTAAAAAGTAAAAATGCAAAATCAAATAATTGTAGCTCTACTGGAACATTTTGTGGCACATAGTTTGGGAAGCACTGATCTAAATTATAAAATTCACCGAATTAATTTTATTTAAATCAAATAAACTTTCGTAACTTCATTATTTTTATCATTGTACCAATAATACTAGGAAATACCGACTTGCATGTGCATACTAATGAAAGGGTTAAGGTGATTAATGTAAAGTATACATGCAAAAAAATAACAACATGAAATTTTTCCACATTTGTTAACTCACTATTTAGCAAACAAATCAATAAAAATGACAAAAAATATTATTGGAAAGAACAATGTTGGAAACAGCTTTTTCCTTGAATTTGTGTCTGTTGTTTCACGATGTTCTATAAAATAAAATGGAAATTGCGTATTAATATTATACATGTATTACGAACATTTTTTTTCAAAACAGTTATTTACCGCACCAGCCCACTGCACAAATTGACGGAATGTTTTACGAGAGATCTTTGGTCCAAAAAAATATCATACATTTTATGATATCAAACAAACAAATGGATGTTATTAGTAGGTACGTATATAAGTTAAATAAATTCAATTATTCAATTTTGATTGGGCATACACAAAAAAAATGAACAAATAATTTACTACTCTTTAATAAAATTTCCTTCATGAATTTTGATGAAGCAACGCCTAAGAAAATAAATTACGGAAAACTTCAGTAGATTTTTTTGTAAAATTTTCTTACAGAATTGAGATATTTTCCTAAAGGTTCTACTAAACTTGGTCTTTTCATCTTGGTGTTGGCTATAGACGCTATTCTAAGAAGGTTTTGTATACGCACAGCCTATTCCGAACGGCTGATTAAGTTTTTATGACAAGTATTTGTACACTTGTCAGAGACGATTGCGTAAATAAAACCACTCACTCAGTTTGTCAATATAAAGGGAAAGCTGAAAGGGCGTCTTGAAAACAGGACGTGAATTCCTACGAGTGTATCATTGGAAATATTTTATTCATACATTTTAAAAGCAGTCAAATAATAAACTCATAAAAATATACGGATCTGACAAGTTTTAACGGCTTCAATTATACGCTACTTTCATTGTACATAAACGTGGAACGGACGTAGCATAGGTCGTCAACTTTGTCAGTACCGCCCATTAGTGAATGTTTAACGTTTCCATGGTGTGTGGTGGATAATTCAGTTCTTTTTTTTGTCTGTAGTTCTTTTCACTGAAACCTCTCGTAACCTTACTTTAAAAAGGTTCTGACTAGCCTAAAATGAACTTTTGATTATAAAATGTTGTATTAGCCACATTCTAACTTATACATTGATTTCATAGTCATATATTGTTCAATGAGGGAGTTTGTCCTATTTTATTTTGTATTTAATCGTTATAAACTGTCTGTTTGAATCGATTTGAGTCCAATCGTGTACTCGAATACCTGAAGATGCCGAAAGGCAAAACCCGGGACGTTAGTGACAAAATACATGGAAATGTACAAAATCTCAATAATTAGAATTTGATATTGAAATTCCATCAAACACTCTCAGTCGATGTCTTAAAAAATGATATTCTTTATGACATTAAAACTAAAGTAAATATTTATTTCATTATTAATTAAAAACAAAAATACTCTATTATAACAGATGATAAAAAGTTTATTTTTATTTATGTTTTATTATTTTTTTATTAATAAAAGAAATTTTGTTAAATGCACATATTAAATCTAATAATATTCATATTATTTATATTTGAAGGACTTGATTTATTAAGATAGTGTAGTGTTAGACTCTATATTGATAATGGTGAGGTAACTGCATGCATAAATAATAATTATATATTATACAGTATATTATTTATTAACTAAGTGTTTACTTTGTAGTGTAAATATATGTACCTCAAAGGCTTATAGTCACACGTTCAAAAATAACAAAATTGAGTTATAAATGTCACATTATTTGTAATTTTAAGATCTTTCGGTGGGTAAATAAAACTTTGGCGTATGTAGACTGATTACCGAAAAACCCTATCCAAAATCAGTCCTATGTCACTCTGCATTTACGGGATTAACAATCCTATGTCTATTAAATCCTAAAAAAACTCATGATTTCACCTGTAAATGAAACTGTCCAATCTCCTTATCTATCAACTGCCAAAGAACGAAAATAAAAACAAAACAACCATGCTAATTGATATAAAATAAAAATCGCTTTAGAAACACGTTTTTGCTCCTCCCGTATAGTTGATAAAATGGAACCAATCAGTTTTAACAATTATGTGTTTTATGCTTTTGTTTTAATTTGATAAAGTAGTTTATTTAACTATTTTTCTACTCTCTCGAAAAAAAATCCTTTTTCAGGTGCACACTTTTTCAATTGAAACGACAAGACGTCGATTTTACATAACATCAGATATCGTCGCCTTGGGTAAACAAGGTTCTATCTGCGAAAACTAAAACTGTTCAGGAGAAGCAATTTTAGATTTCAGAAAATGTAAGTTTTTGAATGAAATACACTTATGCATTCACATACTTGAATGAAACTTAACCACTTTTGAGACTCTGATTTCCTACACGCGGTGTGTCTAATTATATATTACGATTAAGCCTTGATGCAATGTAATATTTGTATATTTTTCAGAAAGAACATTTTTTTAATTTGAATTTTGATGGATTGACGAACAATTGTAAGATTTTTTAAATGCAGATTGAACCGTATTTTTAATGCGAACAAAACTGCATTTAAAGTGATTTTGTAAAAAAAACGGCAGATGGAACCTGTTTACCTGAGGCAATGATATTTTGTTTCTTTTCCTCCTGTAATATGAGAATTTATCTTCCTACATTTGCTTTTTTGTATATTACATTTTAAAAATTATTTTATTCACTTACCTGCCTTTCAAAGTTGTATTTATAGTTCAGGTCATAAACTCGCTGGATATACAATCAAGGACGCAATTCTTGAAACCGGACATTAAATCAAACGCCTTGCAAGAATTTTTATATTTCTAGCTGTTACATATTCTACAAATAGAGTCACTAACAACTAAAATAGATGATATACCAGAAATAGAAAAGTTTTCGCATGCCACTTCCATATCCAATTCCAATGAATAAAAGCTTTTTGCTCGTCTTGATTCTTGGAATGGTAATCTTACATACAAAAAAAGAAAATTCACCAACTAAAATCAGTTAGTATTTTATGTTATGATCCTCTCCAATTACATTTCAATGATAATTGCTTCTTACAGGAACCTGTAATTGAGAAAACCTTCGGAGTTTGTACGTATTTTTGCGACTATTTTCCCAATTGAGATTGAACATTATTAATCTGTATTAAAATTAATTTAGGTTCCATGGTGCAATGGTCAACGTCGTTGGCTACGGTTACAGATTTCTCGGGTTCAAGTTCCGGTACGGACAGTTTCAAACGTTGATCTTTTAATCGATTTCTGTTTGTAGGCATGTATGTTTGTTACATCTAAAGTTCTCTCTCACCAATCCGATCTTTTAAACGGGTCGTAGCAAGAGCGAATAGCTAACCAATAGTCTGAGAAGATAGAAGGCGAGCGGCTGGTTATCCGGAGTCCTGGAAGGGCTGATCTCAGACAAACACCGTTTCAAATCCGGTTCAAAACTTATTTATTTTTCCATCAAAGATGCAGTGGTTTACATTACACAAATATATAAATCTTAACACATAAAATTGATTCTACATTTACATTTACTTAGCAACTGAATTTACTTTAAGTTATAATACAAATGAAGTCCAATGCAAATAAAAAAAAAACAAACAATTCACATCGTCACGTCACCTCCGCCGCGACGAGATCTCACTCGTCCGGCTCGGCAGATCGTAATCGACTGCCTACAAATACTTAAAAAAAAACTCCCTGCACCGTCGGAGCTACCCTTTTCCGTAAAAATGGACTCGTCCAGCGGACGTACCCGGCGGCATGGTAACAAGCTTTGGGCCGATTCTGCGAATTATTGCTGTTGCCGCTGGGTGATTTCAGTTCTGAACACTAATGACATTTATACTTAACAAAAACCACGGTGTGTCAAGTCCTGTCTTAGCCCTATCACACTCGGGGGTTGAGCAACTGAGTAGCGATCAGTTCTTGTAGAAAACTTCTGTTAAGATTCAATTGGGAGGCCAATTGCTCCACATTGGGAGCCGACATGGTTAAAAAAAATATTTTTTCTTAATTCTTCTTACATTGGTATAAATAATATAAACTATTTACTAATTATTCGTTTGAGTTCATCCATGTATTTGAATGCCTGAAGATGATATGACCCATTGGGCCCGTATGAAGACGGACCACAGTAAACAGCTCTGTTCGTCCGGCATTCTTCTTGGGGCAGTCCCACAGAACGTGATTAGTATTCTGATGGTTGAGTCCACAAGTGCAATCTGGCTGTTCAAACAACTCGCCCAGCTCAAATAGTTTACCGCTGACCTAACCATGACTGGTGGTAAACTGGCAAGCCCAGTACCCGGATGAAAGTCACTCTGCATCATGCCTCCAGTTCACGTCCGGGAAGGATAAATATGTTTGGCGCCTTTTGATGAATGCATACCACTTAGTATGCTAAGCTGCTGAAGATATTTAAAGATAGTGTTTATGTTTATGAAATAAAATAATTATTTCTCATTTTACTTTACAGTATCGATTCTTTAGAAATTCCCTGGAGCTGAAATTCGTGTATTAAAAAAAAAACAGAATTCAAAATACATAGATTGCATGTGGTCGTATGTAACAGTTAATCTGATTTGTTGAATTTATAATTTGACAACCTACAAATCTCTCGTGTTCGCATCAGTTATGTCAAAATTATGTAACACGGCCATTCACTGAATAATTGTATATTCAGAAAGTTTATCCAGACAGAGTAACGACGCAAGTGTGACAGCATTGGTAATATTTTTGATTATTGCCATGGCAACGTAATTTTATTGATCATGCCTATAACTCAGCTGCACACGCAAGCTATTTTGCTAAGCTGTTTTTATATCTATATTTAGATTTCAAGCAATGCTTTTAAGCCAATTTAGAGCCAAAGAAGCCATTAAATTATAAAAATATTTGAAGCGTTTAAAACAGGAGTTTGGTTTTGATAAATAATGAGATATTGCTGTAGTATTAAAGAACAAATTCAAAAGAACAGAATTACATGTTCAACGTCGCTCAAATCCTCATAGTTTCCATGCAATTTAATGTCAAAATATGAGCTTTTGTATGATATGACACACCCTGGTTTTTGTTAAGTATAAGTTTCGTTAGTGTCCAGAACTTAAATCACCCATTGGCAACGGCAATAATTCGCAGAATCGGCCCACTCTTGTTACCGAGCCGTTCAATAGCCGCCGGGTACGCCCACTGGACGAGTCCATTTTTGACGGAAAGAGGTAGCTCCGACGATGCAGGTAGTTTTTTGAATTGTATGTGTACACAGTCGATTACGATGTAGAATCAATTTTATGTGTTAGGAATTATATTTTTGTGTAATGTAAACCACTGCATTTCGATGGAAAATAAATAAGTTTTGAACCATATTTGAAATGGTGTTTGTTTGAGATCACAGCCCTTCCACGGCGTTCTATAACCAGCCATTCGCCTCTCTTCGATCCGGGTCTTCTCAGATAATTGAACTAATCCTAAATCAGTCAATAGCGCACTTGCATTTCTTGGCCATGGCAGTTCAGACAGCTGTCACTCAGCCTACCCAAGTGAACTATTAATTGCGCTGTTAATATGAGCTTATTTTCAATGGGCCTGCAATTAAATACACTTTTGTTTAAATCATATTCACTTTAATAAAAATAATATTCACTTATAACAAATACATTCCACAAAAAAGAAATTCTTTCACTAAACATAAATAGATCCCACATAATAAAATATATTTTAACATTGAAGAAATATATTACACTCACGTAAAAATATCATCACTTAGGTAAAATAGTTTTCACTAAACATAAATACTTGGCGCTTTGAAATCGATAGTTTGCATGAAGTTGCAATTAAATGTCACTTATTCTTCGCTACTTGCAACATTAGGTATTTTCAAACATAGACTAAATTACGTGTAGTCACTCTCGCTATATAATGCCTATATTAGTGGTCGGCAACCTACAACCCCGGGATAATTGAATTAGCCACTACAACATTTTGAGTTACCCGCCAAGTAAACGTATTTTTTTTTTATCTAAATCGAATGAGCAACGTATAATATTAAGTTTGAATTGTTCAAATTTCATACGTTTATGTATTTTGTAACTAACGACACATGTTGTGTCTTTTGGCATCTTCAGAAAATCGAGTACATGAATGAACTTGAAATGACAGTAAGTGAATAGTTTGTATCGTTTACATATCATACAAATCACTAAGCTTGAGACCTGTAAATAATAATAAATTAAAATTCATAACTTAGTTATTCCACTGGCTGTGCTACTAATGTAACGTGTTTCGCTTCTTTAAGAAACATCTTCAGACTAACTCTATAGCAAAGTTATTTATTTTAAAATTAAAAATGAAGGTAAGGGTGGGTTTATTTCCTTCTACTGAACATGGAGAGCGGGTAAAACACAAACAATGATAATACTAATTTCCATAACACTACTAATTACAAATTAATTACAAGTGCTTGGAGATGAATATCTCACATTGATATTTGAATACATTATTAATTCCTCGCTAATTTTTATCAGCGTCGGCGTCCGTGGCGTAGTTGGTAGCGTCGTTGACTACGGCTACGGATGTCTCGGATTCAATTCCCGGTGCGGACAGTTTCATAAATTGATATTTCAATCGATTTATGGATTTCTGTTCGTAGTCAGAGTGTTTGTGATGTCTGAAACACCCTCCCACCCACCCATCCGTTCCTCACGGGACCACTAGTCCTGTCCTATCCCTATCCTTCTATCCCTACTCTCTTCGAAAAAAAGGGAGGACCTCTATTAGAGATTATATGCTCCACATTGGGACCGGACATGGGAAAAAAATGTCAAGTTTTTCATGTCTCTCGAATATCATTCTATATCTCAATAAATAATGTGGGCTACAGAAAATTCGAAAACAAAAATCATGCTTTTAAATTATAATTAAAAATATAATAATCGTAAAAATTGGTTAAGTTATATTTTAACAAAAAAAGTTTTCTGAATTTGACCGAAACGTAAACAATGTTATTAGCTTATCAGCAATCAAAACGTTTACCTTAAACCTTAATGAGCGTGTACTATCATCACATTAATGGTCCAATTTTCCGCTTACCCATAAGTGTAATTTAGGCTCGTTACTTTGCTTAACAAAACGCAAAAGGTTAAAGTTACCCGCCGGCGGGTCAGAGTGGACTCAAGATAGGCCGGCCGCCCTCTCCCCTATTTCAATGAACTAAATGGTCATACCTTTAATAAAACGTTCCCGAAAGGTTTAACACTTTTTTTAACCCACTGATAACATCTCTTGCACAAATAGCGGAACTAAAGCGTGAATACAGATATCCAATAAAGATAAGGCGGGTCGGGTGGGTCCGAGCTTCTAAAGCCAAAGCTTTTATCCGGCGATCGCGAGCTTTCGGTCCAACGCTTGAGGATTACAATACGAGGAAATAATGAGACCAATTTTGAAAACACGGCAAACCCCTTTTGCCTTTAAATACGCATAACGAGCTATTTTTATTTGTCATTATTTTCAATTCATTGTGACTGCAAGAAGGTGTCGCTGGATGATTGGTTTGTGAAATTTACGGAAAAACTTCTTAAAGAAAGGTAAGCAATACTGTTCTATCGAATGAATACGGACTTTTTCTTCAGAAAAAGTATTTGTTTTCGAGTGTAAGTAACCAGTATTATTAAAACGATTTTCTAATATTTTTAGAAACAAATATTGCAATCATATTTAACCGAATATTTAAAGCTATTAATTAGGTGATGATAAATTTCCAATGTTCCTAAGACACTACCTGTTTACATAATATCGACACTCCCTACATATTATCACGTATCTGTAAACATAATAATTTACAAGAAATCATTTAAAAGATTCATTACGCAATTGTAAAGTAACGACTACATGTATTATCGTCAAAATTGGGGCAGTATTAATATTTTAATAATTTAATTAATTTCTAATTTTTCCTGTTCTTTGATGCCAACCCATAGAATGTAGTGCGTAGACAATTAAAATGTAAAACCCCTAATAATCACATGTTTTGCACTTACGTGAACTTTTTATGAGATGGAACACTTTGCAAATCCTGATATTTTAACAGAACACATTTTTTATTTTTTAGGGTAGGTATTGAATACATAATCAGCAAAAAAGTTTTAAAAAAATGAGTAAAAACAGTAATTTATTTTATAGGTGGATTAATTTCTTAATGACTTCAATGATTTTAGATGCTTGAATTGAAAATATTCATTATGTCAGGCACAATATTAGAAAATAGACGAAGTACATGGAATTAAAATTATAATTCAAGTTCCGTGAGACTCCAGTATTCCGCGTAGTCCAAATATACTTTGAAAAACCATGGTCTAAGTAATTAACAGAACAATCTAATTTTTTAGATAAATAACAAATGGTTTTAACATATAGTGTGCACTTCTTTCATTAAAGTTAATGGGACTAAATACGCAAATAAACAAGTGTTGTGCCGAGAGCTGTTTCGCGAATTATGACAGTTACTATAAGAACTCTTTATTATTCACTATTTTGCAGATTAAATCGCAAACTTCCATTAATTATTCGATCATTAAACACAGCTGCTTAAGCATTCGTTGGAATTTTTAATATTTCCGGTGCCTATTCAAATTAATTCTTTGCGAAACTTAGCGTGTCCACTAGGATAACATCAATACAAATCTTTGTGTATTCCAAGTATTCGTATATAATAATAAAACCTTATTGTACTTAAATATTCGAATATATTTCAGTGTTATAATACTCTAGATAAGTAAATAATGGGATAGAACTTTTGAAATACTTGTTTTAATTCCTAATTGAAGACCTTTGCCTAAAAACAGCAAATGTCACAAAACACATTTTTTCAGGAGAGAGTTAAACCATTAAATCTAGGTTATAAAAGGCATTTTTATTGACTTGACAATGAGAAACTACCGATGGCACTATTTGGGTGCTTAATTTTTATTATATTAAATTTGGTTAAATAGATATTTAAAAAATATTTTTTCGGACATTATTTTTTTTTGTCTTTAAAGCAAAATCTTGAACATAGAAAAGCAAATAGTATGACTAAAATTATAATTTTAATAAATAAAACAACGAGTTTATATTTACAATAGTTTTTAAACATAATACAAGATTTTGTAAGGCTTAGACGTATCATTAACTACATTAAAATTTAAGACATCGACTGAGGGTGCTTGATGGAATTTAAATATTAAATTTGGATTATTGAGATTTTGTACACTTCCATGTATTTTAAATACATAAATACATAAATACATGGAAGTGTACAAAATCTCAATAATCCAAATTTACATTAAAATTATTTTTTTTAAATAAAACACAATTTTAAATTTGAATTATTGAGATTTTGTACATTTCCATGTATTTCGTCACTAATAACCCAAGTTTCGCCTTTCGGCATCTTCAGGAATTAGAGCACACGAATGAACTCGAACTGATAGAGAGTAAATAGTTTATATCGTTTATATATAAGATAAATTATTATCACTAAATCTAAGATGCACATTGACACCTGGATTGATCCCAACGAATTCCTGGAGCTGCTGAAAGGAAAAACCCGGGTAGTTAGTGACGAAATACATGAAAATTTACAAAATCTCAATAATTCAAATTTTATATTGAAATTCCATCAAGTCGATATTTTAAATTTTAAAACACTATTTGATTTGGTATACTTTAATATTTTTATAATGATCAGGACTGATTTCGTTCATCGCGAGGAGCATTATCAACTGAGATCTATCATGGTGATAAAAGTGCTACCGGAAAACAGCCTAGGCTATTGTGGTTTTTACAAAAGTGGTATATTTTTGAGAGCTGATTTGATGGGCTTATGAATTTTTTTAAATATATCTTCGTACAGTTGTATGAAGTCATAGACAGGAAATCGAGAAATACAGTAAAACGGAAATGAAAAAAATGTGGAAATTTGCTGTTTTTAAAGTAAGGTCTGCAATTGTTATCCAATATTTGTATTATAAACTCTTATCTATTTTCGATTCCATTCCACTTAGTGTAGGTGCGGATTATCTATGATCAGGTTCAAAAAACTTGAGATTTTTGAAATGTTATTGATAAGACGTGCACTAAGGTATTAGATGTACAGATAAAAAAGACAGCATCAAGGTGATGTTGAGGGTGTGACGACCCAAAAAATATTCAAAAGAATTTCACTTAGATGCCACACGGTACATGATATTGTAAGACCACGTGCGATATTTATTTATTCGAGAATTACCTAAGATGCGGAGTTACTAGGGATTCCAACTATTCGTCATTGTCAACTATTCGGATATCAAATAGTAAAACTGAAACTATTCGAATATTCAAGTTGTTTCTAAAGTAAAAAAATAATATTAAATAATCGATTTGAATAATTTTATAACATTACATTATATTTATATACTAAAAAAATAATTTAATAGTACATAAAATTTTTTAAGAAGACGACTTCATTCGTAGTAAAAATCGCATTCAGTTAAATTTTAAATCACTGATTACGACTAAATCTTTTCCTGGCGGCGGCGACCGTGGCGCAGTTGGTAGCTTCATTGGCTACGGTTACAGATGTCTCGGTTTCAATACCCGTAGTGGACGGTTTTCATAAATTGATCTTTCCATCGATTTATGAATTTCTGTTCATAGTTTGAGTGTTTGTGATGTCTAAAACTCCCCCCCCCACTCACCCTATCCTCACAGAGCGTAACGAGAGCGATTAGCTGACTACTAGTCCTGTCATAGCCATATCCTTCTATCCCTACTATCTTCGAAAAAAAGAGAAGTTAAGCAACTGAGTAGCAAGCAGGTCTTTCTTCAGAAAAATTCTGTTGAGAAACATCCATTAGGAGACAATATATTCCAAAAAAGTCTTTTCCCACTTCTGTCAAATCCTAGATAGAGATATTATAAATACACATACCCTTCAATTATATTACAATATTTAAAATTGGCAGCTGCGTCGGATTACTCCAGCAGTATTTTTCAATTTCTGAAATTTAAATATGTTTAAAGGGTTTAGTGGAAAACAAAAAACCTGACAATAATCGAATAGTTTGTATCTCTGATTCAAAGAGTAATGTTCAATAACGTGAGATTGATTCGATGAATATCTCTACTATATACCAGAAAATACATTTATAAATCAGCTTGTTCGTCTGTCACAAGAACTCCTAAACGGCGAACAGTAGCGATGTGAAATTTGTACATCATCTCATTCTGTTTGATTTGCTTTTATCATTATCAAGGACAATATTATGTGATTGGCTTCTCTGGATGTCGGGCTCGTGGTGCAGTAGTCACATCATTGGCTTCAGTAACGGATGTCTTGGCTTCAAGTCCCCGTACGGACAGTTTAATAAACTGATTTATGGATTTTTCGTAGGCGATCTTTGTGATGTCTCAAATTCCTTCCCACCTATCGAATTCTGAAGACGGGTCGTAGCGAGAATAATTAGTTAGCCACTAGTTCTGTCTTAGCTCTATTCTTTTATCTCAACTCTCCTTGAAAAAGAGAACTTAGGTAACTGAGTAACAAGACGATCTCTTAGAAAATAACTTCTGTTGAAATAGCTCTGTTATAAGACCACATGCTCTACATTAAGAGCGGAGATGGTAAAAAAAAAATACTATTACAGAAAGTTTGGTCCACGGAGATACTTTTAACTTTCAAATTTAGCTTTCACCAAAATAATGACATAATGACGCCAACGTTTAAATGTTAGCGTCCTATACCACGGGCAAAACTGTTTAATAAATTCTAGTATAAATGATTAAAGCTTTTTTTTATAAAAATAGAACACAATTTGTGGAAATTATGGAAAACAGCATAACATTAGTATAATTCAAATAAATTTTAAGATTGGTTTAGGCCAGGCTGATTTAGAATACCAATTCTTGAAATTCGATATTGACGTAACCTTAAAAATTTACCTTTTTCAGGTAATAATTTTTTTTGGCTGAGTTTTGAGTACTTATACGAACCAAAAGTTATGAATTTTACTTCTGTTTATGTTATAAAACCTTAACTAAACCAATCGATAGGGTGGGAACTGTGACCTTTTGACAGAATACATTTTCTATTCATTGATTTTTTATGAAGCATTTTATTACGTTTTTTTTACCATGTCCAATCTCAATGTGAAGCATTTAACCTTCTTATGGAGCTATGTCAACAGACGTTTTTCTACGACAACTCAACCACTCTTTTTTGAAGAGAGTAGGGATAAAAATATAGGGCTAGGGCTAGTGTTTGGCTAATCGCTCGGATTTTTCGGATGGAATTTTAGACATCAAAAACAGATTCAAACATTCACAAATCGATTTAAAAATCAATTTTTGAAACTGTCCGTACTAAGACTTGAACTGAACAAGGTATAGGTTTTCAAACATTGTCCAATTGCTTAAAACTTGTATTTTTCAGTTAGTTTCTTTTTACATAACAATGACGATATATTATATTAAAAGTGATGATTCAAGTCTTAACAAATATGAAAGCATAAAATCTAATGATTTGAAATGACGTTTGAATGGTAATATTTTATTTTCGATCATAATAATATTTAAAAAATAGCTTACACATGATACAAGATTACTCAATATTGATGCGGTCAATCAGGGTAAGTTTGGCCTAGTTCTGAGGGTTTTTGTATTTTTATGGTTCCATAAATGCAATGGATTTGTTCTACATAGAAATTTACCAACGTCTTACATAATTAACATATAAATATAGATAAAACAAGTTTGCATCCAAATCGGGTAACTTTGGCCGGGTCGGGTTTAATCGGGTTATTTAAAAATAATCTCTGTGATTGTTATAAATTTAGTGATTTTAAAGTCTTGTCAACTTTTCTTTATGCTTATATATATTGTGTACATAATTAAGATGGGAAAAAATATACAGCATTTAATTTACAGATTAATAATACAAATTGAAATATGGCTAATCCAATTTATTTCAAGAAAAGTTTTTAAATTGTTTTTCATCATTTCAAGACGACAGCTTACAAATTCAACAATAAAACAAATTATTTTATACATTAATTCATATTTTTACCACCAAGGGCTACCCAATACTTTTTTTAACTAAAAAATATTCATATGGCATTAGTATTATCATAGTACATATTATAACAGCACCTTTTTTCATGTAGTGGGCCAATCTTAGACCGATGGGCAAACTTACCCAAATTGATGGTATGGTCTTGCAAACCTCCTTACTTATCATTTTTACAAAACAAAAAAGAATAGTGTGGTTATGGTGTCCAATTAGAGATAAATAACGTTGGTTAAAAGTGAAACCACAGTATAAATATAAAGGAAATTTACAATTTAATAAGATATGTATTCTGCAGAATGTTTCACTGAAGTATTACGGCTAAAAATATTAACTATATAAAGTAAATAATGCTATGGTATTTTTTATTTTGGTAGTGGACGTTTAATGAAAAAAAGTAACGTTAAAAATACATGCGGTAAATTATGACATTTTGATCCAATATTTGCATATTCGCGGTAAAACAACGTTCGTTAAGTTTTACAGTAAATATTAATATGTGAGCTCAATAAAAATGACAATATTGAACCCAATTATAAAGGTAAAATTGAGCTCTAAAAGTAATGTACATATTTTATACTATCCTGCATCAATTTTTTAAAATCCAATTTGTCAACCGCTCACCGTAAAAATTTCCAGGGTTAAAACCGTATCATAATAATACCATACTCTACATTGAAAGGACAATATACACAAAATTTAATTACGACGTCATTTACCTGAGCTATTTAAAATTAGTAGTTATAATTTACGAGTAAGAATATTATATAATTAGTTTGTGATTATGAAATGATATTATAAAATGTGAAACGAATATTAAAAATATATTTAAAAATGTATTTTCAATCTTTAAACAAACATCGAAAGTATATTTTTATTAAAATGTTTATTGGTCGGCTCCGTAGCGCAGTCAGTAATGTCGTTGGCTATGTTTACGGACGTCTCCAGTTCAAGTCCACGTGCGGACAGTTTCATAAATTGATCTTTTAATCGATTTATGGAGTCATGAATTTTTGTGATGTCTAAAACTCCCTCCTACCCATCTGATCCTCAAAAACGGGGCGTAGCTAGAACGATTAACTAACCGCTATTCCTGTTCTATTCTAGTCAAGCTCTATTATTTCTCTCTTGGAAAAAAGACAGGCTGAACAACTGAGTAACGAACAGTTCTCAAAGAAAAACTTCTGTTGAGATACCTCCATTAGGAGATTATATGATCCACGTTGGGCTAATCCCATTGGCTAAAACACCGTTGATTATGTAATAATATCTACACCGTTTTCAGGATCAAACTCACATTTTTCCACCCTGATTCATAAAACGGTTGAAAAATCAGTGAATGAAAGTGTTTATAAGAAAATCGAAACTATGGTCAAACAACCCAATTTGACAATTGCGAGTGCTCAGCGACATGACCAACTATATTGATATTCTTTACATTATCAATTTCATGTCGCTTACTTTAAATTCTTATCGGAGAGGTATTTTATTCTTAACATTAAAATATTATGTGAAGTTTCGCACTGTCAGTCGGAATTTGTATGCTTAATAATATTATTTCTAATAGATTTTCACACGAATAAGATAAGACTAGACAATAAAGTAGTCAAATTTACAAAAATTAGCAGAAATTTTCAGTCCGAAGATGCTTTTAGAAATAAAGAAAACAGAAGTTATTTTTTTCATGTCTCCTTCCAACGTGGAGCATATGGTATCGTAATGGAGGTATCTTAACAGAATACTTCTATGAGAAATAATTTTCACTCGAGTTTTAAAATATTTTTTTTACAAAATGGCTGCCGAAGTCATTGAGAAAAAATAGCTTATTTTGATATTTGTTTTTTTTTAAGTCATTCTCACACTTAATGTGAATCATATGGACTCCCAATGAATCTTATTTCAACAGATTTTTTCTGATGATTGCTGCTTGTTAATCAGTTACTCCACCTTTCTTTTTTAAAAGATGGGAATATACGAGTATTGCTTTCATCGAGTATTTTTTTAAACCATATCCGCTCCCTATTGGGAGAAAATGGACATCACACGGTTAGTCCAAAATTCTCTGTCCCACATCAGACTTCTTGCTTCCTCCCATGTCATCCCAGCGTCTCGCAGCTCCACCGAGTACATCCTATGGATGGTAATGAGCGGCCTTCCAAGCTCTATGCACATCAAGCACCAGGTCCATCGCCGCTTTTTTTTATTTTGGACGTAAGAAGGGGCTGGTCCGTCCTTTCTCTTATCTCCGAGTTCCTGAATAAGTCAAACCACAGCGCCCCTAGTATTCGCCGCAAGCATCTGTTTTAGAGGCACAATATACGGTTACGCTGTACTTTAGTGAGGTGCCATGACTCGCTATCATAAATCAGTACCGTCAGAATGCATGTGTTGAATAGTTGACACTTGGTTGTGACCGAGTACAACCGGTATTAGAACGGTTTAAATATTTATAAATACGTATGCGTATAGATTCCTAAAAACGTAAAAGTTTTATTAGTTAAAAGAAATATTATTTACCCTTCTCGTTTTCATGCAAAAAAATCCTTTTGGATCTCATGCAGTCACATTTCGTTTCCGTGTGGGTTTTGTCATATAGACGAATTTATAAAGCGAAATGAAAATTTCAAAAAGAAAATTTAAATATGGTATTAATTAATTATTTTACTTAATATTTTGTGAAATACTAAGATGTGTACTATGCAAACTATGTGAATTTACCGAAAGATTTTTTCATAGCAGAACATGCTCGAGACATGTCTCGGTGCCGTTTGAAACAAAACGGTTGCATACGGTACGGTCATGCATTTCGGATTGTTACTATACTATAATTTTGTATTTTACGATGGTTAAATTGACGAGGATTGATGTCGGCGTCCGTGGCGCAGTTGGTTTCGTCGCTGGCTACGGTCACGGATGTCTCGGGTTCAATTCCCGGTGCGGACGGTTTTCATAGATTGATCTTTCAATCGATTTATGGATTTCTGTTCGTAGTCTGAGTCCTCCCTCCCACCAATCCCATCCTCACGGGGCGTAACGAGAGCGATTAGCTAACCACTAGTCCTGTCATAGCCCTATCCTTCTATCCCTACTCTCTTCGAAAAAAAAAAGAAAAGAGAGGTTGAGCAACTGAGTGACAAGCAGTTCTCGTAGAAAATATTCTGTCAAGATACCTCCATTAGGAGACCATATGCTCCACATTGGGAGCGGACATGGAAAAAAAAAAATTAACGAGGTTTTCAAATTATGATTTATTATACAAAGAAGACGTAAGACATAATGTATTTTTAATTATAGGTAGAACCATTTTATTTACAAAAAGCAAAATTTTCAATTTTTTATATAACCTATTTCATAGATAATTTAATCCTTTAAAGGACGAAGAAACTCCTTGTTACACCATGAATACGGTAGGGTTAAAAACAGCATAACGAAAAGTTGTACGAAAAGCTTCGTAAAGTTCTCTTGGTATTTTTAAATTTTCCGTCGATCCTTTTGAATAGAAGTGCGCTCTTCACCAAGCGTTACTTAATTTACAATTTATAAGCAAAACATATGCGCATCATATCTTAACGTCTCTACACTCATCCTTGAGGGGGTGGTACTCCATCATGCTATATACCCCTATTAGGCTTAGTAAATACTCTCCAGCATAAATTTCCTCAAAACACATGAGCGAGCTTTACGCTTACGGTACAGCCAAAAGTAATTGACGTGCTTTAACAAAAGCTCTTGAAATTTGAAAGTTGTATTGATTATTTGAATAGTTTTATAAAAATGTTTATTGTCAAGCAAATTGTTGTATTTGTTTTTAATTTATATTCAACTCTCTGTGTTCTGTTCAACGTCGCAGTTTCAGGAAAAACAAACTATTACAATTGTTTCACTTGGAATATTGGTTCGTAATTAACGGATTATTAGTTGAGATTTATTGTCCAATAAATCAAAGTTTATTTTTGTCAGGATAAGGATGACGGAACAAACCACAATAGCTTTTAAAAGAAATTGAAATACTTATGTTTGAAGATGTTCTGGTTTATTTTACTGAATAGATGTTAACAGTGTTTGCTCGTAGAGAAGACAGAATATTAACAATATTAAAATAAGTGAGATATGTTATAATGGCTTACAATTAAATGCACTTTTGCTTAGATCGTATTCACTTTCATAAAAATAGTTTTCACTTATTACAAATACATTCCACAAAAAACCAATTTTTTCACCAAAAATAAAGTGATCCCATACAATAAAATATATTTTGACATTGAAGAAATACATTACAATTACGAAAAAATATTTTCACATAGATAAAATATTTTTCATTCATACTTTGAAATCGATTTTTTTTTTTTATTTTTTTCCATGTCCGCTCCCAATGTGGAGCATATGGTCTCCTAATGGAGGTATCTTGACAGAATTTTTTCTACGAGAACTGTTTGTCACTCAGTTGCTCAACAAGAGAGTAGGGATAGAAGGATAGGGCTATGACAGGACTAGTGGTTAGCTAATCGCTCTCGTTACGCCCCGTGAGGATGGGATTGGTGGGAGGGAGGACTCAGACTACGAACAGAAATCCATAAATCGATTGAAAGATCAATCTATGAAAATCGTCCGCACCGGGAATTGAACCCGAGACATCCGTAACCGTAGCCAGCGACGAAACCAACTGCGCCACGGACGCCGACAATCGATAGTTGAAATCGATAGTTGCATGAAACTGTAATGAAATGTCACTTATTCTTCTACCTTTATATTAAGCCGTCTATATTGTCTTTGTTCCACGCATTAGAATACATTATACAAACCAAACCAACTCTAACATAACCTGCTACAACTTAACTCACTGTGTTAAAGGAATCTGTGTCTAAGTGGAAACTATTAAAATAAAAGTTCAAGTGTACTAAGTGAATACTATCTAACACAAAGTGCAATTATGTATAACCCTTTAATAATCAAACTAGAATTTTCCATGGTATCAATTGCGCCTTCTCTTGTTCAAACTTATTTTCTGCGACTTATTTATTCATCAAAATTTGCGACTTTAAAACAGGAAAACCGATAAATGGTTTTGACAATGATAATTAATTAAAATTATTAAGGACATTTTAGAAAGTTAGGGTTATCTCAAATTTCGTTCTGATTGTCACCAGTTTGAGCTCACAATTGTATAAATTGATTTTTCAATATGGTTTATTGTACAAAAGTGTGAATGACTGTATTATTTATATTCATCTCTGCCTATCCAAACATTAACTCTTTCCACTCTGAAGATCAGACATTCGGGCCCAAGTAATACTAGTAGGCAGCTCTGTAGGCTAGAGAGTCTGGCCCAGAGTATGTAAGAGTTTACTCGCCAATTCTTTACCTTACTTTGAAAAGGTTCTAACTGATATTTTGGCCTGAAATGACCTTTTGATCGGAAAATGTTGTATTAGCCACATTCTAAAATATATGTTAATTTCAGAATCATATATTGTTCAATGAGGGAGTTAGCAGCATTTTGGAGATTTATCCACAGATTTTTTTCATAAATTTGTTATATACGGTTCTATGAATCGATATAACTAATTATTATATGTTTTTTCTGTGATATCACAGAAAAAACATACACATCACAGTCTTTTTGAAAAGGTTTTAACGTCATGTCCAATATTCTTAACCCGATGGTTGGTGTGTGTTTTACCCTTTACTTCTATTGTTCTATCGATGTGGTAATCGACGAAATTTAGCTGAGTTCGTTCAAACATTCAAAGTATAAATGTATTATTATTCTGTTATATTATAATATTACTGTTATCATATATGGTTCAGCAAATCATGATAATATATAATATAAATAAATATCTCAAAAATCAAAACATTTTGTTTGATAAAATTGAAATATCCGATAAAACCTTTTCAAACAAACTATTGTTGTCAGTTCAAATTGAAGCATTAGATACTCATTATTTTCTAATATAACGGTTTTAGTTAAAATAAATTATATAAAAAACAAGTATAGTATTTATTTATATAAATATATTCTAACATACTAATGAGTGTGATTGGCTAACCACTAATCCTGTTTTCCACGCAACCTCCATTGGTAATATTTAGGTCATTGTTAATAATACATAATTAGAAATACACAGTTGCGGACAGTTTCTTAAATTGAATTTTCAATCAACTTTGCCGGCATGGATGTTTGTGATGTGTAAAATTCTCTTCTACCTACTCATCCAATCCTAAAAACGAGAGCAATTCGGTAACCACTAGTCCTGTCCTAGCCAAAGCCTTCTATCCCTACTATCTTCAAAAAAGAGAGGTTGAGCAATTGTGTAACAAGCAGTTGTTGTAGAAAGACCCTTCTGTTGAGATATCTACATTAGGAGGCCATATTCTCCACATTGAAAGCGGACAAGGAAAAAAGAATTTAATTAAAATCACACATTGCGGAAAAAGTTATTTACAGTTTATTATTAAAAGAAACTCATTTTCCTATGTGCCAGATAATATAAGAATACAAATCACTCAAGATAAACCTTAGTTTCGAGGATAACAGTTATCAAAAATTTCGAATAAAAAAGAAACGGTTCTCGTAGAAAACTTTTGTTGAGATACCTCCACACTGGGAGCGAGTTCAGGTAAAAAAAGGTTTGATTGAGATTATGGAACTGTTGATTCGTCTCCCTTCGATCATGTTGTATTTTTTACACGACATTATTTTTTGTAGATGGTCACTGCATCGCATCCGTTGCAACAAGGGGATCACGAGAAAAACTATACAATATCGTACGATATTTAAAACATAATTGTTTTTTGATGACGATTGTAAAAACAGATGAAAAATATATTTGTGCTGCAAACATATATAAGTCAACGAGAATGCGATTGTAGTGTCGTACTGTGAACGCGACATTTGTTATTTAGATGACATTTTAGAGAGAGAGACAAAATGTGAAATCCAAGAATCATTAAACTAAAAGCTTCTCCCAATACTTTTAGAGTATTTGTTTAAATTTCGTAAGTGAGATTTATACAGGAAAAAAAAATATATGTCATTTTAATAGAGATTCTATTGCAGTTGAAATAGTTCATTTGATAGTTTGTGGGAGCAGCTTATCATATTCCGGTGGTGAAAAAAATCAATACTTTATTATATATAATAGTCCAGACCGCTCTGTAGACGTATTATTATTATCACATGTCACATGTAGGTTTGAAATTTTCGCATGATCTATGCGTTCGCGGTGAAACAATGCACACACAGTTCCGACGTACTTGCTACTTTAGACATTCAGTATTTCAGTTTCAATACTGTCATCTATGACGGGTACGGTTATACTAGTATTGAAATGTTCGTCTGTTAATCACATTCAATTAATAAGTGTGATTTTCAATCATCGTATGAAACAAGACATGTTGAGCAATTTGTTCATTTGTTTTTGACTTGAAAGGAAACAAAAACAAATTTTACATTAAATTTGAATTGTTGAAATTCTGTACATTTTCATTACTACATTTCCATTATTCCGATTATATTCTATATCAACGGTGTTTTGGTCAATTGATGTACGCCTCAAAATTGAAATTGTTCATGAGAGAGTAAAAACTGTTTTTTTTTAAAACTTTTTATGGTGAATTGCGTTATAAATCTTTGAAATGCAGTCCTGCAAATTCTCAATTTTGAAGATACGGGATTATACGTAGGGATTGTCGATATTTTTTTTTCCATGTCCACTCCCAATTTGGAGCATATGGTCTCCTAATGGAGGTGTCTTAACAGAATTTTTCTACGAGAACTGCTTGTTACTCAGTTGCTCAACCTCTCTTTTTTCGAAGAGAGTAGGGATAGAAGGATAGGGCTAGGACAGGACTAGTGGGTAGCTAATCGCTCTTGCTACGCCCCGTGAGGATGGGATGGGTTGGAGGGAGGACTCAGACTACGAACAGAAATCCATAAATCGATTGAAAGGTTAATCTATGAAAACCGTCCGCACCGGGAATTGAACCCGAGTCATCGGTATCCGTGCGACGCTACCAACTGCGCCACGGACTCCGACAAATCGATATAATAGTGGCTTACATCAAGTGGCAGTGAGAATTTTTTAAATAAAACCAATGCAAAATTATGTTTACCTTCCAAAAAGTGGTCAATTTATTTTTCTAATTTACATCATTTGGACGAGACCTGCTCTGTCGTCCTTAAACCGAGTTCCAATCATTAACTGATTTTCGTATTTTTTTAACGATACATCAATTGACCAAAACACCGTCGATATAAATTATCAGTCTATATCTTAAATTTCGCACTATTTATAAAACAACAAAATTAATCACTATATCCGAGTGGTGATTTTTAAAAAGTAAAAACAAATAAATTATATTCATTGAAAAAATTAATAATTAAACAACTCTGAACGATAAAAAATGATATTGTGAAAGTTCGTGTTGAAAATTTTAATTTTTGTTTAACGGATGTTGTTTATGAATGAAAATAGTCACTTTAAAGGTATTAACTGCCAATTCTTGACGGAAAGGCATTATATTTTAAAAATAAAACACATTTTGTTTGTACCACTTCGCCATTTGTTTATTAATCATGTCGATTTTGCTCAACACCAGCACTATTAACTGATAAAAGAAAAATAGTCTTTATTGTAGTCGCTAAGCAACAACTGTAAGTGAATATTTATAAAGAATTCTACAAAATCACTTTTAAGGTGTTAACTGTCAATTCTTGGTGGAAAGACATTATATTTATAAAAACACAATTCACTTGTACTACTTCTACATATGTATAATGAACAGGTTCGGTTTCGCTCATCCCGAGCATTATCAACTGATATAAGACAGTAAGTTTAGACGTACTCGCTTCACCAATCACTTTTTAGGTGTTAACTGTCAATTCTTGGACAAAAACATTATATTTTAAAAAACACAAGTCATTTGTATTACTTCCACAAAATTCTACAAAACATAGAATTTTCCATAATGAATTTCGAATTTGAAATTGAAAAGAATATAATCATGTTAATCAAAAATTCGATTACATACAATTCCATCATAAATAAAATATATTGTATAGTTTATACTGTTATAATAATATCGCTTTATTTACAAAGTTTTGTTAAGCACCGATTTACAAAGATACTCGGGTAAAAACATTCGCTGAAATCGACTCTATACAAACAAAGCTCAATGTACAGTTCTACAGAAAATGTCAAAGGGTATATTTTTTACAAGACGCAGAAAAAACAATCGTTTTTATTCCTCTATATGGTCGCGTTGATTTCAAAGAGGATTTGCTAGATAATCGAATAGCAACTTATACAGAAACCTTTTGAAAACTTGCTATCTATCGGGTCTTTTTCTAATATCTTTTAGAGTTTTTATCTTTGATAGTGAGTGAGCTATTGACGTGTTACGTGAGTCTAATTTTTTTTAGTTTGAAAGTTAGTTTAAGTATGTGTCTAGTTTTAGGGTTGTCTAACTGTCAACTGACAAAAATCGATTGATAAAATGTTACAGACTACAGTATAATAGGATAAAATAACAAAGTATTCAGTACTATTATTAAGTAGTTGATATTTATTATTTCTGTTTAACGCTATCGTCTGAACTATACTTAGACTTATTTATCTTAGCTATATATACTGTTGAGAAAAGATAGACAATATTTTATTCAAACATAGTTTTCCAACGTGGAGCATATTGCCTCCCATTGAGGAGGTATCTTAACAGTCTTTAAAGACACACACGTGTTACTCAGATCGGATGGGCGGGAGGGAGTTTTAGACATCAGAAACATTCATGACTACGAACAGAAATCCATAAATCGATTGAAAGATCAATTTATGAAACTGTTCGCACCGGGAGTTGAACCTGAGACATCCGTAGCCGTAGTCGACGACGCTACCAACTGCGCCACGTAGCCGCTTTACATCTATTTTAAATCCAATTTTTTAACGTACTAATTGCGTTTTTGGGAAAGGAGCTTACTTGCTGTTGTTAATAAATGGTTAAAATAAATACATTATAAGTTTATTTTGAAGCTAAATAAGTTTAAGTATTGTTCTGATGATGGCGTTACGCCGAAATAGTTTTCAACTACCTAAAAAAATTAAGTAATGCAAAATCAGTAAATACGATTGTAGTATAATTTAAGACATCGACTGAGGGTGCTTGATGGAATTTCAATATCAAATTTGGATTATTGAGATTTTGTACACTTCCATGTATTTTGTCACTAACGACCCGGGTTTCACCTTTCGGCATCTTCAGGCATTCAAGCACACGAATGGACTCGAACTGACATTTCGTCAGTTCGTCGGACGTCGGTCAGTTCGAGTCCATTCGTGTGCTCGAATGCCTGAAGATGCCGAAAGGCGAAACCCGGGTCGTTAGTGACAAAATACATGGAAGTGTACAAAATCTCAATAATCCAAATTTGATTGTAGTATAGATTATCTTTTATCATGCATCAAGTTTGGAATTGTAATACTTAACTGTAACAATGATGCATTATCAATTTTATTTATAAAATAATTTTAAAAATAAAATGTCAAATTTTGCAACGTTTTATCTTTGGTTGGTCAAGAAATGTCTATTATTGTGCTTAGCTATTTCAGCATCATGGAATCGTCAGTAAGCTTTTTAGCTGTAATGATGGCGCGATGCCAAAATAGACACCAACGGTAAATGAAAGACCTTGCAGTAATGCAATAGTAATTTTATATTTTTTTTATTGGAGCTCTATCAAGTGATTTTCAATTGAGCCAATACAAAAATAAGAAAAGAAAAAAAATGTCCATTTTTTATAATAATAATAAAACAATTTCATCAGCTGTTAGACAGTCTGTCCTAGTAGATTCCAGCTTTTTTTTATACTATGTCCGCTCCCAATGTGAACCATATGAACTCTCAATTGAGTTATCTCAATAGAAGTTTTTCTACGAGAACTGTCTTGTTAATATTGTTATACTTCGGTTTAGTTATACAAAAAAAATATTTACATTCATTTTTTGTAGTACATTTTTATGCTGGAAAATACAAAAAAAAATAACTTTCCTTAATTAAACATGACTAATGAAATCTTAAAATCTGATACTACTGTAATAAAAAATAAGCCAGTCATATTTGTCTCTAAAGAACTTTCATCACCTTACTACGGGTTTTGATACAATCCCGTTGAAAGTCAATAAAAACCGTTCGTATATTGATAGTGTTTAATTCTAGAAGTTAACCTGTTTATTTTTCAATGAAATGAGCTGGAATATTAAATATAATTCAACGTGGTTTTCACCAATTGATGTAACCATCAAATTTTCATTTTAAAGAGAGATTTTCAGAGCAGGTCTTGGTCAAATGAGGTACATTTGAAAAATAAATTGACCACTTTTTGGAAGGGAAACATCATTTTACATTTGTTTTAGGTTTAAAAACTCTCAAGCCCCCCCCCACTGGGTGTAAGTCGATAAAAACAGTTTTTACTCTTTCCTGAACAATATCAATTATGAGGGTTACATCAATTGGCCAGCATTTTTCAGAGTTATCGAATTATTTAATTGAAAATGATCGTAGTTTTAAAAAAAATAATAACGTAGAAATACTCCATCGAGTAAATATAAAAGGTATTAAAATGAACAGCTTAGAGTGCTTAGAAATAAAACCAATAACAGTAATTTATTTTTAGTAAATAACATTTTAAATAAGACATGTGGCTCACCACAATTAAATTGATTTCCCATGGGATTTTCACGTCCAAAGACTAGTAATGGTTTTCTTAATTATTAGTGTTAAAGTAAAAATGAATTTCTACCAAGCAACCGCCAAAGCCATAAAAAATATTGAAATTGTAACGTTTGCTCAGCATACTGCGTTGAAATAGTATTCTCTTATTATTGATTTATTATCCGTGAAATCAAACACTAAACCACTTTCTATATTTGATAAAATCAACTAATTATTTGTTCAGTATCTAATTCAATTAACGGTAAGTAAATATTAAAGATACGATCAGTAAATATTAAAGGAAGGTTAGGTTAAATTAACTAAGTAACAAGATAAAATAAAAAATTAGTTTTAATTTAATAACTGACCATTTTATATAAATTACTGACCGCTTATTTTATTAACTGGCCACGTGTATACTGACCATTTATCGAATTAATTACTGAGCTTTTTGATTAATTACTGAACCAATAAATACAGGCCATTTATGATTTTACAGAACTAATCATCAGTTGATAATGCTTGTGATGAGCGAAACTGGTCATAATCATTATAAACATGTAAAAGTAGTCCAAAAAATTGTGCTTTATTTTTAAAATATAATGGGTTTCCAACAAGAGTTGACAGTTGACACCTAAAGAGTGATTTTACAGAACATTCATTTCGTTGTTTAAGTTCAGAAAAGATTCATAATTTTTTTACCAAAGGTATTTTCTGAGATGTTCGTTTTTTTAACAATCAAGCCATAACGGTTATCAGTAAAAAAGCACCAAGTTTTAGGAAAAGTAATTTTGTTTCTAAAAAGTATTCAACGAAATAAATGAACTCGGTTAGTAAATCATGCGAATTATCCTTCATTTAAAGGACATTTCGGTAAAGATATTTGCCGAGCCCTGCTCTTGTGTACATGAGAATAACCCTAACTGAAAGGACGTGTGGGTTGGCACCTACCCGCATTTGAGGCTTAGTTTCATTTGCCATCGTCCTAAGCTTAAAAATGATGCCTTTAGGGTGACAAAGAGGTGAAAGGGTTTTCCAGCGTATAATTAATTTTTTGAACAGCTTACATACGTCTGTTCAATCTATACATTATTCTATATAATATATAAAGAAAAGCTTGAAATCATAAATGACAAAATCCACTTTTTTCTTAACAAAGATAAACACACTTTACGTGAAAAAACGTATTTCATCTTATGACATTGAATTAGGGTCTAAATATGGAGTATCTTTATCAATATTAAAAAAAAAACACTCAAAACGATACATTAACAGCGCAATACACTTGGATCTCGTATAACACGGTCATATGGTTCCACAAAAATGCCGTGTAATACAAATCCTTGGTAAACGAGGTTTGAAATTCATACAAAATTGCAGTGTGCGAAGTTGGTTAATATCCTTTATTTTTTTAATACACAATCGAAAAAATATAAATTTACGTATGTATTGAAAAAAACTTTAATAACATATAATTGATAATTTATTCTTCATCGCTATCACTTACAATTGTATATGTTCAACTCTTTTTTGGTTCGGTTCGAGATCGGTTGTGCGCTTTCATTATCGGAGTACTCTGGAGTATTTATCGATTTAGGCTTTGAAATTTCTATAATAAGCGATTGTTTGTTTTTAGCATATAAAGATTAACATATTTCGTGATAAGGAGCCAGGATATGTTGAGATTCCTTCTTGAACTTCAAACTTCTTTTCATTATAAGATCATTTTCTTTAAAAAAATGCTGAGACCATGTTATATAAAGCGTGCTGTACAATTCATCAACCGTGTTATATGAGACCCAAGTGTACGTCTCTTGAACGGGCTGACTGAGTCGTCATGGCTGACAGATGCAAGCACTCTATTGCTTGATTTAAGAGTTTGGCCAATTATGATACAGTAACTCATATTTTGAAATTTCATTGCATGGAAACTACGAGCATTTAAGTGACGTTGAAAATCCATGTCTGTTATTTTGAATTTGTCCTTTAATACTACAGTGATATCACGTTTGTTCTCAAAACGAGATTTGAGCATGTTTGATCCCAAGCTCCTCATATGGCCATCTGTCCATTGCAAAAAAAACTTAAAACGGCTAGTCCTGGTGACATGAAATTTTAGTTCACAGATTATTGCGCTCGATAGAATCGAGTCACCTTCTGTGATCTAGCAGTAGAAGCTATACAATAGTGATCAGGTGAGTCTAGATTCAATTCCCAGCAAGATAGTTTAATATTGAATTGAATGTTTTTGAAGACTTGGAAAAATATCGAATTTGAGTTTAACTTATTTGATTTGTAAATTTGTAAATATCCGGTGGCTAGCTATAATCCCAGATATTTTATTTTCCTGATAAAATAATTGATTTTTTCCACCTCACTACGATATTTCCTTTTCGAGTAATATTAAAATATGTATTAAATTATTCTCAACTGTCAAATTTTAGTGTGGTATAGGAACGGTTGCTATGCGATCATCTTTTGTTATTATTTTTTCTGTTGCTTTTTTAATTCTTCATTGACACGTCTTAAGTACAGTTTGACATTATTGAATGTATTTGAATTCAATAATTGAAATACACAATGAGTAGAAATAAAGAGTAAAAACTCAAAAAGAGCTACGAGTTTAGCAATACGAGAAACAGATCCGTAAGAGCATGAAACCAAACGAGTGCTGTGAGACAAAACAGTGGGCCTGCTGATGAAGCTGTAACGCGTCAAACATCTGATCGTATAATAGAAGAACGTGATGAAAACTTTATGTCTTCACACTCGAATTTACGCTGAATCCATGAAAGTTCGCCGAGATAGACCACAGCCGGAAAAGACGCGTCAAGGACAAAGGAAACATTGAAGACTTTGCCATTGTTTTTTCTTTGGAAATGTTTACTCTCTGTTTGGACCGAGTTTTCACCTCTCTGCCAATCTCCGCTTCATTCATAGTTATACCATTGCTGTTCTGTCGAGTATATCAGTGACTTTTCAGGACGTTGCAAGACGAAAAAAAGCTGGAAAACCGCAGCACATGTCATGTTTTGACCATGTCTCATGCTTCAAGCCTGCTTCTCTTATCTTATTTGTGATTTTCTTACACTGTATCATTAGTTTTTGTCGCTCGCTATACGGCTACTTTCAGCATTCTAATGGTGTTTAGAAATATTATTTCAATGCGTAATGCTTGACGTGATTAAGGCAGTAGAACGGATACTGATGGTGACGCTGATAGTTAATGCAGTTCAGAGTTCGTTTAGCAAGTGACAACAGAACTCACGCTCAGAGGACGGTTACCGAATTACGTTCGACGGTTGGTACATAATGAATCCAGTTGTTCCTTGTTTGTTTATTTGTACTGTCATGATGACTATCTGTAACCTACTTCGTAACATTGATGAGTGTCCACTTGTTACGCAGCGTCTGCAGAATATCGAATATTGGTCAAATATTTTTTGCCACTTAACTACGATTAGTCAATAACGTTGACGGAAATGACAAGCATAATTTTTCGGTACAGGTGACTTACGTTTCTTAATCTTCAGCGTAATGTATCGCCACAGGTGCGATGACCAGCAACGGTAAAGCAGTACCGTTACAATGCATGCATTTTATTAGAAGCACATGTTTCTGACCGAGTACAACTGAGTAACATGATTATTAAGGAATCATTGTATATCTTATTAACTCGTGATTCATCAAGATCGTTTCAATAACACTAGATAATCATGGTTGTAATATCTTTAATAGTAATACATTTTATCTACCATTATAATTAATGTTCCAAACAAGCATATCGACTATTTCATATCATAAACTTTTTGATCATAGCACTTTAGAGTTTTGTTTGAATGGGTTTGTTTTAAAATATTCATTAAATTTCAATTAAATGCATAAATCAGTAAGTAAAACCAACGTGAATTTCCCTTTTCGACATTTAAATCGCAAATTTAAATAATCGTTAAAAATCTTTTTATTGAAAATTTCTAGTCATTGTCAGAGCTGTAAAAATACTTGGAATATTTGAATGCTTAATTTCAGTGTTATTTTTAAATTAAAAATCAAAATCATATTTGTATCCGTAAAATAAATCATTTTTTAATGGTAAAAGAGTTGGGCAATTACAAAAATTCGATAGACAAATATGTCATGGGATTTTTTTATTAGCTTGCGCTATCCGGAGTATTCGTTTAGTGCAAAACTTTCCCTACAGTTTCCGTTTGTAGCAAATAGCAACTGTATGTGTAATTTCTTCTATTCCCGCATGAGGGGAGAGGAAATAAAAAGTCCCACCCGTCCGAAAGAGAGGAAGTTTGATATTTATTGTTTCGTATTTATATTAATGCGAAAGAGCTTCGCAGGAGGAATGCTAAAAGCGTATTTTGTATCCTTTATTTCTGAAGAGCATCTAGTTCGTTTGTTTGGATATACACTACGCTTCTCAAAATCGAAATATATCACGTATAATTTTATTGTGTCTTTAAAGGAAATATTGTACTATCAATAATAAGTTTGCCCATCGGTCTAAGATTGGCCCACTATATGGAAAAAGGTGCTGTTATAATACCATGATAATACTAATGCAATATAAATATTTTTTAGTTAAGCAAAGGTATTGAGTAGATGGTAAAAAAATGAATTAATCTGCAACAAAATTTGTTTTATTGTTGAATTTGTATGCTGTCAGTTTGGAATGATAAAACACAATTTTAAAACAAATTGGACTAGCCATATTTTCAATTTGTATTACTAATATGAAAACCAAATACTCTATATTTTTTCCCATATCAATTATTTTGTATAGAATATGTGAAAGCATAAATAAAAGTTACTTAGACTTTAAAATCACTGGGCCAAAAACCGATTTGGATGGAGATTTTGTCCACCTTGTTTTATCTGTATTTTTATGTCAATTATAACGATAATTCTATGAATGTTGATTGAATTTCATCATAAGACGTTAGTTCATTTCTATATAGAACAATACTACTCATAAAAGTAATGTCGAACCATACAAATACAAAAACCCTCAGAACTGGCTCAAAATTATCATGATGACTGTACTATAAACACTCAAATTGTATCATTTATCAAATAATTTACACAACTATTTGAGATCCAAAGCACAAAACACAAATATTACATTAAATATGACATTAAATAATTTTTCCATTGTATATTTTGTCTCTTGGAATTTTCAAATTTATTCTTATGTATAAGAGGCAAAACCAGTTTGCCTCTAGCGGGAATTAATCACTCTCATCTGTATGACACCATTAATGAAACACGATCATTATTCCGAATGCTTCACCTGGCGATATCAAAATAAGTTTCAATTTCCCACGAAAGGAGATGTC
Organism: Himalopsyche phryganea; assembly: GCA_022494535.1. Lineage (NCBI taxonomy): Eukaryota > Metazoa > Arthropoda > Insecta > Trichoptera > Rhyacophilidae > Himalopsyche > Himalopsyche phryganea. Next base: position 1,520,388 of record JAGVSL010000097.1, read on the forward strand.
ATTAATTGACGTAAAGAAGTGAGTATTACAATTATTGAGAGGTAAAACAAAAACATAAACACCTATCACTTTTAAGGTATTACCTGCTAAATCTTGCCGGAAAGACATTATATATTAAAAATAAATAACAATTTGTATTTACTACTTCCACATATTTATAATAATACGAGCGGTTTCGCTCATCACGAGCATTATTAACTGATTCTCATTGAAAATATAATCTTAATTGAAAAATATTATCGGCTGAAACTGTTAACATGTTAAATTGAATAAAGATATTGCTAGCAAAAAAAATTGTTAAAAATATCGCATGAAATAAAGGTTATAAACTTTTTCACATTCCGAATTATAACAATATTTTGGGACTGCATATTTCTTCGGGAAGGATATAAGTAAGAATATACTGAAAAAGTAAGTTTTTTGCCGTTCAATGTCTCTCTTAAGGATAGGGTAAAGATGGCATAAAGCATTAAGCAAACAACTAATCGGTAGCTCATCGCTTTTACGATCGTTTGCGTGGGATCAAATGTAAACAATAGATACATTCATGTTTTTGGACACTGTAGGCTTGCATTGTATTTGAATGTTTTTAAGTTTCATTTGGATCAAAGAAACAAATCTTTTATTTCAAATAATAATGATTCAGACATTTCTAGGATTAAACAAAAAAAGATAAAAAGAAAAAATTAATCTATTTGATTTTTCGTTTGACTACGAAACACACTCGAAGTTTGTTTGTGGAATAGAGAAAATAGTCATACTGAAAAAATACCTCTCACGACCCTTTGTACAAACTAACCATTAATGTGGCTAAAAGAGCGGATGCCAAACTCTAAGTAGGCGATAGGGGTTGGCTAAAAATGTAAAGGATATGTTTGACAGAGATACCCAAAAAGAAAACACACTAAACGGGCGTATCAAGAGTTTGGCTATTATTTTATGGAATTCGTTGAAGAACAAAACTTTTGTTGCTTTATATTATCATCTCGATATCTCGAATTACAAAGCAGTAACATGATACTATTTTCAAAATTTACGTTTTATTCATTATTGTCTGTTAAGGGATCCAACCCCGATCCCTTTTACAATCCTGGGATTTCGGTATTCAGAATTTCTCAATCCCGGAATTGGTCATTAAGTGTAATTTCATGTTTTTTTTTTCAAGGTGTTAACTGTAAATTCTTGGTGGAAAGACATTATATTTTAAAAAATAAAACACAATTCATTTGTACTACTTCCACATATTTTGTGTTATTTAAATATGTGGAAGAACAAATGAAATTTGTTTTATTTTTTAAAATAAAACAAAAAAAGTAATTTCAAGTGTTAAATTGCACTTTTAATATTTCATTTGTGTCCATTACTGTTTCAATTAAAATATATATATATGTGATTATTTATTTCATTTGGGCATTGGAATGGATTTTTGTTGATTTAAAATTAAGCAGTCATTCACAAAATAAGAGAAAAATATTTTTAAGAAAACGTAATGACCAAAATAGTTTTATATTTTATTTTATTTATTGCGTTATTATGGTAGGTTTTACCAAATGGCATTCAATAATCGGACATGTCCTTCAGGAAGTTTTAATTTGATATATGAAATATTTTGTAGCGTTTACAGTGAATTTCTAAATTCCGGGATTGTCTGAATATCAATCCTGAGATTACGGGATTGAATAATTGACCGGGATACCGGGATTGGAAGCCATAGTATCTATCTCAACTATATTATCTTAATCAACTGTTTTTACATCTATATTGTTTCATAAAACTTACTAACAGGCGTTTTTATTCATCTCAGTTTTCTGGATATACGTAAGAAAAGTATGAAACATAGGTAAATTCAACATTAACAACTTTGAAGTTATTTTTAATTTCATTAAACATTCCAAAACCTTTCCGTTAAATAGGGCAAAAAATATTATAATAAAATTATATTTGTGTTTCATGGGTAAGGCAAAACTTTTATTTAATTTTACAAAATATAAAATAACCTTTCGGTATGCGTAATTTTAAAAAACACCACTGTTGTGATATATTACGTATTCATTAAAAGTATGAATATTTGACACGACTATACAGAGAAAGATTCATTAAAACTATAGTAATTTCAAGGTGCCAATTGATGTGACCCTCAAAATTGAAATTGTTCAGGACAGAATAAAAACTGTTTTTATTGAAAACATTATGTGGTGAGTTGCGTTATGAATCTTTGAAATGCACTCCTGTGATTTCTCATGTTTGCAGATACGGGATTATACGTAGGGAGTATTGATATAATAGTGGCTTACATCAAATGACCTAGTAAGAATTTTTAAACCTAAAACCAATGTAAAATGATGTTTCCTTTCCAGAAAAAAAGTGGCCAATTAATTTTTCTAATTTACATCATTTGTCCGAGACCTGCTCTGTCATCTTTAAAGTGAAATCCAATCATTAACTCATTTTCGTATTTTTTGAGGGTTACATCAATTGGCTAAAACACCATTGATATCCTGGTGATAGTTATCTCACTTGTGCGTGACGTTTATTTTTGAATGGCAACGTGTCTTTATTTCCTGCAATTATTTTTCTTGAAAAAAAGTTTTTTATCAAACGAGTTGGAACAAGTACGTTAAAAAAATAATACTCGGAGTAAAAGAGTCACTCGCAAAACAGGGAGTGACTCCAATATGAAAGTCAATATAATTTTATCTATCTGATTTAATTTGCATGTTTAAGTTAACACGATCATTGCGTACGTAATATCTCATGTATCACACAATACCTGAAAATTCATGATATTTTGAATCTCTATAACTTTCTTAAAAAAAACTATTCAAAATTTAATCACCCTAGACTAGTTAATTTCTTTATTTACACGAAACACGTGTCGCTGGTGACGGCTCTATACAAATGACGTCACTTGAGCAGTTATCCCCAACGGTAATCCCCAGAGGAGTGAGCTAAAGGCGCGTTCAAATCACAATCTTATTTTGCATTTGTCTACATACATCTTCAAAAAAAAAACACATTTTTTTGCATACTGTTTTAAGGAAAATAAAAGTTTATATGAAAATAAATCACTTTTTATACGAATTCAAAAAAGCACCTCGGACATGATATATTTTATACAAATATCAAATTACCCTTTTTGCTCATTGTCATGCCGTTATCGCAAAATTCAGTCGACTATAAAATTTTGTTCGACAAATGACAAACCTTTTCATAATAAAGACCCGTTCATTTGAGGGTGAAATACATTTCAATGCATAAAGCAATGAATGACAGGGTAATAAAAGGAATCGTAAAAATCGCACGATTTTAATATCGAGACAAAGTGGAGATTTTAAGGGTAGATTATCAAATCGTTGTAAAAGTTATATTATAATGAAAACTGCAGCAATTATTTTATCAATCACTTTTAGAGTGTTAATTGTTTTTTTTTTAAAATATAAAACATAATTTGACGTGTACTACTTCCACGTGTTAATGTGGGGGAAGAATAAATACGAATGACAACACAGACGAGCTGCCAACACTAGAGGAAGCAGATACACCGACAGAACGCTTCATACAGTACACCAAAACGGGCTAGAAGACATGCGACAATAATCACTCACCGGCCGCGGTAGGTCAGCAGATGGTCCATTCTTAAGTTAAATATCTGTAATATTACAAGTTAAATAAACGATTCCAAAATGTATAATGACCACTACTGGTTTCGCTCATTGCGAGCATCATCAACAAATCACCTTAAAAGCTAAAATCCAACTTTTGATTTCAAACGGTTGGTGTATGAGCTTGACTATTGTAGAAAACAGACCTGTTTATGACCAACTCCTTATTTTTTTTCGGTTTATAAAATATTTATTACTATCTACCCGCTATTTTGTATGAGAACGACTTTATATGTATGTAATTTAAGACATCGACTAAGGTTGCTTGATGGAATTTCAATATCAAATATAAGTTATTGAGATTTTGTACACTTCCATATATTTTGTAACTAACGACCCGGGTTTCGCCTTTAGACATCTTCAGGCATTCGAGCGAACGAATGCCTGAAGATGCCGAAAGGCGAAACCCGGGTCGTTAGTGACAAAATATATGGAAGTGTACAAGATATCAATAACTTAAATTTTATATGTATGTATTTATATGTATATATATTATTTTAAAAATAAAATACAATTTGTTTTCACTACTTGTACATGTTTATAATGATCAGGACCGGTTTTGCTCAACATGAGCATTATTAACTGATAAAAATACAATTATAACAAGGCTACAATTACAAGGTATATAAAACAGTTGGTTCATGAACTAAGACAAGAATTTAAAGGTAATCGAAATTAAATAGTCTATAATTAAAATATTTAGGACCTCTTATAAATCGATAAATACTAATCTGAAATCAAAAATAAAGCCACATTAAAAATTCGGTAGCTGAGCATAATATAATGAGTTTTAATTAATGCGTAAATATTCATTAAACAAAATAGTAGATTGGGAAATTTTTAAAAGAAATTAGTGAACCATTTAAATATAATGAAATATTAAATAAGTAATTAGTATTAACACTAAACAGCCATGATACATGGGAAATGAAGATCAGCCAACAGCATACACAAGATTTAAAGTTAACACTTTAAAAGTGATATATCTTTTACCGATACAATGTTTTATGACACCCAAATCACACGTATGACAAGATAAAACTGATGAATTATTAAGTAAGTTATCGAATGTTAAAATATTATTAAATAAAGTATAATGTTAATCATTTGTGATAATGGTGACTACTTGTAAGTGTTAAGTCCGTGGTGCAGTGGTCAACGTCCTCCGCTACGGTTACGGACGTCTCGAGTTCATGTCCCAGTACGGACAATGGTTTTGTCCTAGTCTTATCCCACTCTCTTTGAAAATGGGAGGTTGAGCAACTGAGTCACAAGCAGTTGTCGTAGAAAAACTTCTGTTGAGATACCTCAATTAGGCCATATGCACCACATTGGGAGTGAACATGGTAAAAATATTACTATCTATAGTAAAATGCTTTACAAAAATCAATCAATTGAAAAAAATGTTATCTGTCAAAAGATCACAGGTAACGCCTTGTCGATTGAATAAAAACTGACGAAAAAGTATTATGTTGATAACATTTCATTTTGTTTATGTGTATAAAATAGTCCAAAGCAATATATACATAAAATTATTCTGTTTGTCCCTTATGCGTCCCTATATCATTCATCTGATTCCTATGACACCTTGGTAAGTTGTTGTACGCACACCCGTGAAGGTTTCTGAAAAAAAATTCTAAAATCCTCGGAAAACCTTCTGATGTATTCGTGTACACACAGAAAGGAAAACAAAAAATATTGTTTATTCAAAATCACTTCAATAAACAGTATTCAAACACAAATCTTTTCTCTCTTTGCGTAGCATTGCAACGCATACCGAGTAATCACTAGTTATAAATAAATTTCTCCATGTCAACAAAAACTTTCAAAATAATCGTTAAACTTTTGTTCACTGCATTTTGTTACTAACGACCTTGGTTTTGCCTTTTGACATCTCCAATTCATATTTAGTTACTTTACTTTGAACAGGTTCTAACTGCATTTCACCATGTTTTGAGAAAGTAGCGTATGAAATTTTGATTGACCATATTTTGTATTTTGAATGAAAAAATGTATTTTTAATTAGTGATTTAGCATATATTTATATATATAAATACTCTACTTGATTTTTATATAACATATTTTAACTAAATCCTTTATATTATAAAATAATGAGTATCGAAAGCTTTAATTAGAACTGACAACAACAGTTTGTTTGAAAAGATTTTATCGGATATTTCATTTTTATCAAACAAAATGTTCTGATTTTTGAGATATTTATTAATAGTATATATTATCATGATTTGCTGAACCATATAAACTAATAAGAGTATTATAATACAACAGAATAATAATACATATATACTTTGAATGTTTGAACGAAATCAGCTAATTTTCGTCAATGACCACATCGATAAAACAAAAGTAAAGGGTAAAACACACTCCAACAATCGTGGGAAGAATGTTCGACATGACACGAAAACCTTTCCAAAAAAACTGTGATGTGTGTGTTTTTTTCTCTGAGGTGATAATAAGCAGTTATGTCGATTCATAGAACCGTAAAAAGTTTAAAAAAAATGCGTGGATAGAACTCCGGAATGCTGCAAACTCCCTCATTGAACAATATATGATTCTGAAATCAACGTATATGATATAATGTGGCTAAAACAACATTTTTCTATCAAAAGGTAATTTTAGGCCAAAATGTCAGTTAGAACCTTTTCAAAGTAAGGTTACGATTTAGTAAACCCTTGTAATAAAGAATTGTTAATATCGATTCTAGTGTGATGCTAAAATTCCATGAAGCACCCTCATTCGATATCTTATGTTATGAAAACTTTATACATTTAAAAAACTTACAACATAAATTATGAGTCTATCTAGCGCAGAGTGTATTTATATAGTACACTTGATATAACAAAACAATGAATGAATACACTGAGACGTAAAAGATCCCGTGTGAAATGTGTTGAAAATGATTTAAGGACGAAATATCTTAAGCTGTCTGTACAGAATCCCTCGACAACCGCTTGTAGAGCGATATTTACATTTTCTTTATACTATATTTGACAAAAAAAATGTTTGATAAACGTAATATCTTTCAGTATTTATATTTAATTCTAGATTAATCATTTTGCCAGAGAATTTATGAGGTTATTAAAAATGAACATAAAGTAAAAACAGAGCGTAGTGAGAGCGATTACATAAATAGAAACTTATGCCGTAACATTTTACATTTTTTGATAAAATGCAGTATTAAAACGCAGATCAATCATTTTATTAGATTTTAAAAATTTAACCCAACTTTTTTATACTACTTCCAAGTGTTTATAATGATCAGGACCGGTTTCGCCCATCACGACCATTATCAACTGATTTGATTTATAAACATGTGCGAGTAGTACAAACAAATTGTGTTTTATTTTTTAAAACACAACCCCTTTCCACAAATAATTGACAGTTAACACATTAAAATTCATTTTATTACAGCAAACAAATGTGTTATACATTATTTTCAGAGTGTATTTTTCATTATTTTGTTAAATTTGTTGTCGTATTAATGAACACATATATATGTCTATAATATGCATTAACAACTTCGAGACAATTTTTCAAGAAATCGTAATTGCCTATGTAGTTTGTCGGCTCCGTGGTGCTGTGGTTAACATCGTTGGCTTCTGTTACCGATGTCTCGATTTCATGTCCCGGTGTGGACGGTTTCATAAATTGATTTGTGGATTTCTGTTCGTACGCGTTCGTCGTGTTTGTGATTTTTAAAATACCCTCCTACCCATCCAATCCTAAAAACAGGACATAGCAATAGTGACTAGCTTACCACTAGTCCTGTACTAGCCTCATCCTTCTATCCCTACTCTTTTCGAAAAAGAGAGGTTGAGCAGCTGAGTAACAAGCATATTTTCTATGGATTCGGCGGTAACTTTGAGGAAGCTCATTTTCGATATAAAATTATAATTGATAACTTAGATGATAGATAACTGACTGATAATTTCTTCCAGAACATCGGAAATTTCGTCGTTGTTCTGGAAGAAGACACTGACTGAAACATACTAGTTTTGATTAATTGAACTTTGAAGTTTCTTAAATGTTTGAAATGACATACGTTTTTCATTTTGTTTATTTGTACAAAACAGTTTTTAAGTAAAAGTTTAATTTATAAAAGTCATCATTTAATAATGCTCGTGATGAGCGAAACCTGTCCTGATCATTATAAAAATGGGGAAGAAGTACAAATGAATGTGTTTTATTTTTTTTAAATATAATGCCTTTCCACCAAGAGTTGACAGTTAACACCTTAAAAGTGATTATAAAAGTAAATTTATTTATTGAATTGGCAATTTGGAATAGATGGACAATATTATGTCATTTCACGTATTCAATTCATCCATGGTATGTCTACATTTGTGTGATAAGAATCTCAGATTAAATCTTTTATCTTAATGATAAATTAAAAACACTTCGTAATCTCCTTTTCCAACAACGCAATTATTACCTTGAATAATTTAATTTTAAATAAATATTATTATATTTGAATACCTGAAATGACATAATATTCTCTTCTATCTATAGTTCTGACGATGGCATTAAGCCGACTACCTGTCAACTACTTAATGTAATTTTGTAGAACTAAATACTTTGTTATTTTATTATATTAAAAGTAAGTTTGTTAGTTCATACGATAGAGTTCAAAACAAGGAAAATTTCGGTATAACTAACTCATTATGTAATTTTTTCGATTAAGTATTTTCTTCCAGAACAACGACGATATACAAATATGATGCCACACATTTTTGTCATTAAAAAATATTAACTGTTAAAATATCGTCATCGTATATTATACTGGAACCTTTATAAAAGTTGTATATTCAAAATAATATTAAATAATACACTTTTGTTCAGTCTAACGATCAAAGTTTAATCCCACCGGCATTCAAAACAAACGATACGTGCAGTGCGGTCCGGAAGGATATGTGCGTGAAATGTGTTGAAAATGATATAACGTCTCAATATTTCAAAATGTACCCTTCATGGATGTTCCCCGGGTGGAAAATATCTATGCGAAACGTAGCGCGCCATCGCTGTGGATTGCTCATATTTTAAATAAATTAGATTGCATATAATCAAAATAAAAAAAGAGTTCCATATATACTTATTTCGAAAGTATTTAATGGCACAATAATAATTACAGAATAATAAATTATTAATTTGGGTAAGTTTGCCCGTTGGTCTAAGGTTGGCCCACTATATGGTAAAAGGTGCTGTTATAATACCATGATAATACTAATGCCATATAAATATGTTGTGTTAAGCAAAGGTATTGAGTACCCCCTTGTAGTAAAAATATGAATTGATCTGCAACATAATTTGTTTTATTGATTGAATTGGCATTCACTTGGTAGAACTCCATTTTAATAGGATAAAATAACAAAGTATTTAGTTCTACATTTTTTTGAGTAGTTGACGATAGTTAACGATGGCGTCATCAGCGTCAAGCCGAAATAGTCATCAACTACGTAATAAAAAATGTAGAACTAAATACTTTGTTATTTTTTCCTATTTTAATTTGTTTTGTTGTTGAATTTGTAAGCTGTCAGCTTGGAATGATAAAACAAAATTTAAAAACTTTGCGTGAAATAAACTGGATTAGGCATTTTTTCAATTTGTGTTACTAATCTTTAAACCAAATGCTGTATATTTTTTCCCATATTAATTATGTACAGAACGTATGAAAATATAAAGAGAAGTTACCAAGACTTTAAAAATCACTGAATTTATAGTAATTACAGTGATTATTTGTATTGTCGACTAGAGTTACCCGATTTCAATGCAAACTTTTTCACACCTTGTTTTATAATTAATTTAAGACATTAGTTTATTTCTATGAAGAACAATAACACATAAATGCAATGGTGAACCATAAAAATACAAAAACCCTCAGAACTGGGCCAAAGTTACCCAGATTGACAGGAATCAAAATATACTTATTTTCGCTTGGTAAAAAGTGTCGAATGTATTAAATGTCTCAAGAATTACATATAAATCAATTATCCACATTGTATTCCTAATGTATTCTTTTTAAATTGTGGTGTTTACTGTCAATATTACAGGTGGAAAGAAATTTATTTATGAAGCTGAAATTTTTTTTGATGGTTTTTGAAGACGTGAACCATACAGGAAGAGAAAATACATGTATATTAAATTTGGATTATTGAGATTTTGTACACTTCCATGTATTTTGTCACTAACGACTCGTGTTTCGCCTTTCGGTATCTTCAGGCATTCGAGCACACGAATGGACTCGAACTGAATGAGTCCATTCGTGTGCTTGAATGCCCGAAGATGCCGAAAGGCGAAACCCGGGTCGTTAGTGACAAAATACATGGAAGTGTACAAAATCTCAATAATCCAAATTTGATATTGAAATTCCATCAAGCACCCTCAGTCGATGTCTTAAATTACATGTATATTATTTCCTTTTTATATTAGAATGAATAGAATAGTTATAGAATAATCTCTTTAATGACTAAAAGTTACTTAAACTATTATACGACGCTCAGGTAATTTCGCGTAATCAATAAAATTCCAATGCTTTTTCAACGTTAACGATATATTAATAATACTACGCAAGTTCCTTTTGCAAAACCACAATTAGGTAGTACGTTAAGTATTTTAGTTTTTAATAAATGTTATGATGTTGGGATAAGTGAAATTACATATTATTATCTCCCCTAGACAATATATTAAACTCATTCAAAATAAGTTTTAAGATAGCTTTGACAACGGCGTTAAACCAATACAGCCATCAATTAACTAATTAAATTTTGTAGAAGAAAATACTCATCCTATTGTAATAATTATCCTATTATAGTAATGATTCATTATAATGAATTTAAATAGAGGTTCCTGCACGAGTTGTAAAGAATGTTTAAATCAGTCTATTTTATCGAGTATCATCGTATCTGATGCATTTTGAACTCGTCCTCAGAGACTTGTTCAGTTATACAAAAAAGGCAACATCTGCTACCAGAATAGGAGATAGAATCGCATAGCATAAAATGTTCAAATAAATGGCTTTAACTTCTGTGGCCGATGTTCTCTGGCTCTTTTTCAGAGCAAACACAATGTAATAATGGATATTTTCTCGACGTTAAAACAGAACATTTTACTTAAAATATCTTTATATTTCATATGTAATATTAAGTACAATTGTCGAATGCTCTTTTTAATACATTGAAGAGTAATAGTTTTATAAAAAAGATAACATTTTCATAACGACATTCCTAACGTATAATCACGTAAGTGCAAATTATGTTATTGTAACGAATATGAGTTAATGATTGGATTTCATTTTAAAGACGACAGTGCAGGTCTCGGGGACAAATGATGTAAATTATAAAAATAAATTGACCAATTTTCGGAAGGGAAACATCATTTTACATTGGTTTTAGGTTTAAAAAATCTGAACCGCCCACTTGATGTAAGTTACTATTATATCGACACATGAGAATTTACAGGAGTGCATTTAAATGATTCACAACGCAACTCACAATAAAATGTTTTCAATAAAAACAGTTTTACATCAAATTTGGATTACTGAGATTTTGTACACTTCCATGTATTTTGTCACTAACGGCCCGGGTTTCGCCTCTCAGTTCGAGTCCATCCGTGTGCTCGAATGCCTGAAGATGCCGAAAGGCGAAACCCGGGTCGTTAGTGACAAAATACATGGAAGTGTACAAAATCTCAATAATCCAAATTTGATATTGAAATTCCATCAAGCACCCTCAGTCGATGTCTTAAATTATAGTTTTACATCAATTGACCAAAACACAATATTAAAGTTTCGTTTTTAATAATTAATAGAAATATTCTGATACATCTATATAAATAAATTTGATCTGCTTAACAGATGATCATGCATCATAGATTGTTAAAATTGCAATAAATAACAAATACTGTAAATCCGAGTAAACAGAAATCCAGCGATGAACTTCAATATAAATTAGATTAAATAATCGTGGGCATAGTAATTTATTTCTACCTGTATTTATTTTATTTGTTGAGGGCTCAAAATGAATTATCTTCAAGCTTTAATTAAATGTTATTCATGGACAAACCAAATATAGAAACATAATAAAAGGTAAATGTACCAGTAGTGAAAAATGATTAACATTTAGTATTAGTAGTATACCGAATGATGACAAGACAAGTGTGCTCATAATGAATCAAATGTCTTAATTAATATGATAAGACAAAAATTAGGAAAGAGTCTGTTACGAAAAAATTGTGTTCAATTTTTAACAACCATGCTAATGTGTCAGTAGCTGACCATCTGAAAAATTGAAAGTTCTATGAGTTGACCATGTCTAATCAGAGGGTTTCATGACAACCTTTCATCAGAGTTGCCTCAGAGCTTCCTGTAAGACCACTCTTGGTTAAATCAAGTAGCATATGCTTACATTCACTGATATCCTTAAAATACTTACTGCATAAGGTGTTGTTTTCAAATGACCGTTATAACACCTCAAATACATATATGGTGATGTGTTGGTTCCTCAATCTGATAAAAGGAGATTTCACTTTTCTGAACTCTAAAATTTAGAGCAATCCCGAATGTACGTTTCTTATTTTGGCACTTTTATTGAAAAAAGGTCAACGACTGGTACATAGTCAAATACCAATTCATTTACCTTATATAAGTTAATTTAAGACATCGGCTGAGGGTGCTTGATGGAATATCAATATCAAATTTGGATTGTTGAGATTTTGTACACTTCCATGTATTTTGTCACTAACGACCCGGGTTTCGCCTTTCGGCATCTTCAGGCATTCGAGCACTGTCAGTTCGAGTCCATTCTTCTGCTCGAATGCCTGAAGATGCCGAAAGGCGAAACCCGGGTCGTTAGTGACAAAATACATGAAAGTGTAAAAAATCTCAATAATCCAAATTTGATATTGAAATTCCATCAAGCACCCTCAGTCGATGTCTTAAATTATATCAATATTGCTAGTACAGCAAGATTGACTTATATAAGTTAGTTTATTGACAAAAAATATAGTGTATACATGTTCCTTCTTCTAGGTTGACTTCGTTTGATTTGCTTAAAATTATTTTGTGTTCTTTAACTTTATAATTGGTACTTTTCAGGAGAGCCAGAACAAGCCTTGCATTTGTATGAAATTCGATAAAAATTAAGATGTTTAAATATAAATATGAAAACTCACTTTTATTTTTTGCCAAACAAAAGATTGTATTGCGTATTCAACTTTTGTTTAGGTCAAAGCAAATGGTGATATTTTAAGCTTGCACGTGAAATCCTACGCAATTTGCAATTAGCGGCAATGTTAATATTATTTATTTTTTGATCATGTTCGTTTATAAATAAAATGTAGGTGCTTTCTCGTTTATTTTTAAATCTTATTATGAACATAGTCAATCTTTTTTTATTTATCAACCGAGCAGCTGGCGACCCACTGGTTGGTAGCCCAGGTGCTAGATGCTTATTTTCTAGTTGGTTTGGCAGTGCAAATCGCTGGAGTTATTCTCCGGCTTTCCGTGAGACCGCCACCAATGTGGAAGTCAGAAGCCTGAATGATATTTGCCAAAGGAAATGAGATGCCAAAGAAAAAGCCGCTTTGATTGACGATGCCGACCGGGCGAGGAAAATTGCCGTCGGGACGCCGATCTCACTTGACAAATGCCTCCTCTTTTCGACCGCATCTTGATTTAATAGTTATCTTTGCAATGTTCTTCATTCAAACTAAAGCTGGATTTGAAAACATTTGAAGCGTCTAATAGCAAACGGCGGTATGTACACTTCGCAATGTAAGTGGTTACCAAAGTTTTTGTGATTCACGCTTAAATTATGTTTATTTTTTCCATTGTATTGTTTTTTCAATTAAAAAAGCACACCTATTTTTATTTATCAGTCAACTACTAATTAATATTAACACTTTTTTTTGAATTCCTTTCTCTTGTATTCCAATTTACAGATCTCATAAGCCTAGTTTCATTTCTTGTAAACCAAATAATTATATATGAACACATAGTCGACGGTGTTTTAGCCAATTGACGTGACCATCATGAAATTGTTCAGTAGAGTGTAAAACTCTTTTTATCGAAAACATTAAATTGTGATTTGCATTATAAATCTTTGAAATGCATTCTTGTTAATTCTTATATTTGCAAATACGAGATTATACGTAGGGAGTATTGATATACTAGTGGCTTAGTCAGCATTTTTAAACCTAAAATCAATGTAAAATAGATGTTTCCCTTCCAAAAAGTGGTCAATTTATTTTTCTAATTTACATCATTTGGCTGAGACCTCTGTCGTCTTTAAAGTGATATCCAATCAAATTGTTGGTTAAATACTCAAAACACAGTCGATGTAACGAACAATTTCCGATCACAATAAAAAACTTTTGTCAATTGAATATTCCGAATCAGCACCCGTAAGGGTTTTTTCTTAGTTTATATATGATAGTAAAAATGCAATATTTTAAAACAAGCACATAGATTAATTCAATCCACACGATACATTAATAATACACATATAACTAACGTATTCCAAATTGCGTAGATAAATATAATATATCGCATTGGCGTTCTTTGGGACATAAATACTCATCACGGGTGACGGCAGTCGACCTCTCTTCCAGCAACCCTTCAACCTCTGATGGGTTCCATCGTAATCTACGTCATGCCGTGTTTATTTGCCCAGTGAATCAGCCCGTGGACAGGATATGGCCACTGAGCGTAAAGGCGGTCAGATGTGCCCGAAAAGTGGCGTGCTTACACTATGAGTAAATAAATAACATGCTAATGATCACTTGAATTTATTATAAAACATATTTTTAGTTCATATAAAAATAAAATTGATAACTTAGTTACTCCACTGGCTGTGTTACTAAGTGTCACGCGTTTCGCTTCTTTAATAAGTATCTTTAGAGTAACTGTATCGCAAGGATAGTTATTTTTTAACACAGTCAGCGGAATAACTAAGTTATCAAAAATATCAAATTTCTGGTGTTTAAAGGATCAGGGAGTTTTCGTCTTCTAGAAACGCTCTCTCGTTCTGTCGGTTTTGATCGTAAAATATAATTATTGTGAAATAATAATATGCTGGGCTTGTACCCAAGGAGCTAACGACGTTGTCTTCCGTTGTGATATTCACAACTGAAGACTACCTATACACCACCGACACGCACACAAGCAAGCGCGTAGCCGCATAAGTATTTGTAATAAATAAAGTTGACGACTAATGCTGCGTATCAGGAGTTCAACGCTGACATTTGAAATACTGAATATCGCGAGCTCTTTTCAAAAATATATTTCCTTGTATTCTACTTGACATTTTCATGTTTTTTTGCCTAATTTATCTATCTAAATGTTTGAACTATTTTTTAAAGCATATATCTACTAGTGTTTTCTTCTACTAGATAAAGTCTTGGATATGTCCAGCGCGTTCATCAGGTTAGCCAATATGAAATGGAGAACAATCTGGACAATAATGTTAAATTGAATTAAAGGACATGTCCCGTTTTTGGATACCATGTGGTAAAACCGACCTTAATAATGCAATAAATAAAATAATATAAAACTAATTTCATCATCATTGCAATTTTTATTTGTTTCTCTTTTTTGTAAATTACTGTCTGATTCCCAATAAATAAAAAACCATTCGAATGCCCAAAAAAATAGTTATTCATGTGTGCATTCCAATTTGACAAAATTTTAATTTCAAATATACAGTTTAAAACATGTGATCACACTTATGACCAATCCCGGGATTGAGAAAATCTGAATCCCGAAATCGCGGAATCATAAAATGGGTTCGGGATTGGATAACCTAAACTATTTGAGCATATATCCACAAGTTTTTCCTTCTAATTTGGCCGGAAATACAAAATAAATTTTTTTACATCTCAAGCGCGTTCATTGGGTTAATATCTAGATTAAATCTTTATTTACTACGAATATCGCAACAACATATAATTTAAAGTACGCATTTGTACTGATTATCATGTTTAAAATGGCATTATTATGTCATCAAAAACCTTAAGGCTAAGCTTTGTGGTTTCATGAATTAAATCTTTTACTCTTCAAATTATAGAGAGTGCCACTGACCAACTCATTTATCAAATATTACCCAATGTACGGCTCAATCTTTATCTTTGTCAATTACGCTTGTGCAACAATTATTTTACAACAAAGCGAATTGTTTTTTGGGGTTTCATCAAGAACTTTGTGAAATAAAGGTTTTTTAGTATGATAGTCGTTATTTAGCTCACAGGAAAAGAGCAAAAACAGCGTACTTCATGATTTTTACCTCACTCTTTCAAATTATGGTGTCTTTTGTTTTGTTTTTCTTCCTTGCCTCATCTAACGTCAGTATTTCCGAAGACATGTCTAAGATGATGTCTAAGATATTGAGGATGCTTCCATTAATAAAACATATTATTTACGTTTTTTAAACCTTTATGTATAATGTTTTAATATTTGACTAAAAAAAAGCCAACAATTAGATGAAGATTAGATACATAAACTAACAACATGCTTATTAATTAAAAATGAATTGCTTGTGATCCAACCTTTTGCAGGGTTATTGCTGCTGGTATAGTTTAACAGCATAAAACATTTATTTAGCGTTCCATATGAATTCCTTGTAGTCTTTTTTGGCAAATAAATATGTAATCTCTTATACAAGTTACAAAACGAATAATAAGATATCTTTTAAAAAACAAAACACAATTTGTTTGTACTACTTCCACATATTTATAATGATCAGGACCGGTTTCGCTCATCACGAGCATTATCAACGCTCGTGATGAGCGAAACCGGTCCTGATCATTATAAATATGTGGAAGTAGTACAAACAAATTGTGTTTTATTTTTTAAAATATAATGTCTTTCCACCAAGAATTGACAGTTAACACCTTAAAAGTAAATAAGATATCTAATGAGATGCCGGGCACATACAAGGGATGGGTGCAGAACGGACAGCTACCATAGACCTGACTTATCTTTGAATGCTGAAATACGGCTTAAAGGCGCACTTGCATCCCCTGCAACAACTTCTCAGTAAACTTGGCTAACGGTAAGGGAGTCACAATTCACGAAAATGTGACCTGCTCTGATTGAATAGTTACCGGAACATAATGCTGCTCAGCGTGCTTTACAAGGTATTGGTGATAATAAGAATTCAGGTACTGTGTATTCACAGGGAAATCAAACCGGTTTCTTACCTGGACGATCCTGTGGGGACCGTATTCATATTCTCAGATGACTTCTTCAGCAAACCAAAGAGTTCGATGGTGTGTTGCTTTGTGGATTATTATAAGATATTTGATAGTCTGCACCCAGCCTGCTCTGCCCTATGGCACATATTACAACTGTATTGATTTCTAATCAAGATAATTGCCATCATCAAATTCATGCACGAGGGCAGTGAATGCTGCATAAGAATCAGTGACTTAACTTCAGAATGGTTTGGGACCTCAACTGGGGTTAGACAGGGCTGTATCTTAGCTCTGTTCCTCTTCATTATAATCTTCGACTTCCACTCAAGTGCAGAGCAAGACACGTAGAGAGTCGATAACTCCGGGTACTTGGGAATACACGTCATGGAAAATGGCAATCCGCGTTAAGAGCTCACGATCAGATTAGGGATAGTTGGAGCAACTTTCAACACAATGCGGAAAGTCTTGGACGGTTGTAAACGGTCACAACCATTTGCCATCTATATTCAACACATGCATTATGACACATCTGATTAATGTTTGCGGGTCATGGCACTTCACTTAAGTACAGGGAAACCGTATACATGTAGCAACGTTCACGTGATCAGAATGGATTCTTCAAATTTAGTTCACACACTTGTAGCGATTGTCCCTGAGCTTTTTTGATGGTAATTGCAAATGCGAGTCGCACCGGAAACTGCAGACGTTTGAGTTTGACTGGCATATCTGTCGGAATCATTGGATTCGTGGCAATAGTACATCCTCTTCTTTAAATTTTTCATTTAAGACCATAAATTGGACATTAACAGTTGACTCCACTTGTTGTGTCACACACGAATCGAAATATCGCTGCTTGTACGTATCGTTTTTTAGATTTTAGATAATTTTTTCAGAAACATTCACGGATGTGCGTACAACAACTCATCAAAGTTTCATTAAAATCGGATTAATGGTAAAAAAACGCATAAGAGACAAACAAAGAAACAAACAAACATTCATTTATATATATACATAGATTAAATAACCAAAGTTCACAGTATCTTCCTTGTGCGGCTTGTTGAAAACCCTTTGTGTTAATAAATGGATATAATAATACAAATAAAGTCTTTTATACTCAGTAGACTTTGAGTATATTATAATTATATGATGTTAAATACATCACTAAGTATCTTCTACTTTAGTAACACACTGTATAGCGAGTGGGATATCTGAGAATGAAACTTTCCAAACCGGAAGATAATCGATCAAGGTTTTTCCGACGCTAACAAGTTTTCCTCTCACAAACTCGGGAAAAGTAGTTGTTACACAACAAACAACCACAACAAAGTATCATACGATCTCAAGCAAAAACTGATACTATAATCGTAGCCTCAAATAATTAGGTGGGCAGTATTTGCTTTCATTTTCCTAAATTACGTAAGAAATATGTAGTTTAGTTATCAGTATATCGACAGTGTTTTGGCCAATTAATGTGACCCTCAAAATTGAAATTGTTAAGGAGAGAGTAAAAATTGGTTTTATTGAAAACATTTATATGGTGAGTTACGTTATAAATCTTTAAAATGCATTCCAGTAAACTCTCATGTTTGCAGATACGGAACTATACGTAGGGAGTGTCGTTATAATATTGGCTTACATCAAGTGAGGCGGGTCAGAATTTTTAAACATAAAACCAATCTAAAATGATGTTTCCCTTCCAAAATGTGGTTAATTTACATCATTTGGCCGAGACCTGCTCTATCGTCATTAAAATGAGATCCAATCATTTACTTTTTTTCGTATTTTTGACGGTTATATCCATTGGTCAAAACACCATCGACATTATTTACTCAAAAATTACTTGTTTTAAGACTCTTATGGAATACTTAAAACAAGATTTTTCCCTTCTGCCAATACGAAGATATAATATTATCTCCAAGCAATATTCATCCATATTCATTTTTTTGACATTTACCTTTACGTTTATACAAAAATGTAATATGTAAAATCTGATGTATGCAGATTAAACGTAGGGATTGTAGATATAATAGTGGCTTACATCAAGTGGCTTGGTCAAAATTTTTAAACTTAAAACTAATGTAAAACAATTTTTCTTTTCCAAAAAATGGTCAATTTTTTTTTCTACAATATAATATTTTTTACCATGTCCGCTCCCAGTTTGAAGTGTAAGGCCTACCAATGGAGGTATCTCAATGTAAGCATTTCTACGAGAATCGCTTGTTACTCAAGATATTTGGAAAGTCCCAAGTTAAATAAATATACTAGTATAAAAATATTAAATTAAGCAAAACACACACAATATACATATATATGTATCGTATCCATCATTTGCATTGAGAAAATGCTGACAGATGGCACTGCCGTCTTTTAAGCTCATTATTAATAAACAAGTATATCCCTAATATTTTCGATGGATTCGGCGGTAACATTGTAGAAAATTCATTCATTAATACAATATTAATATTGATAACTTAGTAAATGCCTAATGACAATGATATAAAAGGTCAAACCCGGGTCGTAAGTAACCGAACACAATAAATGGCTATGTATCATATTTGAATGATTAAAATTGTATGTTGAAATTCCATCAAGCACCCTCGGTTGATATTTTAAATTAAATGTTTTTTTTTTGTTTTTGTTCAAAGTACGAATTTCTGGTATAAATAGGAATAACAGATATTTTATTCATGTATGGAATTTTCAGTATTACAAAACTCATATTATCTGTACCATTTTTATTTTATCTTTTAGTCTAGCAATACAGTAGGGCCCACAAAGGAAGCATATTGATTTTAATAAATATTATCTATGCCATTGTGAAAAATAAAAAAAAACTTTGTTTCTGTTACATCCCGTGTGATAAAGAGTACTTTTTTTCAGAGCAAAAAAAAAGTTTTCAAAAATGTAAAATAAGGTATGCATTGGTACATCTAATACTGAAATTATTGATTTATTTAAATTTCGGTTCGAAACAGTTGTTTGGTCAAATAACAATACGTTGATTGAATTGGCATTTACTTGGTAGAACTCCATTATATTAGGATAAAACATCAAAGTGTTTAGTTCTGAAAAATTAAATTTGGTATTTAATAGCAATTCCGCTTAACGCCATCGTCAGAACTATACTGAAACTTATTTTAGGTATGTATAATGTTGAGAAGAGATAGACAATATTATGTCATCTCACGTATTCAATTCATCGCCGGTATGTCAAGATTTGTGTGATAAGAACCTCATATTAAATCTTTTATTTTAATGATAAATTAAAAACACCTCGTAAGCTCCTTTTCCAACAACACAATTGTACCTTGAATAATTTGATTTTAAATAAATATTATGATATTTGAATACGTGAAATGACATATCTCTTCTAAACAGTATATATAGCTAATATTTTAAAAAATAAAACACGTACAAAAAATAATGCTCGTGATGAGCGAAACCGGTCCTGATCATTATAAATATGTGTAAGTAGTACAAACGAATTGTGTTTTATTTTTTAAAATATAATGTCTTTCCACCAAGAATTGACAGTTAACACCTTAAAAGTGATATATAGCTAAGCTAAAATAAAATTAAACATAGTTCTGACGATGGCGTTAAGCCGAAATAGCTATCAACTACCTAATGTAATTTTGTAGAACTAAATACTTTGATATTTTATCCTATTAAAAAAAAATACCTTCTTAATTTTTGTTGTATCGTTTTTCGTCAATTATTCCAGAAGTCCTTCTGCTTTACCTTATTCACTGTGATGAACATTTGCATTTTTCAATGTATAGTTTTCTATTTCTCTTTACAGTTTGAATTATATAATGACCTGTGGTAATAGCTTTTTACAGGTGTTATTCTATCCAACATAAATTGTTATTTAAAAAAACGATTTTGTTTATATTTTTTTTTAAATTACATCACTATTTATAATGAAACAAGTTTAGGTTATTTATACGACTTTTGAATGTTGCGTGACTGAGTAAATTTATAGGAGGCCAGGTCTAGATCGCTAGCACGCTTTGCTTCATCGTATTTAGTATTCATTTCGTTTGATATTGTTCTGTAAATAAATAACAGTTGCTTTTTTATGCAGCAAGATATGGCGTTTTCATTTCACTAAAGTAAATGTACCAGTAGTTGACCTTTTTCAATAATAGTGCCCAAAATACTACACGCGGGATTGCTTTAAATTGTAGAGTTCAGACAAGTGAAACAATCTTTTGTCGGATTTAAGAACTAATACATCACCATATATATATATATATGACATTGTGTCATTGGTGTCAGAGCGGCCATTTGAAAACAACACCTTATGCATTAATTATTTTATTATGAATTGCTTAAGAGTTTTATTAAAGATATCAATGAATGTAAGTATATGCTACTTGATTCAACCAAGAGTGGTCTTACAGGAAGCTCTGATGAAAGGTTGTCATGAAACTCTCTGATTGGCATGGTCAACTACTGACACAGAAACATGGTTGTTTAAAATTGAACACAATTTTTTTATAACAGGCTTTTTTCTAATTTTTGTTATATCATATTAATTAAGACATTTGATCCATTATGAATACACTTGCTTTGTCATCATTCGGTGTAATGCTAAACGTTAATAATTATTTTTGTTAAATTTTTCTCTTAAACGGTCAACCACTGGTACGTTTACCTTATTTGAAATACTGTTTGAATGCTTTGAAACTGTCATTCTAAACACGCTTTATAAACAATTTTCAAAAAAGCATGCTGCTTGTAAGCTGTATTTAAACACAGAAAATTTCTTTTGGTGGTGAGAAACTCAAAATAAAATGAAAAAAAGGGTAATATAAAATTCAAATTGGTAACTTAGTTGTTCCACTGGCTTTGTTTCTAACATAACGCGTTTTCCTTTTTAAAAAAGCATCTTCTGACTAACTATATCTCAAGGTTATTTATTTCTAAAGTAAACAGTAATTATTTATTTCTAATTGAAACAATAATATCGGCTAATTGAAATATAATATTTGTCGGCCTCAGCGGTCTACTGGTAAGTGTTTGCCGTAGGGATCAGGTGAGCCCTTTTTTTCAATTTAAATTTGTGATCTTGGACATGAATTATTTCTAAAAATTCTCATTGAGTTTATCTCGTATAATGTTCTAATTTTCAAAATATTTGGCGCATTCGCTGTCAGTTGTAATGTCAGATATTTTTTTAAAGTAATTAAAATTTACAAAAAATAAAAAAAATATATCGAATACGTAAATGATTAACGAATCTCATAAAATGTTTACTAAAATAACTAATGGTTAAGTAATAAATGGAAAATCTTTAATTCAATGATTTTCTTAAAATTCAATTATCTCAAAACAAGGCATTTTGACTTAACGCCTAATGTCAGTATAAAGACGATATATTAAAATAACTTAATGATTGAATATATATAGTTTTTATTTACCAGTCTACTACTAATGAATATTAAGACTTTTTTTGAATTCCTTTCTCTGCTATTGCAAGTAACATATCTCATATACCAAGTCTCATTTTATGTAAACCAAATAATTATTTATGAAAACGTATAAACGTGTTTTGGCCAATTGATGTAACCCTCAAAATTGAAATTGTTCAGGAGAGAGTAAAAACTGTTTTTATCGAAAACATTATGTAAAATAATTATTCAATATTTTATTTTACTAAGCTAATGTTTAATACTTTTTCGTTAGGACAAAAACTCGCATATATTCGCCAAAGTCTACAAAGAAGCGAACATTAAAATAAGTTATTTCACAAAAAGAATGACGATAAACTTCACGTTGAGAAACGAAAATGTATTCATTGTTCAACAATTTTGCGTAAAACATTAATAATTCAGAAAGCTAAAGAGTAATCATTTTTTTTATTACTTCGTAAATAATGTATGACCAAATTTCACATTTAAATGGGTCATTTAACAACCCTACTTTCCTTACTGCTAACTCGTGGTTAAAGAGCTTTGGTATAAACGTAAAGGGAAATGTCAAAATAATGAATATGGATGAATATTGTTCGGAGATAGTTATGTAGTGGAATATTTTTTTTCCATAATATTAGAAAGGGAAAAATTTTGTATTCCATAAGAGTCTTAAAACAAGTAATTTTTGAGTAAATAATGTCGATGGTGTTTTCGCCAATAGATATAACCCTCAAAAATACAAAAAAGAGTAAATGATTGGTTCTCATTTTAAAAACGACAGAGCAGGTCTCGGCTAAATGTAAATTAGCCACATTTTGGAAGGGAAACATCATTTTACATTGGCTTTAGGTTTAAAAATTCTTACCGGGTCATTTGATGTAAGCCACTATTATATCGACACTCCCTACGTATAGTTCCGTAGCTGCAAACATGAGAGTTTACTGGAGTGCATTTTGAAGATTCATAACGCAACTCACCACATAATGTTTTCGATAAAAACAGTTTTTACTCTCTCCTGAACAATTTCAATTTTGAGGATTACATCAATTGGCCGAAACACTGTCGTGTACGTTTTTATAACTAATTATTTTACATAATTTTGGCTGCCAATGTGGAGCATATGGACTGCCAATGGAGGTATCTCAACAAAAGTTTTCCTACGAAAACTACTCGTTACTCAGTTGCTTAATCTCGCTTTTTTGAAGAGAGTAAGGATTGAAGGATAGGACTAGTACGATTAGCTAATTGCTCTTGCTACGCCCCGTTTTTACCGTATATTTATTTTATAACATATTTTTATGAATTAAATACATAAAAAAATATTTTTAAATAAATAATGTAATGATTTAAATTTCACGATAGTATAATAATATAATTCATTTTTAATGACCGAATTGAAGGTACTACATAGTATATATTTGTACCTGAGAGGCTAATAGTCCTATGTATATATATAAACTTTAATTTTTTTTAGGAAGGGCAAAAAAGTTTTTCTAACACGGCTATTATATATCAATAAGCATGGTTAGTTTTCTCTTATTGTTTTCGTTATTTTGCAGTTGGATAGATAAGTGACTTGTAGGATTGTTAACGCCGTAAATGCACTCTGACATAGGACTTATTTTGGATAGGGTTTTTTGGTAACCACAGTTAAGTAATGTAAGTTCACATAGTTTTATTTACGCATATAAAGATCTTAAAATTAAAAATAAAGGGACATTTATAACTCAATTTTGCTATTTTTAACACATGACTAATATCCTCTGACGTACAGATATTTATTTACAATACAAAGTAAACACTGAGTTAATAAATAATATGCTGCATAATATATAATTATTAACCTCACCATTTTCGATATAGAACCGAACACTACCCTATCTCAATAAATCAATACCTTCAAATACAATTGTTTGCCGAATTTTATGAATATTATTAGAGTTTTTTTTTTTAAATAAAACACAATTCATCTGTACCACTTCCACATGTTCATAATGGTCAGGACCGTTTTCGCTCATCACAAACATGTGGAAGTGGTCTCCACCAATAATTGACAGCTAACACCTTAAAAGTGAATATTATTAGGTTTAATATGTGTATTTAGCAAAATCATTTTATTAATAAAAATAAAAATAAAATAAGCTTTTTATCATCTGTTATAATAGAGTATTTTTGTTTTTAAAGAAATATATTAATCTTTTAAATTTAATAATAAAAAAAAATTACAGAATAAGTTTCAAAACATTTAAATATTGTCATTTTTATGTTCTTGCGAGTTTTTTTCTTGTTGGACGATAACCTATGGCTTATTTTTTCTTTATTAATTCATGTATTACGTGAGCACAATTTATACAACACTGGTTGTTTTCTCTAGTGAACAAATATTTTTTCAAGCTTAACTGATCCTTTTCTCACATAATACAATTATAATTAAGACAAAGAATATTGTGAAAGACACAGCGCCACACTAGCCAACAGCCTTTCACAGAAAAGATTGTAATGAACGAAGGGTGTGTAATTATGTTCGAAAAAGCCTTGCCGAGTAAGGTTCTACCTCACAAAAGTGAATTATTTGTTCCTTTATCAAGATATATTGGTTCCATTGGGTTTTGTTTGGATCTTTAGTATTGTGTCTGTTTATTGAATATTGTCAAGCACAGTTCAATTATATTGATTCAGTTAAATGTTAGACACAAGAAATGTTATTTAGAAAATAAGTAAGTTGCCTAATCTATAAATATAAAAATGAAGACTTGTTTGTCCTATATGTATTTCTTTACAATTTATCCAATTTCGATCAAACTTTGGTGAGTTGTTGTGCGCACACCCGTGAAGGTTTCTGAAAAAGTCTAAAATCTAAAAAAAAACCAAATACGTACAACTAGCAACATCTCTACACCAGACGGAAAAACAAACAACATATAGGTATGTCGGGCTCGGCTGGATAAAGACAATTCAGATTCGGGCTAAGGCCTGGCCCGGGTAAGGAATTCAAATATAAGAAAAATATTTCGTACTACATTCGCGGGGTCATGAGTCAGCCAAAAGGCAATAGTTTTCATAAGTAAAATAATTTATATTATATGTGCTATGAACATCGTTGGAAATATGGAAACAATAACTTATATTGTTTGAAAAGTATAAATGAATTACTAAATATATTAAAACATAAATTAGTCATTCGAAAAATAAATCTGGGCTTCTGGTCGGGTGTGGGTAAAAAATGTGAAATTGAGACTTGGACTCGGGACAGGCCGGGCTCGGACCGGGTAATTTTATGAAATTTCGGCCAGTGCAGACTTCTAATCCAAAAGCACTTCAATAAACAAAATTTAATCACAAACCCTTTCTTTCTTTGAGTGACATTGCAAAGCATGCCGGGTACTCACTAGTATCATATTATAAAAATAAGTGTTTGTTTGTTTGTTCCTTATGCACTCCTATACCATTCATCAGATTTCGATGAAACTTTGGCAAGTTGTTGTGCTCACACCCGCAAAGGTTTCTGACAAAAAAATATAAAAAATCTAAAAAAACAAATATGTACAAACAGTCACATCTCGGAAAACTTTATGATTTATTCGTGTACGCACCAGACGGGAAACAAAATAAATGGAATTAAAACACAATCATTTTCTTTCTTTGAGTGACATTGCAACGTACGCCAGGTACAACAAAACATTGATGTTTGTCATTAGTTATTTGCTTATCCAGGAGTAATTTTGATTATACATGATAAGTATAATTAAATATATTTATCAAAACAAAATACTTTATAATATAAAATAGATTACTTTGTTATTCCTCTGGCTGTGTTACTCAATGTGATACGTGTTTAGCACCTAACTGGTGTATGAATACCTGTCACATTCAATTATGAGTGCATTAGAATTATGATTTTCTTCTTTATTAAGCAGTAAATAATTATGAGTAACCAATTTTATTTGCCTCTATAAACATTATTTAGATTTGGCTATATTTTTATAGCACTTTATCTAATAACCATAAAACGGCAACTACTCTTCCCAGATGCGAATGAGTGCATATATATATTCCTTTATTAGATATTTACGAAGCCGTTATTCTGATAGGCCATTAAATATAGTAGTTTGGCAAAAGTCGTAAAACAACTTCCGTTCTTCCAAGATATGAGAAGTGTTTTCATTTCAATAAAACATAAAAAATCCTTTCAGTTCCCTTGACTAATTTTTAGAATAGAGATTGTTATAAGTATTCGTTTGCCACATTTTTAAAATGAAAGCTTTAAGTAAATGACGGGTCATTAAAAATTTTTTAAATCAATTAAGCATTGAATTTGAGTTGTTGAAATTTTGTACACTTTTATGTATTTCGTCACTAATCAACACGAATGAACTCGAACTGATAGACAGTAAATAGTTTATATCTGCTGTAACGAGTTCATTGGCTTTGTTGTAATTACAGATATTTTAATATTTTGAAATAGATTCGCCGCCGAATATTGCGGTCGATGGCGTCGAGAGATTGTTGTTGCCTTTTCCGTGCGCGAGGTAGGTCCAGCTTCTATGACGTGTGATCGCGTTCTGTCTATCGCCTTGCGTTCGTCTATGGTATCCATGTAATATAGGTATCTTAGATTTCGTTCAATGTTGTCAGCTTGTATTTGTTATGTGATGACCGCCATATTTATTCGTTTAACACATATCGTTTACATAAATATAAAAACTGAAAAATTTTCTCAAGAGGTGAAATATGTTTTACACGTAAGTGCACAGGCAGTGTAATAACAAAGTTATCAATTTTAATGTAATAAAAAAAACCATTGATGTTTTATAAAAGCTGAAAATCGTCATCTTACTTTGCAATGTTTCCAACTGACATTTCTGCCTAAAATGACTTCTTGATTAGAAAATGTATTCAGCGATGTGCTGCTATGGGTTTGCAATACCTCTGCCGAGCTGATTGCTAAAATAATTTTAGTTCGGAGAGTTGGTTCTTAAAATACGGACATTTTTTAATTATCAAAGTTTTACAAAATATTTTATCAAAATACTTGATCCAATATGGATAAAGTAAAAACTTGCGGCCGTTAATATTATGATTCTAAGTAAAATTATTAATTTCAAAATAAAGTTAAATGATTTCAGAGATTACATCGATAATATTTTAAAAGATAGTCGCGATGAACTTCCTGAAACGGTTATAAAAGCTAAAAATATTATTAATTCAATTGTAATAAGCTCTGCAGAGGCGGAACGAGGCTTTTCGTTAATGAGTACTATTTTTTCATAAAAAAGGGCAACTTTAAGTATTCCACATATAATATCAGACTTAATGACCATAAATTTGATAGGTTTTCATCTGACTTCTTGAGATTCCACACCATTCGTTAAACCATTCGTCGAATTACATCCCGTCAAAACCCACAATACTATTATAATTGTAAAATCACTGGTATTTCTAAAAGAAGTTGAAAAGCGGCAATTCGCCACTCTGTTAATATGGTGTTTACAAAATAAGAATTAGGGCGATTCCCGAAATTTTAACTCAGGTATCAGTGTGGCTCTCAGACGTATAATATCTTACCTCTTAAATAATATTTGTCGCATTTGTATCTTCTATATAAACGTTAGACACTGTTTACTGTCTCTCAGTTCGAGTCCATTCGTGTTCTCGAATGCCTGAAGATGCCGAAAGGCGAAACCCGGGTCGTTAGTGACAAAATACATGGAAGTGTACAAAATCTCAATAATCCAAATTTCTATCATATACGTTGATTTCAGTGTCATATATTGTTTAATGAGAGAGTAAGCAGTATTTCGGAGTTCTATTCACACTTTTTTTTCATAAATATGTTACTAAGAATCGATAGAACTGTTTATTATCACCTCACAGAAAAAACATACAAAGCGCAGTTTATTTTAAAGGTTGTAACATCATGTCGAACATTCTTTGCTCGATAGTTAGTGTGTTTTACTCTATACTTCTATCGTTCTATCGATATGGTCAATACCGAAAGTTAGCTGAGTTCGTTTAAGCATTCAAAGTATGTATATAATGTGTTATTATTCTGTTTTATTATAGTAATATTATTAACTTATAAAGTTCAGCGAGTCATGATAATATTAATAAATATCTCAAAACGTTTTGTTTGATAAAGTTAAAATAGGCGTTAAAACCTTTTCAAACAAATTTTCGTTGTCAGTTCGAATTAAAGTTTTAGGTACTCATTATTTCCTTACATTCAGATATACTTTAATTACTAAAATCATATGAAAAACAATTAAAACAGTTATTAATGTCAATTTATTTTTCTAATTTACACCATTTGGTCGAGATCTGCTCTGTCTTCTTTAAAATGAGAACCAATCATTGACTCAATTTCGTATTTTTTCAGGGTTGGCCAAAACACTTTCGATATGATCAATCAAAAATTCAAACGCTCGTATCTTAAAACATGATAAAGAGCAATTAGTACTTTCTGTCTTAAAATTCTTCAAGTCAACATGATTGCATGGCATGTCTGCAAAAACTTGCTTGGATTCGTTCTCCAGTCTTACGTTTGGCAACATTTGTTATCTTAAAATGTAAAAACTTATCGAACGCATGCATCCACTAAAGGATAGATAATGGATAATGATCGCGATGAAAAATGAGATATATATTCCGAGACGCCCAAATAATGTTCTTTAATGGCGAAAGGCGTGCCTGAAACAGCCCTCAATGTAAATTCATACTTGAAAAAATCATTTATATCTATCAGAAAAATCCGCCGAAATGAGAATGATGTATTACTCAATTATTTGATACCTCTTACACACGCCGCCTTATGGCTGAATACATATTTTTGTATCGGAATAATTTAAAAAATGTCTTGCTAGAATTGTGATAAGTGTATTAGAATTATACAAATTTTTTTTGAACGGAAAGAAATAATTTTATTACAATAACGTATTCACATTTCTTAGAATATGATCTAGACAGATTTGTCTCAGTTAGGAGACTTTTCATCCGACGACAAAAACATAATTAAACATGACTATTTATATATAAGACGAAATTCTTTGCATCTAGCATTCTTTTAACGGAAATACCAATAATAATTTCATATTACAAAATCGATAGCCAATTTCGTATCGGCTTTTCCCGTCACAGATGATAATATCGACGACGCTGATGATCATAAAAGGAAAAATATCTCATCTGAGTATACTTACCTATGTAAATTATAGATAGTATTATAAGAATAATAAATTATGAATGATATCCACAAGGAGATATCGTCATTCTTAAATTGCCAATATTTATGCAATCGTCAATACTAAAGTCTTCTTTATTTTATATCTGTTGTAGATATACGAAAGCTCGTATCCTATTTAATATTATAATTCAGTTTTTATGATTACAATGTAAGTCGTATATTACCATCATTACACTATTACTGTGGCGTTATCGCAAAAATTTTAAGTCCGATTTTGTCATATTGGGCTTATTCTCGCAATAAAATATCTGCAAGCAATGTGGTTTCAAAATTCAGTATGCTAGTCATTAGTGTCATTATCCATTGAATAAGAATTGTATCTATTAGAAATTATCCATTTAATTTGAATTTTTGTTAACTTGCCAAGGTTAATATTTTTCTTGTAATGTAAGCTCAGGCAAAACTGATATACAGAATAGTCAATTTTAATTTGTGATAACTTACAAGTATAGGTACCTGAATAATTATCATTTGAATAGGTGATAGCTAAACAATGAAAACATAATGAAATATTTGAAAATTTTCATATTAGCTGAGTTTTATTACAATTCTGTTTTTGATTGCAAATAATAGTTCTGACGAAGGCGTAGAGCCGAAATAGTTATCAACTACCTGATAAAAATTTTGTAGAACTAAATACTTTGTAATTTAAGACATCGACTGAGGGTGCTTGATGGAATTTCAATATCAAATTTGGATTATTGAGATTTTGTACACTTCTATGTATTTTGTCACTAACGACCCGGGTTTCGCCTTTCGGCATCTTCAGGAATTCGAGCACACGAATGTTCAGTTCGAGTCCATTCGTGTGCTCGAATGCCTGAAGATGCCGAAAGGCGAAACCCGGGTCGTTAGTGACAAAATACATGGAAGTGTACAAAATCTCAATAATCCAAATTTAAATACTTTGTTATTTTATTCTATTATGACTATTTATAATATAAACAACACGAAGTAAAAACATAGACAATAATGTTTTTCTCCTTACCTCCTTAGCTGCCTACTCATAAATTGAAGAAATAATAATAATCTACATCTTTTTGTGTTTAAAATCTTACTTGAAGGACATGTTTAGAAATAATATTATTATTCATCTCACATTCACTAATCTAAAAAAATTGACGTAGCAAAGGTTTATTTTAATACATGTTCTTTACTAGCCCTTTTATTGTACTCTTATCGACTTTGAAAAAAGAAAAGTTGAATGACTGAAGAAAAATCCGTCCTCCATAAAACAACTTATATTTAAATGCACAGTTATAGTACAGTTATGCTCCTCATTGAAGGTGGACATGGTTTGTTGAAAAGCTCTTAATCATTTAAAAAATGATAAAAATAAGTTATCATAAGTTCTCTCTTTCAAAAGTATATCCGTGCTTCAATGAAATAATTCAAAATACAATGATTTTATTATAGATCAAAGTAAAAGAGTGGTTTTAAAATCGAAATAACATTTAATTTTATGGATGCTTTCTGTTTTAATTAAGAGTATTTATAATACTATTTTAAAGCTAACAAAGTTTCCTTTTGATCATTTATTCCTTTCAACCCCTGGCATTTAAAAATAGGAATACGCTACTGCTTAACTGTCTTATTTTCCGTTTTATTATAAATATGTTTGCGATCTGTTTACCTAACCCAAGGAGGTTCTGTATGAAAGGGAAGCCGCCATTCACGTGAAAAAAGCTCGTCGAAAAATACGGTGGCATTAAATTTATTTAAAAATTATTTGTAACATTTTAAGTGAATGCTTTATTGGTGACTGTGTTTTTATATTGAAATTTAATCAATCGATCTGCAGCTTTTTGCCAAAAGCTTAGAGGTATAGTATTTTTCACATTTCAGGATTTTAAAAGCTTAAATACTGTCAGGAATCAATAGTATTTTGAGTTGCAGATTAGATGAGTTGCAGATTAGTGTAGATTTACTTAAATGACACCACATTCAGCAAAATAAATAAAAGTGTTACATTTTCAATCAATGACACAACTTAAACCTGTTACTGTCTAGTATCTTAATAATAATCTTAATAAATCAAGCTAAATTTGACATCCGTATTAAAATTACTTTTTTTAATATCATGTTGACAGTTTAAGAAATCTACTCTAGAGAAATACCCTGCCGAACTCACGTACTCAGCAGATAGTTGCACTTTTCGTAAATTAGGCCAAAATTGTCTCAATTCAGGCTACAAGCAATTTCACATATTCGGCGTAACGTATAAATAAAGTCTATTGAATTCATTTTTTTCAATGTCAGATTTATTTTTATTCTATACATTTTTCAACGTGTCATACTGCAATATAAACACATCCATTATATGAGAGAGTAGAAAGAAACACGAACGTCTGTCTGGCCGCTCGAGAGAGGAAGGTGGAGAGCGGGGAGAAGCGGGGCGCGGTGGTCAACACGCTTCAAGGCCTGCGTCCTGGGACAGGACAAAACAAAGGATGAGTCACAGGTTCTTTTGTCTGCCATTAAAATCCGGTCGTAATCCGTATACTCTTTCTCGTTTATTGCAATTAGTTTCCATAATTTTCTTGAAGACAGTTACACAAACAGATTTACACATTTTTAATTTAAAACTCTGTAAGTGGTTTTACTAGCAAGCGGTGGACTAAATCGCCGCTTCGTGGCTGACGACTCCCCCCGGGAAAGATCGAGAAGCGACTCTCTTTTTTTAAGAAGCGCACGCTTTTTGTTCACTTCCAACTGTAAACAAACAGCGGCAACCAAACAAATATGACAAACTCTAAAACGCCTCAGGAGGGGTATTTCATTTTAAAATTTGCATTAATAGAAAGAGTCTGCAGACTGGTTTTGAAGACCCTGTCCGCCCCATAAGTACGGGGCGGTGTCATATAATGAATAAATACTTCAGCTATATTACAATCTAGGTCGAAAAGTTCCGGGAAATGAAAAGTATTTTCATATATGTACGAAACACATTTTATTTTAGTGTTTGGAAGAAAGTACTCGAAAATTTTTAAATTAAGATATTTTTCATAATTTATAATAACAAAACAAAATGTTGATTTTTTTATAACTTAACTGTGTCGAGTTGTGTCATAAATTTAAAACAATACAAAAAAGTCTGCTTTTAAAAATTAATTAAACAAACGGATTGCATAAATGGTAAATATCTTTTTATCAGCCATCAATAGGGGATGTTGGGGTGGTTTTATATTATTTTACTTTGTAAGAATTTGTTGTATACATTATAAATTTAAAGGTACGTAAATATATACTTTACAAAATATTCAGACTTTGACTGTTTATTGGCATTGGAATGCTGTCAATTACCCGTCATGTTTTCAAAAAAATATCCTTTTAATTTGATGCCCGTCCTGAGATAAAATTTTCCTTTACTCTTAGCAATTTCAATGAATTTTCTTTTCACTGTCTAAATATTTGTAAGCAAAATATTTATCTCATATTTCTTCGCAAATTATTCAATCAAAATGTACTCTTTTGCGATATTTCAAAAAATGTTTCATACGTTTCAAAAATATTTTCGATTTCAAAGTTTTCAAGCTTTATTTGACTGAAACGCTGAATTGTTCAGAATGAAGGTTTGATATTCATTATTTTTGAACGCAGACAGTGTTATTGATACCTTATTTTATAATGATCAATTATTGAACGACAGTTGGAAATATCTTTTAAAACTTTCATTCTTGTATATTATCAATTCATCTAAAATTACTGTTCGTGAGAAAATATTTATTTTAATTGTGTTATTTATTTATATTTCAAATTTGCCATTACATACATTATATTATACATTTAGGCCTCGTATAACACGGTCATATGGTTCCACAAAAACGTTGCGTAATACAAATCCGTGTTATATGAGGTTATACGAGGCTGTCTTTTACTTATAATTCTATATGTTCGACTCTTTTTCTACATCGGTTGTGAGTTTTCTTTATCTCAGGGCTCTGTATTTCGTGATAAGCGGTCAATGTCTGTTGTAATTCCTTCTTGAACTTTAATCTTCTTTCCATTATAGGATCATTTTCTATAAAAAAAATGCTGAAACCGTGTTATATAAAGCGTGTTGTACAAAAATATGTCACAATTCATCAACCGTGTTATGCGAGGCCCAAATGAATTTTTACAAAACTTGGACATATCTTAACAAAATCTAACTTAAACTTTTATAATACACCAAATCCATATTTTTACGTGATACATTGGTTCCAGAAATGGATGCGTAGCAAAAAAATCATGTAAAAAACACATAAAAACAACATTTTAATTAATAAAAAAAAATAACATCAAATATCACCATTTTGTATTCTACCAGCACATCTTTAAGTATATCAAAGTAAAATACTCGTTGATTATTTTCTTTTATAGTTTTCTTCACCGAAAATGTGTAGCCGGAGTAATATATTTTCCCTCCTAAAGGTCTCCTAGCATTTCTGAATTCACAGTTTGGCAGAATAAAGCCGCAGATTTCCACCCAAACAAGTTGTTACCGAAGCCTTTTGAGATGGGGAAAATAACGCTAGGGATGTGTAACAAAAGACCAAACGATAGGTACTGCACAGCGCTAACGATACTACCTCTAAAAGATTGGAAAGGTTTTTAACCTTTTAAATGCACTCATTTTTTTTAAGTAAAAATAAACATTGCACTGTTCAAATAAACCAACCTTTAACAAACGTACATTGTATTACGAGTTAAAAAATAACTCATTTTGATAATTCAATTCAGTCGGGTCTTTAGCCGAGTGGTCAACATCGTTGGCTTAGATAACGTTGCTCACGGTTTTTAATTCTAATACGGACAGTTTCATAAATTGAATTGAAACATTGTGTCGCTAAAACTATGACCTTAATTACTAATCCTGTCCTAGCCTAATTCATATATCTTTACTCTCTTCAATAAAAACTGGTTGAGCAACTGAGTAACAACCAGTTCTTGCAAAACAACGTCTGTTAAGATAAGCTCCATTAAAAGTTCATATATGCACCTTGCAGGTAGCAGACATAAATTAAAAAAATGAAAATATCACAAATTAATACATTGCTCGAAACCGTTGCAAGATTCCATTATTAAGTGTTTTAGAGCACAAGGACATGAAATAATATCACCAATCAATGACTGAGTCATTTCAAAATAATCCCTACTATATAACACAAAATACATCTGTATATTTTTATGTCTGTCGGTCACAAAAACTCCTCCCACACGGTGTAGAGCAGCGACGTGACATTTTCACATGTCATTCTGGCTTCCATTTGTGGTTCAACTGTGCTATTTTCAACTATAAACTTTCAATCTCAAACTGAATACGTTATATTTTTGACGTATCAATTAAGAGCAACAGAAAACATAGCAAATAATTGATAAGCAACCGCTCCATACTAAAATAATCCGTCATGTCATCATAATAACTCAATGTGTTGAATTGCTGACTGTCATCAATATTTTATTTGCTGAGATTTTGTACATTTCCATGTACTTCGTCACTAACAACCCGGGTTTTGCCCTTCGGCATCTTGAGGCATTCGAGTACACGAATGAACTCAAACTGACAGACAGTAAATGGGGTCTCTCGCTTACATATAAGATAAAAATACGAAAAAATAGTGACGAAATACATTGAAATGCACAAAATCTCAACAATTCAAATTTGATATTGAAATTCCATCAAGCACTCTCAGTCGATATTTTAAATAAGACTATAAATATATTATAATATAAATGTCACAAATAATAACTTTTCATGCAAATTGTAAAATTTGTAAGAAAATCAATAGATTGAGCGGAAAATTATCCATCATCCAAAATTATAAAACTTGATACAGTGAAATCCTCATCTCGTGGGTTTTACAGACAGTACGCCCAAAAGGAAGACAAGCATGTTTAATGAACTAATATAAGCGACCTCTGTCTTAGGCGAAGCCGGGTAAAAAACAAAAGTTTTTATATAAATGCAAACCTAAGCAAGAACACAGTGCTCTTATGCTTTTCTTATTTTATTAAATATCGAAATGTTGCAATTTACCAGTGATCTTAAGTTAGCAGTGAATAGTATCATTATATTATTTTTAAAGCATTTTGTGGTGAATTGGTTTGAAAAATTATTTACAATATAAAATCACCATAGATAATTTTGTTATTCCACTTGTTGAATACGAATAAATTCTCATAAGTTAAGTAAAAAAGCTGTGAGCTAACATTAAATATAATCTTTCATTTAAAAATTGAAAAATATTGATATTAGTAATTTTATTTTTATTATTTAAATGTTATTATTTTAGCATGCTCTGATGAGTAATTTAACACTTAGTAATTATCAGAATTTTAGAGATTTTCAGAACTATTTTTTTGCTGAACAGGAGACCTGGAAAGCTTATTTTGTTATCTTTGCTGGGAAATTTGAACACATATTCTAGATAACTATAGGCGATTCTGGATGTTGATTAATATAGAATTTCTCGCATTTTAGAAATAAAAATAAATTAAATTGAAATTACAGTTTTAAAAAAGAGGCCAGATAACATTTGGTATTTCAACATAACGAAAAATAAACTAAAAAATAAAACAGCCATAATTTTTTAAAATTAAAAGGTGAAATGGTTGCCGAAGTATGCCAGACAGCTCACAATGAACGAGGTTTAGTGATAATCCCATAAAGAGAACTTCCTTTCAACATGACCCTTTTTTAAACATGGTGACAAACAGTTTGGAGTTGTGATCGCTCATGCATTTTATTTCCTTATCCCAATCTCCTTTGTTTTTTCACATTAAAAAATAGCAGTTCTTTTCCTTGTTCCCGGATCACTTTGAAGACATTTTTAATCTCTCAAAAATATATGTACAGAATTCTAAATATGTTACTAAAGTGTGTAATAAAAGACAGTTGAAATATCAACATACGCCCGGTTAAACAAAAACTATGAGTTTCTCCACGACTTGACACAGTTGGGTGAAGACCGGTGACATGCATCGCAGGGTATTTCACTCGGATTAGATTTTGATGGCTCAATTTTTTTTAAAGTCCAAAATTTTTAAGCCCTGGGAAACTCCCCTAATTTATATTTTGGTTTCTATCTGATTTAATTATAAAAACATATAGGCGTAGATGCAGACGTTTTATTATTATCACATACACATGCAAATTGCCATGAAATTTTTACTGACCTAAACGTCCGCAGTGCCTATAAACAATACACACAGTTCCGATGTGACGCAAAACCGAAGCAAACAAACAACAATCAGACCGTCAGTATGGAAACTAAAGAACAGCTACTTTAGATATTCAGTATTTTAATTTCAATACCGTCATCTATAACAGGTGTTCCCACTTTTAATAATGGGTAAAATATCTAAACTATAGTTCTGACGAAGGCGTTAGGCCGAAATAGCAATCAACTACCTGAATTTTTTTTTAGAAATTGATACATTGATATTTACCGTATTAATGGCGTTCTATCAAGTAATTCCCTATTCAATCAATTAATAATAACATTAACCACTTTTTATGTGTTTACTGTCAATATTTGCTGGAAAGGCATTATATTTTCAAAATAAAACATAATTTGTTTGTACCACTTTCACAGGACCGGTTTACAGTAATTATCATTCTCTATATATTTAAAAATGAATGTCTGTTTGTTGGTTTGTCCGGATCTTATAGGCTTCTAAACTACTCAACCGATCGCGACGAAACTTTCAGGAAGGACTTATTGTGATCATGCCGGGAAATATTATATAAAATAAATGTTTGTTTGTCCTTTACGCGTTCCTTTACCATTCATACGATTTCGATGAAACTTCGGTGAGTTGTTGTGCACACACCCGTGAAGGGTTCTGAAGAAAAAAATTGAAAATCTAAAATTGAAAAAAAGAATCAAATACGTACGTACAGCGACATCTAGGAAAAACCTTCTGATTTATTCGTGTACGCGCCAGACGAAAAACATAAATATTGTGTTACAACAAGTCTATGAAATTTCGGCCTGTGCAGACCTCTAATCCAAAAGCAGTTCAATAAACAGAATGAAAACACAAACCTTTTATTTCTTTGACTGGCATTGCAACGCATGCTGGTTACTCACTAGTAAATATATAAAAGTAGTAAAAACAAATTGTGTTTTTATTTAAAAAAAAAAATACCATTAATGCATTAATTTAATAAAACTCGTAAATATCAAATTATTCCATGCCTTTGAACTTTAGTACTCAATTGCAAAAAGATGTATAAAAGTGCACGTTTGGGGAGCCGAGTCCCTTGGCGTGACCGATTAGGACAAACGCCCATGAATATTGATCATACAGATACAACACAGTCATTAAAAACGTTATTCGATACAAATACTCAATTTAAATACCTTTACAATAATTATTTAATACGTTAATAATTTTTCAAATTAAAATAAAAACGTACCATGGCATTGAAGAAACAAATAATTTGTTCATTGGAGCTAGCCTCGCGATAGGAATCGAGTTTCGAACAGTCTTGTTAATAACCTACCAGAATTATTAGCGAAAAATCTTAAATTGCTAAAATATATAAGAAAAATATGACAAACATTTATATCTAACATGACAAAAATGTCGTTTGACAAAATATAGTTGACAGAATCTTAAAAATAGCTGAATTATTGAAATGTTACCCAATTGTTTGAAAGTTTACTGTCAGCTGTAAGCAAAAAATCAAAAGATTGATGCGATTAATAACTTAACTCCAAAAAAACTGTTTTTTATACACAATAAATTCTATGAATAAAGAAAATATTGTATTGTTATTCAATTAGACTAATTTAAGATATATATTGAGGGTGATTGAGAAAACTTCAATACCAAATTTGATCGTTATCTTATACAATTCTACAAGTTTTGTCACTAAAAATCTGGGTTTTTCCCTTTTGCAACATAAGACATGTGAGATAATAAATAATACGGATTGCATCCGAGATGAGATGGAAACACTAGGACAGAAGCATAGATACTGACAGAACGTGCCGCATACCGTCAGCAGAAACGGATGACACTACTTTCTCACTGCTCTATTCCTATTAAGTTATGAACTCAAACCGACAAAAGTCATTAGTGAACTGTTTTTTGTATCGAATCGTATGTGAATCGATATTTATAACTAGTATAACCGTACCCGTCATAGGTGAGGGTATTGAAATTGAAATACTGAATGTATAAAGTAGCTAGTACGTCGGAACTGTGTGTGCATTGTTTCACCGCAAACGCTTAGATCATGAGAAAATTTTAAACCTACATGTGATATGCGATAATAATAAAACATTTACAGAGCGGTCTGGGTTATTATATGATTCAATTATAAACAGATTAAGTAACATAATTTTTTGATGGGTAAACGCTAAAAAAACGTTATTTATTCATTTGACTGTCGCAGTGTATCAATAAGCTATGTTCCGTTATATATTATTTATAATCATATATTTCAGTACGTCATGTGTATATTTTTAATAAAAATATCTCTTTCCCTATACCTTGTCATGTAATACTATTGACTACTGCGTGGACAAAATAAAAAGCTACTCTGAAAGATCCACAATTTTTTACCAAGCTTTTTTTCAGTTTATTTTCTCTTTTAGTTCCTTTGAAAGAGCAGCATTCTCAGAAATCTCAGCGAAGCTTTTTTGACGTTGTACAGAGCGAACAAAATTTCAAATCTGTATTCTGTTACTTTTTATTTTACTCACAATGTAGTTTTAATCAACCAATCACTAGTGATCTCAAAATAAACACAAACCTTTTCACAAATATGAAATTATAGAAGTTATCGTCGTCAAAATGACACTTGCACAAAAATTAAGTTTTGATAAAAACGCATTTTAGAAGAAAGGCAGGTTCTTAACCCGTTACTCCTTGCACATATAAAGAACCAGTTTTACTTAGTAAATCGTGTATCTTGTGTTTTAAAAGCTATAGGTAATTTTTTTTTAATAAAAACTCACATTGGTGAACATTTACTCCTACTAATAAGTACCATCAGGTATGAGAAGGGAAAAAATCATAGTCTTTTTTTAAGTAGATCACAATTACATTATATATTTTTAAATCAAGAACCATACGACTTAAAAAAATATTATAAATTTCACAATTTTAAATAATACAAATATTAACAACCTTGTTTCATGGTCAAAGTGTCACAATTTTGCACGACAAATTTCTCTGACTACTCAATTACGACTTACTACCGTGGTGGTATTTTGCGGAACTAAAAATTGCCCTGCTGCCAATACATTCAAAATATGTTCAAATAAGTACTGTCATAGAATAAGTTGGAAAATGTTTACTCTGGTATATTTAATGGAATTTGCCGTGGTACATTTTTGTGACGTCAGTGAGCAAAGGGATTATATTTTTTTATTTGCAATTTATATCTAAGAGGTTTTAAATCACATGTTATAAAAAAATTCGCATATTTTTTTTCTTTCTGATGACTATTACTAAAAAAAACAATTCACTTCAATTTATATCGACTGTGGAAAGGAAAAAGGACGTAGCCCACACACAAAAAATATTGTGTATAGCACAAATAAAACGTGTATTAAGTTCTATACACTGTGATAATTGAAAAACAAGCATATTGAAAAGACGCAGCAAAAATTCTTTTTGTCTCTCCAAAGTCGATATATTATATATTTATATAAAAATATAGTGTTTTAGCACTTTTTTGTGAGCTATACACAATATTTTATATAAATAAATATATGTTTGTTTGTTTGTCCTCAATGCCGTCTTTTACCATTAATCCGATTTCGATGAAACTTTGTGGAGTTGTTGTAGGCACACCCATGAAGGTTTCTGAAAAAAAAATTAAAATCTAAAATGTAAAAAAAAAGAATCAAATATGTACATACAGGACATCTCGGAAAAACTTTTTTATTCGTGTACGCACACGGAAAATTATTTTGTATCCCAAATAGAAGTTTGCACGGGCCCGGGCTTGGTCTGTATAGTCTTTATATTTTATACTGAAGGCATTTAATTTTCTAAAAAATATTTTGGACTATGTTAGGGTCATGAGTCAGCCATAAGGCAATACTATTCATAACTATTGCAATTGACATTTTAACTATTCTGTAGAGAAATAAATTACAAACGAAGCTGCATTCATATCTCTAAGCCACAAAAAAAAATGCCCTGTCGCTTTTGAGGTGACGTCCTTTTATTGCATATCAACTGTAAAAAAGCTAGAGGACGTAACCCACACACAAAAAATATTTTGTATAGCCCACACAAAACGTGTATTAAACTGCATTAATTGTGATTATCGAAAAAAGTATATTTTGAAAAAACGGTGGGATATGACCTTTTGAATTTATTAAATATATGTACGTAGATATAATACGTGGGTAACGTCTTTTTGCATTTCCACAGTCGATTTACAATTATATTTTTTTTGCATGTCCGCTCCCAAAATGGAACAGCTATGGTATTCTAATCTCAACAGAATTTTTTTATGGGAATTTATTATTACTTGGTTGCTCAACCTCTTTTTTTCGAAGAGAGTGGGGATAGAAAGATAGGGCTAGGACAGGACTCGTGGTTAGTTAATCGCACTCGCTAAGCCCTGTAAGAATTGGATGGGTGCGTGAGGAGGGAGTTTTTAGACATCACAAACACTCAGACTACGAACAGAAATCCATAAATCAAACGAGAGATAAATTTATGAAAACTGTCCGCATTGAGAATCGAACCCGAGACGTCCGTAGCAGTAGCAAACGCCGTTACCAACTGCGCCACGGACGCCACAATTATATATCAGATTTTGGAAGCGAGAAGTATCTGTGATTGAAATGTTATATTTAAAAGTCATGTCGCTGTAATTGAGCAAGGTGTATTTATATTTAAAAAGAAATAATGAACTTTACTTACGTCATATTTATTAAATTGGTATGTTCTTTGCAGAACTCTATTGTTATAACGATACATATTTAGATTTTATACATCTAGTACAGTGATGCACAACCTATTTGAAAGAAGGGCCAATTTATTCATTTTCTAATCTTTCACGGGCCGCAGAGGGTAAAAGTGTCGGAAAATAATGATATACTGTACTAGACAAGTTATGAATTTTTTTATGTTTAATCTAATAATTACATCATTTAATTGCTTATTGCGTGTTATTTTGGGCCGCATGCGGCCCGCGGGCCGCGTTTGTGCATCACTGATCTAGTGGAACCACAGCTCTGACGACAGCGTGGTCCTCAAGTAGCTTCCAATTATAGTATGAAAACAGTTGTCATTTTTCTTTTCTTAAATTTCTTTTTTGTCATCCATGTTGTTTCTTTCCTATTTCGCGCATAAAAAAATACCAATAAACATATTGATAAAATTTCTATTGTTTCCTGTTTTCTTAATATGTTTATTATTTAAAAAAAATCTTTGAAGTTTAAATTTTGTAAAAATAAATCGTGGAGAGCTTCTTAATATTCGACGCCCCAGCAAATTGAAAGGCAATTTAAATCTCATCGCCGCCTATTCTAACGGTTAGACAAACACTGTAGCGCTGAATTTCACGCTGGATTATATCTCGGTGCAAAATAGCGTAAACAATTTGAAGGAAGTTATTTGTGTTTGCTCAACCAAATAATACTTAATAATACAGATTTATGTAATTTATAAATTGATAATGACAAAGAAGATTTAATCCAGTGATGTGCTACTATGGGTTCGCACCCCCTCTTTTGGGCCGATTGCTGAAATAATTTTGGTTCGGAGAGCTGGTTCTTAAAATGTGGATTTTTTTAAATTATTCTAATTCCGAGATCGAATTTTTACACGATCTCAATACTTGATTCGATTGATGTCGAAATTATTAAGTTCAAAATAAATGTAAATGATTTCAGAGATTTTACCGATAATACGTTACAATTACTTTTAAGGTGTTAACTGTCAATTCTTGGTGGAAAGACATTATATTTTAAAAAATAAAACACAATTTGTTTGTACTACTTCCACATATTTATAATGATCAGGACCAGTTTCGCTCATCACGAGCATTCAGTTGATAATGCTCGTGATGAGCGAAACCGGTCCTGATCATTATAAATATGTGGAAGTAGTACAAACAAATTGTGTTTTATTTTTTAAAAAATACGTTATAAGATTATCTCGGTGAACTTCCTGAAACGGTCAGAACAGCTTAAAATGTTATTAATACAATTGCAATAAAGTCTGCAGAGGCGGAACTAGCATTTTTGTTCATTAATACTATTTGTTCAGAAAAAAAGACAAATTTAAGTATTCAACAAATACCAGACTTAATGATCATTAATTTGATAGGTTTTCCACTAACTTTATGGGATTCCACACTATTCATTAAGCCATGCCTCAAAAATCATCGTCACACATCAGATGATATGCGAATACGACTAGTCACGGTTAAAATTTCTAATGAAAATCAAAACTTGATGATGATGTGATGTATTATATCAATTGTGTAATGTAAATAAATAATTTTGTATTGTACGATATTTTTTTTTAATTGTATATAAATTGAGGGTGGATGTTTATCAAGGTGCGAGCCGGATGATATAATTTTAGCAGCACATCACTGATTTAATCTATATATCTCGGGCTCAATGCTGCAAAGCATTGTTAATTATTTGTATTGAAAACTTTTCCTCCGGCCGATTGAAATATTATAATGTACGAGAAGATTTTTATTCAGCAAAAATTTTATAATTTAATATTGCTAGGTAGACTTGTAAGGCTAAAGATAAAAAAAATCATCTGGTCTCAAATCGTAAAGGAGCTTTAATGGAATCGTCCAAATAGTGTTGACAGTAACGATATTCCGATTAACACGTACGTAGGTGCGTAATAGGTGTAAATTGGAATGCCCAACGCGTCACTCCATATTAAAATATTAACTAAGATCTCACTCAACATGACACTACAAACAGATGTGGCGTTGGGTGTTGGCAATGTTTCTCCGCCTTAATGCATGTATATGGTCTTCAGAATCTTACAAATATACTCGTCGAGTGCTAACGTGTTGTGATGAAATTACTTAATAAAATAATTTAAGGTGACATCGATTACTAATATGCCAAAAATGAACTACCTTGCCCTCTTCCACCTACCACTGTATTCCCATCCGTTAATTTTATACGGTAGTATCCAGTGGCGTAATGAACGTTAAGAGTATCTATAGTTCTTAGTTGGGAGTGTCTTTAGGAGCAACTACCCAAGACTTGGTGGCGTGCAATTAAGTGTGCAGAAAATCAATCTATCTTGATAAATGGAAAGCGTCTATCAGTTGAGGTCTACTCGTTCTCCGTATGACGACGCAAATTTTTTAAAGGCCTCGTAATTTGCCTTATTCACCACCAAGTAAGCGTGGCCGATCGATCCAATGGAAGGTTCTCCAACGCAGCTCTTTCCTTTCTTCATGCATTAAATGACACTCCAATATGATGTGTTCAGCATCCTGCTTTATAGTACCACAATTACATGTTGGCCTATCCACTAACCGGCCAAGCTCAAAGAGCTTGGCAGCAAAACTACCGTGGCCAGTGATCTTCCAGTGATTTGGATTCAGTACTTTAGTTACCTACATTCGCCACTTTAGATTCGGAAAAAATAAGTAGGTTTGGCGACCCCTGGTGGAGGGGTCCCACCGTTCCTGCCAGACCCGCAAAGCAGCGTCCATTGCTAGGCCTCTGACTATGGCTTTTGCGATGGCTGCTCCATAAAATCAAAGCCAAGGGGTGGGTACACCAGGATACTCTCAATCTCAACAGACTCCCTTCTCAGCAGCAAGGTCGTTGCGTCACGAACCTGCACGTGAAGATCCAACGGAAGCAATCCGGCGAGTACCGGCAGAACGTCCGTGGAAGATGTTTTATAGGCCTTGGTGATGAAAATTAACGCTTGTCTACTTAAAAGTATATTGCAAAAGAATTGGAGCTTGCATCTTTGGAACCACACGCTGGTGTCGTATCCAAAGATTCCAATGAATATGGCGTCATATGCAATTTTGATAACCCGTACTTTCAGACCCCAGTCACTGCTAGTAAGTCTAGCAATGCGCAGGTAGGCCAGAGTGGCTTTCCTGACTGCACTCTTCGCATTCTGGGAAAATGACAGCGTATTATCAAATAAAACTCCCAGGCAGGTCACCCTGTCGGAAACCTGAACTCTGGTATTACCCATGCGGAGAGTGGGCGGCTTTTTGAAATAAAGAGTGGAGCTACCCTCTGTAGATGGCTGACTGCTGTTTTTCGGTATCACTATGACTGATTCCGTTTTTCAGCAGTCAGGGAAGATGCGACTGACGAAACAGCTGCAGAAAATGTCTGTAATGTCAGACGCAGCGAGGACCCATGCTCATTTGATGATGTTAACATCAATGCAGTCGGGACTAGGGACTTTGCCTGATTGAAGTTTATTCATGATACTGCCGATCTCTTTCTCAGTAGGCAGTGGTGATGGGG
Organism: Himalopsyche phryganea; assembly: GCA_022494535.1. Taxonomy (NCBI): domain Eukaryota; kingdom Metazoa; phylum Arthropoda; class Insecta; order Trichoptera; family Rhyacophilidae; genus Himalopsyche; species Himalopsyche phryganea. The sequence continues at coordinate 1,565,356 of JAGVSL010000097.1, forward strand.
TAGTTTCATAAGAAAGCACTGCCACGCTGCGAAACCACTTCATATGCTCAGTGTCACTAGATGGATCATCAAGCGGAATGAGTGCACTCAACAGCACTGAAGCCGTTTCCGACATGGTGCTGGTGAAGCCACCGCCCAGTGGTCTCTCAATTCTAATTACAACTCTATTGGAACGTTGACCAAATTTAATTTCACGATAAGGGGTCCCCCAGGGGTTTGAACCACCTTCAACAATAACAAACCTTCGCCAACTATACTTCTTAGCCAGGGGTATAGCAATCTTGTACTTGAATCGTGCCGTCCTGTGGGCTGATACTAGGGAATCTGTTAGAGGCTGCGCAAATTCAGATCTTCGGGCGTGTTGTAGTGACCTTCTCGCCCTTTTAAAAATTGCTCTTAGGTCGGAAAGGTGTTGAGTCCTCCAAGGCGACTGGCCTGGTGGTTTAGGGTTACAGCGGCCGAGCATCCTTTCAGTCACAGTTATTAGGTCCTCAGATAGTTGGGAGCTAATAACTGTGGCTGTGGCTGTGGAGCCTCCCGACTATCTGAGGAGCTAAAAATGAACTATTCTTGCTTATGAATCACTATAGAAAACGCTGGATATGTAATTCTCTTGTAACATTTCATATGTAATAAATAATATCAGCTGATGTTGCTATACCAACGTAAAATATAAAATATATTGTTATTGCAAGTAATGAAATTCCACAAAGAAATAGTCATAATGGGACGGAATTACTGTTTGCCACGACTCGAAGGGTGACCATGTTTATTCTCCATAATCAATATTGAGATTACGGCGTCCAATCACGGGATCTTGGTCAATTCTTCAATCCTGTAATCCCGAGATTGTCTAAATATCGATCCCGGGATTTCGGGATTTATATCAAATTAAAACGTGTACATAATTTTTTGTAATACTTATATAATAAATATAAATGTATTGTTGTTCCTCTCTTTCTCATACATCGTAACAGCCGTTTTCAACTAATTGAGAACAAAGGAAGACCGCTTCTTAAATGGATGGGGAACAATATTTTAAAGTCGGATTGAAGAACAATCCTCTTTTTAAATACCATCTGGCAAAACGTAACCTAATAATATAATAAATAAAATTAAGTATAAAACTATTTTGATCGTTATTTTTTTCATTTTGTTCTATTTCTTTGTAAATGACTGATTCTCAATCAGTAAAAACTCATTCCAATGCTCAAAAGAAATATTAAATCACACACTAGTTGGAGAAATAATGAACAGAAATTAAATTCAAATAAACAATTCAACAAATGAAATGATATTTAATGATCAATTCCGAAATTGAAAAATTCTGAACACCGAAATCCCGGAATCATAAAAAGGGTGAGGGATTGGATGCTGTTATTGAAATAAATTTAAAATGAGCTCAACTTTACTGAGTAAATAAAAAATGAAAGTAACATAACAGAATAGATTTAAACGTACAACAAGAAATACCCCCAACGATTTTAGCACGTATGACTGTTGTCATTTGTACTGTTTTTGCTTTGATATTCAAGTATCCGGTAAACCTTTGCGTAATTTATGTCATCAGCTTTATCATTAATTCAACGAAATACACAAATTCCGGATATACCATACTTCCCTTTGCTAAGCAGTGGTTAGGAATATCCCAGTTTGCAGATATTTTCAGTCGGATATCCGGAAGCGGAGTTCGAACGGTTATCGTTGCGTTAAGGCGCTATCTTCGCCGTTGCTCTGGGTCAGACACCGTATTAAATACATAATACTTTAGTTCACCTGATACCACTCGTAATAAGAATTGAAAGCTATCTATTTCAATTATCTACGGAACACTTTATTGTATTCAATTTATTGACAATGTTTATGAACGTATTTCGTTAATCTTTAAAAGGGTTCATTTGGAAAAAAATTTTGAATTTATTTTACAAGAAAAAGTTCTCAAACAGCCAGAAATTAACGATACAAATTTCCATCACAACTCTTTGAGGAGTATCGCCGTACAGGTATGGCGGCGTATTATGTCATCTATTACCTAGTGCCATTATCACATTTTTTGTGAATTGTTTATTTTATCTATTCAGATATCATATCTATTTTTGACAGTCACACTATTTTGATTATTTGTGTCAAACGAACAAAATAATTTTGTAAAAAGATTAAAATTTGGAAACAAATTTGTAGCTATATAAATTGAGCATAAAATAATTAAGTTAACTGCGGTTTTATTCTTTTCTTGAAATGGGCGTCAATCATATTTACAGATACACAGGCAATAAAAATCTAGTACTGAATTGGAAGTAAATGCTTCTAGATAATTATTTGAAAGTTATTTAGGAATTCAATTCCAAGTTCTACATAATTGAAGATATTTAACTTTAAAACTTTAACGGTAGTTTAATGTTACGATTATATGGATCCGGAGAGATATCCTTAGTTAGGGGCGCGGCGACAGAAGTTTTTTCTTTTCGCATGTTTTCTGCATTTTCAGGACGATCACCTTTATCACTACTTGAGCAGAATTGCTGTCGTCTATATTGGTCAGCGCTTGAATTTGCTGACTGCATTTTCATTTATAAATATTATTTTTAATTTTGTATTGAGTATATTCATGACCCGTCACAGTAATAATGAATTATTTAATTTACGTTAAATTAAAGCATACAAAATATTCATCAGTAGAAATAATAAGTATGATTGACTGATTGACCCATACCAAAAAAATAGGTTTTATATTTTTTGAATAGTAATAGTAAAAATAATCGAAATATTCAAAATTACCGAATTTCATAAAAAAATAACTCACTAATCAAAGTCGTGTCAAGTATTTAAATCGACAAATGAAAAATTTCATGCGTTGGTTTTTCAAAGAATTTATTGATTTGTACTCGTTGCTATGGAATTTTTGTGATATTAATTTTTTTATACAAAGCAGCAAAACTTTAGTGCACGCATTCCACTTAAATATCAATCAAATTTTGATTAAAAAAATTTCAAACTTAACAACCTTAATCAGTGATTATGTTACGACTACGGTTTGATTGTTAGTCATATTAAAAATTCATATAAAATCAACATTTGATAGTATTTTTAACAAGTGAATGTTTTCTATAATTCTTCAAATATTACAGTCAATTTTAAGTCGATTGAATGATTATATAGGATGAGAACTTTTGGTACTCTCGATATTTTACTTAATATTAAATTAAAATTGATCACTTTGATAATCTACAGGTTTTGTGAGATCTAATAACGCCTAATAAAAACATAGTTATGAATATTGTATTTGGTCTCTTAATGAAGTTTACCTTAACAGTATTTCTTGCGAGAGCTGTTTTTTACTTAGTTGTTCGATCTCTCTTTCGAAGACAGAAGGGATAGAATGATAAGGCTAGGAAAGGACTAGCGGTTAGGTCCGTTTTTATGATCGGATAGGTGGGAGATCATTTTAAACTCTACAGACATCCATGTCTCCAAACACAAATACATGAATTGATTGGATCATTTTATTAAGCAGTCCGTATTTGGTTTAGAGCCCATGAGCGCTGCAGTCTCACCGTGCCGTGGTTGTTGTTTAAATTTCGCTATATGAAGCCATTAATAAGTTAAACCAGTATTTGTGCAAAACTGATATAGGTATACACCCAATTAGCGCGATGCATCGGTTCCAGAAATTGACGGGTAAAAAGCAATCGGGTAAAACTGTACAAAGAATGTATGGGAGATTATAATTGGTTCTTTGAATTCGTGTAAAAAGTATGTTATTTAGATAAAAATCTCTACATTTTTTCTTAAAATTAAACGTAAAAAAAATAAGATGTGTTTTTTCTGAAAATATATATAGACAAATGCAAAATAAGAGTGTGATTTGAGCGTGCTTTTAGTTCACTCCCTCGTGAATAACTTCTCAATTTAATACGTCGCTAGCAATAGGTTTTTTGAGAAAGTGAAGAAATAAACTTATCTAGGATGAATAGATAAAGTTATAGAGATTTATGAATTCACAAAATATCCAAAATATTCAGGTACTCTGTATTACATGAGATATTTTATATCGTCTTAATATAAACATACAAATTAAATCAGACAAAATTATATTATCGTTTATATTGGAGTAACTCGCTGATTTTACTATCGGTGACGAAATGCATTCTTTTGCGATTTTTTGGACGGGCTTGTTGAATTCCGCTTAAATTTGAAAGAAATAATCGCGTAAAAAAGTAACGGTGCAATTCGAAAAAATTGTGCAAACTAAAATCGTGTAAAAAGTGGACATGGCGTTTATGTTTTTGTTATAATTCTCAATAATACAAAGTGATATTCACTTATTTACGTCAAATCAATGAAATATCGTTTCGTGGTAAATTGAAAGGCATTTTGACATCGCCAGGTGAAGCATTCGCAATAATGATCGTGTTTCATTAATGGTCCCATACAGATGAGAATGATTAATTCCCGCAAGAGGCAAATTTGTTTTGCCGCTTATATATACGATGAGAATTCCCCGGATCGAAGAGAGGCGAGCGGCTGGTTATCCGGAGTCCTGGAAGGGCTGATCTCAGACAAACACCATTTCAGATCCGGTTAAAAAAACTTATTTATTATCCATTCAAGATGCAGTGGTTTCACATTACACAAATATAAAAATCTTAACACATAAAATTGATTCTACATTTACATTTACTTAGCAACTGAATTTACTTTAAGTTTTAATACAAATGACACAACGAATTTAAATTAAATCCAACGCAAATCAAAACACAAAAACAAACAAACAGTTCACATCGTCACATCACTTTCGTCGCGACGAGACCTCGTTCGTCCGACTCGGCAGCTCGTCATCGACTGTCTACCAAAATTCAAAAAAAACTCCGTGCAAAGTTGGAGCTACCCTTTTCCGTAAAAATGGACTCGTCCAGCGGCCGAAGCCTAGGGGCTCTTTTTTAACGCCTGGCCACATGAAAGAGCGTTTTCTGCGAATTATTGCTGTTTTGCCGCAGGCCGATTTCAGTTTAGGACACTAATGACACTTATACTTAAGAAAAACCAGGGTGTGTCAACGAATAACTCTGAAAATTCCAAGAGATAAAATATGCGATAAGTACAATAGAAAAATTATTTAATGGATGAATCATCGCGCCAAAATAAATCTGGAGTATTTCTGCTTGGGCTTTGTATCTCAAATAGTTGTTTAAATTATTTGATAAAAGATATAATTTGAGAGCCTATAGTACAAACCTCGTAATTGAATTGAGAAAAATTTGAATGTTATTTTTTTAATTTTAAAAGAGTTTTTAAAAAACAAAAAATCAACAGAAAAGTGATAGCGAGTTTCAGAGTATATTATCACAGTTATCTCACAACTAGAGCATCCAATGCCTGACCACTTTTACGATCCTGGGATTTCGGTATTCAGAATTTCATTCGCTGTTCGTTAGCTGTGTCATTAGCTGTTATTTCATGTGTTATATTTATTGCATTATTATGGTAGGTTTTACCAAATGGTATACGAAAAGAGAACATATCTTTTAATTTTGACTTTAAAATATTGCCCTTCATTCGATTTAGAAGCGGTTCTAATTTGTCCTCCATTTCAAATTGCTGCAACGAAATATGAGAAGGAGGGAGACCACAATACATTTATATTAATTTTATGGTATTATAAAAACTATATACATGAACAATCCGAGATACATGCTGTAGTTAGGAAAGTTTAAACTTGATATATGAATTATTTTTTAGCATTTACAATAAATCCCGAAATCCCGGGACTAAGAGATTAAATAATTGACCGGGATCCGATGCTTTCAGGATTGGAAGTCCTACTTACAACCTCATAAATATTATTTAACTATATTCTCCGGTAAATTTATAGTTTATGAGTTTCGTAATTAAGACCATTTTTTTTTAAATAATTGAATGAATAATTCGTAAATAATTCAAAAATATACTATTTCATTTTTTTAACGATATCATTGCTTCATTGAAAGCACTCGTCTTTACTAATCTCTAACATAGTTATATATCTATCAAAAAAATATTGTGTTAACAATTGCTAATTTTTAAATAATATTATATTCATCAATTATATATATATTTTTATTAAGTCCGCTCCAAATGTGGAGCATATTGCTTCTTAAGAGAGATATCTCAACAGAAGGTTTTTTCTACGAGAACTGCATTTTTCTCCATTGTTCAACTTCTCTTAGTAGGTATAAAAAGAATTGTTAGGACAGAACTAATGGTTAGCCAGTTGCAGAAGCCCGTTGTTAGGATTGGATCGGCGGAATGGAATTTCAAACATCACAACACTCATGTCAAAGAAACATAAATTCACAAATCGATTAAAAAATCAATTTATGAAACTGTCCGTACCGGAAATTTAGCCCGAGACATCGCAAACGACGTTAACCACTGCACCACAGATTTGAAAAATTATGTATCAGATAATAATTACGTTATTGGTAACACTGTTTGATGATTTTATGAACAATGATCATTTATTTTTTTTATTCGTTTGCTATTTAAGTTACTTGCTTTTATCAGAAATCTTCTGTAGTCCGGTGGACGTAGAAGTTGTTGTTTGTCTTTCTGTCTTGCAGGATTTTCTTCCGTAATTCAATAAGCACAGAATGACATCAACCTATATTTCTTACACCGTGGTCCATTCCTTAAATTTCCATGCCATATAGGTACGTACCGATATTTAACAAGAAAACTTCTTCAATAGATAAAATCTTATCTACTGTACGATAACTCTTACTTACTCTTGTAAATAATTTAAAAATAAATTTCACTTTTAACATTTAAAAGACGAAGTGAAAACGAGATGTCATCAAAATGTTTTTGAATTCAATTTAGATTTATTTCACTAAATTGTCAAATGGCCCCCAAGATGGCTGTTCGTTCATAAAATGGCCGCCGTTTTCCCGCCTCATTGAAAAAGTTCACCGCAAAAGTGATTACGAAAATCTTTTCATCGTTTCGTTCTCCGCTTTATTCACTTAAAAATATTTATCTCCATGTCTGAACAGCTGTCATGTCGGAAATTTATAATTTTATTTGCATCGCTGGCAAAAAGGCGTCCTTTTCTTTTGCTCGTCATGATTTATAAATAAGAAATCCCAATTAGTTTGGAGTTTTATCTATTTACATTCTTTTTGATGTTTGGTCTGACAATGATGACACTGGTTGGCATTATTGTGAAATAATGCTCAAAACATAAAAATAATTTGCCTGATATGATGTGTCAAAAGTTATAAAGCTTAATTAATTATTACGTTTTCATTCCTAGAGAGATAAAATCAAAATAGATGAATTTTTATATAGTTTTATTTTTATTTTAGTACCCGGCGTACGTTGCAATCTCTCTCAAAAAAAGAAAGGGCTTGTGCTTCAATCCTGTTTATTGAAGTGCTTTTAGATTGGAGGTCTGGACGGTCCTAGCCCGAGTCTCAATATCCCACTTGTTACCCGAACCCGACTCGAAGCTCAAATTTATCTTTCTTGTCCCGAAAAAAGCCCGATTTATTTTTTAATATAGTAATTAATACTTTTTAAACAATACACTTATGTTACTGTTTCCATATTTCCAACGATATTCATAGCACATCTGAAATAAATTATTTTAGTAATGAAAACTATTGCCTTATGGCTGACTCATGACCCGAACATAGAACGAAATATTTTTCTTAAATTTGAATTACTTACCCGGGCCCGGCCCGAGCCGGAATCTGAATTGTCGTTATCCAGGTAAAGGTCCGCGGGCCAAGCCTGAACAGACCTATATTTTGGATGAACAACATTTTTTTTTACCGTCTTGTACGTATTTGATTTTTTTTTAGATTTTTTTTTAGATTTTAAATTTTTTTCTTCAGAAACCTTCACAGGTGTGCGCACAACTCACCAAACTTTGATCGAAATTGGATGAATGAAATGGTAAAGGAATAAATAGAGGACAAACAAACCAATTTTCATTTATATATATATACTAGTGAGTACCCGGCATGCGTTGCAATGCCACTCAAAGAAAGAAAGGGTTTGAGTTTTAACTCTGTTTATTGAACTGCTTTTGGATTAGAGATCTGCACAGGCCGAAATTTCATAGACTCACCCGGTTCGAGCCCATCATCTTCAGGTATGGCCCGACCCGAACCCGAGTTTCAATATAACACTTGTTATAACACAATATTTTTGTTTTTCGTCTGGTGCGTACACGAATAAATCAGAAGGTTTTTCCTAGATGTCGCTGTATGTACGTATTTGATTCTTTTTTCAATTTTAGATTTTCAATTTTTCTTCTTCAGAACCCTTCACGGGTGTGTACACAACAACTCGCCGAAGTTTAATCGAAATCGTATGAATGGTAAAGGAACGCGTAAAGGACAAACAAACATTTATTTTATATAATATTCCGGCATGATCACAATAAGTCCTTCCTGAAAGTTTCGTCGCGATCGGTTGAGTAGTTTAGGAGCCTATAAGATCCGGACAAACCAACAAACAGACATTCATTTATATATATATATATATATATAGATAAAGATTCTTTCAAACATTTCTGAATAGTGTAAAAGTCTTCAAAACTGAAAGTGTTGTTTTTAATATTGATTGATGATATATTTTTCTTTTTGCACGATAGCGTTAGTTAAAATTCTTTCATTTTCACACAAGTTGTTGACAAATACACGTATATATTTTTACTGCAAAATAGAGTATACGCTTTAAAACTTTAGAAATCGTTTCTTTACTTGTAATTATCACAGAGATTAAATTAAAAATAGAGCGGCCGATGGCCAGTGAGAGAATTATCGTCCGTTTCTGCTGACGGTATGACGCGTTCTGCCATATCTATGTTTCTGTTCCAATATTTCCATCTTGATTGATTTGCCATCCGTATTGATTCGTACCCCACATAACCTTGCACGTTTTACTTCACTCGTATGCTTTTTATATAATACAGGGAGCTTGTCAGGCTTTAGTATCCATGAATTCGTATAGATCCAAGAGCCGTGTATGATTCATAAAATCGTACACCTATAGCCGGAGTGCAGAGTTATAAAATTATATACTATACAATGTTGCAAAGTATTGATAATCAAAGCAATTTATATTACAATATGTTGTGATCAATTGAAGTCTTATAATGAGGTTATAATAAATTGCTTTTTTTGTATTGAGTAGCAAAAAAGCTTTTGCATATTAACCCTTACAACTTCTATGTCGAGATGTACTTGACATTTTAGAGCAGACTTTGAAAATGAATTTACTATTATTTTATTGCTTTTTTTTCGTTTAAATTACCATCTATTGATATTGCACAGGATCTGTTTTGTCCGATTGTGGCATTAGTTATAAGAAAACATTATTATTATAATAGTAATAAATAAGCAAATGTATGGAGCACTCTATGAGACTTTTTACAGATGACACTGACCAGTGCTTGAATGGACGCATTGATATCATATTTTCGCAAAAAAAAACATAAGGGCTGTATGGTATGTTCCTACAGGAAGGTTCCAGGAGAACGAAAAGAGACACTTGAGAGGAAACCTGGCGTTCACATAGTTCTGAAAAATATCACACTTTGAAATGCTACATTTTTTTATTTGATACCTTACAACTAAGCAATCATGAAATAATTTTAAAATATGTTATTAAATAACTATTGAATGTGTATCGCACATGTGATTCAATAACGTTCGAAGATTATTAAAATCTTTAAATTAATTAAGGAGTGCAAAGGGTAAACAATATTCACTTTTGAACAACACTATGTAATATGGAAAATTGTACCTAACTGGTTATTATATTGGTTGTACAATGTATTTAATTATATCGTTTATATTAAAACCAAACCGCTCCCAAAGGTTTTAGAAACTAGGCGTTTATGAAAATATTTCAATATTTTACCACGTTTGTGGTTTGCTCCAACAAAGGAAATATTAACGGAGTTATGTTTTCGGAAAACATTTTCATTAGAAAATTTATGCGAACATCTTGAAATATTTTTCCGCACCCTTGCGGCTGCCTGATAAAGTTTTTGAAGAAGGGTTGATGTAATTTCAACAGTATTTGTTTTGCATTATGCACTGAAATACGATGCCAGAATTTTCCTGTCAAATCTGTGAGGTGTAAATATTTGACGAAATTATGAAAAGTGATAAATAATAACTTTTACGGTGTAACTGTCAATTCTTTAGAGGTGGAAAGGCATTATATTTTTTAAATAATACATACAGAAGAGTAACATTACGGAGAAATTAGATATGTCAATTTTGTAATGTTTGTACCAGAGACCCAATCCGGAACCGAAACCCAGAAAAAGCCGTTATTTCTTCCGGAGCGAAACCCGAAACCGAACCGTTTTTTATTTTGTTTTTTTTCGATTTAATAGAAAATTTTCGCTGATAAAAGACAGATATAATTAATAAATTGTTTCCAAAATTTTTAATTTAATTAATAAATTGTAACTGTTAATCAGTTGATATTGCTTGCGATGAGCGAAACTGGTCCTGATCATTATAAACATGTGGAAGTAGTACAAAAAAACTGAGTTTTATTTTTAAAATATAACAACTTTCCACCAAGAATTGACAGTTAGCACATTAAAAGTGATTTAAATACGATAAACCGGAAGTGAACCCATATATTTTTTTTACCGAACCGGAACGAAAAAAATAGCGGTTCTGTCCGTGGTTTATACATTGAAAATTAAAAAATTGTAATATTAAAAAAACTGTATGAACTCAACGTTTTTTTTCTCATTTGAATCACAGGTTGGCTGGTTGAGGGTTGAAGATCAAACCGTGTTGAGTCTTCACACCAGGGTTGTGACGCACAATACTCGAGTCAGCGTCACCCATGATAACTCCCACACTTGGCAGCTGCACATCCGTCAGCTGAAGGAGACTGACCGCGGATGCTACATGTGCCAAATCAACACCAACGTCATGAAGAAACAGTCCGGGTGCCTGGATGTTCACGGTACAATTTTAACAATATTAAAAACATTCTATTGATTGAATTGACATTTACTCTATTATAATAGAAAATAAAATAAAATATCAAATTATTTAGTTCTACAAATTTTTTTTTGTTAGTTGATAGCTATTTCGACTTAAGGACATCGTTAGAACCAGAGCTGATGAGTCAGAGCCGGAGGATGAGCGACTGTTTTTCTATAAAATTAATTTGTTTGCGTTTACTTGTCCTTATAAAATTATTCTTTTCTTGAAATATACATATATATATATATATATATATATCGACGTCGTTTTGGCCAATTGATGTAACCTTAAAAAATACGAAAATGAGTTAATGATTGGATCTCATTTTAAAGACGACAGAGCAGGTCTTGGCCAAATGATGTAAATTAGAAAAATAAATTGATCAGGTCGTAAATTTTTGGTAGGGGAAAAACCGTTTCACATTCGTCGTTCAGTTGGTAGCGTCGTTGGCTACAGTTACGGATGTCTCGGGTTCAATTCCCGGTGCGGATGGTTTCCATAAATTGATGTTTAATTCAATTTATGGATTTCAGTTCGTAGTCTGAGTGTTTGTGATGTCTAAAACAACCCTCCCACCCATCCGATCCTCACGGGGTGTAGCGAGAGCGATTAGCTAACCACTAGGCCTGTCCTAGCCCTATTCTTCTATACCTACTCTGCTCGAAAAAAAAGGAAAGGTTGAGCGACTGAGTAGCAAGAAATTATAGAAAAATTCTTTTAAGATACCTCCATTAGGAGACCATATACTCCACATTGGGAATGGAAATGGAATTTTTTTTTTTACATTCACTTTTTAGGTTTAAAAATTGAGTCCCAGCCACTTAATATAAGCCACTATTATATCGACACTCCCTACGTATAGTCCCGAATCTGCAAACATGAGAATTAACACGAGTGCATTTCAAAGATTCATAACACAACTCACCATATAATGTTTTCGATAAAAATAGTTTTTACTCTCTACAGAACAATTCCAATTTTTAGGGTTACATCAATTGGTCAAAACACCATCTATATGTAAAATATGAAAAATGTGGCTATTTGACAGATTGGTTGGTTGGTGTTTAATTTGAAGACCAGTTACACATAAATATTAAAGGTAGGACAAATCCTGATAAAATTAGACTTCTTTAGTTGTAATCTGAGTCGGAGTGGCGTTTTTTTTTACGGCTCCCCACTCCTGGTTAGAACTGGTCTCTATCTCTTCTAAAAAATACATATAGCTAAGCTAAAATATTTTTAAGCATGGTTCTGACGATGGCGTTAAGCCGTAATAGCTATCAATTAACTAATATAGTTGTGTACGAACTAAATATTTTGACATTTTATCCATGAAGATTTTGGGTTCTACTTAATTGCTTACCATGACATACTTGCAGATCTTGAGGCTGGATGGACATCTTCTACTCAGTAGCCAACTCAAGGTCTCAAATCGCGAATGGAATCTTTCATAAAATGATAGTTCAAGCAATAACATATAATTTAATAATAATTTAAGACATCCATGGAATGATGGAATTTCAATATAAAATTTGAATTGTTGAGATTTTGTACATTTCGAGCTCTAACTGACAGTCAGCCCAATTTCATTCGTGTGCTCGAATGCCTGAAGATGCCAAAAGGTGAAACCCTGATAGTTAGTGACGAAATACAAGGAAATGTACAAAATCTCAACAATGCAATATTACATATATTTGAATTAATAATATAATACAATATGACAGAATGGATGTATATTCAAAAACAAATTAACACACTTCTGGACGGGTTTCGTACGTCGCGTTCATTTTCTACTGTTCATAAATATAGTGACTTGTCGACAAGAATTGACCCGTGGGTAGAAGGTTGCCGACCGCTGTTCTAGAGTTGAGACATTTCTGTTTTTGCTATTTGTTTTAACGTAAATCAATTATGTGGAAAACACACCACATCAAAAGTACGCGAGTGATTAATTCCTTAACACACGTAGACGAGAAATATAAAAAAAACCATCAAAATAAGCGAGGCACTTAGCATATCGCTTCGCAATCCGACAGCTCACTCGACCGGGCTGCAGCTACGTTTTCAATTACGGCCCGCCCCATCTCGCGATGATTTATCGGTGTTCAGAATCAAAATCTTCCCAACGCTTTGCCTTATATACTATACTATTTTACTTTTTGCATTCACACAGATTGTTAAAAGAGACAAATAAAATAGTGAAAACTAAGAAAAAATCTGAATTACAATCAACATATTTATTACACAAACACCTGCCACGACTGCCACACATTTATTCAGAACGTTTGCCATGGCACAACAACATTTGATAATCCCCGTAGAGGCATAGAGGAGTAGTAATATTTAAAAAAATCATATTCTTACTACCATCAATTTGGGTAAGTTTGCCTATCGGTCTAAAATTGACCCACTGCAAAGAAAAAGGTTTGACATGATGCTGTTATAATACCATGATAATACTAATGCCATATGAATATTTTGTGTTAAGCAAAGGTATTGAGTAGCCCCTGGTGGTAAAAACATGAATTAATGTGCAAAATAATTTGTTTTATTGTTGAATTTGTAAGCAGTCAGTTTGGCATGGTTAAATACAATTTAAAAACTTTTCTTCAAACAAATTGAATTAGTTGTATTTTCAATTTGTATTACTAATCTGTAAAGCAAATGCTGTATATTTTTTCCTATCTCAAATATTATGTACAGAATATATGAAAGCATAAAGAAAAATTGGAAAAAGACTTTAAAATGACTGAATTTATAGTAGTTACAGTGACCAAAGTTACCCAATTTGGATGCAAACTTTGGCACACCTTGTTTTATCTGTATTTATATATCAATTATAACAATAAATCCACTTATGTTATAATTTAAGACATCGACTGAGGGTGCTTGATGGAATTTCAATATCAAATTTGGATTATTGAGATTTTGTACACTTCCATGTATTTTGTCACTAACGACCCGGGTTTCGCCTTTCGGCATCTTCAGGCATTCGTCTCAGTTCGAGTCCATTCGTGTGCTCGAATGCCTGAAGATGCCGAAAGGCGAAACCCGGGTCGTTAGTGACAAAATACATGGAAGTGTACAAAATCTCAATAATCCACTTATGTTAGTTAAATTTCATCTTACATTAGTACATTTCTATGTAGAACAATACGAAACATAAATGCAATTTCGAACCATTAAAATACAAAAAACCCTCAGAACTGGGCCAAAGTTACCCAGATTAACCGTATTGATGTTCTTTTCTGAATACATATTGCACAGATAAAAAAGTAAAACAAACAAATTTTCGACGTTTGATAAATCCAAATTATACAAAAAGGATTAAATATATACTATGGGCCAACAGTTTGACAGATACCGTTTCTAAATGTAGCACTGATGCCATCAGACGTAGAATGTGTGTACTCGATTTTTCATTGCCTTTTTTTTAGCAAACGAAGTGGAAAACCAATTTGCCTGTGTAATCTCACTGATTTTTATCGGTTCAGTTTGTAAAAGTGTTCGTTCGCTCAAAAATGGATTCGATTTTTGCTGTCGCAAAACTGTTCACTCTAAAGCTGCGAATCTAGGGACTGCCAATTTAACGGAATAATTCACGTTTGAAAGTGTGTACCAAGACATTTAAACACATTATGTCAGTAGAAAAAGTCTGCATTTTCAATTTTTTTATTCATGGAGCACCATAGCTAAAAGTTGATACATACGGAAAGAAAGATCAGTAACAGCATTTTAAAATTTGGATACTTATTTATACAAATACAGATAGTCATCGACTTACGACATTTCGACTTTCGACGGTTCGCACTTACGAACAAAAAAAAATTAAAACATTTTTTATTGCATCATGGAGTACCATTGCCAACAGTTGATGCATACGGGAAGAAAGATCAGTAATATCATTTTAAAATTTGATTACTTATTTATACAAGTACAGGTAGTCCTCCAAAGTAGGTAGTTACGACCAAAAAATTTTTAAAACATTTTTTTATTGCATCACGGATCAGCATTGCTAAAAATTGATACAGACGGGAAGAATGATCAGTAACAGCATTAAAAAATGTGTATACTTATTTATACAAATACAGTTAGTCCTCAACTAACGACCGAATTTTTTTTTTAAAAAAGTATGTTTTTATCGCATCACGGAGCACCATTGCTAACAGTTGATGCATACGGGAAGAAAGATCAGCAACAGCATTTCAAAATTGGATACATATTTATACAAATACAATATACCATCGACGTGTATTTGGTTTACCTCTATCTCTACCACACAACCTAACTTGTGTAATAATTTAATCAATATGTAATTCGAATTTTATTGTCTGCATACGTTCAAATGCTTATGTTATTTGGCTATAGTGCTAGAGCACTGAATGGCGGGGAGGAATACTTTAATCAGGAATGTTGGACATTAAGAATGATATTATGCCAAAATCCTTAATATCAGATGAGGACTTCTGGAGTGCAGTGGAAAGAAACAAGTTTTCATTCTTAAAAAAGAGGCAATACAATCAAAATATAGATTTCAACTCACCGATGAGCACCTCTATGATTGTTTACAAACAGAATTATCATCATACTCTCCTAATTATGAGGCACTGGCCAATGAAATGCAATGCCAAAGATCACACTGACTGACTGAGATTGACATTATAATTATTATACAACGTCTATTTTTTATGTATGAGGCAACCATGACGTGTATTCATTTTATAGAATATGAACAGTAATTTTCATATTCTAAAATATTTTTTTTGTGTATTATTAATAACTAGTATAACCTTACCCGTCATAGATGACGGTATCGAAATTGAAATACTGAATGTCTAGAGTAGCTAGTACGTCGGAACTATGTGCGCATTGCATTTTAATGTCCAACTATAAATTATTTGATTTGAAAAAATAGGTGGTACCCGCGGCCTTATTTTTATTGTAGAATGTGCTCTGAGGTACAAAAAGGTTGGCCTCCCCTGGACCACACTATACATATTAATTTATTTATTCAGTGAAAAAATTGGTATCCTTATAAAACATCTGTTATCAAGTCATTCTTAATAATGACTAAATAAAATTTATTTAAAAAGACTTTTGAATCGAAACTATTAGACCGCCTGAGTTTGAGACGGGTATAATAATTATACAGCTTTTTAAAAAAAGTTGACTCATATTAAATAGGTTCTAATGTATCCTGATTGATGCTTAAGGTAAATAGAACACCACGTCCCGAAACAACATTAAAAGTCCAGGTTGTCCTCGACTTACGAACGAGATACGTTCCTGAACTCTGGTCGTAAGTTGAATTCCGTACAAAAGTTCAAATTTGATATTGTTTATTCAAGTCAGTTTAGCGGTGTCACTTTCATCTGTGAAAATAAAGCAGCTGCAACCAAAAATGGTACGGATACGTCAAACGACAACGTAACAATATTATCGTAAATTAGTGCGTCGATCTTCTGTCTTTGATAAATAAAACACTGAATAAAACCTTCTGTATCCTACTATTATAGCCGAATTGTTAATAGTTATTTTTCAAATAAACATATTCACAAAAAATTGTTTGGCCCACGTCAGACAGTCGATATATATTATTTGGGGATTTTTGGCACGCATATGTAAAAAGGTTCACCACTCCTGACATACGTGATCGCAATATTGAGTTATTTGTGATAAAGACTTTTCATTTGGTTTTCAGTTCCTCCGGACATATTGAACGAGGACTCTTCGGCGGACGTGTCTGTTCAGGAAAACGAAAACGCAACGCTCAGCTGCAGCGCCATAGGACATCCGCCACCTCGTATTGTGTGGAAACGTGAAGATGGTCAGCAGATGCTGCTCAAGAAACCTGGTAGCCGGGACATGTTTAAACGTAAGTAGACTTGTTATGGAACTAGAATGAATTATACTACGCCTTAATACAGTGGTTCCCAAAGTGTTTCTTCTGACCGCTGAAGGGGTCTGTGATAAATCAAAAATAATTTGGTGGTGCGTGGACAATGTCGACGGGTCCGCGAAATGTTTAATATAAAAAAATATTTTTGAGACATTTTCATTGTTATAAAAGATAAAATAAATAGCAATAAATAAATCGGTAACAATTTTTACATCCTGAGTCAAATATGAATATACTATATAAAAAAAATAGATACCAATTTTATGTGCTGCATTATGGGTCACTTTACAGAGGCTGCTGATTGTTTTCTCGTCATCCTTTTTTACAATAGAACGTGGATTTAGTGCAGTTATGAACCTAATCACGAAAAAAATAAACTGACTGTAAATTAGTACTTGTGGTAAAAACATAAAACCAAACATAAGTAATCTTATGTCATCCCATTAAATTTACCAATCTCATTGAAAAAAAATTGTTTTTCTGTTTTAAAACAGAGACTATAATTTCAATAAATAGTACTTTAATTTTTCTTTTTTATTATTTTTGCATCACCATTTACCATTCAAGACATCAAAATTAAATTTATAATTTGTCTATTATGCAGTTGTGTCGATTTTTTTCACATGCGGATTCATGTTATGATTTTTGATATAAGGAGAGGTCCATGGATATAATAAGTTTGGGAACCACTGCCTCAATATATTAACTTCATACCAGAAATACTCTTACAAGTAAATATTTCGATAAATTCGAAGTTTCGAAGTACTATTGGAATAATATTTCGTATCATTTCCAAGTGGTTTCGTATCTACATCACAATAAACTTTGAGAAATATAATATACTTCGAAGTTGTGGTGATGAGATCAGATAAATGTCAATAACTTGTTTATTTAAGCATTCACAAAGTAAGCAATCCCGTATAGACATATAGAAAAGCCGATCATATTTCCAAGTAAGCATTGAGATTTCACGATGGATTATTGTTGGCTGTTTTGTATTATTACGGAAATGGATATCTTCATTACTAGTCTTATGTATCTACGTTTTTCGTCGTGGAATTCGGATGTCTGATATTGGCACAATTCAGGAAACCCAAAACAAGATTTGCGATTGTATGAAATTGAATGAAAAATGTAATTTTTACGTGAAATTTACTAATTTAGGAGCATTGATTCGACTCGTCCCTTAGATAATTTGCTTTATTCTTGAATGACCCAATGAGCTTGGTTATTTCATGAATCAAGCAAACTTTTTCATATTTCATGAAAGATGTATTAATTACATTTGAATGAAGGAAAAAATGTTCATCACGGAAGCATAACATATTATTGTTAACATATTTCACTTATAATGTGTTAACTGTCAGTTCATGGTGGAAAGACATTATATTTAAAAAAAAAAACACAATTCATTTGTACTATTTCCATATATTTATAATGATCAGGACCGGTTTCGCTCATCACGAGCATAAATATATGGAAGTTGTATGTGAATGAATTGTGTTTTTTTTTTTTTTTTTTTTTCTAAAGTTAACATATTTATTGATTTGATGTAATCTTTATGTATGAGAACCGTACAGTTTTTCTGTATTATTAGTACTAACGAAAACACGACTATTTGCGGCAAATGCTAGTAACCCCTAATCTCTGTTCGATTGTTGAAATCAGACTATTGAACTAACGCTTAATAGCTGTATACTGACACTAAACACTATTTTGGCAATCGACGCATTCTCGTAAAGTAAAATTCGTGTAACCATTTACGGAGAACATTGCCAACATCTCCGCAAAAAGGGAAGTGAAATATTGCTGTATGGAACAATCAACCACTCGTATTTCAGCAGTTTCCTTCGCATACCGAAAAACAAAGAAGTTTTTCGGACTTTTAAAACCACCGATAAAAGGTGTTGACTCCTCTTTAAAAACGGCTACAAAGTGTGCATCTAAGTATTACAATTAATGGGAAATACTTACTCACAATAATTGGACGGTTTTTCCAGTACAGTGTCCATAAGTTGATTTTTCAATCAATTTAAGGATTTCTGTTCGAAGGCATGGATATCTGTAATGCTCTCCTACACTTGGTAAGAGTGATCAGCTAACTATTATTCCTGTCCTTGCCAAATCATTATATGTTTACTTTTTTCGAAAAAAGCAGTTCTCGTAGCAAAAAATACACTCAGATATATTCCATTAAAAAAAAAACGGCGTCCGTGGCGCAGTTGGTAGCGTCGCTGGCCACGGTTACGAATGTCTCGGGTTCGATTCCCGGTGAAGACGGTTTTCATAAATTGATCTTTCAATCGATTTATGAATTTCTGTTCGTAGTTTGAGTCTTCCCTCCCACCCATACTGTCCTCACGGGGCGTAACGAGAGCGATTAACTAACCATTAGTCCTGTCCTAGCCCTTTCCTTCTTCCCAATTCTGAGTAACAAGCAGTCCTCAAATAAAAATTCTATTAAGATACCTCCATTAGGAGACCATATGCACACATCAGAAGCGGGTACTGTAAAAATAATAATGAGTGACACTTAATCATCACTTTTTAAGCCATGTCTTTTGGCCAATTTGTAGCATCTCAAAATTTGTTTTTACTTGTTTCATTTGCTCAACCGCTTGTTTTGGCAAGGGCCACGAAAGAAGAATTTTGTAAGACAAGGAATAAAAATTATGAAGTCGATTTATTAAGCTCCGTTTTAAGGATAGGATAAGGGTATAACATAACATACATCAATGGCTTTGTGAACAAATCGATTGACAATCAATTTTGGAAATATTACAACCCATGATTTGAGCCCATCGCCTTGCATCCGAGTGAACGGTAGCTCAATGGCGTTGACCACTCATATACAGGGTTGACTTATTGCTGTTTAGCAGCTCTACACCATAACATACTATTTCTAAATTTGCTGGAAAGAGAAATTGGAAGACTATCTTAGAACATTTTACCGCATATCTACTACTGAAGTTCACCTTTATGAATTTTTATAATTTATATTAAGGGTAGAAATTGTTTCAAAAAAACCATAAGCTCAAACTTTTACCAGTGTATGGATGTAAAGGTTTTGTAGTTATGTGACGAGTCTCAATATAGACCAGGGGTCTCCAAACCAGCGAACCCACCAATCCGGCCCACCATAGTTTTTTTCCCTCATATAAGTAATGCCGAAAGCAGAATAAAGCCACAAACAAATTTATGCTACTGATCAACCAAATTTTTTGTTGAAAGGACTTAATATGAGGGTATAAATAAGGTAGTAGCTAGTTTTCCCCTTGTCGGCTATCGGCTACCTCTGCCGCAATTAAATTTTTTTGACACTTTTCCGTAAATACCAACCAAAATTTGCACGTAATTCAAAACTAAAAAGTGTAGGTATGATGAGCTAGCTTGGTCTTCGGCCAGGAGTCAGTGTGGCCCTTAGGTAAAAAGGGCCAGGGATTTAGGCCATGCAAATTTACCAATAATATTTATAAAGCTTAACACCAATGCAAATGCAGTGAGCAAATTCAAGCGTTGACCGATATAGACGACGTCAATCTTGCATACGTAATGATAAAAGTGAACTCCCCAAACTGAAGACATCTCTCGGGTTCCACATAATCGTCTCTTTAAATTACCACCCCATACATAAAGTTAGATCTCGTAAATCAACATTTGTAATCCAATTCTAAATTTATTTCATTGATTAATAATATGCGTATTTTATCATCGATTCGAGAAATATTCGTCAAATAGCTCTGAATGATATCGTGTTCGTGTTTTTCTTTGTTTAAAACCAAATCCTTAGCGAGTTGCAAATTCCAATGGCGATAATAAAACTAAATATTTCAAATTTATGACAATGTGCTTGCACTGTTGTATGATTGTGCAACAGAATGTTGTTTGGCCAACAAATCATCACGTAGGCGCATTCGTAGCACTGTAGAATCGTAGCGTGTGACAGCAAGAGGCGTAGCCATAGCCGTAGCGGTTCAATTGTATTCAAACGATTCAAAAAACATTTCGAGACAAAACTCTGGACACGTGTTTTGTTACAGTTAGATTTTTTATCATAGTACATAGAAGATAGAAGAAGTAGACAAATAGTTAATTTGATAAAATAGGTTTATTTGGGTATTATTTGAGAATATTTTTAATATAAACTACATATTATTTATTTATTTTGATAAGTAAGGGAATATTCACAATTTACTATTTGCGCCGTGCATGTAAACTCTTCTTCTATCTTTACTCTATAAATAGGCAGAAGTCCAGCGACTAGCAAACATTTCTCAATGAAAACACCTCAGAGAATTTTGATATTCTTGAAAATAACAAAAATAATTTGTGCATAGTTATCGTTGATATAAGTTATTTCTTCGTCAAACGTGTCAAACCAGCCTCATGATGACACTGGTAAGAGATTTTGTCGAACATCTTTTATAATAAATACAACATTGGGAGCAGAAATCGTCAAAGAAATATTAGAGCCACTCCAAATTTATTAACAGTATATATACTGAATCTAAGATGTAAATCAATTTGTACCGAGCAGATCGAAAATATTACTACACCACTGTGCAATTTCATTTAAAATATTGTTTCTGGTGGTTATGCTTGTGGAAGCTTTAGGGCTTAAGTACTTGTTCGCTAGTTATAATCTATATCGTGTACCGTGTAACTTTACAGTCTACAAAATTTGTATCAGCAACATGTATTCTCGTCCAGTGTACTGAAAGAAGTGATTTACAGTTATTGCTAGTTGAGCCAGCCAATGTATTGTAACGAGATAAAATTAAACCGTTTATATTATCTACGTACATACATATTTTTAAAGGAATGTTTATTTGTCTGCCTGTGCGTTGCGATCGGGTTCCAAAATTGTTATCCGCACCAATTATGTCACTAAATATTGCCAAATCAATGTCGTTCAAACTATCCGAATAAAAGAAAGACAGATATTCAGTCAATTACGATGCAGGAAAGGGTTGTTTAAATTTTTTTTTAAAACTATTGGCTTATTTAAAAATGTAATGCTACCATCTTTAATAATATGTTTATACATTCAATAAACATAATTGTATGACACTTTTAAGGTGTTAACTGTCAAATAATTCGTGGTGGAAAGGCGCTATATTTTTAAAATAAAACACAATTTGTTTTTTACTCTTTAAAAACGATCAGGACTGGTTTCACTGATAAAATATAAATCTTAAAAAGGCTATTTACATTTTAAAAAATATAAATATTTACAAGGTATATCAAATAATTGGTTCAAGAACTACGACAAGAGTTTCACAGATGGTCAAACAAATTATACAAGAACGAAATTAAATTATCAAAAACAAATAATATATGAAATACTTTTTACAAATCAATAACTTATAATATCTAATCAAAATCAAACCAAATTGAAAGTCAATTGTGTGAGAAAAATATAAAAAAATTCAAAAATAATTCATGATTTAGTTGTTATCAAACTAATTGTGTAAGATGGTATTTTATTTTTTATTTAAAATTATTACTATATATCTGACTTATATATCCTTGTGTTCTTCTATAAATTTTCATGTTATGTTGCCTTATCTCTACCTAAAGGTTTGAAATATGTTTTAAAGCATATATCTGCAAGTGTTTTGTTATACTTTGGCTGGAAATATGAGATAAATCTCGGACATGTAAACATGTCCAGCGTGTTCATCGGGCTAAAGAAGATAAAAAACATAGTCCTAAAAATGGCTGGAAGTTATTTTATTCTACTTAACTAATTTCCAGTTGGCTAGTAAATACGTTACTACAGTTTCGTGTTTTCCGTTTCCGTCTAAAGCATCATTTTGTAAACTCGTTCTGTCTGGCATCATTAACAAAATGGGATCTTACTCTAGCGGTCTTTTCGAGTTTATGTTGGACGTAATGTATTACGCAACATACTTCTTGAACATGCGAGGAGTGCGTTTTCTTTTTTGTATAATACTTATTTATAAAACCGTATCCACGACAGATGATCGCTTTTAACGCAACATAGAACACTCAATGATTTACTCACAAGAAGCCGGTAAGGCTGCACATCTTTGATACACGACGTATTCCGCATACTTACAAGGTTATTTTAGCTTTTTGTCATCTAAATATTAAATGTTTCCTTCCGGTTAATTATCAAAATTTGTACTTACATAGCAACACAATTCTGTGCTACGATTTCCATAACAAGAATTCGAGCATTTATCCTGAACATTTAAAACCAATGATATTTTTTGACGACCTTGTAATCACCCGCCGTAATCGACGTATAGAAGAAATCACGCGAGTATAGGGAACATGAGATCCCACTTGATTTCGATTCGAGGATTTTTTGGCAGTCTTCCTTGAGAGTCTACAATGTGAGGTTAAGGATATCGGACATCCGGATGATGTCCAGGACAGCAATCGACAGTGTGATGACGATGGTCGACGTACAAAGGATGGGACTAATTTAAGTATGACGGCTAATCATGTATTCTTTGCATTTTAGAGTTTTAGATTAATTTTTTGTAACGTATTTTATCCCTGTGATATTCTAAATGTTTAAAATTAATAATTTTTTAATTATATGTATCTAACTTTTTTTCTTACTATTTATGGTCATCGTGGCGTCCAAGCTTTTATATAATTATCTAACTTACGTGCCTTTATTTCAGAAGAGAGTTAATCAAACGGAATTAGCAAACCCGTAATCAAGCTTTGATTTAAGGATACTCTTTCCCGCTGAGCTATTTTTAAATTTATTTAAGCGACTTACAATTAAATTCCTTTTTGTTTAGATCGTATTCACTGTCATAAAAATAGTTTTCACTTATAACAAAACCCATTACACAAAAAACACATTCTTTCATTAAAAATAAAGTGATATCACATAATAAAATATATTTTTAAATTTAAAAAAATATATTTCACTTACTAAAAAATATTTTCACAGAGATAAAGTAGTATTTACCCAATATAATTACTCACACTTTGAAATCGATAGTTGCTCGAAGCTCTAATGTGATGTCACTTATTATTTACTACTTGTCTATATCGTCTTAAACTTGCCTAAACCAAACCAGACCAACCTTAACATAACCTACTACAAATTAACTCACTTTGTTAAAAGAATCCATGACTAATTGGAAACTATTAAAATCATAGTTTGAGTGTACTAAGTTAATACTGTCTAATCCAAAGTGTAAACTATCAAAATAAAAGTTAAATTATACCAAGTGAATACTATTTAACACAAAGTGAAATTATTTATAAACAAATTTAAACGCATCGTTTTGTTGAAAAATCGTTAAAAAATATTTAAAATCACCCGTTAGTCTAATGCCTGTTTTCCTTTATATTCACGTGAATAATTTAACTTATCATTTTTTATGGAACGGTTTTCATTTCATTTCAAATTCATTTGCATATTTTTTATACTTATTTTATTATACGAAAACGGTATCTTATCTAACACCTCGAAGTT
This sequence comes from Himalopsyche phryganea, assembly GCA_022494535.1. NCBI lineage: Eukaryota > Metazoa > Arthropoda > Insecta > Trichoptera > Rhyacophilidae > Himalopsyche > Himalopsyche phryganea. The sequence goes on from JAGVSL010000097.1 coordinate 1,589,729, forward strand.
CTTTAAGATGTTTTAAAAGTAAAACACACTTTATTTGTACAAGTTCCACATGTTTATAATGATCAGGACCGGACATGTGGAAGTAGTACAAACAAATTTTGTTTTATTTTTAAAATATAATACCTTTCCTGCAAGTGTTGTATGCATTACGATAAATAATGCCAGACCTGAGTGTTCAGCGTCGTTGTCGTCGGTTGCGGTGACCAGGAGAACGAAACCCAGTAGGAATTGTTTTATAAATTGATTTTGTGTTTGGAGGCATGGAACATTATCGTGTAATATTTCCAATCAAATTAGGCAATACATATACCTCAGTATACACGTTAAACAAACCGTTTTAATATATTTGTCGTATTAAAGTAAACTTATTAATTTTCTTGACGGTTATCGCTCTCGTATTGTAATTTCGGTTATAAATAAAATTGAAGTTACCTACCTAATAATTGACTGGAAAAATAGGATAGTCAGAGAATATGCAGGAAAGAAGTATAAGGTTACATTAATGGAATTAGGCTAGAGCACGCATGTAAACAGTGACGTCATTCAAGAAAAATCCACAAAACTTTTAGTATACCTTGGTTATAAAGTTGTTAGTTATCCAATGCGAGTTTGTCATAAAATCTACAGTATTAAAAAATACTAAACTTACAAGAAAATTAAAAACTGCTAGTTTTCTCAACTATACTTATAATACTGATTGGATCGGCAAGCAGTCGAGGTATGAAAATCGGAAGTATTAAAATAGTATTTCGTAAATTAAGTTAATGAAAAAATGTTTTTCTACAAGTCTTTAGCTATCAAAATCGCTTAAATAGATCATACTCAGCTAGAATTCATGAGGAAAATGGATAAAAAAACCAAGTTAATAGTTTTTACCCGCACTAAATCAACTAAATTAGTCAAGAAACTGTGAGCCCGCTTCACGGACTTTCCTTTAATTTCAGTAGGGTAGTAGAGGTAAGAAAAAAAATCTTTCCAGTTTGAATCATGTTTTATTTCTTAGAAAACAGAATAATAAAAACGATATCCTAGTGTAGGTATATCAACAGAAGTTTTTTTACGATAACTGCTGGTTACTCAGTTGTCCAACCACTTTTTTTTTAAGAGAATAGTGATAGAAGATAATAGCTAGGACAGGACTATTGGTTAACTAATCGCTCTCGCTATGGCCTGTTTTTAGGATTAGATGGGTTGGATGGAATCGTAGACATCACAGACATTCGTAACTACGAACAGAAATGCATAAATCGATTGACAAATGAATTTATGAAACTGTCCGCAACAGGACTTGAACCCTAGACGTCCGTAACCGTATCCAACGACGATAACCACTGCACTACGGATCCGACAATTTTTTTTTACTTACCAGTCATTTAATACTTAATTTTTTTTTGTCGGTATACTATCAATCCCACGAAATATCAACATCCTTTGTATCTGTCGAGTATACCCTATGCACCTCACCAAGGCACTGGGTGCTTTGAAAACTGATGTTTGTGGCGAATACAAGAGGTATGGTGGTTTGATTTTGTCAGGAAATCGGAGGTAAGAGAGTGGATGGACCAGCTTCTTATTACGTCCAAAATAAAAATAAAACGACAATGGACCTGGCTTGGACACGTGCTACGGATGCCCCAGGAGAGCCTGAATCCTGCCTGTCTCTTTTACCAGCCAGATGGATTCCGTCGCCCTGGAAAGCCGCTGATGACCATCCATAGGATGTATTCAGCGGGGCTACGGGATGCTGGGATGACCTCGGAAGAAGCGAAGAGACTGGCGGGGGACAGATAAGTTTGGAGGAACCGCGTGATGGCCTTATACTCCGAATAGGGAGTGGGTATAATTTAAAAAATATATCCCATGAATGATAACCAGGAATCCAGAATCTTATACGAGTGATTAATATAAGCAGAGTTGATTAACGCCTCATTTACTCGGTGCAACTAAGGGATGCTGGCAAGATTCAGGATGCAAAGGGATAAGTGGGTGACAGGAAATCTTGAGCAGTAAGAGCTGGATTTGGTACAAGAGGAAAAAGGAAAAGAACAATCCATAAATTTAGATGGCCATTTATTATAGATTTGTTCAATTTATTTCAACGCATTTGTTTATCAACGCATTTGTTTATTATAGAATATTCGATTTATTCAATTTAACTTATATATTGGAAACAAACTATACACCATAGTTTTATTATGACCTTAAGTCGTAAATTTTTTACATTTCAATATGAAGAATATGTCTTGAGCTGTCATAAAATAGTTCAAAAATGCATTTCCCAAAGTGCACGCAATATTATCAAAAGCAACAGTTTATTTAAATGGATACAATAGTGATGAATATTTGCAGTATTTGGACCATGGTCCTGAAGAAATTCGAACAAAATTCAATACAAAAATACAGCGTGCTATTATTTTAAACTTAATTAAAAAAATTAATTGGGTGTCTAATTTGATAATAATATCCCATTTTCTAATAGTTCTATTTGATTAACTTAACAATTATATAAGGTACACGATGAAATATACACTTTTTGCGTTAGTTTATTAATGTTTTTTATTTGCTTTTGCCGGTGAGTTTTCAAAAATAAACAACTGAATTCATTTTTTACAAAGGGTTTCGTCTTCCGGTTTATGCCTTGGTTAGTAAATAAAATCTCTAACGATTAAAGAGATGTGTCACTTCGCGATCAACAAACGAGATGGTCGTTATATTGGTTTTATTAACATTTATTTTAAAAAGAAAATTTAAGACATCGCAGTCGATGTAGGGTGCTTGATGGAATTTCAATATCAAATTTGGATTATTGAGATTTTGTACACTTCCATGAATTTTGTCACTAACGACCCGGATTTCGCCTTTCGGCATCTTCAGGCATTCGAGCACACGAATGGACTCGAACTGACAGACAGTAAACAGTGTCTAACGTTTATATAGAAGATACAAATACGACAAATATTATTTACGAGGTAAAATATTATACGTCTGAGAGCCACACTGATACCTGAGTTAACATTTCGAGAATCGCCCTGAAGAGATGATTTATCCAATAAGTCAAGTAACAAACTAATATAAATGAATCACTTTGCTTTAAACCCTTGTGATAATCTCACTAATGTATTTTTTTATTTTTACACATTAAAAACGTTCCGTTTCGTTTCGACACTCCCTATGTATAATCACGTAAGCGCCATATACGTGATCATATACATTTTTGTTCTCTACGCACTCAGTTCTATAGGTAGGCATCAAACATTCGGAAAAGTACGTACTTCACCGTTGTTTCGTAAAGTATAAACACGTAACTAGTCACATATAGGAACGTCTTTACCTAAAATCCGAAGGCCAATGTCGTATCGATAATATTTAATACTATCTGTTTTTTTTTCATTTTAGAAGTACTTAAGTCTAAATTGGCAATTTCTCTATAATTCATTTTGTTTAATATTATTATGCGATATAATACATAATTTAGACTATACGTTTTGTGTAAAACATACCTTTTGAAATGCTAGTGCTCTTAAATTCTTTAATAAAGTGACAATAGCCTATTAATCTTCCGTAAAGTATGTCGGCGCCGTGACGCAGCTGGTGACGTCGTTGTCTACGGTTACCGATGTCTCGGGTTCAATTCCCGGTGCGGACAGTTTTCATAAACTGATCTTTCAATCGATTAATGGATTTCTGTTCGTAGTGTTTGTGATGTCTAAAACTCCCTCCCACCCACCCGATCCTCAAAAACGGAGCAAAGCGAGAGCGATTAGCTAACCACTAGTCCTGTCCTAGCCCTGTCTCTCTTCGAAAAAAGAGAGGTTGAGCAACTAAGTAACAAGAATTTCTCATATAAAAACTTCTGTTGAGATACCTTCATTAAAAGGCCATATGCTCTACATTGGGAGCGGACATGGGGAACAAAATTTCGTACTCGCATACGTTGAGTCATACAAAGTCACCAATAGAACAACTATATTGTAATGTTTTATTACAATATTTCTAATACATCATTAAGAAAACAATAACGGTAAACCGTTGCTGAGTTAATAATCATAAAAAGAAATTGAGAATTTTCTCTCGTCGGCGAATTACCCCAGATCACAAAACCCTTTTCAAGACCTTTCTTCTTCTTTAAGGAAGACTAGAATGTGTTTCCTCAAACTCACAATGCGCTAGCATTTAGTGAGGAAATAAAAGGAAATGTACATCTCAACAATTCAAATTTAAAATTAAACATTTGTTTTGTATGATACCTGAAAGAAATTATAGATTCATTGTAACAAAAGTGAAATGTCTCGGATTAAAAATAATACTTTATACATTAAACCAGCAACTCTCAAACATTTCAAAAATTTGTGCGATTGCTCGCGCACTCCTTTAATAAAAAAATAAAATCTGTATTATTATAAAGAATGCGAGTGCGCCAAATACTTTACACAATGGTTCCACATACCTCCGGCGCGGGACTACTCATAGGCTGTTGCGAATAAAACATTTTTTTTACAAACAGCTATGTATTTAGAAAATATCACATGTTATGTATTATTACCGTGCGAGAAGGAGAGAATGGTCGAATTTCGGTGTGGTGAGGGTAACGACAGAGCTCAGTCACTTAGTTCTGGTGATAAATAATTGCACATCGTGTTAAATAGTATTCACTTGGTACACTTTAACTATTATTTCGATAGTTTGCACTTTGGATTTTAGATAGTATTAACTTAATACACTCAAACATTGATTTTAATAGTTTCCACTTAGTCGCGGACTCTTTTAACAAAGTGAGTTAATTTAAGACATTGACTGGGGTCGCTTGATGAAATTTCAATATCAAAATTGAATTATTGAAATTTTGGACACTTCGATGTATTTTTTCACTGACGACCCGGGTTTCGCCTTTCGGCATCTTCAGGCATTCGAGCGTACGAATGGACTCGAACTGACAGACAAGTAAACAGTGTCTAACGTTTATATAGAAGATACGAATATGAATAATTGCCAATTCTGAACGAACAGCTAAGTTTTCCAAACTCCCCGTTGCTGTATCCTATACGTTGAATCACCTAACAGATGCCACTAAATGTGGAATGATTTTATATGTTTATTCTTCCGTCGAATTGCATCCCGTCGAAACCCACAATGCTATTATAATTGTAAAATCACTGGTAATTCTAATATTAGTTGGAAAGCGGCAATTCGCCACTCTGTTAATGCGTTGTTTACAAAATAAGGATTAAGACGATTCTCGAAATTTTAACTCAGGTATCACTGTGGATCCTAAGCTTATAATATTTTATCTCGTAAATAATAATTGTCGTATTTGTATCTTCTATATAAACGTTAGACACTGTTTACTGTCTGTCAGTTCGAGTCCATTCGTGCGCTTGAATGCCTGAAGATGCCGAAAGGCAAAACCCGGGTCGTTAGTGACAAAATACATGGACGTGTACAAAATCTCAATAATCCAAACTTTCTCTATTACTCGCTAGTATATAAATAAATGTGAATTGAAAAAACAAAAATAGGATAAAAAATCAATATATTTGGTTTTAAAAAACTTTATTAGTAAGTTGATAGCTATTTCGAGTTAACACCATCGTCAGAACTAAAGTTCTATTATAATGGAGTTTTTTCATGTAAAATCCAATAAAATTGATAGAATAACAAAATGTAGAGCCTGGACCTTCTGATCATTCACCACTAGACTATAAAAAATGCTTAAAACACAAACAGAAGAAGAGACAGATGAACACTTAATCTTAAAAGAGTGTTTTTAAGCCGTGTTTTATATATAGTGTGACAATATATAGGTTGGAAGAATAAGTGACATTTCATTACAACTTCGTTCAACTATCGATTTCAACGTGTGAGTGAAAACTATTTAATCTATGTGAAAATATTTTTTCGTAAGTGTAATATATTTCTTCAATGTTAAAACATATTTTATTATGTTGGATCACTTTATTTTTAGTGAAAGAATTTTTGTTTTGTGGAATGTATTTGTTATAAGTGAAAACTATTTTTATGAAAGTGAATACTATCTAAGCAAGAGTGCATTTAATTGAAAGCCCTTACTTTTCCTACTTGGGATAAATCCAAATCCAAACCCAAAAAATGTTACATGCATACAAAATTATGTATAATTAATAGTGTAAATCTACGGTCATTTATTATTTGAAAAAATAAAGTTTCCATGAAATGACAAAATCATTTTTCAATCGCAATGTAAAAATTTACTTATTATAATATATACCTATGTCAGATTGAAGTCTCATGCCATGCTATTTTTACTATCAGAAGATATTTACTCTTCAACTTCAACTTATGAAGTTCGCCTTTGAAAAAGTTTTATCAATTGATCAAAGAAAAAGTATTATAAAATGAAAAAAGTTCATCCCATTATCCATGAATTTGCAACACGGACTTTTTTTAATATCCAGAGCATTATTTAGTTAAATATTCCTCTCGCAAACTCCAACACTTTTTATTTTTATACCTTTACGATATATTTAAGAATTTAGTATTAGAAAGTTTGTTTTACGTATATATAATTTTTCTCGCATCCAATATTGAATGAACGATTAAAATCTTGCTTAGAATAGTAATATATTTATAAGCAGAATAAATTATGCTTTGACGAAGTCAATCATATTGAGATATCAGAATTTTTGATTCAATATATCTAATATATATCAGCCCATACCGGTCTGTTGGCGTTTTATTATAATCACATAACATATGTGGATATGAAATTTTCACATGACATAATCGTCAACGGTGTATATAAAATAAAACGTTATGCAATGCACACACACACACCCAACAATACACACAGTGCTGACGCGACGCAAATTCTGAGGCAAACAAACAAAAATAACAATAACAATCAGTCAGTCTGGAAACTAAAGAACAGCGGTGTTTGCGATTTCGCCGTGAGGGACAGCAGAGATGGAGAGCGAAGTAAACTCCGGAAGTTGCACAATCCCAACGTGGAAGCTCATCGAAGAGCTGAAGGAGCTCGAGCATTCACTATTTCAATTTCAATACCGTCATCTATGACGGGCGTCCCACGAGTCATATATGATAAAGGAAGTGTTTTAAATCATACTTTTCATTAATGAATTATAATTAAATAAAAACAAATAAAGCCTTTTATTCTTTTAACAACTGGAGATTTTTTTACAAAGGGTTGATATTTTCTACTGTTCAGAGACGACAGGAGACATAGAAAGCTATGGACTGGTTTAAAGCTCATTGTTCTCTCCAGACTTTATTATCAAAAGTATATAAGTTTGCAATTTTGGATAATGAAAAGTGCAAGTGCATTGTCTCATTCATTAATTCGGCAAACTATCTGCGTGCGTGCACATATCTGCATATGCATCGAAGTTATTGAATGAATTAAATATTTAGTTTTTTTTTTTTTAAATAATATAATGCCTTTCCACCAAGAATTGACATTTCTTAAGAGTGACGAATATTTCGTCGTTGTTCTGGAAGAAAACACTAAATCTAAAAAATTACATATTAAGTTATATCGAAATGTTCCTTATTTCGAACTCTACCGTATGGAAGAACATATTTATTTTTATATATTATACTTTTAATTAAAAACAGTTTTATGCAAACAAACAAAACAAAACTGATTCTAACATTTGACAGACTGAAAAAAGCGTACACATCACAGTTTTTTTGAAAAGGTTTTAACTAGGGTTTCCAATCCCGGGATCCCGCTCAATTATTCAATCCCGTAATCTCGGGATTAAGATTCTGACAATCCCGGGATTTCGGGATTCACTGTAAATGCTAAAATATTATCTATCAAATCAAAACTTCCTGATTAACTACAACGTGTAATTAAGTTTTTTCATTTACATACATAGTTTTCTTAAAAAACCTATAGAATTAAAATGAATTTATTGTAATCTCTTTCCTTCTCGTATTTCTTAACAATAGTTTTTAAATAATGTTAAATGGAGGACAAATTAAGACCGCTTCACGAATGGTGGGCAATATCTCAAATTGAAAGAGGTGTCCTCTTTTTGGATGAATTTGGTAAAACCTACTATAATAATGCAATAATTAAAATAAGATTATTTTGATCATTATGTCTTTTTTCAAATATTTTTCTCTTTTTTTTTAAATGACTGTCTGATTTTAAATTAACAAAAAAATCATTCCAAAGTCCAAAAAAATATTTAATCATATATAAATTCCAATTGAAGTAATAATGGACACAAATTAAATTTTAAATATACAATTTAACACATGAAAATTAAACTTAATGACCAATCCCGGGATCCCGGGATTGAGAAATTCTGAATCCCGAAATCCCAGGATGTCCTAGTTTTAACGTCATGTCGAACATTTTTCACTCGAAGGTTGGAGTGTGTTTTACCCTTTACTAATATTGTTCTATCTATGTGGTAATTGACGAAAGTTAGCTGAATTCGTTCAAACATTCAAAGTATATATGTATTATTATTCCGTAGTATTATAATATTATTGTTAGCTTATATGATTCAGCAAGTCATGATAATATATAATATTAATAAATATGTCAAAAATCAGAACATTTTAGTTGATAAAATTGAAATATCCGATAAAACCTTTTCAAACAAACTATTATTGTCAGTTCTAATTAAAGCTTTAGATATTCATTATGTTCTAATATAAGGGCTTTAGCTAAAATAAATTATATAAAAACAAGTAAACTATTTATGTACATAAATACATGCTAACTCACTAATTAAAAATACATTTTTTCTTTCAAAATAGAGAATATGATCAGTTAAAACTTCAATCGCTCGTATCTCAAAACATAGTCAAGTCCAGATAACGAAACTTTAAAATCCAATTACTTAAAACTAGTATTTTTCAGTTAGTGGCTTCTTCCAGAACAATGACGATTTGGTGTTAAGATTTAATTATAATTTAATGAAACAAAGCCATGTATTTAGTTTCACAAGAATTATCTTTAATTTGTTCAGTAATGATGCGAAAAGCTATATTTAATGTTGGAAAAATTCTTGTGAAACTTAATACAAATCCTTATTAACGTCATTAAAAATTTATTATAGATTCTGAAGAAATTAATTTTTAGGTATTATATATCATTATGTCGTAAAAATACGTTTATTATTCAATGTCTTGACTGTATACTTGTGTTTACCGTACATTTTTTATTACTTTGAGTTATAAATTGAGAGTTTATAGAAAGAAGCAGTCGAGCAGTGTACTAGGGCCTATGAAATATTTTTATTCGCTACGTGCAAAGAATGGCCAAGCTCAGGAAATTGAGACGTTTTATTTGAACAGCGAGTGAAGAAAGATTGGCAACAGCTGCGATGATTGCGGAAAATATTCACAAATCATTCCGTCCATTATGACTCGTTGTATTTATAAGTGTCAAAAAACACTGAACGAAAATATAATAAATATGAACAATATTTTCATTTTATTCTGTTTTTCTCTCAGGCACAAAGACAAATACATTAATTCTTACAGAAGTAATACAAAGTTATATCAACCTACCTGGCATTAGTAGAGCCTGCAAAGCAGGCTCTCAATTTCCTGGTTATTTTTATTTATAGAATGGGAACATACTTTTCTGCCTTTTCCCGTATGTTTTCTAACCAACTACTGTATTAATACAAAAATTTTCAACTGAAGGGTTTAAATGGGGAAAACAATTAGGAAAAACCCCTTTCAAATACCGATTATGGGTGTTCAGACAAAAAAATTTTCAGGATTTGTTTGTATCAGGATATTAACTTGCAGTGTTCTTCTTGAACCTTCTACAAGAAGTTTACATGCACAATCTTTTTTCTCTTCTATTAGCGACTTGCCGAAAGCAACGCTCCACAACCGTTTCTCTTCAAAGGTATACCAAAATTTTTTTCAGATTTCCGAGGTACACTATAACCTCAAAATATATATAAAAACGAATACACAAAAATGACATGAGATTACGCTTTTCATTTCATAAATATACACGATAAGATAAATTTATGTTTTGACAGACTATTAAAAATAAGAGAGAATGTATTTGTGTTGTGGCACACCTAGTATGACCTCACGGAACACTAGTGTGCCGTAGCACAGCAGTTGCGGAGCGCTGACCTAAAGCATTGATTTACTTGTCGATACTGTAGTCAGCCACCTGCGCCACGGGAGAAATACTTGGAACAGAAGGGGAAGGAATGCATAGGAAACTTGACATCGTCATAGCAATTCTTTTGAAACCCTGGCTGAGGCACACAGTTTATTGATTTTGTCAGCGTCAATACTTGGTACATGGTGAGACCCTTTGCCTAGTCTGTTCACGAAACCATATTGGGGGCTTTGTACCAGGTATGGAGAAATCTCTTGCTAGTGCGATATGCCACGTTAGAAGTTATTCTTAGACATTCATTTTCCATCCTATAAAAGTGGGGTAGCTTGTTGCTGGATCAAAGGAAGACGTATAGCATATTTGTCTTAATAAATAATTGTTCGCCTTTTTTAAGTAACTTACTGCGTTGATGATTGGATATAAGGTAATAATAGCCACGTGAGTCTTGCGTCTGGCACCACCCAAGCTTATTGGGCTGACTCCAGACCTTCAAAAAGTCCAAAACCGTTGGCACCTACTCTAAAAGGTAAAATCTTTGACAAAGCACACCTGTACACAGTTCGATTTTTTTAAATACGTATCTTTAGTCAGAACGGTCTAGTCGGTTGAACGCTTAACAACTCGATTCGTCCTACGAACGCGCTCTTACACCGTTTTGAGAACCGAGTTCTCATTACAGCAAGAGAGAGTTCATCGTCTGTAAACTGTATCAATTGTATTGTTTGAAATCATTTGTGAACCTGTATTGTATTACCATGCACTTAACTGCAAAAAAAAAATTCGCCGTTAAGACTCGGGATTTACTGTGCTAAGAGATTTTATCCCGACCTGAAGCCGATTGCTGCTGTGATTGTGAGAGAAAATTAAGTGTGTTCTCTTTTCATCTCTATCCACTGCTTCTTCGGCATCTTTATATAATTATTCCTGATGAGTTTTCTTTCGAGATATACCCAAAAATATTCGAAAATTTGGCTGAAAGTGCAGGGAATGCCACATACAGTGATTTTCCCATTTATTTTGACGTCTTGCTTGACTAACTTCTTGTTCAACAACAAGGTATCTTTAGAAAATAAAATTCATATAAACAAGTTCTGCTTTTTTACAGAGAATACGTTTAACGGGAGTCAGCTGCATTTTGTTCGCTTGGACAGAAGGCAAATGGGATCTTTTCTTTGTATCGCGTCAAACGACGTTCCTCCGGCAGTAAGCAAAAGAATCACTCTGAACGTCAACTGTAAGTATAAAAGCAACACTTCTTTTCAAACTATTCACCATTAAAAACCATCTTAAAAACAAGAGTTACTAACCCCTTCAAACTATAAAACAGTAATATCTATTAAGGATAAAATTGTTAAATGGTTTTAAACAAATATTTGTGTAATTAAATAAAACCCAGCTATAATTTTCAAATCATATTGATAATAATGAGATAAGGTACATAGAGTGTACTGAATAGAATAGATAAAATTCAGTGATGAGCATAAGCAATGATGTATCTTTTCGTCTAAATTAAAATGCCATATTCAATTTTTAAAACAATATTAAACACTGAAAAGAAATAATGCTTTTATCTTTGCCTTCCGAATATTGACAAAGCTCTTTTTAACTGTTATTAAGATTATTAAAATGTTTAGTAAAAGTATACAAGCTTATAAAATGAGATGATGGCTCTTATATATTTATTTCTTTTCATAAATTTGATTGTTTCAGAGAAGAATTTTTCCACGTAGAATATTTTAAGTTAAAACTTGTGTACTAATGTATGGAATAATCATTCGATAATAATATGTAATCGACTGTGTTTTGGCGAATTGTTGTAACCTTCGAAATTGAAATTGTTCAGAAGAGAGTAAAAACTGTTTTTATCTAAAACATTATATGGTGAGTTGCATTATGAATCTTTGAAACATACTCTTGTTAACTCTCCTACTTAATCCTGGATTGCATGAAGGTAGTGTTGATATAATGGTAGCTTACAACAAGTGGCCGGGTTACAATTTTTAAGCCTAAAACCAATAATGTTGCCCTTCCAAAAAATAGTCAATTTATTATATTTAATTTGCATCATTTGGCCGAGATCCGCTCTGCCGTCTTTAAAATGAGATCCAATCATTAAATCATTCTAGTATTTTTTGTAGGTTATATAAATTGGCCAACACACAGTCGAATTATAATTTAAAAAAACAACAATGAAGATTATTGACATTATTTAATTAACAGTAATAGATCGATTGCTTCCTGCTTATTTTTTTTATGTTTTAAAAATAAAATATAACTATATTTTGAAATGAAAGAAACGTTTATTGGAATAATTTCTTAATTAACATCAGATTATAATACTTCACTGAATTGATTTCTGAAATTCGCTATAATAATTGCGTCACTGGAGTTTTGAAATAATTATGTTTGTGTTAAAAATTAAATGGATTAAAGAGTTTGAATCTTGTCGGACTAATTTAAATTGCATATTTTTTTAGATGATTTTGCGTACTGCTTATGTCCAACATTACTTATATTGAATTCTGAATTCTTTGACAAATAAACCATTTATCCTTTTGAAATGGTAATAGCTCGCATAAAAAATATTGCAAATATATCGATGGCTCAGTTTCACAGGACGATAAGTCAACAATTTCATGTTTTGAGTTATGCTAGCCACTATATTCAAACACCACTTTTCTACAGTTCCACAAAAGTACAACTTGTTAAATTTACAGGTTTTCTCTGAAAAGGCAAATATTTGCATACATAAATCAGCAAAGCTAAATAATTTCTCAGCTCAGTATACATACATATCGAAATATATTTTTATGAATCGTGGCGTTCCATAAATAAACAACCTTTAATCTTAAAACTATTAAATATTGATCACCTATTCATCGCCCATATCTCAAAACTACCAATTTCTAGTTCTATCACAATGGAACTAGGCCATCGATACTATTAACCACAAATTTAAACATTTAAAAAGAATAATTCAACTAAAAATAGCATGCTTATTAATTGACTGAATGATTTGATTGTTAACCTATACCCCTGTGCTGGACAGATGAGTCACTAAGTCACTGAACACGCTCCTAGCGATTTTTCACAAAATAAGTTTTTCATATAGGTATGTGCTGTATCAACAGATCTATCAATTTTTCTAGTCGCAAGTTTAAAATTTCTTCCTATTTCGTCCTCGCTTCAAAATTCAAAACTTAAAAATGACGATTTTTTACACGATCTCGATCCGAATTTTACACAGTTGATAGTTGCGCTCGTGATTTACTCAAAACTTTTCGGTACCCTGCTTAGCGACTCAGCGACTGTTCAATGCCCATTTATTTAAAAATGATTCCTGTTTAAAAGTTTAATTTAGAGTTAACTTTTAATTCTATCGTTTATTTCCGTTAGTTGCTCCAATGGTGAAAGTGCCAAATCAGTTGCTGGGAGCACCATTGGATACAGACGTTCAGCTGGAGTGTTATATTGAAGCTTTTCCAAACACCATCAACTACTGGGTCAAAAATAGAGGAGAAATGCTTCTGGATGGGTAAGCAATATATAATAAATGGTATGGTTTTAATTTTAATGTACCCATTTAATAAAATCATAATTGAGACACTTATTCAAAAACTTAGTAACAAAGAAAAATGGAATTTTCAAAAGAGACTTTATAGAATCTTAAATCTCAAAAATCAATTACGGTGAAATTTTTATGAATGGTAGTTAACTGTCATGGATTCCGAATGCCATGAACTACCAAACGAACAAACGCATCTATCCTGAACGAATTTCAAATCCAGGATTCAGTCGTATTTACAAGACGCTTACTCGGTTTTTGTGGCCACGTCGCCCGCAAGCCTACCAATAATCTTGAGAGGCTCGTTGTCACAGAAAAATTCAAAGGTAGAAGGGACGAGGAATGATCCCGACTCACTGGAGTGAAGGACGCCACGGGTCTCTTCTTACCGATGGCCCTCAGAGCTTTTGGGATAGACGAAGGTCATGACCCTCACCATTGCGAATAACTATTAAAAATTATGAATTACCAAGAATATAATTGTAGTGATACATGACGCCGCAGGTTTATAAAACGCAATATTCGATGAAAAGTTTTGTTTTATGCTAGAGTATATTTCCTGTCAGCAGTGCAAAAATAAATAAATATGTGATTGTAAGAGAACACTGTCTGCAAGTGTGAGAATTATGAAATACGATATTTCGAAAACACAATATGACGACTAAGGTGGAATAAGAAAAGATAACACGAGTGAAGAATAAAGTAAACAGGTCATCATTTTTTCGCCACTCGCCGAGCGTGAAACATCTACTCTGAACTGCATTATCATCATCATCCTACTGTTCCTACTGTTTAACCGCGTCAAGAATTCAACAGCATAGGAAACATATTCCTAAATAATTATCTATTTAACCTATCTGTAAGATACGAGAGGAGTCCCAGAAGCACCCAACCAAACAAAGAAAACACAAAAAAATAGGGAAAAAATATCTTTATTTCTATACATAGTGTTCTTTTAGTTCGATACACTTTTCCCAGCAATGTTCAATAGCTTCGATATCCTGTTTGTAGTGAGAATCGTCGAGCTCCTCAAAATTGTCATCAATCACAGACTCCTCCTCTTTATTGTTGACAAATCTTCAACCAACGAGCCATTTATTCAAGTTTGGAGAGAGAAAATAATCCGAGAGGGCTAAATCTGGCGAATTTGGTGCGTGAGGAAGCATTTCGAATTTTAAATCATTGATTTTGGCCAGTGATAACGGATGTGTGAACTGGTGCATCATCTTGATGAAACAAAACATTCTTTTTCGCCAAATGCGGCCGTTTTTTATTGATTTCATCACTCAAACGCTACAATATGTCCGCATAATACACGCCATTGATTGTTTTTGCTTTATGAAGATAATCAATGAAAATTAGCCCACGCGCATCCCAAAAAACTAACGCCATGACCTTGCCTGCAGATGTAAATCTCTCCGCTTTCTTTGGAGCTGATTCTCCTCTTTCAGTCAATTGCTTTGACTGTTCTTTTGTCTCAGGTGTAAAATGATGGACCCATATTTCATCCATGGTTATGAATCGAGGCAAAAACTCTGCTTTATTGCGCTGTAATTTTCCCAAACATTCGATTGAAACATTCTCACGACGCTGTTTTTGTTCCATTATGAGTAATCGCAGCAGCCATCTTGCACACAGCTTTCTCATGTCCAAATTTTCAGTCAATATGCGATGTGCAGCACTTTTTGAAATGCCTACCATGTCTGCTAGCTCACGCAACTTCAGTCGACGGTCAAGCAATAACATTTTGTGGATGTTCTTCACCATTTCTAGCGTGGTCACGTCATTTGGCGGAACACTGCGATGTTCGTATTGACAGCTAGTACGTCCTCGTTTAAAGTCTGTCCCCTAAATATTTTTCTCTTGGAAACAAAGAAACTGACACCCCCAGAGTAGAATTTAGCTTCGCTTTGATATTGGTTAGAATAAAGACTTTCAAATGAAAGCATTGTATCACATAACGATGGCTAATTTTTTCCATGTTTACAAATTCACTGAGAGCATTCAATATTGATGGCTGTCAAATAAATACTGAGCAACGTAGCGTCGTCAAACTTCAAACTTAAGCCTTTTAAGGTTGGCACTTTCTAGCATAGTTATTATTTTCAAACAACAACTGTAATATATACGTCAGGTCGGGTATTTCTAGGACTACTCTCGTATCTGCTTAAGCCTCACAGAAAACCATGGAACATGACAAGGGAACTTTCCCTGAAATTTTCTGGACAGACAAAGCCAGTTTTTTGAAACAGTCTTGTTTTCTTCTTGGATTTTTTGGTCAAGACTTGGCTGTAAGACGTTAGCATTTGGCTACTGCAGCTGAATTCTTTATTATGAATATGTTTTATGCAATGTATCTTTATTTTTTGAAAAACTTTTAATCAATCCACTTGCTTAGTTGTAATCTTTTTTTATATCTCTGAAACTCTTCTATTCTTAAATAACTTTTACTGTAAATTTAGTCTGAAAATTCTTTTCAAAGGCGAAAGACACATCTCGTTTACAGTTACACAACGTAATCGTATTGACAAAAGAATATAATCTCATTGATGGCCAACCAATTGTTTTATTTTGATTAGCAAACGTAAAAACTGTTTCTTTAGATACGACTTCGACTCTTCACATATTTGTATTCACGTATTTTTCTTTCTTAACATACTGTTTTACGATAATTTCTATAAATAGTATAGGTATTCAGCAACGTTTTAAATTGTAATACGCTTTTCATTGTTTTCATTATAAAATTAGTGAGTACCCGGCATGCGTTGCAATGCCACTCAAATAAAGAAAGGCTTTTTGTTTTAACTCTGTTTATTGAAGTGCTTTGGGTACACAATATTTTTTGTTTTTCCGTCATGTTGTTTCCAAGATGTTGCTGTTTGTACTTTTTAGATTTTAGAAACCTTCACGGGTGTGCACACAACAACTCACCAAAGTTTCATCGAAATCGGATGAATGGTATAGGAACGCATAAGGGACAAACAAACAAACAGTAATTTATATATATATATGGAAGAAGAAAAAAATGGCATTACAGCATTGCAGCTAGCACCAATGTGAAAAGTGTAATTTATACCAAAAATGTACAGTCGGGCATGATAGTTTTTATTTTTTAACCTATTTCCGCACCCAGTGTGGAGCATATGGTCTCCTAATGGAGATATCTCAACATATTTTTTTCTAAGAGAACTGCATGTTACTCTGGTTGCTCAACCTCTCGCTGTTTCAAAGAGAGAGAGTATGGATAGAAGGATAGGGCTAAGACAGGACTAGTGGTTAGCTAATCGTTTTCTCTATGCCCCGTTTTTAGGATCAGATGTGGTGGGAGGGAATTTTCTTTTCTCTCCTCATCCAGTGCTCTAGCAGAGTATCCATACAACATAAAAATGTTGACTTATGCAGAAAAATGAGTTCAAATAACATTTTTATTAAAGTATTTTAGAAACCCGTTAAAATGAAATTGAAACAAAAAATCTGGTGCGGTCGAATAGTGGTGAGCGCACACAACTTGGTCAGCGAGGATGGGAATCCCTGATTTAGACAGTACATAAAAGAACAACCAATTAAATAGAATTGAAAAAAATGCACAGAAAAAATAATAATATTTATAACATAAATGCTTTAATAAGAAAAAATATAGAAATAATACTTGCTTGCGCTGGAAATTCTCTAGACCAGAGGTCTCCAAACTTTTCAGCCTAAGGATCTCAATGACTCCTCCATTAAGTCTCAAGGTCCAAGACCTAGCTAGCTCATCGTACCAATATACTGTAGTTATGAATTACTCGCACATTTCGGTTGGTACTTACGGGCAAGGGCTGGATTGCTGGTGCTCGCCGGTCGTAGTTTGAAGATCCCTGCTCTAGACAATGCAATGCATCAGCTGGACGACTGTTGTCTCATATCACTGACGCGAAGAACAAGCATTAAGAAAAAATGTGGTTTCAGCCACGTATATGAAAATCTGGAACATGTAAGTTTAAAGTCTTAAATTTCAGGATTGTTAACTCGGCCACGTAGAAGAATAGAAAAACGCTTTAAAATCGAAATTGAGCTTCAAGAGAGTGAAACGATACCATTACCATAATAAATAATATACAATATGACACGATACCAAAGTTCTTTGGTTCATTATACCGCCCTACTATGCCTCGAACCGAACATCGCGACGTTTTTCTAAAAGAGAAAACGCATACGCGTCGAAGGAAAGCAAATTAAATAAATTTTACCATAGAAAAACGTAAATTCAGTAGATTTTTTGTGAATATTTTCCTACGATGATATAAAATTCCACTATTATACAACATACGGGTATTCAATCCACCCAAAACCCTGTCTATTGGTCAAACTGTGCAGGGATATTGTGTGTTCTATAATTGAGAAATAATTTAAATTCATTGACGAGGCCGCTTATTGGCTCGCAGATAAGACGGAGTCTAGGCTGGACTCTCCTCAGAATCTAGGCACCTCCGCGTCCCCTCACCTAGTGGTCGAGGGACATCGTGCAATTCCGCAATGTACATTGGCTAGTATATAAGTGTCTATACTCTTGTGTGTGTATTTCCCCTGTGCTGTTTGTGTGTTTTTGCTTAATAAATGTGTAAGCTCTGGTAGCCTATGTAAAAACTGAACGCGACTTTGTTGAAGACGACCTTTAGCTTCCTTTTCCCATCCATTTAGCTCTATCTCCCTCTGAGATAGAGGCTGTCTCTCTCTCTCGTCAACAGGAAACAAGTGAGGTCATCTCAAATAATTGTATTCTTTTAATGAATCCTCAGAAAGAAAATACTTGAATTTTTTTAATTAAAAATATGGAAGTAATTTCCTATCCACTCCAAATAATCGATCCATATTGAAGCGTGCTTTGAAACAGGAAAACATCATGATTGCGAAAAACAGTTGAAATGGCTTCATTTGTTTTACTATTAACGCAAGAAGCTTGCTAGCGCGAAGAACTTATTTGCGAATGAAAAGTGTAAGAGCACTCAAACGCTCCACCATTATAAACATCTAAACATTTATTTGATATCCTATACTCCAAAATTACGAAAAATGAGTATATACCTCAAACACGTTCAAAATATGTTATTCTATTAGTTTAATAATGGTGCACCTCCATTTGTACTCCTAATTTCTTTAAAAAACTGTTTTTAGTTTTTATATATGTTTTCAGAATAATGGTGAAGTACCTGCAATATCAGAATATGAGTGAAGTTTCCGGACAGACTTCACTATTAAACTAGCGTTTAAGTTCTTCAGTTGATTGACAAACAGTTATTAATGGTTGTTATTTGATCCTAAGAACATTTTACAAAACCTTGATTTTCTCAAAACTTCAAAACTGGAGTTACACCATTGCTAAGTGACAAATACATAAAAATAAAGATTTGTTTGTGTGTATGTCTTCTATGCATTCCTTTAACATACAACCGATTTCCGGGCTCGGGCCGGGCCTGAGTAAGGAATTCAGATTTAAGAAAAATATTTCGTACTTTGTTCGGGTCAGTCATAAGGCAATATTTTTCATAATTTAAGTAATTTATTTCAAATGTGCTATGAATATCGTTGGAAATATGGAAACAGTAACATACGGTTTGAAAAGTATAAATGAATTACCATTTAAAAATTAAATCTGGCTTTTTTCGGGATGAGAAAAATAAATCTGAACTTCGGGTCGAGTTCGGGTAACAAGTGTGATATTATGACTTGGGCTCGGGCTGGGCCCAGCCTGAAAATGACTGGCTCGGACCGGGTAATTTTATGAAATTTCGACCCGTGCATCCAAAAGTACTTCAATAAACAGAATTAAAACACAAACTCTTTCTTTCTTTGAATGGCATTGCAACGCATGCCGGGTACTCGAATTTGATAAAGGAACTGGAGCTAGAGAATGATTTTTGACTATATGTGTTTTGGCCAATTCATGTAACCCTCAAAAAATATGAATATTAATTAATGCTTGGATTTCATTTTAAGACGAAAGAATAGGTCTCGGCCAAATGATGTAAATTAAAAAAATAAATTTACCACTTTTTGGAAGGGAAACATCACTTTACGTTGGTTTTAGGTTTAAAAATTCTGACCCGGCCACTTGATGTAAGCCACTACTATATCAACACTTCCTACGTATAATCCCGTATATGTATATATAAGACTTAACAGGAATGAATTTCAAAGATTCATAACGCAACTCACCATATAATATTTTCGACAAAAACAGTTTTTACTCTCTCTGAAAAATTTCAATTTTGTGATTTATAGAGTTTTATGGCTCATGCCCAACAGACGATCCACAGCGTTATGGGTTAGAATTATCAATTCTTTTCGTCTTCACAGAATAAACAAACTCTTAGCGTTAATTTTTGCGCATTACCACGAATGTTTTAGAAGCATTTAACAAATCGTTCACGTATTGTATTTATTCTCACAGTGTTATGCGCAGAAAAAAAACTTTCCTGAAACTCAAGTATGAACTAATATTTGACAGTTACTAGCCCAAGGTTGACGAGTTCCAAATTTGTCCAGCGACCACGACATAATGGTAGATTTTTTCAACTGGATCAATACATTACAGTCCCCAGAGTTTTAACCGTTGTTCTCTTCATACACAGTGTATTTCACGCGTCACGTCATAAAACTATAATAGTATTTTTTCTGTCGGATCATTGAAAAAAATATGGGCTTTTGAAACCGATATATTTGAGGACAATAAAACAAATTTGGCGAACCCGTTATGGAGTTGTCAACGTCGTTGACTTCGATTACGGATCTCACCAGTTCAAATCCCGGTAGACACAGTTTCATAAATTCATTTTTCAACCGATTTATGGATCTCTGTTTGAATGCATGTATGTTTGTGATTACAATAATTTCCTTGTACCCATTCGATCCTAAAAACGGGGCGTAGTGAGGGTGATAAGCTAACCACGAGTGCTTTCTTGGCCCTATCATTCTATTCATACTGTCATTGAAAAATACAAGCTTAGCAACTGAATAACAAGTAGTGCTATTAAAAAACTTCAATTGATATACCTCTATAGGAAGGCCATGTGTTTAATATTAGGAGCTGAGATAATCTTTAAAAAAATCAGATCAAACCATTTATTTGTTCTATTAATAATACTATATATAAGTTGACAACTTTAGGACTAATGGTCATTGTTGGTATCAATCCAGATGCCAATGTAGTTTCTAGACTTAGCGATTAAAAATTGTCGCATTTTATCTTATGTATAAACGATATAAACTATTTACAGACAGTTCGAATTAATTCGTATGCTTGAATGCATGTATGTGAATGTTAGTGAAGAAATACATGGAAATGTTAAAAACCTCAAGAATTCAAATTTGATATTGAAATTCCATCAAACACCGTCAGTCGATATTTTTAATTATAACTTCGTTATTATTCATGACACGTGTTTTGTCTTTTTGAGAAGCATCTTCAGATCGGTGAAATAACAATTTTATCAATTTTTTTATACAAAAAATGAATTTTTCTAAAATTATCATCGAATTCTGAGGGTTTTCTTATTTTTATCGTTTGCCATTGCATTTATAGGTGGTGTTTTTTTACATAAATATAAATGAACTAATGTCTTATGATGAAATTTAATCAAAATATGTAGATTTATTGTTATAATTCTTATATAAATATAAATAAAACAAGACTGGTCAAATTTTCATCGGAATCGGGTAAGTTGTTCCCACGATACAAATAATCACTGTAATATTATATATTCAGTGATTTTAAAGTTTTGGCAACTTTTCTTAATGCTTTCATATATTCTCTATATAATTTAGAAGGAGAAAAATATACAACATTTGGTTTACAGATTAATAATACAAATTGAAAATATGGGTACCTAATGCAATTTATTTCAAGAAAAGTATTTAAATTGTGTTTTATCATTCCAAGCTGACAACTTACAAATTCAACAATAAAATAAATTACATATTTTTACCACCAGGGGCAACTATACACTTCTGTTCAACTAAAAAATATTTATATTGCATTTGTATTATCATGGTATTATAACAGCACTTTTTTCCATGTAGTGGATCAATCTTAGATCGATGGGCAAACTGACCCAAGTTGATGGTATATCAAAAATATTAATTATTAATACCTTATATTGAAAATTCGTAAATTAACTTCTTTCACTCTATAAAATATATGTGCTGACAATGCTTAAATTCAATTACCGTTCACAATTGAAAGAAAACATTTTCATAGAAAACATCTACATTGTGGTATACGGATAAAAGGTTCAACGTAAGGTTTTGTTATACCTTATTCAGTAGAAGTTGTATTATTTGAAAACCTTTGTTTGGTAATAATCTCTTAATCAAAGGACCTAAGTAAATAAGTCACCCAAATCTATTTTGTCTATAAAGTAAATAAGAGATAACCTGAGTTTATATTTCACAATTTAAATCAATATATTAATGATCGTTATTTGAAAATATAATCCGTAAGAACTTATTAAAATAATACTATTCGAGTATTTTTTACCCGGCTTAGTCCAAGATAGTGGCCGCCTATATTAGTTCATGTAACACTTTTCTTTTCCTTTTGTGCATACTTCTTTCACTGTTAATTTTGTTTTATTTTTATATAAGTATAAAATATATCGATTTTTGAAAGACAAAATGACGTACCCACACATAAAAAATGTTGTGTATAGCTCACACAAAACGTGTGTTATATTGTAATTATCGAAAAAAAAATATTTTTAATAAGCGGAGAGATACGTCAATTTACCTTCCTATAGTCGATATACTATGCATATGTATTTATATATAAATATAGTGAATTAACACGTTTTGTGTGAGTTATATAAAATATTGTTTGGTGTGGATTACGTCATTTTGCCTTTCTAAAGTCGATATGTATTGTTCTATTGTTTTCAAAAATTACAGATCCCATAGTGACCATAATAAACGGCGTGGCGTCGACTGTATATTGTTTATTAATAACAATTTTATGAGGGTAGAGTTAACGCCGTAGAAATTCGCACTCTAACTAAGGTCCGGCTCTAGGATTTCAGATCACGGGATCCATACACGGCTTCATAGTGATATGTACACGAGATTCATACATACGAATACGCGGCCACGTCCTGTGTATTATTCAGAAAGCGTATCAGCGGAGCAGAAAGGAAAAAGGGATAAGGCGTATACTCTACTTCAATGAATGAACATACCCGCTATTAGGCGTTTAATTATTTTTTATATATAACAGACGCCAGAGAAAATAAATAGGACTATTTTCATAAATATTACTAAATTATTAATTTACAAAAAAACTTTCCATTTAGGGAATCGAACCATTAACAACAAAACCAATAGAGTTTTAAGAAATTAATAAAACCGTTAACGGTAATGGAGCATTAGTAAATAATATTTTACTTAGAACATGCGGCTCACCATTATTAAATTTATTTCCCTTGGGTTTTCAACCTCCAAGTACCAGTAATTGATTTGTAAATAGTCTATCAGTGCATATGTCTTAACCCTTCCCCACGTTCAGTAGAATGGAATAAAACCAACCACACCCTTTATTTTTAATGTAAGAATTAGAATCATTGTTTACCTTAGAGACGAATAACCTTGCGACATGGTTAGTCTGAAGATGCTTCTAAAAGAGGGGAAACGCGTCACGTTAGTGATAAACCAAGTGGGATAAATAAGTTTTCAATTTTAATTTTGTATTAACGATTAGTAGGACGAAATTCCTAGAGGTTAACACTGCTGCAGAACCAGTTATATGATTTGTTTTTCCAATTCTGTCATTAGATCTTTCTTTCCTATAGTTGTTTTAGTGTGATACTTAAAGCGTTATTACTATTATATACAAGAAATTATGTTTAAATATGTATTGCAAAATAGTAAGTGTGCGGAGAAATTTTCAACTGCCAGCAAAAAACGTATTTATCTAGATATTTTCTTTACCCATGTGGGTTGCCAATACGCTTCATAATAGACCATCAACAGGAGTTTTTCTAAAACAACTGCTTCTTACTCAATCGCTCAAACTCACTCTTTCAAAGAGAGTAGAGATAAAAGTATAAGGAAACTACAGGACTAGCGATTACCTAATCGTTTAGTGAATCACAGGCAACCAAAAATCGATTTATGAAACTGTCTCTACTGTTGTACAAACCAGTGAGAACCGCAGCTGAAGCCAACGATGTTGACTATTCGATTACAGACCTTTCTTTTTAGGCATTTTAGTAACATTAAAACATGGCATTGGTACTCAAATAGTACAAGACAAAAATTCCTTTGTCTCACAAAGCTTTTTAGCTTATTTTATGAGTCTTGTCACAAAGATTTCAGTTTTATAAAAATAAACTCCGCTTAAAAACCGTTGGTGTGACAAATAAAGAACACTAACATTTTAAATTTAATTTACAATTAGAAGAATATTTCTTATAAAATTTCCACCCACTAAATAGCCCATTACTGTTTATTTGTAATATTTACGATGAATTCGACGGTTTTTTTTTACAATGTCCGCACATGGCCTCCTAATCAAGGTATCTGAACAGAACGTTTTCAGTTGCTCAACCTCTCGTTTTTTTAAGAGAGGAAGGACAAAAGAATAGAGCTAGGGCAGGACTAGTGGCAAGACTACATTTTAGACATCACAAACATGCATGCCTACGAACTGAAATTTACAAATCGATTGAAAAATCAACTCATGTAACTGTACGTGCCGGGGTTTGAACCCGAGACATCTGTAACAGTACCAACGACGTTAACCACTGCACCACGGAGCCGAAAAAACGGCAAAATTCGACGGTTACTTTGTGGAAATTCTTTTCAATATAAAATTAAATTCGATAATCTTGAATAAGATTCGTTTTCCGCTTTTACAGAAGCAGCTCAGAATAAATTTATTACATTAGCACAGTACTTAAGGTATCAATGTCATTTCTAATGTCTTAAATACAGCAAATACTATTATTGATTGAACGTTGTGAGCTTCGGTTAAGGATATCTCAGGTTCAAATCCAGGTACGAACAGTTTCATAAATTGGTTTTTCAATAATTTATGGATTTTTTTCCTAGGCATGGATATTTGTGATGTCTATAATTTCTTTATAGAACGATTAGCCAACCACTAGTTCTCCCTTAGGTTTATCTTTCTATCCATTCTCACTTCGAAAAAGAGGGGTTGAGTAACCGAGTCAAAAACTGTTTTCAAAAAAAAACTACTGTTGAGATACCACCATTCAAATGCTCCACATTGTGATGGGACATGTTAAAAAAATTGTGTTTGGTTATATAATATCAAGGCTCAAATCGATTAATAAGGTCAATGATTTTTATTTTGTATAGTTAAATAGTTACCTAACGAGTAAAACTAGCAATACAAACCTTATGGTAATGAAATAACATTTTTGTATGCTACATTCATAAAAGTTCTAAATATTTTCAATATTGCCGGTTTTCTTTTTCTAGTTAATCAGTATAATTTATTTATTTATTGTAAATTTAAAAAAAATTGAAATGCATGGCATTACAGCTGACGCCAATGCGCCATGCATTCCACAAACATAATAACAGTAACAACAACAATAATAATTATTAAAAACAGTACTACTAATAAAAACAATAATGAAAATAAAAACATTTTTTTTTTAAATTACTAAATAATAAAAAAAAAGACATTATTAAAGGAAAAAATATTTAGTGAACAATATCCATAGTTTAGTGTTGAAAATAATGGTTGTCTTTAATCGATAAATTATATTCAGTATTCATTTCACGTGGAAAATTACACCATCTGACATTTTATCCCAAATGAATTCGTTTTTTTTGTTAAATGATATTTTTTCCGTGATATCACATTTTTTACAATTAGGTATATAGTATTTTCAATGGTGGAAAGGCATTTTATTTTAAAAATAAAATACAATTTGTTTGTACTAATTCGACACGTGTGTATTAATAATCAACTGATATAAACAAGACTATTTATATGAAATTGAATGTCAAAAATTACAAGGTATATAAAACACTTCTTTCAAAAATTATGACAAGAATTTACTTTTAATCAAACGAATTATATATAAACGAAATTAAAATGTTAAGAACTTCTTACAAATCAGTAATAACTAATCTGAAATATAAAATGAAGCTACATTAAAAATTCATTATCTGAACACAGCATAATAAATTTGAATTGTTGAGATTTTGTACATTTCCGTGTATTTCGTCTCTAACAACCCGGGTTTCGCTTTTTGACATCTTCAGGCATTCGAGCACACGAATGAACTCAAACTTTCAGTTCGAGTCATGATAAGATATTAAAAAAAAACCAGATCAGACTACTGTTCTATTCTGTTTAATCAATTATTGATAATATGAAATTTAAGTTGACAACTTTAGGATTAACGGTCATTGTTGGGATCAATTCTGGTGTCAATGTAGTTCATAGATTTAGTGATAAGTAATTTGTCGTATTTTATCTTATATATATAAACGATATAAACTATTTACCGTCTGTTAGTTCGTGTTCATTCGTGTGCTCGAATGCCTGAATATGCCGAAAGGCCATACTTGGGTCGTTAGTGACGAAATACATGAAAATGCCCAAAATCTCAACAATTCAAAATTGATATTGAAATTCCATCAAGCACCCTCAGTCGATGTCTTAAATAATAACAATGTAATACTAAAAAAATAAGGGATAAATATTCATTAAGCAAAGTAGTAAATGGGAAATATTAAAAGAAAGTATTGAACCACTTAAATATAATGAAATATTCAATACGTAATTAACATTATCACTGAATTGACTGCAAAACTCTTAACTTCACTTTTAAATCGACTGTTAAAAAAGTGATTAATTTAAAGCATATTGTCGTTTGATTAATATAGATTTTTATCTACTTGAAGAGAAATGCTATAGTAATTTATTGTTTTTCGCTTTTTCATTTATTTTTTTTATATAATTAACACAGTTATTAAAATTTCGTCTCAAAATTTATCATTCATTAACATTTTTTATAATTTCCTTAGATTCTGCTGAGCCACTTTCGAATTGAATGCAAATTAAAATCATCCAGCGGTTAAAAGAATTTATATAAGATTTCCAAATGAAATTTGAAAAAAGTTCGGGAGGCGCTTAATAGAAAAACTTTTCAGCGGGAAACGAAATTATAATAAATATCTTTAACCTTTTCTTAGCTACGTTTCACAAAGCAATTCTTTCTACCTTTGCTGTTTTTTTTTTTTTTATTTTATTTTTCTCATATTTTGTTTTGTTTGTCTCTAATGAATACTGATTATAAAATAAATGAGTGGGCTTATTCTATAAACTAAAAGTTTAAAATATATATTTTATCATAATAATATTGAATCAAATGCTTTTTCCGATGACTATTTTATTATTGATCAAAAAACGTTGTGTCGAAGAAACAAAGCTTAAATATAACGATAACTTCCTGGAACAAATATTTTATACGAATATTTAAAATGAATACACTGTTCGTTTTGATAGAATAAATCATTTGATAAACGAAACCGTTTCAAATATACATAGATACTACTCCAAATGTGTGATTTCGCTTATCGCTTATTACAAAAAATGGGCAAAGTTTTGTCCAATTCATGAAAAGTGCAAGCCCATTGCCCATTGCGTGAATTCGGTATGCCCAGTTCTTGCATTGACTATAATAGGTAATAGCATTTCAATTTACCATCGTGCGTATAATTAATGCAGATTTACTTAAATGACACCACAATCAGCAAATTCACAAAAACTTTTACATGTCCAATCAATGATAGAACCTAAGCCCAGTACTGTAACGCATCTTAATTATAATCGCCATCATCAAGCTAAATTTGACACCCGTGTTTAAATTACTTTTTATATCGTCATGTTGACAGTTTAAGAATTCCATACTTACCGAATTCACTCACTCGGCAGATAATTTGTCTAATTCATAAATGAAGCACTGCGTTTGCACTTTTCATGAATTAGATAAAATTTTGCCCATTTCATTTATTAAGCAATTTCACACATTCGTCGTAGCATCTTCACCCACTGTCCTTCGCTAACATTAAAGATCGGTTTCGCTAGTCCACCGTGTAAGGTGAAACCTTTTTTATCAATAGTTACGAATATTTTGGAAAGGGATCATAGGTTATTTCCACAAAATATCAAGAAATAGATATATAATTATTAATTTTAAAAATTCATTGAATATTCATTGAAGTATTATTCATCGTTAAAACAAATACCGTGTGAAGCAAGGGATGGGTATGCGAACTCCATATTTTTCGATTGAGTCTTAATGTCTTAAGTCTGCTGATTGACTGATGAATATACTAACTGGCTCACTCCAAAATTTTCAGGATACAAATAACATAACACATAACCATATAGCGGAAAACAATAATTCGAATTGTTTTATGCTTGACGCGATTTAGCGGTAGGTACGGATGATGATGATGATGACGATTATGCAGATCAGCGAGATGGCTTCAATTCGACCGGTGATGTCAGAATGAATCCGGTCTTTACTTCTTTGATCATATATCTCCGTTGTTCTGGAAGAAGACACTGACTGAAAAACACTAGTTTTGAGTAATTGGACTTTGAAATTTGTTAAATGCTTAAAATGTTATACATTTTACATTTTTTTTGTTTGTACAAAACCGTTTTTAAGTCTAAACATATTTTCTAAAAATGACTGTGTTATTTCATACGATAAAGTTTAAAATAAGAAACATTTCTGTAAATAAGAAACAAGCTGTCAGTGTTCTGCTTTAATCATCATAACTTGCCTTTTCAGGGTGTTCACCTTTAACGCAACGTATGCCGAGTCATATATCGGTCACTGCTTGATTTCGCTGACTGCACTTACAAATGCATTAACTTTTATTATTATATCTTATATTTGCCTCCTCTATATTGCTAACTTTCCATAAATACTGACAAGCATAATCTTCAGCATCATGCATTGCTATTTGCTTTTTTTTCCAATGATTTTGTTAATACAGTTTTTTTTTCCTTTTTGTAGACCGAAGTATGCCATTAAAGAGGAAAAGTCTTCATATAAAGTCATCATGTGGCTCATGATTAAGAAGTTCGCCAAGGCCGACATCGGGACATACAATTGCGTGTCAACCAATTCACTTGGGAAATCTGAAGGAACTCTTCGCTTATACGGTAAGTCCTTTTACATAATTAAGTGCCTCTTACTTTAATTTCGGGGTGGAGCATAAGCTTACTTAAAAAAAATGAAAGCGGTAAAGTAGTGTGTTTTAGTTAATTTTAAATATATTTTTATTTTCCATATGTACAGTTTTACAAACCACATAATATTTTTAGTGAGAAGAGTCATTCATTCACCTCTTTAAAAATATTACAATCGATTTGAACACCACTTGTTTCCACACTCCAACACTGCTCAATAACAACAACAGACAATTGATCTCTTCTAATAAAGTAAATATGGAATATTTCAGCTTTTCTAAAATTACAAAAAGATATGCTGAACGCTTATCTTTGCTGTCTTTACTCCCCTTTTTTAGAAATGAATACGAATGAAAAGGAAAGAATTTTTTTCATTCGGACATATTAAAAAAATCGATTTAAAAACTTCTATCTTTCGTGATAATAACCGTCCAATAACGTATACTATAATATACATGAATATTTAAGGTTTCGAACATTTCGATGATCCAGTTTAGGAGTGACGAACCTGCGACCTTAAGGCCACATGCAGCATTATAGTGTCTCAAGTGTGGCCTGTTGACTGAAATAAATGAATAAATGTAATTGTTTTCTTTAATTTGCAAAATAATTTACATACATATTGTATGTATATTTCGTAAATGTGGCCTTATTTCATTTTAAGATAAATGAATGCGGCCATCCGAAAGGAAAAAGTTTGTCACTCCTGATATAGTTAATTACTCCAACATCTCTATATAACCCTAGTTGAAATAACGAGGAAAAACAACATTCAAGTGGTTACCACAAATCAAATATTATTAACTTGTACCTGAGTTTTATGCATTTTATAAAAAACTGTTTAACAATTATGTACTTTCCGAGTATAATCAGTAGGAGGGTATTTAAAAATACTCTTTTACTGACTCAGAAATATCAATATTTTTTTTAATTTTCTAGAAGGTTATCTGTCTTAGGATTGTACGTGATATTTTGAGTTATCTAAATGCTGAACCAGATAAAGCAAAAAATTTTACATATAACTGCATATTTAAAAAACTTAAATTTTTTTTTTGAGTTGTAATGAACTGGATGATCGACTTTAGTAAAAGATTCCGCTCCACCCCAAGTGAATACCAAAGTGTGCCATCTTTATATTATATTATTTAATAAGACATCTTTGTTGAAATGAATTGAAGCATGCGACTTGATCATTAAACGCTCTTCTTAATTTCGTAGAAGCGATACCTTTTTTTTTCTATTTACGTCATTCGACAAAATTATTTCATTTTAATTTGTCCAATTCCACGCCTTGTTAGTAATTTTTAAATAAAATAAAATACTTTTACAGTTCTAAAGAAAAAAAAGGCTTATAGTTAAACATGTCTAAGAAATAAACTTTTTTGCGAATTTAAATTATCTTTCTTTTCAAAAAAATTATTTGAAAACTTGAAAGTTAATATTTACTTTTCATATTTCACAACCATTTCTTCTTTAATTTAAAACTTGACATAAAATATTATCTTATTGATTAATTGAATGATTTTTACGGTATTAACTCGTTTCATTCCGTATTATTATTTTTACAGTGACAATAAACTATAATAATATGAATATATATTCACCCAATTCTTTTTTTACCCGATACGTTGGTTCCATAAATTGATGAGTAGAAAAGAATCTTGCAAAAAATAACTTACTTGTTTTGATACATTGGTTCAAAAAAAAACCGTCTAAAAAAGTATCAACAAAGTATGAAAAATTAAAATTGTTTCTTTATATTTGTGTAAAAAGGTCTTTTATTTACATAATACTTTTGTTGAAATGCATGTAGACAAATGCAAAATAAGAAGTTGTGGCTTAAACGCGCCTTTAGTTCGCTCCACCGGGATAACTACTTAAGTAACTTCATCTGGTTAGGATACGTCACCAACAACACGCGTTTTGGGAAAGTGAAGAAATATACAAACTTATAATAGTTTTTGATTTTTAACATTCAAAAATTCGCAAAATATCGTGAATTTTTACACGCAGTAATCATCTCTTAATATAAACATACAAATTAAATTATATTTACTTTCATAATAAAGTCACTCACTGCTTTCACTGTCAGTGACGAAGTGCATTCGTTTGTAATTTTTTTAACCATCCAAAAACTGTATAAAACGAGGACTGGGCGTACATATTATTTATGTAAAAACCTTTTTCTATAATTTTTATTATACATGTACCATAAATCATATAAAAAACCATACAATCACTTAATTAACGGAATTTCGCATTTCTCTGTCTGATGCATTTTTTTTTTATTTTTATGTATGATTAGCTAGTTAATGTTTTCAAAAAGTAGTCTTTTACAAACAAATTGGTCAAATATATTTTAGTTATCTGGAATATTAAATACTATATTTTTTTCAATGTCGGTAGTTTTCCCTTAAATGTGAAATGTTGCTGAAAATATTTTCGACCTTTGAGGAAGAATCGTCGGGCAACTATCATGATTAAACATAAATTTAAAAAATATATGTATATTGTTATATAAACGATATTTCACTTTTTTGCCCAAATTGTGTGACAAGAAAAATAAATAGAAACAATCTGTAATGTTTATTTTCATTACAGATATAAAGGTATACCCGAAACTTACTCACGGGTCGAAAATTCATGCTGGTATATCGGGAGGTGAGTTTGGTTTCTTTAAGGGAAAGACTTAGACCAGTGGTCTGCAACCTGCTGGTAATTGAATTACCCACTACAAAATTTTTAGTTACCCGCAAAGAAATTTTAAGATCTTGAAAACACAGACACGATCGCATAAATGTAATATTATCATGCGGGGCACCATAACCACAAAATTTTCCATGCTTAAAAAATGCATTTGCTCTATTATCAGCATTTCTTTCAACAAATTGTTGTGAGCAAAAATTTTATCAAATAAAATGTATCCAGAATATTTATACCACATATTTGAAAAATACTGAAAAAATTTCAAAAAAAAACAGTAATAAAAATATTATATTACATGTATTTTTTTATAAAAAAATTTGTATTTACACAAACATATGCAAATATATTGTTTTTTTTAAATAGTTTTAAACTTTTACCTACTAACCAAAAATTTTTTTCGAAAATTGAAATTATTTACCCATCTCTCAAAAGGTTGCTGACCACTGACTTTTTTACTGTTTTATATCTATGCATTTCCTTAAAAAATGTTTAAAGTGTGTTACATTTTTTTAAGTATCTTTATTAGTTTATGTTGTTTTTCTACGGTTTTATTTCGGGCTTAAGGGCGAAACTAAAAAAACACTGCAAAATAGTTTATATTGTTAAAAAATGTTTATTTCACATTGTAAAATTACAAAAGTTATTTATTAAACTTGTGGTAATATATGAATTAAAGAAATGTAGAGCTTAGAGGGATCATTGTTGTGGACTTATTGATTGTTACTTTAAGTGACCTCACATTATTTGTATTTTAACTCCGTTTTCTTTTTCTAATATCCGAAGGTCTTGCTGAAGCAGTGAGAGATCTCGCCACAACAACTGAAAGACCCTCAAGAGCATCTGCAACTTCACCACTATATCATCTGTCATTTTTGGTAATTGTGATGTTTGGGCTGAAACTAAACGACTGAATATATAGTAGAGTAATAAAATAGCCCCACTAATTTGTTTTATTCAATTGAATATGCGTTGTTTTTGGCTTCACACTTACCGGATTTTTTTATTTCAAACCTTGTATTCTTTTCGAATTTAAATATATTTTTTAATATTTATGACTGAAGATAATGGAATAGAAACATACTAAACAATAGTTTTCTCCAACACATGTATTTTAACACGGAACAGATTTATTTAAGACTTTAAAAGAATGATTTAAATTTAATAAAATATTACATTTTATTTTTCAAAATTCTATAATGAATCACGGCTATCAACCAAACTAATAATAATTGGTGTTTTATAAGTAATCACAAAATCTCTTCAACACTACAAAAAAAGTTAAGACATGACTATCAAATATATCGACACGCCCTACGTAAAGTAATCTAACTGCATTTTTTTTTTTATATAAATATAACGTAAAGCCGATTTGAAAAATTTCGTGAATCTTATATATAATAACCCAGACCACTCTGTAGACGCTTTATTATTATCACATATCACATGTAGGTATGTAACTTTCTCATGACGTAAGCGTTCGCGGTGTAGACAATGCACATATAGTCCTGACGTACTAGCTAATTTAGACATTCAGTATTTCAATTTCAATACCGTCATCTATGTCGGGTACGGTTATACTAGTTGCTAATATTACACAATCAAAATTTTCGCCTCGCTGTTACGTGAATTTATTTTATTTCAACATGAAAAAACATTGAATTGTTTATGTATTATAAATATAATTCGACACTCTTTCCGTATAATCCCGTATTTGTAAACATGACATTTTACAGGATAGCGTCTCAAAGATTCAAAACCTAGCTGCAAAGTAACATCTGCATCTATCTTTTTCGAAATTGGGACAGTGCTATTATTTTGAATTCAGTTTATGATTTTATATAAAGTTTTTCTCAAAAGTTAATAGTTTTTCAGATATTCCAAATACAACATTGTAATTCGGCTTTTAGCTGAAGACCTTTCGTATAAGTGGCTAGTTATGTGTTTATACTTAACAAAAAAACGGTGAAGTAGGTACTTTCCCATTTCTTATGCCTACGTATAGAACTGAGTACCTAAACCAGTGCTCCGCAACCTTTTCTCACCCACGGCACACCTAAGCATTCATTAATATTTCGCGGCACACCAAATGGCAAATTTTAACAAAACTTACAATTTATTAATTAAACGCTTGCATCTTTTCAAAGTGACGGAACAATTTACAACATAGAAAATAATACAAATTATAAAAAAAAAACATTTGTAAAAGCTGAGTTGAGTATTGCCTATACTTTGTTTAGCCAAGTCTAAAATTATCTGTCTGTTTTCAATAATAGCCTCGTTTGTCCTTCGGAACATTTTTAATGATCCTGGTCGTAACTTTGCCAATTTTTGTCAGAGCATATCAATAACTTTTCATTTCGCTTGTTTGTAATAATTTCTCCGGGAAATTTTTAACCATCAATGCTTCGCAATATATGCAGGAATGTGTAATTTCTAGGGAAAGAACTTTTTTATTCACAAATGAGACAAATCTTATTTTAATCCTCATCACATCCGTGCTGTTTGGAATACAATTTGCCATTAAATATCAGAATAATACAATATTTATTTCTACGAGAATAATTTAAACGAAGATCTTTGCCACCACTTTAATTTTTTCTAATACAAAAATACTCGTTTTCTCTCATTTTGGACCTACTGTGCCACGGCACACCGGTTGCGGAGCACTGGCCTATACAATGAAAATACAAAAGACGTATAATCACGTATGTGGCACTTACGTGGTTATAAATAGGGAGTGTCGGTATGGTTGCTTTCCGGACGGCAACTCATGCAGAAAAAGAAATAAAACTTAGATTAGCCTGTGTTAATAAAGTTTTAGTACAGTTCAATCTATTTAAATTCACTTGCACTGTATGGTGCAATACGAATTAACCAAGAAATAATTTCTGGCAATCTCGTATGACGTATTGTGTAGGAGAGGCAGACTCATGCTTCTCTACTTTGACACACATACATCGATGGCCTAGTTCCATAGTAATATAATTAGACATTGGTAGTTTTGAGATATAGTCGATGAAAGTTTTGACTCATGTAAACTGATTGTGGAACTGTAGAAGAGTGGTGTTCGAATATAATGGTTAACTTAACTCAAAACATGAATTTTTTTTATATATCGTTCTATGGAACTGGGCCATCGACATCTTCAACGACTTTTAATGCTTTCGAGAAAAGATGTACGTATATAAATTTATTGCTGTAGTGTTACATTCATCTTAATACAGATATAACATTATGAATGCAGTTAGAGTACTTTACGTTAGATACAATAGTATTATCTCAGAGACGCGTTTTCTGTCGGTCTATTTATTGTTTGTGCATATCAAATTAAATAAATGTCATTAATGTTTTCTAGAGCTTCTATCTCGAATTTAAATGTAAAATAACTGTGAAATAAGTAAATGTGAAATCATAAATTAATATAATAAAACTACCATAACATCATTATAGAGTTTAACAAAACTTAAATTCAACGATTTTCAGCTATTGATGTTGTCCTCTATGCACCCATTCTATTTTTAAACCATTATAATTGATGTTAAAGATATATCAAATTGCATAATCCTACAAAAATATAACATATTTCATGATAAGGATAAGAAAAAATTTTGATTGCATTATCTAAATCAGTGTTTGTTAAACTGTTTTACCTCACGGCACACTGGAGAAGAAAATTTATTCCGCGGCATACCATATAAAAATGACTTTAATTTACTTATTTTATACATATGGATAAATAAAATCTGAGTAAAGGTAACGATTTTGTCTCATAAACATACAATATTATCGACGGTGTTTTGGACAATTGAGGTAACCCTAAAAAAATATGAAAATGTGTTTTTGATTGAATCTCATTTTAATGACGACAGAGCAGGTCTCGGCCAAATGATGTAAATAAGAAAATTAAATTTACTACTTTTTGCAAAGGAAAAATAATTTTACATTAGATTTAGTCTTGAAAATTCTGACCAGGCCACTTGATATAAACCACTATTATATCGACACTCTCTAAGTACAATTCCGTATGTACAAATATGAGAATTTACAGGAGTGCATTTTAAATACTCATAACGCAACTCACCATATAATATTTTCGATAAAAATTGTTTTTACACTCTCCTGAACAATTCCATTTGGAGGGTTACATCAATTGGTCAAAACACCGTCGATATAATGTAGGTATACAGAGGTGGTAAATTTCTTATCATTGAGAATGATGCAATTCAGAAAGAATTATGCCTTCCCAAATTTGATAAAAAAAAACACATAGCTTCGCATTTACCAGCTTTTGATTTCATTTCCAAAAATCTTTCTGAAAAAGCAAAGCGTCTAAGCTGTGAGTTTCAACTTGTCTGCCGCGTGTGCCGTGGCACACAGTTTGGCTGACACTGGTTTAAATAAAAAACCTAGATAAGTTTTCAATATGAAAACTTATTTCTAATTATTTATACAAAGCCCTCAAACATTTATAATCAGTCAGTATTTGTTATAACAAATGATGCATTATAATTATATAAAACTGTTTAGAAATTACATAATACAAACCACTAAAGATATTGTCTGTTACTAAGTAACCACTAGTAAAAAATATTTAATATTAATGCGTGTGAACTATTAGTGCCCAAAAGTTTTAACACAATTCAAATCCGTGATGCTTATACAAAATTTAATTGTGAAGGTATAATATTTTTAAACTATATTTGCTTCCTATTCGGAGCATATTGCCATCACATGGTTCCTCGAAGACTCTCTCTCCCAGGTCATCCCAGTGTCCGTTAGCTCCGTATTCTGTCATCATGAATTTGATAGATGGAATAAAAACTAAACTTACTGAGATAATTCGGAAAAGAGCGTTATGCAAAATCATATAGGTCACGCAGAAAAGTCATTATTATTTTAATTTATGAGACAGTAACCATTGTGACACAACTCCTTTGTCAGTTTAAACTATTGTCAAGTAATCTGTGTTAGTATTTCATTGCAAAATTAACAATCCGCTTATTAAATTCCTGGAAATAAAGTACAGTCTTTAGTTATTACTATTGTAATAGGATCTCAAATATACTCGTAAATGTCATTATACTAACCTTTCAATGCGATGAGTGATAAATTACATTCCAGTCTCGTAAACTATCATCCAGACACTAAGTTATGCGTGGTATGTACTGCAGTGCAGTGGCCACCGGTGACAAGAATATTAGGGAGTGAAAAAAATGGTTCACCTTTAATTTAAACTGGTATCTTTGTTATTCCACTGGCTTTGTCACTTTGAGAAGCTCAAATTTCTAGCATTAAAAATACCGTGAAAAATGGTGCTGTAACGCCATTCCACTGCATTACATGGCATAAGAGACCCTGCATAATGCAAGTCTGTTCTCCATACATACGGGAACGTTTGTCATACATCGGCATGAGGTGCTCTAATCCTGAATATGTTAAAATGTACCATAAAAATCGAATGTGCGACACACATGACGTCACAAAAAACTAAACTTCCATACGAAATGCCTAAAACCCAGGGAGAGCAATACGAGAACCTCATTTCCTGGTCATAGGCAGACTTTCACAAACGTATTATTATTGATATAATTTAAGACATCTACTGAGGGTGCTTGATGGAATTTCAATATCAAATTTGGATTATTGAGATTTTGTACACTTCCATGTATTTTGTCACTAACGACCCGGGTTTCACCTTTCGGCATCTTCAGGCATTCGAGCACACGATCGAGTCCATTCGTGTGCTCGAATGCCTGAAGATGCCGAAAGGCGAAACCCGGGTCGTTAGTGACAAAATACATGGAAGTGTACAAAATCTCAATAATCCGAATTTGGTATTATTATTGTTTTACGGTGGAATATGTTTGCTATGCATTGTTATGAATCATCGCTTCCGGCGATATTTTTTTATGATGAACACGAGGGGAATTTAAAATTGGTGAATTCTTATGTTTGTGTGTATATCGCTTATTACTTTAATATGGACGTGGGAGTGCAGTGCATCTTTGCTCCTTTACAAGAGCCGTCCCTGCTGCAGTGAACCAACCGCACGATCCTGAAATCTCAAGCATCTTTCATTATTTCAGATGCATGTAATAATATTATTCCTAGTGGATAGTTATGCGATCTGGGAGAATTCCTGGTGGACCAACAAGTGAATGTATTTAAATAATAATTATATTGCGAAGAATGCACGTTAAAACAGATTCAACGTTCTCTAAGTCAGTGGTTCGTAATCTTTTTAGTAAGACGATCAACTTAAATGGTTTGATAATGATAATTAGCAATTTACCTTAATTTTGCTTATAAGGTAAAATTAAAACACTCTTAATGGTAACAATCAAGTGGCGGTGAATTCATTAACTGCCATGAGTCATGGGAGACCAATGGACTCATCGGTTGCTTTGATCGAGCATTATACAGATACAACTTGTCTAGTGAAAAAGAGAGTAACAAATCACCATGAGTCTATATCAGCGGTTCTCAAACGTTTTTAATATCTTAAGTGGCGGTTCTTGTAAAACTTGTTCGATGGAAAATCTATGTTATTTTAAAGAAATCGGGGGGCCCAAATACTTTGCATAAAGGTGCCACATACCTACTGCGCGGCACTGTTAATAGGCTGTTGTGGATAAAACATCTTTCACAAACAGTTACATATTCAGAAAATATTACATATTATGTAGTCATTAAATTTAAATAACAATTTTAATAGGATGGATGTATCTGCTTTGTCTGAACCAGTTCTTCTATGTTTGGCTTTGTTTTGGCCAGTGCAACTCTCATGTCATTTGTCGCGTACATTCTATTTCTGGATTTTCGATGGTTGCGAATGGAATTAGTTCTCTTAGAGCCATCTTTGCAAGATCAGGATAAGACTGTGTCATTTTAATACAAAAATTACTACGACAAATCCAAAACCCAAGATATGTTACATATTATAATTATAAAAATATAAATATGCGTTTGTTTTTCGCGGTCCTACCGAAACCGCTTCGCGGACCACAGTTTGAGAGCCACTAGTCTAGATTTATATAATTTAACTGTTCACTGACAATTTTTTGATGCCATTATATTTGTATAATACCTCAGTCCCAAAATATGAAAAACTTCTGTAAGTGGAGAGCAACTTAAAAATAAATCGTTTGGGCTCCCGTGGGCTCCAGGTTACTAACAACTATGTAGGGTATTTCATATTAAATCTACCACCACCCAGTGTCACATATAAAAGTAAAATATTCATATCACAGTTATCAAAAATAGTCATGTTTTAAATTTAATCCAGGAATGCTTCGAGTGAAATTCATTAAATCTGGTTGCATGTTAAAAAAGACTATATGCAGAAATTTAAAAATGAATGGAAAAGCGTTTATGCGTTAATATATCGTAGGCGTCCCGAGTTTAAAACAGTAGTAAGTGAAAATTTTCCATTTTACATTTGATAACTCACTCGAAATGGTAATTTTACGATATAAAATAGTGTAAAACAGACGTATTCCGATTATTTTCAATACTATTTCTAATAACTCAAATTTAAAATTTTAATTTTTTTACCATATCCGCTCCCAGTGTGGAGCGTATAATCTTCTAATGGAGGTATCTCAACAGAAGTTTTCTACGGGAACTGTTTGTTACTCAGTTTGCTCAACCTTTCTTTTTCGAAGAGAGTATGACTAGAAGAATAGGGCTACGGCTGGACAAGTGGTTAGTTAATCGCTTTCGCCGTACTCCGTTTGTACGACAGGAAGGGTGTGAGGGAATTTTCAACATCACAAACATTCATGCCTACGAACAGAGCCAATCAATTGAATACATCAATTTATAAAATTGAACCTCACCGGGACATCCGTGACAACTGTAGCCAATGACGTTAAACTGCACCACAGAGCCAACTTTAGTCCAACTTTAATTAGAAAACGTTATTATTGGCGTTGTTATAGTTTTAAATTAAAAATAAGGCACACATTTTAAGTTAAATACAATACAAATTATCGACAGTTGTTCCATTTTTAAAATAAAAATTGATTATGGCTGTAGTGAAAAATTATCAAATAATATTCTTTGTCTGCGTCACTAATGTCTGTCAATCCCAAAACAATGAATTTTGCAGATATTACTGTCTTACAATAAGGGTGCAATATAATTCTTTTTGCAAAAGGAAAAAGGCGTTCAATCTATAATTGGTTCTTTTCGGGAGAGCCAAAACAAGATTTGCATTTGCATGAAATTTGATGAAAAATATGATGTTTAATCATGAATTTACTAATTCAGCAAGATTAATTGTCGTTATTTTGGTATATTCAACCAATTACTCAATGTTTTAATCTTTACTCCCTTTCCTTTTAACACACAGAATTGTTCTCCATAGAGCGCTGTAAATTTCATAAATGCCTTGTTATTTGCCATAAAACTAAATAAAACAGATAAAAAGATATATACAAAAGGAGTTGGTAGGTATTATAAGATTAATCCGCTGACTGCTAACGTCTCAGGTGCTGAGACGGCAGTTTTCAGTGTGTTGATAGCTGATACTCAAATGTATAAAAGTGTTAATTTTTGTATTAAGATATAGCCTGATGTTTCCCGATAATCTCCATAAGTTTGATTAACATCAACACCGCTGAATTTATTTTTGAAATATTTGGTATTTCAATATTCTTTAAACGGCGCAGCAGGGAACGGGTTAATAAATCCTGCTCTACATATTTATAGATTAATTTTATATTTTTGAATATCTTTTTTGTAAGAAATATACAAATGAGATGAATATAAGTATTATTTTAACCTCTATCGTTTATCCCAGCTAATTGCACCAATACTATGGAGAGGTAAATGCTTTTGTATATCGAGATATGGTATCGCGATTAATTCACTATTGCATTCGTGAACGCAATAATTACGCACATCGCAACAATAGAGAGCACTCTAGCAGTACCAGATAATTCATGGCAACACCATTGTTAGCATGATGCATACGTATTATTGAAGAGTGTAATTTCAGTGCGAACCAAACCTGGAAATGTAATTTTGAGATAATCACACTATTATGAATTTCATCCTAATTCCTATTATAAGTCGCTGAGACGCTAAACACGTTCCTAGAGATCTTTCAGTAAAATAAGTTTTAACGTACGTATGTACTCTATCGATAGATCTATCAATTTTTCCCAGTCTTTCAAAGTCTAAAATTTCTTCCTATTTCATCCCCTGTTCAAAACTCAAAAAGTCTCCAAACGTAAAAATCTCGTTTTTTTACACGACGTCGGCGCGCTCTAAAAAACGACACTGTAAAAAAAATATTTTACCTTTCCTTATACACCGGAAGACATAAAATAACTTAAATGAAAACTATCATA
Organism: Himalopsyche phryganea; assembly: GCA_022494535.1. Classification (NCBI taxonomy): domain Eukaryota; kingdom Metazoa; phylum Arthropoda; class Insecta; order Trichoptera; family Rhyacophilidae; genus Himalopsyche; species Himalopsyche phryganea. The sequence continues at coordinate 1,630,675 of JAGVSL010000097.1, forward strand.
GTGCCCATAACAGTTTTTCGTGATTTACTCATATATCATATTTCATCGTAAAAACAGGACGTAGCAAGAGTGATTAATTTACAACTAATCCTTTCCTAGCCCTAATCTGTAGAGATACCTCCATTAGGAGGCCATATGCTCTACCTTGTGAGCGGACATGAAAGAAAAATATTTCAGTGAACTTAGCACACAAATACTTATCCATGTAAAAAATGATGACATTTTCAATCATTTTTGAAACACTGGGAGTTACAATACTCAAACCGCTTTAATAAGTTCAATGGTTTGGGAATATTTGGTTTAAAAAAAATTGCATCATCGATAAAAGGGGCAAGCATGGCATAATTGACGATATTGAAAGAAATCCGAAGTATGTTTCGCATTTTAGATATATCAATAAAAGGCTTGGTTCACCTTTAGTTTGTGAAGTGTATTTTTTAATTCTGCAACAAAGAACCAATCGACATTTAATATAAAAAAATGCATTAATTTCCTCCGATATGACAAAATAAATACTTTAAATATTGTAAAATCTCAAAATACCTGTTTATAATGCCCACATTTTATATCAACACATAACTTGAAGTCTTGTATTTTTTAATTTTTGCAACAAAGAACCAATCGACATTTTTTATTGAAAAATGCAATAATTTCCTCAGATGTTTATATAACAAAATAATTACTTTCAATACTTTTCAACTCTTAAACTACCAGTTTATGATTACCACATTTTACCCCAATTCGTAAAACTTCAAGTCATTTATCTTAGAAGTAAATTTTTGTCGATTGGTTCCCTGTTGCATAAAACAGTCTAACTTATTCTAATCATCAACTGACCTCACTATCATAAAAGAAATGAACATCGCCTTTAAGGAGATTGAATATTTAACTCTATTTATTATAAAATTTCGTGGATTTTTTTGTTAAAACAGTTGGGCAACGATGACACACTAACCAAAACCTGTTTATTTTTTTTATTAATAAATTATTGGTCAAATGGCGTGACATTTAATTAAGCTTTAATAATTATGAAAATGTATAATTTTAATTAATTTTCAAATTCGAAACATTTGATTATTTTATGTTAAATCTATGTACTGATATATTTATAGAAATTTTATATAAATATAATATTATATATATTGTGATATTTTAAAATAAACCTTAACATAAGGAATCGAGTTTGTTTCCACCGGCCTAAATAAATTATGAGTATATATTATATAGCTAAATAAATTTATCAGACTTAAAAGATAATGTAAAAATATGTTTTAGGCACTTGTACTCTAAAGCTTTTTTCTTCAAAAGCTACTTTAACTTCTGCAAAAAGATAACAGATGATTTATACAATAATTTATATGACGTATTTTACATTTCATCAATTGGGTAGTATTAATTCATAAAAACTTGAAATTCAATATTTAACATTATCAACATTTTTATTCACTTTTAAGGTGTAAACTGTCAATTCTTGGTGGAAAGACATTATATTTTAAAAAATAAAACACAATTCTGACGCTGAGTTCAGTTCAGTTGATAATGCTCGTGATGAGCGAAACCGGTCCTGATCATTATAAATATGTGGAAGTAGTACAAATGAATTGTGTTTTATTTTTTAAAACATTTTTATTCATATTGTTCTTCTGTAAAAAACATCTCCTCTCATGAAGAGTGACAAGGTTGATGGAATAATAATATAATGTACATATAAAATATAAGTAATTTAAGATAATTTAAGACATCGACTGAGGGTGCTTGATGGAATTTCAATATTAAAATTGAGATTTTGTACACTTCCATGTATTTTGTCACTAACGACCCGGGTTTCGCCTTTCGGCATCTTCAGGCATTCGAGCACACGAATGGACTCGAACTGACTTTTTTTGTACATATAAAAGCTATCTAAAGCTTTCTAAACTTAATTCATAGTAGAGGTTTATATGTTTTTGTCAACACTGTGTTTTAAAAAAGAAAACTCAATTTGTTTGTACCTCTTCCACATTTTAATTATGATCAGGACCGGTGTTTCTCAACACGAGCATTATCAACTGATAAAAGTACAATCAAAACAGGGCTATTTATTAAAATTAAATGTTTACAATTACATGTGATAGTGTTATAATAGTGTTAATTTTATTAACGTACTTTATATTTCATTATTTTTAATGGTTCATAAATTTATTTTTTTAAAAAGTCCCAATTTGCTTTTTTGCTTAATGAATATTTACACATTAGTTATCAGATAAAATTTTGCTCAGTTAATGGATTGTTAATGAAACTTTATTTTCTATTCCAGATTAGTATTTATTGATTTGTAAAACGTTATTAACATTTTAATTGTAGACTATTTAATTTCGTTTATATTTATTTTGTTTGATTACCTGTAAATTCTTAGTTCATGAACCAACTGTTTTATATACAAATTTGAATTATTAAGATTTTGTACACTTCCATGTATTTTGTCACTAACGAAATTTAAACTCAGGTATCAGTGTGGATCCTAGACTTATAATATTTTATCTCGTAAATAATATTTGTCGTATTTGTATCTTCTATATAAACGTAAGACACTGTTTACTGTCTGTCATTTCGAGTTCATTCGTGCGCTGTAATGCCTGAAGATGCCGAAAGGCGAAACCCGGGTCGTTAGTGAAAAAATACATGGAAGTGTACAAAATCTCAATAATTCAAATTTGATATTGAAATTTCATCAAGCACCCTCAGTCGATGTCTTAAATTGTTTCATATACGTTGTAATTGTAAACATTCAATTTGATATAAATAGCCCTGTTTTGATTGTGTTTTTATCAGTTGATAATGCTCGTGATTAGCCGTATTGATCATTATGAATATGTAGAAGTCGTACAAACAGTGTTTTATTTCTTAAAATATAATGCTTTTCCACCAAGAATTGACAGTTAACACCTTAAAAAAGATACAGTCGTAATTTTTCATATAAATATCTAATAATTATTATATATCTTATTTCGTTTGAAATGTAAAATACATCAAATCATCAAGACATAAAAACAGTCGATGCGAAAAATTGATATTTTTTCTCAAGTCATTTAACATTAATTGTCACAGATCAGAGTACTTAAATGCATTAGACAGTATTCGGGCTTAGTTTACGATACTTAAAAACAATGTGTTGCCATTTTTCCATGTCCACATTTTTTTGAATGTGTAAAACTTGTGTCCCAACATATTTCATTGCTGTTTTCATGAAATGACAATGTACAAGAAAAAACACATTTAGCAGAACTGTAGTACTATTTGTAATAACAGTAAATAATTGTATTAGTGTCGATATTGTATAAATAATTGTTCACAGTAGAACTGTTAAAATACTGACAAGTATCTATAAATATACGAATTAAATATGCCATTCAAATAAATGTTTTATTTAAATTCGAGCAAATCGAATATTCTTAATTTATTGCATACATTAAAACTAGTTGATAAATATTTATAGTTAGTATTACTATGTTATCAAATAAGGTGTTCAAATAAAATTTGAATATTCTCTTAATTATTAAAATTAAATATTTTGACCGTGCCAAAATTTTTATAAAACTAAATAAAATATGTGTATTGATTTGTATATGATTATATAACTGTTTTATGGTGTCAATTTTGCTTATTTTAAATTGGGTTTTAGTAAATAGGTCCTTTTTATTTTTAAACATAATAATTTATGTAATAAGAATCAACTGTTATATCAAAAATCATCAATATTATATAAAATATAAGATATCAGAGGGATGATAAAGTGTTTTTGTTCAATCCATTATTATTATAACTTTTTGATTAGTATTGATTATTTTTTTTTATCAAGATACATGTATTTATTAGTTATTTAAATATTATTTAAAAATGTAGATCTGCATACTATGCTGAATATTATAAAAATAGAAATATATGTACATTTAAACAGAATCCCAATAAAATTTAAGGAATCAACAACTGAAATAAAATGTCTTTTTTTTTGTTACTTAAAATTTGTAAATGTTTTTTTTTTTTTTTTATACTTTTATAGTAATCGCCATAGCCGAGTGGGCTTTCGTTATACCTAGTTGGGTAGTACATATCTTGGATTCAAATCCCGTTCGGACAGTTTCATAAATTGATTCTTTTGGAGGGACTATTGATAGACGGATAGGACTAAACAGAACTAATGACACGCTATTCGCTATCGTTACGCCCTGGTTTTAGAATGAGATGAAAGAGAGAGAGCTCAAACATCATAGATATCGATGTCTTCAAACATAAATCCATAAATCGTCAGTAATGGGATTTGAACTCTGCAACCAAAGCCGACGGCGTTGACCACTTGGATACAGGCCCGACAAATATTCATTAGATATATTATGAATCGATAAATTTAATTACATACGCAACTAAGGCAATCGATTCTATGTAAGCAAAGGAATATTTTGAGTTCAGAACAATCAAACAAAAATACATTTTTTTGGCTGAAAAGTTAGGTTGAACATTCAAGATTGTTAAGGTATTAAAGTCCATATTAAAATCATTTTTTATTTAAAATATAACCCAAAAATTTGTTGATATATTGTAAAAGTATTTAAGTATTGTAAAAAATAAAATCTTATCTTTTTTTTAACAACGATTTGTGCCCTTTTGCAGTGGGTAAGACACTTTCTGCGATATTTTTTTTTATTATCTCAAGAAAAATCATTATAAACTAAAAATGTTTACTAACTAACTGCTAAATGTCAAAACTGTATTAATGTGACTTAGGTGTGTATAAAATATATCAACTCTATTTTCATGATAAACATCGTTGCACCAAATATAGCGCAACGAAATCTAACCCTACCATCATTATAATATACAGGGAGTGTTAAAAAATATCATTTCCCGTAGCATTTCCGCTTTATAAATGAGTGTATGAAGGTTTTGATGGCTCGTTTTATTTTCTACCCACATATAAGATCTCGATAAGCAGGCAATCTTATCTTTCTGCAAGGCCCTACCCTCTTCGCAAACCTGTTTAGTTCTCCAAATTGCCGAATCGCCGTAGAGTAGAATAGGTCTGTTTTTGCAACAGTCCGTGACAACTTGAAATAAAAACACAGACCACTTTCGTAAATAACACATTTTGTTTTTAAATAAAACAAAAATTGTTCGAACTACTTTCCCATATTTATGCTTATAATGATCACGAACATTATCAACTGATAAAAATAAAAACATGGCATCGCTATTTATATAAAATTGGATTTAAAACAAATACGAGGTATATGAAACAATTGGCTCACGAACTGTCACAAGAATTTACACGTAATCAAACAAATTTCGTATAAACAAAGTTAAATAGTGTACAATTAAAATAGTAAGCAATGAAGCCTTATTAAAAATCCATTATCTGAGCAAATACAATGACTTTAAATAATTCTTTAATATACACGTGTAAATAATAAGCATGTGGAAACAGTACAAACAAATTGTGTCATACTTTTAAAGCCGTATGCCTTTCCAACAAGAATTAACAGTAAAGTTAACACCTTAAAATTTACCACTTTGTCATAAGTGACATTTTAGTATTAAATTTCGAAATGCTCATATAATATTCTTGAAAGATCTGAAAAAGTATTTGAAGACATGTTTATTTTTCACGAAGAATAAAAACATTACTCTAGGTCAAGGATGTCCAACCGGTGGATCCCGAAAACTTCCGTGAATTTTGAATAAATATGTTATTTTAGAAAATTTTAAATTGAAAAGTAGCTCATAAGGCAAAAAAGGTTGGGCACCCTTTCCCTAGGACTTAAATGGACAAAAAATGTTCAGTAACATTTTAAAACTATTTAAATAATGTATAAAAAGCCAATATTGAGCTATTAATGTTGAAACATGTGGGAGCAAATTTCATTTTTACGACGCATTATAATGATGGTGTATTACAAGGGTGCCCAACCGTTTTTCCTTGGGAGCTAAATTTCAATTTAAAATTTTCTCGACATCCACTTCTAATATAATTCTTATAAGAAATTGTATTTAAGTTTTTTTCATTTCTTCAAACTTAAAAATGTTTATTTTAAATGCAAAATATTATTAGATAAGTATGTGCTTACAAAATAATTAAAATTAAGTATTGTCGTTTTTTTTTTAACACAGTGTTCATTTGGATTATTGAGATTTTGTACACTTCCATGTATTTTGTCGCTAACGACCCGTGTTTCGCCTTTCGGCATCTTCAGGCGAACTGACGTGAAGATGCCGAAAGGCGAAACACGGGTCGTTAGTGACAAAATACATGGAAGTGTACAAAATCTCAATAATCCAAATTTGATATTGAAATTCCATCAAGCACCCTCAGTCGATGTCTTAAATTATACAGTGTTCATTATTGTTTTATAGTATATTATATATAAAAAAAATGTCATTCATATAAAATAACATATTTTTTCAAAATTCACGTAGGTTTGTGGGATCGACCAAATTTTGCTTTGGGATCGACCGGTTGGACATCTTTGGTGTATTATATGGCTTCAAATGTTTCCTGAATTTTCTTTTTCCAAAATAGTTTCGATTTTTGTTTTTCAATTGAAACAAAAAATAGAAATAATTCTATTCCCAAAATTCACTTAGAGATATGTGCAGTATCTACATTTAAATACAATTTTTAATAATTTGCATTTTTGTTGTTTTATTTTTAAAAAAGAACCACTTTCCATCGAGAATTGACAGTTAAAACTTTGAAAGTGAAGTATAATATATCGATTGCGTTTTGGCCAATTGATGTAACTCTCAAAAAATATAAAAATGAGTTAATGATTGGATCTCATTTTAAAAATGACACAGCAGGTCTCTGCCGAATCATGTAAATTATAAAAATAAATTGACCACTTTTTTGTAAGGGAAACATCATTTTACATTGGTTTTAAGTTTAAAAATTCTGAACCGGCCACTTAAGATAAGCCACTATTATATCGTATAATCCCGTATCTGCAAACATGATATTCTACAGGAGTGCATTTCAAAGATTCATAACGCAACACACTATATATAATGTTTTCGATAAAAACAGTGCTTACTCTCTCCTTAACAATTTCAATTTTTAGGATTACATCAAATATCCAAAGCACGGTAGATATAAAAAATATTTTATTAAAACTAACTTAATAAACAAAGATTATTCAAAGTTTAGTTATTGATGATTAACAATGCTTGATCAAAATATTCCAACCCAATCAAAGTGACTTACGCGGCATAAAAATAAAGTTATTTCACCATCAAACCTCACTTTGATAACTTTCAATTTATACTATTTTTTCATCTTTTTAATTAAGCTTTGAGTACGCCCTTTGAAGAAGCCGGAGTTGGTGAATGGAAATTTTTCGGCTTTTGTCGGTCAAACTTTTATAAGAAAACTTGGATGAGCTAATTATTCGGAAGGTAGACGAGTTTTTCAAAACACGCATCACTGTATTATCATTATGCGATATTTAAGTCACAATAATGCAATAATTTTTTTTCAATTTTTGTTTTAAATTTGCTATTTTTTCAATGTTCATCAAGTAAAATTGACATTGGCAATGAGTTATCTTACTTTGAAAAGGTTATAATTACACTTGATCATGTTTTGAAATGCGAGTGATTGAAATTTTCACTGATCATATTTTGTATTTTGAAGGAAAAAATGTATTTTTAATTAGTGAGTTAGTATATATTTATATACATAAATAGTTTACTTGTTTTTTGTATAATTTATTTTAACTAAAGCCTTTATATTAGAAAAAAATGAGTATCTAAAGCTTTAATTCGAACTGACAACAATAGTTTGATTGAAAAGGTTTTATCGGATATTTCAATTTTATGTTCAACAAAATGTTCTGATTTTTGGGATATTTATCAATATTATATATTATCACGACTACTTGAACCATATAAGGTAACAATAATATTATATTAAATTTGGATTATTGAGATTTTGTACACTTCCATGTATTTTGTCACTAACGACCCGGGTTTCACCTTTCGGCATCTTCAGGTATTCGAGCACACGAATGGACTCGAACTGAGAGACAGTAAACAGTGTCTAACGTTTATATAGAAGATACAAATGCGACAAATATTATTTACGAGGTAAGATATTATACGTCTGAGAGCCACACTGATACCTGAGTTAAAATTTTGGGAATCTCCCTAATCCTTATTTTGTAAACACCATATTAACAGAGTGGCGAATTGCCGCTTTTCAACTTCTTTTAGAAATACCAGTGATTTTACAATTATAATAGTATTGTGGGTTTTGACGGGATGTAATTCGACGAATGGGTAAATATATACAATCATTCCACATTTAGTGACATCTGTTAGGTGTTTCAACGTATAGGATATAATAGCGGAGAATTAGGAAGGTTCAGCTGCTCATTCAAAATCGGCAAGGAATTTAACTGGGCTCTATTAATTTCCAAAATTTCTTGATAAAATAATTTATGATTCCCCATGTTTTTATGCAACAGTTTAACCCCATCATCCGCATTAAACGTATGGTTCTCCATTAGCAAGTGATTTGCGAATGTCGAAGTTTCTTTTTTTAATCTAATGGCAGCTAAATGTTCTGATACCATTCTCAGGTTCACAGATTAGTCACTATACCTCTAAATAAATTTAATTTTGAAAACGAACTAAACATTATTAAACAAATTGCCATTAATAATGGCTATGAGGCGTCTATTATAGATAGTCTTGTATCAAAAAAAACAACGTAAATTAGCAAAAAAGATGCTATATTTCGGGAACTTGTCTAAAGACATAGACCACCCTAGAATCTGGCATAGAATTAGTTGTTTAGGTTGCACAAGCTTTAAAATTAAAAAACAACTCGCTGATAGTGTTAGACCGGCGTTCTATTGCAAAAACTCTCTAGGCAAATTACTTATTAACAATAAAGATAGAGTAAACTTTAAGAACAAATCTGGTATTTATAAATTACAATGCAATGATTGCCAACATTTCTATGTGGGTAAAACCACACGTACATTAGATATAAGGGTATCAGAACATTTAGCTGCCTTTAGATTAAAAAAAGAAACTTCGACATTCGCAAATCACTTGCTAATGGAGAACCATACGTTTAATGCGGATGATGGGGTTAAACTGTTGCATAAAAACATGGGGGATCATAAATTATTTTATCAAGAAATTTTGGAAATTAATAGAGCCCAGTTAAATTCCTTGCCGATTTTGAATGAGCAGCTGAACCTTCCTAATTCTCCGCTATTATATCCGATACGTTGAAACACCTAACAGATGTCACTAAATGTGGAATGATTGTATATATTTACCCATTCGTCGAATTACATCCCGTCAAAACCCACAATACTATTATAATTGTAAAATCACTGGTATTTCTAAACGAAGTTGAAAAGCGGCAATTCGCCACTCTGTTACATATGGTGTTTACAAAATAAGGATTAGGGAGATTCCCAAAATTTTAACTCAGGTATCAGTGTGGCTCTCAGACGTATAATATCTTACCTCGTAAATAATATTTGTCGCATTTGTATCTTCTATATAAACGTTAGACACTGTTTACTGTCTCTCAGTTCGAGTCCATTCATGTGCTCGAATGCCTGAAGATGCCGAAAGGCGAAACCCGGGTCGTTAGTGACAAAATACATGGAAGTGTACAAAATCTCAATAATCCAAATTTGATATTGAAATTCCATCAAGCACCCTCAGTCGATGTCTTAAATTATAGATAATATTATAGTTCAACAGAATAATAATACATATATACTTTGAATGTTTGAACGAACTCAGCTAACTTTCGACAATGACCACATCAATAGAACAATAGAAGTAAAGGGTAAAACATACATCAACCATCGAGCGAAAAATGTTCGACATGACGTAAATAGCGTTTCAAAAAAACTGTGATGTGTACGTTTTTTCTGTGAGATGAACCGTATAAAACTAATTTATGAACAAAAATGTCTGGATAGAACTCCGCAATACTGCTAACTCCCTCATTGAACTATATATGACTCTGGAATCAACGTATATGGTAGAATGTGGCTAATACAATATTATCCAATCAAAAGGTCATTTTTGGCCAAAATTTCAGTTAGTACCTTTTCAAAGTAAGGTAAAAAAGTAATAAAACCACAAAATTCAAAGATCGGATAGAATAATAATTCTTCGAAGAGAATTCTTTACAGTTTTTTTTTTTTAACAGAAATTATTTTTTAAAATATCGACAGAGGGTGCATGATGGAGTTTTAATATCAAATTTGAATTGTTGAAATTTTGTACAACTCCATGCATTTTATCACAAACAACCTGGGTTACGTCTTTTGGCATCTTCAGGTTTTCGAGGGCACGAATGTATTCGAACTGGCAGACAGTAAATAGTTTATATATAAAACAAAATAAGAAAAACTATAACATTTTTTTTATGCGATTGTATTCCCAATCAAAGTTTTGTATAAATGACAATAAATTCTCAGTCATGAATACTTTGTAGCTTTGGCGATTAGATTGGATAAATTAATAACCTTGTCTAGATAAACATTCAGAATTTGCATATAGACTCACATAAAAGCACATCATATTGCTATGTGAGCTGTGAAAGTTCACGATCGACTTTTTAAGCTTTTAAGTATTGTTAAGAGAACGAATGTCACTATTGATCTTATTAAGTTCTATTTTCATTGTGGAATTTGTGAAAAAACTAAGAAGCTTTTCAATGGATTCGGCGGTAACTTTTCGGGAATCTTTTTTCAATTTAAATTTGATAATCTTTTTACCCCACTGGTCGTGTGACACATGTTAAAAGTAATTTTATCGTTATGTTTTTAATTTATAACACATAAATTGATTATAATTCTTAAATTGTATTGTGAAATGAAAAGTGGATTTTTTTTCTTTTTACCGGACATGGGAAATCTTAGACACACGTTAAGAATTAGTATAACATGAAGTTAGCCTCACGATGCTTCCTGAATGAGTGAAATATGTGTTACATTTAGTAACAGAACCAGTGAAATAAAAAAAACTATCAATATTAATTTTATGTTAATTATGAAGCTTTTCTGAGTTGGATGGCAGCATTTAAAATTTCTTGGATTATTATGTTAATATGATCGGTTCATAAAATTAAAAATAAAAAAAATCACATCTATTTACAACTAGTGTCAAACCGTTTCAACGTTTACTGTTTTATCTAAAAGCCATCTGAATTAACATGTTAATTAATATTCAGTTGAACATATTCGCTATGAGGTAAGTTGGTCCTTATCACTTAATGAAAGTTTCTTTTTGAACAAGAAATGAGTCTAAATCGTGGAAGCAATTCTTTTTAAAACAACATTTTAATGCTTATTTATGCTACTATTATCGTATTTTGAGAATTATAATGGCCTTTGGTAGATGTTTTTTGATTGTTAAACCGACCATTTTGATTGATACACATTCCAAAATCTATGTTTACGTAAGAAAAATAAACAAGATTGTGGGAACATATATTATTATACACATACTGAATCGATGAACACACCTCCACTTACCTTTTTTGTGTGAAATAAAGTCTGACCACAAAGCCATGCTTTTGCGCATATAATAAAACAAGCGGGCGTTTCTACCATGTTGGTTTGCTTTAGAATTTTATAAAAACATATTTATGTAAAATCTAAATGATACAGAATATCATAACATCTTTGTGATTTTAATAATTCTATCATCTTTATTTATATGAGGCTACAGGGAATAAATAACATTACAAATATTCATTCGTAATATTAAAACAAAAAAAAACATCAAATAACAAGCTGGTAAACATGTTTTCTTTTCATGTGAATTCATAAATAATATTTCGTGTTTCTATTTTTGTAACCACCACGCATGCTTTCTTATGGTATCTCTTTAGGCTATAAGCATTTTTGGGTTATTTTTTATTTTATTTAAATGATATATATTATTTTCCGTTACAGCTACAGGTAAATAGGTCGATGCTCCTCACGATTTTCCTTTTATGACTCAAATTCCAGGTATATGGCAGTAATTTCTAAGTCTACTTCTAAAGGCAACAGCTCCCAAGTTGACTGTGATTATGGACCGTGTTTTGACCAATTGATGTAATCCTGAAAATTTTAATTGCTGAAAACATTATATGGTGAGTTGCGTTATGAATCTTTGAAATGCACTCCCCCACAAATTCCCTCACACCTCCCACTTATCCGATCCAGAAAACAGTGGCATATAGAGAGCTATTAGCTAACCACTGGTCCTGTCCTAGGCCTGTCCTATATCCCTACTTTATTCAAAAAATACGAGTTGAGTGACTGAAAAACATGCAGTTCTCATAGAAAAACTTCTGTTGAGAAACCTCAATTAGGAAGCATAGGCTACACATTATGAGCGGACGTGGTTAATGTATATACTTACATTCCAACGAAAAATACATATTCTTTTTAATTCATAAACTAACTTATCGAAAAAATACGACTGTCTGTGAAAAATAAGTCATCGACAAAGTGCAGTAGTCCATTTTCAAAGCTTTGAAAACAAATTTACCATTTTACATGTTTTCTGTCGATGTGTTAGTCGTTATTTTATTAAAAGGTAAAATACCTATATAATTATGTAATATAATTAAATCTATTTCGGCCTCGGGACACCGTAAGACCTATGAAGGTATAATTACGCCTTCACGTCAAGATAGCTTTGAAATAAACTTCACAATTATTGTCAATGCACCATGTGTTTGTACAGTACATATAACAGAAATAATAATAAAAATATTTTTAAAAATTTAGAAAATAGAAAACATGAAATAGTATTGACGTACAAATTCATACAAGAAAAAGAAATCTTAAAATGAATACACAGAGCTCGTTGCTGAAAATGTTCACCTTTCTAGGCAATGTGATCAGCCGAACGATCCTTTCAAAAAAAAAAAGGTAAAAATTGGGAGCATGCAAGTTAATAGTCTTGAGAATTTCAGGATTATAAACTCGTCCCCGAAGAAGAAAAGAAAAATGCCTTAGAATCGAAAACGATCTTCGAACTTCTAGAGAGTGAAACAATAGTATTAATAAAAGAAATTTGATGGCAACAGTGACGTAATGAAACGATTGCCTACTTTTAATGATATTTATAAAAAGAAAATACAAATTCAGTCATTTTTTGTATTACGTTTTTGCTCTTTTATACCGTTACGTAGTTTTTTTATTTTGTATGAATTTGACAGTTACTTTGTGGGTTCTTAACACAAAAATAAAAAATATTTAAAAAAGAAATGGTTAATATTCTTCTTTTCTTTGAGAAGCATTTTCAGGTGAAGTTTTTCGTATTATTTTCAACTTAATGTTATACGGCGAGACTTGACGCTGCAGGTTTCGAAATATGAATACTCGCTGGTAGGCATTGTTAATTGGCAAATAATATACCTATGACATGACACGACGTTGTAGATTACGGAATGCTTACAGTAATATTTGACTGATACTCGTCATTTTGCTGACACCACGTGAGTGGTCAACGATCATCGATGTGTCGAAACTTGATCACAGTATAAATAGACAAGCAAATGACAACTAAAAGAATTCTGTATCGACCGCCGTCCACGACACAACTGTCCCATCGTGATACCTGTCGTCATCCCGCCGACCGATCTCTGGACAACATCAATCGTCATCATCACCAGCATCCGTCTCTACCACTTAATCAGGTCAAGCAACAGATTTGGAATCGTATTCCTACAGATGCAATCTGAATTCTTATATCAATGGCATAGTGGCAAAAAGTGATATGTCGAAAATCGGCTGTTTTAAGTTATGAATGCAGTACGATAGATTTTAGGATGGTCTATCGTCTGAAAAAACAAACTCAGTGATATTCAGTGTATTTTTTACGTAATTTGAAGAACTCAGTATGAATTAAGTCAATTTCATTCACAGTATTAGTGTCAAAAAATGTAAAAAAATCACCATTACTACAATCGGATTCGTAAATGATTAACGAATCTAATAAAGTGGTAAATTTAATAAATAATGGTTAAGGCAGTAATGCACAACCGTGACCCGTGGGCCGCATGCGGCCTAAAATGGCATTTGTTTCGGCCCAAAAGAAAGTTATAAGGAATAAAATTATGAAACTATTAGTTGTAAGTAGCAAAAAGCTATAATTAATATTACTATAAAAAAGAATTATTAATTTTTCAATTGAATTCAAAAATGGTTAACGAATCATATAAAATTTTTAACTTAATAATTAATGGTTAAGGTGTTTAAATAGGAAACTTAAATTTAATGATTTTTTTAAGCGTCGACTATCTCAAAACAAGGTGTTTTGGCTTAACGCCTTCTGCCGTATATTAAATTATCTTAATTTTTAAACTAAATATGAAATTGAACAAACTCGAAATTTTATCAGTGATGAAGGAAAGAGTGAAGGGATTCACGGTTTTTCAATGATAATAGAATTGTTGGGATAGGAATAAATGTTAACGGAAAAAAAATTAAGCGAAGAGAGGATGTCAAATTGTTAACATTATTTACCAAAAATTAACTGCTTTTAAAGCTCTAATCGAATATTTAGAACTTTTGTTCACACAAATTCAAATATGTATTATTTATTCCATATTATAATTAATAATAATTACAACGACTAAAAGGTTACTTTAAGACAAAATAATATTCTGTGCTAATAAATATTATGAATTCTGATATAAGTGCGCATCAAAAGATGGAATTGGAAGTAATTAAAAAACAATATTGACTTCTATTCAAATATTCAAATTTTCTTACATATTTTATATTCAATAACACAGTGCTCGTCAACCTTTTTATACCTACCGTTTATTTTTGCATATTTTTAAAAAGAAAAAAATTGGAGAATTTTTATAAATATAACACTTTTTCACTAAAAGTTGACAGTTAACGGCATATTTAAATTTAAAATATGAGTTACTATTTTTGAAGCGCTGCCGTCTATATGTTTAATAGAAATTGTATACTGACAGAAGGCATTAAGTCATAAAAAAAAGATTTGAGATAACCGCTTTTAAATGTCCTTCAATCGCTGGATGAATATCATTTATTATTGTATTTAAATAACGGCAAAATCTCTTTTTCTGTTTTTGTAAATTTAAAAAATTCAAACGCATGCCATTAGAGCTGACGCCAATGCGCCATGCATTTACACAATATAACAACATAATAAAATACAAAGAGGACATTAATTTACGAGGAAAAAATGTTCAGCGGACAATACCCAGAGTTTTGTGCTGAAAATATCCAATTCTCAAGGTAATTTGCAAGGCATTGATCAGATGAACGGCTCTTGCAACTAGTGATTCAAATGACCGACGACAATAAAAAGTTGTAAGAACAAATATTTCTTGGTTATGGTTTCGGCCACGTAGATAAAAATTGGAAGCATGTAAGTTAATAGTCTTGAGAATTTCAGGATTATAAAATCGTCCCCGAAGAAGAAGAGAGAAATGCTTTAGAATCGAAAACGATCTTCGTGCTTCAAGAGAGTGAAAAGATAGCATTCCTTAAATAAATTTGGTTTATCTCAACTCTCATTCAATATATAGCAGTTATTTCATAAAAAATTCCAATCGTTACAAAAATAAAATTACACATTTATTGCGTAGCAAAGGAAAGTTCTTAAGTACGGCCTTTAGCATTATCGATATATAATTCATCGTTAGCAAAAGAAGAAACTTATTTGATAAAGTTTATAGAAACTTAACGCAAATCACGTATCTCAAAATACTAAAAACTTCACCCGTGAGACATTAAATTTATCTTTGTTTGGTAACAATAAGAATATACTGTCACAACTTTCAATGGCGTATCGTGTTACATCTATATACAAAACATGAAACAGATAAATCAATAGCTAATGACTGGAACAGTGAAATCCGTAATTTTCTAAATCTCAAAATAATAGTCTAAATATACACTAGTTAATATTAACAATCAATTACGTTACACCTAGTTACGCTGAATGTGTGAAATTGCTTATTACATAATGGTGCAAATTTTTTCCTAATTCATCAAAAGTGCAAGCAAATTGCCTCATTCGATAATTAGGCATGAATTTTTCTGATAAAAATAGACAGTAACGCTCCGGTGGTGTTTTTTGCAACTAAACCAATCGTCATTGATTATATAAAAATATATCAATCAATAAATACAATGAGTTTCATTTTCATTTACAGTTTCCAAAATATCTAGAACTATAATATAACGACGTACGAATTTTATTAAAAGGTATTTTCGCGATTTGCATCATACGTTAGGTTAGGTTAGGTATAATTAGTGTAGATTTACTTAAATGACATCACAATCGGCAAATTTACTAAAACTCTTACATGTCCAATCAATGACAAAACCTAAGCCCAGTACTGTGACGCATCTTATTTATAATCTCAATAAATCCTGCTCAATTTGACATCTGTATTAAAATTACTTTTTGTACTACCATGTTGAAAGTTTGAGAATTCCTTACCCTGCTGAACTCACGCACTTGGCAGATAATTTACCTAACTCATCAATGGGCTAATGTGCTTGCACTTTTCATGAACTATTACATGAACATAAGCAATTTTACACATTTGGCGTAACGGCGGAACATATACACAATCTGAATGCTACATCTTCGAGTATTGAGATATGTATTATTATTAGTGTTATTGTTATTTTTTATTGTGAAGGATTTGTTTTTATTCAGTCGCTTAACCTATTTTATTCCGAGAGAGTAATAATAGGAAGATGGGGCTTAGACATAATAAATACATGCCTACACTCTATTTTTTACGATCAGGTGGGTGCTAGGGAATGTAGACATCATAGAAATATATGACCTTGAAAACAAATATGTACATCTGTCCAATATATAAATACTGATATATCAATGAAAATATCATAGTTTAATCTGCGTAATATGATTTGATATCCCTCTGAAATTGACACATCAATAACTGACCTTATATTACGAATAGAATGTCAAGTAAAGAGATTTCTTTATTCAGCTCTTGCATATATGGATAGAAATAAACAAAAGGGAACCAATTGCGAATTTGCCAAATGGAGATATTAAGCTTCAAAGTTTTCACATGTTTTTAAATGCCTTTGGTTAATTTTGTGAATTCGAAAACTATTGAATATTATGACTATTATTAATACAACTCTATTACTACTTAAAAAATATAAAAAACATTCATAGATTTTAAAATATTAATCAAAAATTCAGCTTGTTCCTTTTTATTTTACGACAATTTACATACAGACAGCAGTTGCAACCGTTATGCAAAACGGAACCAACAGTGTGTTCTCTATTTTCTATTGGTTTGGCGGTAACTTTATGAAAGTTCATTTTTAATATATTTTTATCACTAACATGACACGTCTCACATCTTTGAGAATCATATTATTAGAGATTTGTATTATATTATAATACAAATATAATAAAATAAACATACATTTAATATATCTCTTCCACAATCATTTTTTTAATATTCTTATGATTTTGAAATATTCTATTTTATATTATAATGGTGTTTTTACCCGTCTTCGCCCAAGATAAGAATGGCTAATATTAGTTAATTTAACACTTTTCTCTTTCTTTTGGGCATACTTCTTATAAAACCCACGAAATGAAGATATCACTGTTTTAAGTTATATAATTTTAAATGATGGATAATTTTCCCCTCAATCTTTTGATTTATTTTACAAATTTAACGATTTGCATGACAAATTATTATTATCTGTAACATTTATATTATAACAAAATTATCATCGCAAGTATTCAAGACAGATTGAGTTATTATTTTAATTTAAGTTAAACTTTGTTTAAAAATTATCTGGCATTACAGTTAACAGCCAATGCGCCAAATATTTTGATAATTGTTAAATCATACGCGATAATCTCGATGAGGATTTTTTTTAATAGTCACTCTTGTCCAAGATCTCAAAATTAAATTAAAAACATTTAAATTTGATATTGACCTTTCGGGGACTTGAACCAGGACCGACTTGATTGCTAGGGTAAAGCTTTTACCACTATATAGACCACAGAGGTTGGCAAAATAATGACATGACGGATTATTTTAGTATAGAGCTGTTGCTATTATTTTTCTAGTTGCTTTTCATTAAGACGTCAAAAATATACCGTTTAAGTTAAGGTTAAAAGTTAAATGTTGAGTGGTGAGAGTTTCACCTAGACATGGGAGCCAGAATTTCCCGTCGCTACTGTACACCGTTTGGGAGGAATTCTTGTGACCGACAGACTTGCAAACATACAGATTTCTACACGTATTTATTTTGTGCTTTATAGTAGAGATTTTTGTCCCCTTATAATGTACAGCATATCCTGGCGTTAACTTAGAGAAGTTGTCTTGAACAAAAACTGTTTTAAAATTACAACGTTTAATCACTCTTTGAAGAGGATAAGGAAAAATTGATGGGGTATGTTTGGACTAGAAGTAAACTAAACACTATCTCTATGACCCACCTATTGGATAAAGTTTGTATGAATGAAAACATCACACATACCCAAACTTTTTGATAGAAATACATCAATAGGTTAAAGCATCATTGTATTCAAGATTACTTTCGGGAAAAGTAACCCATGACCGGTGAAAAATGCGTGCACAAACTCAAGTTTATATCCACTTAACGTTATATTTATTAAGAATACAATCACATTTTTTTCGTACATTTTAATTTGAATTATTAAACCAAATACAATACAACACTTTTTGGAACATAATAAAACAAATTAGGGTTGCCATAAATAGGGTCACTAAAGCTATAAATAGATTACATAATCTGTTTCGTAAATGTCATGTTTACGAAACGATAAATATAGACTTACACCGTCTTTATTTGCTAAAAAATTGTCATTTAACCTGCAATTCATCAAAATTTAATCAACGTAAAAAAATAAAAAGTCTTCAATAATAACATTGTTTGTTTAAGGTTAACCAATTGTTCATATTGCGTAAACATTTGAATTTTGTATAGCTTAAACCGGTTTAAACCGAAACTGGTTAACCGGTTTACCGCGTGTTTTGAAAAAACCGAAATCCGGCTTATTTCACGCGGTTAACCGCGATTTTTAAATTCTTTTATTCACAGTATTTCATAATTTCAAAGTGTTTCAGAGGGAAAAATGTACATATTGTTGAAAAAAAGACACAAAGATTCTTAAACTATCTGTGATAGATAAGGCACATGTCACACAATAGCTATTATTGTAAATGTGAGAAATCATCCGTAGGAATCTTGAAGAAATCGTTGACTAGAATATTATTTGTAATATTACAAAATTAAGCAATTTTAAAATTTATAACCCACAATACATTAAATATTTTTATGTCATTATGTGCTAGTTATTTTATGAATACTTCCTTTTCCTTTTAAGTGATAATTTTAAAGATATATAGTTTATATTAAACATTACACTAATACAAATTTAAAAATTTTTGTAGGATTCTTTTTCGAAAGTAATGAAATGAGGTATTTTGGTTTAAACCGGTAAATTGGTTTGTTGACAACAAAAACACCGAAAAACGGTTAGTAACTATCTCCAGTTAATTGTATGCCCTAGTTGCGACCAATATGAAAAATTTCGGTAGAATATAAGAGAGATGAATCGTAATAGAATACTTTTGTTTAATATAAAACAAATTTACTTGCTAGATGAAAGCTTATGTAACTTAAAGATGCTCCTGGCTGATACTCGTTCCCCATTTAGCATGGCTGTGTAGTGTGAATGTTAATTACACATTTAATATTTCATTATTTTTAAAGGGTTCACTATTTAATCGTTTTTAAAAATTTCCCAATCTGCTATTTTGAATGAATATGTATGCATTAGTCCAGTTGTATTCAACCTTTTAACATCTGCGACCCGCGTAAAAACAGGAAAAATATTTCACGGTCCGGAGTCGACCAGATGCACATACATACATACAGTCAGTTTTCGGCGTACGATGGAGAGAAAAAATCTTTCATAAGTGGAAACATTCCTATATTTGTTTCTTTAACGTAACGATCGCAGAAAGACAGCTTCTATTTCAAAGCATCCATTTTATTTTTTTGTGTAACAAGTCATCACGACGCTTAATTCGGGAGAAAGCTTCGTTGCGGCTAGATGCTCTCTGTCGATCATACAGTGAGTGAATAAAACTGTTGGGTGCGCGCCTTCCTTCATTTTTGCAACTTCTCTTGCACGACGACCAGTGATGTTTGCAGCACTGTCCATACACACACCCACGCATTTCTTCTATTTCTTCCTTATGCTTGAAAATACTCATCAAGAGTATTAAATATCTCTGAACTAGCTGTTAGTCCAGGTAGATCAAGACAACAAAGAAACGTCTCCCTTAAGTCGTCATCTTAATTATACCTCACAAAGCCAAGTAGGATAGCACGATTGGTCACGTCACTTAATTCATCAAGTTGACTCGTGAAACAACTCGATTACTTTATCCCATCTACATATTGATTTTCAATATATATATATTTCAGAGATATTTCAATAGAGCCGTAAGCATTCTCCGAGTCGTGTAGCGGTGTAATCAATTGAAAGTTTTCGCGGACCGGCAACAAATTCTTGCGGACCGGTGCTGGTTCACCGACCACAGGTTGAAGAACACTACATAAGTCAACCCTCATTATGTTTTGCTCAGGTAACGAATCTTTAAAGTACCTATATTTTTTTTCTCAGATTAGTATTTATTGATTTATTAGAGATACACACCCGTAAAGGTTTCTGAAAAAAAAATTAAAATCTAAGAAAAAGAATCAAATACATAAAACTAGCGACATCTCTGAACCAAACGGAAAAACAGAAAATAATGTTAATCCCAAATAGAGGTCTGCATGGGCGCCGGCTTGGCCATCGGGTGGGCTTGGGCTGGTAAAAACAATTCAGATTCGGGCTCGGGCCGGGCCCGGGTAAGGAATTCAAATTTCAGAAAAACATTTCTTACTGTGTTCGGGTCATGAGTCAGCTATAAGGAAATAGTTTTCATAACTTAAATAGTTTATTTCACATGGGTACCGGGTAATTTTAAGAAATTTCGGTTCGTGCAGACTTTTAATCCAAAAGCACTTTAACAAACAAAATTAAAATACAAACCCTTTCTTTTTTTGAGTGGCATTGCAACGCAAGCTAAGTACTCACTCGTTTTATATAAATAGCCCTGTCATGATTGAAATTTCTTTAGTTGATAATGTTCGTGATGTGCGAATCCGGTCCTGATCATTAAAAATATGTGAAAGTAGGCGTTTTATTTTTAAACTAGAACACTAATGAGTTGATTTATGTATAAATGGAGATAGACCGTTTCAGAAGAACTCAAATTATCTTTTGAAGTACGTTTTATTTTATTAAAAATTTTCATTCAGTTTTGAATCGAACCTTTCGGTAATGTAACAATACGTGAAAGCATAATCCATTATTTTTATACCCTTACCATACTTACCCCTACGAAGTAGAGGAAACGAAACTTTGAATTTAAGAGCTTTTTTACTATGTACATGACGGTTTGATTCTTTGAAAGTTTAGCAGAAAGCAGAGACTCAATGAAACGTAAACTTTAATCAATGTTAATGGCCTGAAAATTGAACGGAATCCGAACAAATATATATAGAGAAAAAAAAAAAATAAAACACTGCGAGGAGATAAAAACAGCTCGCGATAAATTCCAAAGAAAGCTCTAAATACTCCACTTTCGGGGTCAAATCTTAAGGAGGAAACATTTTTTTTCATTTCATGATTATGTTCCAACAACTTCTAAGTACCACTAAAACCATTCTCGAAATTAAAATTGTTCAGGAGAGAGTAAAAACTGTTTTTATCGAAAACATTATATGGTGAGTTTCGTTATGAATCTTTGAAATGCACTACTGTAAATTTTCGTGTCTGCAGATACGAGATTATACGTAAGGAGTGTTGATACAATAGTAGTGGCCTGAATCAGAATTTTTAAACATAAAAGCAATATAAAATGACGTTTCGCTTCAAAAAGTGGTCAATTTATTTTTCTAATTTACATCATTTGGCCGAGACTTGCTCTGTCATCTTTAAAATGAGATCCAATCATTAACTCATTTTCGTATCATTTGTGAGTTACATCAATTGGCCAAAATACCGTTAATACACAAAGTGCAAAGTTAAATTTCTGGAAAACACGGCTTAAAAACACTCTTTTAAGATTAAGTGTTCATCTGTCTCTTCTTCTGTTTGTGTTTTAAGCATTTTTTCTAGTCTAGTGGTGAATGATCAGAAGGTCCAGGCTCTACATTTTGTTTTTCTATCAATTGAATTGGATTTAACATGAAAGAACTCCATTATAAAGAACTTTAGTTCTGACGATGGTGTTAACTCGAAATAGCTATCAACTTACTAATAAAGTTTTTTTAAACCAAATTTATTGATTTTTTTATCCTATTTTTGTTTTTTCAATTCACATTTATTTATATACTAGCGAGTAATAGAGAAAGTGTTTGTGTTTTAATTCTGTTTATTGAAGTACTTTTGGATATACAATATTTTTTTCCATCTTGTGCGTATATGAATAAATCAGAAGGTTTTCCGAGATTTGTTTCTTTAGAAACCTTCACGGGTGTGCTCATAACAACTCACCAAAGTTTCATCGACATCGGATGAATGGTATAAGAACCCATGGGGGACAAAAAAACATAAATTCATTTTTATGTATATAAATTACTAGTAATTTTTACCCGGCTTCACCTAATTGGAGTCACTTATGTTAGTTTATTTTTAACACGTTTCTTTACCTTTTGAGCATACTTCTTGTAAAACCCACGAAACGAGAATTTCACTGTCTTAAGTTTAATAATTTTTCGCTCAACCCTTTCATTTTTTTACTAATTTTAAGATCCGCATGAAAAGTGGTTATTTGTGACATTTATATTTTAACAAATTTACAGTTGCTAAGCGAATTCAACACAGATTTGAGTTGATATGACGACTTGATGGATTTTTTGGAGCGGCTGTTAGGCGGCTTTTTGCTGTTGTTTTTTTCTGTTGCTTTTCATTGAAACGTCAAAAATGTAGCGTTTTCACTTTAAATGTTGAAAATAGCAGAGTTGACCTAGACGTCGCCACTGAACACCGCTTGGGAGGAATTTTTGGGACAGATATACATACAAACATACAGATTTCCACATGCATTTTGTGCTATACCGTAGAAATTATAATATTTATAAATATCATGCCTTAGCATAATGATTTATATAATTTATCTGATTAATTTTTAATCTGCTCAAGTAATTACTGTGACAATGTCAAAGCTTGACGTATCAAATATAATACATTATGCAAAATGTGACATATGGTAACTGCAAAGAAAATTGCTCATACGAAATTGATGCAATTATTTCTGTACAGTGAACACTAAATGTGCATCTACGCAACTGAATGAGATGGCGTCCCCATTATTCCTGAAAGCAAACCTGACCCTCACAATCCATAATATTTTTAGGATTTTTTTATTATTTTAGTGTATTATTACAGAGATTTAATTTAAAGATAGATTTGCCACTGACCTACCGCAGTCGATGATTAGTGATAAATTATTGCTGTCCATCCGCGTGTGAAGTAGTCCGGCTTCTCTGACGGTGTCGTGTTTATGCTTCTTATCTTGCATTGCCATGTCGTCTGGGTTGCCATCGGTATTGATTCGTTCACCACAATACTCCTCATCCAGATTTTAAGAGATTGATTCGTTAAGTCCTGTTTCGTTCATGGAGGTCCTTCCCCTTTCCGATGTAATTTTGAACTGTCAATTTAGAAATGCACTGCTAGTATTGTTGTTATTTAGAATGTTTCTGTTAATATTGGTTTAAGCGTTGTAGAGAGGCGGTTGAGCATGAGTGAGATGAAAAAGGGGGGGAGAAAGATGGTGAAAGAAGGAGTGTTATGCTGAATTTGATGGGAGATTAATCAATTATTTGTTGCGTCTGCCGTAACACCACTTGAGAGTACACAGGAATTTCACTTGTAGAAATTTAATTTAAGGATAAATCTGATGCTGACCTACCGCGATCGACGGCTAGTGATAAATGATTGTTGTCTATCCGCGTGTTAGGTAGTCCGTCTTCTCTGAAGGTATCTCGCGTTCTGCCCATGCCTATGCTTCTGATCTTGTTTTGCTTTTGGTAATAAGCTATTTTTATGTAATAATATTTATGAAATATATCGAATATTTTAACTGTTACTCTATAATAAATAAAAAAACATTTTCTTTGCCATCCGCCAATCAGAGAAAAACAATACTTAATATTCCAAGTAGTGTGTAAATTATTACCGGAATTTTGAAATACAAAGTAAAAAAATCCGAATTTATTTATCTGTTCATTGACTTATCTAGATGTAAACTTTCATTTCCAATTTCCCTTCGACCGTTACTGAGTTCATTGACATTGGTCCTAAAGTCAGATTGAAAAGAAAATTCAATCGGAATGTATTTCTACACTCATTATTATATGGATTCAGAATTTTCCTGAATTTATCTTTTTCGATTTTTGTTTTCCAATTGATACAAAAAATAGAAATAATCCTACTCTCAAAGTTCATTTAAGGATATGCGCAGTGTGTAAATTTAAATAGAATATATTGTTTTTAAATAAAACAACAAATCTACAAATAGTGTTTTATTTTTAAAATAAAACCACTTTCTACCAAGAATTGACAGTTAACACCTTGAAAGTGAAATATAATATATCGATTCTGTTGTGGCCAATTGATGTAACTCTCAAAAAATACGAAAATGAGTTAATGAATGGATCTCATTTTAAAGGCGACAGAACAGGTCTCGGACAAATGATGTAAATTAGAAAAAATAATTGACCACTTTTTGGAAGGGAAATATTATTTTACATTAGTGTTAGGTATAAAAATTATGATCCTCCAATTGATGTAAGTCACTATTATATCGATAATTCCTGCGTATAATCCCATATCTGCAAACATGAGAATCTACAGGAGTGCATTTCAAAGATTCATAACGCAACTTACCATAATATATTTTTTTCGATAAAAACAGTTTTTACGCTCTCTTGAACAATTTCAGTTTTGAGAGTTACATCAATTGGCTAAAACACCGTCGGTATAATAGACAGCAAAACTAAATGTATTTGGGTATAGACCAGTTTTTTTCACGGAAAATTTCTCCGTGGTCGCATAATGAACAGCAGTGGTCTTTTGGAAATGTCTCGTGGCCGCACCAAATTTTTCAACCGTGATTTAAAATATTAGGCCGATGCATTTACTAAAAAAAAGCGACTCATTGCTTGCTAGAATTTTTTTCAACAATAAACTATTACGTTGCAGAAGTTTGCTCCGAACGCAGAAAACTTTTATGTATTAATATAATTTCTTTAAAAATACTTTCTATATTTTTACAATCCTGTCATTTACAAATGTTATGTTTAATATTAATATTATAGAGTCCTGCAGGTTTGTTTTTCAAATATGTCTAAAAATCTATTATTCATTAGTCAAATTCCCTTCAAAATTAAAAAAATAAAGTATTACATAATATGCTTCCATATTTATAAAAAAAATCAGAGGGTAATCACTGTAACACTTTATGTATTTGGAAAAATCTCTCGTCAGTGATAATTACACGATTGTAAAATGAACAGCGTTTGTTATCGTACAACAGACTGACATACTTAATGCACTGCAACACAAATTAACCCGATGGGGTTACCGTACTAATCGCAATTTATTTTTATTAAAACAGATTCCTATTTTATTAAAAATATTCATTCATTACAGATATGTTTTCGGGCCGCATACGTACACAAAACGAATAAACAAATGTCGTATTTATTTTATATTACTCATTCTTTTAATATAAATATTTATTACTATAGAATAGTTGGTGGCCACAGAAAAATCTTCTGGTGGCCGCACATTAGAACCAATGATATAAACAGATTTGGATGCTTAGTCACGAGAATAGGGATGACGATCTTATTGGAGAATCACTTTTTTGTCAGAAAGCCACTGATATAAAAACGACCGTTACTTTTAATGAAAAATATCTAAATTCTTTGTATGAAATTCCTAGTCAAGATTTTCAAAACAGATAAATAATTAGATTAAAAAATATATATATTTCTTCTATATTTTTATAATGATCAGGACCTGTGTGGCTCATCGCAAGCATTATCAACTGATAAAATATAAATCTGGACAAAGGTATTTAAAATATGAAATTGAGAAGTAATAATTACAAGGTAAATCAAACAATTTAACTCTTTAAAAGTGATATATAATTATATTTAATTTACTTATTAAAAAAACATAATACAAATATCAATTATGTGCTTTGAATGTAATTATTATAATACTTACCAGTGTGGAAAAAGATATTTTTCTTATTCAATAAGAAAGTTATTTAAATACTCGTAAACTATAAAATGGTACTAAAAAGTTATCTATTTTTGTACCACAATATTTAATTTTCTACAGATTGCAAACATTCAATTTCAGTTTTCTCAATATTTACATTTATGGAGATACAATATTTTAACTCTAAGCCAGTGATTCCCAACGTAGGGCGTACGCCCCACCGGGGGGCAATCTGCAGGTCTTGAGGGCCAATTTGCAAATCATTAATATTTTTTACATTGTTGTCGAAAAACGCATTTTCGAAAAAAAAAATATATTGCAACCCTGACTTTTCGAGAATATGATGGTAGCAGGGTTATATTTGTACTTTCAATAAGTATCAAGAAGAACTTTTAGAATCGCAAAATGATAAATCTTTTAAAGCACTATTCAACATAAAAAATACAATGGCGTGGCTTTTTTGTCGCGACAGAAACAGAATATCCGATTATGACAAATTTAGCAAGAAAATCACTGTTGTCCTTCCCATCATCATATTAAGTTGAATGTGGCTTAAGCGCTGTAAATGATTTGTTATCGAAAAAGCGAAATCGTCTTGATACCACAATTCGTGGAGATTCAAATTGACCGAATCAGTACTCCCAATAAAAACTCTTTGCAGCTCACATCAAGCCCAAGGATCGTACAAATGTTCATTCAAGTAGTAATGTTACATAATATACATATTATTTATGTATGAAAATTAAATAAATAGTATATATTGCACGAAGTGGGGCATGGTACAAATAAGGTTGGGAAACACTGTTCTAAGCCATAGATATTCGATCGGAAGTAACAACCTCAAGCAGAAGTATATTTTTAATAGGAGCAAGTACAAATTTATGTTTTTTTAGCTCATTTTTTGTTAAAGTGTTTTTGTTGGACTTTTCTTTCTTAATAGGAAAGCATATTTAAATTTGTTGCCATAAAAGAATGAAAATAGGTTTTACATTTCGTATTCGAAACATTTTGTAGCGAATCTATCGGAATTCCTCAGAGATTATCCGTTACGGAAAACAATGCTTTAAAAATAACCGCATGTCTTAAGAATAACCTGTGATCTCTCTGTGAGGGTGTTTATATTTTATGTGTTTCCCCACCGACACTTTTTCCTTTGTTTCATTTTACATGCTGGTGCCTTCTACCGCATCCAATATCTTTATGCAGGCATTCAAAATACACGGCCTGCAAAAAGTATTAAATATATTTTAACCGTATCTTTACTTTGTTGAGCCTGTATCTGAGTGGTCGACGTCATTGGCTTCGGATAGTTTCAAAAATAGATTTTCCAACCAATTTTCTATTAACACATTCGCACCGAGGTAAATATGACCAAAATACGCCCAGTGGTGGGAACTTAAAGAAATAAGTGTATCGTTAACGCACGATTTGTTAACAATTAGTGTTAAGACAATAAAAAAATAACAATCCGTTAAAGAGTTATGAGCGATTAGTGTCGACTGTATCGGAAGACGCGGAATACGCATTCTCCACCACTCCACAAAAATCTCCACTACGCAGATTCCACGTTCCCCGGTGCTAACGAATTAATGTCCGAAGACACGGATATATGTGATGTTTTAATTTCCTCCCACTTCGGATCCTAAGAACTCGGTGAAGCGAGAACAATTAATATACCACTATTTGTGTCTTAACGTTATAACGAAAAAGAGAGGGGTTGAGGGACTGAGTTATCGTAGAACAATTTATTTTTAAATTATTTTCATATTTTCCCTTGTTATAGTGGATAATTATAGATTAAATGCCAATGCACTGATAATTTGACCATTCTCTTAATATGGACGACACAGACTCTTAATGAAGAATCTCATCAGAATCTACAAGAGCTGATTGTGTTTCAATAGCTCAACGTCTCTTTTTTGGAGAGAATAAATAAATATATGGTGATGAGACTAAGACAGAACTGTAACTTATCGCCATGGTGGAAGGGAATCTAGATATCCATGCCTTTGAACACAAATCCATAAATTGATTAAGAAAACAATATTTATGAAAAGGATTTTGTTCCCGTGAACGGCGCAACCAAACAAGACGACGAGGGCTATACTCAATATTTTTTGTGTTTGGGTTACGTTCTTTTGAATTTCCACAGTCGATTCATAGAGTAATATTTTTTTTCCATCTTAACATTTTCTTTCTTGGTTTATCACTAACGTGACGCGTTTCGTCTCTTTAAGAAGCATCTTCAGACTAACCGTATCGCAAGGTTAATTATTTCTAAGGTAAACGATGATTCTAATTCTTAAAAGGGTGGGGGTGGGTTTTATTACATTCTACTGGACGTGTGGAGGGGGGTAAGGTATAAACACTGCTACGCTATATACAAATCAATTACTGGCACCTGGATGTGAAAAACTCAAGGGGAATAAATTTAATAATGGCGAACCGCCTGTTCTGTTTAAAATGTTATTTACTAATCCTCCATTACTGTTAATGGTTTTATTTATTTCTAAAAATTCTTAGCTATTCATTTTAATACCTTTTTTATTTACACGATGGAATAATTCTACGTTATTATTTTTATATATTATTATTTTTATTAAAAGTATGATCATTTTCAATTAAATGATTCGCAAACTCTGAAAAATTATTACTTTTGAGACATCTGACATGTTATTTAACTCTAATATTTTCTACCTGTCTGTCCTATATAGGAAGCTTGACAGTCTTCACAAGAGAGGCGGTATATTCCACACTGTGACAATGATTCTATTCTATTCTATTGTTCAATAAGATTTTACCTAATTTGTTAACTGTATAAAGAGCTGCCTGCAAGTTATTCGGTAACAGCTTTGAAATTTTTAATGATGTCTATCCAAAATAAATAATTTTTTAATTTATTTTAGTTTTATATTAAAAATGAACTTTCACAAAGTTACCACCGAATTCATAAAAAATATTTTCTTTCTTTTATGATGTTCGCCTTATAAACGGGCATTTTTTCCACCAAAAGGTGGATTAAAAAATTGGCTTCGCCTTATAATCAGACTCGCCCTATAGTCGGGCCAATACAGTCAGTTATTTAAGTTTAGCATTCCTGCGGTGACGGATTTCACTATTTGCTGTTTTATGCTCGTTCAAGTTTGATAACCCGCTTTTATTTTCCGATAGGCTGTGACTTTACGATCGAATAAATCGCCGTTTTACTTTTTATTTATTTCTAGATGCTTTATTACCAAGCATTTCCATCTTTGGCGATAACTTTGCCCCTAACCCTTCATGGCTTATTTGATACATATTATAATGATGAATGTACGTCTGAGAGATACATCAAATTCGCAAGGGATTTAATCTATCTCAATATTGTTTGTATTTTATTTTTATCATTAACATGAGAATAAAATTTACTCACTTTTAACGTGTTAACCGTCAATCTTTGAGGTGGAAAGGCATTATATTTTAAAAATAAAACACAATTTGTTTGTACTACTCCAACATAAAATCATCATCGGTTAATAGAAGGATATGGCAAGGACAAGACAAGTGATTAGCTAATTCCCCTCGTTACGCCCCGTTTATATGATAAGTTGGGTGAAAGATACTTTAGAAGTCAGATACCATATCCATTCATTCATATCAATCCATAAATCGATTGAAAAATCAAATTATGAAACTGTTTATACTTAGAATCGAGCCTGTGAACTCTGCAACCAAAACCAACGAGGTTAACAACTTAACTACAGACCTTTTGTAATCAGCATTTATGTCTTAAAATTTCACTGTTTTTTTATTACGTTTAAATGAGCTCTTGTCCATGCGATAGCATCGCACAAAGAGAATGCACGTAGCTGCATAGTATTCTGAAGAAATCTGTAATCATAAAAGCAATCTAGAAGTTATAAAAGCTTTTTCTATGAAACTTTATAGATGTAAGAAACATAAAAAGTAATTCAAACAGTAATATGTTCTTTATAAACTTGTGGAAATGAAAAACAAATTTATTGTTAAAGGCGAATTGCAATAAGCTGAATCATTATTTTCGATTTTTTTGTGAGATTTTCTACTTCAAAAAACTACTATTAATTATTTATATCAATTGTCATTATGTGTCAATAAAAAGCAGTAATAACTGAGGCTTCTAATCCTGAAATCCTGGTAT
This sequence comes from Himalopsyche phryganea, assembly GCA_022494535.1. NCBI lineage: Eukaryota > Metazoa > Arthropoda > Insecta > Trichoptera > Rhyacophilidae > Himalopsyche > Himalopsyche phryganea. Next base: position 1,661,216 of record JAGVSL010000097.1, read on the forward strand.
CCCGATCAATTGATATTCAGACAATCTCGAAATTTCGGGATTAACTGTTAATGCTAAAAAATAGTTCGTATATTAAATTAAAACTTCCTGATTAACTACGTTTACCTCAGTTTGTTCATGTGCATAGGTGTTATACCTATAAAATTAATATAAATTTGTTGTAATATCCCTCCTTCTCATATTTCGTAACAGTCGTTCATAACCAATTTTAAAACGAGGACTAAAATTATCACCGCTTCTTAATCGAATGGAGGACATAATTTTAATGATAAATTGAAGAACATGTCCTCTTTTTGGATACCATTTAGTAAAACCTACCATAATAATGCAATAAAAAATACACAAAATTATTTTTATCATTATGTTTATTTTTATATATTTTTCTCTTTTTTCGTAAATGCCTGTCTGATTTTAAATCAACATTGCAACCTTCTAATGCCCAAAAAAATATATTTAATAATATAGACATTCCACTTGAAGCAATAATGGACACAAATTAAATTTTAAATGTAAAATTTGACACGTGAAATTACAATTAATGACCGATCCCGGGATCCCGGGATCGAGAAATTCTAAATCCCAAAGTACCGGGATCGTAAAAAGGGTCCGAGATTCGATGCAAATAAATAATTTCACAAATGAAATATATCCAGAATACTTTGCAAAATAGACTAACATCAGAAAATCTTCACTCCTATATTAAAAAAATTTAAAAACCAAAGATGCCACTTATAAAAAATATTATATTATATGTATGTCTTCATAAAATAAACTTGTATTCACACATACATATGCCAATATACGTATTATATAGTTTAGATTTTTATTTTATAAAACTAAAATTGTTTTTTAGAAAAGAGTAAAAATTTGTTTTAAGCTTCTACCTAACAAATTTTTTGATAAAATAAAAATTACCCAGTCTCTCAAAAGGTTTGCTGACCACTGAATTAGACGCTTAATTTGACTATCACAAAACTATTGTTTTTTACTAAGGTTCGTTTGAAGTGTAGCTTTTGAATACATAAAACATAAAAAAGATAGTGACAAGCTATTAAAAGTAACAGCATCACTAAAATTATTGGATTGCATATATTATATGAATATCTTTACACCAGCCCATTTATTATTGATTTATACGACGAATTTAATGTCGCCCCCATACATCAGTGGTTGGTCAGCTGTACGGTTCGGGTCAAGCTATTAATTTACATAAGTGTGAACCATTAACGCAGGTTTTGGGATCTGTCAAATACAAATGCTTTACCAGTGAGGGGTCTCGTTTTACATTGCCAATAAAAGCTCATATTTTTGGCGTAACGACGTATTGGCGTTGTGGTTTAGCGGGGTAGAGCGTACATCAGTCTCACTCAACTGAACATCGGAGCTGGGTATTAAGAAATTTAACAACCTATGACTTTTCTGTTTAGTAATAAAAAAATGCAACGCATGCAATTTACATGTCATATCTCGTCGGCTTAACTAGCAAACAGCGTATCTATATTTCAGCACAGGAGAGTTTTAATCAACAAATTCAGTTTTAACCAATGTTATTTTACGAATTTTACATATTTTATATGAGTAATGATTTAAAATTTTATTCACATAATATATCATAAGTCAAAAAATTGATATTTTGAGTTAAGTTAGCCATTATATTCGAGCACCACTCTTCTACAGTTTCACAAAAGTACAGCTTGTAAAATGTACAGGTATTCTCTCTAAGGGCAGATATTTTTATAAGGAAATCAGCAAAATTAAATAATCTCTCAGTTCCATATACACACATATCGAAATATCGTAGTGTGTAAATATTGAAGTATGAAGAATTCTACAAAATGATTAATTATTTTACAATTATTTTGGCTTAATGCCATCATCAGAACTATAGAACTATCTAAAACTATCAAAACTTTTAGAAGTATATATAATACTTTGATAGTTTTACCTTATTACATGAGAAGACCCCGGATCGAAGAGAGGCGAGCGGCTGGTTATCCAGAGTCCTGGAAGGGCTGTGATCTCAGACAAACATCATTTCAAATCCGGTTCAAAACTTATTTATTTTCCATCGAAGATGCAGTGGTTTACAAAACAAAAAAATATAATTCCTAACACATAAAATTGATTCTACATTTACATTTACTTAGCAACTGAATTTACTTTAAGTTATAATACAAATGACACGACAAACGATTTTAAATTAAGTCCAATTCAAATCAAAAAAACACAACTCACATCGTTCTCTGCCGCGACGAGACCTCACTCGTCTGGCTCGACAGATCGTAATCGACTCCTTTAAATCATTAAAAAAACTCCCTGCATTGTCGGAGCTATCCCTTTCCGTCAAAATGGACTCGTCCAGCGGGCGTATCCGGCGGCTATTGAACGCATGGTAACAAGAAAGAGCCGATTCTGCGAATTATTGCTGTTGCCGCTGGGTGATTTCAGTTCTGGACACTGATGACACTTATACTTAACAAAAACCAGGGTGTGTCATACAATAGTGGTCTATGTCAATAGATTCAATTATACTTTTGTTTCCTTGTTCGCTCCCAATGTGGATCAAATAGACTCCATAATATCTACTCTCTAAGCTCTCCATAGGGGTGGGTTTATTTACTTCTACTGGACGTAGGTAAAGCGTAAGATAACACGGATAATAGTAGTAATTACCATAACACTACTTATTACAAAACTAATTACTAGTGTTCGAAGGTGAAAATCCCTTTTCATTCCTTTTTTTCCAAAAATAATATAAAAACGTTTTTTTTTTCAGGAGTAGCTGAATAAATTACTAAAAATGGTCCCATTTTTTGATAAGAGTAGAAAATTAATTGTTAGATGTAAATAATAATTCTGAAACGTGTTATCTTAATATTAATAAAACTCCCAGCGACGTATTTCGTTTATTATATTGTAATAGCATTCAGCATAATAATTTTTGAAATAAAAAAGGTTTATTTTCTTGACTGTCACATCCTTATCGCTAAATGAAATCGCGACTCATTTAATTGAATCCAGTACAGAAATAAAAATTATATTTTTCAGAGTTGGAGAGACACCATTTTTTTATTCTCTTACTCCCCCCAGGCGCTTATTTCCAAGTGATAGTAATATCTCGATTACATAAAACATAATAGAAGAGGGCATATCTAGACTTGAAGTCATATTATCACTAAATTATTATAAAGGCTGTCTTTGAAACTTGAGCTGGAAAGCTATTAGCTGCGAGCTGTTTAAAAATATTACGCTTTGTTTCTGTGCTTGAATAAATATCAAAGTTTAGATATGAACGATATTATATTTGCATTGTTTCCGTTTTTTTTATCATCTATTCATACTTCTATAAAACGTATAAAAAAAGAATTGCTCTGAAACATAGTCATGCAATCCGTTAAAAACACTAATTTTCAATCTTACTATGGATGTACCAATTTAACTTGGCCACTAGTGAAAGCGCCACCATCGCGTTAGGAATGTTGCCATATTCAAGTAAAATTATTTGTTTATTAACAAATTTAGGTATAAATGAAAAAAATACTTTATGTAAAAAATATATTTTTATTAAAACATTAAAACTTATAATTGAATAGAAATACAATTTTAAATACTGTCTTAAAAATATCTTTATATGCTTTAAAACAATATTTTTTTGTACAACAGTATCTTAACGTAAACACAATACTCTATTAGCTAATAATATTTTAGCGATGGTTATCAAAAGTAGACATTTTCTAAAGATATTTATGTTGAAGTGTTAACTGTCAATTCTTGGTGGAAAGGTGTTATATTTTAAAAATAAATCATAATTTGTTTGTACTACTTCCACATGTTTATAATGATCAGAGCCGATTTCACTCATCACGAGCATTATCATCAGCTGGTTCTGATCATTATAAGCATGTGGAAGTAGTACAAAAAAAATTGTTTAATTTTTAAATATTTATTTTGCATAAAATGGCAATTGGGGAAATTTATCCTAGACCGAGAATTTTAATTTAAAATTCGGCGGCGGCCAATTGGTAATACTATTTATTACCCCACTTCGCTCGGGATGTGTTAACATTAAGTCATTTAGACCAGTGCTTCCCAAACTTTTTCATTTCACGGCTCACAAAATTTTCAAAAACCAAACCACGGCCCCCTATGCTGAAAATTTATTTTATTTGATTATCAAAAGCCTTATGTATATGACTGTATACATAATATACTTATCTGCTTCCTGAGATCCTGGAATTTTTGTAATTTTGCCGTCTTGTAGCATACATTTGTATTATACATGATATTAATAAATGGCTTACAATTAAATGCCCTTTTTTTTAGATCATATTCACATAAAAACAGCTTTCACTTATAACAAATACATTCCACAAAAACCAAATTTTTTCACTTAAAATAAAGTGATCCCACATAATTAAATATATTTTAGCATTGAAGAAATATATTACATATTTTCAAATAAATAAAAAAGTTTTCACTCAATGTAAATTCTCACACTTTGTAAATCGATAGTTGCACGAAACTGTAATGAAATGTCACTTATTTTTCTACCCTATATTAGGCCACCTATATTATCTTTGCTCCACGCATTAGAATACATTACACAAAACAAACCAGACCAACCCTAACATAACCTACTACAACTTAACTCAATTTGTTTAAAGAGTATGTGACTATCAAAATCAAAGTTTCTGAGTACTAAGTTAACAATATCTAAACCAAAGTGTAAACTATCGAAATATCAGTCCAAGTGTACCAATGGAATACTATCTATCACAAAGTGCAACTATTTATAACTCTTAATAAATTAGTTATGACGTGTTATCAATACGCATAATTATATTTGATAAACAGCAACCTGAAATCAGTTTAAGCCCAGCACTGTTGCTATTCACATCGATTTATTAAAGATTATAATTATGGACTTGCACATCTTTCATGAAATACTTTGGAGTTCAAACTAGACAATTTATAAAAAAATGTAATGTATACGATAACGGTGTAAAAACAGAGATATCATTCGAACATCGTTTTGGGAACAAGAACCTGAAAGATAAACCAAATAATATGATAGATTGAAACGTTACGCTGTTGGTAAATAAGTTAAAAACATCACATATGACTTTTCACAGAACCTTAGAAAAATGTGAAATAGTAAACATGACGTTTATCTCGGAGCACCACACAATAAATGAAAAAAAAAACATTAAAAATAGCCGTAATTATTCATGGTACAATGAAAACATAAACCATTGCGATAAAGCTGTTTATGATTTATGACTTCAATCAAAATTCGCACGACAAAAGTAAACGATTTCTATAAAACCAGAAAAATTTCAATGCATTTAAAAGGGTTATTCAATTGTAATAGAGAAGGATAAATATCTATAGCTCAATTGATCCACTGTCAAAAATTGACCAATATTAGTAAATTTTATTATTGATTGAAAAATCATGTAAATATGATACTATGTTTTAAAACGTCTAATGTCAACTTAAAAACAATCAAGAAGAGGTCTGCACGGGCCGAAATATTATAAAATTACACGGTCCAAGCCCAAGTCTCAATATCACACTTGTTATTACCCACTCAAACGTGGGCCAAAGTAGACCTTTTTTTTTTTTCATGTCCGCCCCCAATGTGGATCATATGGTCTCCTAATGGAGGTATTTTGACAGAATTTTTTTCTACGAGAACTGCTTGTCACTCAGTTGCTCAACCTCTCTTTTCTTTTTCGAAGAGAGTAGGGATAGAAGGATAGGGCTATGACAGGACTAGTGGTTAGCTAATCGCTCTCGTTACGCCCCGTGAGGATGGGATTGGTGGGATGGAGGACTCAGACTACGAACAGAAATCCATAAATCGATTGAAAGATCAATCTATGAAAACCGTCCGCACCGGAAATTGAACCCGAGACAACCGTAACCGTAGCCAGCGACGCTACTAACTGCGCCACGGACGCCGACAAGACCTCTTCAACAAAGCAATTAACAAACCTTTGAATTGACATGAGGAACACGTTGATTTCCGCGATTAGGAACAAAAATTTCATTAAATCATTTTCATTACTTTTTGACATTGGATCTTTAAGTTACAGATATACACTTGGGCTTCGTATAACACGGATTCAGCATTTTTTTATAGAAAACGTTCGTATAATTTAAAAAAGTTTTAAGTTCAAGAGGGAATTATAACTGATCTTGACCCCTTATCACGAAATACGTAAAGATTTATACGCTAAAAACAAAAAATCGCTTATTACAGAATTTTTAAAGCCTAAATCCATAAATACTCTAGAGTCCTCCAATAATGATAACTCACAGTCAATCTCGAAGAAAGAGCCAAACATATAGAATTGTAAGTGATAGCGATGATGAACGAATGATATATTATATGTTATTAAAGATTTTTTGAATAAATAAGTAAATTTTAAAAAATAAAACACAATTCATTTGTACTACTTCCACATATTTATAATGATCAGGACCGGTTTCGCTCATCACGAGCATTATCAACTGATTAAAATATAATGTCTTTCCACCAAGAATTGACAGTTAACACCTTAAAAATAAGTAAATCTATATTTTTCCGATTTTTTATTAAAAAAAATAAAGGATATTAACAAACTTCGATTTTTTTTGGAATAGATACCGTAATTTTGCATGAATTTCAAACTTCGTATAACACGGATTTATATTATACGACGTTTTTTTGGAACCATATGACCGTGTTATACGAGGCCCAAGTGTTCTTTCAAAAACAATGCATCCAATTAATCATTTTTATTTTGTTTGATAGAAATATATGCATGTAATTATTTATAACAAGTAATTTATGTACAATATGTACTACATAACCGTATCAAATATGTATCACAAACATGATTCAATCAAATAGAAAACAAATGTCTTTATTTCCCGGAATTCCCGAGGGCGTTGCTGATTTCAGTACAATACTCTAAGTTTAAGGCAGTGTATGGGACTGTACCCATGTAGTTATAAGGGAAAATAAGTGAGCTGGATCCATGGTGTTAGAACTATGAGCGAGTTGGATCTTTGTTTTTGTAAAATATGTGATGTCACATTGTCGTGCAGAATTTTTACTGTCGCCAAAACACTGTTTTAATCATGGTAAATTGTAATTCAATAAACACTCAATGATGTCAACAAACACAAAAATGGTAACTATCATTTTTCATCCAGGTCACCTATCTTACACCATGGGCTGTACCTAAAATATTAAAACTAAAGTTCCATTCAAAACGTATAAAAGTACAAAAATATTTTTAGTTATCTTCGCATTGGGTAAACAAGGTTCTATCTGCAAAAACTAAAACCGTTCAGGAGAAGCAATTTTAGATTTCAAAAAATGTAACTTTTTTAATGAAATACACTTATGCATTCATATATTTACGTGGATGAAAGAGACGACCACTTTTGAGACTGTGATTTCATACACGCGGTATTTCAAATTATATATATACAGATTGAACCTTGATGCACTGTAACATTTGTATGTTTTTCAGATAGACAATTTTTCAAATTTGAATTTCGATGTATTGACGAACAATTGTGAGGTTTTTGAACAGTATTTTTACTGCAAATAAAAGTGATTTTATAAAATAACGGCAGATGCAACCTTGTTTACCTCATACGACGATATGTAAAAATATAAACATGTATAATAGCATTAAATATTTATCTTAAATAACAATTTTACTTGTATTCTGGAAAACTTAATTAATTAATAAACAATTCCATTAAAATTAGTAGTATTTCGTTGTGCTACCCAGATATTAATTAACGTTTAAGAACACCTGGCGTAGATCAATGACTCCACAGTATGACCTAAAAACCGAATAGCATACTTATTCAAGATTTCTCGACGCGGCAAGGACAAGAAAAATGTAAAAAATACTCATCGTTCATAGACATTTAAGTTATTTCACTCTTAAAATGAAATATTTGGAAAAGGATGCTTTTGATTTCGGCTGTTTCTGAAAACTCATAGTTTTATTTTTTTTACCGAGATAGTGATAGTTTTTTTATATTTTTCACTAGTGAGTACCCAGCATGCGTTGCAATGCCACTCAAAGAAAGAAATTGTAGTCTTTTTAATATGTTTATTAAAGTGCGTCTGGTGAGTACACGAATACATCACAAGGTTTTCCAACGAGTGAACAGGCCACATACAGCTATCCATGTGAGAAGTATGAATTGTCCAAATTCAGTCCACACACTTGTAGCGATTGTCCTTGTACGTTGTTGATGGTCGATACATTTGTCGAAATCATTGGGAAGCTTGACAAAATTACATTTTATCCTTTAAATTTTCCATTTAAGACCGGCAATTTGAATTTTAGAATTAACACTACTTGTTATATCACACACGAGCTGAAATGTCACTGTTTTACATTCTTGCTTCAGAAACTTTTGAGGGTATGTGCACAACAACTCACCAAAGTGTCATCGCAATCCTATGATTGGTATAGGAACGCATACGGAACAAACAAACATTAATTCAACAGCTTTCTTAAATAAAAGTATTCGTTACTTCCATCGAATCAAAGTATTGATATATTTTTTGTAAACACACCCCTGTTATCAATATCGTGGACGTGTCGCTTTTGTGTGGAGTTTTCCCGGAAACAAGCTTTCAAATTATTATATAAGCTTTCCCGTTTTCAGAAACGTTTTAACTCCCACCGAAGGTAATTCTTTGTTTGATTTACTTAAGATTATTATGTCTACCGTTAGTTTATTGACCTTTCAAAGTAATTATAATTGTCTTTGTTATTTTTTAAACAAGAAGTAATAAACTTTTACAGCATTTTTCGATGATATTGTTTGAACGCCATATTATGAACATTCTGATTAACCAAATAACTTTACGAGTATTTTCGAGATATCGCACCCTTAGTAAAATAGTATCGTATAACTGAAATTCTTATTTTTTAAAATACACATATTTTTTTTACCATGTCCGTTCTCAATATAGATCATATTACCTCTTAATGGAGGTATCTCAACAGAAATTTTTCTACAACAACAGCTTGTTACTCAGTTGCTCAAGCTCTCTATTTCAAAGAGAAGGGATAAAAGGATAAGGCTAGGAACAGAATAGTGGTGAACTATTCGCTCTTGTTACGTCCTGTTTTTAGAATCGGATGGATCTGAAAGAATTTTAGACATCACAAACATCCATACATACCGATAGAAATTCATAAATTGATAGAAAAGTTGCTGATTAATATAAATTGATTGCTACTGTTCTTTTAAAAATACATCTAGTTTAATGTTTTTTAGATAAAAACTGAAATAACAGTTTTAAATAAATCATTTTTTTTTTTTTAAATGCCCTAGGGTACTCAACGTTGTACCCACCACCACCCACTACGGCTTCACACTCTTACAGAGTGTATTCCGCAGCGTAACAACATAAATAAATCATTTATCACTTCTTTCAACACCCAGGTAGAGATAATATAAATGCACATTGCAATACCGTTCCATCGTATTACAATATTTAAAAAATGCAGCTGGGTCGGATTACTCCAACGGTATCTTTCTATTACTGAAGTAACGGCATGTTTAAAAGGTTTTTTTTTTATCCTCGATTAATTCGTCAAACTCAAGTATTATGATTTATGATAACATACTGAAAGCGTCCGAGTTGGATGAAGACAAAAAAAAACACTATATGGGATATTCGTTATTGTTTTTGAAATCTGGAGAAATTGTGAAGTGATTTTCGACGATTTTGTAAAATTGCTCATTAAAAAATATTAAGTTCTAGTTAGTACCCGGCATGCGTTGCAATGCCACTCAAAGAAAGAAAGTGTTTTTGTTTTAATTCCGTTTATTGAAGTGCTTTTGTACACACAATATTTTTTCTGTCTGGTGTGTACACGAACAAATCACGAGGTTTTCCGAGATGTCGCTATGTGTACGAATTTGATTATTTATTTTAGATTTTAGATATATCTGGATTAGGAGATTAAGTCAAAAATAAAAACATCGGACTCGGGCCGGGCGGGGCATAATTGTACTATGCCTATATCCTTTGCACAATTGCAAGCAATAATTTGACAAAGTTTTATCGGAATCGGATGAACGGTATGGCAGTGCATAAGATACGAACAAACCCAATAGATTTTTATATATTAGATAGTAGTCGAATAGTTCAAATATTCGAATATCGAGTTATTAAAAAGGAATCTCTAATCTTAATTGAATAACTCAAAAGATCAAGAGCGCTCACACTCAGAAATATGGCAGAGAAATGGTAAATTTATTTTAAAATTTTAAAAACTCCATCAAGTACATTTCAGTCACTTAATCAATTGTCCTTTTGAGTAGACGATGTCCTCTATTTAGCAGAAGATTGACGAGGATGATAGAATATTATTAAAGCTGTAAATCCACACGTGAAAATAATATTTGTAATATTTATTAAAGTACAAAATAGAAAATACAACTTTATTTAATTTCCAAAAATTGTATTGTTGTATGAAGGTGCACATCGGAGCAAATCTAATATTTTTGGGCCAACAATTTCTGACACATTCAAAAACTTTTTTAATATAAGTTGGACAATATTAGAATAGTGTCGCCCGACAGCGTAAACCTTGTATCTACATAAACTTAATCTTCAGAGGAAAAAAAGTAACGTATATTGAGGTATTTTCGATAGATTCGGCGGTATTTTGTGGAAGGTAATTTTTAATATAAAATGACAGTTGAAAATTAAAATCAAAGATGCGAAATACTTGTTACATTTGACAACCAGTTGTTAACTTACTTTTAAAAGGTTCTAACTGACATTTTGGCCTAAAATAACCTTTTGATTGGAAAATGTTGTATTTTCCACATTCTACCATATACATTGATTTCAGAGTCATATATTGTTCAATGAGGGAATTAACGGTATGTCGGAGTTCTATCCACACATTTTTTTTCAAAAATTTGTTTTATACGGTTCATCTCACAGAAAAAATTTACACATCACAGTTTTTTTGAAAAGTTTCTTTCGTCATGTCAAACATTTTTTGCTCGATGGTTGGTGTGTGTTTTACACTTTACTTCTATTGTTCTATCGATGTGGTCATTGACGAAAGTTAGCTGAGTTCGTTCAAACATTCAAAGTATATTTGTATTATTATTCTCTTGTACTATAATAATATTATTGTTACCTTATATGGTTCAGCAGGTCATTATAATATAAAACCAGATCATTTATTTGATAAAATTAAAATATCCGATAAAACCTTTTCAAAAAAACTGTTATTGTCAGTTCTAATTAAAGCTTTAGATACTCATTATATCCTAATATAAAGGCGTTAGTTAAAATAAATTATATGAAACAAGTAAAATATTTATATTTATATAGATATATATTCTAACTCACTAATTAGAAATATATTTTATCCTTCAAAACTCAAAACATGATCAAGTGCAATTAGAACCTTTTCAACGTAAGCTAACGCAGTGGTTCAACAACGGTATCAACTTTAATTTTATATTATGTATTTATGTAATCGAAAAATTTACATCCATTATTTTTATGTCTTAAATATTTTTCGTACTGGAAATACGAAAATAACAAAGATAGAATGTATCTAAAGTGAATCAAAAGTCTTTTTTTATTAAAATTGATATAGCAAAATATAATAAATAAATAAAAAGTCATAGCCGTCGTTGGTCAATGCTCTCGTGCTTAGTCCAAAAGAGAAATGAAAAAAAAATTTAAAGAAACCAAAATCAATTCGTAAAAGCTAAATTATAAAAATAAAATATGTTAATATTACACATGTGCATAGATTAATGAAACGGATATAAAAGTGTGGAAGATGCGAAAATAGTTACTTCATTCGATACAATTTTATCTGTTTTAGCGTCAGTTAATAATGCTCGTGATGAGCGAAAACGGCCCTGACCATTATAAACGTGTGAAAGTAGTACAAAAATTTGTGTTTTATTTTTAAAATGTGTAATTCAATATGGTGGAAGAACATTTGTTTTAATAACGGATTTTTTTATATAAACCTTCACAGGTGTGCACACAACAACTCACCAAAGTTTAGTCGAAATCGGATGAACGGTAAAGGAATTCATGGAGGACAAACAAACAAATCTTCATTTTTATATATATATAGATAGATAAACAAGGTTGCTACGTAAAATAAAAATGTGTTATGAAAGCTTTGATGTAATATATTAAAAATAATTTGAAATGCACCTTTCTTAGATGACGCAACCAGTTCCATTTTTATCTTTACTGAAACGTGACCAAACGCTGTTCAAATAGATTCATTTAATTTAAGGCTATACCATTAGCGACGAGTTTTATTTACTCGCAAAGATGATCGAAATCGACAGTTCCATCGTAGTAATTGTTTTTATTCATTAAAAAGCATTTTCATATACACCATTTTATATAATATATTGATGAGTCATTGATACAATTGCCAGTGGCAATTTACGGATGATTAATTATACAAATGAAAGTTTGCTATAATTTTACTTACCCTCTCCAAAAGTAAAGACTCTCAATCATGCATCTGAAAATGGCATATCGATCGTTAAATTTCTCTTTTCAGAGTGGGAATAAAAACATGGGGTTATTAAAGGACTATACATTGTTAAATCAGTCGTTCTACACCCGGAATACGTGAGGAAGTTGAAAAACATCACAAGCATACATTTATTTGGATACGAATCAACTAATTGATTGAAAATTAAGGTCGTACTGTTAAGGATTTGATATATAACGTAATTTCATAATTTATAATGTTAATTAGCTACTGATTCAACCCTGTATAATAATGATAACATTGTTATCAGAAGTCTTGTTTTCTGGCATAGCAAATAAGAAACCAATATACATCTTTTGAACCAGGTCAAATAAGAATAAATCTATTGGGAAATAAGCCCGTAAAACCTGTATGATAAAAACTGCTACAAATATGAAATCTGTATCAATTAATTATTGTCAACCTAACGAATAAAACACAAAGACATTGACATTGTTCATATTTTAATTGATTAATAAACACAAGTATTGTAATTCTACAAACATCACCCGCTTCTCTTGAACAAAATCCTCAGCCGTAATTAGCCTGACATGATTACTGATTATAATTAAGAGGCAAAAGTCTGTCGAATTTTAACCATTAATAGAAAACTAGCATTTAGTTCTGTTAAAAAACCTTCAAATACTATCATTCATCATAGGACATAACAAAATGCTTCCATTCGACGATTAAGACATTTGATTGTGATGCCAAACATGATGAAAACCCAAAAGCTTTTACCAATAAGCTACGTTTGGTTCTGCAGCCGTACTGTCAATGCTCTTCTGCCTTCGTTTTACTCGAATCACAGTATTAATTTATGATTATCCAAATGGATGGATGGCATAATACAATATCACTAAAATTCACAGAACTGAAATTAGAAAAAATTAAAAACTATAGAGAATTTTAACTGAATTGAAAAAATGCCCAAAGTCCCGAGATGAATGGTGTATTTCAGAAAAATTACGTAAAAAATCTCTTAATTATTCATTGAAAACATTGAATGTAAGAAAGAAGGACAGCTACAATTGCTAGAAATTGTTTTTGACAACATTATCTAAGGATTCCTATTGTATATTGTAGGAATTAATATTAGTCTAATCCTAAGCCTAACCTAACCTTTTAATGACGCCACTGGCGTCCTGTTCAACTTATATAGTTGACGGTGGTACAGCATTATAAAGCCACCTTAAAATGAAATGAGGAAAAACCTATTATACACTCTTAATAAATTACTAACTATGGTGGCTTGTTTCGCTGCACATATTCATTGGGCTAGGAAGTGATTAGTCGTTAGATAAAGCTCTCTCTACGCTTCGTTTTTATGATTCGATGAAATTTATATTCAAACATTTCAGTAATGATTTCTTAGATCCTCGCTCGCCCACTTTCCGACAATCTTTCAATCTTTACCATTCTTGAAGAATGAGGTTGAGTGACTGATTTAAAAAAATTATCATTAAAACAGGTTCTATTGAAGTTTTTCACACTGGGTGTGGACGTGTTTAAAAAAATATTTGGTTTTAATTATCGTAGGGAAGATTAACTTTAATCTAATCTTGAATCTTATATATATATATTACCATCCATTGTTAGATTAAAAGAAACTGTTATAAAATTAGTATTGTTTTATTATTTATCAACCTTTTTAGACGTGACGCTACTGCCAAAGTAAACCAAATAGGTACGTGACATTATTATTCGAAAGATGTAGGTCGTAACGCTCCACAGATAATTAAATATATTTCGTGAGCTTTTATAAAACCTTTTTATTTTGTTGTTCCTTACTGCAACGGAAAAGCAAAGCTTTCTATTTAGTCTCTCGAATACTTTATGCAATATATTCGAAAATAGAACAATAACTATCGTCGTGTATTTCAAAACAGCCAACTTAATGTTGTCCTTTCTTAAAATAAGCTTATTCTTATAACCGTATATAATACCTACAATATATACATAAAAGACAATGTTTTGGCGAATTGATGTAACCCTTACAAAATACGAAAATTAGTTAATGATTTAATCTCATTTTAAAGACGACAGAGCAGGTCTCAGCCAAATGATGTAAATTAGAAAAATAAATTGACCACTTTTTGGAAGGCAAACGTCATTTTACATTTAATAATTTTGACCCGGCCACTTGATGTAAGCCACTTTTATATCGACACACCTTACGTGTAATCTCGTATCTGCAAACATGAGAATTGACAGGAGTGTATTTCAAAGATTCATAAAGCAACTCACCATATAATGTTTTCGATAAAAACAGTTTTCACTCTCTCCTGAATAATTTCAATTTTGAGTGTTACATCAATAGGCCGAAACACCGTCGATATGGTAAATCTTTCTTGAATTATTACAAATATCACTTAATAATAGTTTCTAAAAATATTAATTGAATGACTTAACACCTTATTGTATTTACTAACAAACGTTAGCTATTGTTTCTATCAATGTTAGTTCTTAGAAATTCTCACTAATACAGATAAACATTTTTTTTTTACCATGCCCGCTCTCAGTGTGGATCGTATGGCTTCATAATTAAGGTATCTCAACAGTTTTTTTCTACGAGACCTGCTTGTTACTCAGGAGTAGTGGTTAGATAATCGCTCTCGCTATGCCCCGTTTTAGGATTAGATATGTGGGAGGGAATATTAGACATCACAAAAATTCATGCCTACGAACAGAAATCCATAAATCGATTTAAAAATTGATTTATGAAACTGTCCGTATCGGGGCTTGAACGCGAAACATAATATTATATAACCGTAACCGTATCCAACGACGTTAATCACTGCAACACGGAGCCGACCTAACGTGTTTATTTAATAATGTATGTTTGTTATATTTCGTGATTTCTTTAAAGCTTATAGAATAAAATCAAATAGATAATAATAGCTTATGCCAGGAGTAAGCCAAATTCTCAATTGTAGAGTAGATCCAATAGCTATACAATATTGGTATAGTCAATTGGGGTGCAGATATCACAAATATAAATCCGCAACTTGAGGAATTAAGAAAACATAATAGTATATAAGCCGTTGATTAATCAGACATTCCGTGATCAATGCTTTTCCTACAGAAACACAACACTAAAAACCTACAAAATTCACGGTCATACGCGAATTTTATGCGAAAATAAATAGTGTTAATTGATTATATGAATTTCTAAATTGGTCAACAGCTTCAAGAAGGAAATCCTGCCAAGATATTAAGACTCGTGTATGGGTTAACCAGACTAAACAGAAAATGAATAAACAGAATATGTTTAAACAGAATAATTTGAAAACAATATTTTTTTCGTATCTCTTATTTATTAAACATAAAAGAAATATATAATATACTGCTACATGAGTAGCAGATATACATGCTTTTTTTAAGTCCAGCAGAATATTTTGGGGCGTTTTATAAATATGTTAAAAATTATATTGCGCCTTACAATATTCTGTTATTTCAGAAGTAAATAAACACACGCAGGATACGAAATGCCAATTTTAGCATGCCACGTATATACAGTTGATAAAACAAGCTATTTAGATGCATTACCAATAGAAATTTTATAATTGTCTTATGCAGTGATTAAATATGTGAGAAGACCCCGGATCAAAGAGTGGCGACCAGCTGGTTATCCGGAGTCCTGGAAAGGCTGATCTCAGACAAACACCATTTCAAATCCGGTTCAAAACTTATTTATTTTCCATCAAAGATGCAGGGGTTTTCATTACACAAATATATAAATCTTAACACATAAAATTGATTCTACATTTACATTTACTTAGCAACTGAATTTACTTTAAGTTATAATACAAATGACACAACGAATTTAAATAAAGTCCAATGCAAATCAAAAAAAAAAAAAAACAATTCACATCGTCACGTCACCTCCGCCGCGACGAGACCTCGCTCGTCCGCCTCGGCAGATCGTAATCGACTGTCTACAAATACTTGTCTATAAAAAACTCCCTGCACCGTCGGAGCTACCTTTTTTCCGTAAAAATGGACTCGTTCAGCGGACGCACCCGACGGCAATTAAACGCCTGGCAACAAGAAAGAGCCTATTCTGCGAAATATTGCTGTTGCCGCTGGCTGATTTCAGTTCTGGACATTAATGACACTTATACTTAACAAAAACCAGGGTGTGTCATATGTTATATAATTATTTCTCTTATGTTGAATATCTAATAGATACGACAAAAATACTATTTTCAAATTGTTCTGTTTGGTGATTGAACCGTGTAAGGTTGATGTTGTGGACAATCAGTGCATTATAATGAATTTTATCCCCTGTTCCATTTTCACATCACGATGCTTATGTCAGAAAAAGAAACACAAGTTGGTTGCCCTACCAACTCCATGTTGTACGGACCAATTCATTCACGCACTAAAAGAAAAATAGTGAGAGAGAAAAAAGAAAATGTGACTTGCTCAGTCAAACTTAGTGTTTAAGCAATATTTAGTATCCTGTGTATCCGTATTCAAAGAATCCGCTGTTGCGCCAGAGTTTAATCGAAAGAGGAATTGAGATTATCCATATCCCGATAATTTAAATTTTCAAATTTATCGAACGACTCAAATTGGCTTGGAGATCAAGTCAGCGTGGTCTATTGGCCCCGTATGAGGAGAAAAACAAGTATCAGGAGACCTTCTGTAAATATGCAACTCAAAGATCCAGTACAGCTGGTCACAATATGACAGTGGAGCTGGTTCAATTTCACAGGTAGCCTCGATAAAAAAGAAAACGTAAGAAAATCTTTAGTTTTATTCGCTATTTGTACTGCAAGATTAAATAATATAACTCATTTAACATTCAATCATTTATTAACATGTTTACACTATTTTCTGTCATAAGTTGGTAAAACATTAAATAACTACTTCATCGCAAAATCTTTAGTTTTCTTATTGTTGAGTTCAAATTAAAAATATTATAAAACTACATTCGTCTGTCTTTATTTAGACCAGTTTAAATACATTGAAGTAATTTTTTTAGCAAGTTTTATTATATTTACTGTTTATTATTACATATAAAATTTTTGATGTGTTAATTTGACATTCCCACGAAGTCTGGATATTTCAAATAATAATAATTTACAGCTATCGTCGAGAAACTTACCCGACAAATAGCACCTCCCTTTGTTTCATAGAACCGGCAAAATATATTTCGTAACTCTTATACAAAAATCCACAATCAGCCGTATTAAATGTTTTATAAGCATTGAAATTGCATGCCAGCTGTACACGAGTTATGCCCTTATAGCCTGTGGAGAAATTTTCGAGTTTGGAGGATGTATAAGCATTAATCTTCGACGTTTTTCCAAACGATTTGAACTGTCAAATAAAATTGAATTAGATTTATCACAGGGTAGAAGTTGGTAGTCTGTAACACAGGTTGATGGTGTAAAATTACCCTGATCGCTTTTGTTATTAGTTATAGAAGGGGAAGTTTATAACTAGCCGCGGTAAAAAATAATTCCGTAATTTAGTTTCCGCTGAAAGCCAGTAATTAAATTTCTACCCCGGTATTTTGATTACAACCGTACGCCAGTTACTACATAGACGCATGGATATCTACTTTTAACGTATTTTGAACGAAAATTACATTACATACTTTTTTATAATACCCAAATATAAATTCAGTGTGGTCTCCCTCTTTTTCATCTTTTGAAACAACCGTTTTGAACCAATTCAAAATGGACGACAAAGCAGGACCTCTTCTTAAATGGATGGAGAACAATATTTTTAAGTCGAATTGAAGGACTTCCTCTTTTTGGATACCTATATTTTTTCCCATGTTCTCTCCCAATGTAGAGCATATGGTCTTTTAATGGAGGTATCTCAACAGAATTTTTCTATAACAACTGCTTTTCACTCAGTCGTTCAACCTCTCTCTTTTTAAAAAGAGTAGAGATAGAAGGATAAGGCTAGGATAGGACTAGTGGTTAACTAATCGCTCTCTATACGCCCTGTGAGGATCGAATGAATGGGAGGGAGTTTTAGACGTCACAAGCACTCAGACTACGAACAGAAATCGATCCGTAGCCGCAATCAACAACTCTACCAACTGCGCCGGATACCTTAATAATGAAATAAATACAACATGAAACTATTTTGATCTTTACGTTTATTTTTTACTTTTAAGGTGTTAATTGTCAATTCTTGGTGGAAAGACATTATATTTTAAAAAATAAAACACAATTTGTTTGTACTACTTCCACATATTTATAATGATCAGGACCGGTTTCGCTCATCACGAGCATTATCAACTGATTTTGATAATGCTCGTGATGAGCGAAACCGGTCCTGATCATTATAAATATGTGGAAGTAGTACAAACAAATTGTGTTTTAACGTTTATTTTTCTCTTTTTTCTGTAAAAAACTATTCCAACATCCAAAAAAAATATTGAATCATACATACATTCCAATTGAAGTAATAATGGACACAAATAAAATTATATTTTAAAATCAAACACTTCAATATTATTATCTATGGGTATATTGTTACCTGACCGGCTGGCAAGTCTTGTCAGTTTAATGTCAGTATAACAGACATAACGGTTAACCGCGCTAATAAATATTGTTTATTAATGTGATAAAAAAACAGCTTGAAAATACGTGTTAAATATTCAGCATATCAGTGTACACATTTAGGAGTGACGGACAAGTCTTCAGAGAATTTCAGAAGTAAGTCAGTGTTGTTTTTTTTTAACCTTAAAATTTGATCGACTTGAACTGATTTTTTTTGTAAATCAGTCAATCACGCGCTTTTTTCAAAACATGCCTTTATTGTTTATTGTTTTCTACAACCTTTTTATGCTGAGCGGGATTTTTTTATTATGTTGCAACGAAGTTAAAGTGAAGTAACAGGCTCGACGCCAGACCAGATATTTGAATGCAACTTACCAATATACTGTTCCTGATATCAAGAAGATACGCAAATGAAGAACTGAAAATTATCAAAGTCATTAAGTGCTTTATTTATTAATACTCATACGTTTAAATTGAATCGTCGTTGTTCTGGAAGAAGACACTAACTTGAAAATACTAGTTTTGAGTAATTGGTCTTTGAAGTTTGTCAAATGTCTGAAATGAAAAGTATGATTTACAAAAATATGTGTGTTCTTCCATACGGTAGAGTTTGAAATAAGTAATATTATGCTATAACCAAATCATTATTTCAATTTTTCCATTTTGTGTTTTGTTTCAGAATAACGACGATATTATTAAAAATAAATATGTGTTTTCATAACAATTTTTACTAGTAAAAATTACCCAACATAAAAAATATGTTAAGTGTTCTGTTACAATTTTCGGGATTGCGAAGTGTTCCATTGCAAAAAAAGTTTGTGAAATCCTGGTCTAGTTCTTGATAGAATGTCTACTGCTGTATTTCCCTAGGGAGGCTCTATGCTACACATTACAACTGGGCATAGTAAAAATTAATAAACGTTTCCTATCATTTTAAATTACAACAGTGTTATTTATTATAAACAAGTACTGTTTATATAAATATCATTTGTTAAAAACTACCTATTTTCTAAAATTTCAAAAATATCAACAACATATTTGTCATGTTTGTTCGTAAAAATGGTTACTTATCTACAAATCGATGACATAAATTTCTCAATGAGAGAAGCGACACAGTCCTTCGAGAGTACCCTTATATATATGGTTGCGATTACACCCCTAACTGGTGTAATATCTCCTTGCTAGGGAGGTAATTTGAAGAAATTCCCAGACTTTTTCAACCTCGCCCAGACAAATTGCCAGCCGACCGAAGATATTCGAAATAATATCGAGAGCTATATTTCCTGTCAAATTGATTGAAGTGCCGGCATTAGTCTTGGTGTATTATTATGTGTTATTAATTCCATCGTGTAAAAATTGTTGAGATAGTCATGTTTTATGCTAAAAAAATTACTACTGACTTAACTGACAATCATAAAATGAACTAAAGAGTAAATGAAGATTTTATTTTATTATGTTTAATAGTTATTCAACTTCATTGTTGTAAATAATCTTAATTTTTAAAGAGATAAATGCTTATAAAATTAAATCAAATTCATGTTTTTCTAGGAAAAAAAATATTAAATTAATATGTCGGCTAATTATTAATGGTTAAAAAAAATTCTGGTGAATAATTATTACCCACCATTACATTACCAGACTCTGTAGTCTAGTGGTAACAGCTTTGCCCTAAATATCAGGTGGGTCTAGGCTTAAGTCTCAGCAAGGTTAATATAATTGGTATAAACTAACGATCTGGGTTGGTTTTGTCACGAATCGACTTGAATCGACGTTCGAATTCGAGTTCATTCGTGTGCTCGAATGCCTGAAGATGCCGAAAGGCGAAACCCAGGTCGTTAGTGACAAAATACATGGAAATGTACAATATCTCAACAATTCAAATTTGTTTTTGAAATTCCATCAAGCACGCTCAGTCGATGTGTTAAATTATAAGGTTAATTTTTCCAATTTTCAAAATATTTGGCGCATTTGCTGTCAATTGTAATGCCAGATGTATAGTTATTGTTCTAATAGAGGTTATTCATTGATTTAGGTCGGTTACTTGATACATAAGAAAACTTGAAAAATACAAGTTTTGAGTAATTGGACTTCGAAGTTTTTCAAATTTTTGAAATGCTGTACCGTTTACAAAACTGTTTTTAAGTAAAAGCATAATTTATCAAAACAAGTGTATTCATCCATACGTTAGAGGTCGAAATAAGAAACATTTTGGTATAACCAACTCAATATGCCATTTTTTCGAATTTGTGTTTTCTTACACAACAGTGACGATAATTATTATATTATATCGCTCTTAGATAAGTATAATTATTAATGTTATTTCAAATTCATATTTATGAACGTTGCCATATTTTCAATTACAAAATTATAAGTAAATAACAATTCAATCAATTTGGAATATTGAGATTTTGTACACTTCCATGTATTTTGTCGAATGCCTGAAGATGCCGAAAGGCGAAACCCGGGTCGTTAGTGACAAAATACATGGAAGTGTACAAAATCTCAATAATCCAAATTTAATATTGAAATTCCATCAAGCACCCTCAGTCGATGTCTTAAATTAAATTCAATCAATATTTGTATTCGCTTGTTCATTTACATTTACTAAGCAATAAATTTCATTTATATTGTATTCCCAAATTGTTTACTTTTACATTAAGTTAACGTTAATAATTAAATGCACTTTTGTTTAGATCATATTCACTTCCATAAAAATAGTTTTCACTTATAACAAATACCTTCCACAAAAGACAAATTCTTTCACTAAAAATAAAGTGATCCCACATAATAAAATATACTTTAAGTCATCACTCGTTTTTTATAAAACAGCGTGACTCCACGACTCAAACTCCGCAGTCCTGACTTTTAATGTTATATTTAAAAAATAGTGTACAGTTTTGACCACAGAAAATTTGATTGATATCTTTTCCCATTATAAACGTTTAGAGTCGTCTCAAATTAATTAATTTATAATAATTACATTTATTTAGAAATAAAAATACATTATTTAGTTTTCTACATCAAAAAATATTTCTCTTTATGATTAAATATTTCATTTATTATATCGAAATGTTCTGGTTCATAATGTACCTTTAAATTGCCATATTCATGCTGTACCCTCGTTTCATATCCACACATTAGCTACTCAAGCGAGCCTTCATCCAGGAAAGAGTAAATTTTATGGCGGCGCTGTACGTATATCCGGTTAATGTGTCACAATATAACCCTTAACAGCCTTCTTTGTGAAAGCTAGCAACATCACACAAAGCCTTTCATTTTTAATAAAACTTGTCAATCTTTTTCCACTCTGCAATAAATTTTCGCTGTAAGATTAGATGCTCGAATATCCGTTTCGATGAAATTGATTTTATGGTGCAACATAATTTATTTTTCCCACTGTTTATAAAAATATTCATAAACAATTTTTTTACTTAAGAAAATTGAAATATTATTTTAAAAACATTCAATTGCAGATCGGATCAGTAACAAAACTTATAAAAGTGTGCAAAATGTGAAACAAACAGAAACCGTCAGTAGCTTTCTTTGAAGATGGTAAAGAAAGAAAAATCTGTTAAGACTCGACTAGTTGTAAGCTAATCGCTGTCGCTACACCCTGTTTTCAGAGTCGAATATATTTTGAAGAGAAACTTATGTAAGCTATGTAATGGAGTTATGTCGGATCCGTGGGGCAGTTAATAACGTCATTGGCTACGGCAACGGATGTCTCGGGTTCGATTCCCGGTGAGGACAGTTTCATAAATTGATCTCTCAATTGATTTTTGGATTTCTGTTTCGTAGTCTGTATGATTGCGATCTCTAAAAAAACTTCGTCCCACCCATCCGATCCTCACGGGTACTCCCGCGAGAGCGATTAGCTAACAACTATTCCTGTCGTAGCCTTATCCTTCTATCTCTATTCTCATCGAAAAAATAGACGTTGAGCAACTGAGTAACAAGCAGTTCTCATTGAAAAATTCTGTTGAGATACCTCCATTAGGAGACCGTATGCTCCACGTTGGGAGCGGACATGGAAAAAAAACGAGTTATGGGAAACCACTGCCATCACCTTTCATCAAATTTCATGCATCAGTAGAAAAACGACGTATAAATGTTTCGACTCGTGGATATGTACCCATAACCAGCTGAAATATGGTTCTGTCGCCGAATAGTTAATTCTCTTGGCTCCTTAAGATCTCTAGTTATTGATTGAATTAGCATTAATTTAGTTGGTTCGTCCATTATAATAGGATACAAATAGTAAATTATATAACACATAGAACTAAATATTTCGTCAGTTTTACCCCATTATCCTTAACTATATTTTCAATAGTAGTCAATTCAGCATTTTGTATCTGCTATATAGCACAAAATACATGTATAAATCTGTATATTTGTATGAATATCTGTCGGTCACAGGAACTCCTCCCAAACGGTGTACAATAGCGACATGAAATTTTCACATTTCATTCCGGTTGCCATTTCTTGATCAACTAGGGTGACTGCTATAGTAATTGGATACTTAAGGAAGTACTTTCCTTTAACAGTGTATAAGTCAAAAAAAATATGTAGGAAACATGTAAGATATGTAGAGATGACGAATTTAATGAGCTTCAAGGAAATGAACACAACAACAGTAATAAAAACAAAAGGTCTTTGTAGATATTTGTATTAGACTGAAAAATTTGGAAAAACATAGTAATTGGACACATTTACATTTTAGGTTAGTGTTGTACCACTATTTAAATCTCAATGAATATTGACAGCTTGAAGTCTCTCACACTTCCCTGAGAAGTTTCGTTAAGAAATTCACGAAACTTTTATAAAGTAAATGTCACTAAAATATCACTGTTTCTTAAAGGATCTACCAACACAAACACATTTTTTCACGATTTTGACCTGACATCACATACGAATGAAATTTTCTCAGTATTGTCATCTAGTAGTGGATAATTAAAGTTGCAGCTACATAGAGATAGAAAGACTAGATATATTTATCTCCTTCACACCAACAAGAATGTTTAGCTACTCTTATTTTGAACTTTTAAAGTTGAAGTGTCCAATTACTATAGCAGTCACCTTATGCTTTTTTCAACAATTGAAAACGCTGTACTTATGACGTCTCAATGAAAAAATTATATATCAGATGGTGGCTTAGCAACCTCTTCATATTAAAATATTCCGTCATGTCATAACAGCTCAATCTGTGTTGGATTTGCTAAGTAACTATAATTTTTTTATAATAGAAATGTTACAAATAATAACTTTTCATGCGAATAGTAAAATTTGTAATAAATGAAAAGATTGAGTGAAAAGTTGTCCATCATTTAAAATTATGAAACTTAAAACAGTGAAATCCTCATTTCGTGGGTTTTAAATGAACTAACAAAAGCGACTCTTATCTTAGGTGAGCGTTGGGATAAAAATGCTAGTAATCTTATAAAACAACTAGTAACCATACACGTCATAGATGACAGTATTAAAATTGATTTACTGTATGTCTAAATCAGCTACAATTGCATACAATTATATATAATATATATACCGCAAACGCTTAGTTTATGAGAAAATTTCGTTCCTACATGTGATATGTAATAATAATAAAACGTCTACAGAGCGGTCTGGGCTATTCTATATAAAATAGTTTTATTATTTTAATACATTACACGCCTCAGAGTCACATTAAATTTACAATAATTTATTTACAACTATAAATTTAAAAGAGGTCACAGAATTTTGCCGTTAAGTAATGTGCCACGTCTCGTGCTCATAAAGGAGGAAGCCAACTAATTTACTAATTATTTTACTTCACGCACCATTTGCCGATCTTAATGGAGTTATTCTCACGTAGCACACCCTCTGACGTCAAAGCTCGTAGAATTCGTAGGCTTTCTAAGGTTGCCCTACAGTGCAGAAAGTTAGGGAGCTTCTCAATGCCTGGCATTACACAACCATGTTTTCTAAAGTTGCATTGACAACGCTGGGCAGTTATCAAATAAATATGTTACGCCGAATGTGTGAAATTACTTATTTCATAAAATGACCAAGCCTATTGCCTCATTCAAGAATTAGGTAAATTATCTGCCGACTGTTTGAATTCGACACGAATTTTTCTGCCTAGTTCAAGAATTTAGCAAAAAGATAATAGCGCTCCGGTGGTTTTTTTGGAATGAAACCAAATATCATTGATATACATATTCTAAAAAAATATAGACAGTAGCGCTACGGTGGTATTTTTTGAAACTAAACCAAATGTCATTGATTACAATAAAAGTTTATTAATCAATAACTACAATAACGTTCATTTCTATTTACCAAGCCCAAAATATCTAGAACTATAATATTACGAACGTACGAATTAAAAGTTATTTTCAACTCATCTGACATCACATTCAGGAACTGTTACATGTCCAATCAATCACACAAACCTAACCCAGAACTGTTCTGCATCTTAATAAATCAAGCTAAATTTGACATTCGTTTTAAAATTACTTTCTATACTGTCATGTTGACAGTCATTGCCAATTCAAGCCCATTGCCTTATTCAAGAATTAGGCACATTATCTGCCGAGTGTGTGAATTCGGCAGGGTATAGAATTCTTAAACTGTCAACATGACAGTATAAAAAGTAATTTTAGTACGGATGTCAAATTTAGCTTGATTTATTAAGATGCAGAACAGTAATGGATTAAGGTTGTGTGATTGATTGGACATGTAACAGTTCCTGAATGTAAATTTACTGAATGTGGTGTCAGATGACTTGAAAATAACTTTTAATTCGTACGTTCGTAATATTATAGTTCTAGATATTTTGGGCTTGGTAAATAGAAATGAACGTTATTGTAGTTATTGATTAATAAACTTTTATTGTAATCAATGACATTTGGTTTAGTTTCAAAAAATACCACCGTAGCGCTACTGTCTATATTTTTTTAGAATATGTATATCAATGACATTTGGTTTCATTCCAAAAAAAACACCGGAGCGCTATTATCTTTTTGCTAAATTCTTGAACTAGGCAGAAAAATTCGTGTCGAATTCAAACAGTCGGCAGATAATTTGCCTAATTCTTGAATGAGGCAATAGGCTTGGTCATTTCATGAATCAGATAAAATTTTGCACATTTCATGAAATAAGTAGTTTCACACATTCGGCGTAACATATACTTTTTTTGATAACTATCACCAAACACTCATCGATAAAAAATTGTAATGCCATAGTGTCAAATAGTGTTAAAAAAAGATTATTCCAATATCAAATTATATGAAGAAAATAAATTCTAAAATAAAATCGCTTCTACCTAGTTACTATAAATGGAATTTCATTTAAAAATGGGGCATTCAGTGTTTTGTGTAATTGGTACTATTTTTTATTAATATTTTATCTGAAATTATATTTGAATGTGCGTTTTTTAATTGAAACTCTACTTGAATTTCATTTGTTTTAATGAAATAATATTTTTTTGAATATGTAATGTCTACTCTACAAAAAATCCGAGACTTCAGAATTTTTAGTATGTATGATAAAGCTGTAAATAAATATACTTATACTCTTGTTGGATTATGTAAAGCATAGGTTTTTAAATACGGCTTACGGGTTATGTCTAGGGATTCCAACTCGAATATTCGAATATTCAATATCCGTATATATTGGGCCCTTTTTAAAATATTTGGGAAACTGTTGAAATAGTATTGGTAATAATTTTCAACGGAATATTTTACAAAAACGATGAAAGATCAAATAATAATTTCCAAAGACTTCAAGAACAATAGTGAATACTCTCACCTAAGGTAGTGGCTTTTTTTCTTTCACCAAATCGGTCACTTTCAATACCTTACCATAATACTTGAGTTTGACGAGTGACTCGGGGCCAAAAAAAACATATCGTTATTTCAGTAATTGAAGAAATACTATAAGAGTAATCCGACGAAGCTGCAAATTTTAATAATTAGTCTATCCATTTTTTTGAAAAGTTTTATGCATCGAATTTCTTTTGAATATAAAATACCGGAAACCAAATAATCATTTCCATTGGAAAGTTTTTCTTTTTAAGAAAAAGAAAATTATAAAGGTAAATAAACGTTTTGCCAATTGAAACGATTCTATGAAGTGATGAGTCAAGAACACATTCTCGGATTTGTCCTGGATGATATTTAATAGGGTTATCAGATGGTATCCAAGAGGAAGACATGTCCTCCAATTCAACTTTTACATAATGTCCTCCATCCATTTAATAAATGGTCGTTCTTTTTCCTCGATTTCAAGTTGGTCAATATACGTAACGTTGAAATTTATTTTTTTGTTTATGGAATGGTCCGTGCGTCATAGATGACTTTTGATCCGACTGATATTGCCAACACGAAATATAATTTTTCAGATTGGTATCACTGCGTTACACATCTGAAAAACCATATTACTTTCACTTCCTCTTTTTCCTATGAATGAAAATGGCGGCTAATTTTTTGTGGTAAGTATATATATATCTGTAATTTGTTATTTTTTTTTCCATGTCCGCTCCCAATGTGGAGCATATGGTCTCCTAATGGAGGCATCTTGACAGAATTTTTTCTACGAGAACTGCTTGTCACTCAGTTGCTCAACCTCTCTTTTCTTTTTCGAAGAGAGTAGGGATAGAAGGATAGGGCTATGAAAGGACTAGTGGTTAGCTAATCGCTCTCGTTACGCCCCGTGAGGATGGGATTGGTGGGAGGGAGGACTCAGACTACGAACAGAAATTCATAAATCGATTGAAAGATCAATCTATGAAAACCGTCCGCACCGGGAATTGAACCCGAGACATCCGTAACCGTAGCCATCGACGAAACTAACTGCGCCACGGACGCCGACAATTTGTTATTGATGTTACTTAAAACAATAATATATCTGAGAAAAAACCCCAATAACGTTATAAATGCCATTTATCGTTCAATATTCTCTGATAAATAACAATATTAGCTCTGTTGATTTTATAGAAATCTTTATTTAATTTATACACGTGCTTCTGCCAGTTCATTACCTTACTTTGAAAAGGTTCTAACTGACTTTTTGGCCTGAAATGACCTTTTGATTGGAAAATGTTGTATTAGCCAAATTATAGCATTTACTTTGATTTCAGAGTCATATATTGTTCAATATGGGAGATAATCTCACATAAAAAAACATGTACATGGCAGATTTTTTGAAAGGTTTTAACGTCATGTTGAACATTCTTCGCTCGATGGTTGGTGTGTTTTACCCTTTACTTCTATTTTTCTATCGATATGGTCGTTGACAAAAATTACCTGAGTTCGTTCAAACATTCAAAGTATATATATATTATTATTCTGTTGTATTATAATATGGTTTAGCAAGCCATGATAATATATAATATTGATACATATCTCAAAAATCAGAACATTTTGTTTGATAAAATTGAAATATTGGATAAAACCTTTTCAAACTAGCTATTGTTGTCAGTTCTAATTAAAGCTTTAGATAATCATTATTTTCTAATATAAAAATTTTAGTTAAAATGAATTATATAAAAAACAAATAAATTATGAATATATGCTAAACTCATAAATTAAAAATACATTTTTTTCTTCAAAATACAGAATATGATCATTGCAAACTTCAAACGCTCGTATCTCAAAACATGGTCAAGTGTGGTTAGAACATTTTCAAAGTAAGGTAACTAGTTGTCTTATTTTAAGTGTTATTTCTCCCCCTATATATATTATAATGCCAGGAAGGAAAATGTCTCAAAGATTCAAAGCGCAGTTGCAACATAACAGCTGCATCTATCTTATTCAAAATTGGGACAATAGTATTATTTTATATCTTTTTTCTTATCTTATATAAAATTTTACTGAAAAATTTATAGTTTTTTTAAATATTACAAATACGACATTGGACTTTGGATTTTAGATAAAGACTCTCGTGTAAGTGGCTACTTACGTGTTTATACTTTACGAAAAAACGGTTAAGTAGGTACTTTTCTCAATTTTTTTTATGCCTACCTAAAGAAGCGATTGCGTAGACAACTAAAATGCAAAAGACGTATAATCACGTATGTAGCACTTAGGTGTTTATACTAGGGAGTATCGATATTATAAGAGTATACCTTTTATCTTTATAGTAAAATTGTTAAATTAAACTCAAATGATTCAAAACTTCTTGGTAATACAATAGACTTCGTTAATTGTTTTTCATTTCAAATGTACTAAATGTCCTCCATTCCAAGTTATTTGTACTAGATTCACATCTAACTGACAACCCTAGGTTTATATTATAAATAAGCAAATGCTTGTTCGGGCCCTACATAAGGATCCGTGAATAAGACAGCTTACCCACCCATCTTTACATTGTTTGTGAAAGCTGTACCCAAAGGGATGATGGGATGAATCGCAGTAGGTAGTTATTGAATATTCGTTAATGGATTTCAGCATTAGGGTTGTGCGTGATGTTAACACTTCAGGCCTTACTATACTGCCTTGCTAAATAAAAACGCAGTTTTTACATGTTCAAGTACAAGTCAGAATCAAACTTTCTATTTTAATTTATCCTTTTTTTGTTATATCTGGATAGTGATTTTTTGAGATAATGTACAAAGGTATTATGTTTATAATTATAAGTAAAAACACACTTTTTTCTCAAAAAGGACTGGGTTTTAACTCACAAAGTCAAGTTAATTTTTTCAAGTCAAGTTAAAGTATAAAAATATATAGACATTTTTTACTACAAAACTTAAATTTGACTGTGGTTTTTCTTACGTAAAATATTCCAAATTCTTTACTTTATCACACTTCATACTTACTTTTTTTACTTATCAGGGCAGTATATACTACAGACTATTTTATTTAACTTTTAAGGTGTTAACTGTCAATTTTTGGATGAAGAGCATTTTATTTTAAAAAATAAAACACAATTTGCTTACACTACTTCCACATGTTTACAATGGATCAGGATCAGGATCGGTCGATAATGCTCGTGATGATCCAAATCGCTCCTGATCATTATAAACATGTGGAATTAGTACAAACAAATTATGTTTTTTCTTAAACTAATTTATATGACCACCTGTAACGCATTTATAGTTTTCGTGTAAAACCGTGGTATATGAAAATCATTTTTATTGATATATTGCAGTAATTTTTAGTTATTTTATATTTCCAAGTATAAAATAGTGAACCAATGAAAACAGTTTTTTTCTTTTAGTATTAAACTGTGAAATATGAAAATACTTTTAATTTAGTTGACTGGTACGGTTTTATCTGAGTAAAAAATTGTAAGTAATTTGAAAGCCAATCAAAGTATTTTAAATAAGATGTCAGGAACAGAGATTTTTTAAATTATTTCCCGCTTAAATTTAAATATGTTTTCATAAAGTATAATAATTTTATTTTAATCAAAATTTATCTTGCAAAACTAAGCCTCATCCAATGATTGTGTCAAGTGGCACTGTCATTTTAATCAGTCATTTTAATATTTACATACTAGCTATCTGCACGGGCTGGGATTTCATAAAATTACTCGGTCCGAGCCCGTCATCTTCAGACCCAGCCTCGCCCGAGCCAGATTCTCAATATCACACTAGTTACCCAAACGCGACCCGAAGTCCAGATTTATTTTTTAATACAGTAATTCATTTATACTTTTTAAACAATATATCTTGTTGTTTCCATGTATCCAACGATATTCATGGCGCGTGTGAAATAAATTATTTAAGTTATGTATACTATTGCCTTATGGCTGTCTCATGACCCGAGCATGGTACGAAATATTTTTCTTAAATTTGAATTCCTTACTCGGGTTCGGCCCGAGCCCGAATCTGAATTGTCTTTACCCGCCCGAGCCCGGGCCCGTGCATACTTCTAGTACATACTGAATGCCTGTATCAAGGAATTCCTAGTGAGATTAGTTTCATTGTGGTATATTTATAAAATCCATTTTTCTTCCTAGTAATAATTTTCAAGTCTTCACTTGTTGTGAAAAACAATCCCTTAGTTGTTTTTGATAAAATTTCAATGTATGCATTATGGCAAGCAGTATTTTTTTTCATTTGAGGCGAATTCCCTGCCATTATATTGTTATTTTTTCTATCATTTTTAATTTATACAAACCAATTAAGTATTTATTAAAAACTATGTTTCGACTTTTTAAGTATCAATTTACAATATGGAGGCTTGCAAAGGTGCTAGAAAATATATTGATAGAGTTTGCATTTATTTGGTAGTACTCCATTGTAATAGTATAAAATATCAAAGAATTTAGTTCTACAAAATTTTATTACAAGTTGGTTGCCCCGCTTTCACCCGTCATGCGTATGGAGCCGCTGTTTCACAGCCACCATAACGCAATGAGAATCAAGCAAAGAAAGGAATTTACTCCTCATATTCTTGGCCCGATGCAGAGTTGCACGTGACCGATCTTCTAGCAGCTCATTATTGTGCTTAAGAAAAGAAAAGAAAATGTGACTTGCTCAGCCACTTAGTTGAAGTGATATTATGTATCCTGTGTATCCTTTTATTAGTGCTATCGTCAGAACTATCTGCTATCTAGAACTGTCAGTAGTCCTGACGATGGCATAAAGCCGGAATAGCCAACAAGTTACTTATAAAAGTATATAGAACTAAATACTTTGATATTGTATCCTATGATAGAAAAAACATCAAATTCATTCATTTGGCTTTGGATAAAAATAATAAAACGCAGATCGATTAAAATAACTTTTTTTTCACGTCCGCTCCCAACGTGTAGCATATGGTCACCTAGTGGAGGTGTCTCAACAGAATTTTTCTATGAGAACTACTTGCTACTCAGTATCTCAACCCCCTTTTTTAAGAGTGTAGGGATCGAAGGATAGGGCTAGGACAGGACTAGTGTTAGCTAATCGCTCTCGCTACGCACCGTGAGAATCATATGGGTGGGAGGGAATTTTAGGCATCACAAGCACTCTGACCACGAACAGAAATCCATAAGTCAATTGAAAGATTAACTTAAAAAAACCGTCCGCACCGGGAATTGAACCTGAAACATCCGTAACCGTAGCCTGCGAAGCCACCAACTGCGCTTGTTATACTAAGGTTAAGAAATCGATAGTTAATCAGTTTACATAATTAAATTTGTCTTTTTCTTATCTTCAACTAGAAAAAAATAAATATCTTGCACCTAAATGAATGACAAGAATAATTAGTGAATTACCTTGTGTACAAACAAATTATTAACTAGTATTTTGTATTTATTCCCGTAACCATAAATATTCAAAGTTTTTTTTCTTCTATTTATGTGCTTTCCAAAATAATAATTCTATAATAAGTCTTACTTTACAGCTTACAACTTGATGAATAGGTTTTTTTATTCAACATAATTGAACTTCTTTCGTAATTAAAACAATATCCTCAATACTAAATCCTTGAAAGTTTTCCTATAAATTCTTGTATGTTAAATTCTTTACATGGTATGATATTTTTATGAGAGCTTATATTTATTAGTAAAGAATTTTAGAAGTTTGTGAATTCAGGAAATTTAAAGGCAGTACTATTTAATTTGAACATTTTTCAAAAAATAATTTTCAAATAACTTAAAGCTTAAAATAACTGTAGAGTTCTTTTTAAATATTGAAAACTTTTGATTTATACTATCATGGAACAAATGCAAACGAGATCAATTAAATATTTTTCTTTTAAAACATTCATATTAATTTTCAAATTCATTATTTACTTAGGAACTCAGGTCTCCTCCTGCTTCCTCTAAAGATTCTTTCAGTGTCTTCCTAACCTTTTCCATTCAAGCATCACCATTTTCTGCATTCAACAATGTGAAGGTTTGGCCCCCATTGTCTTGATCCTGTTTGGTATGATATCTTAAATACATCTTGGAGGTCAAGCGCCGTTTGTACTGTTATTTACTTCAAGGTATCAGGATATAGGTTGAAGAGTGGTCATTTTAAAGACAGTATGTGTCATAATTTCATAACTTAAAATTATGATAATTGACTAATTAATTCATACATGTCAAAACTTTGAAAGCGATTATCTCAGAATCAACTTTTTACAGACACATAGCTATTGCACCATGTTTTCAATTTCAAACCTGGGCATCCAATCCCGGACCCATTTAAAGATCCCGGGATTTCGGGATTCAAAATTTCTCAATTCCGGGATCCCGGGATTGGTTATAACGTATAATTTCATGTTTTAAATTTAATTTGTGTCCATTATTGCTTCAATTGTGCACAAACCCTGGTATTCGTTGTAGTTATTTAGGATGTTTTAATTTGATATATGACTTATTTTTATGCATTTACAGTGAATCCTGAAATCTTTGCATTGTATGAATATCAATCCCGGAATTGCGGGATTGAATAATTGACTGGGATCCCGGATGCCGGGATTGGAAACCCTATTTTCAACGTTATAATTAAGATTAAGATTTTATTTAAAAATAATATCAGATTATTGTAATGATCAGCTGTCCCCAATCTTTTTTGACTTGTGTACCCCTTGGCGGTACATTTCGCTCTAATTGTACCCCTAATATAACAAAAACGTTTTTATTTTCTGTATTTGCTGTGAATAAATAGCATTTGTGTGGCAAGGGGCCTTCGAGCAGAGCAGGCGCAATAAGCTCTGCTTTGTTAAGAAAAAGGGGCTGATTTATACAAATTTCCTACTATAGTATAATTTTTAGTACATTTGGCAATACTTATGAGGTTACTAGCTTCAACCGCATCTTCATGGTCTTTATGAGTGGCAGGGTGTTAGACGCAAAATCGGCATATTCTTATTTTGCGCTGTGAAACGTTTAAAAATGTCACTTTCCTTGTTTTTATATGTTTTGTTTGTAGATGTTGTAATAGTGGGGCAGGTTTCATACTGCCATTTGAGAGTATTTCCCATACGGAGCTTAGATCAGTATTCATCTCTTGTGTAGAAAAATCCATATTTAATAAATTCGCCGTAGTATTTTGTTATTTTACCTCTCTGAAAAACAGAAGACTGTGTCTTTTCAGCGCGTCTGACGTTGTTGATTTATCTTTCGCGTAGCACTGGTTTGGAATCGCTCGTATAGAGTATAGACTATCGATTTAAAAGCTCCCTCGTTTATTTTATGAAATCTTTAAATGACCAACCCAGCATAAATCATAATAATTATTATCAGGGTCGTTCAACTAGAGGAGCTTTTCCATATGAATTAACCAGCAAATACGTGGGAAATCAAACGATGTGAACATCAATTTTAATCGCGATTGCTTAGCTAACCATAGTATGTTATATATTTTCATACTGTACGAAGGTTATAAAACTATATATAAATTAATATAGATAGTCCTATCTACCATTTTAGGATACGTATTAAAAGTGCTGAATGGCTTTGCAAAATCGAAAGAATCTAATACAATAAATTACATTTTTTGAAGAGTTATACAACGTAAATTATAAAGTGGTCGTGTGTTGCATTTTACTTTACTAATCTCAGAATACCGACATTCGGAAAACACCATGCCGGAGTTCCTTATCTAACTTCACTGCACCGGTGAAAAATATTTCAAATCTTTTATTTTTCAGACACTGTTTCTACCCGGTAGTCGAGAGCATCATAAAAATAAAATTTTAAGCTCTGACATTTCCATTCAGAAACAAGCTATCAGAATTAAGTAATAAATGTGTATTTTTTATAGACATCCTTCATAATGTCTACAATACAAAACATCGCCAAAATTTTGAGAACTCTTTGGAAAAAATGCTCTTAAACTATTTTTAATTTTATTGTGTATTCATGTAACCCGTATTATTGATTCAACACGTGTTACGTATAATCACGTAAGTGCCATATATGTGATTACACGTATTTTTCATTTTCGTTGTCTACGCACTGAGTTCTATAGTCAGGCATCAAACAACATTGGGAAAAGTAAATACTTCACCGTTTTTTCGTAAAGTATAAACACGTAAGTAGCCACATACGAAAGTCTTTACCTAAAGTCCGAAGTCCAACGTAGTGTTTATAATATTTCAAAAACTATAAACTTTTTGGCAAAACTTTATATAAAATAAGAAACAAAATTTAAAATTATACCACTGTCCTAATTTTGAAGAAGGTAAACACAGACGCCACTTTGCAACTACGATTTGAATCTTTGAGACGCTCTCCTGTAAAATCTCATGTTTGCAAATACGGAATTATACAACGGGGGTGTTTGATTGTTGAACTAAATAATCATTATTGTTATTCATTCTAATTTTAATTTACTATAAGAGCATTATCGAGAAAATCTGATCATCAGCGTGATGTTTAAAAGTATCTCATATAAAATAAAAAAATACATTTTTTTGCAATTAAGTAAATTGCTTTACTATATTAAAATGAATCTTTTAAAATCGTAATATATAATACATATAAGACAAGCGTAGTTTGCAAACGAACAAGTCTAATCAATGTAGACTTTTTAGTGAATGAGAATCACTCGCTCGCCTCTATGGAAATACTGTATTTATGGCGAATCACTGCTGTCTTCAACAATAGAGTAGGAAGAAATTGACTCGTAGAGAAACCAATTAAAATCGAACCTCACGACTCAAAACTTTCGATCTTCGCCTAATTAACATATATATCACACATATTTACACAACAAGTGTAATGATAAAATTATCTTTTTCCACTTTTGCATTCATTCAAACAATAATTAAATATTCAACACTATTTCTTGGCTATTTCCATTCAACTGAAGATAAAGCTTTTAAAAAATAATAGCAAATACTCGCTATCGTATATGTACTAGATATCAATAGTTTTATTTTACAGATATTATGTTTGTACTAGAACATCCAATCCTGGACTCTTTTTACAGATTGAGTATTTTTCAATCCCAGGATTGATTATAAAGTTAGTGTGATTTTATGTGTTAAATTGAACATTTAAAATATTATTTGTGTCCATTATTGCTTGAATTGAAATGTCTATGTCATTAAATACTTTTTTTGTTGAGTTAAAATCAGAGTCATTAACATAAAAACAGAAAAACATTTAAAAAAAATGCAATTTTTGGAATCGAAGTCCCTAGTTCGTAACAATTTAAAAAATAATTTTCTCTGAAACCTTGAACAAATAGAATTTGGCGTGAAGGTACAAAAATGAAACATTACACGAAGCAGCTCACGCCAAAACGCTAAAAGTATTATGATGCACTTTAAAAAATGGGAAACGTTTTTAGATGCATATGAAATATTGCTCGCAAAATATTTTGAAACAGATTTTCATTGTATTATATAAATGCATCAACAGAATTGTAAGTAAAATACGGAAAATCTGAGATTTAATATGTCGTGAACTGTCTCATATACTCTCATCTTTTCTTACCTACTGATGTAGTATAAATTCATATATGCGGAAACAAATTGACAATAGAAACTCCAACTGTTCGTCATTATAAACTACACGAATATCGAATAGAAAAACTGAAGCTATTCGAATAGTTTCTGAAATATGAATTTTTACCATGTCCGCTCCTAATGTAAAGCATACGGTCTCGTAATGGAGGTATCTCAACAGAAGTTTTCGTAGAAAACTGCTCGTTACTCAGTTGCACAAAATATATTTTTCGAAGAGAATAGGATAGAAGGATAGGGCTAGGACAGGACTAGTGGTTATCTCATCGCTCTTGGATCGGATCGGTGAGAGAAAATTTTAGACATTCATGCCTACGAACAGAAATCCATAAATCGATTAAAAAATCAATTTATGAAACTGTCCGCCCCGGGATTTGAACTCGAGACATCCGTAACCGTAGCCAGTGACGTTAACCACTGCACCACAGTAAGAAAATAACATCAAAAATTCTATTCGAATAATTAATAACATAACATTGTATCATAATAAATTATTCTAAAATAAATATTACAATTTTTAACAAAGCGAGCACATTTATAACGAAAGTTAAATTTATTCAAATTTTAAATCGCTGATATTATATACAGGCGAGTGCCGTGGATTTCCCTCTTTCTCGCTCAATCACGTGTAAAGTGAAGAGTGCGAGCGAGTACAAGGGCATGATGCGGGCGCATGCTCTAGTATCGTAGTTGCGCATACACATGTTGGGCTGTGTGATAGAGATAGAGGTAAACCTACTATGCACCGATGTGATACACATATAATACTTTCTTAATGATGAGAGACCTTCATTTTATAATGATTTACGGATAATTTTTTTACTACTTCTGTCAAATCCAAGATAAAGATAATATATTCGAGTCACCAGTTGCAAGAGCCGTTCGGATGATTAATGCACTGCCTAGAGAGCTGGATATTTTCAGCACTAATCTCTTTGTATTGTTCACTAAATATTTATTCCTTGTAAATTTATAATGTTTTGTTTTTTTTTGTATTTAATAATTTTAAAAAAATGTTTATATTTTCATTAGTAGTATTGTTTTCAATAATTATTATTAATGTTACTGTTATTATGTTTGTGAAATGCATGTCGCATTGGCATCAGCTGTAATGCCATGCATTTCATTTTTTTTTAAATTTACAATAAATAAATAAGTAATAAATATAAATACGAAATCAAACCCGTTCTATTTTACTGCAACATTTCAAATTTGCAGCTGCGTCGGATTACTCCAACAGTATTTCTTCAACTACTCAAATTACGGCATGTTTAAAAGATTTTTGTAGCTCCGAGTCATTCATCGAAACCACTACCTGGGGTGGTCGTATTCACTATTGTTCTTAAAATCTGCAGCAATTGTGATGTGATCATTTGTCGTGTTTGTAAAATATTCCATTAAAAAGTATTACGAAAAAGTACTATTATAATTGTCGCGTAAATATCCGAATATATTCGAATATTCAAACTGTAATTCATATTAGATACCAAGAAATAGAAAGCAGAGTGACGTTTATCCATGCATAATAAACTGTTACCCATCAACGACTTGCAGCGTAGCGGAGATATCACGTTTGCCTGAGACATTTTAATATGCATACTATTTTTTTCAATTGAATTGCAATTCACTGTAATATTAAATTACATGATTAAAAATCAAGTTTATTGCCTTTACAGTGTATCAAAGGGCATACACAAAAAGAAGTTCACACATATCCGCTCCCAATGTGGAGTATATAACTCTTAATAAAACTAATGTCAAAATAAGTTGTGCTGAGATCTAAGAGAACTGTTTTTACTCAGTCGCTCAACCTTTCTTTTCGGATAGAGTAGGTGTTGAAGGATCGGGCTAATACAGGATAAGTGCTTATAATTACGAAACCTAGTCGTAATCAATGATTGTAATCAATGAACAATTCAAACTGTGTTTTTTTTGCCATAAATTACGATTGATATCAATCTAACCTGACACTCATTGCATTTCGTGCCATTCACTAGATATATAATGACGACTATAAGATGAAATTTATTGTTTATTACTTTACTAGCATGTATGTATGGCAGTTTTTGATGAATCGTGAATTACATAATGATAAAGATATAGAATCACAGAATAAATTCGAAAAATATCTTTTCAAATATATAGTATACTATGCGAAAAACGGAGTTGAAAATCTATCTATCCACCATACAAGGACTCTAAGAAGTCTTAGGACTACACCTAAATTATGAATTCTCTCATAGCACTGCTTGTATCTTAAGGTTGCTTTGGTAGTATCCATAGCCATTAGAGGTCTGCACGGGCCAAAATTTAATGAAATTACCCGGCCCGAGCCCGTTCACCTCAGGCCCGCCCAGGCCCAAGCCCGAGTCTTAATACCACACTTGTTACCGGAGCCCGACTAGAAGTCTAAATTTATATATCTCGGCCTGAAAAACCCCGATTTAAAAAAAATACAGTACCATAAAATTGATTAACGTACCTACCCAACTTTTTCACGTGTAGAAAAATCTATTATTTCACGGAATGATTTCCACATATCACCACAGTCACCACTATTATACATTTTCTTTATATCGTTGAAACTCATTTTCGACGAATCTTTTTTATTTTTTTATAATGATTTTTTTTTAATGTAACACACGGAACAGTCGACTATCTAAAACGAATAGAAAGCAGATACTGAATAATATCACACTTTATTCATTTACGAACTATTTTAATTTACTATCGGTGATGATTAAATGAACAAAGCATTTTTTCACGGAACAATAACAATTTTATGAGCTCAGTTTCAGGTTAACAAAATATAAAATGATGTCTCCATACCTATCAAATAAGAGAATCTATTGTGTCCAATGCTATTCGATACGTAATAAATTATTTTATTTATTACCTATTTGTTATCAGCAGTATTCAGTTATCAAGAGTACTCATGATCCGAACATAGTCCGAAATATTTTCCTGAAAAACAAATCCCCTACCCGGGCCCGGCCCGAGACCGAATATCAATTGTCTCTACCCGCCCGAACCCGGCCCAACGGGCCAGGCCCGGGCCCGTGCAGACCTCTAATAGCCATACACAAAAATGATATTATATGGAATAATCGCACATATTATGAAATAATCTCATCCTTTACCAAAGCACAGTTATTTTTGGACATTTGCACCCCTACATCAAATAGAATAAAATAAATTCTATTCTCAGTATTTGTACAATAAATCGTGTATTCATTTAACTTCTAGCTGAGAGGAGATGCCCAAATACTATTCCTGCACAATGAAGCCACTTCGCGTTTGTTCGTGCATGAAGTGATCTACAATATTTTTCTAACAATATATTATTCTATTCAGTTACAATAATTATGTTATTTCAATACAAAACTTCAACTAAAAATATATCATATTAATATTACGATCAAACTTTGTTTACCATATCCGCTCCCAAAGTCGATCATATGGCATCCTAATAGATGTATCTCAAAAGACGACAACCTCTCTTTTATTCGAAGGGTAGGGGTAGAAGGATAGGGCTGGGACAGAGTGGGAGGTAGTTTGAGATATCACAAACATTCATTCAAAATAATGTCATTTAAAAAATAAGGAAAATAAGTATGTTTTATTTACTAATTTTAAAAACAACTTCAAAGAAGTTGTCCGTATATAAAAAGTGCATACAAGTTTCTAGTAACATTTTTTAACCATATCCACTCCCTACTCGGAGCATATGGCCATCTCACGGTTCCTCCGAAATTCTTTGTCCCCCGCCAGTCTTTTTGCTTTCTCTCAGGTCATCCCAGCGCCCTGTAGCTCCGAATGTTCATCAGCGGCCTTCCAGGGCGACGCAATCCATCCGGTTGGTAGAAAAGACAGGTAGGATTCAGGCTCCTTTTGGGCATTTGCAGCACATATCTAAGCCATGTCCATTGTCGCTTTTTTTTTTTTGGATGTAATAAGGGGTTGGTCCGTCCTTTTCCCTACCTGCGAGCTCCTGACAAAGACAAACCATCATACCCCTCGTATTCACCGCAAGCATATATTTTCGAAGCAGAATGTACGGTTATCTTGTCATGTGAGGTGCCATGACTCACAACTGTAAAGCAGCACCGTCAGAATGCATGCGTTGAATAGGTGGCACTTGATTCTGCCTGAGTACAACTGTGAGTCCCATCCCTAATGAGATTGAGAGCTCTTTACGCCGATAGCCATCTCCCCCAAGTATCTGAATCCGTCGACTCTCTAGATATCTTGCCCCGCGCTCGTCAGGGGGTAGTCTGGGTCCGGACAGAAACTGTTGCAGAACACATTGGTTTAACTCGCATTGACTTTGAGACCAACTCTTAGCGTATGTGTATTATTTGCAAGTTAATGCACTCAGATATTATAATGGAATATCTAGTAACGCTTCGATAAAGTAATAAATCTGAATCTTTTGTTGAGAATTACAGCGTGTGCAATAACTTTATCGAAAACAATCCCTTTCAAAACTCAATTAAATATTAATTTCACCCAAATCAAAACGTCCAGTCAGGTGAAATAAAACATATTTTTAAAAGTTTGTATAACGGTTGGTTTGAAATACTTTTTTTTCTGTTTCTTAATTGATCCAATTAACGAGTTTTGTTTGTTATTTTTCACTTTTAATTGAAACTAGGTTAGCGTTTTTTCAGTAATGAAAATTCACACGAATAAAAGTTTGTTCAGCAAATAATTAAGGAATTATAATTATACCTCCATCTCTTCATAATAATAGTTAGCAGTGTTGATTAAGACCAATAGAGATTAATACAATATATTATTTATCAGATATGGTCTTATTTAATATAAAAAACCTATCCACAAATTGGGAAGTTTTAAGGAGAGAGGAACGAGCACCCGATAGCTTTTTACAGTGATCAGTGGGCCACGGTGAAAAAACTTTGAAACGGTCCTGATGCTATTTTTTTAGCTAATCCCAAAGATGTATTCCAACTCGAATGATTTCTAGACATTTTTTTCAGGGGAACTCTCAAGTGGCATAGCCTAGACGTCATACACAAAAGACATCTAGCAAAAAGTTTTTGATAGCTTTTATATCTGCATACCTCGTGGAAAGGGGTTTTAGCGCGGCTGCGAATCTACTTACGAAAAAAAAACAAATCGATTGCGAATCACTGGACGTGGAGATTTAAGACTGTACCTCACTAATTTGAAGCCAGATATCGAACATCAGAACATCAGTTGCGTCCCTGTCATTTACAGAAATATTTTTGTTTTAATGTTCCTTAATTCTGATCTAATACAAAATTCCAAATCAAAATATTTACTTTCATTTTTTAAAAAATAAAACAATTTGCTTTGGAATACTTCCACGTGTTTATAATGATCAGGACCGGTTTCGCTCATCACGAGCATTATCAATTGATAAAAATACAAACATGACAGGGTTATTTAAATAAAATTGAATGTTAAAAATTAAGGTATATAAAACATGAACTAAGACGAGAATTTACCGATTATCAAATAAATTATACATAAGCCAAATAAAATAGTCTACAATTAAAATGTTAAGGACCTCTTAAAATTCAATAAATACTTATCTAAAATCAAAAATATAGCTACATTAAAAATTCATTAACTGAGCAAAAATTTTCAATGACATTACCGATACTTAAATATTCATTAAGCAGGATAGTGTTTTATTTTTTTAAATATAAATTTTTTCCACCAACAATTAACAGTTAACACCTTAAAAGTGATATTTACCTTTATTTTGTGTCGTTTTAATAATGGTATGAATAAAAATTGTACATACTTTTCTTTCTCTTTTTACAAAAAATTTTCCGCTCCACAAAAAACTATCAAAGTGGGCAGCACTTTGTTAGATGTCAAAAACACGTTTAAAGTTAATAAGTTTAGGAAAATTCAATATTATTCAGGCAGGGGGGTTTACGGGGAAAAAATCAGCAAGTGGTCTACAGGCCAAATAATTTAAGTAATCTAGGCCATAGAGCAGTGTTTCTCAACGTGGGGCGCACGCTCCACCATTTGAATGTTTTGGAGGGCATGGGCAAATTATTAATATTTGTTATTTTTAATGAGTTTTTGGATGACAAACCCGAAACGACACTCTTGAGATCAGTCAATGGACAATCATTTGTAAGCTATTTGAAAGACATCGTCGAAAAATTAAAAATTTTAAATAAACAACTGGAAGGAGCAAATAATACCGTTACTGATGGGAAATCCAAAATATTCGGCTCCACTGGACTTCTGTAATTTTACAAAAACAATTTGAGCAATTTAAATAGCTAAATAAGTGTGAGGTGGCTAATTCTGCTGTACTCGTTATAGTGGATCATTTGTGTACAATAGCTTGTCACTTCAGATTTTAAGATTTAAGATAAATGGCTTTCTCACCTTGGATAACTCAACCGATGTTGGTAGATATAATTGATGTGGCCATGCAGTATCAAGTAGACCTTTAAGAATTGCATAATTATGAATCTTTTAAAACACTATTCAATATAAAAAATGCAATACCTTGGCTTTGTATCAAGACAGAAACAAAATACCTAATTATAACAAGTTTAGCAAGAAAATAATAATTACTGCTGCCATTCCCATTGTCATATTTAGTTGAATGCGACTTTAGAGCTGTAAATGATTTACTATTGAATAAAAAGGAAATCTTCTAGATATCACAAACCGTGCAGATTTAAGATAAAAAATGACCAAATTAGTATCTCACATAAAAACTCTTTGCTACACACATCAAGCACAAGTATTGCACTAATTTGCATTAATCAAATTCAACTCACATTAAAAATAGTTCTATGTTCATTTTTTATTTGAAGCAACCATATTTTTTTTAGAATTTGTTAATTTTAAAATTACGATATGAGACATGGCATAAATAAAGTTGAGGAACACTGCCCTATAGCCTATCCTCATCTAAATTTGTATCTGATTAGCAGATACGTATATGATATCTTTACTTTTTACAATAATTTAAAGCACGACATATGTTTTAGATTCTTTTATAACCCATAGTTATTCTATATATTTGTATTACGGATAGAATCGGTTATAATGAATATTTCTGCAAACTTAATTACAAAACGCACTTTTTGCAGTTACTAGTCCATGTTACTAGTATATGTGTTACTAACCAAAAATCCCCCTTAACCCTTATTGATCAATAACAATCTGTTAAATGATCTGTTAAAACACTCAC
Organism: Himalopsyche phryganea; assembly: GCA_022494535.1. Classification (NCBI taxonomy): domain Eukaryota; kingdom Metazoa; phylum Arthropoda; class Insecta; order Trichoptera; family Rhyacophilidae; genus Himalopsyche; species Himalopsyche phryganea. The sequence goes on from JAGVSL010000097.1 coordinate 1,704,897, forward strand.
TCATGGCTAAAAATATATCAATTTCAACAGTAAAAAATGAAGAATTATGTGAAATATATATTAATTATCCTAAATACATCAAGAAGTAAACTAAACTCGAATTCTCGCTAAAATAAATCGAAAAAAATGAAGAAGCTAAAAATATTTAATCCACGAATTTGCAAGCAAAATGGCTTCACCGCCAACACGTATACAAGCTAGCGCGTAGCCGCCTAAGTATGTGTAATACATATTGCTGACGATTAATGTTGCGTATCGGCAGTTCAAAGCTGAAATTCGAAAGACTGAATATCAAGAGTTCTTTTCAAAAATATATTTCCTTGTGTTCTCCTTGACACTTTCATGATATTTTGCCTAATTTCTCTACCTTAAGGTTTGAACTATTTTTTAAAGAATATATCCACAAAAATTGGCGTCCGTGGCGCAGTTGGTAGCGTCGCTGGCTAAGGTTACGGATGTCTCGGGTTCAATTCCCGGTGCGAACAGTTTTCATAGATCGATCTGTCAATCGATTTATAGATTTCAGTTCGTAGTCTGATTCCTCCCTCCCACCCATCCCATCCTCACGGGGCGTAGCGAGAGCGATTAGCTAACCACTAGTCCTGCCATAGCCCTATACTTCTATCCCTACTCTCATCGAAAAAAGAGAGGTTGAGCAACTGAGTAACTAGCAGTTCTCGTAGAAAAAATCTGTTAAGATACCTGCATTAGGAGACCATATGCCCCACATTGGGAGCTGACATGGAAAAAAAATATATCCAGAAATGATTCTTTCTAGTTTGGCCATGTAAACATGTCCAGCGCGGTCATCGGGTTAAGTAGTTCGCATACATGGTTTATGATATAAACAACATGTTTGCAGCGAAGTTAAGCTACCTTTGAAGTGAAAGCGCGCTTTCTAATTATTTTAGCTATTTTACTATAAGGTAGTTTAATTATTAACTTATTAAATTATTATGCAACGGTGCTTAATTACTGTAATACGATCTTTAAAATATTTGAAATATAAAACATCAGTGGTTTGGTAATTGCATTAAGACGCTTCGTTTTCAGGATCGATGGGGCAGAGATCGGGAACCTTTTGGACCAAAAGAGCCAAATGTGTGTAAAAAAATGGTTTGGAATTCTTTGGAGAGCCAAAAAAAACATTTTTATGACGACTTACTTAAATTAATTAATTGTATTTTATTATGTATTCTTAATGTATTATTTGAATTAAAATTATATAAATACTTGTGTATTTATTTTTTTACTGTTGAAATTATAAATCTAGAGGAGGATCTTGATATAACTGACCGATGCGGGTGAGAGCGTGTCTGTTTAAGCCAAATGTTTTTCTTTTACTATGAAAATAAACGGTACAATACAAGGCCTGTGAAATTTTCATAAATTGATTAAAAATATACATTGATTTTAAACAATGATATGCTTGGTATGAAAATCTTAATTCACAGTAAAATTTTCTGCTATCAAATACAATATAAATAAATAAACAACACGTTTGTCGAAAATATACTTTATTTGTATGTAGACATAAAGTTAAACAATTATAAAACACAAACAAAATGAAAATAAAAATTGTGAATTTTGCGAAATATTTTGTAAAAATGGCGAATTGTGAATTTGACAAAGAAGAAGCACACGAATTGCCTAAAAAGCCACAAGTGGCTCTCCAGTCCCAAGTTTCCAACCCCTGGGATACGGGTAACAATGAGAAAATCATATAGATCCATGCTTTTGGACATGATTAACATAACTAATTGAAATAATTAATTTATAAACGATTTCGAATATTCAACCTTGCGATATCGCAACCGAGTAGAACAAAAAGCCAAGAGTTTTAACCAATTAACCGCGGGGCTTCGGTAAGGAGACTCGAGTTCGTGGACACTAAAAAAAAAAAAAAAAAAAAGAACGCCAAACAGCGGAAAATAAAAATAAATTTATCATTACAATGAAAACAAATCTAAAATTAACTAAACAACTTTATTCATATTCTCGACTAAAATACATTTTTTTAATTTTGCAAATGTTAGCTTTCAGCACTCTAGAAACGTTTCGTTCCATTTCTACATTTCATATATTTATAAATTTCTCCAAGTATAAAAACATAACAAATTATCTTTTATTTTGACTTACTATGATTAGTAACGTAAGTGTACTGTATTTTCCTAGCAGCCCTATAAGCATATGAATAAAACATTATCACAAAAACAATCAAAGTCATCAAAAATATATTCTTTTTTATAATGATAAAAAACTAAACTGTAAATTTTAGGCAGCCGCCTTAAATCTTTGACAGTAAGTGTATTTGTGATAGCTGATAATACTTTAAGTACCACTTATATAATAGCATGAACATAAAACAGCTGTTTGCAAGCGTCCCATCCAGCTTCTTCCAGTGAACATGCAATGCAAGTAATGACACTACTATACAGTAATGGGGTGCCCTACAGAGGCAATTTATCAGGGATCATATTGCCTTCCTTTGGGGGTGAATACACTGCACAGTTGTGCTTTTCATACTGCCATAATGAAATATCGGAAAAACCTCGTTTTAATATTTACATCTTACTTTTATTAATTCTGTCGGGTCCATGGTGCAGTGATCAACGTCGTTGGCTACAGTTACGGATTCATAAATTGGATTTTGCAATCGACTTTACGATTTCCCTTCTAAGGGATTGGTGTTTGTGATGTCTAAAAAATCCCAAAATGGGGCGTAGTGAGAGCGATTAGATAATCACAAGTCTTGTCCTAGCTCCCTACCCTTTTACCATTACTCTTTTCGAAAAAGACAGGTTGAGCAACTAAGTAACAAGCAGTCGACATACCTCCACAAGAAGGCCATATGCTCGACATTGGGAACTGACATGGTAAAAAAAGTATTGCATTCACTCCCAATTTGGATTTTAAGGATTCTTATTAGGGAATTTCACTCGACCTGTCTTTTTAGAGAGAGTAAGCACAGAAGATTTGTTTCAGAGCCTTAAAGATTTCCCTTATGTTTTTCTCTTATTTTTTTATTGACTTCTAATGGAAACATTTCAACAGAAATTTTTAAATGAGAAACCTTTGCTATTCAGTGACCCAACATCTTTTTTGGCAGAGATTAAGTGTAGAAAGATGTGACTAATACAGTACTAAAAGTTAAATAATTGCTTTTTTCAGAGCACGCAAAAAGTGTCTAACAGCCGAGTGTGTATTTTAGCATCTATCGACACTCCCTACGTATAATCCCATATCCGCAAACATGGCATTTCACAAGAGAGCGTCTCAAAGATTCTAAACGCAGTTGCAAAGTAACAGCTGCATATATCTTCTTCAAAATTAGGACAGTGCTATTATTTTAAATCAACTTTCTTATTTTATATAAAGTTTTGCTTACATTTTTATATTGTTTGAGATATTACAGATACGACATTGTACTTCGGATTTTATGTAATGTTCTTTCGTATAAGTGGCTAGTTACGTGTTTACTTTACGAAAAAACTGTTAAGTAAGTATTTTTTCCAATGTTTTTTGATGTCTACCTATAGAACTGACTGCGTAGACAACAAAATTGTAGGGAGTGTCTTTATAATCTGTTGTTTAATAATAAACATTAAAGACCACCGAGTATTTTTTCAAAAGAAAAAAAGTAATCGAATCTTTTCAATAACGTTTATCCTATTTACTTTTTTCCATTTGCTGAAAAATATATATTCCTCTCTCAGGGTTACTGAAATAAAACGAAGTGGAAACCTGTGGCTTTGCGTTATACAACCGCAATTTTTAACATCCAAAGAAACTCATTCACATAAAACGACGCATATTTTTCATTCGCCAATTTATTTTGTAACAGCTACTTTAGACCAATAAAGATTTCTCTCAACCCTAAAGACAGAAATGCTTGCCAACATTTATTTTGAATTGCATTGTTGAAGTAAACTTCATTTTAAAACCATATACCTATTTGAGCATGCAGATTAATAGCACATTAAATTTATATATGTATTTATATATATATATAAAAGGAATGTTTGTTTGTCCTCTTTGCATTCCTTTACCATTCATCCGATTTCGATGAAACTTTGGAGAGTTGTCGTATGCACACCCATTAAGGTTTCTAAAGGAAAATTTAAAAACTAAAATCTTAAAAAGTAATCAAATACGCACATACAGTGACAACTCGTAAAAACCGTATGATTTATTCGTGTACGTACCAGACCATGTTCGGGTCACTCAGCCAGACGTAAGGCAATACTTCAATACTGAAATAAATTCATAACATAAATAATATATTTCACATGTGCTATGAATACCGTTGGAAATATGGAAAAAATAACATTTATTGTTTGAAAAGTAATATTTTGAAAAATCGGTTGTTTTTCGGGTTGAGAAAGATAAATCTGGAATTCGGGTAAAAAGTGTGATATTGAGACTTGGGCTCGGGCCGGGCCGGGCCTGAAGATGACTCGGGCTCGGACCGGGTAATTTTATCAAATTGCCGGGTACTCACTAGTATATATACAAAAATGAATGATTGTTTGTTTTTTTTCCTCTATGCGTTCCTTTACCGTTCATCCGATGTCGATGAACCTTTGGTAAGTTGTTGCACGCACACCCGTGAAGGTTTCTGAAAAAAATTTAAAACTGAAATTCAAAAAAGAATCATATACGTACAACTAGTACTGGGCTTAATATTGACTCGGGCTCGGGCCGGGCCAGGCTGGGTTGGACCTGAAATTGACAGGCTCGGACCGGGTTATTTTAAGAAATTTTGACCCGTGCAGACGTCTTATCCAAAAGGAGTTCAATAAACAGAATTAAAACATAAACCCTTTCTTTCTTTGAGTGGCATTGCAACGCATGCCGGGTACTCACTAGTATATTATAATACATCAGAACTTTTTTTCTAACATACACTTTGCTACTGAAGCATAATTCGATGGCCGGATTATTATTTGTATTACATTTTTATTCAAAAAGGTTGGCAATATTTTATAGTTTTAGGATTAAAAGTTAATTCTTTATGAAATGTCACGATTCACAAAAATATATTTCTACAATACGATATTTCGATATGTATGTTTATGAAACTGAGAAATTATTTAATTTTGCTGATTTCCATATGCAATAAATATCTGCATTTTGAGAGAAAACCTGTACATTTTACAAGCTATACTTTTGTGGAACTGAAGAAGAGCGGTGTTTTAATATATTAGATAACTCCAAACATCAAATTTTTGACTTCTCGTTTTATGGAACTGGGTCATCGATATGTACACCCAGTTTTTTTTTACGCGATATATTTACTTATATGTAATTATTTTTTTCAAATTCGAGCGAAACGTATCTCTCAGCATCTTTCAATTAGTCCATTACTCTTTTTCGTCGATCAATATGGCTCTAAAACTAGCTCCTACACTATTTGATCGATATTGGGCCTGGCCGTGTACTTATCGAAGAAGCATTCATAAAAACAATATTAATTACATTAAAATATGCAGGATTAATTAAGTCAAAGTCAATTCCTACAACCTTATTTCTCACCCTATCAATATACGTTTACCCTCACTAGGTTTTAGTTTAATACCCCAATGTCAAACCATTTAAATTTTCCGCCCCATTAACGTCCTATATCGAAATCAGATTTACATCATTAAAGTCCGTCCCAATCCTTCTTCACACTATGTATTACATCTATTCGATCTCATTTCGGAAACCTTATATTTATCCAAATCAATTCAAAAAACTGTAAGTCTTATGAATTGGTTTTATGTACTCAAAGAAAGAAAGTGTTCGTGCATTAATTGTATATTCGAGTGCTTTTTGATTTTGAAATTTATGAAATTACCCAGTCTGAGCCCGACATCTTCAGGCCCAGCCTGGTCCAAACCCGAGTCTCAATATTACGCTTTTTACCCGAACCCGTCCCGAAAACCAGGTTATTTTTTCAAACCCGAAAGAAGCCCGATTTTTTTCAATTTAAAAATTCATTTATATGTATCAAACAATATATCTTATCGTTACCATATGTCAACTGAAATTCATAGCACATATAAAATAAATTATTTCAGTTATGAATAGTATTGCCTTATGAAAATTAAATGCCTGCAGTACAAAGTGAGTCGTATAGTATCAAAATTAGTAGAACTATCCCATATTTGTCGAAATTGAACTAATGCTCTCACACTATTCTACCGGTCATAGTGTATGACTAGAAATAAAATTTTGGTATCAAAATCATGTACATATGGTATAAAGCGTAAAAAAAATGATGCTTTCTAGCAAAATCAAAACGATTAACAGCGTTGGAAACAGAAATGAACGGTTTTGGAAATCATACTTTCGACCAATCACAGAGTTACCCTAAGTGATGTCACAATATGGCCGCTCATACAAATTTAAAACATTAAAAAATTTAAAAACGCCAGCAAAACGTTTTTCGTATTTATCTCGAAACTTCAAATAGTGGATAATTCTACTTTTGATACTATACTACTCAAGTATACCTGCAATATAAAGCATAAAGTCTACACGAACGAAGCCCGGTCTCGTGCAGAACTCTATTTTGGATACACAATAATTTTCCGTGTAGGTACACGAATAAATCAGAAGGTTTTTCTGAGATGTCGCTGTATGTAAATACGTAGTTGATTCTTTTTTTTAGATTTAGATTTAAAATATTTCTTTCAGAAACCAACAACAACTCCCGAAAGTGTCATTCATTTTGTATATATTTATAGACTAGCAAGTAACCGGCATGCGTTCCAATGCCACTCAAAGAAAGAAAGTGTTTGTGTTTTAATTCTGTTTATTAAATTGCTTTTAAATACACAATATGTTTTGTTTCCGTTTGGTGCGTACACGAATAAATCAGAATTTTTTCCGAGTTGTCGCTGTTTGTATGAATTTGATTTTTTTTTCAGAATCCTTCACGAGTGTGCGCACAACAACTCACCAAAGTTTCATTGAAATGGATGAATGTTAAAGGAACGCATACGGGACAAACAAACAAACTAACAATTTATATATATATAGATTTAGTTTTGAAAATAATAAATTATAATGCTTGTTACTCAGTTGCTCAACCTTTTGCTTTCGAAGTGAGTAAGGATAGAAGAATAGGACTAGGACAGAGATAATAGTTAGCTAATCGCTCTCGCTACGCCTCGTTGTTTGGTGAAAATGAATTTTAGATATCACATAAATCCATGCCTACGAGCAGCAATCCGTGAATCGATTGAAAAATCAATTTACGAAACTGCCCATATTGGGATTCAAGGCCCCGAGATCTGCAGCCGAAGCCAACCACCTTAACCACTACACTACAGTCCGACAACTTACTTACCCAGTTTTAAATAAAAGTGTTTACTAAATTTTATTGTAATAAATTATAGCCTACGACAGGGGTGTCGAACGGTTCCATGGACGGCCTTTTGACTGAAATAAGCAAATACATAAAAAAAATTCGTTGGTCTCCTTCGTTTACAAAATTATGTCGATACATTTTATACGTATTTCTTAAATGTGGCCTTATTTGATTTTAAGATGAATGAATGCGACCTTCATGCAGGAAAAGATTCGTCAGAAAAGATTGTAGACGCTTTAGTGCTTGACCAGAGTCAACGCCCGACGGCGGGGCGGGCGCGGCGTTTGAAACTGAAATGCAAAACCGCTCAAGACAAGACGCGCAAACTTCCAGTCCCTGTGTATTAATTACGGAGATGGCAAAAGCATGATATGCACTTCAGTTTTAAGCGCAGCGCCCGCCCGGCCGTCACGCGTTGATTCTGGCCGAACACTTATTATTATCACACATAACATGTAGGTATGAAGTTTTCTCATGACCTAAGCGTCGCGGTTCACGGTGTATAATATAAAATAAAATGTTATGCAAGGGACACACAGTTACAACATTCTAGCTACGTCATGTATGCGTTCCTTTACTATTCATCCGATGTCAATGAAACTTTGGTGAGTTGGTGTACGCACACCCGTGAAGGTTTCTGAAGAAAAAAAATTTTAATCTAAAAAAAGAATCAAATACATACATACAGCGACATCTGGGAAAAACCTTCTGATCTAGTCGTGTACAGAAAATATTGTGTATCCAAAACCACTTCAATAAACAGAATTAAAACACAAACCCTTTCTCTCTTTGAGTGGCATTGCAACGCATGCCGGGTACTCACTAGTAATAAATAAAAGTCTTAACATATTATTTTTCATTTTAATAATTCAGACTAAATTGTATGGTATCGCTAGAACGTTTCATAAATGTATGCAATGCAACAAAGGTATTTCTTGGTAGGTAATTCAATATTAATCAAGTTGATGTATTTGCAACTTCTATACTGTATGGAAGTAATTGTATTTTGTTTCGTTGCTGGAATTTGTTGAAATTCAAACAATGGGATGAAAGACCTTCGTGAATATCAAAAACCATTCACCTATTTTGCTATCCATATATTTTGAATATTGCTCATCATCAATGTATATATCTAGTTTCTTCTTTTTAGTCTGCTTAAATGCCAAAAATTTTGTGAATGAAACATCCATTAAGGTCCTAGGAAAATTTATTGAACAACCTCCAAGTTATTTTATTCATTATATAAATTGAAATGTATTATAAGTATATATTGTTGGCACAGTGACAGAAGACGATAAGTCTGTTTGTACGTATTTAATTCATTTTTTTAGATTTTTTTTCAGAAACCTTCACGGGTGTGCGCACAACAACTCACCAAAGTTTCATCGAATTCAGATGAATGGTATAGAATCGCATAGGGGAAAAACAAACAAATAAACATTTTCAACAATTAAAATGAAATAAACATTAATTTTTATATATATACAGATATAAACGATATGAACTATTTACTTACTATCGGCGTCCCTGGTTACGGTTACGGATGTCTCGGGCTCAATTCCCGGTGCGGACGGTTTTCATTTATTGGTCTTTCAATAGATTTATTGATTTCTGTTCGTAGTCTGAGTCCACCCTCCTACCCATCTCATCCTCACGGGGCGTAGCGAGAACGATTAGCTAACCACTAGTCCTGTCATAACCCTATCCTTCTGTCCCTACTCTCTTCGAAAAAGATAGGTTGAGCAACTGAGTAACAAGCAGTTCTCGTAGAAAAATTCTGTTAACATAGGGGACCATATTCTGTCAGTTCGACTTCATTCGTGAGCTCGAATTCCTGAAGATGCCGAAAGGCGAGATCCGGGTCGTAAGTGACGAAAATACATGGAAATGTACAAAATTTCAACAATTCAGTTGTCGGTGACATATTATTGATTCCACAACAGCTGGAATTACAACGAAATCAAATTCAATTTTACATCTAAAACAAAATTCATTAAGTAGCTGCCAAATTATTTCTCATTTTCGTAATAAATGGTCTCGTGAGCTTTGCATTCTACGCCGACAATTTTTATATATAAGTTAACTACAGTGACGAAAAAAGCTTTATGGTTTCAGACTTAATAAAAAGTCATGAAATGAATTTATAATTTAAATGCGTCCACATACCCTTCTAACATAGCTCCTAATCCATCTTTCACGCTGAAAAAGTGTTGATTTATTTTGGCATATGAGTGCCTACTCGAAAACTTCCAAAACCACGCCTCGTCTCTACCCGAAAATAAACTTTCCCCTAAGCTTTTATAAAAATATGCGTAAAAAACGTATGATTGATTGAAAAAAATTTCATTACTTTCGCATGTTTAAAAACGCGCTATTATAAGTAAAATGTCGGAATTTCGTTATAGACACAAGAGAAAATAGATTATTGCATTCAATTTTATTGAAAAATAACACAATACAAAAAACACAAATTTAATAAATTAAACACAGAATTTAGTGTTGTGAATGCAATTTCAATATTTGCATTGTAAAACAAAGAGATGGAATAGGTTAATGACTGCAAGAATTGCATTATATACACGTCAGCTGTTTCTAATAATAAAAACTCATGTAGATTAATGATGTATGTAAATATTAATAAAACAATAAATGATTTTAAATATAAGAAAGTATCTGTCTGACCCAATCAAGTGCATTCTGAATATTTTGATATTGGAATTAATATCGCTAGAGAATGTTAAAATTCTTTTATTTTACACTTTTCGAGAAGAAACAACTCAATATCTACGATTTTTCTGTTGTCATCGAAAAAATAAACTTTGTCACTCTTAACAATGCGTAGAATTCACATTATAGCTTCGTATAAGTCGAGAGAAATTCATTGAATATCTCTTCGCGCGTTTAAACTATTAGACGTTAGCATGCTAAAGAGAAATTCAATTAAATGGCTGGCACCCATACACCCTAAAAGGAGAAGTCTCAAAAATATTTGGGAATGTCCTTCACAATAAGGATATATTTTGAATGCTTTGGAGGTCAAACAATTGATCCTCTCTCTACTTCTACCTGATCCTGTGCACATCTTTTTTTGTGGGAATTGTATCATCGTATTTAATTGCATTTTCATTTTTTGTTTTTATTTTCTTTTATAAAAGAATTAACCCTTACAGAGCAAGCTGTCTTCTCACGAATATATCTTCAGTCAATTGATCTGTTAAAACGCTCACTATTGCAAAATATACATCAATTTCAACAATAAAAAATAGAGAATTATGAGAAATATATATTAGCCATCCCAAATACATCAAGAAGTAAACTAAACTCGTCGCATTCCCGCTAAAATAAATCGAAGAAAATGAAGAGCTGAAAAATATTTTATCTACATTTTTGCAGCAAAATGGCTGCGGCCAGTCTTCATATACACTTCCGACACGCAAACAAACAAGTTCGTATTTTCAAAAATAAATTTCCTTGTGTTCTACTTGAAATTTTTTTTAAATTTTGAACTATTCTTTAAAGCAAATATCCACTGTTCCCTTCTAGTTTGGACGGAAATAAGAGATAAAGTCTTGACATGTAAACATGTCAAGCGCGTTCATCGGAGTTAATAATGGAGTTATAAAGTTTGTAATAAAGTGCAGGTTAAGAGTACTTATTACATAACACATAAGCTAAACAGATTCTTATTAAATCTCTACTTGTTCTGTTGATTGCCTAAATTGGCTTTAATTTATTTTTTTGCTTTTGCGGCTTCAAAACCGAAAACCCCAGAGTCTTAATTACAGAGGAGCTTGAAAGCGGGAAAGGGCTATGTGAAAAATAGCGCGGGATTTGTACAGCGCCAACGCGGTAAGCCTGTGAAATATATTCTTCGTGCCGAGATTTCGCAATAAAATTTTGCGTATATTCATATAAATAACGGGGAAAAGGCCCCATATATCGAAAAAGAAAAACCGATTTCATGAACATGGTAATTTAACACACTGCAAGAAAAAAAACCCGTAGGCTATGCTTTTTCATTATATCTATAAATATTGAAAAATAACTCTAAAAATATAAATTTTGTAAACATCACATGCTAATGTATTTATTTTTTTCCATGTCCACTCTCAACGTGGCGCATATGGTCTCCTAATGGAGATATCTTAACAGTATATTTCTATGAGAACTAGTTATTACTCAGTTGCTTAACCTCTCTTTTTTCGAAGAGAGTAGGGAAAGAGGGATAGGGCTAGAACAGGACTAGTGGTTATCTAATCGCTCTCGCTACGCCCCGTGAGAATCGAATGGGTGAAAGGGTGTTTTAGACGTCACAAACACTCAGTCTATGAACTGAAATCCATAAATTGATTGAAATATCGATTTATGAAAACAGTCTGCACCGGGAATTGATCCCGAGACATCCGTAACCGTAGCCAACGACGCCGATATGCAAATATATGATACTATGGTACATGCTAATATATGCTAATATATGGTACTACAATCACATTTAACCCACCATCAGCCGCTACGGCTTCACACCATTTGACACGTCCTGATTTTCGTTTGTTGAGCTTAAGTTTTAAAAGGATCCAGAGCTGCCCGCGAACAGCCTTAATGACAATGATTTTTGGTATGTAATTATCTTGCCGAACCGATTTATGGTCGTTAAAAATAAATCGATTGCCGACCGACCGACGGGCTAAGCTGAAATTAGAAAGTAGGCGCTTGTTATAGCCTCGGCTGCCTGACAACAGTTGACAAACGGGAGGAGGTCTGAAATTTTGAAGCTTTAATGTTTAATTCTGCAGGCAGTCTGCTTCGAGAGGACTCGGCCGACTTAGTCGATATCTTAAATCTGTTCATTACTACTTCAATTGGAATGTTGATATGATTTAATATTTTTTTGGGGTATTAAAATGTTTTTTTTTTATTTATCGGGAATCAAATAGTCATAAATAAATGTTTTTAAAGATCAAAATAGTTTTTTATTTTATTTATTGCATTATTAAGTTAGGTTTTACCATATGGTATCCAAAAGGGGGACATGTCTTTCAATTCCACATCCAAATATTGTCATTCATTTCAAATTGGGTACAGACAGCTGCTACGAAAAATGAAAAAGAGGTAGACCACAATACATTTATATTTATTATGTAAGTATTATAAAAAACTACGTATTTACATGGACAAACCGAGGTTCGCGTTATAACTAATCAAAAAGTATTTAATTTGAAATATTAACTATTTTTTAGCATTTTACAGTGAATCCTGAAATCCCGGGGTTGTCTAAACATCAATCCGAGATTCCGGGATTGAATAATTGACCGGGATCTCGGGACTGGAAGCCCTAACTGATACATATTCGGTATCCATACACTGCTTTAGGATAACCGGATATAAATATACATACTAATACATGAGAAGACCCGAATCTAAGTGAGACGAATGGTCGGTAATCGATGTTCTGGAAGGTCTGGGATCTCAAACAAACACCATTTCAAATCCAATTCAACTCTTGTTTATTTTAATCGAAAATGCAGTGGTTTAACATACACAAAAATAATATTCCTAACACATAAAATTGAGTCTACGTTTACATTTACTTAACACATGAATTTACTTTCAAGTTATAATGCAAGTGACACGACAAACGATTTTAAATTAAGTCCACAACTTCAACGGTGCCGGCCACGGGGGCCGGCGGCTCACCCGGCTCGAAGGCTGGCAAACGACTCTCTCCAAAATTCAAAAATCGGACTCCCGCACCGTCGGAGCCACCCCTTTCCGTCAAAAATGGATTCGTCCAGCGAACTTGTCCTTCACGACAAGAGTCGGGTCAATTTTTACGAATCATTGTCATTAACGCGGTTCGTTCTCAGTTATGGGCCCTAATAAAATTTAAAAAAAGCCAGGGTCTGTCGTACAATGATACGGTCCGTATAGTATACAGAAACTGCTAATTTTACTACACTTATAGGCTTTCTGGATAATACACAGAGCGTGTCAGTGTATTCGTATGTGTGGATCCCGTGATCCTAAATCCTAGAGCTGGAGTGCAGTTATACTGAGTTTACTTTACATGCAGCAGTGAGATTATAAATAAATTTAAAAGCTTTACAAACATTTGACGTTTCAACAGTTCATTAAATGACTCGTATTTAAATGCTAAGGGCTAATATAAATGTCGTTTTTAATCCAGTCAACACTTCATGATGACACTTCTTTAAATCTTTCTGAAGAAAAAGTATATTATCATATACTTCTTAAAACAAAATTCTTTTTAATTTTCTTTTTCTCAGAACCACACTGAAACGAAGGCATTCTCAAACTTCTTAATATCAAGCACTGTCATTGTAAATGAGTTACTGCGCCACCTTTCTATCTTATGCTTTTGGCAGGAGGAAAGAATCTTTTTTTGTACCAGCAACATAACATCTTCACGTAACTTTTTATTGATACTGCTTTTACTAGAGAGAAACCGCTGTTTCATTATGCCATTTTTGTGTTTGACGTATTATTTTTATACATTATTTAATCAAACTTTCAACCGATGTCGGTGGAAGATATTGTTGAATAAAGTAAAAATCAACTGCGCCATTATTTATAAGAAGTTATCAATAAGACGTTACCAACTGCACCACGGACGGTCGACGTTTGTGATTTCTAAAACTCCCTCCTCACCCACCCATCCGATCCTCAGCGAGTGATATTAACTAACCACTAGTCCTGTCCTAGCCCTATCCTCCTATCGCTACTCTCTTCGAAAAAAAAGAGGTTGAGCGACTGAATAACATGCAGTTCTCATAGAAATTCTGTTAAGATACCTCCATTAGGAGACCATATTCTTCACATTGGGAGAGGACATAGAAAAGTAAATAAGTTAAGAAATTGTTGAATAAGAAATCCCGTTTTCATGCTATAAAAGTTCCTTCGGATCTCATGCAGTCACATTTCGTTACCGTGTAGGTTTTGTCATATAAACGCATTTATGAAGTGAAATATGGTTTATATAGTATTAAGTAATTATTTTACATCATATGTTATGTATAAAACCTGAAATACATAATCAAACCATGCGAAATTATCGAAAGAAGTTATGCACCTCGGATTGTTACTATATTATAATACAATTTTGTATTTTTCGATCGTAAAATTGACGAGGTTTTCAAATTATGATTAATTATACAAAGAAGACGTAAACCATAATGTATTTTTAGTTTTATAATTATATGTAGAACTATTTTATTTACAAATAGCAAAATTTTCAATCTTTTGTATGACCTATCCCAAAGATAATTAAAATGTTTAAATTCCGAAGTAACACATTGTTGCACCATGGATACGGAAGGGTTAACCAATTTGTGGAATATTTTTTATATTCAAAGAAATTTTATGAGCGTATTGTTGGGTGATATATCATCATAAAAGTTTCAAAAATAAATTCAGGATTCAAAAAATAGTTAGAGTTTGTACACTTCCACGTATTTTGTCACTAAGCCCGGGTTTTGCCTTTCAGCATCTTTAGACAATCGAGAACACGAATGAACTCAAACTGACTCATTCAATATTTAACAATTCAAATACCATCAAGCACCCTCGGTCGATATGTTTAATTAGAAACCAGTGCGGACAGTTTCATAAATTGATTTCTATTCGTAGGCATGAATGTTTTTCATATCTGAAATTCCCTTCTACTCGTCCGATTCTAAAAATAAGGCTAGTTGTGATTATCTAACCACTAGTATATCCCTATCCTTCTATCCATACTCTCTTCGAAAAAGGAAATTGAGTAACAAGCACTTCTCGTAGAAAAACTCTTATATGATCTATATACCATATGTCCCACGTTGGGAGTGGACATGGTAAAAAAAATATGTTTTGTGAAATTTGCTGTTTTTAGGCCAAGGTCTTATATTTTTAACCGAACCGAACAGAGATTTTACTTAGTATTTATATGTGAAAAAATATTTTCTTTATGCCTTCGGAAGGCGACCTCTGCTTTGAAATTTCATGGCTATTTAAAAAGGAAGCTCGGCGAAGAAAATGCTCTTTTAAATGCCAAATAAGATAAGAGAGTGGCCGCTTCAGATTTTATTTTTTCAACGTTTTTAACTTACACCCACAATTTTTTAAAAAGCGCCTGCGAGAGGAGTCCTTCACTTCAATTGACTGCCAGGTGTTTTCTTTATCATTTCATCTTTAACCCATACAGCGCTAGCCGTTTTCGCACGAATTTATTTTCAGTCAATTGATCTGTTAAAACGCTCACTATGACTAAAAACAGATAAATTTCAATAGAACAAACGGATAATTACGTGGAATATATATTAGTTACTCCAAATACATCAAGAAGTAAACAAAACTCGTCGCATTCTCGCTAAAATAAATCGAAGAATATAAAGAAGCTGAAAAATATTTAATCCACGACTTTGGAAGCAAAATGGCTGCGACCAGTCTTCATATACACCACCAGCACGCACAAAAATAAAAATAAGGCTGACAATTAATGCTGCGTATCGGCATGATCATGACTGATTTTTTTTATATTTCCTTGTGCTCTACTTGACATTTTCATGATCTGTTGCCTATTTTTTTACCTAAAGGTTTGAACTATTTTTTAAAGCAAATATCCACAAGTGTTTCCTTCTAGTTTGATTGGAAATACGAGATAAATTCTTGGACATGTAAACATGCCCAGCGCGTTCATCTGGTTAAGATCGAATCTGATGCACAGATATAAAAAGTAGCACAGATTGTTATTCAGTTCATAAATATTATACAAATTAACAATACATATTTTTAAATATCGTTTAATATAAAGCATATTTTGTTATTTAGAAGGCACTTTACTTTTGGTCCCGCAATTACAACAAATATACACGTCTACTTATTAAAATAAACATCCCCACTAACGAGAGACATGTTCACAGGTGCGTGGGTGGCCACAAATATATTAGCTATTTATTTTAAATTTAGACCAGAACTTTGTTACTTTGTAATAAAAAAAACAACATTACACTTTCCCAAACTTCTACATATCGATGGTGTTTTGGCCAATTGATGTTACCCTCAAAAAATACAAAATTGATTTAATGATTGGATTTCGTTTTAAAGACGACAGAGCAAGTCTCGGTCAAACGACGTAACTTAGAAAAATAAATTGACCACTTTTCGGAGGGGAAACATAATTTTACAATGCTTTAAGGTTTTAAAATGTTGACTGGGCCACTTGATGTAAGCTATTATTACATCGACACTCCCTACGTATAATCTCGTATATGTAAACATTATAATTTACAGGAATGAATTTCAAAGATTTATAACGCAACTCACCATATAATGTTTGCAATAAAAACAGTTTTTACTCTCTCCTGGACAATTTTAATTTTGAGGATTACATACATCAATTGGCCAAAATTCCCTCCCACCCATCCGATCCTAAAAACGGTGCGTAGCGAGAGTGATTACTTAACCACTAGTCCGGACCAGCTGCATCTCTCTATCCCAGTGGCTCTCATGTGCGGCCACCTGGGGATTTTTCTGTCACCACCAACGGTTTTATAGTAATAAATATTGATATTTAAAAAAATAGTACGACATTTGTTTATTGCGTATATATACGGTTCGAAAACGTATTTGTAATGAATGAATATTTTTAATAAAATAGGGATCCTTTTTCAGATATAAATTTATCGAGATCAGTACAGTTATCATCGTTGGGTTAATTTGGGCTGCAGTGTAGTAGTAAGTAATTCGGTCTGTTACGACGATAACCAACGACTTTCATTTTACAATCGTGTAATTGCCATTGACGAGAGATTATCCGTGTATACACATGTCACTTCTGATTTTTTTTTATAAATATGAAAGCATCTGTATATTCTAAATCTGTAAATGACAGGATTGTAAAACAATAGTATACAGTTTTAAAGAAATTATATTTAAACATTTTTTCTGAAAATTTATTATTCCATGCTGACAGCTTACAAATTCAACAATAAAAGAAATTATTCTCCACATTAATTTTTATTTTTACCACCAAGGGCTACTCAATGCTTGACTAAAAAATATTCATATGGCATTAGTATTATCATGGTATTATAACAGCACCTTTTCCATATAGTGGGCCAATCTAACATCGGTGGGCAAACTTATCCAAATTGATGGTAATACTAAAATGTGGACTGTATAATATAAAATTACAATTAAAAACATTGCAATAGTAACGAACGAATGTATTCCTATAAAGCAGTGCCAGCCAAACTATGTGCCGCGGTATATATATATACTAAGTCTTATGCGTGCCACGACAAATGAAGTCAAATTAGAACCGTAAACAAGACAAGTTAAAAACGCACAGCTTAGACGCTTTGGTTTTTCAGATAGGTTTCTGGAAATTAAATAAAAAAAACGAGAGCTGCTAAAGATGGTAGATGACAAATGAGAGGTTACGTGTTTGTTTCATCAAATTAATTTAAATAGGCATTTTGAAATATTTTTTTCAGAAAATCAATTACTTCACTGACAAGAAATTTACCACCTTTGTATATTTACATTATATATGTTTATGAAACAATATTGTGTATGTTTACCTACATTAAGAGTTTCTTTATTCATATGTATTAATAAATGACATTACATTTTTAAGTTATTTTTATTTGGTGTGTCGCGAAACAAATTCTCCTTTCACAGGGTGCCGTGAGGTAATAAAGTTTAACAGACACTGCTATAAAGTATTGATTTCGTGAGTATGCAACACGAAATACATTTTTATTTTCAAAATTCAAATTTTTACTAGAAATGTCCCGGCTGCCACGAAACATTTTTAAAATTAACATAGACCAATTATAAAGTTTGTCACCACAGATAAAAGTATTAAAACGTGGCAGGATAAACAAAATGGATTTAAAATATACGCGAAATATTTTTAATCACTGTAAAAAGTTTCTTCTGTTTTGATAAGGAATAATAAATTTATTTATTTATTAGATTAATAATTTGTAAAACGAACATTTTTTAATTATTTTCCAAAATAAATATATTTTCTTTTCAGTAGAATGTACACATTAATTTAACGCCCGAAGATATTCAATGTGAACAAGGTGAATAATCTGAGGGATTATTAAAATAAAACATTCACATTTTCAATTTAAGACTAGTCACATTGTTATTTCGCTTTTTGTGTTACTAAACAGTGTGAGCCATATTTTTTTATATGAGAGTCATCTGCTGTCTAAACTCATCATTGAAAAATATTTATCGCATGTTAATTACTGAAAGTAATATAAATAAAAGTTTGGGGCATTTTATCGTTGATCGGGTATTATAGCCAAGCGAAGGACTTACAAATTGATTCAACAAGTAATTTTGAGGGGTAAGTCAAATTTGAAATATTTTTAAGTAGGGGGAAAGCATTTTTTACTGATTTGAAGACTCTTATTTATTTCCAAAAAGTCATTTTAGTTTTTCATCATTTTTTAAGCTTTATTAAACGTCAAAATCAAAAAGTATTTACAAGAGGCCGTTCTTGAAGTTTTGCAGAAGAAAAAGACAACTTCAATAATTAACAAACCAGACAGGATTTTTTATTTCTACCGGTAGGTTTTCTACTTTCCATGGATTTCATGAACTGTCGAATTGGAGCCCTGTTCATAAACGAATCAGTAATAAAATGAACAAAAAATATTTATAGGGATACCATAGTGTCCGCTGGCGTAACAGTGCATTGCATGTATGAACGAAGTACTGTGACAGTAATATCAAATAATATTGGTTAGAATTTTTTTTTTCAGTGTTGGTTAGAATAATTATCTATTGAAATTAACATGAATATAATTCCACCCAGGGCCTTTTTTTTAGAAAATGTGCCGGAACTCACTTCTTGTCAATCTTTTTACGAATGAAATTTATATTCAAATATCATTTAAATAAAATTTAAATGATATTTGAATATAAAAATGACATATTATGTGGTTTTCTAGCTCCTCAATTGACTAAATCCAAATTTTATTGCTCTCGTTCATTTACAAAATAATTTTGATGTGTTTAAGGGGGTATATCTAAATAAAAAATTCTTGAATGTGGCCTTATAAAAATCGCTCAACTCTTGCAATAATCTACACAGGTCTTGATCTTTTCGATAACATTGTGGCATGAATAAAAACCAACCTAACTTGAAGTGTGCACCACAAACAATTATTGTACCTATGTAAGTGGTTGATAAATCGATCAATGCGGCTACAGCTTGAAGGATTTGTGGATAACATTATCATATTATTGGCGGTTGTATTGTGTGTTACAGAAAAATCTATTTACATAATTATTCAATTTGCATTTTTTATCGATTTGCAGTATTTTTTTCACAAATAAATTGTGATAAGGTACTTTTTTAACATTCTATGGTCAAGCGGAGAGTCTATAACCTCAAATTAACAATTGGCATGATCGACTTGTAATTTTTTTAAAACATGGTGCTAGGTCTTTTTGTTTGTATTTCATTTTAAATATAGAATTATGTCTTGGTTATATTTTATTTTTGCACAAAACATTTGGGATCGGATAATTTTTCGAAATACCGGCAGAGAAACGGTATTTTTTGTTAATTTTGATAACAATGCTGATAAATGTGCTTCTTTTTATAAAAATAATGTCTTTACACCAAGAATTGACAGTTAAAACCATATAAGCATTAAATTTAAATTAATGTATTTAGAAAAATAGTATTTTCATTACAGTTAATAATTACAAATGCGCTATATATACATTTTAATTTCGTCTGATGAATTCGATGAGGATTTTTGTCTCGATTGTTTTTCATGTCAGGCAAGATCAGCAGTTTCCAAACTAGGGGGTGCGGCGTACCTGTATTCGTATATTAAATTTGCGACATACTGAAACCATTTTCTTCAGATGTGTTTAATCTCTAGTCACAACTCCTCCCAAACGGCGTACACTTGAGACGTGAAATTTTCATACGTCATTCTGACTGCAATTGTTAGCGCCATTTTCAACATTTAACTTTTAACCTAAAACTGAAAACGCGATATTGTTGACGTCTAAAATGACGAATAAAAAAATCAACAAACGCTAACCCCTAGCAACCGCTCCGTACCAAATATTCCGTGATTGTCAACGTTCCAACGCTAGGCAACTATACATAATTTATAGTATAGACGTCACAAATAATAATTACTCATTTCAATTGAATCGCAAAGTTTGTAAAAATCAAAAAGATTGAGCCGAAAATGATCCATCACCGGCGTAAATGAAGTTGCCATCATCTATGCTAGAAATGAAATTAAAATTCGTGATATTGTCTTTGTAATAGTGTTTAATGCCGTTCTACACTGTGCATTTTAGAAACTCATTCAACGAGTTTCAAAGATCTCTGATCCGTTGACGGAATTGAACGTGACCCGTATCGTGAGGTGTGCCTGGCATTAGGACTACTCGACAATGACAATCAATAGAAGAAAACTGTACGTTGGGATTCACCATTCAAAAAATTAACACTGCATTTTGTGAACGTTCCAACCCAAAAACTGCTTTGGGAGAATAATAAGGACTGCATGTATGAAGATATATTATTTGAAATATCTTCTGTCAAAGAAATCCTCATGTTACCTTAAACTGTACCGATGCTATCTATAACGAGGTACGCATCAAGAGTGAAGGTGGGGAAATTTTTATCTTTTATTATTGCAATTTTCAACATTGAATATTATTATCAATTGATGGACTATATTATTATACAACAGGTTCAGTCCATGGTGATATTTTCAACATTCAACCAAATTTCGACATTAGCTAGCTAACGTCTAAATGGCCTAATATAAGCGTTCTCTATCTTGGGCGAAGCCGGGTAAAACTAGTATTATATAAAACAAGGCGGGTGCCAAGATTCCCTTACTAAATAAGAGTCACAGTTACATATTATAGAGAGATGGAAGTACTGCTCTAGACCAACACGAATATTTTTTTTTTAAATCATACGTCAATATTTCAATCAGTTCTGAAAACTCATACAGGTAATTCAGTATACACGATGGGAAGGGAAAGGATTAAATGCTTTGAAATAAAAACTCATGTCACAGTTTTTGGGTCACATATTAATAATATCCAAAATGTGCAAGTCAAACAATAATTAAGCCAGTCAAAATCTATTTTTGATATCAGGTTAGTAAAAAAATTCACAAGTAAACCTGCTAGAAATGTGACAAGTCATAATTACTAAATATTTAAAAATGAGCTTCAAAATATATTTTATTGTGTATACATAAATTAGTTGTCAGTTATGAAAAATATACCACTGAACAATGTAACTGCAGTAACTAAAGATACCTCCCGACCTACAATATTGCATGATAAAAAATTTAATACTATTTTTACCATAGACTGTTTATTATAAAAATACACAATTCTTTATATATTGTATGATTTTGAATAGTCAATTCAATGCGCAGCCCTCTCAATCATTAGTGACAGTTATTCCAAACAACAATCATGCTGATTGTCTTGATCAAATTTTGAGTCATAATTGACATGCAATACTCAGTCATCATCAAACGTGAAATTGTATTTAGGACTGGCACTATGTTTGCAAATTTTTCCTTCAATTAGACACTGCACTACCCATATAGTTGACACCAGAGGGATATTGTCCAAGATCGCTTTGTTTTGCACCTCGTGAGGGCAATCACTCTCCGTAACAACGACAAGCCCCCCGTCAAGCTCCAAGCTGTCGTCGTTGATAATCCTGGTGTTGGCGCCCGCCAATGTGCAAACTCTGTCCCAGAATTTGGTGAAATTGTCATTGTCGCTGCAAAGCAATATTAATTTTTCTCGGAATGGTGTTGCGCTGATTCTTTCGTATGAACAAGTCTGCAAATAAAGAATCAATTGTGAAAAAATATTAACATATCATGCGAGGGAAAGGTATTGATAACTGTTTCGGCAATTCGGTGGTAGTCATATAAGCCCGTGCTTACCAAACTGTGGGCCGCAGCCCTTCGGGGAGCCGCAAAATGTTCCACTAATACTTAATTATACAAATTTGAATTGTTGAGATTTTGTACATTTCTATGTATTTCATCACTAACGACCCGGGTTTCACTTTTCGGCATCTTCAGGTATTCGACTACACAAATGAAATTGAACTGACAGACAGTAAACAGTTAAAATCACTTATATACAAGATAAAATACTAAATTTTATCACTAAGTCTAGGAACTAGAATGAATACACCTGGATTGATCACAGTAACTTCCAACCCTAGTTGTGAAAACAAACGCAATATGGGTGGAATGGAGGGTATTAAAATGCGATTCGAAGAACTACCTACTTATTCCAAAATAATGGGCCCTGTCAGGGTGACCATGAAATGATATATTAATATGGGAATTTCATTATTTTGATTGTTAATTTATTTTTACTTTTTACAAACTCATCTAACGTAAAGGATACAATAAAGGGGAGTTTGGAAGCTTGAGTAGATCGTTCAAAATTTGTAAGGAATTTTACTGGGCTCTACTGATTTCCAAGATTTCTTAATAAAATAATTTATGATCCCCCATGTTTTGGTGCAACATTTAAACATACATGAAAATTTAAAAAATCTCAACAATTCAAATTTGATATTGAAATTCCATCAAGCACCCTCAGTCGATATCTTAAATTATTTAATTATGCATCACAAATGTTTATATTCTTTATATAAGAACATATTATTCGTGATTTTATTAAAATTTTATCTTTCGGTGTTTGTATAAGTAAGTATACTAGATGTAATGTCAAATAAAGCTTTTGATAACTAAATAGATTTAATTTTCGGAATAGAGGGGCGTGGCTTATTTTTTGCAAATTTAGAGGGCCGTGGAGTGTAAAAATTTGAGAAGCACTGATACACTGGACCGATATTTATATCGTTTATGTAGTGTGGTCATTATCGTCATCATATCATTTAAACAAATAAATTATTTTTAAAAAAAATTACCCTCCAATTTATAAAGCGGCTCCTCTCGATTGACCACCCGGCAGGAAGCGCATCTTCATTCATGTTGACAAGCTGTCTATCCAAACAGCTCCTGACAACCCAATGATGTGACAGTGATTTGATGTCGGCACTTAGGCATTGGATATACTTGGCAGTCAAGCACGGTCTGGGTGCTATGAGTTTGCAAACGCTGTATTTATTTTTAGGCACATCCTCAAAATGGCTGTGCACTGTTCCTCCGCCCATTTCAAGCTGTTCTTTGAGTCTCTCTTTGTGGAAAGGTATCGTCGTGAAAGGGTTGTCTTCCTTTTCGGTGTTGGGCGAAGAAGAGTTGTACTGGGAGTCATTGTCGCTCCACAATGGTGACTTCGTCTTATCCTATAGTTGGAAAATAATTCAATATTACTAAGAAGATAATTCGTAATATTTTAAATGAACTCTGCTTTCATTTTTATGGTCTTAACTGTCAATTCTTGGTGGAGAGGCATTAATAATATTTAAAAAAATAAAACGCAATTCATTTTGCACCATATTCACAATAACGAGCAGTTTCGCTCATTGCAAGCATTATCAGCTGATTAAATATAAATCTTCACAGGTTTTTCAATAATATTAACACCCACAAAGAACAAAGAAGCAAATTGCATGAAAAAATGTCGATCAAAAATGAATAGAAAATGAAATTAATAAAAACCTTAATAGAAATCTCTACTATAAAATGACCAAAAATGAGTTGCTGTTCCGTTTGTTGGAGGTGTCGATATATATATATATGAATCCAAGAGTAATTAAGTTATATGTTGGCCAACTTGTACATTTCTGTGCAACCTAAAATACTGATATCCTATATAGTTTTTTTTTTTATATGTAAAACACAATTTTTTTGTACTACTTCCACACGTTTATAATGATCAGGGCCGGTTTCAATTGTCACGAGCATTATCAACTGATAAAAACACAATCAATACAGGTATATTTATATAATATTGAATGTTTACAATTACAAGGTATATGAAAGGGTTGGTCCATGAATTACAGGTAATTAAACAAAATAAATATAAAGGAAATTAAATAATCTACAATTAAAATGTTAAAGACCTCTTATAAATCAATAAATACTAATCTGAAATCAAAAATAAAGCTACGTTAAAAATCCATAAGCTGAGCAAAATTTTGAGAGAGCGGATGTGTTAATATTCATTAAGCAAAATAGCAGATTGGGATATTTTTAAAAAGAAATTAGTGAACCATTTAAAACAACGAAATATTAAGTATATAAATAACATTCGGCGTCCGTGGTGTAGTTGGTAGCGTCGCTGGCTACGGTTACGGATGTCAATTCCTGGTACGGACGGTTTTCATAGATTGATCTTTTAATCGATTTATGGATTTCTGTTTGTAGTTCTTCCTCCCTCCCACCCATCCCATCCTCATGGGCCGTAGCGAAAGCGATTAGCTAACCACTAGTCCTGTCCTAGCCCTATCCTTCTATCCCTCCCCTCTTCGAAAAAAGAGAGGTTGAGCAACTGAGTAACAAGCAGTTCTCGTAGAAAAATTCTGTTAAGATACCTCCATTAGGAGACCTTATGCTCCACATTGGGAGCGGACATGGAAAAAAAAAATAACATTAACACTAAAACACTTTTTAAATATAATGCCTTTCCACCAAGAATTGACAGTTAACACCTTAAAAGTCCTATACAGTTCTTATCTACATCAGTTACCCTATTACCAAGCTTTTTTGGGAACAAGCTTCAAAAATATTGCAATATTGAAAAAGTGCTTACACAAGCAGACTTGGACCTCAGTTTTGGCACATCAGTGCAGGTTAGCAAAAAGTGAAGACCGCTAAAGATGAGAGAGCCACCGTCAGGAATGGGACCTAGCCTCGATACAGTATCGTTATCATTCTCAAACTTCATCACCTTAGAAGACTTCTTTCCGATATTCTGCTTTGACATGCCTTTAATCTGAAGAGGGATGGCTACAAAAAAACACAAATAAGTTTTTTTTAATGATACTAAATATTTCACTAATTATTAAAATACACATATCGATAGTATTAATGTAAGGGTTATAAATAATTGCACTTTGTGTTAGATAGTATTCACTTGGTACACTTGAACTTTTATTTCGATAGTTTGCACTTTGAATAAGATAGTATTATATAATTTAAGACATCGACTGAGGGTGCTTGATGGAATTTCAATATTAAATTTGGATTATTGAGATTTTGTACAAATCTTGTACAAATTTTGTATCAAATACATGGAAGTGTACAAAATCTCAATAATCCAAATTTAAGATAGTATTAATTTAGTGTGTAATGAATATTTCTTCAATGTTAAAATATATGTTTACTATGTGGAATCACTTTATTTTTAGTGAAAGAATTTGTTTTATGTGGAATTTATTTGTTACAAGTGAAAACTATTTTTATGAAAGTGAATATGATCTAAACAAAAGTGCATTTAATTGTAAGCCTTAATGTAATACCTTTAACACCTTCAATTTTGCGTGGAGTCTTTTGAACCTCAGGTTGCACACCACTGACTTCTTCAAGAGCTGTACTTGATGCTCGACTAGCCACGTCTCCCCCTTCACTGCTTTCACTCTCTTGACGCCGCTTGCGTTGCAGCACCGGGTTTTCTTTCCGATTTGCTCTCCCACGGGTTCCTGCACACAATATAATATGTGTAAACTGGACTTATTATTGGTTAAAAGTACTAGCCATTATTAACATTGTCAGACTCTGTGATCTAGCGGTAAGAGACCCTAGCGATTCGGTGGGTCTGGGTTCAAATTCTCGGCAAGATCAATATCAAATTATGGAATTTTTCAATTTAAATACGAGATCTTGGACACGGTTCTTTGTGATTTTCCGTGGCTTCTATAATTCTCATTTGTGTTTACATCAAGACATGATCACATTGCCAAAGATATCTAGCACCTTGGCTGTAATGTGAATGTTAAAAATATTACAGTAGCGATTCTTAAAATAAAAAATAAGCTACGGGATTCAATGTCAAATTATATTGTAAGACGACAAACCAGAAGTGGAGGCCTTTGGACTGGAAGGTGACGAATTCAATCCCCTTCTCACTGGGGTGTTCCCTTTGTCTCGGGTTCGAGCACTTCTCGGCCCCTGGATTATATTTTCCAGATCCAATTCTCTGTTTCCGCGTCTGCGAGGCGTGGTGGGAGTCGAATGTGGGGACTTGGGTGTTACACTTTCCTTTATTATCCGTGCTTGATCTTCTGTCAAACATATATCTGACGCAGCGACACTAATTGTACTGTGCCTAAATAAATCACAATGAATAAAAATGGCTAAATTAATTCTTTTTAAATGACAACGTGCTTCAATTCAATATTTCCATAATTTAAGATATCGACTGAGGTTGCTTGATGGAATTTCAATATCTAAGTTGAATTTTGAGATTTCGTACATTTCTATGTATTTCGTCACTAACTCTGCCTAACCGTCCTAATGCCTTTCGGCATCTTCAGGCATTCGAGCACACGAATGAGCTCAAACTGACAGACAGTAAACAATTTACATTGATTAAATACAAGATAAAATACGACAAATTCTTATCACTAAATCTAGGAACTACACTGATACCTGAGGTCATTGTTGTGATCATTGAACTGACATTGGGGGTCATTGTTAACTATATGAATATTTTTAATAATTGCTAACAAGCATATGCACTTCACAATGCATTAATTAAAGCCAAAAAGACACAAAAAAAAAGTTAACCGAATTTACTCTTTAAAATCGAAAAAAATCCTCAACCGTTAAGAGAGAGAAATAATAGAATTCATCCTAATCAGCAGCCCTATTTTCAAATTTATTAGTGTCCTAACACTTACAGTGCCCAATCAGTAAAGCTCAACACCTTTACACCAAATGTAATGATTTTTGTATATATTCCATACATGTTGATACAAAACAAAGCCGATATTGTAATACAGGAAGGAGGTCAGTGATAACATAACTTTTGTCACAAGAGCTAAATGAGTAAGACTTCTTTCACGAAATATACATATAATTTATTTTACATACTTGAAATCAATCAAAATCATCACGCTCAACGGTAATGGTGTTGAGCCTTACTTACCGTAGTTAAGGATAATATTTAAAATGATCTTTACCTGTCAGTGGTGCATTTATATCTGATGCCTCCAGCTTCATTCTCTTCCACAGACAGTACCAAACTCGGTTCGTAGTTTTGATCATCATCCACTGCAGCATAAACTGACTGACCAGTCACCGGTAGTTCCCTGGCATCACCGAAAATGATGAAGTCATCTAAGAGGGGTTTGCTATGCCCGTCGTCGAATTCAATCAAGTACTTATTCAGGTCAAGGGTTCGCTTGACTTTCCCTGAATAGTATTTTTTATCAACCCATCTGGCAAAGACCAGGGTTCCTTCGGGATGTGTACCGAATTCTGGTTTTACTGCAGCATCTAGAGATGGGACCACAGTAGAGAGAACTGCAGGTGATACAGAATTAACTTTTCTGTCTCTTATTTTTGATACGGAAGCGGGAGAGATTGCTGTAGCGAATGTCGTGTCCGTATCTATTTCCCTTTTGGAAAGACAGCACCTTTCAGGATCGGTGGGAATCATTTCAGGGGAATGAATGGCTTCTTGTACATCACGCTCCTCATCGGTGATAGGGAGAACAGTTTTCTTTGTTTTACCTGGTGGCGGACGTTTACCCCGTGTTTGAGTTTTCTTTTTTGAACTTTTTGGCTTAACAGGATGGCCTTCCTCAGCTTCATCGACTGCCCCATTGTCAAGATCAATATTTTTCTTTTGATTCTCCAATGATTCGTCAACGATTTGAGAATGTGCTGAGTCATCGCCGGGCGACGCGTCAGTCAAACCGGAAAGGATTTCATCTACCCTTCTCCGGAGAGCTTGCCAGCCTTTCACGGGGACGGGTCGAGTGCCAGAAAATATTTTGCGTGGCCTCTGCGGGATAGCGAAAGTTCCGTCGCTGGTTCGCGATGAAGAGGAAGTGGAGCTAGTGACAGACATGAATGAGGATCGGGGCTGAGCGGGTAGATGCAGCAGTCCACCACTGGTGACGCTAGACGGCGAAGTCACCTTGGAACCGTCAGCCAGATACGGATCGACTGCCAATCGTTTGGATAACCTCTGATACTCTTTGCATACGTCTCCACCGAGATCGGTATCAGTCTTGACAACAAACAGGGAGAGGAATTCATTATTTTCATCACAGTATATTTGCACATCAAACGATGGCACCGTGCTGCTCGTGTTGGCAAAGTAGGAAGCATTGGAATGACCATTACGAAGAGGTGAGACCGATGAGTCAGCTCGATGAAGACTGGAATCAGACTTGGGTGTCAGAGATCTCTTCGATCGGGAGAACGGAGGCTTGTTGTAGTCAAAAGTAGGTGTGCTGTCACTCTCACTGTCGCTCACATGAATTCCGTGTCGCTTCATAGTTTTAAAGAGCATACTCTGAGTGAAAGGTTCAGGTGTAGACGACGTGTGGCCGTGGCCATTGGATAGGTAGGATTCACTTTTCTTGGTGAGCAACGCGGGCTTTCCAGTCTCCAAAGGCGACACGGTACTGTCGTGATCTGTCGCAATGCCGCCGGAGGATACCCGCTTCAACAGGCCGTAGCTATCAGACAAACTATGAGAATTACCTACATCATTCGAGTGGGAGAATGGTTCGTCGAGGAGCCCAGCACGTCTAGCAGATATCTCAGGATCTGGTTTTTCTTCTAATAACTTAGTATTTTCATGTACGTTGTCTGTTTTTAAAACTTCATCACTTACAATTTCACTGTTTTCACTAGGCGTGGGTGAAAAATGTAAATGAACATTTTGAGAATCGCTTATAAAGTTCTGCGAGTCACTACTGGAATTGAGACGTACAGCCTTTGGTGTGTCCGAACTTACATCTTCATAAACGGTTGCGCTCGCCTGTACACTTTTCGTTTCTTCATTGGGCGCTTTAAGTGTATCTAAACTATCAGATTCAATCACGGGAGGAAGTGAATCTTTCAATATGAGAGCTGCAGTTCTATAAAATTCATGAGGTGATCTAACCCCGGATGTTTGAAGATTCTTCCTTTCAGTTTCTATGTCAGCGCTGAGGCATCTTTTGAGTCTCTTGCCGGGCTTGATAATATTATCATCACCTGAAGGTGTACAACTATTACTTCGTTTAGCAACTAATCTAGGACTTGATCTCAATGCACTCACCAAAGGACTTTCACATTTCCTTATTTCTGCGGGAGTCCCAGGGCGAGAGTCGGTATCCTTTACCTTTGTTATTGAATTTTTTGGAGCCCCAGGAATGATGCTTTGATCGACATCAGTAATAGACTCCAAGTTCAATGATTGAGTTGTTTCGGAATCAACATTTTCAGTACAACTATCAGTTTCATTAGGTTTCATTCTTTTTACAGAAATTGGTGAGGGGGCCCCACGTTTACCTATTTTATAACAAATTTCCATAAATAAATTGGTTTGAATATACAGTAATATACACTGCAAATTTGAACTACAACAATAGACCGAATGGTCAAAACAGGGGTCTCCATACGGCCTACAGTAGCTGGCCAGACATGCCCGGTATCTGGCTCGCCATAGTTTTTCCACACAGGTAAGTAGTGCCCAAAGCGGAAAAAAAGCCACGAGCCAATTTATGCAACTGATCAAACAAATCTTTTGTCGAAAGGACTTAATATGAGTATATAAATCAGGCAGAAGTTTTTCTTCTTGTCGGCTATCGACTCTCCGCCGCAATGAAATTTCCTTGGCCCGTAAGTACTAACCGAAATATGCGCGTAATTCAAAACTACAGTATGTTGGTATGATGAGCTGGCTAGGTCTTGGCCCTTGGGACTTAGTAGAGGAGGCAGTGTGGCCTTTAGACTAAAAAGATTAGAGACCTCCAACTTAGAACAGTAGTAGAAAAAATGATGAATAAAAGATAATTTATGTTGGCACATCAAATTAAAAATTAATAACTAACTAAATTTATTACCATTTGATGAATCTGACAGAGTAATTATTTCAATTTTATCACTCATTGATTCTGTTCCACTCTCTAAAACCACCATGGGAACAATTCCTTTTACTATCTCCACCTGAAATAAATTATTTGAATGTATAAACTTGGCATGTCTAAATGTCTAATGATAGTGATGTCTAAATGATGTCTAATGATAGTGGTGTCTAAAAGTTGTCTATGTCTAATGATAGAAAATTTTTACCTATTTAGAAAAAACCAAAAGATAATTTCATTCATAAAATTGCAGTAATCAATTACATAAATATAACAAACAATCACGATAAAAGGTTGACATAGCATCGGAAAAAATAAATTATAATATATTTGCTACCATTTCTGGTAAATATTGGACACTCGGGAATTGACCTAAAATGATATTTTTCACTGAAAACTACACAAAATGATGTGTTAAGTTAGGTTTGGTTTGGGTTGGGTTGGTTTGTTCCACCTTAAAATATTTCATTTTGCATACATTTTGAAGTGATCGCAATCAGTCATGTTGCTACCATTATTCCTTTCATACAAAATGCGTAATTTGGTTTCGTATGTTGGTACTTCCGACATGAAAGTTTGAGACTGATCATCGTTAAACCTATATTCCAACGTTTCCTTTCGTCATTTACAAATATTTTCCATATATTTAGATTCATAGAAGATTATTCCACCCTAAAACATTTCATTTTGTGTAGTTTTCGGTGAAAAATATCATTTTTAGGCCAAGTCCTGAGTATCTGTAATTTACCCCATTTTATTAAGTTTAATAAATATGAATACAGCTGTTCTAAGTATATATTGTGTTTGTATTCAGCTAATATTAATTAAATAATACTATTTATTCCTGCATATCTTTTTTGTACAAATTGGTCAAATCCTACTGCCTTCTTAGGTATAAGGAATCCAGTTAGCCAAAGAATAGTAAGACGGTAACTCAATAGGAGGGAATAAAGGGGAATGCCGAATACATTCTCCAAATATGTGACTGAAGGAGTGGACGGCTAATGGAAGGCAGCAGAGGAGACCAAATGTCGACTCTAAGAACGAACCTATAAATCTAACCAGCCAATGTCAAAATCTATGACTTACTTCATTTGAGCTTATTTCTTTTTCAGGAGAGAGAGGTTTCATTTGCCCCGATAGAATATATTCAGTTTCTTGAGAAAATATTGAGTCAGTATCTTTCAAATCTTGTGAATCTTCAGCGTCTTGAGTATTGGGACTTCTAACCTCACAATAAGTATTTTGACTATCTTGTTCTAAAACAAAGCGTAAGTGTTTAATAGTGAATTTCTGGTATAATTTCAAACTGAAAACACTATTCATATGATACAAAGTAGAAAAATTGATGGGATCAAATACATACCGCTTTCAACAGGCTCCGAGCTTTCTATTGTGACAGTTGGCTTTGCTTCATTCTCCGATTTTGATGGTTCACTTGAATTACTGTCTTTCGATTCCATATCAAATATTATTTTTCACCACGGAAAATTAGCACGCCTACCGAAGCGATATTATATATTTTTAGAACAAAATGAAAACAATAACATGTTTCCCGGCAAAAAAAAAGTACGATGACAGATAATCGGAAATTCACGGCTGGCGGCAATGGTGAATAATAGTTTATAAACAGTAACTAACTGGACTCACGTATCATTAACGCCACCATAAGATAAATACAATGGGGTTCACTTTATTGTAACTTAAGTAAACAGTAAACATAATAAAGCGAACTCGACATTAGTATCTGGGTAAGAGAAGTGTGATGTCAAACTATTGTCTATTTTACACGTCTATGGCCGTTAGCACTATACACGAAACAGCCGTGTGTACAGAATACTTGCACATAAAGGTTACACGGTCCACTGAAAATTATTTATTTAGTTAATGAAAAAAATACCTAGGTACCCTTTTGGAGAATCTTTAAATTAACAATTTTTAAATAAATCTATTTGATATAATTTAAGACATCGACTGAGGGTGCTTGATGGAATTTCAATATCAAATTTGGATTATTGAGATTTTGTACACTTCCATGTATTTTGTTACTAACGACCCGGTTTTTGCCTTTCGGCATCTTCAGGCATTCGAGCACATGAATGGACTCGGTCAGTTCGAGTCCGAGGTCCAAGATAAATGGTTCTCATGTGCGACCACCAGAGGATTTTTCTGTGGCCACCAATGGTTCTATAGTAATAAAAATTGATATTAAAAAAATGAGTAATATAAAATAAATACGACATTTGATTATTCGTATTGCGTACGTATGCGGTTCGAAAACACTTTTGTAATGAATGAATATAATTTTAATAAAATAGGTATCCTTTTTTCAAATAAAAAATTGGGATCAGTATGGTAACCCCAGCGGGTTAATTTGTGCTGCAGTGCATTAAGTAATTCGGTCTGTTGTACGATAAACAACGCTGTTTATCTTGCAATCGTGTAACAATCATTGACGAGAGATTTTCCAAATACATAAAGTGAAACAGTGATTACCTTCTGATTTTTTTTATTAATATGAAAGCATCTATATATTATGATATTCTTTATTTTTCTTATTTTAAAGGGAATTTGATACAATCCTCGAGATAAAATGGATATAAGAAATTATCTATAAATAATCATTCAGAAGGATGAAAGTGTAAAAATCTAATGAATAATAGATTTTTAGACATATTTGAAAAACAAACCTGCAGGACTTTATAGTATTAATATTAAATATAACATTTGAAAATATGGATTGTAAAAATATTTACATATTTTTAAATAAATTATATTAATACACAATTTTTTTGCCTGCGGCGCACTTCTGTCGTGGTTGTTTATTATGAAAAAAATTCAAGTAGGTAATGAGTCCCTTTTTAAGGAAATGCATCGGCCTAATATTTTAAATCACAATTGAAAAATTTGGTGCGACCACGAGACATTCTCAAAAGATTACTGATTTTCATTATGCGGCCACGAAGAAATTTTCGCTTAGAACTACTGGTCTAGATTCTAAATACAATCCGATCGAACTGTTTACCAGATTTTACTATTATTTCAAGCAAAGCACTGAAGAAAGAAGATCTCGGAACATGGAGAGAATATTGTGAAAATAAAAATAGTCACATTAATTAAATGCATGGACATTATTGACAGTTTTTTTACTGGTACAGTCTCTATTAACGGTGAAAAGATTCGTAATAGACAAGAAAATAAAGATGGACATTCACTGTCCAAATATAATAAGATCTGTATCTCGCTGATAATATGATTTCTCTTTACCATGGTCATCTAGGAGCTCACAGCTGGTATCTAGCAATTTACGGACAAATTTTACATTTTATATTATGTATGAACAACGCCTGGTTGAACGAATACTGGAGGAAACACCTGAAATAGTAAACAATTCTATTGAAGGAGTTCAGGCTGACATTGGCAAATCAGTTTTTAGACCTTTTAGCTCTGAATACTACTAAAAAAACGACCCTATTTTTCTTCCAATTCTCCTTTTATATGCAGTACACCAACTCCATCGAAAAGGATACAGTTACAACCGAAACCTGATGCAGCTGTCAGGTTTGATAAAACTGACCATGTTTCTGTAAATGCAAAAAAATGAGGTGATACGCTTTCTGTATACTACACAGATCGTGTCAGTGTATTCGTATATATGGATCCAGTGATCCTAAATCCTAGATCTAGAGTGCAAAGTTATACGGCGTGTACTCTACCAACCACCGTGTTATCAGTCGGCTCTCTCAACAACTGCACGTCGAATTTCTGATAGTTGAATTATAAATGTTTTTATTGTTTCAAAAATATTAGTATTCATACGGCTTTGAAAAGGCAACATACAGGCATTTTGGTATTACATTATAATTAATATTTAATGGCAGTTGTCTAACAAACCTTGAACCTGAGAGGGCTTTTTATTTGTAAGAAGGATCCAATCAAGACTGACAGATTCCAGCATTGATAAACTAGCCTTATCTATATATGTAAAAATGGATGTTTGTTTGTTTGTTTGTCCTCTGTGCGTTCCTTTACCATCCATCCGATTTCTATGAAACTTTGGTGAGTTTTTGTGCATACACCCGTGAAGGTTTCTGAAAAAAAAATCTAAAATAAAAAAAATCAAATACGTACAACTAGTGCCATCTCTGAACCAGACGGAACACAAAAAAATTGAAATATTGAAACAATAACATATATTGTTTGAAAAGTATAAATGAATTACTATATTACAAAAAATCGGGCTTTTTTCGCTGAGAAAAATAAATCTGGGGTTCGGGTTGGGTTCGGGTAACAAGTGTAATATTGAGTCTCGAGCTCGGGCTGGGCCTGGCTGGGTCTGAAGATGACAGGCTCAGACCGGGTAATTTTATGAAATTTCAGCCCGTGCATTTCTCTAATCCAAAAGCACTTCAATAAACAGAATTAAAACACAACCCTTTCTTTCTTTGAGTAGCATTGCAACGCATGCCGGGTACTCACTAGTTAAATATAAATTGTTAACATTGTTATTCCACTGGCTTTATCACTAACGTGGCGCATTTCGCTTCTTTAAGAAGAAGGTTCATACTAATCATATCGCAACGTTATTTATTTCAAAGCTAAACAATGATTCTAATTTTTAAATTAAAAATAAAGGGTAGGGTGGGTTTTATTCCATTCAACTGGACGTGAGGAGGGGGGTAAGACATAAACACTGATCGACTAATTACTGATTAACATAACAATACTAATTACAAATCAATTACTAGTGTTTGGAGGTGAAAATCCCAAAGCAAGTAAATTTAATAGTGGTGAACCACCTGTTCTATTTCGAATGTTAATAACTGTTACATAATGGTTTTATTAATTTCTAAAAACCCTAAGCTATTCATTTTAGTAACTTTTTTATTTACTCGATGGAATATTTCTACAATCATTTTCAATTAAACGATTCGGCAAACTCTGAAAAATGTTACTTTTGAGACATCTTATATGTTCTTTAATTCTAATATTAAAGTTTCCCGAATCCATAGAAAATATTAGCCTTTTTAAGGTCATCGAATTCGAAGAAACAATAGATTAATGTTATTTATGAAAATCAAGCTTTTGTATTTATAATACAGATTTTTTTAAATATCGGTTTTCGTTTATTCATCCGGTGCTGCGATTACAATTATTATTGTTTTTTCTCATTGTCTTCCATGTATGAAATACCGATATCGTTATTTTCAATACCGGTATTGAAACATTTGTCCGATTTTGTAAACCCTAACTTTGACATGCTTCATAGTTAATATTTTGATAATATTATTTTAATTTTAGATGTCATAATAAAGCAGTTATTTTATTAGGAAGGACAGTTATTTATTTTTACCTGTATAGAAACCGGCTCAAATCAGTTTATGTTTGTCAGACGTGAGAGTCTATATAAGTTTTGTTAGCATCCGCTATGCACCAATGTTAACAAATCCAGTGGTGGTATTGTTTGACACTAATCGTACGTTTTGTGAATTGCATTGGAAAAATGTCTTTAATTACGCCTAGAGCCGGTCGACTTTTAAAAGCTATGACTTCGTACCAAAACAACTACAAGAGATGGGACACTCTTAATGTTTTAAATAGGGTATTTTTAAATTATAAATAATAAAAAGTTAAAAAAGAATGTGATTAAATGGATTTGTTCAATTATTTATATGTGAAGTGGTCGTATAACAATGGATTAAGTGATTTTAATAATCATACAGCATCGATCTGATTTGATTTTTTATTTTAGATATATATAAAATACAGAATTAAACGTAAAAGTAAAGTGACCATGACTAAGAACTGTGTTTTTTTTATAATTACATGTTTGAGTCGCTTAGTCGCTAAACACGTTCCCGAATGTTTTTCAATAAAATAAGTTAAATGTACGTTTGTGCTCTATCGACAGATCCATCAATATTTACAGTTAAAAGTCTAAAATTTCTTCCTGTTTCGTCCCCTGTTCAAAATTCAAAATTCCACACAGTCAACACACTTCGTAAAAACAAAGAATATTTTATTTTTCTTAAATTACTTAAATTATACTTAAAACTATCTTTTGTGTATCGGAGCGTGTTTATCGACTCAGCGACTCATATAATATATTAGTTTTGCAACCGAAACATCGCGGAAAAGGGCGTTTTTAAAAAATGAGCAGTCTCAAAGCTTGCCAACTTTTTCTGTATTCTGTAATTTTCGCAAGAAGCACTTTTGGTTTTTTATTGATTTTTTAAATGACTTGAATATTTGAAAGACAAAATAACACGGCTCTTGATTTCAATGACTTATACTAAAACAATATATTTTTTCGTACTATTTACGAATAAAAAAATATTTGAAAACACAATTTGTGAAGTTTTTTAAATAATCGACCGCTCTATTTCGAAAATTTAAGTTTATAAACTGTGTAAGACATTACCAACAAATTAATACGAAAATAAATTGAAGAGAAAAACCTCCTAACAACAGTAAATAAATTAAATGTGGTTTGACAACTGGCCAATTTTGAAACGGATGAACTTGAATTGAGATTTTTATTCGATCGGAAGCAAGGCAGCCAGTAATTAATACCTTGATTTTTTTAAATGTTTTAGCTCAAATCACATTTACACTTATAACAATACTATATCGTCGCTGTTGTAGAAGAAAACACTAAATCTAAAAAAATGACGTATTGAATTTGTTATACCAAATGTTCTTTATTTCGAACTTTACCGTACGGAAGAACACACTTATTTTTATAAATTATACTTTTACTTAAGAACAGATTTGTACAAACAAACAAAATTAAAAAGGTATAGCATTTCAAACATTTTAAAAACTTCAACGTCCAATTACTCTGAAAAGTAGTATTTTTCAGATAGTGTCTTCTTCCAGAACAACGACGGTACACATTGCTGAAATTTGGTTTGACAATAAACAAAACCTATAAACGGCAAATAAATTTTAAGTTCTCTGTTACTATCACCTTATTTATAATAAGTGTTTTATTTGCTCACAAATTTTGTACTCAGAAATTTGAAACCATATTAGTAAACTCAATAAAAATTCATTTTTAAGGTGTTAACTGTCAATTCTTGGTGGAAGACATTATATTTTAAAAAACAAAACACAATTCATTTGTACTACTTCCACATGAGCGAAACCGGTGGAAACATGTGGAAGTTGTAGAAATGAATTGTGTTTTATATTTTAAAAAATCAATCAAAATTATTACAATATCGTCGCCTCGGGTAAACAAGGTTCCATCTGCCATTTTTTTACAAAATCACTTTTAAATACAGATTTATTCGCATTAAAAACCTTACAATTTTCATTCCATCTAAGAAACCTTCCAATTGTCCGTCAATACATCAAAATTCAAATTAGAAAAATGTTATATATTAAAAACGTACAAATTTTACAGGTTCCATCTGCATATATAATTAGAATACCGCGTAAAGGAAATCACAGTCTCTAGGTGGTTGTCTCTTTCATGACGTAAGTGAATGCATAAGTGTATTTCATTCAAGAAGTTGCATTTTCTGAAATCTAAAATTGCTTCTCCTGTTTAGTTTTTGCAGATAGACCCTTGTCTACCAAGACGACGTTATTTCAATACGAACGATTTTCATATTTCACAGTTTAAACCTAAATATTATAAAATGCGAGTGTGTGTGTTATTCACTCAAAACTTCTCACAAAATTCAAAAAAACCACACACCCTCTATCTCTCTGGAGAGTGTATGTGTGCTGCGTTTTAGATAGACAGATAAATGTAGAATGATGCTCAATATAGATTGTAATTGTGTATATTAATGATGAAGTAAGATATTCTAGCAGATACTCATGTTATGTTTCACTTTAGATAAGTATCAAGGAGGCTGGAAATGGAATCCTTAAAGGCTCATTCAGTGTGACTGAG
This sequence comes from Himalopsyche phryganea, assembly GCA_022494535.1. Taxonomy (NCBI): domain Eukaryota; kingdom Metazoa; phylum Arthropoda; class Insecta; order Trichoptera; family Rhyacophilidae; genus Himalopsyche; species Himalopsyche phryganea. The sequence goes on from JAGVSL010000097.1 coordinate 1,743,198, forward strand.
GACATCACGAATATTGCAAACAGTTTACACGGAGGCTTTACATCATCAGTCATAGATGTTTTCTCCATATTTGGATACGCCCAACATTTAAGAGGACAATTGACATGGACTACCGATATGACTATTCTGTAAGTTTATTAAAATACCAACCCTGTGATCTGTGGCTAACTGGCCATACATACAAGCCAGCTTGCCCGAGGGCAAGTGGTCCCCGCTGTATGTTAGGGGCCCTCAGTAAAATCATATAACTTTGTAAATATTTAATTTTAAATGTTAAATAGTATACAGGACCAAGCACTTTGGGCATTAATATGTTTTCTTAAAATATACACAATGAACGTCATGATTACAAACTTATTCTCTTGTTATGTTCAAAAGATTTTTTGATTTTTTAAAAAACCCGCAGCAACCGATCACTAGTCTCAGTTATCGATTGTGCGGTTTATTCTTTATTAAGTACAAATGGTTATAACAAGATGAATAAAACTAACATTTATTTTAAGAACACAGAGACAAAGCATTTGATCGACAAACGAACGTGAAGTGTATATGTCCGGCTCTAAGCTCGCTCTGCCTTCAATAATTAAAGTACTGTATTACATATTTGTCAAATTGTTTTTATTTTGAAGTCTTCCGAGTCCCGCCTAAGTGGGCGCGTAACCTATTAAATTGTATTACCTTTATGGATAAACATTCGGTTTTGTTATCGCTAGCATTAGGTGAATGACCTTATTAAATTCATCTTTAGTGTAAGGCGGGGTACATAACACTCTATATCTGTTTTAGCTGTTTGTAACATGTGAATTTTTGTAACTATCGATTAATTATTAATGTAGTACATAGGAATTAGTATATAAGGTTGATGAGCTCCCATTAATATTTTGTAATTAGTATATTGGGTAGATGCCCATTCCATTTTTGGATGGGCCCCCATTGACTCCTGGTAACCAATAATTTTAGAGTCACTCCACCACTGTCTGTGATTAAGCATTATAATAAGCCCTGAACCCAAACTAGTCGGCTTCCATTGTGGAGCATATTGAATCATAGTGGAGCTAACCTCAAAACGAATTGTTCTACAACAACTGCTTGTTTCTCAGCCGCACAACCTCTCTTTTCGGAGATAAGAATAGAGCTAGGATAGGAATAGTAGCTAATTGCTCCCGCTACCATCCCATTTTTATCATTGGATGAGTGGTAGGGACATACAGACACCCATGCTTTGGAAAACAGATTCATTAATCGATTGACGAATACATAAATCCATGAAACGTTTCATATTGGAATTAGAATCCGTGGGTTAAAACTTAGACTTTCACCACTCGGCTATAAGCTCGGGAAGCTAACATGATAGTACAAACAAATTTATTTTACCTACCTGTATATTCATTATAGTTTACGGAAATGTTTCATAGATTTCCATATAAATGTATATATGAAGGTATTTTTAGATAATAGCGAGCTTATTTTAAATGTATTCTCAGGAAGAATATACTGCACATATTTTTAATGTGATCCCCTTAATTCTGTGGAAACGTTAAGTAATTTAAACATAAATTTCTATCGTAACAAAGTAAACCATATTTAAATTTTAACTTAAATAAAACAACATTATCACTATTTGAGCAACTAGTAAAAATAATCGGTAATATTCCGATACTCCATAACTCCTTACGTATAATCACGTGCTGCATACGTGTAATTCGTTGTCTAGGCACTGTTTTAATGGTAGGCATTAAAAAACAAAGTCCACTGTCGTATTTGTAATATTTCAAAAGCAATGTAATTTTCAGTAAAACATTACTAGATTTCAAATAATAGCACCGTCCCAATTCCGAAAAAGATAGATGCAGCCGTTACTTTGCAACTGCGTGTTGAATCTTTGAGACGTTCTCCTGTAAAATGAATGTCACGTTTGCAGATATGGGATTATGCGTAGTAGGGAGTGTAGATATCGTTGCCCCAAACGCAAAAGGGCACTTGTGCAAAAAATCAGTTTTGAGTCTGAAAACAGAGTTTATTTCCTAGTATTTTTAAATAAAAAACAGATCACACATGACTCGATGATTGTAATGCAATTTTTGTTTTTTATAATCATTCAATTTCGAATTTTTACGTGGTTTTAAGTCACATTTAAATTGAAATTCTTTGTTATTAAATTTCATCGTTCGCATTGTAAGGTTTACTACTTGCAAATCAAATTAAATCGGTACAGTAGACTGCCAGGGGATACCATATTCATTAAAAATCAGAGCATGCGCATACGGCACAGGTGTATATTAACATGTAATCAAGGAGCAGTTGCAAATTTGAATGAAAAGCGAGTTTTCCGCAATCGTGTTATCGGGGGGTATACTGTATAATGGTTTCAACTCTTAATATTATTTAAGATTTATCCTTTTTTTATTTCTACTACTGTTTTTTTAAGATATTTAAATCCTGGACTTGTGGGTGATGAAATCAACGTTGAAGTAAAACCTTACAAGCTAGCAGGAAGCAGAGTCGTCATGGAATGCATGCTGTTCAATCAAACCAGTGGAAAACCGGTAGCGAGAGGGACAGTTGGACTGTCAATTCCCGAGAAACATCTTATGTTCCTGAAAACGCTTCCTTTTGATTCTACGGTGAAAGATGAATAAGTATATAAAATTAAAGTTCATAACTTTGTTCTTCCACTGGCTTTTTTACTAGATACGACTCGTGTTTTCCTGCTTTAAGAAGCATATTTAGACTAACTATATCAGTTTAGGAATAACAAAGTTATCAACTTAATTTCATATCTATATATATAAAAATGAATGTTTGTTTGTTTGTTTGTCCTCTATGCGTTCTTTTACCATTCATCTGATTTCAATGAAACTTTGTGGAGTTGTTTGAAGGTGTAGTAAAAATCAAATACGTACATACAGCGACATCTCAGAAAAACCTTCTGATTTATTCGTGTACACACATGGAAAATTACTTTGTATCCAAAATAGAGGTCTGCTTCAGTTCCGGGCTTCGTCCGACTTTATACTGCAAGCATTTCATTTTCAGAAAAATATTTTGGACTATGTTTGAGTCATGAGCAATGTTCCCTCTACTCTTGCCGATAAATACTGTGAAGGTATTGCAATTGGAATACAGGAAAAAAGGTCCGGGATAGCCACCGAATGAAACTTACTCACGTATAATATATAGAAAGGAGTTTTTCAAACTTGAAATTAATAAAAAAAACTATTTAATTTTAACAGTGAGTGATTTGCAATTAAATAATTGCAATACGTTCAATAGCACACCAACTGGTAGAAAAAATAGACTTTGATAAGATTGTTGACGGTTTTGCGAGCAAAGCAAAGCGAGGAATAATAGATTTCCTATATTTTTTTCAATGTTATGTTAGTAAAATCTACTGGTCTTGTTCTAAATTGATTCTGAAATTTTAAAACGTTTTTATGTAATATATATGGTATATTTATATATTATATAAATTTATTTATTAAAAGAATTTTTCAAATATTTTAATAACAAACCTGCTGGACTTTACAAATTTAATATTAAGCATTTGTAAATTTGTGAGTGGCTTGCGCAGCCATTAAATTTTCCGCGCAGCTAACCTCTCGTCTTAGACGGAGCATTGTTCATGAGTCAGCCATAAGGCAATACTATTTATAACTGAAATAATTTATTTCACATGTGTTCGGCATGAAATTCGGTTGAAATATGGTGACAATAAGCGGTGAACGGATAAAACCGTACAGGAAAAAAGCGGACGGAAAAAACGAAAAGGAAAAAACAGGACACCGAAAAAACCGGACACGGAAAAAAGCGGACATGGAAAAAACTGGACGCGGAAAAAAGCGGACATGGAAAAAAGCGGACGCGGAAAAAACCAGACAAGGAAAAAACCGCACTCGGAAGAGAAAAAGAAATATTCACATTTAAAATACTTCCTATCGTTTCATGAGTTTTTTAGCTACAAAAAAATGTTAAAATCAGATTCTTAATTTTAAACAATGTCAAATAATAATTTTCAGAAATTCAGAAGTCCAACAACGAAAGATTCATGTGTTTCATTCTATCTTTGTTTGAAAATGTTAAGTACGTGAGACTTCAGTGCTCGTAATTTCGTCTGGCCTTTTTTAGTAATAAATACAGTAAAAATACGCATATGTATTTTATTCAACTCTTTCACTTATAACAAAACCGCTGACACAAGCTAGACACGATCATATTTGTATACGATTGTACACTAAACTTAAAATGTGATTCATTCATTCTTTTAAATAGCGTATATTTCATACTTTTATTTGTATAATATGTAACGAAGAAAGAGATTGAATGCGCCGCAACATGATTGAGCACATTCTCTTCGTATTCCTTCCCCTGTCGCTTTGCCGAAATTGTGGTTGTCCGCTAAGTTGGGGGTGAGGCTTCGCCGAGAATCACATTTTTGGCACTTACGTAATTTAAGACATCGACTGAGGGTGCTTGATGGAATTTCAATATCAAATTTGGATTATTGAGATTTTGTACACTTCCATGTATTTTGTCACTAACGACGTTGACGGGATGTAATTCGTCGAATTACATCCCGTCAAAACCCACAATACTATTATAATTGTAAAATCACTGGTATTTCTAAAAGAAGTTGAAAAGCGGCAATTCGTCACTCTGTTAATATGGTGTTTACAAAATAAGGATTTTTACTGTCTCTCAGTTCGAGTCCATCCGTGTGCTCGAATGCCTGAAGATGCCGAAAGGCGAAACCCGGGTCGTTAGTGACAAAATACATGGAAGTGTACAAAATCTCAATAATCCAAATTAACTTACGTAATTGTACGTAGAGGATGTCGATATTTGCTTCCTTTCTTATTTTTTTTTCTTATTTTTTTACTTTCAAAACATAGCCTTTCTTTATCCCGCTATCTTTATTACTGCCGTATTTTGTCTTTAATGTATTTCAATAATAATAATGTTCAAAAATAAATCATACAAAGCGCATATAGGAAGCTAACTACATGAACCAAAAATGGCAAAAATTCCAAAGTTTCTCAACGAAATTCAATGTCATTGTTAGCATTAGTTTTAAGATATTATTTTACACTGCGCTTATATTATTTCCAGTAAAATCTTGTACATTTAAAATATTAATAAATATAAATATGCATTTTTAATAATCTAGTTTTATTTTGATAAACCTTGGTTTTTACAATGATATTGTTGAGAATGTAGATGAATGGTCAACGGCTCTATATTTTGAAAAATACGAAGTATTATATCAAATATGAATAAATAAATGTTTATTCATATTTATTATAATACTTTGTGATTATATTTGTATGTATATGCTACCGTGGCTTGTGATGTAGTGAACTGATGAACACAGTGGTATCAAATAAAATACTGAGTAAATAGATGACGTTCATTTATATATTCCCACTTCCAACATATCATATGAGAAGCTTGGGATCAAACATGCTCTGATCCAGTTATGAGAAAAAACAGAATATCGCTGTAGTATTAATGTACAAATTCAAACGAACAGAATTGCATGTTCAACGTCGCTCAAATCCTCGTAGTTTCAATACAATTTAATGTCAAAATATCAGTTTTGTATCATAATTGAACATATCCTAAATCAGCCAATAGCGTGCTTGCATTCGTCGGCCATGACAGCTCAGTCAGCTGTCACTCAGCCCACCCAAGTGAAGTATTGCGCTGTTAATGTGTGGTTTTAAGTGTTTTATTTAATACTGCTAAAAATTTTGCATATTTAGACCCTTCTTAAATGTCAAGAGAATGAATAAGAAGAAATACATCAAATTAAACAGTTAAATGAATAGTTTGTGAAGAGGATAAGTTTTATACGAAAAATGTGTTTATCTCTGTTAAGGAATGAGTGGATTTGATAATTTTTGATCCCAAACTACTCATATTATATTACTTAAACTGCATTGTTAATAGTAATATTATGATGCACCGTTGTAATGTATTAAATCCACATAAATCTAGATATAATATTGAAATTTACAAAGCTTCCTTCGTACTACTGACTCACTTCTACAGTTTCATTAATTGATTTTTCAATCGATTTATGGATTTTTCCTAAAAACGGGGCGTAGAGAAAGTGATTAGCTAACCACTAGTCCTGTCCCAGCCCTATCATTCTATCCCTACCCTCTTCAATAAAGAGAGGTTGAGAAACTGAGTAACAAGTTCTCGTAGAAACAATCTGTTTAGATACCTCTACTAGGAAGCCACATGCCCCACATTGAGAGTGGACATGGTAAAAAAATGTATCTCTGTATTGTATTGGACGTTTGTGTTTTTAGATAAAATTGTAAATTGAATTAATATGCGTTTTGTCAGAGGATAAAGCTTGATTTCTCAAATCAAATTCGTAAATGATTAACGATTCCCATAAAGTGGTTATTTTAATAAATAATGGTTAAGATATGTGAATAGAGCGGCTTAAATTAATTTCATAATTTTCTTAAACGTCGATTATCTCACAAAAAGGTGTTTTGAATTAACGTCCTCTGCCACTGTACCGGCGATTGTATTATAATAACGGCGAACGCTTAAAAAGCTATACGGCACATCTCTTTAGGGAGGAAGTTTACATTTCATCACGCCGTCTAAGCACATTTTTGAAGCGCAGGGAATACTTACGTCGATCTCCACCGCGAGCGAAGAGGCATAAGCTAAGCCAGTGCTCCGCAACCGGTTCGCCGCGAGACGATGCCAGATATGCCGCAGTGCAAATTTTAATATTAGAAAACAGAAAGCCGTTTGGTTGCCAAGTGGTTTCCAAATCATGCTAAAACTCCATCAACTCTTTCAAAATAATCATTTCATGGCCAAAAGCGCAAATTTGATCATCTGAATGCATTAAACAGAAAAACGGAAAAAAATTATATGTCATCTGACAAATTGTCCTGACACAAACAACCTACAAATTATAAAAGGATAAATAAGTCATGTTACATATAAAAACTGAGATAGGTAACTGGAATCAGCAAAAGCGTATACGACGAATAAAAATTGTTTATTATTTATATGAAGCATATTGGCTTAGTTAATTTTATTTAAACTTTTTTCGTAATTTGTAATTTTCGAAAAGTAATATTATGTGTTTTTCTGAGCTATTTCGAAAACCAAATCAAAAGTTTTCCATCACTTCAATAGTTAAGAACCACTTAGCCAGGAGTAAAAGGGTTTAATTGATTAATATTTAAACATAATGTTAACTGCTACTTTTAATTCAGCAAAAAAATATACATGTAAATTTTGGTTTTTCTTGTGCTGTGCCGCGAAATTCGAAGAAGTGCTTAGATGTGCCGTGGGTGAGAAAAGGTTGCAAAGCACTGAGCTAAGCGATGTAAAACATCATTCAATATTTTCACTCGCGGTGGAGACGTAACTATGAAAAAGGCTGCTTTGCGGTGGAGATCCTGCTTTGCTCCGTAGTTTCATCCATATCCCATTGACTTGTAACTCCCGAAGATTGCAAACCTGCAACGGCTTGAAACGTATGTAGGTTCCCAATAACTTCCAAAACTATTGTCACTACAAAACGAAAGAATTTAATATCGATACTACAATCTAAGAAACGCAAACAGTTACCTGAGCATATTATTTTGTTAATTATAAAGGTAAATTGATAACATCTATTTCAAATGTTTTTTAGCCGCAAGTTATGTTATCTAATATGTCGGCTCATATGCTTGAAAGAACATGTCAATTATTTTTATTGATGGTTTCAATGTCAGTCCTATAAAGTTACAATTCAATGATTGAAAATATAACAAAAAATACTAGACTTGTCTGGTAGATAATAATTATTTTTATGTTACAGCCGAGAGTTTTTATCTTCACGTTAATGATAATGGTGGGTTCGTGGTCGAGTGGTCAACATCGTTGGCTTCGGTTGCGGTGATCATGGCTTCTTATCCCAGTATGGACAGTGTCTTAAATTAGTTATAAGCCAAGCTTAGTTATATTTCATTGGCTAAATAGCGATACAACTTAACAAACTGCTGGTCATTCTTGTGTAACTAGAGTTTTTGAACACTAAATTATGGAAATTTATGAAAAAAAATCAAAATCCAATATAATTAAAAAATATTTACTATTCCTGTTGTATCGAACATTCAATGCCAAAAGAACTAGTATATATGAGAACATCGATAATTAAATTAATATAACAGTACACAAAATAAAACTCCATAATCAAATTCCAGCAAGTGATTGTGAGTTAACTCATTTGAAAAAAATATAAAAATGTTACCTTAACTCACAATGTACTCAACTAGTAACTGTGACATTTACAGCTTATAATGTACTAAAGCATATTTATTATCTTATCTTGGCAGCTGTTTTTAGCAATTGGCAGGTTTCAAACACAAACATTTAAAATTATCTTTGATTGCAGTGTAATACTTTAGTTACTTTGTTTATGAAAATAAAAATAAATTGTTATTATATTACAAAGAGTGCATAAATAAATAAAAAAACAAATTGATGTCAGGTGCGTTTTCTTTTTGTTAATAATATTTTAAGAATTATTAACAAACTAGTATAACCGTACCCGTTATAGATGACGGTATTTAAATTGAAATACCGAATGTCTAATGTAGCTAGTATGTCGGAACTGTGTGTCCATTGCACAACATTTTATTTTATTATCATGAGAAAAAATCATATCAACATGTGATATGTGATAATAATAAGTGTTCGGCCAGAGTCAACGCGCGTCATAGCATGCTTTTGCAATGTCTGTAGTTTTGCGCAGGCACTGGAAGTTCGCTCGTCTTGTCTTGAAAGGTTTTTCATTTCAGTTTCAAACGCCGCGCCCGCCCCACCGTAGCGTATTGACTCTGGCCGAGGACTAAAGCGTCTACAGAGTTCTCTGGGCTATTATTTATAAAATTACATACATTCATTTCATCAAAACCTTAGCAAGGCATGTGTATTGGCATAATAATTATACTAGCTGCCCGGTACTATGCCCTACGGGATCACAAGAGATCAACTCGTACAGCTGTATGCTTTATATTTGTTTGCGAATTATTAGACTTGTATTATGTTTAAGTCGTTGCTCTCTTCTGTACTATGGTATTGATTTGGAGATGCCTGGAGGTTGATTCGTACATACATAAGGAAGAATATATATGTCCTCTGACATTTGTGATATTATTAGAGCAACGCAACTTATTTTGTCTAATCAATTCTTGTTATTATCGATAGTAACCTGAAATATACAATTACGGTCAAAGTGGGTAACTTTGGCCCAGTTCTGAGGGTTTTTTTTTATTTTTATGGTTCGCTATTGCATTTATGTGTGGTATTGTTCTACATAGAAATGTACGAATGTCTTAAGATGAAATTTAATTAGCATAAATAGATTTATTGTTATAATTGATATATAGATATAGATAAAACAAGGTTTGCATCCAAATCAGGTAACTTTGTCCCACGATACAAATAATCACTGTACTCACTATAAATTCGGTGATTTTAAAGTCTTGGCAACTTTCCTTTGTGCTTTAATGAATTTTGTACATAATTGAGATGGGAAAAAATAAACAGCATTTGGTTTACGAATTAGTAATACAAATTGAAAATATGGCTAATCCAATTTATTTCAAGATAAGTTTTTAAATTGTGTCTTATCATTCCAAGCTGACAGCTTACAAATTCAACAATAAAACAAATTATGTTGCACATTAATTCATATTATTACCACCAGGGGCTACTGAATACCTTTTCCTAACTAAAAATATTTTATGGCATAAGTATTATCATGGTATTATAACAGCATCTCTTTCCATGTAGTGGGTCAATCAAGGACCGATGGGCAAACTTACCCAAAGTAATGGTATATAAATATCAAATATAATAAAATCATATACTATATCACAATGCGCGTTTGTCACTGGGCTCATTATGCTTTTTTACAATTTGCATGTGTCAATCTGTGTATGTTTGGCTGGTCACCGTGAAATGCCGATAATTGGTTCCTATACTTAAACTTTGTCTAGCCTTGTCAATTGCGGCGTAGTCTTTGTGAATCATGTTCGCATTCCAACATTATTCGTCTGAAATATAAAAAGAAAATATAATTAAGCCTTATTCTATCCTTGTTTGTAAAACTTCTCTGTTAGATTCAAGGATATAAATATTTTTAAAAAATACGATATAGCTCAGTGTTTCCCAACTGAAATTTTCTGCCAGTCCGCAAATAGTTGTCGCCTGTTCCGGAGAGACAAAAATAAACTTTATTCTTTTACTTCTTAACTGAAAAAAACGTGAACAATATTATAAAGAGAGTTAAACAGTATACGTACATTGCAGCGAGCTAGACGTGTTACGAAGTTCAGATGATTCTTTTCTAGGTTGGTTTGCTGTGGATTAGAAAATTCAAATAATATCAGATTTCTCTGCGAACCACCGAAAGTGTATCGCAGATACACCACTTTGACTACCGCTGGTATAGATGGATATGATATAAACATTTTCTCACACCCATTCGATCTTTTCACCGTAACTGTTGAGATGCTACATGACGTCCCTATGCCTCACATTAAGAGTGGACATGGATGAATAAAAAAACATCACCTGCCATTGACAATCTCAATATAATGTTGTATCCGTGTTTAAATTTCATAATATTCACTTTAAAAAATAATTGGTTCATTTTATTCGACCGTGCTCTTTCGATATCGTATAAAAGATCTGTACAAAAAATGAATGGGGTATTGTTTTTATCGCAGACTATTATACAACTAAATTCTTTTTTACGTTTGTCAGCTATTTTTTATTAAAAAATAAGTCTTATTATTACCGTTCCTGTAACCTAGTGTCAGTCAAACTTTTTTACCCCACGACACACTGAGGAAGGAGATTGTCCCACGGCAAGCTAAAAAAATGCCGTTTATTGATACATATAAATAAAGAAAGTCTTAGTGTGGGCAACAATACACAATATTTTTTTATGAACATATGTAATGTAGGTATAAAGAAGTAGCAAACTTTTTATTAGTGAGAAGGGTGGAATTGATTTTTAAAAAGAATTATGTCATAACGCTTCTCTAAATTTGATAAAACAAAACACACATCCTCATCAGTAGCCGCTCTCGTTTTTTTTATTTCATTTACACAAGCGCTGAAAAACCAAATTCGCAAAGATGTGACGATCCAAACAGCAACAAAGATTTAATATTTGTAGTAGCCAAGCGAAGATATTGACTCTAAAGTGAATTCCAAATTGGTGATAACTGAAAAAAATGAGGCTTCCGCATCGGGTCGTTTTTAATGTAACGGTGTTTTTTTCTCCGGTAACATCAGGTGTTTATCACCGAATGTTTCGAAAAGATTGATGGACCACTTATACATCTGATGATCAAGAGATGAAAAATATTTACAAACCGATACAGAAAAAATTTTGCATGTACTCTTCACTTCTGAAAAAATTTCAATATTGTCTAAGGTAGCGTCTACGAATGGAAAGCAACTAAGCTGTGAATTTTTAACTTGTCTGGTCGACAGTTATTTGTTTTCATCTGTCGCGGCACACAGTTTGGCAGACACTGCTTTAACCGAATACTATTCGTCGATGGCTTCAGTTGTGGAGTTCGCTGGTTCGAATCCCAGCATAGAACGTTTCATAAAATGATTTTTCAATAGATTTGTGTTAGAAGTCGTGGATGTTCGTGTGTTATCTAAATCCTTCCCACCTATTCGATCCCTAAACCCGGGATATAGTCAGAGCGGTTAATTAGCCACAAGGCTTGTCCTAGATAGCCTCGTCCATTTATGTTTTGTCTCTCCGATAAAAGATAGGTTAAGTAACATGCGGTTATCGTAGAAAAACTTTTGTTGAGTATTATACACCCGATAACAGTGCCACTTGTCAACATTTACTCAGCACTCTCTCTGTCAATAGACATATACATCAAAACAAATATTAGTATTATGGAACTGACACTTTATTTGTAAAGAACATTATTATGTGACCTTATACAGCAGCTATATTTTATCGGATTATAAATAATTACACTTTGTGTTAGAAAGTATTCACTTGGTACACTTGAACTTTTATTTCGATAGTTTGCACTTTGGATAAGATAGTATTAACTAAGTACACTCACATTTTGATTTTAATAGTTTTCACTTGTCACGGATTCTTTTAACAAAGTGAGTTAAGTTGTAGTAAATTATGTTAGGATTGGTTTGGTTTGTGTAATGTATTCTAACGCGTGGAGCAAAGACAATATAGGCGGCCTAATATAAGGTAGAAGAATAAGTGACATTTCATTACAGCTTCGTGCAACTATCGATTTCAAAGTGTGAGTATTTATATTGAGTAAAAACTATTTTATCTTTGTGAAAATACTTTTTCTTAAGTGTAATATTTCTTCAATGTTAAAATATATTTTATTATGTGGGATCACTTTATATTTAGTGAAAGAATTTGTTTTTTGTGGAATGTATTTGTTATATGTAAAAACTATCTTTATGAAAGTGAATATGATCTAAACAAATGTGCATTTAATTGTAAGCCTATTTTATCTACAGCTAGATAAACATTTAGGTTATTTATTTATTTTATGAGATACCACTTATGACAAAAAACGATTTTCTTGAAATCCGATAATTAAAATATGACATACTTTATCTGACATCAGGTATACATAACTTATTCAAGTTATATAATATGAAGTGTTCCTAGACGTCTAAAAATTGTTTTTTATAGTATGTATTAGATTAGAGCCGCTAGACCAGGGGCGGTCAATCCGTTGCGCCTTGCATCTTTGCGTCTACTTATTCTTTTGAAGCAGGCGCCATAACTGAATCCATCTTCATATTTACGACACCTGAGTGCTCTCATTTTAATTCATACAGTGTGAAATATGATGTCTAAATATTAGAAGCGCATTTAACGCCTAAATACACAAACATTCAGAGTAAATAGCTCGTGCAGTTGTCAAAAAAGGGGACCAGTATGGGCGTGACAGTTATTCGGAAAAAAACCATTAAACTGATGAATCGATCATCGCCCGTTTCAATATCCGATAACTATTCGAGATCATCATTCCACGAATCATCGATAAATTCTCGGCATACCTTTCGTAACTCTCATTATTTTTTATGACATTTTTGTAAGTTGTAAATTGACAATAATAATATCATATTAGAATTATAAAATACGAAACGATGCAAAATAAACAGTAAAAGAAGTACAAAAAATCATCCGGCACGTGAAACGAATCCAAGCAAACTAGAAATGGAAATTGCAAAATGCATCTGTAACATTTTTAATTTTTTGCTTCTTACCCTAAACTTCAACCTTATAATCCAGCAGGGTGTAGGACTCATGATAATTAATTTCGGCGTTGTATTTCGTGCCGACAAACAAACCTGTGATATTACGCTACCCCAAACAACCGACAACAACGTATTAAAAAGATTATTAAGCATATGCCAGGACTCCTTCTTGCGAGCAGAGGGAACAGACAACTTCATGTTTCAAGCTGACCTAACTGTCAGTGCTCCATCTCACTCAGAGCTCTCCCTCTCTCACATCCCATCCGAAAACTGTGTTCCAGAGTTATCTTCAGCAAACGAGACTCTCCAGCAGCTCTACCACCATCAGCGGCGTCCACGACAGCGATCACCTTCTCGTCCAAGAGATGTTTTCTGATTGTTAATTGTAGATTGTTGCTCCAACAAACGTGTGTCTTTTGAACAGGCTTAAATTAATTAATTCAATTGCGTGATTGAGTTATTCATTTTCCTCCCTCGAACGAAGCAGATCCTCCACCTATTTCTATTTTCCAACGCCATCCGTGAACATGAGAAAGTAGAAAATGTGCTTGAGTTGTATGGCGCATCTGTGAAAAAAATTGAGCAACAACAACAGTAGAAGAAACTTAGTTCGGCCATTTTGATCAAATAAAAATAGTTATATTTGTTAAAGAAATAAGTATGTCACTAACAAGCATAATATATCATATACAGAGTATATTGAGAAGCCACACAGCAAATATGTGTTACCCTCAAGCATAATAAGGTAATTTATTTTCTATAGAGTTGTATAAACACTAACAATGTCAAATATTATAAATCGCTTTACTTTTTGTGCTAATTTTCCTGGGCTAGATACAAAGCACAGATCTAAATAAATGTTTATATTTCATTAATATAAATTTGATACCATTGACATGAGAGTTCGTGGTTTCATTTCTCGTCAAGTTGATATTGATGAATTTTAAAAAATCTCATCAAGGTTATCTCATCTAATTAAATTTTTCTAAATGTTTGGCACATTTTCAAGTATCAGCTGCAATGCCAAGTATTAAAAAGTCAATGCCTAAAAATCTAATATATAAAAATCAATGCGGGTTTGTTCGTATCTTATGCACTGCCATTCCGTTCATTCGATTCCGATAAAACTTTGTCAAGTTATTGCTTGCACTTTCACGAAGAACATAGACATAGTACAATTAGGCCCGGCCCGGCCCGAGCCCGACTCTCAACTTATTTTTTTTTAACTTACACTAGGTCTTATTACAGTAAACAAAAAAAAATGTGTGTCCTAAAGCACTTCAATAAACACAATTTAAACACAAACACTCTCTTTCTTTGAGTGGCATTGCAATGCATGCCGCTACTCGCTAGTTGTTAATAAATTTTATATTAAATATAACCGGATATAATATAATTAAGCAATAGAATCTTTACAATATCTTTTTTCAAACAGAAAAAAATTTTAAAAAAACGTATGATCAATTCGACATTTGACAATTAAAGTATTGATAATTATTTTTATCTGAAGGTTGATAATATGACAAATTGAAATTGTGCTAGGAAATGTTTTTGCTCAAAACAAATAAGATGTCGACGTTAAACTAATGCATGTTTTTTTTATTGATAACATCAATTTTTTGTTTATATCCAGCGGAAATAATTTAATCGGCTACATATTTTAAAATGTTTACAACGTAGAGTATCCATTAGGGCACCCAATCCCGGACCATTTTTATGATCTCGGAATTTCGGGATTCAGAATTTCTCAAACCTCGGAGTTGGTCATTATTAAGTATAACTTCATTTGTTGAATTGCACATTTAAAATTTAATTAATGTCCATTATTGCTTCAATTGGAATGTATATATCGACGGTATTTTGGCCAATTGATGTAACCTTCAAAATTAAAATTGTTGGGGAGAGACTAAAATCTGTTTTTATCGAAAACATTGTATGGTGAGTTGCGCTATAAATCTTTAAAATGCACTCCTGTAAATTCTCATATTTGCAGATACGAGATTATTCGAAGTGAGTGTTGATATAATAGTAGCTTACATTAAATGGGCTGGTCATAATTTTAAAAACAAAAACCAATGTAAAATGATGTTTCCCTTCTAAAAAGTGGTCAATTTATTTTTCCTCACTTCCTCAGTTGTCTTTAAAATGAGATGTCATTTTCGTATTTTTTTAGGGTTACATCAATTGGCTAAAACACAGTCGATATGATTGCATATTTGTTTTGGGACATCGGAATGGTTTTTTTATTGATAGGTAATCGGAAAGTCATTTAAAAAAAAGAACATAATCATCAAAATGGTTTTATATTTCATTTTATTTCTTGCATTATTAAGGTAGGCTTTGCCAAATGATATCCAAAAGAAAGAGACGTCCTTTAATTCCACTTCAAAATATTGTCCTCCATTCATTTAAGAAGCGGTCCTCCATTTCAAATTGGTCAAAATCGGCTCTTAAGTGTAAATATGAGAAGGAGGGAGGCCACAATACATTTATATTAATAATATATATATTTTTACCATGTCCGCTCTCAACGTGAAGCATATGCCCTTCGATAGAAGGTATCTCAACAACATTTTTCTGTGAGAACTGCATGATACTCAGTTGCTCACCCTCTCTTTTTTCAAAGAGAGTAGAGTTAGAAGGACAGGACTAAGACAGGACTAGTGGTTAGCTAATCGCTCTCGCTACGTCCCGTTTTTGAGGGTCGAATAGGTGAGAGGGAGTTTTAGACATCACAAACATTCATGACTACGAACAGAAATCCATTAATCGATTGAAAGATCAATTTATGAAACTGTCCGCACCGGGACTTACACCCGAGACACCGTAACTGTAGCCAACGACGCTACCAACTGCGCCACGGAGCTGACAAATTGTATAAGTATTATAAAAAAACAATATTTATGAACAAACCGAGGTACACATTGTAGTTAATCAGAAAGTTTTTATTTGATATACCTATGAATTATTTTTAAGCATTTTTTAAGCATGGACGCCCTAGTATCCATTGCTTAGCTTGTTTTGTCTCCCGTGTATTTAATTATAACCTAATTAAGTTACTAAATAAATGAAAACAAAGTAAATCTTGAATTAAAATAGAACCAAAAATATTTTTGTTTTTGATACAGCTGAATATTATAAAAGTTTACTTATTTCGACCTCGATTGTATTGTGAAATTGTTCAGTTTGTTTATCTCAAATAATTGGTAATATAATAATAAACAACATAATTACACACAGTCATCAATACGGCTGTCATTTTTTTTTTAACAAATAAACAAATATGTCCAGTGGTGACTGGTGAAATAATTGACAATTAGTTATAATTTGATTTTAATCATTTATTATATAATATGATCGTATCAGTCAACGCTTGGATTTTTTCTCTATCAGAAATTTTTAACGAAATCGCTTTAAATGCTTAACCTTTTAAATTCCGGTAGGTGTATGTATGGCGATACCTTGCACGCCGCGAATTTTATTGCAAAAATGAAACCTTATAAATATATCGTTTTTTAAAATGTATTAAAGTTTATTTAAACAAACTTATCAAATAAATAAATAGTGCGCCGATTTCGCCATCATGTATCTATAATAACAAAATTTAAATGTTTAGACACGTCAGGGTTGTCAGGGTTTTTTAATCCGGTGACATTTCTATTTTCAATTTACGTTTCAAGTGATAAAAACGACTTCTGTTTCAATTCTAGGTATGTGTCCATAAACCCAATAGATGTCGTTGTGTGTTCAACATATTTGTATGTTTTAATTAATTGATTTACGTTAGTAAAATCCCGTTTAAAGCGGAACGTACAAAGACGTCATTTTTGCCTATATATAGTTATTGATTGAATTGGCATTTACTTGCTGGAACTCCATTATAATTGGATAAAATATCAAAGTTTTCAGTTATAGAACATTTTATTTTATCTTCTTATTTCCACATATTTACGTTACAAAGTTTATAAACACCTGGCAACTAAAAAATATGCAGCACAAACAACATTATTGTTATATTATTTAATAAATAATATTTATTATTGTGTCTATCACCAGACAAATTTAGTTTTAAGATTCTGTTTATTTCGATATCCAGGGTAGAGACTCTTACCCTTACAGAGTCTGAAATTACCTACCGTTATTTTCAAACAGTACCCTATCTCAATAAATTAAAACATTCAAACATATTTTTTTAGGCTTAACAAATGTCTATTTTACACATTTCCTTGCTTAATTAAAAAAAAGCATTTTATCATCTGTAATAATAAGAGTACGTTTCTTTTTTTTTTCAAATAGAAATGAAATAAATATTTCTTTTAGATTCAATGCCATAAAGAAGTGCCAACATAATAATCGTCTATGGTAATTCCGTACGACGTTTGTGTACAGTGTAAAATTGACGCCTTCAAAATGGACCAAGACCAATTTTTACACGGTTTTTAGTGTAACTTAC
Organism: Himalopsyche phryganea; assembly: GCA_022494535.1. Lineage (NCBI taxonomy): Eukaryota > Metazoa > Arthropoda > Insecta > Trichoptera > Rhyacophilidae > Himalopsyche > Himalopsyche phryganea. The sequence goes on from JAGVSL010000097.1 coordinate 1,760,962, forward strand.
CCACCGTGTAAAAAAAGAGTGGAGTGTATTTAAAAAAACTGCTGTGAAAACAATAGTTTTAAACAAATTTTACGTATGTTTTCGTGACAGCCAATGATTTGTAACTCCCGGATTAACTGAACAGTTTTTTTTTTAATATTTTTTAATCCTTTTTGCTATCACAATTCATATAGTTATGAAAAAAATACAATTTAGATGTAAATAACTCATTTTTTCGGATAAGGTAATGAAAGAAGGAAAGGTTTTGAGATGTACCGTAGTAAGCTAATCTTTTACTCTACGCAGTGCTTTGAGGGTGGTTAGTAAGTAATGAATTCATCACACAATCCATGCTTCATGATTGATTGATTGAAAAATCAACGTATGAAAGTTTTCGTTCGAGAATTTAAACCCTTGACTACACTGAGAATGAAAGCCCAACGGCATTGATAGTTTTTCTACCGGAGCCGATGCAAAATACAAAAATTATTGTCCTGTATGCACTCAAATTTTTATGATCCCAAGGTATACCTCTTTCGGATTTATAGCACGCTGCACTTGGCATATCCCGTGATACAGCAGCTTTAAGTGCTTTCAAATGCTTACCATGAGTGTCCTAAGAACTATAACGCAAGATTTGGTTGATATGTAATGAAATATGCTTCTAGAAAAATACCAAGTGCATTGGAAAGCTTCTATGATTTGAGATCTATAAAATGAAAGTTTTTTTGTTAGTAATTATTATAATCTAGTTTTTTTTCGTACCTTTACTATCCTACTGAAACTATTATGTGTTTATTGGCTAAAGTCAGTGTTACGGTGGATACAAACTACGTCTTTATATCCCTTTCCCGCATGTAAGCTAACCAAGTACTACTAATTATCTAAAAATACTCTGTCACCTGAAGGCTTTGTGTAAGGAAAACACTTAATGTTGACGTAAACTTGAAGAGTTTACTAATCTCATTTTAGACATTCCCAGTCCCTAACTGAATATACGAACCTGGCTCTTTAACTTTAAGATTTATCTCCTAGGGTGATTAAATGAAGGCCAGCATGGCCGTTGGCCTCTTCTGCGTCCACCTCTGCTAAAAAAGAATATCCTGTAAGAGAGAGAGAGAGGTAGCATAAGGATTGTAACATTATCTTGACGAGGTTCTTAGAGACTTTGAGTTGCATCTTAAATTTATTTATTTATAATCCACGAAATTATCCTGTCTTTTATTGCCAAGTTTACAATAGCTTACTAGCCAATACTACTAGAGTGATATAGCAGTGATCGGCTACCCGGTGCTCGCGGTTATCTAAGTATATTCCAGGTGGTTGCCACAAACATACGCTTTTTAATATTAATATTCTTTTTCTCGCCAGTCTTTGCTACAGATCTGCTCGAGTAGAGCATCCAAAGAGTACATACATCACTCATTTATCATGACTCATCACAGTGTATGGGTATTTATCAATCTAAATTAAGACGTAGTGCTCTTTGTTATAAGCAAGCCTTTCGTGGTGCTCCGATTTAAAAAAAAAATGTTTCTAGCCACTGTAGCACACAATAGAAACATACGTGTATGCTCATTTGAATTGTATTTAGTAACAAATCGAGTTTAAAAATATTTCTTATGGTTCGTTTTAAATCGTTTCAGTAACATGCGTGAAGAGATGCGGAGTTTCTCAAACGTCACCACTGAACACAGAAAATAAATACTCAAATAAAAAACGTAAGTCTGATTAATTTGATAACGTTTTAAGTTCTCGTATGTTATGCAAACGGTGCTGCGTTTATCTTGTGTAATAAATACGTACACATTACTTATCAATAAACTGTTTTTTTTGTGACAGTAATGTAAACAAAAATTGTTGATTAATTTAATAAAAAATATAATATTATGATTTAAGGAATAAGACAAGTATGATATAGACTTAAATTTAAGTTAAGTTTGAACCTTGAATTTAAAGTTTCCGTTAAAAATCGACCTTGACATAATTTTAGTTTTTTTTTCTTCATTGTATTTTTGTAAAAATGCTTCTTTGGTGGAATAATTCATAACCCGTGTATCTTATTTGCATTACGCATATTTCTAGCATTTTGTTTCGCATACGTATCAGTTTCAAGTTGGAAAAATTTTAATATTTCTTTGTAAATTTAATGTTAAAAAATTACGTCAAAATTGTTAAGAATCTATCGAAAATGTGGATCTAGTACTCTATACAGATAAGAGGCATTAAGAGGAATTAGTAGGTTTTTTTGTGATTTCGCCAAAATCTTTAATCGAATTTAAACATCGAAAAATATTTTTTTTTACACTGTTAACGTATTTGTTTTAAAGCCTGTCTAGCAAAGAATTGACACCTGTTTTTCAGATATGCTTTCATTTGCTCCCCGCCATTACTACATTATTTTTTATTTTAGTTTACCGAGATTTGATGTCTAAAACAAAATCGTAGAACAAAGTATTTTTAAGTAAGTAACCGTAATGGAATTTACAATTTTTAATATAACGATTCTATAAAGATATTTAAAATATACTAAATAATTCGTTTTTTCTCGCACATTTTCTGACATTTAAAATAGAATTATACTGAATATATTTTTAAAAAATATGGAGCAACCAGAAATTCTATTATATACAACTTTTAGCAAAAAAATAAAAAGAATATACTTTTTGATATACAAATCATAAGATTTGGTATAGATGAGTTATAGTTATAGCATTCTTTTTGTCAGAATAAAAAAAATAGCAATGCGACTTAATACTGTTTTATTTCAGAGCCATTATATCCTATTACTTCACTCGTTTTACCAGTTCGTATAAGGCTAAATTGCCTATATTTCTCTATTTAAAACAGAAAATTATCAAAGATTGATTTAATGTATTCTGTCAGTTTATCCTCGATATGTGTGTATATTTCAATTATTTTTTCTTTGGATTAAATGTTTATAAAATTGTATATTCCATGGAATGGAGATCATATATTAAAAGGGCTATTTAATATAACACTAATTGTAATGCAGAAAATCTCCAAAATGTACTCTAGGGCAAAAAAAACTAACGCTTTCTTCTCAAAAATACCGGCAGATAATGTGTAAAAGGTCCTTAACATTTTAATTGTAGACTATTTAATTTCGTTTACTGCACTGCACTTAATCAAAATATTACCTTGTAACAAATGCCGTACCGGTTACCATACAGTTGCTAACTACCTTTAACGCGGTTCGAGTCCGCACCGAGTGAGTTAAGTATTGTGTAAGCCAAAACGCGAGATACCGATGTTTTTTCCATGTCCACTCCGAACGTGAAGCATATGGTATCCCAATGGAGGTTTCTCAACAGAGTTTTTCTATGAGAACTGTTTGTTACTCAGTTGCTCAACCTCTCTTTTTTCGAAGAGAGTAGAGATAGAAGAATGGGACTAGGACAGGACCAGTGGTTAGCTAATCGTTTTCGCTACACTCCGTAAGGATCGGATGGGTGGGTGAGAAGAGAAGGTTTAGACATCACAAACACTCAGACTAAGAACAGAAATCCATAAATCGATTGAGAGATCTATTTATGAAAACTGTCCACACAGGGAATTGAACCCGAGACGTCCGTAACCGTAGCCAACGGCACTACCACGGACGCCGATGGTACTTATAAATTAATTCCATCTTAACTTGCGTAATATTTTATTCTTCGTCTCTAATACGAGAGGCTCTCTGCGCGGAAAAAACAAACGCTTAACGTGCCAAGCCAACAAATTCGGGGCATAATTTTAACCGTTTTGCAAATATCAATATGTAATATTTTGTATTATTACGTCTTAAATAAAAAAGCTACAATGGACCTGGCTTGGACATGTACTGCAAATGCCTCAAGGCAGCCTGAATCTTACCTACCTCTTCTACGAACAGGATCGATTCCGTCGCCCTGGAAGGCCGCTGATGACCATCCATAGGATGTAATCGGCATCCATAGGAAACAATACCACATATTTGTCATCGCTGCCCTATTCCTTAGACCCTTCTACCAAAACTTGAACCGTCAAAATATTTATCACTGTTTTTAAAATGGTATTTACTGTTTTCTGAGAATTTACGTTTTTCTAATAATCATTCAAAAACTGCAATATGATTGACAATATCACATGAAAACAGTTTCTTTCCACGTGACATTTTTCATATTAAACTTGCTTTTGCAATCGTGAGCTATTTTTCTTTTATATACGAGGAAAATTCTGTAAAATTCTCGCGTAATCTGAAAGTGGCAACCGGAAATTGAATGTTCTTTATTAAAGTTTCCGTATATGCCAAAATGACATATAATATATTGACATAGGTTTTTAAAGAACATAACCTACCACTATAACAGGGTTTCCTAAAATTTTCTTGCAATGGAACACTTTGCAAACCCTACAATTTTAACGAAACACCACGTTTATTTTGTTGTGTATATAGCATTAATATGAAGTCAAACATGTTTGAATTTGTTGCAGCTGCAGCAGCATGTAAAACTATTCCAAGTTTTCGCGGACCACCAGTGTTCCGTGGAACTTAGTTTGGGAAACCCTGCACTAGAGGTACGTTACTTCTTATATACGTTAAATGTGGAATAATTATTTGAGGTCTCAAGGCCAATTAAAGACAATGATTAATCAATGCTTAATTTTTTTATTTCCTCTTAGTGAAAAGGAATTTTAAAGGATTGTTTTAGGTGCTTTTCAATTTCAACACGTCTCTACTCTTTTATCTGTTAGTCCTAGATGGAAATACATCATAATATATGTTGAATGCATAATTTATCGAAATATATTGAAAAAACTGTTGGACTTTACATTATTTTATTTAAACAAGATTTTTCCATCCTCAATGATTTCTTGTTACGCGTAGTCCACTGAAATAGATTAATTATAAACTTTATTCCAAAACTCAAATTGAATTGAATTATTCCTTATTTCACAATAAAAATTATTTAATGAGTAAAAGTATTTAACATTGCTATCACATTGTGGACTTACTAAATTGGTACTCAAGGCTATAAAAAATACGAGTTAATGATTGGACCTCATTTTAAAGACGACAGAGCAGATCTCAGCTAAATGGTGTAAATTATAAAAATAAATTGACCACTTTTTGGAAGGGAAACATCATTTTACATTGGTTTTAGATTTAAAAATTCTGACCCCCCTACTTGATGTAAGCCACAATTATGTCTACACTTCTTACGTATAATCCAGTATTCGTAAACATGAGAATTTACAGGAGTGCATTTCAAAGATTCATAACGCACTCACCATATAATGTTTTCGATAAAAACAGTTTTTTCTCTCACCTGAACAATTTAAATTTTGAGGGTTACATCAATTGGCCAAAACACCATCGACATTATAGTTTATCAGTGTATTTTTACGGGGGTGGGGGTAATCTCCGCCTCGTGGGTGTATAAAAAAACTGGGGAGCGCTTCGAAAAAACGAATGGGTCTTGTCCTGCACCAGCCTTCTTTCGTTGCCTAGCTAATATATTTTTTAACAATAACCAATTAAACTCTTTTACCTTTTCAAAGTGATGGAACACGCAAAAACTATTTTTTTTTGGAAACTACAAAATATAAAATAAGAAAAATTGTATAATTCTTAACTAGAAAAATTAACTTCGCTTAACTATCAAAAATTAGCTAAGCTAGGTTGAGTGTATTAAAGTATTGCCTAATTTTGTATTTAGTCGAATCCACAATAAACTTTCTGCTGCCAACATATTTGTGACCGTGTCCGCTCCCAGTGTGGAGCATATGGCCTCCTAATGGAGGTATCTCAACAGAAGCTTTCTACAGAACTGCTTGTTAATAAGTTGCTCAACCTCCCTTTTTTTTCGAAGAGAGTAGGCGTAGAATGATAGGACTAGGACAGCGCTAGTGGTTGGCTAATCGCTCTCGCTACGCCCCGCTTTTGAGGATTGGACGGGTAGGAGGGAGTTTTTTAGACATCGCAAAAATTCAGACAACGAACAGAAGTCCACAAATCGATTGAAACATCAATTTATGAAAACTCTCCGCACCGGAACTTGAACCCGAGACATCCATAACCATAGCAACTACGCCACGGATCCGACATATTACAAAACAAAAAAATAAAAACTGCAAAATCTGGAACTAAAAAAATGAACTTAGCGTAACTATTAAAAATTAACTAAGCTTAGTTGAGTGTATAAAAGTATTTCTCATTTTTTTGTTTAGTGAAATACGAAATAATTTTTCTGCTCCTAACATAATATATGGACTCCTAATGAAGGTATCTCAACAGAATTCTGAAAGAACTGCCGTAGTACTCAGTTGTTCAACCTCTCTTCTTCGAAGAGATTAGGGTTAGAAGGATATGATAGAATAGGACTATTGGTAAATTAATCGCTTCCGATATTTCCCGTTTTTAGGATCGGAAATAATTCTTTATAGATGTCAAATAGTATTTAATAGCTTTCAAAAAATTAGTTTATAACTTTAATATCATTTTGTCATTCTTGGCCACTATTCGCATTGCAAGAACGAAATAAACAATTGAGACACCATTTGCAAACACTAGAGCGGATATTATTGAGCGAGCTTTGAAAAATACTTGTCTGAGTAACGGAATCTCTGGAGAAATTAATCTTAAATGTTTGTTTTATCTGCAAGATAATAACCCTATCTCTTGTGTGCTCTGTAATCTGAAAAATAAGTAATTAGATTATTGCACGGAAACAATAATATCTGTCGTCTGCCAATCTCTCCAGTGTAGTGTAACTAGTGATGTGGCACCAGGAATAAACTTGGATGGGGTAATTGGGAAAAAACGGGAAAAAACTATTTTAACGTTTATGATAACTGCATATCATTTTCAGCATTCGGTAACACTTAATTTAAAAGGGTGGCATTTTTGACGTATGCATAGATTTTATCCCCAAATTTTTAGGTTATGGCGAGTTATAAGTTTGATGATATATATGGAAGTATACTTCTCTATGGATGGAAGCATGGTGTAAGAAATACAAGGTGAGCTGGATAAATGGTGACAGTCGCCATTTTTGTATTTGTTGACGACACTATGTGTTTATCCAATTACAATGTATTATGTTTACAACGGTGTTTTGGTGACAATGAAAATTTGGTTCGTCAAAGTGACGTCACATATAATACAAAAAAAACGATCCAGCTCACCTTGTACTTCTTACAGCATGGGATGGAAGTAAGAAACTTTATTCAATATCGGATCACGTATGACATCTATGTTTATTTACTTAAAGCCAACACAAAATATTTACAGAAACGCTCTTGTTTTTATGTGTGAAGTTAAACTCGGTGTTAAACACATTTATCGCACATCCCGAAGTAAAGTGTAGTAAACAAAAAGTTTCTTATTTACGTTTTATATCGGAATACAGTAGACATGATAATCTACAGCTCATGAAAATCGTATAATGATCAGTTCACTAAATCACCGCAAGGAGCCACTAGTTTCTTTTTTCTACGAGACCGTTTGTTTGAATATTTTAAGTTTTTTGAATTTTGTTTTCGCTCTCCTGTAAAATTTACTTTTTTTTGATTTACTACACTTTTCTTCGAGATGTGCGATATTATATGTGCACCTAGTGTCATGTTTAAAGATTACATATTTAACAGTGTATTCCTAATTTTCCGGGTTTTTTACAACACTAAGTGTGACAGAAGCTCCTGCAATCGCATGGAAAACATCATTATTTAAGGTTTTTCATTGGTCGCAATTAGTTTATACACAAACAGCAATTGTAAAATAGCTTTAACATTTAAATTTATGTATGGTAAATCAGCGTACCAAAGATACATACCATATTAATTTTTTTTTTTTTAATCCATGTCCGCTCCCAATGTGGAGCATATGGTCTCCTAATGGAGGTATCGTAACAGAATTCTTCTACGAGAACTGCTTGTTACTCAGTTGCTCAACCTCTCTTTTTCGAAGAGAGTAGGGATAGAATGATAGGGCTAGGATAGGACTAGTGGTTAGCTAATAGCCCTCGCTACGCCCCGTGAGAATGGGATGGGTTGGAGGGAGGATTCAAATCGTTTACTATATCGACGGTGTTTCGGCCATTTAATGTAAGCCTCAAAATTGAAATTGTTCAGGAGAGAGTGAAAACTTTTTATCTAAAACATTATACGGTAAGTTTCGTTATGAATCTTGGAAATGCACTCCTGTAAATTCTCATGTTTTCAGATACGGGATTATACTTAGGGAGTGTTGATATAATAGTGGCTTACATTAAGTGGCCGAATCAGAATTTTTGAACTTGAAGCCAATGTAAAACGATTTTTCCCTTCCAAAAAGTCGTAAATTTATTTTTCTAATAGACATCATTTAACCGAGACCGGTTCTGTTGTCTTTAAAATGAGATCAAATCATTAACACCATCGATATTATACGTTACTACTATTGTAACATAGTTATAGAAAAGTTTTCGCGGATATTCATTTGTGTCTTGAATTCTGACAATATGTTTACTTATTAAAGGAATCAATAAAAAATCAGTATTTTCGCAAATTTTATTTATTTCTCTGATACATCAATTTTCAAATAACATTTAACTTTATTATTTTGTTGTATAACACGCATTATAGACATTTTTAACAATAACAGAGTGACATATAATACTGCTAACATTATTTTCAAATTAATGTTGTATAACGAGTGACTACACTTTAACATTTATTGACATTTATTTTCAAAATAACATATTGTATCATTGTTTATGGGATATCCTTAAGATTTTACAGCCCTTAGATAGTTGACTGCTCATTTTCACACTGACTGATAATCGTAACCTCGTACATAAAATAGTCACAGCTCTAAAATACAGCCCATTTTTTTTTCACTTAATGTCTAAACTGGGATCATTATACATATAATATAGGTATCTTAGTGGAGACGTCCATTTTAAAATACATCGTTAAAAGGTAAAGCAAAATGCATGAAGTGAGAACTATAACGCTTCAAAAATATATCGTACACCAGTGGTCACCAAGCTGTTAACGTCTCAACCAGAACTACGGAGTCGGATTCAGAGTTCGAGTCGAATTCGTGGAGTCGCGCTGTTTTGACCGGAGTCGGAGTTGCATTAATTTACTTTCATTTTTATTTATGCCTATAACATATTCTTGTTCTGTAATATACATATTGAAACGTGTATTAAATTGTATAGATTGTTATTATAGAAAAAAAAAGATTTTGAAAAGACGGAAGAATAAGTCTTTTTACCTTTCTACAGTCGATATTATGTATTTATTTATAAATATAGTGTATTAGCACGTTTTGTGTGAGTTATACAGAATATTTTTTGTTGTGTGTTACGTCTTTTTTCTTTTCCACAGTCGATATGTATATATTATATGTATAATATGAAAAATTTGGCTATTTGCCGAATTGGTAGGTTGGTGCTTAATTTGAAGACCAATTACACATTAATAGGAAAGTTAGGAAAAAACCTGACCAAATTAGACTTTTTTAGTCGGAATCGGGATGTTGGTCAATGTCTGAGTTGTTGTCACGTTTTTTTTTTAACGACTCCACACTCCTGGTCTCAACTGTTGAGACGGCAGATGTCAGTGTGTTGATACCTGATACTTAAAAATATAAGTGTAAACAGTGCTATAACCATTGTGTACAAACTAATTATTGTATTGAGATATAGCCAGATTTGTCCTGTTAATCTCCATAAGTTTGGTTAACACCAACGCTACTGAATTAATTTTTGGTATTGGAATATCCTCAAAACGACTCAGAGGAGAAAGGGTTATTATAATATTTGGATAGGATCGGAAAGAGTTTAAATCAAAATGCCCATTCGATAATTCGAACACTTTTTCGACGGATGAAACCTCGGAGCAGTAAATTCATTCCCCATTAAGTATTATGAATGTAACATTTACACAAAAATAATTGCTACTAGCTATTTCAAGTTGACAACATAGATTAATATTATATTTAACCCTCAATAAATTTTAATGTTTAATATAACCAGTATCAAATTTTAACTCATTCAACAAACTGCAAAGTCATAACATTTGGTATTTCATACAAGTCAACGGGACTTTTTTCAAAGGGGAGAACCGTTACAATTTTAGACATAAAATTCCACAGCTGTAAAATTTTCATTCCAGGATTGGTCTTCAAAACGTCGACAAATATGGGTAACGTGTCATTGACGACATGAGCGTTATTTCTCCTGTACACTGATAATATTGGAAAACCCATATTTATCATAGTATCACAGATACTGCTTGTACTCACAGAGTCCGGCATACCGGATAAAACAGCCCGCAGAATATTACATTCTCTCCATTGAAAAGTTTTAAAAGGAATAAAGTTTCGCTGAAGGATATCAACAATTCTTGAGTAACTCTCATCTGAATCAACTTGAACTTTAAATCCTTCGTATACCTCATGAGAGTACGTCAGTTTTATGCAAAAGTTATTAGGTAGTTCATTTTCCAATATTTGGGCGTGTGCCAAACAGTACAAAAAGATGGTTGTAATATCAAAATATGAGCTCGATCCTGATGCTAAAACTTCTATTTCACTGTTCAACCACCTGCTCATCATGTAGGGGATGTTATGTGTCGTAATGCAATATGGTGTTGTTTCTTCAAGACCTGCAGACTTCATCGCGTGAATGCAGTCCGAGATGCTTAGGTAGCGTACGGACTGAGGTAGATTCATTCTGCTAGATGAATAACTGAAACAAGAAAAATCTTACATTGAAATTATTATTGAAAACTGCTGATAAAATCAGTTGTAGTACTTTTGGGCTTTCCAAAAGAACTATAATTATGAAAGTACTTAGTCAAATCTTTGCTTGAAATACCATAATAATTCTATGTTGTATGATATTATTCCTTGAATTCCTAATGTAAAAATATTGCACTGATTGCTCGTCTATTCATGGTTTTACTCGTCTATCCACACTGACCGTTAAAAATTGTCTGTTTAGTGTTATTTTTCCTGATTAAACGTTTCTGCGGACCAAATATAATTTACTAGTGGAAACGCCCGTCATAGATAACGGTATTTAAATTGAAATACTGAATGTCTAAAGTAGCTGTTATTTAGTTTCCATACTGACGGACTGATTGTTGTTTGTTTGCCTCTGAATTTGCGTCACGTTGAAACGGTGTGTATTGCTTATATACGCCGCGGAGAAAATTTCATACGTGCATGTGATATGTGATAATAATAATAAAACGTTTACATCCACAACTACTGACCGGTCTGGGCTAGTATATATAAGATTATACTGCCGTACAAAACTTTGAAAAAACCTTCGAAATACGAAATAAAAAAAATCTTTTATAATTGTGAACCAATATAAGTTTTTTTGGCATGTAAATTCACATAATGATTTAGCATTTAATAAATAATAAATTTTATTCGTTATATTCATTTTTTCGTTACCCCGCACCTCATCGTTTGGTTCATATTTTCCCTTAAAAAATGATAGAGTACTGTACATAGCACCAAAAAAAAATCTGCGCCTATAGCCGATTGGTCAACGTCGTTGGCTTCGGTTGCGGTGATGACAGCCCTGAATCCCGGTACAAGAAATTTATTTTTAATCGTCGTCGTTTTAATCATCGTTGTTAAATATTGAACACAATTTTTTTGTAACAGACGCTTTCCTAATTTTTGTCTTATTATATTAATTAAAATATTAATTTGATCCATTTGAATATACTTGCTTTGTCATCATTCGGTCTAATGCTAAACGTTAATCGTTATTTTTGTTGAATTTTCTTAAGTGGTCAATTAATGGTACGTTTACCTTATATTTTATTGAAAAAATCACATAATTTAGAATATTTATTCCATAACTATCGTATTACGATATTGACATCTATTCACAGTTATATTAGTCTCCGGACACTAAGGATCAACACCTCTATGCAGGACGTCGGGATATTTTTTATGTGTTTTTTAGATTAGTAATAAATAGGACCAGCACCGTTGTACAGGAAAGTACGACGGTGGTCACATAACTTTTCACCTCAAGAGATTTTATAGTGAAATATCCACATAATTTATTTTACAATTTAATTAATCAAAATCAACAATATTTTTCGATGACCACTTGATAATATTCACGCGGATCGGTGGTATGTAATTTTTGAAACATCTATTCCTTCGAACAGAAATCTGTAAATCGATTAAGAAATCAATTTAAATAATTGTCTTCTGGTATTTGAACCCGTGTACCCTATAATATAGGATTTCCAGGCGCCCTCATTAACCGGAACTGTCACTATTTTTAAGCCTTGTGTCCCTGTGTCCCGAACGAGCTTTTCGGGACACCCAAATGTCCCGTTTTCATTTTTTTCAGTTTTAAATTTTTTAGAAGCATTTTCTCCCATTCAATAACAAGAATTCACCTGTGAGTTCTGCTGGTGGCAGCACTCGCGCGGCGGCCATATTGGATTAAACGTCATACCTTTACCTTCAGCTCTACAAAAGAATCCGTATTTATATTGTATGTGCGAGTATATTTCTTCCTTACGATTACCAGGTCATAATGGTAACGTGGAGAGAATATTTTCGTTAGTGGATATTCAATGGACGGATGAAAGAAATAGACTTTCAGTAAAACCAGTTAGTCAAAAATAGTATCTTACAATTCATAGAGAATAATGATTTTATTTGAGTCGAAATATACGATTATCTCCTAAAAAATAAAAAGTTTTGCAAAAGACGAAATCAAATGATAAATATGTGTAAAATTAGTTTTGAAAATTCGGTGCCATTATTTTTATTGTTCTTTTTGTTAATAATATTGTTGTTATTCTAAGTAATGTCTACAATTAAATATATGTTACAATTTCTTGGTTTCATTTTCTAATTTAATGTAATGTAAATTGAAAATTAAATGGAGGCTACATGACAGCCCAAGCGATCCAATATCTCGGAGGAAAAATGAAGTGTTCTTGAATTTTTTATTTTTTTCGGGTGGGGTGTCCCGTTTTGACTTGCGAGTAATGTGGCAACCTCACTTGTAACCGTAGCCAACGACGTTGACAACTACACCATGTGCCAAGAGAGAGATTATCTAACCAATAGTCCTGATCCAGCGTTATCCTTTTATCCCTAGTCCCTGCGCTCTTCGAAAAATAGAACTTGAGAAGAACGAAAAAACGGAATTTTAAAAATGTGTTAGTTGCTAGGTTATTGTTGGCATATTAAAGGTCCATTCAAGACAATAGTAAAATGCTTTATACGTATATTTTTAATATGAAAACATGTTTATTAAGTTACTACGGTATTTTCTGTGGAATCGGCAGTAACTTTGCGTAAGTTCATTTTTAAAATAAAATTTAAATTGGTAACTTAGCTATTACATTGTCTTTGTCACTAACGTAACGCGTTTTGCTTCTTTAAAAAGCACCTTCAGACTAACTATATCGCAAGGCTATTTATTTTTAAGTTAAACAATGATAAACTCAATCTTCGTTTTCGTGGTAGTGTTCAACATATTTGTGAATTATACTCTTATGTATATCTGCCTTGGCCGTAAACCATGGAGATTTAAGTGAAAAGCTTCAAAGTAATTATCTAAAAAGGGTTAATTTTACTCCTGAAGGATTTTTTTCCGCGTATTGGTTATATTAATAATCAACTACAAAAAAGTAACAACAGTAAAAGAGACCTTGCTCATCATTGATAAATTGAAAAACACCGCGAAAAGCGTGACAGACGATAAAAATGACAATTTTTCAATTTTGTCTTCGCTTAGTGATTTCATAGATAATTTGACAGACACAACATAAACATTTAAATCAAAACATAAAATAGTAGAATGTCTTAAATCTCTACATCTTAAACATGATAAAATGTTTGAAGAATTGATTTTTTAAAAATCGTTTCTTATATTTATATAATTTTTCTGTACAACAGCAAAACATGAATCACACCCTAACCACCTGTGATTTCAAAAATTAATATACAGCGAAACCCCGAATTTGAGTTTCAAGCTTCCCAATAGTCCTAGTTCAATTTCTGTAGTCCTGTTTCATTTTAATACATTCAATACTTGGTTTTACGTTTTCCTTTCAATTAAATGTATAAACGCAATCAATTAAATGCACGGCAATCATCGAAACGAGAAAAAACTTATCTGCAAAGAAACTCCAGTAAAAAAGAGGTTAACCCAACTCATCCAATTCTAATAAAAAAAAATGCAATGAGGTACATTGTGGGTATAAAAAGCTATTTTACTAGCATCGATGAATTATAAAAAAAATAAAGCTGTCAAATCAATTTGTAGTATCAAAAGTATTTACCGATATAATTTGTGTTTTTCTTTTAATTCTTAACCCCAATATACGTTTCCTAGTATTTACATTGTTGGTGTCACTCCATTCAAAAATGTAAAATCAGAGTCACACTGCATCTCCATTTTCAAAGAATCAGTATTTTTCGTTTTCAGATGATGACAAATCAAAATTTCAATGCACTAAAAAATAGATCTACAATCAGTATTAAATTCAATTAACTGGACTAACGTAAAATATACGTTATTAGATATCAGTCATAATCAAATCCTGAAAGACTTATAATAATAATGCAGTTTTGGTCAAAGTTATAAATTGACCACGAATTATGTCAATATAAAAAAAAATAGTATTAATTCCGTTATTTCATTAATTTTGTCGATTTTTTCTATAACTGTATGACGTGAAAGATGATTTAGTGTATCGCACTTTTTAATAAAAATATATTGAAAATGGAAACCAACTGACAGGTGACAGCACTAACCCGGCGATGCGGCTTACTTTGGAAGTAAGAAGTATCGAGCAATTTGCATTGCTTTTAAATAAATATATACCAATACTTTTAAATGTAGTTTATTGAATAAACTTATAAGCTGATCGCTTTTTTTATTAAATTCAAAGGCTTAATATTTTTAAGCGCGGATATCCACAGTACAATTTTACGTGAGAACCACTTTGTTAACCCTAAGGGTTATATATAATTGCACTTTGAATTAGATAGTATTCACTTCGTACACTTGAACTATTATTAAGATAGTTTGCACTTTAGATTACATAACATTAACTTAGTTCACTCATACTTTGATTTTAATAGTTTTCACTTAAAAGCGGATTTTTTAAACTTTAATATTAATTTTTTCCACTTAGCAACGGGTCCCTATAACAAAGTATCGCGAATTTTAATGATGATAGCTTGGATTTTGAAATGGATTAGGTATATTAATGTTAATTTGTATGTTATGTTATTAACAGTGAAATAAATTATATTAACATATTTTATGTCCACTTAGAACCCTGCTACTTCATAAATACCACTTCTGAGCGTATGTGTTGTAAAATTTATTTTTGAATAGGTTTTCTGTTAACCCCTTAAAAGCGTAATTTTCTGCTTTTAAATAAAATAATAATAATATCAATAAATGATTGTGATCACAGGAAAAATAATTAAAAAATATTAAATAGTTTTTTTTTATATAGTTTTACCCAAAACCACTTTTTAAACGTCACCATGTATTGGTAACATCGCTCATCGTACAAGGGACGCCATTATTATTACAGGAAAATTGAGGTTATGTGCATATTAACGCCATTGGGTAATAGATAATATATGGTGGAGTTGCCAGTATTAATGAAATGTTGCAAGTAGTAAAGAATAAGTGAGATTTAACTACGATTTCGTACAAACTATCGATTTCTAAGTACGAAGTATTAATATCGAATTGATAATATATTTATTCAATATATTTTATAATGCGAGATCACTTTATTTGTAGTGAAAGAATTTGTTTCTTGTGGAATGTATTTGTTATTAGTGAAAACTATTTTTATGAAAGCAAATATGATTTAAGCAAAACTGCATTTAATTCCAAGCCTTAGACTAATAGAACTCGAAATAGACCCGTACGACATGATTTGTTGATGGCAGGGTAGCATTTTCAATTGACGAGTAACACTAAAACTTATTAATCTGTTTGTAGTGAAATAAAATAATTCAATATTCTATGAGAACAACTTTAAACACTCGCAGCACAACAAACTTTACAAAACTTTTTTCTGTATCATAAAAAAAACTTACATTTTATCCCTTAATATTGTTTTAATCACGTCAGTCCACCTCAGCGGTTGCAATATGATTAATTTTTGACAAGCAATAAAACATCTTTAAATCACGAGAAACCAACATCGAAAAAATGTAGACAAATTTATTAACCCTCCCAGAAACAAGTTGAAAACCTGTTGAACTAAATGTACATTAAAAATTAGTAAATATTCAATTTAATTAATTATATTTTCTGGTTATCTATATATATATATATATATATAAATTAATGGTTCGTTTGTCCCTTATGCGTTCCTATACCATTCATACGATTGCAATTAAACTTTGGTGAGTTTTTGTGGGTACACCCGTGAAGGTTTCTGAAAAGAAATCTAAAAAAAAGAATCAAATACCTACAAACAACGACATCTCGGAAAACCTTCTGATTTATTCGTCTACGCACCAGATAGAAAAAACAAAAAATATTGTGTGTACAAAGCACTTCAATAAACAGAATTAAAACACAAACCCTTTATTTCTTTTAGTGGCATTAGTTGTACAATAAAAATAGAGGAGAGCAATATTTCTATAACATAACATATCGTCACCCTATTGGCAGAAGTTGCTAAGTAACATATTATAGACAGTTCTGAGTAAACATCAAATGAAAATATCAGCTCGTGGGATTAAGTCTTCAGCCTCGGTATTTTATGTTATATATATAAAGCGACATCAAAATATAAATGGATCTATGTTAATCTAACACTTGTCAAGTTAGGGATCAATAGACAGGGATAATTGCTTTTCTAGAAATCTGCATTAATATACTTACTGATAAAAACAATTGCTGTGATTGTTTTCGAATCTGGTATAATTAATGCACCTACTAAGTTATTCCAGACAAAGAATTGACATTCAAGAATCTAATTGTGCGGTTCCGTCACCTTTTTTACTTACTAACGTACGGTGACGATATCTCGTCATTTGAATGACGCTAGTTGACAATTCTTGGTATGAATACATAACATTTTATGGTTTTTTATAATTATATTTACCTACTAAAACACTGTGGAGTATGCAAACCGGGCTCTCAGTTTCCTGCCTATTTTTATTTCTATGGTGGGTACTGACTAACTTTTTATGTCGCTTTTCTACGTGTATTCTAACTAAGTATATGTACTCGTGAATAAGTTAGTGTTCCAGATAGCTCATGAAAAAGTTTATTCTATAATTATACATGATTTTTTAAGTGCTAAAGCGGAAAGCTCATGTTAAAAAATATTAAAAAATGAATACATTTTAAAACTCGATGTTTATTCAAATTTTATGGAATCTTTTGGAATGAATCAAGTAATTCCGAAGAAATCCAAAAATCTATGGTCATACCAGAATCTACTGCAACACAATTTAAAATTTAAAAACATTTCGATGCCCCGTCGTTAATAAAATATTATATATTTCAAAATATGCCTCTGTTGTCTTTTGCACCAATTAATCTTATTAGTTATTTTTCTTCGTGTTTTGAAAAATTACTAAATTATTCGAAATATTAATTTAAATTATTAAGTTAATATCACCACTCGTGGTGTTAATAAAATTACGCAAATCAGTCAACCCTTGATACTGTTTAAGAACGCTAAAAGTTAGGCATTTATATTGCTGAAAACTTTTCATGAACAACTTCTTTGTTTTAATTATAATTGAAGTCAACACCAGCCACGTGATTGAGAAAGCGCTTTGAAAGGAAAATTTCATATTTTTTCTACCAGAATGTATATTATTTTTCACGGGAGGTCATTTTGCAGTTATGTGAATAAGTTACTAAGAGCAGAGGCGCCACATCAATACGGCAAACGGTGTGCGGAGCGCACGGGCGGCTAAACGAAAGGGTGGCGATTATCTGATGTGATTGGTACAGTTTTTTTGACTGTTTAACGAGAATCATCATCAAAGATATCTGAGGATCTCTAGTTCAACGTTCCCCAACCGGTGGTCCGTGGCCCAGTGCCGGGCCTTTCCGCTGAGCCGCAAACACTATTATCCCAAAAATGAGGATCCTCGTAAAGGAAATCTTTCGATTAATAATCCCGTCATGGAGGACGTCACTTCCAAAAGAACAATTAATAGAGTTGTCTTCGGATGAAACTCTGATATCCAGACAAAAAACATTAAAAATACCTCAGTTTTGGATATCGATGGAATATCCATCTTTAAGCTGTAAAGTTATAAATTTATTATTGTAATTTTGAACAACCTATTCATGCGAAAAAGCATTTTCGTTCATTTCCTCAATAAAATCAAACAAAGAAATAGACTGGACGTGAATGCAGCACTTTGTCTGTCAGAGACAGCGGTGCAGCCAAGAATATCCAATATATTAGCAAAGATGCAACAGCAGGTTTCGTATTAGTTTGTTGAAACCCCCCCCCAATTGTATGTTTGTTAGTTACAGTGACGTCGATCTGTCACAAAATAAATTTTAAACAATGTACAATTTAACTCATAAAATTCACTCATAAACTCACCTAATGACCGATTCCGGGATTGAGAAATTCTGAATCCTGAAATGCCGAGATGCCCTAGTAACAACTAAGCGAAATTCTAAACTATCTTAGTATATTATATCGACGTTGTTTTGGCCAATTGATATAACTCTCAAAATTGACATTTTTCAGGAAAGAGTAAAAACTGTTTTTATCGAAAACATTCTAAGGTGAGTTACGTTATGAATCTTTGAAATAACTATAAATTCTCATGTTTGCAGATACAGGATTTTACGTAGGAAGTGTCAATATAATAGTGGGTTACATCAAGTGGCCGGGTCAGAATCTTTGAACATAAACCAATGTAAAATGATGTTTCCCTTCCAAAAAGTGGTCAATTTAATTTTCTTAATTAGATCATTTGGCCGAGACTTACTCTGTGGTCTTTAAAATGAGATCAAATCATTAACTCATTTTCACATTTTTTTAAGGGTTACATCAATATTCATAGTAAACTTGAACCTCGTTGCTATTATTTTATGAATAACGTTTTTTTGTTTTATTTATTTTATGAATACAATAAAAAATTGTCATGAATTATTTAAAAATATTAGGCTTTGTACAATAAATTTTGGAGACCTCTGCATAAGAGGATTCCAACCCACTCGGCTAAGGCGAGCGTCACATGTAAATTTTTATTCTATGTCCGCTCCCAATATGGTCTCCTAATGGAGGTATCTTAACAGAATTTTTCTATGAAAACTGCTTGTTACTCAGTTGCTCAACGTCTCTATTTTCGAAGAGAGTAGGAATAGAAGGATAGGGCTAGGACAGGGTTAGCTAATTGTCGACGTCCAAATTTAAGTAATATATATTAATTATTGTTTTTTTGATTCGCGATTGCCAATAACTTAAACCCACTCCTGTTGATTTACATAAGATTTGTCGCGAATTTTACGTTCTACTGAAATAATGTGATATAACATTTCCTTGACGTCATTTGGTTCTCATTAGACTTTTAGATGAAAGTTTTACAAAAGCGGCCGTAATACAAAAGTTGGCCATTTTATTAATTTCACAATAATTATTAACCAAATATAAACTTTCGTTCGCACAGCAACTGGCGTGGTTTATAAATACAACTTCTCGTTGATGGATACTGGACTGTGGAAAAGGCACTGTGATTTTTAAGTATGTAATGAATTTTGTCAAAATCCGAGCAGCAGTTTAAGAATCACTGATCTCGGATCGGCGCTAGGAATTCCAACTCGAATATTCGTCTATTAAATATCCGAATATATTCTGCCCTTTTTTAACTATTCGATATTCGAATATTCGAATAGTTTTTTTAAAAAACAAAAAAAATTCTTTTGTACTACTTCCACATGTTTCTGATGATCAGGACCGGTTTCAATCATCACGAGCATTATCAACTGATAAAAATACAAACATAACAGGCCACCAAGAATTGACAGTTAACACCTTAAAAGTGATATTCGAATAGTATTCGTAATATTTTTTAATGAAATATTTTACAAAATGGATGAGAAATCACATCACAATTTCTTCAGATTTCAAGAACAATATTGATTACCGCAAGAATCGTTTTTTTTCTGTCTTCATTCATCTCGGACGCTTCCAGTATCCTATCATAAATCATAATACTTGAGTTTGAAGAATGACTAGGGACTAAAAAATCCCTTAAGCATGCTGTAGTTTCAGTTATTCAAAAAAAAAAAAAAATACCGTTGGAGTAATCCGACGCAGCAGCAAATTTTATTTTAGTTTATTTAATGTTATGTCGACGTCCGTGGCGCAGTTGGTAGCGTCGCGGGCTACGGCCACGGATGTCTCGGGTTCAATTCCCGGCCCTGACAGTTTTCATAGATTGATATTTGAATCGATTTATGGATTTATGTTCGAAGTCAGAGTGTGAGTGCGTTGTCTAAAACTCCCTCCTCATCCACCCATCCAATCCTCACGGGGCGTAGCGAGAGCGATTAGCTAACCACTAGTCCTGCCCAAGCCCTATCCTACTATCCCTACTTTCTTCGAAAAAAGGGAGGTTGAGCAACTGAGTAACAAACAGTTCTCATAGAAAAATTCTGTTAAGATACCTCCACTAGGAGAACATATGCTCCACATTGGGAGCGGACATGGAAAAAAAGTGTTATGTTATTAATTACTTATTCAAATCGATTTTTTAACATTATTTTCATACTTCAGAAACTATTCGAATAGTTTCAGTTTGTCTATTCGATATCCGAATAGTTGATAATAACGAATTGTTGGAGTCTCTAGTCGGCGCGCAATCCCGTACAAACTATTCAAATTTAATTTCATATAAAATATAATATGATATACTTACTTGCATTGCATTGTTTTTTTTTTAACTTCATAATTGGGAAGAGTGTGTTACTACATCCTTTCCATCGTTTGGTTTTGTTGACCTTTATGATGGACCTTGACACCCACTCTCGGTTTAAAAAAAATAATATTTCCTCGATATAGTGGCAGAAACCGTTAGTCACACCTTATTTTGAAATAATCGACTTTTAAGAAAATTATGATATTTAAGTCTTTCTATCCGTTTTAATTATTAATATTCCTTTTTTATATTAATTTTAATTATTGATTTGTCCCACTAATAACTGCAATTGTAAAATTCTATTGTAAAATCCGGTCCTGTAATGTCCTAAAATCTATTGTATCGCATTCATAACTCAAAACAGCTGATTTTCGACTTTATTATATTATTATATTTATTAGAGTATTATTATAAATATCTATGAAATCTCTTCATCTTCTTCTTCTGTCTTCTAGTCTTTTGTTTTATGTCATATCGGTTTAGTGCTAAAGTATCTGTGTAGTTTGGAATTGCGCACGAACTAAGGCGCATTTGTGATATTGCACAATGTTTTGTTTTGGATTGTTGGTAATGTCTGAAGATGTTTAGGATTCCCATGGCCTCATATTAGCGCCGCATACATCATTTTGGATCCAGTGAGTACTTACTGAAAATAAGAAATAATATTTGGATAACTGTAATTGAGATACTTAATTCTCTCTCGGCATGTTGAAAAGTTATATCGTCGGCTGACTGAAATTCCTCTAATGTTTTAAGTAACACAGATGTTTCTTCCTACATTAGAGTATACGGCATACAACTTTTCACTTCTTACTACACCGATACGCTTTCTGCATACTACGCAGATCGTGTCAATGTATTAGTATGTATGGATCCCATTATCCTAGAGCAGGACCTTATAGCAGGAGTGCGAAATTATACGAATTGTATTTTAAAAATAAAACACAATATCAAATTTGGATTATTGAGATTTTGTACACTTCCATGTATTTTGTCACTAACGACCCGGGTTTCGCCTTTCGGCATCTTCAGGCATTCGAGCACACGAATGGACTCGAACTGAGAAACAGTAAACAGTGTCTAACGTTTATATAGAAGATACAAATGCGACAAATATTATTTACGAGGTAAGATATTATACGTCTGAGAGCCACACTGATACCTGAGTTAAAATTTCGGGAATCTCCCTAATCCTTATTTTGTAAACACCATATTAACAGAGTGGCGAATTGCCGCTTTTCAACTTCTTTTCGAAATACCAGTGATTTTACAATTATAATAGTATTGTGGGTTTTGAAAGGGATGTAATTCGACGAATGGGTAAATATACACAATCATTCCACATTTAGTGACATCTGTTAGGTGTTTCAACGTATCGGATATAATAGCGGAGAATTAGGAGGGTTCAGCTGCTCATTCAATATCGGCAAGGAATTTAACTGGGCTCTATTAATTTCCAAAATTTCTTGATAAAATAATTTATGATCCCCCATGTTTTTATGCAACAGTTTAACCTCATCATCCGCATTAAACGTATGGTTCTCCATTAGCAAGTGATTTGCGAATGTCGAAGTTTCTTTTTTTAATCTAAAGGCAGCTAAATGTTCTGATACCCTTATATCTAATGTACGTGTGGTTTTACCCACATAGAAATGTTGGCAATCATTGCATTGTAATTTATAAATACCAGATTTGTTCTTAAAGTTTACTCTATCTTTATTGTTAATAAGTAATTTGCCTAGAGAGTTTTTGCAATAGAACGCCGGTCTAACACTATCAGCGAGTTGTTTTTTAATTTTAAAGCTTGTGCAACCTAAATAACTAATTCTATGCCAGATTCTAGGGCGGTCTATGTCTTTAGACAAGTTCCCGAAATATAGCATCTTTTCTGCTAATTTACGTTGTTTTTTTGATACAAGACTATCTATAAGAGACGCCTCATAGCCATTATTAATGGCAATTTGTTTAATAATGTTTAGTTCGTTTTCAAAATTAAATTTATTTAGAGGTATAGTGACTAATCTGTGAACCTGAGAATGGAATCTGGAACCTGAGAATCTGTGAACCTGAGAATCGTGTGCTCGAATGCCTGAAGATGCCGAAAGGCGAAACCCGGGTCGTTAGTGACAAAATACATGGAAGTGTACAAAATCTCAATAATCCAAATTTGATATTGAAATTCCATCAAGCACCCTCAGTCGATGTCTTAAATTATATTAAAAAAAAACACAATATGTTTGTACAACTTCCACATGTTTATAATGCTCAGGACCGATTTCGCTCATCACGAGCATTATCAACTGAAAATAGTATAATCAAAACAGGGCTATTTACGTAAAATTGAATGTCAATAATTACAAGATATAACAATAATAACAAGGTGCCCAGGTAAGGAACTTAATTTCCAGAAAATATTTCGGACTATGTTTTGATCATGAGTCAGCCATAAGGCTGATTCATAGCTCAAATATGTTTTTCCCATGTATTATGAATATCGTTCAAAATATTGTTTGAAAAGTAGAAATGAATTTCTGCATTGAAAAAAATGAAGGCTTTTTTCCGGCTGGGGAAATTTCGGCCCATGCAGACTTCTAGTGGGTACAGACTAGGGCTTCCAATCCCGGGATCCCGTTAAATTATTCAATCCCGTAATCCCGGGATTGATATTGAGATAATCCCGGGATTTTGGGATTCACCGTAGATGCTAAAAAATAATTCATATATCAAATCAAAACTTTCTGATTAACTACAAAGTGTGCCTCGGTTTCTTCATCTAAATTGTTTTTTTATGAAATAAATTTATTGTAATCTCCCTTCTTCTCATATTTCGTAACAGCCGTTCTTAGCCGATTTGAAATCGAGGACAAATTAGCACCGCTTCTTAATCGAATTGAGGACAATATTTTAAAGACGAATTGAAGGGCATGTCCTCTTTTTGGATACCATTTGGTAAAACCTACCACAATAATGCAATAAAAAATTTGTT
Organism: Himalopsyche phryganea; assembly: GCA_022494535.1. Lineage (NCBI taxonomy): Eukaryota > Metazoa > Arthropoda > Insecta > Trichoptera > Rhyacophilidae > Himalopsyche > Himalopsyche phryganea. Next base: position 1,784,838 of record JAGVSL010000097.1, read on the forward strand.
TATACAAAATTATTTTTATCATTGTTTTTTTTGAAATATTTTTCTCTTTTGCTGCAAATGACTGTCTATACACATTTAAATTAAAGCAATAATGGATACAAATGACATTTTAAATGTACAATTTAACACATGCAATTACACTTAATAATCAATCCCGAGATCGTAAAAAGTGTCCGGGATTGGATGCCCTACTACAGCCTCTCATTCGTAGTAAGCAATATGTAATCTTTAAGTGTAACAATCTTAGCTAGAGAAAACGTACATTGATTACTAATCACAAGCATGGAGACGTCATAAAAAATTGCGTGGGTGACAAAGATATCAAATATTTCTTAATCTAAATGACACATAATATAAAATCAATTGATAAGAATTATCGTTGATTATTTCTGTTCAATACTATTCATAATGATATCATTTTTTTAAGATAAGAATACATTTGATTATTGAAACAGTACGTCTATGCAGTTCACAGTTTGTTTTTAAAAGTATTGCGTTTATTATTTGCACTATGAAAAACTACATGAATAGCGGGTGACAAAGTTTTCAAATCCTACAAAGTGTGAAGATAGTTTGGCATAAGAAGTCCCAGAAATTTTAGCAGTATGTAAATTAAATTATGAACTATTTATGTGAACTAGATAAGAAGTGCGTTTCAATTCTTGGTGTTTTCTTTTCAAGTCACAAGTTGTGTTCCCAAGTGTCACAACACGGAATAGTCGGCCTCTGTGGTCTACTGGAAAGATATTTACTCTAGCCATCATATATCAAATGGTTCCATATCAGAGTTCATGTCCCGGCAAGGTCAATATCAAATTTAAATTTGAGATCTTGGACATGGGTGTAATATGTGATATCCTTTCTCCTTGAGTTTATCTCGTGTGCTTTAAAATTACCAAATATTTCGCACATAAGTAATTAGTGGTTGTAATAGAGTATAGAGCTTGTCAGTGTAATAGTATGAATGGATCCTGTGTATGTATCAGTATGGATCCTAGAGCCGTGTATGGATCCCGTGACACTAAATCCCAGAGCTGGAACTAGAATGCAAATTTATACAGCGTATACTCTACCACTCTACTTCGTCGGCGTCCGTGGCGCAGTTGGTTTCGTCGCTGGCTACGGTTACGGATGTCTCGGGTTCAATTCTCGGTGCGGACGGTCTTTATAGATTGATCTTTCAATCGATTTATGGATTTCTGTTCGTAGTCTGAGTCCTCCCTCCCATCAATCCCATCCTCACGGGGCGTAACGAGAGCGATTAGCTAACCACTAGTCCTGTCATAACCCTATCCTTCTATCCCTACTCTTTTCGAGAAAGAAAAGAGAGGTTGAGCAACTGAGTGACAAGCAGTTCTCGTAGAAATAATCTGTCAAGATACCTCCATTAGGACACCATATGCTCCACATTGGGAGCGGACATGGAAAAAAAAAAAAATACTCTACCAAATACATTATTTAATAACAAAAAACAATGATGACGCGTACTAAACAGCGGTTGTCAACCTTTTGGACATAACGGACAACTATACTCACAATTTTAAAACATGATATTTTTTAAAACGGTACAAAAATATTTAGAAAAAAATAAATATGAAGCTTCATTTAAATTATGAAATGGTAATGAAACTTGTTGAATATTTTTTTTTAAACAAAACACAATTTAAATTTGAATTGTTTAATTTTAACGACCAGATCTCCGTAATCACTTTTGATACTGTACCCTTCATTTTGGGAGTAAAGATCGTGAGAAAATGTTGTTATATCACCTTGAATTCAAAAAATAGAAGTGTCATAGTAAAAACACAATTTAAATCAAAATTTCAGGGATGCTTAAATATGCCAATGAAAGTAACGATGAAAAGTCCAATCTGGAAAAAGAAAGACCTGAATCGCCGGACTACTTTGATCAGCTGGCGAAGGGTAAAGTATAAAATGATTTTATATTACCATTAAATTGAAGATAAAAATAAAAGACGATTTACATTCTGAAACTTGAGAGACTCAAGAATTTGGAGAGGTATAAACATGCATAAATATTGACGGTCAATCTTTGACGGTGTGTGTAACTTTGGTTCTGTTCTGAGGGTTTTTGTATTTTTATTGTTTACCATTGTATTTATGTATGGTATTGTTCTACATAGAAATGAGCTAATGTCTTAAGATGAAATTTAATTAACATAAATAGATTTATTGTTAAAATTTATATATAAATATAGATATATCAAGGTGGGCCAAAGTTTGCATCCAAATCGAGTAACTTTGGCTCACGATACAAATAATCACAGTAATTACAATAAATTCAGTGATTTTAAAGTCTTGGCCACTTTTCTTTATGCTTTCTTAATATATATTTTGTACATAATTTAGATGGGAAAAAATATACAGCATTTGGTTTACAGATTCGTAATATAAATTGAAAATAGGGCTAATACAAATTATTTCAAGATAAGTTTTTAAATTGTGTTTACTATTTCAAGCTGACAGCTTACAAATTCAACAATAAGACAAATTATGTTGCACATCAGTTCATATTTTTGCCACCAAGGGGCTACTCAATACCATTGCTTAACTAAAAAATACTCATATGGTATTATAACAGCACCTTTTTTCATGTAGTTGGTCAATCTTAGACCCATGGGAAAACTAACCCAAATTGGTGGTATTGAATTCGTTTTGAATTTATTTGTTGACATATATGGTCAAGTAGTTATAGATGTATCTTAGTGATGAGATGGGTATGGGTTCAAGTCCGAGCCAGGTCACTTTTAAATTTAGATTTTTTCAACATTTTTTTAAATATTTACACATTTAAAAATTATGTAGATTAACTGTAAATTAAAAGTCATTCATATGACAATTGTATTAAATTTCAACCCGTTATTTCAATACTATGGATCAAGTGTAATATACTGTTAGATTATAGTGTAATTATTTTTATTATATTTGATTTTGCATTTTTTATTTTTTATTATTGTCAAAAAAAAAATATCCTGCTGGAATAACAATATGTTCAGATTTCTTTCATTAGAAAATTAATATTAATTTAATCATTTCATGTAAATTTAAAATTTTAAAATTTTCCAATAATATTTTCCATAGACATTTTCCATTATATCTCAATGTTTTTTCATAAACGACCTAATTATACATATAAAATATAAATATTATAAAACATAATTTTCTTTACCGGTTACACTGACAGAGCACCCCGCTTATAATAGTTTTAAAATAAAATTCATTTACTCACTGTTACATATCTGTATTAGGGCTTCCAAATCCGGAATCCCGGTCGATAATTCTATTCCTTAATCCCGGGATTTCAGGATTCGCTGTAAATGCTTAAAAATAATTCATACATCAAATTAAAACTTTCTGAGTAACTACAACGTTTATCTCGGCTTGTCCATGGTCATAGTTTTTTTATAATATACATTTATTGTAGTCTCCCTCCTTTTTATATCTCGTAACAGCCATTCTTAACCAATTTGAAATGGAGGGCAATTTAGGGCCGCTTCTGAAGGGATTGGAGGACAATATTTTAAATTTTAAAGTCAAATTGAAGGACATTTCCTCGTATTGGATACCGTTTGGTAAAACCTACCATAATAATGCATTAAATAAAATAAAATATAAAATTATTTAAACTTTACATTTTTTTTTACATATTTTTCTCATTTTTTTACATATTTTTTCAAGTGACTGTTTGATTTTAAATGATACAAAAAATCCAATGCCAAAAAAATTAAATATTTAATCATATATACATTCCAATTAAAAGTAATAACGGACACAAATTAAATTTTAAATGAACAATTGAACACATGAAATTACACGTAGTGATTAATCCGACATCCCGGGATTGATAAATTCTGAATCCCGAAATCCCGAAGTCGTAAAAAAGATCCGTGATCGGATGCCCTAATCTGTACCTGAGACGTTAATAGTTCTATGTCCACTGTAACAACTTTACAGGAGGAACAAAAACGTGTTACTAAAACTGTTTTTATTTTATATCAATAAGTATATGTAGTTGTTCTGTTTTTATTTTGGTTTTTTTCAGTCGATAAATAAAGGACTTAGAGAGTTTCATTTACAGGTAAAATCATGAGTTTTTTTAGAATTTAATGAACATAGTGTCGTTTACGGCTCAAATACAGTGTGACATAGGACTGATTTTGTGTAGGGTTCTTCGGTGACCATCCCACATACGCCAAAGTTTTATTTAACCGTCTATAGATCTTAAAATTATAAAATATTTGACATTTATAACTCAATTTCGTTATTTTAGGACTTTCTTTTACGGCTCAAATACAGTGTGACATAGGACTGATTTTGTGTAGGGTTCTTCGGTGACCATCCCACATACGCCAAAGTTTAATTTACCCGTCTATAGGTCTTAAAATTATAAGTTATGTGACATTTATTACGCTATTTTTAGATATATGACTATTATTAGCCTTTGATGTACAGATATATTTGAGTACGTATTCCCTTTTCCCTTAAAACCATTTGAATGATAATATATTATCTAATTTCAGCAATTCCTTGGCACCATAAACTACTATTGAACAAACCTATAAAGGTAGTTTTTGTGATGATTATATGTACTGTTATTGCTCCGACATTGGTATTTTACTATCTGTATGAAAATGTACACAAAGCTTCCACTGTGACTGACGGATTTTCTAGCGGAACATGTGGTCACAATGAAACACACAGAGTTATCTGCGGAATAGAAAACGTTACGATGCAACAGTGCCTTCCAAATTGCTGCTACGACGATGAAAAGAACTTTTGCTATCATTATATGCCATCTAGATTCTCGTACATATCTCGCGACGGATGGAATGAAACAAAAGACATGAAGCCTAGATTGTATAACCTACCATACAATACGACGAAAAGTCTTCCATCTCTTCGCTTACACTTCTCAGAAATGAGCGATTCGCATTTAAAAATTGTGGTCTATGATACTTCAAAGCTGCAATTCCAAGAAACGGCAAAAGTAAACAATAAAAAATATTACTACAAGGTTTTTTATCCTGAAGTTTTCGTTGAAGTTTACTCGGAAGTTGACAAAAACATAACAAAGCCTTTACTCACGACTGTCAGAGGTCCACTGATCGCTGCAAAAAATATCTGGGAATGGTCGTTTCACATGGGCGATGAAGTTGTTTATGGAATGGGGGAATCTATAATGAAATCTAACAATCATAAATTAATTTACAATATGAACGGCAGCTCCACCGCCACGCCGTTCATGATGTCGCAGAGGAACGGAACATTCAGCGGGCTATACGTCGAGCTGCACGGGCCGCTACAGATAAATATTACCGACTCGAAAGTGGTTAGTTTGAAGAGCTTTTCCGGGGATTCCGTAAGTGTTCATTACTTTTTTGGACCTCGGCCAGAAGACGTGACTCGAGAGCTTATTAAATATCTTGGCGAGAGAGATGTTCCGCCGTATTGGGCCATGGGGGCGCATTTTTGCAGGTACGATAATATAATTACTAGCGAAATAATCGTAATAAATTAAAAAACATTTTTTTACTCATATTTACTTCCAATGTGGAGCATATCGACTCCTTGGTCTTAACAGAAGATATTCTACGACATCGCTTGTTATTCAGTCGCTCGACCTCCCTGTTTCAGTCAGAGTAATAATAGAAGGATAGGGTTAGAACTGAACTATTACTTAATTAATCGCTCTCCCTGTGCCTCGTTTATAGAATCCAATTGATTGAAAAATCAATTTATGAAGTTGTTCGTACAGGGACTCGAGTCCGTGAGAACTGCAATCGAAGCCAACGACGTTGATCACAGGCCTAAGATGCAGTATAATTTAATAAATTAACAAACATTCTTTATATTTAGCTCAATGACTATAAGAGGAACATTTCTAAATATTTCAGTCGTAAGAGACAATGTAAAATTGCAGGTGGCTAAAATTTATATTTTGAACAATTTTTTTTGAGTTACATTTCATAAAGAAAATTGACTATTCAAATAGTATTACTCTGATTTTCTGATATAATATATACCATAGAAAAAGAACAAATTAATAATAACCTATTTGCAAAATATCTTTTTTGATACTAGCGGATGTTGTTTATTGAAGCTACGGAATATTTTTATGAAAATAGTAAATACTAACAAAAACTTAATTTACGCTCTTTGGAATTAACAGCCTCGCTATTCACATACATCTTTTTATATTTTGATGGTCTGGCATCTGTTGCAAACCATATTGTGTATGAGAACTAGTTTTGCATCACCAAAAAAGTTTACTACGGTCGATTAGTTTGACAGTTTTTTAACTTAGGTAAAACTGCTTAAAATTTTACACATTTAGACAGTGTGACGTGCCTGTTGGATTTAGTGTGGCACATTAGTTGAATAGTTACGCTTGTAACACACTTCATGCATGATCAAACATGATATGGCATTATAACGCAAATATAATCTTTAAGCCAGACGTAATCTTTAAAGAGATTTCCCGCTAAGCGGCCAAAACCAATTATTGTCGTAAACAATTAACATATTTTTGGTTTTTTTATTAAAAATAAATCAAAACTGAGAATCAAACATGTTTACTAGATTTTACAAGTTTGAAAAAAAAGAAATTAGCCAGACGTCTGACTTTGTTTGGCAGTCTAAGAGCGTTAATTTTGATTTCCACTGAGGTCGCTGCTACTCTCAAATAGTTTTCCAAATGTTCATCAGTAATTTGTGTTTTCACTTGTGATTTGATGTGCTTCTTCCGAATACAACGCAGTTCGCATGTATACTTGTTTCCAAACAGCGAATTCATCAACAAAGCATGTTTTTAAAACGCGCGATATTTTTCCCTGTTCAAAAACGTTTCATAAAATCCTTCCAAACCAACCTGATAGAATTTCTCCTTTAAGGTGATTAAGTAGATTTTTCTGACATTTCGCGAAAATCGTTAATCGATTTCCGTCGCCTAAAAAATATGAAACGTCGAATATTTTCTTTTCTGTTAATAATTGTACTTTCAAAGTATTTATTTACACTACTGCATTTTTATTTAAATGAGAATAGTCCTGTCTAGCAAAGAATTGACACCTTTTTTTCAGATTTGCTTTTAGTTGCTTTACGCCGTGACTAGATTAGGACTTATTGTAGGTTATCGATATTTGATGTCTGAGACAAAATCGTATAACAAAGTATTTTTAAGAAAGTGATCTTGATGGAATTTGCAATTTATTGAATGTAACGATTCTATAAATCTTTTTGAAAAGTATCACTAAGTTCGTTTTCTTGCTCTTTTTCTGATTGATATTTAAAGTAGAATTATACTGAATATAGTTTTTTTTAAAATAGAGCAACAGGAAATTCTATTATATACGTTTTTTAACAAAAAAATCTCTAAATAGTAATCATTTTTCGGGGATATGTTTTTAGTACCTTCGATAAACACAAAAATAAAGAAGAAATTTACACGACAGTTTTGTCAATGTACTGAGATACTCCCATAGATGGAAAATGATACGAACCAACCATGACGAAATTTTCTTTTGTTAATTGTTCATAGTTATGATCCAGCTCCGCGGGCCACAGGTAGATACCCGGTGGCCCGCGTGCCCCGCGTTGACCATGTCTACTTTACACTACTCCATATTATAATATTAGTTAAATTTAATTGATTTTCAATCATTTGGATTATTTTTTCCTTTGTCACATGGACTCAACTATTCTATTATTTTCAGGAGCGAAGGAGAGAAGACTAACTTCACATGGATTTCAGAAAAATATTTAAATTTCTCGATTGCGGCCGAACAGATGCCATATGACTCAGATTGCATTAGCGACGATCTCTTTCAGTATATTAACTTCGATTTGAATGCAACAGAATTACAATCTTTGAAGGATGAAATCAGTAACCTTGCTGAAAATAATAAACATTTTCTTCCAACTCTGAGACCACACGTAAGATGAATTATATTTTCCATTTCCCCTCACAACAGCATATTGACTCTTATTTCAACAAAAGTTGTTCTACGAGAACTGCTTACTATTCAGTATATCGTTGTTGCACAAATAAACCTCTAATATGTCAATTTCACGAAAATAGTTTTTATATGAAAATTATCTAAGATTTTTTTTGCATCGTTAATAAAAACTTCCATTGTGCTATCACTTTTTGTTGTAAACCTTTCCAAAATATCGTATGGTAAATAATGGAATTGGAATACTGTTAATTTTACTTGTTTACTTTTTCATGCTATTATTACTTATAACTAAACTACTGTTGGTCTTGTCAACACTTTTATACTGTAACTGTAATGAGAAAACTGAAAAAATCCATATCGTTTTTTTTTATTTACATTTATTGGAAAATAAATATTTATTGGCTAAGACAAACAGTAGTTATTAGTAATAATAGCATAGATATTTGCAGGAAATAGTAAACAAATAAAATAAAAAAATATTACAATTTTATTATTTCATAGTAAATATCTACAATGTGCCAAAACTTTGCAGCACTTACCTCCGATGTAACCGTGTAAACATGTTATTTCTTTTAACGTAAAACTATTAAACATTATCGATCCTTTTAATAACTGAAATAGTGGAATTAATGTTACTCCGATAAACAGCATTACTATTTTATTAAAAATCTCCCGATTTTTCGAAAATTATTTTCCCGTTGTTTCTTTTAAGTCGACATATAAACGGCAGTACGAGGTGATGTACCGTGATCACGTATACAATAGTACCGGGCGGCTGGTATTATGTAAAAATATTAATGATTTTATAAAGTAAATAGTATTTAGATTCACAAGAATTGTGTTATTTAATTGCTAATTTTTCGGCTGCATTCCATCGTCAATACATTTCAAGCCAGAGATTGACAACTCGGGTCTTCGGTACCCATGTCTGGTGAAACATATTTAAGGTGCTCGAAAAAAAATAATATTTACTGTCGTATTTATTGCAGATAAAACTTGTTAACGATAGCCAAATTGTTACAACTGCAGTTCAAGATGGCATTTTGTTTCGAAACTCCAGCAGTGGCGATGTGCTAGAAGGTGTCGTCGATGGAGAAATTGTTTATTTCCCTGATTACTCAATGGAGAAAACAGCCGCGTGGATGAAGATAAACTGGCCGTTTTCAGAAATAGCTGATTCATTCATTTTAAAAGACAACTGGCCGAGAAATGACGCTAATTTAAAAAACTGCACTGTCCATCTACCCTACTTAACACAGGTTATTTTTATATTTCCTATGGATTCTGCGGTAACTTTGTGGAAATTCGTTTTTAATATAAAATTGATAACTTTTTTATTTCACTGGTTTTATCGCCTCTTTAAAAAACATCTTCAGACTAACCATGTTAACCAGAAACGTGACGTGAATTTCGACTTATCGTCTTCTGCTACTATGCCGACAATATATTACCTCTAAAATGTTGATCATTCAAATGTTTTAAAGTTCCCTCACTCTACAGTATTATTTAGTTACATCTTTTGCATGATTGTCAATATTTAAGTTTGAATTTTTTTATTATTAATTATTAACTTTTTATTGGCATAGATAATAATAAAAAAATCCTGCTGCACAGTTAACAAACGAGTTCCAAAATATAGCTACGTCACTGATTAAATGGAAAAAATACATCGTCGATATTCTGCTAAAAACGTTATGTCGAAAATATTGTTTTGAGAAAATCCATTGTGAACATCTGTGAGCACAATCGCATACAATTAAACATCCCAAAATTTATTACTTTTGACCAATTGATTTGTAAATAAAATATTTCATGAGAAAGCCAGGTCTAAAGGGAGCGAAAAACTGATTATCAGCATCCAGAATAAGTGGGAGATCTCAATACAAAAGCCACTTCGGTCCGGTTAATCACTTTTATTAAGATGCATTGGTTTATAAAAAAATACGAAATTGAGATTACATTTACATTTAAGCTTATTACAAAACAAACTCATTTTGAGTAAGCACTGTTTGCTAGAAAAGTGAACATTTGAAATCCAACGCTCTCTACGCCAATTTACGTATATAATGAATATATTGCTGCTAAGTATATTGTCTATTTATGACGTCACATGATTTTGACTATTTTTTAAGGCCCCCCATTGTCACATTTATTCACATTTTTTACCCAAAAACCACCAATCGTCAGATTATATCAGACCTCCTCCCTAGAGCGTGATGCCTTGCATAAATACTAGCTTTACATCCCGGTTTCGCTCAGATTATGTTTTTATCTTCCTCAACTCACCTCATTAACAGAAAGACTCAGTGAGCTCAAAAGAGTCGTATTTTTTAAATTAGCCAGGCACAGAGAACTCACGTGAGTTATCAAGTTTTCCAATTGAAAATTGCTTGGCAACAAACAAGCACACATTTTAACATTCTGGTCTCACCTTACCAGTAAATATTATATATATTGTTAAATGATGTTAACTTATTTTCTGCCATTTTCGCTTTATATATTATAAAATTCAAAAATATATATATTTGTGTACTAACTTATATTTATATACTTAACTACTACACAAGTATCATGAGCTGATATGAGTAACCCCGAGTTTCCTGTTTAAAAGTTTTTTTGGCGCATAAAATATCTGCTTTAGAATATAGCTCGCACTCGCACCCTTTACTCCAATGTGTTTGAGCGAGAAAGAGAGAACGGCACGGCACGCGCTTGGTATATATAAATTTTTTATTTCAGGAAATAAATACAACACTCTGCATGTCGATACCTTGGAACTCTTACAGTGGTCTTGACAATACATCAACGCATATGGACTCTCATAACTTGTATGGAATGAATCACGCGTCAGCTGTTAAAAATATTATCGAAAATAATCAAATTGGCGGAAAGAAAAACAATTTTATTCTCACATCCAGCAACTTTATGAGTAGCAACGTAGGAAATAGCTTACAGAATGTGAGCACAACTTGGGAAACGATGAAACGATTATTCAGACAGGCAGTTGGAAATTCTCTATCAGGATCGTTCGTACATAGCATTCCTGTTTGCGGAGATACTGATGAATTTGACGCTCAAGAGATGGAGCAGATTTGCTTAAAATGGTACTTGGCATCTGTGACTCTGCCAATTTTCCGTGTATTATCTTACAACGCAACGCGAGATCCTTTTTCGTTTAGTGGATACGCAGCTAACGCTATGATTAATGCTATCAAGACAAGATACACCCTGTTGCCGTATTATTATAAATACTTGAGCGAAAACAAGCCTCTCATGCGACCTATGTTTTACGACTTTTACAACGACAATGAGACGTATTTAATTGAAGATCAATACATGGTTGGAGAATCAGTGATGGTGGCTCCAAGTTTTGCCTCACAACAGCCCACTCTCCATGTTTATTTCCCAGTAAATGAAACGTTCTACGATATTTGGGGTGGCAATAAGTACCCTTCCAGTCTGACCGGATCATGGCTAGAAATAGCTACCGCTGAAACAGAGCTGCTTATGTTATTACGAGGAGGCCATATTATTGCTGTTCAAGAGGTGAGGAAAATAAACATATTATCGATGGTGTTTTGAATTCTGACCCTGCCACTATATGTAAGCCACTATTATATCGACACTCCCTACTTATAATCCCGTATCTTCAAACATGAGAGTGCATTTCAAAGATTCATAGCTCAACTCACCATATAATGTTTTCGATAAAAACAGTTTTACTCTCTCCTGAACAATTTCAATTTTGAGGGCTACATCAATTGGCCAAAACACAGTCAATATGTAAGAAAAATGCAACCGAATGGTAAATAATTTAATCGCACTCCGTTGCGGAGTCAATGGTTCGAATTTATAATATTTCTAATAAATTGATCATTCTAACGGTTAATGGATGTTTATCCAATTGTCTCTGTGAAGGTTTCATACCGCTTCACACACTCCTTATTCAATACTGAAAACGCAGAGTAGAGAGAGCGAGTAGATAGTAGGGATTGCAACCCGAATATTCGATATCCGAATATATTCAGCCCTTTTATAACTATTCGAATACCATTCGTAATAATTTTTAATGAAATATTTTACAAAATCGACGAGAGATCACATCACAATTTCTCCAGATTTCATTAACAATGATGAATACTCCAGATAATGGTTTTTTTTGTGTTCACCAAACTCAGGCGCGTTCAGTATCTTATCATAAATGACCGGGGACTTAAAAAAACCTTTAAACATTCCGTAATTTCAGTAATTGAAAAAAAATGGAGTAATCTGACGCAGCTGTAAATTTTTTATTTTAGTACATCAAAATTCCCTCCCACCCATCCGATCCTAAAATTGGGAAATGACGAGAGCGATTAGCTAACTTCTAGTCCTGCCCCAGCCCTGTCCTTCTATCCCTCCTTTCTAGTACTCTATTAGTTGTTTGATAATCGTTCTCGCTACGTCCCGTTTTGATTGTGAGAAAATTTTAGATATCACAGACATATCGATAATACGATTGAAAAATCAATAAAACTGTCCGTACTGGGACTCAAACCCGTGAGCACGACGTTGACCACTCGACCACGGACCCAGCATACATTATGTTACAAAATCATTAAAGTGTTCTTGATTTTTTAATTTGTTTAGCTTTATAAAAACGGTTATCAATTCTTTGGAGAATGACTGGTTTGTTTTCATAAAAATCCTACTTAATATATTTACAAACTGAAACAATGTTGAGCCTGCGAAGCGAGTTCCAAGTTTCCAAGCTATTTTTTTCTAGGGAGGATACAGATTTAGTATTTCTATCCGTTTCTCGGGTGCATTCTATCTTATTAAAAGTTATGACATAATTTATTTTATAATATTATGAAGGTTTTTAATTTACAAAACCGTTACTGTTTAGAAAAACGTATACTGTTTCTAAATGTTCAGTGAATAAACGTTCAAATATTATATATTTGATTATAATCTTTACTTTGTTATGTGTTGCTTTTAGATTAAACTAATACATATTTGCATTTCCTTAGAAAACCCATTTGACCGCTGAAGAAACTCGCCTCTCCTCAGTTTACACTATAATCGTTGGAATGAAATGCGACAATGAACTTAACGTATCATGTACTGCCAGTGGGTCGTTGTTCATAGCCAATAACACTTACTGGGAATTCGAAGCAACTGATGTAGAGCTTACTATCAACCCGAATCTACAATTATCACGTCAATATGTTTGCAAGACGGCACCAGATGACGTTGTCACGACGTCGGCCATTATTGATAAAATAAAAGTCTACGGTTTGAATGAAACACAAAATAATTTTGAAAACTTTTACTCATTGGCAAATATAAATTTTAATCTGTGTGACCTTGAAGATTCAGAAACAAAAACATTTCCATTTTTATAAACATACGTCAACATTACATGTGAACTAAAAGCCTTTTTTTAATAAAGAATCAGAAAATTACTTCTTTCGTTATCACCAAACACATTTCGTATATGAGTCGCTGAGTCGTTAAACACGCTCGCGAAGGTTTTTAGAGTTTTGAGTAAATCACGAAAAACTGTTATGGACAGTATGATGGTTTTAAGGATAATTTTTAGCTATTTTGTGTCTTACAGTCTATAATGAAAAGTATATTATTCTTTAGACTTTCGTTCTCTCGAAGCTCGTCAACTGTGTAAAACGAGGAACGAGACCGTCTAAACAGGGGAAGAAATGTTAGACATGCAACAGGAAAAATTAATAGATACATGTACATTAAAAACTTATTTATTGAAAAATCTCCAGGAGCGTATTTGGTGACTCAGCGACTTATACATCCTCGTCATAAGTAAAAAACAGCTAACACTAAAAAGTATTGAAGAATAAAACATAGATGGTGATATTTATGATCAAAAGAATTTTATAAAAATGGAATCACAGTGTGTCATCGCTCAAAATGTTCCTTTTGCCTTTTTAGTGCATTTGTACTTATGACGACAGTAAGAATAAATACTAATAAATATAAAATAGATCGATGTTTTTCTTAGTCAACCTCACTCTACAAGATGTTAAAAAGAGGCACACACAGTTATTAAAGCATTCATCTTTAATATAACAAACTTTTTCATAGCATTGGGGATGTTTTAAAACAGGTTCATTTCAATAATTTATCTTAAATTAAATAAGACAAAACGTTTTTAAGATAATTAAATTACATATTCAGAAAACCATTATGGGAAAAAATATAATTTCCTACTTGATACAAATAGCCTGTTAAGTAATACACAACAATTATTTAATACAATCCTGACTATAAATAAGTACGGTGATGTCAACAAAGCTTTCAACTACGTATTCATCATAATCTTTATAAAACTAAAAATATGACTATCATCCACTAATATAATCAAATATGATGAATCTCTAGCAATTAAATCAATCACAGGTATGTATTTTTTGAGAAAATACAGTCGGATAATGCATTTAACAAAAGAAGAAATTATACAAAACAAGTAATTTTTCATCTTTATCAATTTTCATTGGAAGCGTAAGGCTATGTCGCTCATATTTCTTTCAATTGATTGCTACTAAAATTCTCTATTCCCGCGGTCGCCAAACGGTGGCTTGCGAGAAACTTTTAGTGGTCCGCGTAATTGTAGCAGTACCGTCCGTCATCGGAGTCAAGATTCATTAACTTTTTTCATTAACAAAATGTATCACACTTGCTCATTTGTTGTAATTAAACAAGTGTAATCACCTTTAAATAATAATAAACGTTATTTGTATATGTATGTCTGTACGTTTTTTTAATTAAAATCACGTTACTGGTCCGTGGGATTAAAAATTGTTTATTGGTTAGCCAGTTCTAAAACGTTGGCGACCATTCATATTGTACCAAGGAGCAAAGTTGATAGTAAATTAATTGCAACTCGCCTTTCATTTATGTATTTATTTTTAAAACCCTTCTTTTTTTTCACATCCTTTAAATAAAATGAAAACAAAAAAAAACAACGAAAGTACCCTTTTTTTACCGTCCCTTATTTTGACGAAAGTAGGTTATATGTATGAGTATGAAAGTATATTCTTTATCATCTAATTTAATATGATAAATTCAGCCAAATTCAAAATAATTTAAATTTGAAAAATTCAAATCACCGATATTGGTAACGAAACAGAAAATCACCTTATTGCATCAGCTATTGGCAATAGCTACCTGTGAAGCAACAATTAAAAACAGATTCTATTTTTGGCCGTCACATACACAGACGCTGTTTTTAACCTAATACAAAGGTAAATTAAAACTTAAAAAGAGTTAATTTATGGGTGAGAACTGCAAAACGCTTGCCTATGCACAAAACAAAACGGTACGCCCTACGACGGCTTCTGGAGTCGGATTAGCAGAAAACTATAAACATACTTTATCGTTATTGTCGAGAAAATGTGCTGCAAACGGAATATAAGTGACATAATTAATTATTATTCTTTTGCACGATTATTTGCGAATCGAGGCGCATGTGGTTTTAGTCTGACAACGTTTGAGAGAGATTGGGTCGTTTGGATTCGTTCGTTCGCTAAATACGCATGTCTAATTTTTATGTGTTTTATATGCAATAAAAATATAGTATATGTGGATTGGATACATTAGATATGTACTACACACGTAAATTGGACACTACACACATATACATTGGATACTACACACATAATTTTAAATTCACGAATTAAACTTTTCTTATAAACATACTAGGTATCCTAAAAAATACAATCATAAATAAATACCTACAGTAAAAATTCAACCGAAAAATAAAACATGCATAAAAGCATGAATAAAAAAAAGTAATTTTATAAGCCACCTTTTTTACACACAATAGTACGAATACTAACATCAGATAAAAATATTTTTCTTTTCACTTTCATTCATTGGCACCTTTTATTAATCAGCCTTACCTACATCAAACTATCAAATAACAAGTACCTACCTATGATTAAATCAATGAATAGTCTAAGCAAAATGCTCAAAAAATATGTATAATTATTATATTTGTATGAATAAATAAATTTTATATGGCAGTCCCCACCTACTCTATTTCTTTTGTAATATTTGTGGTTTGACCACAGACAATAATTTGAAGCATACTACTATACTTACCATCATAGAGAAGCTTTCTACCTTTGAAACTATCGCTTTATTGACGCCTCTCTTGACAGAACTACACGTGCGATGATACCGTGGAATACATTTAAAAATATATCGTTAATTTAATTTAATACCAAGCGGCTTTGAAAACATGAAAATGAAGAAAACTAATTTGAAGCGGCCACGCAATGTAAGTATCAGTATTGTATATTATGTTCAAAGATATACATTGTAGGTTATGTTTATTTTTTTACATTCATTTTCTTTTATTTTAGGGTGTCGATTCCTTAGAAAACCAGTCTGATTATGGATCTATGTCTGAAGATGATGTCGTTAAAGAGGTTAAAGTTTCTGATAAGAAAAAACCGAAACAGTCTGCCTCGCGCGACAAATTGAAGAAATTGAAATCGTCAAAACTTACGAAACAACCAACTACTGAAGAGTTGAATCGTTTGAGGGAAACTGAGAATCTATTCAATTCAAATTTTTTCCGGCTTCAAATCGAAGAAATTCTAAAAGAAGTAATCGTCAAATCTAAACGCATAGTGCAGTTTGAGTCGTGGTTAAAAAAATTCAATGAATTCACAGAGACTTTAAACGATGGCCCTAGTTGTGAAATTACTGACCGAGAATGGTTTTCTCAGAGTGACATTAAAATACCAATAATTGAGGAACCCTTGGAAACAAAAGGATTTTTTAAGTTTGTTAAATTTCCTCCTGCCGTTGTTATTGGTGCTCTAAAACTTGGCTGTATTTTAGGTCCGGCAGTAGTTGTTGATTTAAAAATTGAAATGCCTAAAGAGATGATGAATAAAAATGACTACGTTAATGAGAAATATCACCGGAAAAAAGCTTTATTTCTTAGCTACATCGCTATGAAGTTATCTAACAATGAACTTATTGAACACATGAAATTCTCGCTGCTGG
Organism: Himalopsyche phryganea; assembly: GCA_022494535.1. NCBI lineage: Eukaryota > Metazoa > Arthropoda > Insecta > Trichoptera > Rhyacophilidae > Himalopsyche > Himalopsyche phryganea. The sequence goes on from JAGVSL010000097.1 coordinate 1,801,844, forward strand.
ATGGATCAAATTACAAACCTATTCTCCAAATAAAACCTGCCGGGAAGCTTGGAAAGTACATGAATATTAACATACATGTGTCATTGGAAGAAGGTGCTTTTACAATGTTCCGATTTGGTCCTTCGAGAAATAATGTCAGAGATGATTGGCGTTTTCAGCTAGAAGACTCGTCTGAAAATAATCTCTCCGCTGCGACACCGATGTACAATTCCGCAGTTCTGCAAGATCTGACTTGCGATATTAACAACAAATATCTTCATGATAATATAGCTGGAAAAGAAAACATTATGCACGGAATCGTCTTATTAAAAATATGGTTAAAACAGAGGCATATTTATAGATTCTCTGGTTTCATTTTGAGTATGTTTGTTGCCCATTTAATTCAAATAAAAAGAATTAACAACGCCATGAGCAGTTATCAAGTAATAAGGAATGTCTGGACTGCATTAGGTGAGGGTCATATTTAATATTTTATAAAATAATCATTTTAAGCCATTACATTTGCTTCTTTTAATATTACACATAGTTTTTTCAATACAATACAGTGGTTCTATTGAGAAAAACTAATTTAATAATTAGTTCATAAAAGCTACATCTTATGAAACACCTGAATATTTTAAAATTAATAAAAATCACTGTTGCAAAAGCTTCAGCTTTCCCTTCACCTTAAGAATAATTCATTTTTACAAAAAAGTAACAACATAATTTGATCCATCACACCAAAGATCATAATAAATAAATTTTAAATTAAACAAACTATTCTGCTGTCAAAATTCCATAAATAAATCATTATATTTGGCATGAATTAAATCATAAGTTATTTCAAACGCATTGCAAGTGGCCTAAGAGCTGTTTGTTGCAATAGAGTGAAAACCAAACCAATGCTTGCAATGTAACCATGGCAGAACTATCTCCACACCATCAGAAATGCATTAAAAACATAACAATTGTTGACTGATGGATCGATTATTAAAGAAAAAATTTCATTTCACAGCTGCGAGTGAGTGGAACAAGTATGGAGTATCTCTCTGCTCATCAGAACCTAAATTACATCAGCCAGTGTTATCAGAATTTCACACAAATTTTCCCGTTGTTTTCGTTGACTGCTCTGGTTTTAATAACATCTGTGCTTATACAAGTTTGGACCTGTACAACACTATCAAACATGAGAGCCGGCTAGCTGTGGAGTTTTTGGACAGCAGATTCGTCAATGGATTTCTCCCACTTTTTATGACGCCTGTTGACTATCATTTGAAATTTGACCATATCCTTAGGCAAGTACCTTTTACTTACCTCTTTATTTAATCTAAGATAAATATGATAGTAAAAGTGATTTTAGAGGTATAAAACTTTAAAATGAAATAAAACATTTAATAATCGTAGTTATGCTCATTATATTGGATTTATTGAAAAGCTTATTAAATGCCATTAGCTTTTAAAAATGATTTCCGGCATGTGGGCGCCACGGCTGGCTCGAAGAAAGCGCTACTCGAAGTCCAATTTTCAAGCACTTTCTGAAGCAGCTGCGGCTGTATATCGGCAATAACACAGCGAATGTTGACTGCAAGGTCACTAAGCATTGCTCATTTAGCGACGTAGACTTGCGACTACACAGGAAGCCCAAAGGTGTTAAATCACATGATCTCGGTGGCCAATTCACAGGTTCATTCCGTGAAATTATGCGCTCATTGAAAGTTTCCTTTAGTTAATTGATTGAAGCGTGTGCTGTATGGCATGTTGCACCGTCTTGTTGAAACCATAGATCTATAGCGCTTTCCGTTGACAGTAAACATTCTGGCCGGCATCGTTTTTGAAAAAATATGAACCAATGATTCGACCAGCCCATAAACAACACCAAACTGTTAATTTTTGTGGATGTAACGGCATTTCAAAAATGGCTTGTGGATTTTCGTCGCTTCAAATCCGGTAATTTTGTTTATTGATGAAGCCATTCAACCAGAAATGAGCCTCACCGCTGAACAAAATTTTATAAAAACTATTTAAGCCCTTCAAAGTGATGGGATATTTACAAATTAGAAAAAAAGCATCCAGTCATCATGACGCCAATGATTGCGCCGCAGGCAGAAAATCTTTATGTATAAATATAATTTCTTGAAAAATATCTACTATGTATTTCTGTATCTATCTGTGCAAACACTAATACAATTATTCTATTAAATATGAAAATAATATATTTGTTTCAATAAGAATAATTTAAACGGAGATTTTAGTAACCTTTAAGGTGTTTAAGAGTAATGAGGCTTTAAGTTTTTCTGATACATATAAAAATACTCCATTTTTTCTCATTTTGGACGCACTGCGTCGCGGCACACTGGTTGCGGAACACTGTTCTAGCATAATAATTTATTGAGTAAGAAATTGGACCCAGTATTTGAATTGAAAATTCTTAATTATTCACATATAAGTGATGGTTTCACGTGCATAATTTGTATTTTGTGTGATCATTTTTTATTCTATTTTAGGATAGAGTACACCAACAAATTAGAAAATGCTGTTATGAAGATTGTTGGTAAAAACATCAAACTAGACTGCGGTGCGGATAAATATATTGTTATCCAGAAATATTTGTGTGATTTGATACGTAAAGGCCTCGGCGAAAGAGTTTCTCTTTTGACTCCAAAGTGTCTGACAGCTGAAGAGCTTACTTGGCCGGTTGACATTTCCGTGAAAAAGGGAAAGGCACTAAAGAAACCTTTCATTTTCGGTATCAAATTGAATCCTGAGTACGCCTACAATTTTTTGGATAAAGGTCCTCAAGCAAATTTACCTGAAGCAGAACGTTTTAGGTAAGTCTAATTATTTGACTAACTTTTAAATTCATCTTTGTGCATCATTTGAGAATGAATTGTAATATTGATTACGGTCAATCAGGGTAACTTTGGCCCAGTGCTGAGGGTTTTTGTATTTTTATGGTTCGCCATTACATTTATGTGTGATATTGTTCTACATAGAAATGAACTAATATCTTAAGATGAAATTTGATTACCACAAATAGATTTATTGTTATAATTGATACATAAATATAAAAATATAGATGTAACAAGGTGGGCCGAAGTTTGCATCCAAATCAGGTAACTTTGGCCCCCGATACAAATAATCAATGTAATTACTATAAATTCTGTACATAATTGAGATGGGGAAAAATATACAGCAATTTGGTTTAATACAAATAAGAAATATAGCTAATCCAATTTATGTCAAGAAAAGTTTTAAATTGTGTTTTATCATTCCAAGCTGACAGTTTACAAATTCAACAATAAAATAAATTATGTTGCACATTAATTCATATTTTACCACCAGGGGCTACTCAATACCTTTGTTTAACTAAAACATATTCAAAATATATTCATATGGAATTAGTATTATCATGGTATTATAACAGCACCTGTTTCCATGTAGTGGGCCAATCTTAAAGTGTTGCGCAAACTTACTCAAATTGATGGTAATAGAAAAGTGTGATATTTTTTCTGGACTTGGCATTACCAGAAAAAATAATGTGTTATTATCAAGACTATAGAGTTGATTAATGCTATTTTGAGCAGAGTCATATACCAAAAATTGGCCAGTTAATCCTATTTTTATTGATTTCTGTTTTATTTAATCAATGCTGGCTTAAAAATATTTTTATGTGATTCAACAACCTCTAATGTATTAAAAAATAGCCTATTTATTACAGTGGCTAGCGAAATTACAACTGCCTATATGGCAATAAGATTAAAAAGGAAAAAATCATTTTAAATTGTTGAAATCAGATTTAAAATTTCAGATAATACTAATGGAACTAATAGGATAAAAATAGTTAGGTATTCAGTTTACAAAATTTAATTAGCTATTTCGTTAGAACTATACTTTTGACAAAGCCAAAATAGTTATCAACTAACTAATTAAATTTTGTAGAACTGAACACTTTACTATTTTATCTTATTATAATGAAGTTCTTCTACCAAATAATGCCAATTCAATCGATATTGGAGTTGGTAGATTTTAACCAATTGAACAGCCCCTATTATTGCTAATGTTTTCATTGATTTTTAGAGAATTTTGGGGGGAGAAGTCAGATCTTCGTCGGTTTCAAGATGGATCCATATCCGAAGCTTGCGTGTGGGAAACCAATCACACAATGGCTTCCAAACGGCTTATTGTCAAACAAATAATTTATTATCTCCTAAAAATCAAACTAGGTGAGCTTATTTTCATCACAATATAATATGTAAAACCATACTATATTTAATTTTGTAGATTAGGCGTCCAGTTCCAAAATGTACCTTACAGTAGAAAGCATTTTATTCTCAAAATGTACCCTGCGTAATGCCTGTACTCTGTCTTTTTTCACTCTTGTGGTCTTTTTGTTTTTGTCCTGTATAGCTTTGAAAAAATAATTGATGGAAAGGTTTTTCTTACTGTTACCATTATGTTTCACTGCTGGTCCCTGAGTAGTATTCTGTTCCGACTTTGTCTTATTTTTATAAAAGGATTCATGAAATCTCCTAATATCCCAAACAGTCGTTTCTTAAATTTATATACACTCTTCTTGTTTTCACATTATGTATTTTTGGCAGAGATTTTGGTATCGCAGCAACTTGCCAGCATTTTTCTTCCTGTATTTCTATATTCCATGTACGCCTTCTACCAATATTCGGCAAAAACATTTCTACAGAAACAACTGTGCCATTCATTGTACAAAAATAATAAGTGTTTCACTCAAAAACAAAACAATTAAAAATGTTTATGAATGTAACAACGTGGACACCTTCCAAGGACAAACTCAACTAAAACTATAAAAAATCTATTTGCTTTGTCTTGCAGGATGCCAATAATTGTAGTTGTAATAAGTATTCAGAATTTGCCTGTAGGAAAACAGTAAGATATACAATGGAAATTTGTTATTAAGTATAATGTCGACTGAGGGTGCTTGATGGAATTTCAATATATTTGAATCATTCAAATATTATACACTTCCATAAGTTGTCACTAACAACCTGGGCTTGCGTCTTTTTGCATCTTTGGGGATTCAAATGCCATGGATGAACTCTGTGCCCTTGAAATACCGAAAGGTGAAACCCAAGTGGTTTTTGCTGTCAAATTTTTAAGACGAACTCGCACTTGAATGAACTGCATTGCTCAAAATTTAATAGTCTAAAATCTACATGGATAAAATTTTATAATGCGATAAAAGCACTCATAATGGGATTATAAAAAATTATTAAAATACACATGAACATCATCTGGCTTTGCGGTTATTTCTGAAACTTCACATTCTCTAATAAAAGTTTTTAACTTTTCAATGAACAGGTCTTGAAAACAAAATCTTATACATAGCAGACCAATTTGAATTCATTTTACAAAATAAAAAATGGCAGCCTGCAAACTTTGAATATGGATCTGGCGAAGAATCAGCTATGAGAATCGGAGCATCATTTGACAGTCTAACAAAAGACCTCCGATCTCTCACTGACATGCCACTCGAAGTCCATTCAATACATGGTAAATTACTTTTTTGTTTTACGCCTTCTCTAGTTTATATAGATATTTCAAGGTTAAATATGATAGTGGACTAGGGTAACTATGACATAGTTTGTCTATGCTTTAAAAAAATTGATCATATTATTTTGTATTTATTTTGTATTTATTTTATATTTCTTCCACATTTTCATAATGATACTGATCATTATAAAAATGTGAAATTAGTACAAAACAAATTGTGTTTTATTATTAAAAAATAATGACTTTCCACCAAGAATTGACAGTTCACAACTTAAAAGTGATATTAGCCTATGGTTGCGTCTGACTTTCTTTTCATACAATGTTTTTCTTTGGTAACTGTCATTAAAAATGCCAATGTCAAAGAGTTAGTAAGGAAAACAATATCATACCAGGCTTTAATATTAGAAATTTCACCCTACACATTTAAAATAATTTTCACCATTCCTCTGAAGGTTCATAGCACCCTATAACTAGGTTCTTTATAAAGTATTCTCTGAAATACTCTGTAATGATTTAATTTATGTCAAAACGAAACCCATAGTTTTTTCAATATTTCCTATAAATATATCATAACGTTAGATATTATTCAATGTGTTCTTTAATTTTCTAAATAATTGTATGCTATTTCATACTGTTCTGTTAAAATTATCTACAACAGATATGATAAAAAGTTTGATGTAGTGTAATATGTTTCCGTGGGATCTTCAGCAAATCATTATATCTTTTATCAACTACTTGTGACATATATTTATGATCATATGATGTGACCCTTGACTTAAATGAGGTTCTTTATTCATGTATTATATACTTTTCTGCAGGTACCTGTCCGGTCTTCAGTTATTCAGACCCCATGCCTCCTTTACCGTATGCGCCATTAACTAATAAAGGAATCAGGTATAACCAAAAATACAGACTTATCAAGGACAATGATGCAGTGGACAAATTGTATTGTCCTCATTATTTTCCTTCATTGAAGGTTGTTGTGCAATTGAGTAAGTAACAATAATATGTGAAGATCCCAAGGCATAAACAATTTTGACAAAAATGAAGTTGTGAATTTTGCTAAATCACGAGTCAGAATCAAATATCAAAGCAAAGTAAAATTCAATTAAAATTTCAACAGCAAAAAATTTGTCAAATTGTTCACATGTTTTTGACTTTGAGTCTTTATATCATTTAAAACTACTACATAATTTTGTTCATACTTCATAACGTATATAAAAATAATGGGATGTTTTCAATTATCACAAAATTAATCACGTTTGTAAATATATCAAATAATAAACTGTACCTGTAGCTAGCGGTACATTTTTTTACTGTTTTTGTAATATTCATAGAAAATTATTGACACCACTATGGCGGTCAGTAAATTTTTGTTATTCAAAGATGTTGTTTCTTTTCGGGTTAAGAGAATATAAATGTTTAAAATTACATAGCTGTTTGTCAGGGCCAAAATGTTCTTTCATGTAAATTAAACTTTCTTGTACTTAACATGTTCCGCTGCATATTATGCATAGTTTACGAAAAGTAATAATTTAATTATTTAAATTAATGTGTGGCTGTATTAGATTAAGGTAATGTTTTAATCTGATCTATTTTAATTTATCTAAATTGTCTCTGTGTGACAGCGCACAGTGGTAAATGGCCCGACAACATAGATGCATTAAAACGAATCAAAGCAGCTTTCAACGTGCAGATTGCAGAAGCTTTAGTCGAAAAGTGTAACCTCACTTGTCATGCATGGCCGAGTCACACGGATGTCTTCAAAGATGGCTATGTCTTCAGGATAGAGATCGCACATTGGCGAGAGATTAATTTACTCAAAGAAATTATTGATAAAGATGGTGTAACCAAATACAGAGACACAGATGAAAGCTTGGATGTTGAATACAGGTTAATGCATCTACCCAGACTTAGGATAGCATTAAATGGGTAGGAATAATTATATTTTTTTTCTTATGAATTATTAATAATAGTTTCTACATCATATTTTATGGATACACCTTAACGATAACTGTGTTTACAAATTATTACTTTTTTGCTTACTTACGATACTACATATCGACGGTGTTTTGGCCAATTGATGTAACCCTCAAAAAATACGAAAATGAGTTAATGATTGGATTTAATTTTAAAGACTACAGAGCGGGTCTCCGCCAAATGATGTAAATTATAAAAATAAATTGACCACTTTTTGGAAGGTAAACATCATTTTACATTGGTTTTAGGTTTAAAAATTCTGACCTGGTCACTTGATGTAAGCCACTATTATATTAACACTCCTTATGTATAATCCCGTATCTGTAAACATTAGGACTTACAGGAGTGCATAACACAACTCACCATATAATGTTTCAGATAGAAACAGTCTTTCTTCTCTCCTGAACAATTTGAATATTGAGTATAGTATATAGTATACGTCAGAGAGACTTTTATATCCTTTCAGATTACATCATCAAAATCCTGCATTTGGTTCCGCCGCGTGTTTATTAAAGCGTTGGCTGAACTCTCATCTAATTGACGCGTCACATTTCCCAGACATATGCATCGACATGCTGGTGGCCAGTCTCATTCTGAGACCTGAACCGTACGAAGTGTCAACCCAACCTCAGACAATATTCTGGAGAGCGCTAACAATGTTATCTAAATCGGATTGGAACACACAGATGGTAGTGCTAAACTTCAATGAAGATCTCAGCAGTTTGTATAATATTTCTTCACTATATAATAGAAAATACTCATATCTATCCGTCACACAAAAACATTCAAACGGAGAACCCTGAGGCCACCCACTTGAAATTGTTCTCTGCATTATAAAGTAAACTTACCAATAGTTGACCGCTTAAGAGAAAAATTCAACATAATGGATCAAATGTCTTAATTAATATGATAATACAAAAGTTAGGAAAGCCTCTGTTACAAAAAAATTGTGTTCAATTTTTAACAACCATGTTGATGGTAGTTGACCTCAACAAATTTAAGCTCCAGTAGTTGACCATGTCTAATAAGTAGGTTTCGTGACAACCTGTCATCAGAGCTTCCTGTAAGACCACTCTGGGTTGAATCAAGTGGCATATGCTTACATTCAATAATATCTTTAGCAATCCTCTTAAGAAATTCAAAATGAAATACTTACTTCATAAGGTATTGTTTTCATACAGCCACTATGACACCCCAATGACATATATGGTGATGTGAATCTGACAAAAGATGGTGCCACTTGTCTGAACTCTACAATTTAGAGCAATCCCGCATCTACATTTCTTATTTTGAGCACTTTTATTGAAAAAAGGTTAACTACCAGTACAATTTACCTTACCATCTGTTTATTTTAACTTTTTAGAAGAAGATTTAGTTGAAATCGAAGGGAAATTTAATGCAGAACGGACATCATTGCCTGCAATATATTTTGTGACACCCTACGAAGGAAGAAAACCGAGCGTTTGGAGCCGATCAGCACCTTCATTCCAAATTCTAGCCCGCATACAAATTCTAGCAGCAGAGTCCTTAAAACTTTTGAATGAAATAATCTTTGACAGCTTATCCGATGATGTTAAAGTAAGTATATTTTTTTTTAAGACATCAAACTTGATGGAATTTCAATATCAAATTTAAATTGTTGAGATTTTGTACATTTCCATGTATTTTGTCACTAACCCAGGTTTCGTCTGATTCAAATTTCAATTCTAATTCAAATATACAGTTTATAACGATTATATACAAAATAAAATAGGACAAATCTAATCGCTATGTCTAAAAAATTAACATCTGGACTAGTGACCACCTTACGAGTGAATAGAGGGGGGGGGGGGTTTAAAATGCAATACCCAATTTCAACTAATGGAGGTTGACCATGGACCGATGTATTAATATATAAGAACCCCCAAGTAAAATACCTCTACCTAACTAATAAATAACGAAAAAATATAATTTTGGTGCCTTGAATGGTAAATGGTGATGTAAAAATAAAATTTAAATGACATTTTGATATTTAAAGTGTGATGATGCTCATAACTGCACTAAATTCACGTTCTACTAAATCGGAAAACGGGCAAGCAATCGACAGCCTCTGTACCGTGATCCATAATGCAGGATATAAAATTGGTATGGGTTTTTGTAACCAGAGAATCATTTTTGGTATCCTTGTTCAAACATTGGTTTCCGCTCCTCAACTGTAGTTATATCAATTAATTGCTCCTGCATTAGTATGGATTCATCTGAGTTTGTGGGTCTGCTTGCAAAAGGGTAAAACACGCAACAAATCACTACCAACTGCCGAAGCCATTGAAAATATTAAAATCACTATCAGTTTAATTATTGATATTTATTTCAACTTCCATAATAATGAAAACGTGTCACAAATATTTTTTTCATATTAAACCATTCGCAGACCCCCGACGTCCTTGCACCCCCAAATTATTTTTAATTCGTCACAGACCTCCAGCGGTCACAAGAACCCCTGGGGGTTCCACTGATAAATCTACAGAATTTATAATACTATTTCTAGTTTTTGATTGATATAATTTTAAATTATTGTGTCACTGAAAAAAGTTGTTTCGTTCATGAACGAACTGGTCCTGATCATTGTAAAAATGTGGAAATAGTAATCAGGAATTTACAGATAACATCTTTAAAGTAGGTACCATACTTTTTTAAACTATGAAGAGAAATAACATACAAAATAACAATGTATTTCTTTTTAGGTTCTATTTTCGTGTAATACAGAAGGATTTGATGTTCTAATTCACTTAAAACAAGAATTTAATGCTTTGAGTTATTTGAACTGTAAAAAAAATAACACAGGAGATACCAGGAAAAACAGAGTATATGAAAAATCCAACGATGAACTGTTTCCAGTATTAGATTTTGATCCAGTGCAAATGTACCTGAAAGGAGTTAAGAGTAAGTAAAAGATAGTCATCCATTCACAAATTACCAGAGTTTACCTATCCTTAAGCACACAGACAGTAATTTAAATATTTTATTGATACACATGATTCCCTTTTTGCACTGGGAATAAATATGTTCCAGAGATTACCGTGCAAAAAACAAACTAAGACTCATCTCAAATCATATAATTGACATTCAACGAGTCCACTAGGCAAAGAAAACTTTTTTTTCATATTAATCTGCTATTGTTTTATTTTTCCAGTCAAGTTTTGATGAATATGCACTATTTTTCCATGATACCTTCGGTGGAGATTTTATAGCAGTACTTTGGAAGCCTCCAGCTTTAGAATTTAGAGAGTTTAAGGTAAATATTTAGTTTTTCAGTTATTTAACTTTATTATAACCTTGAAATTACCCTAAGTATGTAATTGTTTATGCAATTATTTTCCCAATGGTTAAAAGTCGTTATCAAATCAGTATTAAAATTAATTCAGATATCAATATAGTTCTAGACTTATTGTTAATAATTTGTCTTACATGTAAACTATTTAACAACTATCAGTCCGAGTTCATCCTTATACTCAATTGCCTGAAAATGCCGAAAGAGCGAAATCTAGGTTGTTAGTGATGAAACATACAAAGTTTTAAGAATAGTTTTTTGCCATTGTGGTTTTTTGTGAAATAATATTGCTTGCCCAATAATGGTGTTTTCATACCAAATGGCATCAGACTAACAACTTTGAAATAGATTAACATAAAAAACATGAAATGTGGCAGACTGTCACAACAAATTCGCATGTTCTATCTTGTTATGCATAAAAACAACCTGCATTATTATTATACTGAAAATGTTTTTTAATTTCTTTATAGACATCTCAAATGAATGGGCGCAAACCAGCGATAAGTAATGGTAAACAAGGACTCATTGCAGATTTGGACTCAATTTTAGAAGGCTTTTACATTATGGGCGAAGGATTGGTGAAAGATATTGAAAATAAGAGTAATCTGACACTATAGAGATTGTTTTGGCAATTGAGATGATTGCCATGAGCGCCAATTCATATAGTTATGAAGTAATTGTAAACAATTATCAAATAAAAGTTAATTTTTGAATCCATTTTTCATTTCTGTTATATTCAAAATGTATAAGTTTAGGAATTAATGGAGGAAGCGGTCCGGTCTAGTCGAAAGATGGTTGTAGACTGCGGACCCCTTCTCGATCTTTTTTTCGTTGCTTTTAATTCTCCATTTATTTCCTACGTTCGCTTGCAGACGGGATGTCAGCTTGAATTGCAGACGGTCTCCTGTTTCCCAGACATTGTGGGAAATGACACATTGTACTGGGTGACACTGCAATTCTGCGCTCGGTGTTTATTGCTGGGATATCGTGTTTCACCGATATAGCGAAATGCTGTCCCTACATAAGTATTGTTGAAATTTCAAGCTTATTTCAACACGCTTTCCGGTGGGCCTTTCCCCACTCTTCGCCAGCGCATAGATGTCACCTTTCATCAGTTTAAGCCTAACCTTATATAGCAGGTGAGTATCAACCTTTTTTGCTCCATTACTCTTTAACGAATGTTCAGAATGTAATTCACCCCATCTAGTGATGTAGCTAGCGGTTTTTTTGCTGTCCGGGGCTGTCCTTGAGAATGCTCCCCCCTCAATATTTCTTCAAATATTACAAGAGCGTTGCTATATTTACGAGATTGTTGGGTTAATGGTATTTTTTAAGATATATCTTAGTTCATGAACCAACTGTTTTATATAACTTGTGATTATCAAAATTCAATTTTATATAAATAGCCTTGTTTTGATTGTATTTTTAACAGTTGATAATTCTCGTGATGAGCGAAACCGGTCCTGATCATTATAAACGTGTGGAAGTAGTAAAAACAAATGGTGTTATATTTTCAAAATTCTATAAACTCTTTTCACAACAAGCAACACAATTCCAAGGAAGAAAACGAAATCGTTTCAATATTTAAGAATGAGTGTCCATAATTATATTTTTGAATTGCAAAAGTTCAATCTTCGCCAGCATTCCACACATCTGCTTCACTATGTTAATCAGCAACATAATTTTGAATTCTTCCCAATCAATATCATCAATCAATAACTGACACAAATTTTGATTATTGAGATTTTGTACACTTCCATGTATTTTGTCACTAACGACCCGGGTTTCGCCTTTCGGCATCTTCAGGCATTCGAGCACACGAATGGACTCGAACTGACAGACAGTAAACAGTGTCTAACGTTTATATAGAAGATACAAATGCGACAAATATTATTTACGAGGTAAGATATGATACGTCGGAGAGCCACACTGATACCTGAGTTAAAATTTCGGTAATCGCCCTAATCCTTATTTTGTAAACACCATATTAACAGAGTGGCGAATTGCCGCTTTTCAACTTCTTTTAGAAATACCAGTGATTTTACAATTATAATGGTATTGTGGGTTTTGACGGGATGTAATTCGACAAATGGGTAAATATATACAATCATTCCACATTTTTAGTGACATCTGTTAGGTGTTTCAACGTATAGGGTATAATAGCGGAGAATTAGGAAGGTTCAGTTGCTCATTCAAAATTGGCAAGGAATTTAACTGGGCTCTATTAATTTCCAAAATAACTGACACTCTTAATTTTCACACAAAAGATTTGATGGAGTAAAGAAACCGTCGGCTCCGTAGGCCAGTGGTTAACGTCGTTGGTTTTATCTTGTGCCAACAAAAAAAATGACAGACCGTACCGTCCAACGGGCTTATTCCGCCTGATTTTTCTACGGTGTGTTAGTTTGTATTTACTGTATTTTGTTGTATTACGCATTTATTTTTGTATGGCTTTTGTTGTTAAATTCACATTCTAAAATACTGATTTCATTGATATAAACATGTAGGCGAAATAACACTGGCTCGGGAATATTCCACCTATTTTTAAAAAATCTGAGTTCTGTCAACTAAAATAATACTGCCTAATAAAAAATATTTCGCTTATATGGCCTTAACTTATTTTACCACTCGGACAGACAAGATATTTGTTTGTAACTTTATTCAAAATCATTCACATCAAAAACAACCAGAATTTTTCGAATATAACAATCACAAAAATATTGTTTTACAGTAACTTAAGAAAAATTATAGATGTTTAAAAGTTTCATAGTGATAAACTAATGATTTTGAATAAAGTTACAAACAAATATCATGTCCACCTGAGTTCTAAAAAGTAGAACCATATAAACAAACTATTAGGCGGCATTTATTCAAATATCGGATCACGTATGACATTTATTTATACTTGAAACAACAAAATATTTACACAAACGCTCATGTTTTTATGTATGTACCTAGTAAATAGCCTTGTCGGCGTCCGTGGCGCAGTTGGTTTCGTCGCTGGCTACGGTTACGGATGTCTCGGGTTCAATTCCCGGTGCGGACGGTTTTCATAGATTGATCTTTCAATCGATTTATGGATTTCTGTTCGTAGTCTGAGTCCTCCCTCCCACCAATATCCCATCCTCACGGGCGTAACGAGAGCGATTAGCTAACCACTAGTCCTTTCATAGCCCTATCCTTCTTTCCCTACTCTCTTCGACAAAAGAAAAAGAGAGGTTGAGCAACTGAGTGACAAGCAGTTCTCGTAGAAAAAAATCTGTCAAGATACCTCCATTAGGAGACCATATGCTCCACAGTGGGAGCGGACATGGAAAAAAAAAACCTAGTAAAACTTAGTGTTAAACACACATATATGTTCATCTGGACTCAATATGTTGAAAATACAATGAAAAATATCATATTTAACAGTTTATTCCTATTTTTTCCGCCATTTTAAATTCTCGGGTTTTTTTGCACTAGGCACCACAACAACGCCAGTAAAATAATTTGTGGAAATTTTAACATTCCATTGCGTCATGATTAAATGTTTACGCTACATTTGTAGCATAAATTAAAACAAATTCATTTGATGCTACTGACTTACAATCTTTTGTTTCTAACGAAAATTAATAATAGGATAAAAATATATAAAAAAACTCGTGTTTACAATACTTAAAGTGTTTTGATGACCCTACCCGAGCTGACGCAACTTCAATACCATTCATTACTGTCTGATGGAACTACATTATTGGAGAAAACGGAAAATAGCCAACTGGAGTCAAACAGATGTAGAAAATGAACAAATAGAAATAATTGCGGATATGGAATGTTGAAATAATTTCTTTCGATATTTGCGGAAAAAATGACCCAGTTATTTTTTATTTTGGCTAAAATACTGGTCAAGAAGTCAGAATATTTTTTGGTTGAAAAATTCCAGATTTTAACTTGAACATGACTCTTCTTTGAAATGTAAAATGTCTATGGCCACAACAGTAAAATACCTGGCGTGACGGCCGATAGACGCATAGAAGCATTTCAAAATACCCTTTTGCCGTATTTATAACACACACTTCGTGTTAGTTTTGTTATTGATTTGACATCTCGTAAAACACCAAATGCGTTTGAAAAAGTATACTATTCTGAAAGGTGTGATGGCAGTCGAAATCGTGCGTTATTTACTTAGCTATTGTAACAATACATGGTGCATGTTTGTTCATTATCTGTGGCAGTACCCAACCTGTAGGTGCCAGGTAATAATGAAAGTTCTCACAGTAACATACTGTATTAGATTTTGTCATATCTATTGTAAAACTTATTTATATTATATGTCAAACTCAAAAACAAAATTACGCAATAATATGTAAGAAATAAAAAATAGCGGCCTGACATGACGGATTGAGATCGCTTTAGAAAATACGTGAAATGACATGTTTAATGGTAGAACAAACCAATACCAAACCTAAACTATCGTAACACATCATTTTGAGTATTTGTCCTTGCTCGAATATCATTTTAGACCCGTGTATCCGAAATTTACTTTAAATACTCTATTTTTCAAACTCGGATAATTGCTAAAATTTGACATTCACACCTTATCTTAGATATTTAATGTGAGTAACAAATACAACCACTAATTATGGTTCTTCAACTATTAACATAATTAAAAATGCTAATTCATTTCAGTATAGCCTGGGACAGCTCTTCATCCTGAAAGACCGTCATTACATCCGTATCTTTGGCCTCCACATCGCATGGGTAAATTATATTTTATTGCCACTATTTGTATTATTTTATTAATGTGATCAGGGACGGCTCTTGTAAAGGAGCAAAGGGTGCACTGCACTCCAATAAGTCCCATCAAATTATTCGATTAATAAACGATATTCAAATATAATAATTATACCAATTCACTAATTTTAAATTTTCCTCGTGTTTCCCATAGGAAAATATTGGAGGAAACGATGATCAATAAACACGACTAGCAAACGTATTCTGCGTCGATTCAGAATACGCATGAAAGTCGGTCGATGACGCGGTAGGAGCATAAATTCTTTTGCACTCCTTAGACGTCTGAAATGTTCCATGTATTTTGACATATTTGTGACGTTGCAACAGTATGAACTACGCGAAGGGGGATTTTGTATGGACTGTTTTTGAGCATTGATCTCCTGACGGAAATTCCCGAACGTACCCGAAGCGATTTGACGTTTGCGTTTACAAGCCTGTAACAGTCATTTGTATGAATGAAAAAGAGCAGTGGAACAAGCGTAGTAAGCTCATTTAATTTCAATATGATTCTTTAACTATACGCTCTTCAATAAGAATAATATTTACCTACCATTATAACTTTTGGAGTGATGAATACAATTTATAAAATTATAACTATGATCGTGTATAATACCGTGTAGATATTATTGAATATTTAAAATAGAATAGTTTCGAGTTTTCTACCTGGCTGGCCTTACCTATTCCATAATATTCAACTGTGTATCTGGTTCAGTTTCGTAATACACCTTCCTCTAATATTTTTTATATTCTTCTATATTGAATTCTACAAATTACTTTCCCCAAAAAATACTTATGCGAAAAATTTCCGGCTTAATACAGAATTATTCCAATTGTAGACATTAATACGGTAACCTTAACATATGATTTCACCGAGGAATTTAAACTTAAATTGAACTAACCGTCTTATACAGCAGAGAAGATTTTTACGATGTCGTTGGAGCCCTGTCTATACTTCAACTCTTCACGAATAAAAAATATATGTAGTATTTAGCTAAACCGTTAAGCCATTACAAATAATTTATACAATATCGATGACTTCCGTCGAAAGTGAGTGTTACTTCTAAAATTTAAAAGGATCAATTCATTTTGAGAAATACCATGACTAAAGACAGACAAGGTTTCCCAAACTATCATCCGACAACCTGGAATGGTTGTATATGCTGCTAGGGCTGCAACAAATTTAGACGTACTCAAATTCATATTGATATTACCTACCCAAAAAAAAAAGAAAAAGGTGGTCCGTCGAAATTAATCCGCAGGAAAGGTTTGGAAACCCTGGTGAAGAGAAACAGTTGATATCGCCAATATCAGACTTATATTTTCGTATATGTCAGTACTTTCAAAATCCAATATGTGGAGGATGGATTTCTTGCATAAATATGTGAATCTTTTTTTGCACTCCCTAATATTCCTGTCACCGGCCGCCACTGAATGTGATGTGTGGTTTATTTCAGCGAGATAAATAACTCGTTATTCATTTTTTGTATTTATAGATTCGCAGTTTGTGTTGTGTTGTAATGCTGAGTAGATTTTTCACTAAAACGGATTAACTTCTTAGAGATGTCTTATCATTCCAGATATCCCGTCATCTCTGTTGCTGCTGACAGAACTTGCAACGGCCTGCAGTGTCTCTCCAGTCAACCCACTTAAAACTCCACAGTAACCTAAACGTACGTACATACTGTTGACACTACAGTCAACTGTGGACAACTTTTAATCATTGCTCAGTTATTCATTCTTTTGTAAAATCAACAGAAATAACTTCCTTAGCAACAGATTTAAACTGATTGAAATGTCGAAGAAAATCGTCACTGACGATCGATACTATTGTTAAGATTTCTGGAACGAAAGTTAGTTGGTTCATGTTGTTGTAACGCACACCATAGTTTTGTATTTTTTGCAAATAGACAACTAATAAATTATACATTTTTTTCCGTGATCTTTTTGTTTCAGATAAGAAAAGTAAAAGCATATTGGTGTGTATAGGTCTGATACACGTCCATCTACTCTCGCCAAGGCAAGGATTTTCCATGGGACAGAAACAAGGCTTCAGAAGAATATTCTCGCGTATATGTCCATAAAGCTTGGTTTAAATATCCATCCTCGAATACTTAAGTTACATTTCATAGCAGAAAGCAAATCGTTATCCGCCATTTAATAACTTGACTTGAATTTAAAGGAAATAGACTGTCGAATGTTCCAGGAACTATGCCTATTTCTCTTTTCTGTGGATGGGAAGTGTGGTAATTTATAATTAATTAATCTTGTAAGTAATTTATAATCCAATTTAAGACATTGACTGAGGGTGCTTGATGGAATTTCAATATCAAATTTGGATTATTGAGATTTTGTACACTTCCATGTATTTTGTCATTAACGACCCGGGTTTCGCCTTTCGGCATCTTCAGGCATTCGGTCAGTTCGAGTCCATTCGTGCGCTCGAATGCCTGAAGATGCCGAAATGCGAAACCCGGGTCGTTAGTGACAAAATACATGGAAGTGTACAAAATCTCAAAATCTAAATTTATAATCCATATAACCATTTGGATTATACTGTATTGTATATATATCTTTCACCGCAGTGCCTCCCACCCTTTTACCAGGCCGAATGAACTTGTAGAATTGCACTGAGCTATAGTTTTTAAAGTCTGCGTGACTAATGTACATATTCAACGTTATAGGCCTTCTTTCTAGCAGACTAACATATTACAATATATTCTGTGAGGACATGTATTTATCTCTTCTTTAAATGCTTTTCTATCGTGGAGTGCGTGGAGTCAACTCACATTTAGGTGAGCCCCTTCTCTTAAAACTTTTGTCCGAAGATTCAGTAAGGAACTCAACATTATAATACTAGAAGAAAATAAACAAATGTACCACCGCTCCTTGATAATTCTGCACCATTTCGATCCTCTTTATTTTTCACTCTACGATGTTGTCGATAGATCTTCTTTTGCTTGTCCAACTTAACTTCCAGAATTTTACAGTTTACTTTCCCGGTGATATCTGTTATTTCTCAGCATTTTAATGTATTTTCCAAAACCAGTGCACTGTTGCACCAGTTCTTTTTGAAGTGTTGAAATTTCTACATCCTGAGTAGAAGACTGCTCATCAATAAATATAATGTTTTCAAAGAATAAAGGTGGCATAGCAGCATATTTAAATATTTCTAAATCTTCCAATGAATCATATTTATTGACATCTTTAACATTAGTGATGATTCCAAGAATTATTTCAAAAAAAATTCAAACATCATTTTATTTCGAATCATTTTTGTATGATATAACATAAATTTATTACAAAAAAAAATTTAATATGTAATAAGGAAAACGTACCTTTTCAATTAATTAGAGCGGTATGTAGTTTAATCCAGTTATATAACGCTGATAGACAAATATTAAAAAAAAAAAACACATTTTGTTTGTGCTACTTCCACATAGTGGAATAGTGGACATAGTTATATGGAAGTAGTAAAAACAAATTGTGTGTTATTTTTAAAATACAATGCGTTTTCACCAAGAATTGACAGTGAACACCTTAAAAGTAATTGACAGATATTATGTCAGATCGAAAATTGCAACACGTCCAAGAGTTTGTACACAAATGGCCATATAAAAAAGAGATTGGTGGCTAACATGTTTGGAAATATTTGGAAAAAGAGTTTGGTTGTTTGCAAGATGCCGTTCTCGGCGTCATACAAATAAAATATTTATACATGATGCGTATTATAAAATTACGACGATTTTCATAAAAAGCCAATTTTGGTAAAAGTGTAGTTAGGAGGTTTACAAGTTTAGCCAATGATATGTAGCTGTATTCAGCACTACTTTCAGATCTAAAATTAATACCCATTCATGATTCCTTTCAGCGCAAGCTATGTTCGTGCATTTCATTTTTCTCCTGTCTTCTTATATTTAGTCATGTAATGCAAAGTTAATCGTGCATTTTTAATACTGGTCTCTTTTGAGTTTATGAAAGCGTAGGGTGATAATGATGAACACTTCTTTATGTTTTGACAGACAAACAGGTCTAACACTATTCTTCTCGCATTCAGTTTCGTACATCTAAAGCAGTGGTTCTCATGTGCGGCCACCATAGGATTTTTCTGAGGCCACCAACTGTTAATTAATATAAAAAAAATAGTAATATAAAATAAATACGACATTTGTTTATTCGTATTGCGTACGTCCATGGCTCGAAAACGTATTTTTAATGAATGAATATTTTCAATATAATAGGGATTCCTTTTATGACTTAAATTTATCGGCATCAGTACAGTAACCCTCATTGGGTTAATTTGGGCTGCAGTGTAGTAAATAATTCGGTATGTTGCACGATAACCAACGATTTTCATCTTGCAATCGTGTAATTTTCATTGACGAGAGATTATCCAAATACATCAGTGAGTGACTTCTGATTTTTTTTATAAATATAGAAGCATCTATATATTCTATATCTGTAAATTACAGGATTGTAAAAACATGCTTTACATTTTTAAAGAAATTATATTTAAACATAAAAAATTTCTGCCTACAGCGCAATTTTCTGCTTTATCTTATGATGAATTATGGTTAAAAAATACAATTTTGCGATTTTAAAAATACTCAACGCAACACTATTGTAAATATAAAATCATCATTTTTTGAGGAAAGGTAAAGTGGGGGGGGGGGCATCAAACTGTCTATAATAACATCTAGCTACGCCTCTGCCAACATGTTTACATGTATTTTATTGAATAAACTTATATATTGATCCCTTTTTTTTAGTAAATGCATTGACCTAGTATTTTAAATCAAGATTTAAAATTCATTGTTTCTTAAGTGAAAAAAATACTTCAAAAATAAATCTTAAAGAATTAGTGAGGCCTCTAACATCGTATTTTTTTATTTTCTAGGAATATGATTAAATATAAATTGTCTTTCATCAATGGAAGAAATTTTCCATAAATATTTATCTATTTCTAATCTTCAGTATTCAGTTATGAGGGAACAGCGATGTATGGATTTCATTTTATACGGAGAAGGAAACATTGGACGACTTGGTATTTCAACGTCTTTAATATTGATGTACGAAATCCCTTCAACCGGTTATGTATACGAATATTTTTTACTCAAAGCATTCATTTTTCTTAACTGGTTAACTGGCTAAACACAATGTCTATTCACGATAGTTAATGTTAATATAACTAAATCATTATTATTATAAAATCATATTACAGTGTATTTCTAATAAAATTTCTGTGTTAATTTTCACTTTTTTATTCAACTACTTAAATTTAACCAATTTTATTCATGTTACAAAAGCTAAATTACCTGTGTCTTTAATGTCCGGGCACATCAACAAAAAGACACATTCCTCCATTGAAACGAAATTGTTTATTTATGTATTACATGTATTCAAAATTTACTTTAAAATTATGTATCAGTCTTAATGACTACCTTTTTATAATCTTTTCTTTTGAAATATTAGCTTTATTTAAATTTATTGAACTTACTGTAAAACAAACCATTAACTTATTTACATTTACTTAATAAAGGAAGTAAACAAATATATGTTACATTTTCAATTATTTAAACTAATAATGTCTTTGTGCTATACATTGTTTGTTGTATCTATTGTCATTTGAGAATTTTTCGTCAATAAAATATATTGTGTTGAACAACTGTCATTTTTCTTTCCTAAAAATCGGTCCTACTTTTTTTGGGCCATTTTTGAATAAAAAAAATAATAGTACCCATATCCTATTCCAAGAAGAAGTTAGCGACAATTCCAACCAAATTCTGAACAACTTCCCGGAATTGGTGTTACCTCTATAATAATATAATACTCTATGGTCATGCTGTAAGAAATATATAGGTGAGCTGGATTGTCGTTTTTGTAAAATATATAACGTCACTTTGACGAGTCTCATTTTTTTATTCTCACCCGAAAACTATACTGTGTTTTTCTACTTTGCTCGAACCTACAAATGTATTAATAAGTAGACTTTACAATAAACGATTATCATTTCTCATTTTAATTGTGACATAAATGTGATTCACATGGCTCTAACCTACGGGGTCTGTGTAACAAAACTATTCTATAATTGGTAAATATTCACAGCAAAATTTGTCAAAAAGAAGGTAGTAGAAATAATATCTCTGTGCAATAACATTCTATAAATCATTGGCTTATACTCAGTGTTTGGGGTGTACGAAACTGGACAAACAGTGATTGTCGCCATTTTTGCATTCGTTGACGTCATTCTGTGCTTATTGAATTACAACCTACTATGTTTGCAATGGTGTTTTGGTGACAATAAAAATTTGTTTCGTCAAAATGACGTCACATATTTTACAAAACGATGATCCAACTCACTTTTACTTTTCTTACACAGAAATAGTAAATAAAGTCATTATAAAAACGTGGGAATAAGAGGATTAGGAAAACTGGTTATGACCTCTGAAGCTACTCAGTGAGAGATGAGAAAAATTCAATTCATTTATAATTAAAGTGTCAAATGTTAATTTTTTCAGTGGTATTTTGAGATCAACAGCGTGAGTATTTGTGATGAATTTTTGATAATTTGAAATAGATATCGTCCATGCTCAAGTTTCAAAAAATGACCATAACATTAAAGTTCGAAAAAGTTGTTAACTGTGATGTGCTGGATATCAAAAATTATGATAATAATTTACAAGGGCAGAAAAAAAACACGTCAGAAAAACAAAATATTTATTTACAAATGAGGTTGCTTGTGATTACAATAAATACATTAATTGTCCACTAAAAAGAAAGAAAAACTAATGCTTCCAGTAAAAAATATGCGTATACATAACAGTTGAAAGGATTTAATACATCAATAATTAAGGCGTTGAAATTACCAAGTCGTCCAATGTTACCTTCTCTGTATAAAATGATCGCATCACTGTTCCCTTATAACTGGATGCTGAAGATTAGATATTGATAATTATTTATTGAAACTTTTTCCATTACCAGACAATTTATATATGATCATATTGCTGGAAATTTTAGAAACATAACTAATTCTCTAAGATGTATTATTGAAGTATTTTTTCACTTATGAAATTGAAATGTGTCATGACTTTTCCTATGCACTAGTTAGATACAGTCATAAAAATGCGATTGACAATAAATTGACGCTGACAATTCTTAGGGATTTATCAAGAGAGACAACAGAGGAAGATGCACTGCACTCCTCACAATAAGATGATTCGACACCGAGGATTTGATTAAAAAGCATATTTTTTTCATGACGAGTCTTATTATTGTAGACAACAATCTAGTCGTAAATTTTTGGATGTTGTCATAAAAGAAATAAGATAAGAGAAGATAAAGAAAAGTGAAAAAATGACGCGAAATGATCGATCAAACGATTTTACGTTGAATTTGGAAGGATAATTAAGATGAAGCAAAACAGTACAGTGGAAGCAAAATGGTTTACCTCCACTTCGCACTATATGCTATCATCATTAATTTAAAAGAAACTAGCTCGTCGGAAGGCAAGATATTACAACAATAATCTCGCAGCGTGGGATGTAAGAACCCTTCTGCAATTAACAGAGATATTATAAAGTTTATATGACAAAAAGTGCCCTAAGTAAAAAGGTTAAAGAAACACGGGTATTTAGAAAACTATAAATATATATAAATGAATGGGCGCCAGTCTGAAAACAAACTTTCAGATGGAAATTAATTTTTAATTAATAAAATGCTAAGAATTGTGACAAATTAAATTTTAATATACAACAATGAATTATCACAAATTAATACAAAAAGTTAGAGTAACCTCGTGTTTAACAAAAAATAAGATTTTACATTTAAAGGTTGCAATATGCACAACATATGGAATGACCATAGCTTAAGTTAATACAATAAAAATAACAAAAGAAATATAAATATGATACTGATAGAGATGTTGTTGCTCCATCAGGATCGGATGACTTCCATCAGTGCGCTGCTCGTTTGGGTAGCCCTTGGAGTACCACCTCTGCGGTTGAACGCCAGACCTGAAGTATCTTTTTAAATTTCGTCGCTTCTATTCTGGCTTAATTATTCTTCAATTTGAAATGACCTTATTGGTTCTTTCTTGTCCACCACGGCACGACTTGATTGGTTAAGTCGCGCCGCCGCAATTAACACAAAATTGTCATTGCGTGGACTTTCAATTATTAAATTTTAGTTGGAATACATAATCCAAACTATTCCATAAATATATATATAATTTGTAATGTGCAACATTACATTGCCCCGTCAGTCGGTAATGAACGAAAACAAAAACTTTGAATCATTATTTCCACCTTTGACTTTGATACTTTGGGCTCACACATCGTTGCTTATGGGTGTAGCACTGCCTTCCGACATCATGAAATCTTCATTTAGGATTTAGAGTGTTTACTGATGATAATGCCTAAGCAGTGCCATCCATTGTGTTGTCGACGTGGTTAGTAATTATTGTCCAAAATGTAGTATTAGTGGTAATAATTTTTCCAAACAGCTTGTTATGTGTATATGCGTAAATCGTCCGGAGTTGTTTAGATAAACCCCATCTTGTAATGCGAGTAGTAAGATGTAGCAATTTTCTTCAGGGTCATCTTCTTCTTACTTGAATTACAGCCCCGAGGTTTTACGGTACATACAGAATAAATTTGCAAGGCTATGTCATCCAAAATTATTAAAGAACCACTACAAAAAATAAGTAAAAAAAAAAAAAACATTTTTAAATACATACGAAAAACCAAATCTATATAAAAATTAGCTTTAACTTTCTACTTGTACACAATAATATAAATTTCGGTACATAAAACGGTAATACCATAAAATGATACAACATATATATATGTTTCACAGGAAAGAACGAAAATCGTTAATAGTAATTTGTAAACAAAGTATAAAGTTTTATAAAAAAAAACTGAATCTACGTGTATAATAGTAATATACTTTTTGAATAGAAATTAAGAAATGTTCAAGTAAGTTTTAAGAGGTTGCAGTGAAAAAATAATTTAACAATATTCAAATTATTCCACAAGAAAAATACCTTACTTGAGCCACTAAACCAATGTTACTCATAATATATTGTTATCAGCTATCAATGTAAATGATGAGATCAGAACCGATTTATGCAATTTAGCAACATCGTTTAAACTCTAATACAAAACATGTGATAAAGAAAAACAAAATAACAATACATATATATAGAGCTTCAAATACAATGAAAAAAACATCATGTGGATCGCATCGTGATACATCAACTAAGCAATTCGGTATAATTTATGACCAACAAGCCTCATGTTCTAAGCCATTCGAATATTTACAATTATAATGCTAAAATTTAAAATTACAGTAGGATTAACTGTCCAAACTGTATCAAAACATACGTGATGTCCAATCTCGATGTATATTGCGTATACTTCCAAAGCTTATTACAAAATATGACGTACTGCGCAGCCCTTCCGCTCGTCAAGCCGCAGGCAAAGATTCCAACCATGATTTGACAACTATACACGAAAAATACTGTAGCACTGGTGAAAAAATCATAGCTACTTAACACGACCAGTCAGCTAGAAAAATTTTAAAAAATAATCTATCTTACAGTCTATCAATTAGTTCAGCTAAACCGCATATCTGCCAACACAAATCTGCTCATGCTTCGAGATTACACTAAACTTAACGACTAAATGTATGAAAGTTTTTCAAATCAACATTGAATGATCTATGTCCTTAATACTAAATGGGTCTCCGCAGATGTGTCAACACACAACCAGCCATGCCGAACTAAGAGACTTCTCAATTCCAATGCACAATCCTAACCGTAGCACTGTACACCATGTCGACATAGTCGCTACGTGTCACCGTCAAAAATTGCAATGAGAAAAATAATGATGCTACAAGAATCCATGTCTAACAACTCAACACAACAAAAATGCAGCACAAAATACGTCTGGAGTTAAAAGTATTTACTAGGATTTCCGACAGAAATCCAGTAGCCTCTACCATCCAGGGTAAATCTACACAAATAACAAAAACTACAAATGCTAAGGAAAATCACTATCGGTGACCACAACTCAATTATCTCTCTAAGACAAAAAATAAATTTTATGCGTAACATATTTCGTGCGTACCCCCTCAAAATCGAATGTCAACTAGACATTCCACTTCCACAAAACAAATCGTCAGGATGATTGATCAATGTACTTGGCGGTACCGAACACATCCTGCCGACAGAAATGAGATACGCAAGTCTATAGCACATCCAAAGTGCAGCCTTAACGTACTCAAAAAAAAGTATCCAAGAGACTACAAATCTCATTTGGATAACAAGAAATAGCGCATGAGCCACCTTCGGTTCCCATGCCACTATCAATAAGATTATTTTCAGGGACCATCAGCACCCGAAAATACATCTCACGACTAGTCTACTACCATTAGACCTAGTCCCTACCACAAGCTCTCCATACGCACGAAACTTAGTACTATCATGTCTATAAAACATGACTTCCATCTTCAAATAATTAAATTTAAATTAACTCTGCGCACGATGAACAATCACACATGATCATTGATTACAATTGATAGTGTTTATAAATAAATACAGACTGTAATTTGATCATGGAAGGCAGAGCTAAATATAAAGAAAACAATGAGCTTTATAAAAATATTTAAATAATTAAAAAAAAAAATAACTCATCACTTATAGATAGATAATTTTGCTGCACATCCATGTTCCAATTCAGCTGACAAGAGTTGATCATACAAAAATCACATCAATAAACCTGTGATCTGAAATGATAAAACAAATAATATATAGTTTATTGCTAACTAAACAATACTATATCTAATACTATATATTTATGTGCAAACAAAAAAAATTTTGCCACATGAACAACATATATAGTTAGCCACATAAAACATGTAACATTAAAATTCAACATATAATTTCATTTCTTGACCATAAAAAACTACTTACTATACGTTTAACAAGAAAAAATCTCATATAGAAATATATAATTTGTACCATCGTACAATGTGTAACAAAAAATCTTAAGACCAAATAGTTTGGGCAAATATCCCCAAAATAAGGTATTTGAAAAAATTATAACTGCTCAAACCGTATATAGATGTTATGGAGAACAGATATTATACAAAATTTTGAAAAGAAAGAGCAACCACGAAACACAACCAGTTTAAATGTTTTATAAAAAATTTAGAAAACGATTTCCAAATACATAAATATTCAAAATAACTCAAAATAATGCTTTCATAAAAAAAATTAATGGATGTTATAAAAAAAATCATATGTTTATATTTTGAAGCAAAAGATAGAAAAAAGACTATTTGAAAGTGTGTAATTGCTACAACCAACACTTTGATATTTACTAGACGTTATTGTGTTTTGGCAATATCCTTAATATGAAACTTTCCCAAAGTTTTACCATTGAGATCACCCAGTAAATGTACTAAAGGAGATATCTTTTTCAAAACAGTATTCTCAACAAATCTAGGAACCAATTTATATGAAAAAAAATTTACAGCGTCAGATTTAACAAAATTTTTTCTTTTAAACTATATCTGTCTAGCCGTGGACAAAGGGTAGTACCGTTGTTTGATCGGTACTCCAGTGGTAACGATGCGATATGCTACAAGATGCGTCTTACCCAAACCACATTTTTCAAAAGATATTGACATAAATTTACATAAGTAACATGAATTGATCAGAGTCTAGATTTATATCATTTAAAGCGTTATTATCGTATTTATTATTATTTAGAATTTCACCTTTAGGCGGTATCATTATGAGTATTTCTGGAGCTATGTCAAACGCCTCCCAGAAATCTATTCCTAAAATAATATCGGGTATGATATTCGGGATTACGGTTAAAAAAAAAATTATTTGAAATATTATTGACGTGAATTGGTACATGGATAACACCCAGCCGGTTGACTAGATCCAACAACCGTTTTAATACTTATATTACTCGGCATAATTTTATATCCTAACCTTAGCAGAATTGTTGACATTTTACTGCTGATGCAACTTATCGCTGCACCAGAATCCAACACACCTTTGAAATTTGTATTTTTAATTTTGAAATCAATGAAAGGACGTGAATCATTGTTAATATTACGAGATATTGGAGCCAAAGTACAAGTTTTATTAAAAAAATTCACATATGACCACGTGTCCTCCATAGCAATAGGTACATTGAATAATCCTTCCATTATAAATGTGACAATATTTTATTTTTAAAAATTTCAAAAAAATTATCTATCAAGAACGAACAACTAAATTTACTTTGTATTTTAAAATTGCGGATAACACGTCCACCTTCTCAATACAAAAATCAATCAAAAAAAGAAATACAAAAATATCTTAGCTGTGTTTTTGTTCAGATCCATTCAAAATGTAAATTTAATACTCCAGTGTTGTTCCAATTATAGTATATAATTATTGTGAATTCGACATTCAACAATAATGTATTCCTCCGAAATGAAGTCCAGTAGATGAATTTGTAACAAAAATCACACAAAAGAATTAGTATATTAGAAAAGAAATAAAAACGTCGAACCGTGTCGAATGTAGATTTAAAAGCAAAATTTATTAAATTGTCAAAAAAAAATATATGTAAGCAGGACTGAAAAATATTCAACCGGTTTGAATGGAAGCTAAAAGTGAAGTCTTCTATATTAATCAAAATGTATATTCGACACTCCGTTATTTAATGATGTGATAATTACCAGTAGGTACACTTAACATCTTATTGAACAATATATAATAAAATTATTATCAAAAAT
This sequence comes from Himalopsyche phryganea, assembly GCA_022494535.1. Taxonomy (NCBI): domain Eukaryota; kingdom Metazoa; phylum Arthropoda; class Insecta; order Trichoptera; family Rhyacophilidae; genus Himalopsyche; species Himalopsyche phryganea. The sequence goes on from JAGVSL010000097.1 coordinate 1,830,201, forward strand.
GAATAAAAGTCTCATTATGTACTGTGTTTCAAATTACAAATTACAGACAAAATATTTGAACAATTATTATTGTTGTAGATACTTCGGTACTATGCAGTTTTGTGTATTAATCTACAGATATTACAAACCATTGCAAACTAAAGTGCTAAACAAATTTGCACACACAAACGCAAATAAAGAAATTTATTTAATGAAATTTGGGTGTGAATATATAAAAATTTCAACACACAAACAAAAAAATTGTGGTTTCGTGTACGGCACATATATGTATAATCATAAATGGACATCTTTCCCTTCCCAACCTTGAAAAATTCCTGATATAAGATTTACATAGTCAAGAAATGAAATATAATTTTGCTAAATACAAGAAACAAATATCTATACAGACAAAATATCACAAAAATTAACTTAACTATTGCCATCCCAAGCATACAGGCAACAACAAAAATTATAAATGTATATATCTCTGCTAAAAGCAAAATCTCTTAGACGCCAAATGTCATATTTAGTGAATAAACAGAGATAAAAAATGCCCTTAAATAAAAAAAAGGGATGTGTAACACGGCTATTCTGGCTTAATTATTCTTCAATTTGAAATTTCTTCTCCACCACGGCACGACTTGATTGGTTAAGTCGCGCCACCGCAATTAACACAAAATTGCCATTGCGTGGACTTTCAATTATTAAATTTTAGTTGGAATACATAATCCAAACTATTCCATAAATATATATATAATTTGTAATCTGCAACATTACAATGTTCACTGAACATGATTATAAAGCTTTAGACCAGTGGTACCTACGGACCCCCAGGGGTCCTTTTGACCACTCAGGGGTCTGTGGCAAATTAAAAATAATTTGGGGATGCGTAGAAATCGTCGGGGGGTCCGTGAAAGGCTTAATATAAAAAAAAATATTTGTGACACATTTTCATTATTATAAAAGTTGAAATATATAAATTTGAAATGACCTTATTGGTTCTTTCTTGTCCACCACGGCACGACTTCATTGGTTAAGTCGCGCCGCCGCAATTAACACAAAATTGCCATTGCGTGGACTTTCAATTATTAAATTTTAGTTGGAATACATAATCCAAACTATTCCATAAATATATATATAATTTGTAATCTGCAACATTACAATGTTCACTGAACATGATTATAAAGCTTTAGACCAGTGGTACCTACGGACCCCCAGGGGTCCTTTTGACCACTCAGGGGTCTGTGGCAAATTAAAAATAATTTGGGGATGCGTAGAAATCGTCGGGGGGTCCGTAAAAGGCTTAATATAAAAAAAAATATTTGTGACACATTTTCATTATTATAAAAGTTGAAATATATAAATTGATAGCGATTTATCGGGTGTTTGACCCTATTGCAAGCAGACCCCCAAACTCAGATGAATCCATACTAAACGGGAACAACATATTGTATTATGCACATACGGGGAGCGGAAACCAATACTTGACAAGGATACCACAAATTCTGGTTACAAACAGATACCAGTTTTATATCCTGCATTATGAATCACTGTGCAAAGGTAGATGTTGATTGCCTTACCGTCTTTCTGTTAAGTAGAACTAAATTTAGTTCAGTTATGAATCTTGTCATACTTTAAATATCAAAATGTTTTATTTATATTTTATTTTTACATCACCATTTACCATTCAAGACATCAAAATTAGTTTTCCTATTATGCAGTTATGTAGAGTTATTTAATTTGGGAACCACTGCTCTAGATATACGAAACAGAATGCTAGAAAAATATTGTTAGACCTGTTCGTCTGTCAAAACATAAACAAGTGTTCAACATTTCCATCCTACGCTTTCATAAACACATATGAGACCAGTATTACAAATGCACGATTAACTTTACATTACATGGCTCAAGATGAAAAGACAGGAAAAATGAAATGCACAAATATAGCTAGCGCTGAAGGTTGCGTACTACATAAACTTATGTTATATCATAAAAATTGATTCGAAATAAAATGATAGTTGAGGAAAGTTTTCAATAATCTAATTTAATTTAAGACATCGACTGAGGGTGCTTGATGGAATTTCAATATTAAATTTGGATTATTGAGATTTTGTACAAAATACATGGAAGTGTACAAAATCTCAATAATCCAAATTTAATCTAATTTAAGATATCAACGGAGGGTGCTTGATGGAATTTCAATATTAAATTTGAATTGTTGAAATTTGTACATATCTCGTGACTCAGGTTTTGGCTTTCGACATATTCGGACATTCTAACACACAAATGATTTCGAACTGATTTAAATAATCGTTGAGATATTCACTTAATGTTGAAGATGTTCATAAAAATGATTCAGAAATATTTAAATATGCCGCTATGCTACCATCATTCTTTGAAAATATTATATTTATTGATGAGCAGTCTTCTACTCAGGATGTAGAAATTTCAACACTTCAAAAAGGACTGGTGCAACAGTGCACTGGTTTTGGAAAATACATTAAAATGCTCAGAAATAACAGATATCACTGGGAAAGTAAACTGTAAAATTCTGGAAGTTAAGTTGGACAAGTAAAAGAAGATCTATCGATAACATCGTGGAGTGAAAAATAATAGGGATCGATTGGTGCTGAATTATCAAGGAGCGGTGGTACATTTGTTTATTTTCTTCTATTATTATAATGTTGAGTTCCTTACTGAATCTTCGGACTAAAGTTTTTAGAGAACGGTTTCACTTAAATGTGAGTTGACTCCATGCACTCCACGATAGAAAAGCATTTAAAGAAGAGATAAATACATGGCCCCGCAGAATATATTGTAATATGTAAATTTGCTAGAAAGAATCCTAATCCCTATAATGTTGAGTACCGTCAAATGGGGTTATTTTGCCTAATTTTCAATATTTTTTTTCGTTTATTTTAAAAATTTGTTAATTTTTTGTAAGAAAACGTATATTGAATTATATTTAATTCAATTGTTTGGATTAAGAATAGCATTATTTACAGTTTATGAATGTAAAATCACGATAAATGAGCTGCTTTTTTTTTCAAAATAAAAATTAGGCAAAGTAACCCCACCGATGGGGTTACTCTGCCTACCCCAATTTAATCAAGATTTCGCTCATATAATTTTCAAACGTTCATATCATATGTTGATATTTGATGGTCACCTAAAACATTTTATCCTAGAGTTCTGTCATTAGTTATAGGCTCGTAGGCAAATATAAACCCCGGTTCAGGTTCATTTTCATACATTTTAATTTTTCAGGGTTGTACATATACAATAAAAATTAAATCAATAATTTTAAATACAATTTAAATATTAGAAAGATTAAAGAATAAGTAGGTACACAATGAAGAATAATATAGCTGTTAGAACTAAAGCGTCTAGTAAAACATGAAATAATAAAACAACAAAAAGTATGCTGAATCTTACTGTATAAAGGAAAATTATTAAAATTTGAAAATCGTTAAAAAATAATGTATAAGCCGCCATACATTTCTTCTCAGGATGCCACTAGATGAAATACATTTGCGCGATTTTTTTACACGGTCTAAGAAAAGCGAAGAATTATTTTTCTAGCCTGTTTTTTTTGCTTTTATACGATAACAAAAAATGAAAAGTATTATGAAATACAGTATATATTTAAAAACACTTCGACCTTTGGGAATTATTGGAGTCATCATTTTTGTCATTTGGCGAATTTTAAGAAGCTGGTGTTTATGATCATGCATGACTTGTTATTGTTTGAACACATTTATGTTGCTCTTCTATATTTGGATTTTATTTCTTCTGGTTTTCATTTTTTAATATCTAATGAGTAATTTACATCGCAAATCATGTCAATTTATTACTTATTTGTATGTGAAACTATTTTAATAGATAAATGAAAAATGAATTTAAATTATTTACGGAACCTATCTCCCGTTTTTGTGAGTGCACCTTATCTTTTTTTACACGGTTTTTTTTTTGAAATCTAGTCTATGGAACGTATTCCTCATGCAAAAAGAGAAACAGGTGTACCTATAAGATTTCTTGATTAATAATTTGAACTTAAAAATAAACTAATGAATAACTAGGAAGATAACTCTTCACATACATAAGTCACACACAAAAATATCTGAGTTCAATGAAATGAAGTATGGTGAAGTCTAATGAAAAATAAAATAACAGCATTCGTCAACAAAAATATATATTTTACCCTGAAACAAAATTCAATATTCTAAATGTTAATTATTGAAAATGAAGAGCGGTAATCTTTTACTTTCAAATTTTAGTAAAATACTTATTTAATTTGTAGACAGGAAAACTTTAAAATCGTACTTAATTAAATAGTAATATACCAAACTACTTATCTTTTTGACATCCCTAATGTAGGCATGTAACCCCATAACTTAATTCAATTTCTTTTACTACATTGTCTGGTGATTTATGTACTATCAAAACCAATCAAATTTAACTAAATAAATGCTTAAATTATTCCCAAGATATCAATGAGATGTGTGATAGATTATTATAAGATTATCTTGTATAGTTTTTTAGATACAACGTATAGTTTGGAGAAATCAAAATCCAATCTGGATTTTCGAAGTTCACTAAAATGGCGCAAAACTGATGAGAAATGATGTTAGACACAGTTTGCAGCATTAAGTGGTTCCAGCGTAGAACCCTTTATAATATCATACATGAATCATTTATATACATTAAAATAAGTACTTTGTGAGCAGTTTTATAAAAATGGACTAGGTAAAAACACCCATCGGTAAGCAAAGTAACCCCATTTGACAGTATGTATATTAATCACGCAGACGACTTTAAAAAATATAGCTCAATGCAATTCTACAAGTTCATTTGGCCTGTTAAGAAGGTGGGAGACACTGTGATGAAGGATATATAGACAATTCAATATAATCCAAACGGTTACATCGATTACGGTTTACATTTTCATTTCCCTTCCCTAGAGAAAAGAAATAGACAATAGTTCCAGGAACATTCAATACCTAGTCTACTTCCTTTATATTCAAGTCAAATTATTAAATGGCGGTTAACAATTTTATTACTGTCATTAAAAGTCACTTTTAAGGTGTTAACTGTCAATTCTTGGTGGAAAGACATTATATTTTAAAAAATAAAACACAATTCATTTGTACTACTTCCACATATTTATAATGATCACTGGTCATTAAAAGTAACTGAAGTATTCACGGATGGATATTTAAACCAAGCTTTATGGACATATTCGCGAGCATATTCCTCTGAAGCTATCCTGTCCCATGGAGTATCCTTGCCTTGGCGAGAGTAGATGGACGTATGTCAGACCTATACTAGCCAATATGCTTTTACTTTTCTTATCTGAAAGAAAAAGGACAGAATAATATGTATTATTTATTAATCGTCTATTTACAAAAAATACAAAACTATTGTGTGTGTTACAACATGGACCAACTAACTTTCGTTTCAGAAATCTTAACAATAGTATCCAGGGAGTGTTACTTTCCAATTGAACCGAGAATTTTAAATATTATTTCTAGCGATAAAGATGACGATTTTGAATCATCATGCGAAGAAGAAAATACAGTTGCTTTAGAAGACAGCAGTATAAATTCACTTTTTATGAGCTCCATATCGTCAGTGACGATTTTCTTGGAGATTTCAATCAGTTTAGATCCATTGCTAAGGAAGTTAGTTATGTTGATTTCACAAAAGAATGAATAACTGAGCAATGATTAAAAGTTGTCCACAGTTGACTGTAGTGTTAACATTATGTTAAAATTTTTACCTACGTTTAGGTTACTGTGGAGTATTAAGTGGGTTCACTGGAGAGACACTGCAGGCCGCTGCAAGTTCTCTCAGCAGCAACAGAGCTGACGGGATATCTGGAATGATAAGACATCTCTAAGAAGTTAATCCGTTTCAGTGAAAAATCTACTCAGCATTATAACACAACACAAACTGTGAATCTATTAATACAAAAAATGAATAATAAATTCTTACGAGTTATTTATCTTGCTGAAATAAATCACACATCACATTAATAAAATTATACAAATAGTGGCAATAAAATATAATTTACCTATGCGATGCGGAGGCCAAAGACACTGATGTAATGACGGTCTTTCAGGGTGAAGAGCTGTCCCAGACTATACTGAAATGAATTAGCATTTTTAATTATGTGAGTAGTCGAAGAGCCATATTTAGTGGTTGTATTTGTTCATCACATTAAATATCTAAGACAAGGTGTGAGTCGAATTTTAACAATTATCCGAGTTTGACACATAAGAATATTTTGGGTAAATATCGGATACACGGGCCTAAAAATAATATTTGTACAAGGAAAAATACTCAAAATGATGTGTTACGATAGCTTAGGTTTGGTTCGTTCTACCCTTAATCATGTCATTTCGCGTATTTTCTGAAGCGATCTCAATCCGTCATGTCAGGCCGCTATTTTTTCTTTCTTATATGTTATTGTGTAATTTTGTTTTTTAGTTTGACATATAATATGTATATAAGTTTTACGATAAATATGACGAAATTTAATACAGTATGTTACTGTGAGAAATTTCATTATTACCTGGCACCTACAGGTTGGGTACTGCCACAGATCATGAGGAAACATGCACCGTGTATGGTTACCATAGCAAAGTAAATAACGCACGATTTCGACTGCCATCACACCTTTCAATAGTTTAATTTTTCAAACGCATTTGATGTTTTGTCAAATCAATAACAAAACGAAATGCGTATTATAATTACGATAAAAGGTTATTTTGAAAAGTGTCTACGCATCTGCCAGTCTTCGTGTCAAACATTTTACTGATTTGGTCATAGACATTTTACACTTCAGACAAGAGTCATATTCATGTTTATAACTGGAATTTTTCAACCAAAAAAAATGTTTCGACTTTTTGACCGGTATTTTAGCCATAATAAAAACATAGCTGTGTTTTTTTCTAGATGTATCGCAAAAAATTGATTTCAGGATTCCAATTTTGTAATTATTTCTATTTGTTCATTTTCTACACCCGTTTTACCCTAGCCAGTCATTTCCCATTTTTCCAAAATATAGTGCCATTTGTCATCGTTGAAGTTGTATGAGCCTGCTGGGGACCTAGATAATGTTATCTATGTTATGTAGCTCTTTACGCGGATTGCCACCTCCCGTGTTGTGTACCCCCAAGTACCTAAAGCCGTCGACTATCTCGATGTCTTGCCCCGCGCTCGTCAGAGAGTAGTCTGGGTCTGGACAGAAACTGTTCCAGAGCACATTGGTTTTACTCGCATTGACTTTGAGACCAATGCGATACGAGTTGCTCTGCAGCCTGTCCATTGTATCCTGAATACCCTCGACAGATTTGTCAAATATTACAGCGTCGTCAGCATACTCGAGGTCGCATAGCCTCAGATTGGGGGCAACGTTTAAACCTCGGTCGGGCGGAATTGACTTCCTCAGGATGAAGTCGAAGATTATTATAAAGAGGTACGGAGCCAGAACACAGCCCAGTCTGACCCCGGTTGAGACCCCAAACCATTCTGTCGTTACGTCGCCGATTCTGACACAGCATTCACTGCCCTCGTGCATGCATTTGATGATGGCGATAATCTTGGTTGGGATTCCGTACAGTTTTAATATGTCCCATAGGGAAGGCCGGTGCGGACTATCAAAGGCCTTCTCGTAATCAACGAAGCAACACGCCAGCGAGCTGTTGAATTCGTTGCTTTGCTGGAGAAGGCATCTGAGATTGTGAATCTGGTCCGCACAGGATCGGCCAGGTAAGAAACCGGCCTGGTTTTCCCTGAGGATACATATTACTGGAATCCTTATTCTCGCCAAGACTATCTGCGCCAAAACCTTGCCAGGCACGCTGAGCAGCGTTATGCCCCGGTAATTGTGGGTCACCTTTTTTGTGAATGGTGATGACCTCACCGTTTACCCAGTCCCTCGGACAGTGCTCCTGCTCCCACACCTTACTGAGAAGTAGGTGCAAGGACTGCAAGAGTGCCTCCAGGCCGTAATTGAGGAACTCTGGGTGTATACCGTCCACGCCCGGCGCCTTCCCATTCTTTAACCGCTGCACAGCTGAGGTGATCTCAGCGTGCGTCGGTGCTTGGTCGGGAATATTTGGATTGAATACTCGGGGGATATCTACAAGTGTGGCTTCGCTGGGTATGTCAAGGGGGTTCGAGGGAGGAGAACGGTTTAGCAACCCGCAGAAATGATCTCTCCAAATCTTTCTAACACGCTCCGCGCTTGACTCTATTGCCCCGCTGGGACTACGGATGGGCCCGGGGGTCGGTGGTCGTCTACCGCAAATTTCGCGCGTGATTCTAAATAGTTTTCTTGTATCATTTCTGCGCGCTGCCACCTCTGCTGCTTCAATCTGGTTGTCCATGAATCGGCGTTTATCGAGTCGCACAGATTTTTTTATTATCTTATCTTGGTACCGATAGTCTATCCGGCGGTCCTCGATCCGGTCTGGGTCTGTCTCACTGTCCCTCAGTGCTTTAAACCTCGCTCTTTCTTCAATTTTCCTCCACGTGTCGTTGGACATTCACTTTGGCTACCCACTCCTCCTGACTCCTAGCACCTCATGAGCGGCTAACGCAACTGCATCTTTGATGCTGGACCAATCCGATTCGATGGTGTCGCGTCGGGGGTTTTCCCCGTTATGCACACAGTTGGTGACGTTCTTTCTCACAGCGACGTCGAAATTCAGCCGAATTCGAGGAAATTGCAGTCTCTCGACGTCGATCCTCTTTCGAGTCGGGGGCCGTACTGTACGTCTGAGTCTGAGACGGATTTTGCCGACAAGCAGCCGATAGGTTCGAACATCGAGAAGTTCCCTTCGGTGAGTCGCGCTGTTTTTTGCGGTCAATTTGTGCTTTTGTGCAACCATCAGGAGAAGTCCACGTGTATTTGTGGATGTCTCTGTGGGGAAAGATTGTACCGCCAACGGCGAGCTCATTCATAGTTGCAAACTCTGTCTTGAGTCTCTCACCGTTGTCGTTGGCTTCACCGAGGCCATGCCTTCCCATCACTGTGGGGCCAAGCAAAGGATCCGTTCCCACTCTCGCATTGAGGTCCCCCATTACGATCACGCGGTCTCTACGGGGGATTGTGGAGATGGCCGCGTGGAGAGAGTCATAGAAAGTATCCTTTGCCTGTGTGTCGGCTTCCTCGGTAGGCGCATAGCACTGAAGGACAGTTACCGAGCTATCAGTCGTCCTGAAGGTGGCTCGTATTAGTCGTTCTGAGATGGGTTCCCATTTGACAAGGCAGCGGGCTGCCCTCCCCGACATCAATACTGCCACCCCTTGGCGATGGTATTGCTCCTGACCTGAATATAAAATTGTGAATCTGCCCTCCAACAACTTTTTCCCGGCACCTTTCCAACGCACCTCGCTCAGCCCTAAAACATCAAGCTTATAGGTTTGCATGATGCGAGTGGCGTGTAGGTCCTTTCCTGGGGTACGCATAGTACGCATATTGTATGCGCCTATATTCATAGAGTAGTTGTTGGAGAGTATCATGTCCTTTTCGTTGGTGGGTCGTCCATTAGCAGGCCTAAGCGTCCGAGGCTTTTGCGTTGATGGTGTCGTAATCTATTCATTTAAGAAGACCGGGTGATTAGCCCTGCCCTTCCGAGGCCTGAGTCGCAAGGGCTCTATAGGTTGGCTCAACCCGGTTTTTCTGTCAGGGATTTCCTTCCCTTAGCCAGAAGACCGGTTTTAAGGCGCCGGAAGGTTCGCCTTTTGCCCACTGCTATTAGCTACAGCCAAAGCTGCGTTGCCCGATGGTCGCCGCGGGGAGGCCAGCAGATGGACTTGCTGGGTTGAACATTTCCCATCATTTACTATGTGCACATCCACTGACATCGATGTGCTCACATGGGATCCACCAACCATTGACCACCGATTAGGGATAGCTGGAGCAACGTTTAACTCAATGCGGAAAGTCTGGGACTCACGGTTGTACTCGGTCAGAACCAAGTGCCACTTATTCAACGCATGCATCCTGACAGTGTTGCTTTACGGTTGCGAGTCATGGCACCTCACCAAGGCACAGGGTAACCGTATACTGTGCTTTGAAAACAGATGTTTTCGGCGAATACTAGGGGCACGGTGGTTTGATTTTGTCAGGAACTCGGAAGTAAGAGAGCGGACGGACCAGCCTCTTATTATGTCCAAAATAAAAAAGCGACGATGGACCTGGCTTGGACACGTGCTGCGGATGCCCCAAGGGAGCCTGAATCCTGCCTGTCTCTTCTACCAGCCAGGTGGATTCCGTCGCCCTGGAAGGCCGCTGACGACCATCCATAGGATGTATTCGGCGGAGCTGGGATGACCTGGGAGGAGGCGAGGAGACTGGCGGGAGACAGAGAAGCTTGGAGGAACCGTGTGATGGCCATATGCTCCGAATAGGGAGCAGATATGGTTAAAAAAAAATGTTATGTACCTTAAAGTAATATAATATTATAAAGAGTTCACTTCAATACAACAGAATGTTCAGAGTTTGTATGACAAAGACATGAAGTTGCAGTTTATGTACACACCAAGATGTTGTTGAGTTTTCTCTAACTTCTATTTGAAGCATTCGGATATGGATACTATTATTTTTCTTTTCAAAAAATGGCTCGAAAAAAGTAGGATCGATTTTAAGCAAGAAAAATGACAGTTATTAGACACAACACATTTTATTAACGAACAATTTTCAAATGATAATAAATAATCAAACAATGTATAGGACACAAAGATATTATCAGTTTAAATAATTGAATATGTAACATATATTTCACTTTTAAGGTGTTAACTGTCAATGCTTGGTGGAAAGACATTATATTTTAAAAAATAAAACACAATTCATTTGTACTACTTCCACATATTTATAATGATCACAACCGGTTTCGCTCATCACGAGCATTATCAACTGATATTCCATTATGCTAAAGCATGGAAGTGCTCCAAGCTCGAGAAATGACCAAAATAATGACCTTGCTCTTTACAAAACTGAGTAAATACTGAATATAAATTAGTCAAAGACGCTAATATCGCATATTCATGTAAGATAAATACACATCTGTACTTGTCGATGTGTTCAAACAAGAGACAGATTCGCTATTTTGACATAATTCTTTAACAATATTTCCCATTTGTTTGTTTTGCGAAAGAAGCACATAACCAAGTTACTTAGCCTTTGCAACATGAGTAAAATTACAGAAAATTTTTATTAGAAATACGCTACTATAATTTAGTATGATAATAATGATTTAATTTATTAACATTAATTATCGTAAAGAAACATTGTATTTAGCCAGTTAATCACTTAAAAAAAGGACAAATTAAAGCTTTTAGTGAAAAATATTCGTACAGATAACTGGTTGAAAGAATTTCATACATCAATAATAAAGACGTTGAAATACCAAGTTAACCAATGTTATTTTCTTTGTATAAAATGAAATTCTTGGAAGATTCTCAATAGCTGTGTGACTTTTTTTGACAGATATTACAACACATCTTAATGATCTGAATCTTCGATTGCAGGAGAGAAATCATTATATTTCAGACAATGTATCAATTAGCCTTCCAGGAAAAACTTGAATTGTTTCATTTACAGCTGAAAGAAAAAAGTTGCGACACTTTCCGCACTGCAAAGAAATGTTTTTCTCACGTGGCACATGGCACTAATTCCAGCCAGGAGTAGGCTAGCCACATCATCCGAATCCAAGAATCTTTTGAAAAGATTCTGCAAAATTCTGGAAGTTAAGTTTTACAAATAAAAGAATATCTATTGATAGCAACGTACAGTTATTGCCGATGAAAAAGAAAGGGGATCGAAATGGTGGCACATTTGTTTATTTTCTTCTATTAACACTGTTGAGTTCTTTACTAAATATTGCAATGCTATACAAGATTGTAATCGGACAAAAGTTTTTAGAGAAGGGGCTCGGCTTGGGAGTTGGAAGGGGCTCACCTCAATGGGAGTTGACTTCAAGCATTCAACGATTGAATGACGATGTGGCATTTAAAGAAGTGATAAATACATGCCCCCGCAGAATATATTGAAATATGTCGATCTGTTAGAAAGAATCCAAAGCCCTATAATGTTGAGTATGTACATTAGTCACGCAGACTTTCAAAAATATAGCTCAGTAGTTGCATTCGGCCTCGTAAGAAGGTAGGAGACACTGTGGTGACAGATATTTGGACAATTTGATTACTGCTACTAAAAGTAACATAAGTATTCACTGATGGATATTTCAACTAAGTTTTATGAACATACTCGCGAACATATTCCTCTGAAACTTTGTTCCTGTTTCATGGAGTATCCTTACCTTGGCGAGAGTAGATGTATCAGACCTACAGTAAGTAGCCTATATGCTTTTACTTTTATTTGAAACAAAAAGAACACAGAAAAGGATTATTTATTTGCCATCTATTGCCAAAAAATACAAAACTATTGTGTGCGTTACAATATGAACCAGATATTTATTAATTGTAAGCCTGTGAGCACTTTAACTGAAGCCAATGACATTTACTTCTCGGCTACCGGCCGTGTACATATCAATATAACAATAAAAATTACCATTGGAAATCTGTAAGAGATAACTAAAGAGGATTTGGTTTGTTGTCCTGAAATTAAAAGCAAATCATCAGAGATTCCGAAGAACCCGATTTGTTTACTGTCTAAGAGTTTGAGCAATTCAGTAACAAGTTTGGATAATTGAGATTTTGTACACTTCCATGTATTTTGTCACTAACGACCCGGGTTTCGACTTCGAACTGACAGACAGTAAACAGTGTTTAACGTTTATATTGAAGATACAAATACGACAAATATTATTTACGAGGTAAAATATTATACGTCTGAGAGCCACACTGATACCTGAGTTAACATTTCGAGAATTGCTTTAATCCTTATTTTGTAAACAACACATTAACAGAGTGGCGAATTGTCGCTTTCCAACTTCTCATGGAATTACCAGTGATTTTACAATTATAATAGCATTGTGGGTTTCGACGGGATGCAATTCGACGAAAGGGTAAATATATACAATCATTCCACGTTTAGTGACAACGCTTCGCGGACTCCACATAATAGTTTCAGTAGAAAAAAAAAAACGTTTAGTGACATCTGTTAGGTGTTTCAACGTATAGGATACAATAACGGAGAATTTGGAAGGTTCAGCTGCTCATTCAGAATTGGCAAGGAATTTAACTGGGCTCTATTGATTTCCAAAAGTTCTTGATAAAATAATTTATGATCCCCCATGTTTGTATGCAACAGTTTAACCCCATCATCCGCATTAAACGTATGGTTCTCCATTAGCAAGTGATTTGCAAATGTCGAAGTTTCTTTTTTTAATCTAAAGGCAGCTAAATGTTCTGATATCCTTATATTTAATGTACGTGTGGTTTTACCCACATAGAAATGTTGGAAATCACTGCATTGTAATTTATAAATACCATATTTGTTCTTAAAGTGGACTCTACCTTTATTGTTAATAAGTAATTTGCCTAGAGAATTTTTGCAATAGAACGCCGGTCTAACACTATCAGCGAGTTGTTTTTTTAATTTTAAAGCTTGTACAACCTAAATAACTAATTCTATGCCAGTTCCTAGGTTGGTCTATGCCTTTAGACAAGTTCCCGAAATATAGCATCTTTTCTGCTAATTTACGTTGTTTTTTTGATACAAGACTATCTATAAGAGACGCCTCATAGCCATTATTAATGGCAATTTGTTTAATAATGTTTAGTTCGTTTTCAAAATTAAATTTACTTAGAGGTATAGTGACTAATCTGTGAACCTGAGAATGGACAGCAGCCAATTTATATGAGAAAGGATGCTTTGAATTAAAATCTATGACATCATCTGAAAAGTCGATTTTCGAAATATTTTAAGTTCATGAATGGAGTTTTTAATATCAGTATTAAGGTCAAGGAAATTTATATTCTTGCACCCTACTTCTAAAGTGAATTGAATTTTATCATCTAGTGAATTAAGAAAATTATGAAGGTTAGAAACTTGTCTCTCAGTTCCATTGAATGGACAAAGGATGTCATCTACGTAAGTGAACCAATAAACTACGTTTCTAACTTCTGTTTTATTGCTTAAAATAAGGTTTTCTAAATGGTTCATGTAAAATTCTGCTAATAATGGTAACAAACAATGATAAGAGCTGTAACTAAAAATATAAAGTATGCTGGACTACATAAAAATACACAAAACCAATTTATATATGTTACCTGATCTTATCGGGGTTTTCTGATTTTAGTAATATATATTAGGTATAATATTATTTGATATTGTTTTTTTTTCGTTAATGTTTTGTAGATTGTTTTGAAGAAAATGTTGACCTTTCTTTTTTTTCTGACGCATTGTGCCACGTCACACTAGTGAGCAATGGCACATCGGTTGCAGAGAACTTTTTTAGAAGATGAAAATTCCTACACTTTTATGAGTTTTATATTGTCAGTGACGACTTTCTTGGAAATTTCTATTAGTTTAAATCAATTGCTAAAGAAGTTAGTTGTGTTGATCTCACAAAAGAATGAATAACTGAGCAATGATTAAAAGCTGTCCTCATCTGACTGTAGTCTTAACAGTAGGTTCAAATTGTTACATCCGTTTAGGTTGCTGTGGAGTTTTAAGCGGGTTGACTGGAGACACCGCAGGCAACTGCAAGTTCTCTCAGCATCAACAGTGATGACGGAATATCTGGAATGATAAGACAATTCAAAGAAGTTAATCCATTTCAGTAAAAAATCTACTCAGCATTATAACATTGTGAATTTATAAATACAACAGATGAATAATAAATTCTTCCAAGTTATTGATCTTGCTGAAATAAATTACACATGAGATTAATAAAATTAGACAAATAGTGACAATAAAATATTACTTACGGTGAATTTAAGATGAAAGACATGGATACAATGAGGGTCTTGCAAGATTAAAAGCTGTCCCAAGATACACTGAAATGAATTAACATTTTATATTATATAAATAGTCAAAGAAGCATATTTAGTGGTTGTATTTGTTCATCACATTAAATATCTGACTAGGTATAAATGTCAAAAATTTTGAAGTTATCACATTACTACTCGGTGGAATGACGGAGTTCGCGAGAAGTGGCCACATTTATCTAGGTTTGGCACACGAGTATTTTGGGTAAATATCGGATACACGGGCCTAAAAATGATATTTTTACAAGGGAGAGTACCCAAAATTACGTGTTAAGTTAGTTTAAGTTTGTTTTACCTTTGAAAATTTCATTTCGCGTATTTTCTGAAGCGATCGAAATCTGTCATATCGGCTTGCCATTGATACAAATTATTGTGTAATTTTGTTTCTGATTTTGACATATAATATATACAAATTTGGATTATTGAGATTTTGTACACTTCCATGTATTTTGTCACTAACGACCGGGGTTTCGCCTTTCGGCATCTTCAGGCATTCGAGCACACGAATGGACTCGAACTGACAGACAGTAATAATGAATATTGTTGACACTTGGTGTAGGATACCCGGGCTAGGCCCTATTTCTTCTTTCATCTCCGGGAGTTTTGTGTGTGGTATGTTAGGTCTCAGTGGGTGGTGAAATCTTGATGGTGGTGACATTGATCGTTGATACGTTAACCTCGAGCTGATCATATGTAAGATTTGGGCTTATATATATTATCTTTTTTATATACATGTTGTCATATTTTTTTTTTTTGGGGTTGCACATATTTGTGCAACACTGACATATTCTTTTGGCCTCTTAAGGTTTTTATTATTTATCCTCGAGAGGAGGTCGAACGATCAATGTCCCAGACGGTCTGGATGTTCTCTCTTCGGAGTCGTGAAGTCATCTTCTTCTTTCTTCTGCTGGTTCCGGTCCAAGCCGCACGTCAGTCAGCTGAGCTGAAGGGGGGGGAAGAGAGGACTCAGGGGGGTTTAAGTAAAAGCACCTTGCGGGGTCTGATAAAATCTGTCGGAGTGTTTATGTCGTAATCTAGAAGAGATTCTATGGTCGGATTATTGTGGCCTTTCATGTCGCCGTAGAATTTCTTTGACAGCTTCACTATATGGTCCACTGACAGACAGTAAACAGTGTCTAACGTTTATATAGAAGATATAAATATGACAAATATTATTTACGTAGTAAAATATTATACGTCTGAGAGCCACACTGATACCTGAGTTAACATTTCGAGAATCGTCTAAATCCTTATTTTGTAAACAACACATTAACAGAGTGGCGAATTGCCGCTTTCCAACTACTTTTAGAATTACCAGTGGTTTTACAATTATAATAGCATTGTGGGTTTCGACGGGATGCAATTCGACGAAAGGGTAAATATATACAATCATTCCACGTTTAGTGACAACGGGATGCAATTCGATTTTTCGATACAAGACTATCTATCTATAAGAGACGCCTCATAGCCATTATTAATGGCAAGTTGTTTAATAATGTTTGTTTTCAAAATTAAATTTACTTAGAGGTATAGTGACTAATCTGTGAACCTGAGAAACCCACAATGCTATTATAATTATATGATAGCATTATAAATAAATTATATGATGAAACTTAACCTTAAACTTTTGCTTGAGAATTTGTTCGCTCATGTCATAATTTGTTTCTAGAACATTATTGCTTGTTAACACTACAGCTGATAATATCCATATACAATCATTGGGTAAATAAAATCATCTTATATTAACTATAGTATTACTTCTATCATATTTTATTTATCGACTGAATTTTACACATTTTACGAAATAATTTGAAAGTAAAATTGAATATTTTTTTCAGACTCACTGCAATTAATGACATACTGCATAATTTATATCTGGAAAATTCCAGTATTATAATAGGAGATATCACAATACTTCCATCAGGATCTTCTGAATTACCGTTGGTGTCAAATACTGGTCATATTCAAACCAGTACATCACCTACGCCTACACAAATAGATGCTGCAGAAAACATGACTCCAAACAAAGAAAAGTTGTAAGCGGGTAGTTAATCCTAGCAGAAAGCTTAGCACTGTTGCTAAAAGGAAATGCCAGGCTGGGGAAGCTTATAAAAAATCTCGAGGCAAATTTGTCGCAGAAAAAACAGTTAAGACCGTGAAAAACTGTCTTAAATCTTGCATGTTTGAATGCAGCAAAAAAGTAACTCAGGAGAAAAGAACTCAATTGTTCAATTCATTTTATTCATTGAACTCTAATGAAAAGAAATATTTTTATTTGCACACAACGAGACGGAGTTTAACAAAACGTGTGATTAGACATACTTCTGAAGAAAAGTCTCGTCGACATTATTCCTTTGAATATCCAACGACGATTAGAAAATACCTAGAGTCTAATTTAAGCATAGCGAAGATGTACAAAATGTATAAAACCTTAGCTATCACTGACAATTTTAACCCAGTTAAGGAGTCCATGTACTGAAAAATTTTCCTCACGATATAATTTAGATTTACATAAAAGAAAATCTGATCGCTGTGATCTTTGCGAAAAATTCGATACGGCCAAGAAGCAATCTCTGCTGTCAGAAGAATTGCAGCCATCATATGAAAGACATATCATTTTGAAAAATGCCATGAGATTGGAGCGAAAGAGAGACAAAGAAGGCAATATTCCTGTACTTTGCTTTGACCTACAAAATGGCATAACCTGTCCACGGGCAGAGATAAGTTCATTCTTTTACAGACGAAAACTGAATGTCTATAACCTGGCTGCTCATCTTTCAACAACAAAGACGGTTTTTTGTGCTGTGTGAAATGATATTGCTAGTGCATTCAAAAAGATATTAGAACTTGTTTGTGAAGAAAATGTCATTACGGACCTGATCACTTGGAGTGACTCTTGCGTGCCTCAAAACCGAAATTCTATCATAGCGAATGCTGTGATGGATTTTCTAATAGATCAAGTAGAAGTCAACAGCGTGGAGATGAAATACTCTGTTCCGGGACATTCTTGCATACAAGAGGTGGATTCAGCCCATAGTGCAATTGAAAAGGCTTTGAGTAAAACAGAAATATTCTCCCCGGTGTCTTTGCTTAAAGTGTTGAAAACAATAAATCAAAAAAAACCTTACAGGGTGATTCAAATGTTTCCCAATGATTTTAAAGATTTCTCTACGACTGCTAAGCTATTTAATTATAAACAGATACCCTTTTTAAAAATAGCAAGCATGAAATTCTCTCAATGCTATGCTGAGATGGGGTACACACTTTTTTATAAAGAAAACGAGTGTGAAAAATGTAAATATTAAACGAATGGACAAGCCTCGTCAGGGAAAATTACCACCAACCTCGTTAGCAGTGATAAAGCCCAAAGTTATAAAAAAAAAGACATTTCTGCAGATAAAATATCCGATATTAAAGCCATTTTTCCTTTCATGCCGTTAGTCGATAAAAGTTATAACTGTGCCTTATTAAAAATAAATTCCTAAAATGTTTATGTTCATGATGAATATGTTATATTTTACAGTATTTTTATGTAACTAAATAATTTGTGCAATGAAATGTTCTTGAAAATCTTAGTAAAATATTAACAATGAAAATATACAACATCTTAATAATACCTATCATATAATTCTGTAAAAAAATAAATTTATATTAAATAATGTCATCCAAATAATGATTTTTTAATTCATATGTATTATTAATAAATAATTCAAAATGTACTACATGTTATTTGAAAAAGTTCAAATGGCCGATAGAACCTTTTCAAACAAATTATTGTTGTCAGTTCAGACCGACAAGGTTCTAATTACAGTTTTAGGTATTCATTATTTCCTAATAGAAAAGTTTAAATTGAGAAACATTGTGCTTAAAACAAGCAATATACATATATATCTACTTGCTCATCATTAAAAGTACATTTTTTCATTTAAATTACAAAATATGATCAATCCAAACTTCAAACGCTCGTATCTCAAAACATGGTCAAGTGCAGTTAGAACCTTTTCAAACTAAGGTAACGCTATGTCAAAACGCTTGGAGTACATTCTTCAATAATAAACACATTGGACATCAAGCATTTTTATACTAGACCCACTGGCCTGTGCCCATACCACGTACCGGAATCTGAATTTTAGTGGCTGTGGAAATAGATGGAATAATAAAAGTATGAATATCATTGTCAGTTAAATTACGTACATCCGCACCGTGAATCGTTACAATAGCAAAGTAAATACCTCACAATTTCCACTGGCATCACACCTCGTAAAACACATTTGTGTTGGCACCAAAATCATCAAAAAATCATCAAAAGGACAATATTAAGGGAGCAGTGATTTTTTCACTGCTACTGGCAAGTAGCAATCACAGGCTGTTACAAAATCTGTAAAAAAGCAGCGTTAATTTTGTCAGGAACTTTATATATATATAATTCTTGCTGCTACAGCAGTGAGTAAATGATGTAAATAAGTAGCAGCAGAAGAAAAGAGAAGTATTTATTCTCTTGGGTAAGAAACGGTAAATTTTTTGTTCGGTTTATAGCCCCGATGCTGTGATTGGGATATTTTGTAAGCTTACAGTTTGAAAACTAGGATGAAATTTCTATAGTTTTATATTTTTAAATTCAGTGCTTTTTGAGATTTAAAAGTTCAATTTTAATAAATACAATTTCATATTAACATCTACTTAAATTAATATCAGATACCTTTATATTGTTTTATTAAAATTATGACTCATCTGATAAAAAAAATTGAACCGTGCATTTTTTCAGAATAATGAAATTTTTAATGGCTAAAAAGAATATTCCAATTTGGAAACATTTCTTGGCTATTAATACAAATTTTAAAATACATAAATATGTATATTTATATATACATATATATATATCACAAAAATATTCTTATGTATGTTACATAGAATTTTATTTATTTTTGTTGTTTCATTATTAAATAAACTTTTTTTCTAAGCAAATATTTTTTATGCTAATAATAAATAATATCACTTCACCCGTCATTTATATGCAAATTCAGCACCTTTTCGGTATAGCAACTGTGACTCGAATCACAGGTATTTTTCACTGTGATTTGAATGTAGCAATCACTGTTATCACCGGTGACTGTAAAGTAACAGTTTTTCCCATCCTTACTGGTGTCTGTATGCGTCCATTTTGCTTCCCGGCGCGTCTGTTGACGTCATAGACATTTTACTGTTTCGACTATAAACATTTTACATTTAAAAGAAGAGTCATATGCATGCTTCAAATCGAGAATTTTTCAACCAAAAATATATTTAAAATTTTTGTGCAGTATTTTAATCAACTAAAAAAATGCGTCATTTTTTCTGGATTTATTGAAAGCTTTCATTTAAGCTTCCGTATCTGAAATAATTTCAAGTTGTTAATTATCTAGATCTGTTTGACTTCCATGACGTCATTTCCTTTTCTATAATAAATAGTTTCACCCCACCCCAGTGGCAGGACCCTGTATGTTACTCTATGTCGTAAAGTATAGTAGTCTATGCTCTATGTTGACAAGTCAGATTGACGTTTACAGTTGTATATTTAATCTGCTTTTTGTTTTGAACCATGCACACCGTAATTTAAAAATTAACTTACGTATGGAAGTACATGTATTATACGCACATACCGAAATTTGAACCACCCGCCGATTTTAAAGATAGTAATAATAATATGTAAATTAAATCATCTTGGATTGTAAAAAGTTGCTGTAATAGTTATTGAAAATTCTAAATCATGATGACGCCTAAGCCTCCCGTTAGATTAAATACCAAATTAAACCCTGAAGGACAAGAAGTAGAAATTGAAATACGAGAGGACGAAGAAGATAAAGAATTGTTACAGAATATTTTCAATCTTCTCATCGGCGCCGGCTATTTCCGTGCAAACTTTAAAGAGTTATCTCCGTTTGACAAAGTTGCCGGTGGAATGATATGGTGTATCTACACTTCAAATCAAAATGTAAATATCGGCCTCCCTTTCGGATACGGAGAGCAACTTAACATAGGCAAGAAAATATTTCTATCAGAAAATATAATAAAGGTTTTACTCAGCGCCGATATGAAATGTCCGTTGACCGTCCAACCGCATCAGATATTAGGGTTGGATGTTCAACATATTTTCCCTTTAATGAGGTGGCTGGTTGAACAAAGTAAGAAATATAGAAAAGCAAACATAGATGACTTTAGACAAGTGGCATTGAAACATTTTTCTAAATTCTCAACTGCAAAATTAAGTACAGAAACAGAAAATATTGACGATATTTACTTAAAAAACTTGCTTGTTACATTGAAAAAGTATATTCCGAGAAGAAAATTTGCCCGAAAAGTTCCTCATGTGTCTGATAGCAGTTTTAAAACGACACAGCATGAATACATTCATGTAATTTATAAGAATAATGAATTTGCAAATCCAATCGAGGACAGAAAAAAGCATTTGAATCAATCTCTCTACAGTCTCTGGGATTCTGATTCGGTGAACGATTTTTGTGAAAACGATTCTGATGCTAGAAAAAAGCATTATGACTTATTAAAAGAAGAGATATACACATCGTCTCTTGAAGCGGAGATTTTAGCTGCTAATAAAAAAAGAATTGAGTGTGAGAATATATTGGCGGAACTGCAAGAAGAAAAAAATGATTTAGAAACTGAGGCCAGGAAAATATTCTCAGAGTTGGAATCCTTGAAGGTGGAAAATGAGAGCATACTACTGGAAATAAAAGACATTGAACATGAGCACTTAGAAGATAAAACTGAATGTAAAGACATAAAAAAGAATATTGAAGAGATAAAAGAACTACGGGAACAATATTCAACACTGTCGGCGATGCATTCTGAAAAAGTTGAAAAACTTAATCAAGCCAATAGTAACAGTCTGCTTAATCAAGAAGAAGAGAATATTGACCATGAAAAGGTAATTGAGGAGATGGAAAAGACCATAGAAGAACTAAAAATAAGTCTTGCACAAGAAAATAAGCAAATATTGCAACTGGAAATGGTATCCGAAGAACCCGACGGAGCAGAATTGGCTATGTATCAGAAGAGATTTCATGAACTTTATGATGAAGTCGCCGCAAACACTGTGGAAACCAAGCAGTTTTTCGATCTATATAACACTTTAATTGATACGAAGCATTACATTGCCAAAGAAATAAACCTTTTGAATTCGGTTCTCGATAATTATCAGAGAGCAATGTCTTCCGCTAATTACAGGGACCAGTTCTTTAACCAACTGGAGTCGATTGTCGAATGGGTGAAGCAAACAAAGATTAAAGTGAGTCAGAAGCTTTCCGAGAAGAAGGATATACGATCCAAACTAAATAAAGAATGGTCGGGGCTCTTGGAATTGGAGAGAGAATATGCATCTGTAGTTAGCCAGTTGAGCATGGAAGTAACAACAGAAGCTCACAAAATGAGTTAGTATAAGAAATTTGATTAATTTTTTATTACTATTTAAAAAAATGATTTGGAAAGACTACCAAAAAAGTGTAAAATGGTATACCCAAATATTATACTAAACTATATATTACATTTGTTAAATAAACATTATAAACAAATTGTATGCATTAATGCACCACGGCACACCTAGCATCACCTCACAGCACAGCGGTTGCAGGGCACTGCTCTAGACTTTCACAGTGAATGGTTTAAATCCCTAAATAGACTTGCATTTTTTGATTGATTTGCATCTGGCGGATAATGATTTTAACGGCGGTAATTTTCATCCCTTTCCAACCAATTTATCCAATAATGAAAACAGGTTATAAAAAGATTAATTAGTAAATTCCTACTTATCGCAACCTCTATGTATCAAGAGGTAGTTAGTCATATTGCAAGCTCACTTTTTTACATATCGTCGTTGCACATCAAATATGGTCTATGTGACAATTTTACGAAATTGAGCTAAATATACAGTTTTTTTTCTTTTTTTTTCTCCACCTTGTAAAATTGAAACATGTGATAAAAAAAAAAATATTAAAGGAAATAAAAAACGAACTATGTGCCAGCATTCAAAATTATGCATTTAAATATGAACGATGTGATCTTACTGCACATGCGCCATATTTAATACGTAGCTAGTACGGCGTCTATGGTCACATGGTTCTTATTTTACATCTAAGTTTCACTGACAGTAACTAGTCAAGTTGTTCCCGCCTTGTTTTTTAATTGAAAAAGTATTGAAATCACACCTGATATCAATGTTTTTCTGTCGGTGACCATTTGGTTTATAAACTAGCGGTAAGTTATTACATTTTATTAAATAAATAATTAAGTAGGTATCTAACTTTATAGATTTTAACAATATTATACTTTCTTACTGTCATAGTTTTGTGTACTGTAGAATTTATATTTCATTATGTAAGTCTTCTTTTCCAGGAAAGCATTTCTCTGACGATAACAAGGGAAAATATAAAGAAATTATTGCTGACAAGTTGCAAGCACTTTTAAGTGATTTCATATTTTTATTACTCTATTGGAATTAGCAAGAAAGTTAGTGAATTATGTTTAAAATATAGATTTTGTTCTAGACTGTACCGAACCCGCACAAAATATATTGTACGTTTAAGTACAATACGCAGTTCTGTATCAGAGGTTATGGATGTTGGAGTTGTCGAGCCATCAAACACCCACATGTATGACAACATGATGTTATGTCTTGTGACTGAAGAATTTATTCCAATTCTGTCACAAGACATTGGCCCTGCGCCATACGAAGATGTCCCTGGAAACGGATGACTGTGTGAATCAACCGGAGAGTGGATCCCACAAAAAGATATGGATGTTTCTTTACCAATGGATTCTAGTATTTCAGTAGTTCAGAATATTAAAAAAATCAAAAACGGAGAGTCTTGGGGAAAGGGTATGTCGGGTATGAAAAACATTTTGGAAAATATCAACAAAACCAATCGAAGCAAGCAAAGACTAGGGAATAAAATGTTCACACAAATTACCCGATGTGGCACATACAAACTCTCTATGTTGTCAGAAAATAACAGAAGAGGATCGCCTGCATATACTTCACAGTTTTTGGAAGTTGAAAACTTGGTTGGAGAAAAAAGCATATTTCCTGGGCTTTGTAGCAACACGTGCCATAAGAAAGCGTCGTCGTGCTATCACATCAGCTATCACGAAGAAGAATCAAGGACACGGTATATATATTTTTACTAAGAACGGAGATAAACATAAAGTATGCGGCAAAATATTCATTAATACTTTGAGCATTACACAAAGCACTTACACGAGATGGAGTAATCAGCAACACATTGCCATTGATGACGACGAAAACGTTCCCCCCAACAATACAAATAAAAGAGTGACAAGCAAACTGAAGCTGTGGAAAATGTAAAAAATTGACTAAATCTTCTTCCAATTGTTCCGAGTTGTTCACTTTGATTTTTTTTTAAATTATGAAACCTTAAATACAAATTTGACATCTCTTAGACCGGGAAAGAAAGTAGGGGATCCTGTTGTTACAGATTTAAGGGCTCTAAAATACTTACCGTTGGGGGATATTTTTTTATAAATTAGATCAGTCGAGGGATTGGCTAGAGTTGCTTCAACGCCGCAAGACTGGCTATGTTCCCCCATTACCTCTGTATAACAGACCCCTTGCCTTGTCTGACTCCAAATTTAGGCATTTGCAAGAATTGAAACTTGTGATAGACAAAAATCATCACCCTTTTTATGATTCCCTAACGTTCATGTAAG
The DNA here is from genome assembly GCA_022494535.1 of Himalopsyche phryganea. NCBI lineage: Eukaryota > Metazoa > Arthropoda > Insecta > Trichoptera > Rhyacophilidae > Himalopsyche > Himalopsyche phryganea. The sequence continues at coordinate 1,854,864 of JAGVSL010000097.1, forward strand.
CGAAAACGTTAGTTTAATTTTGTTCGTGTGGTGAATTATGTTAATGTTGCATAAAAACACTTCTTCATGTTGCTCTGGTTATTATTATTTGTTTTGATGTATGTACGATTTGTAATAAAAATATCCTTTGTTTATTTTTTCAATAGAGAATGATTAATATGTATGCTTTCAATATTGTTAAAGAGTAACATTTATTCTGAAAGAAGGAGGTAAGAAATAAATGACTGCCTCCAAACACTAATTGTCTACATACACATTTAACTTTGAGCCTCGTGGTTTCAGGTTTGATTCCCGCTGATTTTTGTCTGTGTAAATATGGGTGGTGCAAGTTTGGGTGTTATGATGACCCAATGAAAAGTGTTAATACCTCATGAGAAAATGGAAAAAATACTATCAGCCGAAGTCAAATAAATGTTTGCCAAAACAGAAAATTAATATACTATTTTATATAATTTAAGACATCAACTGCGGGTGCTTGATGAAATTTCAATATCAAATCTCAACAAATAAAATTTACTATTTTATAATCAAAAAAGTCATATCCTCTGCATATCACTACACAATTTCATTGTCATAAGTCTGTCCATAATATTCAAATAAATTTTTTGATAATATAATCTCATATTTTAATTCTGTTAACTGGACTAGTGCTTAGTTATCAAATTTGAAAAATTTTGAATGAAATATTTTGATAGTTAGTATTAAAAATGGTTCATGTGACGAAAACTGTGCATAGAATATGAACCATGTGCAAAAAACGCATTAAAATGCCATTTTCTTATTCAAAATAAAAAATAGCTGCAATAAATGTATTCTTATATTGAATAAATATTCTTTCTCTTAATTTTTCCATAAATAGAAGTACTATTTTCACTTTCGTTTTTTTTTAAAACAGTTTTTATCGATTTTCTCAGAATGTACTCAGAGTCACATAGACCATATTTGATGTGCATCGACGATATACTATATGTACAGTCCTATTAACACTGCAATAATTATTTTAATACCTGTTTTTTTCTTTTTGTTAAAGGTTGGGCCAATTCTCCAAAAAGGGAACAGGTGACCGTCATGCAGGGACCTCTGTGATACCCTAAACACGTAACTAAATAATGCTGATCCTTAGGAATGTTAAGTTGACAGATATTAATATTTTTATGTAATAAATTTATAATCTTTCTATGAAGCCTACAGATATGAAATGTTTACATGACATTTCTTAGCAATAGTTATTGCCATCTTGTCTATTCTAAATAAAAATATATATTAGTCACTTGCTAGTTATTATAGGATATATACCATACTAGTTTATCTTTATATATCGCCCCTGCACGTTTAATTTGTCCTATGCGACTAAAATTACTTTTCGTGATAATCGAAAAAAAGTAACGAAACAGATGGCAATTTTCAAACTATTGATTTTAATATGATAAATTTATTTTACTGATCATATAATTTTTAACATTAGTTATTATTTTAGTAGAAAAAAATAATTTTCTATATTTTTTGCGCATAAGATATTATATGCATTGAATTTCAAAGTAAAATTGGATCACTCATATTTAATGTGACAATGTCTCATATAGGACTTATTCTTGTGCCTAATTTTGTATCATATAGTACATATTTAATTTCATCATAATTTTGTATTTATCCATTATTTTTAAATGAGACATTCTAGAATGTGAAGAAATAATTTACACTTCAAACTACATTTATATCTCATCTTCACCAAAAACCTTTCACAGGACAAATTAAATGTGCAACAGCGATATGTATTATGTAGCTATCAGGTGCATGCTGTGAATTTCTTTCTTGCTCAATCACATGTAAAGTGAAGGGTGTGAGCGAGATACAAAGGCATGCGGGCGTATACTCCTGTATCCTACTTGCTTATACACAAGTAAAGTTGTGCAATAAAGATAGATGTACATCCACTTCACACTGATGGTAGCTATAGTATCTATATCGTCGTAGACAAAATATGCGTAAAACTATTTATATTTTGTAATAATAAATCATTCCAATAAAAATATTTTTGTTTTAAATATCTAACTGAAATCCTTTTTATACTGTTGACCCAAGGTCAAAGGACCCATCTAGGCATCCACGTTATGATCAGAAATTCAAACTCCCAGCAATAATTGGAAATATTGCTAGATCAAATTTAAAAAGAAATTTATAAAAATATATATATTTGTATTATATAACAAAATACGATTTTTTATTTCAGAAATAATAAAATTACATATAATACATATTTTGTACAAAAATTGTTATATATTACATGTTATTATAGACCTAGTAAAAAAAATATGTGCAGCTAAGAATCCTAAGACGATGGACCTGGCTTGGACATACGCTGGGAATGCCCAAGGGGGGGCTGAATCCTGTCCGTCTCTTATTCCAACCAGATGGGTTCTGTCACCCAGGAAGACCGTTAATAGGATGTACTCGGCAGAGCTACGGAATACTGGGATGAAGCAAGGAGCCTGGGGGGGTACTGAGAGTCTTGGAAGCTCGTATGCTCCGAGTAAGTAGTGGAAATGGTAAAAAAATAATCCTTATCCAGACTAAAACGGTCATCTACGCTGTGCGTATGGAAACCTGAGTAACATACATAGCGACACAATTGAAAGGCTAACGCGGTGGGTAACAATGGCATTGTCGTTAATTTAAAACTGGCTTTGTTAAACCAGTTAATCAAGCTTCATCATTTGAAATTTGTTGGAATTTTTCAAAGTCAAAATATTAAATTGATTAAAGTCCCATCTCTTAAATTCAAACTGCACAATGACAGTACTCTAAATATACGGGAAATATTCGTGAATGACGAAAGGAAATGTTGGAATATAGGTTTAACGATGATATGTCGCAAACTTTCACGTCTCTTAACACATTGACAGCGGGAAACGGCAAATGCCGTTTTTCGCGGATCATCGGTCGAAGACGGGACACGGCAAAAGTCGTTTTTGTTGACTATCGGTTGTTGGCGGGAGACGGCATTTCACGGGTTTGTATATCGGCGTGAAATAAAACGCCGCAACTAATTATCATTAGTTCTACTTCTTTGCTAGATTATAAGGGGTGAAAATCAACAGTCGTATAGATTTGTTTCGATATCTCAATCTCTAGTTCAGTTTGAGTCGTTTCAAGTGTCGGACTATTTTTCATATCGCTCGCGCTGTTTTGTTTACATACTGTTTCGTATTTTATTATTCGAATATAATATTACCATTGTATAAGACGTTATCCCTACAAAAATGTTTTCACAAGCCAATGATAGTGACGATGAAGTGTACGCCGACAATTTATCTGATTGCTCATGGAATAATGATATTGAAGAGTTGTCAGACAACGAATCGAGTGATGATGAGCAAATACCAAGACCTAGAACGTTTCACCGTCGCACTATTCCAAGTGATTCTGATTCGGAGACGAGCTCAGACGAGTATGTGGATGAGTGGTCATCGTTAGATAATCCTCCAGTTTTGGAATCATTTTTAGGCCGCCGCGGCTTGAATTCAAATTTCGATTGTCCTCAAACTGTAAGTGATGCGGTAAATTTATATATCGGTGATGATTTGTTTGAATTTTTTGTAAACGAATCTAATAGATATTACCACCAAAACTCCCATAATTATAAATTATGTAAAAAATCGGCAAAGTGGAAAAATATTACTTTGAAAGAAATGAAAAAGATTCTGGGGCTTATTCTTTTGATGGGACAAGTTCGCAAGGATATAAGGGGCGAGTATTGGTCTACAGAACCAACAACTGAAACTCCTTATTTTGCTAAAACGATGTCCAGAGAGTTCTTGAAAATTTCAATCGAAAATATTGTTTCGTTTAGAAGTTGTGTCAATTTTAAAAAGCAATATATTTTTGCGCTAATCACGAAAAACGCCCGCCACAGGATAGAGTCTATTGTTCCGGGCGCCCGCTCAAGAAGTGTTAAGTACCAACCTAACAAAACCCCATATTTCGTATGAAGAAAAAATGGCGGCACATTACAGTTTGCGAATCGTTTCAGGAATTACGCGAAAGTTGCGAAATTAAATGTTTTAGGGTAGAAAGGACCAGACCAACCCTGACATAACCTACTCCAACTTAACACATCATTTTGTGTAGTTTTCGGAGAGAAATATCAGTTATATGCCATGTTACGACTATCCGATAGTTACGAAAATCTCTGCAGGGGCTGGTTATGTCAATACAATAAGAAATTTTTATATATTTTTTGATTGATACATAAATGAAAAACAAAAGAATAACAAATGTACAATTACTATAACTATGCTATACACTGATTAATAATTTCGATAAGATTATTGTTTTCTAAGGCTGCTGCTACTCTTTCTTTGTCAGCGAGTTGTTTATTTATTTCCAATTCGGATACATGACTGCCGGGTGTTACTTCTACACTCACTTTAAATCGATATGGCAGAACTCGTAGTAACAAAACTCTGATTGACAATCCAATTAAGGTTGCCATACCGCAGTGAGGAATCGTCGGAGTGTAACAAATGTGGATATTATTCAATTTATCATCAACTGTTATGTTCTGTTGTTGGATCACTCTCAATTCTTCCAAAGTAAGAGGGTGTTCCGGGTCGTTTATGTTACGAATTAAGTCAAATATTTCTCGTTCGTCAAAGGGATCTGTTATATTTTCATCTTCTTCCAAATCTGTTACGGCACGTTCAGCGCCTTTTTCGTATATCTGAGGATTGTTGTTGACTGTACCCATTGTAGAGTAAAGGTAAGTTTCCAACGGTTTGAACTTCTTAACTTTTGTAGGATTTAAAATGTTATTTCACAAAATATTGACTTGAATATAGATAGAACTGCGTTTCAGATAGGTGAAAACTTCTAACCTAATTTTAGCATGACATCTAAGTGACATATTACAATAACTTCACCAGTAGTTGCTAAATTATCAATAGACAATTAAAGAAATTTTCAATTTTTGATGTAACTCTTCGTAAATTATTGTATAACATTTTTGTAATTAGTGTGTGCATATGCACACAAAAGTTAAGTTTTATAATAACTTACGAGAAATTCTAGATGTTCAAAAAGGTCAGTGTGATCAACTAATGATTTTGAATAAGGAGAAAACAAATATCTTGTCTACTTAAGTGTTAAAATAAGTTAAAGCCATAGAAACAAAATATTTTTTATTAGGCGGCATTATACTTGGTAGGCAAAATAACCCCAGTTGATGGTACAACTGCTTCATATAATTATGTCACAACGTTGAAAAGAAATAATATATTGTATGGAACCAAACTATGAAGAAAAATTTGTCGATTACCTGACATCCTTATTATTATTTTTCAGTCGGATCAATATTACAGTTATACGAGTCAGATTCATAGACCAGTATTCCGAGTAACCCAACCATAGACTAGTTCACTTAGTTAGTAGACTCAATTCTACTTCTGCTGTCAATGTCAAAACGGTAAACAGGACTGAAAAGTTTTACGCAAACGTAAACTTTATTAACTTACGATGGTAAGCATTTTGCTACGATATGTTATAATTTAATACACATTGATTTAAATAAAAATTGTAAAGCGATATTCTCCAGTTAAGAAGGCATATGAAATTAACAATACTTAATTCTCTTCGAATATACCGATTTAATCACCTGTTGAATAGATAAGAAATTTATTGGCTCATTATTACGCCTTTTGTTTTACTCTGAATAAAATCGTCATAACATTAATCATTACACACATTAAAGATAACACAAAATTTCTAGTTGAATTTGGTATTATTCTTATTGATTTCACCACAGTTCAATGTATCCACTTTAATATGGTAGTCATCATTGCTGACCTGAATTCATGTCATGTGGGTATTAGCGTCCTTCAAGAATCTCTTAGACAGTGCCCAAGTTACCCTAGAACAGCGGTGGGTTGTCAATACATATAAGGGGCTCGCTTAATCTCAGAACTATTCACAGTGTTTCGGGAAAGGAGTGGATTTCTTTTTCACTCTTTAAAATTATACGCAATACATATTAAAGCAATCAAATGTTACTTATACTTTTATTATGAAACAATACACAGAGTGCCATATAATAATAAATGTCATTAGTTTTCACAATGCTTTCTCCTCCATATGTTAGTATAAAAGACATGTCGTTCACAGCAAACTTAACTAACTGAGCAAAAGATAAAGCACTAGATTGGAACTGAAGCTCTCCTTAGTAAATGACGGCACAAAGTACTAAATATTAAGAACTATCCTTCTCAAAACGGTCCACAATAACAGAAGTAAAAAACATGCATATGTGAAGTATGAAGGATTCAATGCATCATTCACGAAAATGTTGTGCTGAGCATCTAAGAACATCTGTAAGCGATATAATATATCAAACATCGGTTTTTGCATCGTTAGAATATAGACAAAAAAACGTGTAGGTCTCCTTTATTATGCACCTGAAACAAATGTATTTTACGAGAATTTTCAAAAGGCAACATAGTCTTATGCTTCATAATACATTTAAACCATTGCATTTAGTTTTCCTCAAGTTTTCGAGTAGAACGAAATGATTCAGTAAAGATTCCGTTTTGGGGTAAAATAAATCAGGAAATTTAAAGCCATGTTCAATTTCTAATACCGATATCCATTCTTAAAACACCGCACAACAAAATAACTCTCCACTACAACATTCGGCGACAAACTGATTATGTGAATATATTAGGTACTAAGTTGACTTAGCTTTATTAGGTCTACGCTGTCTTCTGCCACTTGTCTCAGAATATCAATATGTTAAAACTAATGTGAACAATGATCTTCAATTTCGTAGAAAAGTTTTAGTATGTTTTGGTATGCAAGGTGTATATTTTAATTTGAGGCACAACTCCAAGTACTCTACGGTTATTTGCCATCTCAGTAAACTGTTCTGTATACGATTCTCACTTGTTTCTTTTATTTATCAACCAGAATATTTGATAAATTTTAACATGTAATAATCTTTCGAGGCAATTGGTTAATAAACATAAATATTTTTGTTTTACTTTATATTTATTATTAAAAAAGTGTTCCCAGTACTACCAAAAACAAATGTAAAACATTGCCAATTTAAGCTTAAATATTAATTTAAAAAAAAATTAAATGGTAACTTTTTTAATTATCATATTATTTTGAACATTGATGTATGAATTTGAACATTTTATTCTTACAGGCACGCTACTTCAAGGAACAAGATATCGATGGTATATTGCTCATTATAAAACTCCAATAAACATTTGTCTAGATTATTAAGCTTGTTAAAATCCAAATTGATGAATTTTAGATTTTTTAAAAACTTAATAACGCTGGTGTTTTGGCCAATTGATGTAACCCTCAAAAAATACCAAAATGAGTTAATGATTGGATCCCATTTTAAAGACGACAGACAGACAGGTCTTGGTCAAATGATTTAAATTAGAAAAATAAATTGACCACTTTTTGGAAAGGGAAACATCATTTTACATTGGTTTTAAATTTAAAAATTCTGGCCCGGCCACTTGATGTAAGCCACTATTATATCGACACTCCCTACGTATAATCCCATATCTGCAAACATGAGAATGTACAGTTTTTACTCTCTCCTGAACAATTTCAATTTTGAGGACTACAGCAATTGGCCAAAACACTGTCGATAAGTTTGTTCTGGGTTAGTATTAAAAATGATAAAGAGGCACAAACCAATTTTTTTAATATAACATTCAATTAGCTCAGTTGTTTCTGTTTTTATTAACAGTGGATATATTTTAGAATTCAGGGAGTGCTTTTACCTGTTTGCCCGATCGGGTCAAATCCGATCCCTGGATGAACTGACAGTGGTGATGAGGTCTCTAGGACTCTCTCCAACCATTGCCGAACTTACCTCATACCTGAAAAGTCGCCGTGGCAAGATGACCTTTGCTGATTTTCTCGAGGTTATGCATGTTCATTCGAGAGCAGAAAATCTGCCTAAGGAGGTAACAATCCATATAGCAGTAGTGTAATAAACGTGTTTCTGATACTTAATAATAATTCTAATGAGATCCTATTAACATTCCCAAAACTTCAGGATTTCGAGGAACATGGAAAAATAAAAATGCCCACGCTTGCCGATGCAATTTTTTCCAATCAAATTCAAAAGAAAAATTTTTTGATAACTTCAAATCAATTTTGATTGCAAAACTTTGTAATGATAACTGATTTTGTTTCTAAAACCTGCAATTAGCCGTCTCACGTGAGAAATGAGATCTAAGATTTTTTGAGAATTCTTTTTTTTCAAATAGGTGGTTGACGCCTTTAAAGCTGGCGATGCAACAGGCCGCGGTACAGTTCCTGCGACACAATTGCGGAACTTGCTTCAGAACTGGGGCGAAGGACTTTCAACACGGGAGGTAAAAATGAAATACTTCTACAATTAATTCTAGAATAAACCTCATACCGAGTGGTCAATGCTCTTGGGGGTATCTCTATCTAGTTGAAAGGCCACGGGCTCAAAACCACTTCATTTTTCAATTAATTTATGGACTTTTATGCAAAGGCATGGGTATCTGTGATTTTTTTAGATTTTTTATACTTGGTCAGTTACTCATGTATGAAACAATATATATACATATAATTATAATATCTTTCCATGAAGAATTGACAGATAAACACCATTTAAGTAATATTTGTTTTTTAATTATTTTTCTTTAGGTGGATAACATTTTCCGAGAAGCAAATGTATCAAACAATGGACTTGTGCATTATGAAGACTTTGTGAAGATTGCTTGTGCTCCTGTCCCAGATTATTATTAACAATTTCAACAATCATATTCTATTTGTGATAAGTAAACGCTGAACGTAGGACTAGGCATACATATCAATTTATTTCTTATATCTAAACAACCCGTCACACAAAAATATGATAATGGAACTTACAAAAGTATTATATTTATGTAATTGTTGCGATGAGACATTGTACTTAAAATATGTTAAGAAAAGGTGATTTAAAAAATATGATTGTTCTCAAATCATGAATTAATGTTTGGAAACATACTGCTTATTTTCCATTACAAAGAGTTCTTGAATAACAGTGAGAGCAAAATAAAACACAATTCAAGATTCATCATTTTAAAAAATAACCATCAAAATTTGCAAGTGTCACTCAGTTAGTGCAAATTGAGACACTGGCGATGTGAGTCTGTCTCATTCAATCTGGTTAAACAAAATTTACTTAGGGTATTTTCAGATGTAATTTATGTCCTAACTAAATTTACGTTGCATTTTATTTTAACATTACCATAGTAGAGGTATACTGTGTGAAAACACGCTGAATCAAAAACGTTTATTAAATTTAAAAAAAAAATACTTAACAAGCAAAACTGATGTACACTGACGTGGCACCTACTTTAAAAAGAAAATATTGTGGAATTTTGAGGCTTTATTTCGGAGGTGGGAAACCTGCAGCCTTTTGACTGAATCGAAATTTTTCATTCCATTGCTTTCATTCATTTAAAAAATAATAAACATACATTTTGCCACCTCAATATTACATCTAAGTAACTTGATATTTAATCTTTTTAAGATTGCTGTTGAAAATTATATTCTACATTTTCTTTTTTACAAAATGCTAATCATACGTAAGTCAAACAAAAAATTGGATAGTTCCTATTGACTTTTGACTTATCTTGTTCTAGTTTTTTTGTATAGAAAGAAATGTAGGATCATATTCAATAGATATGTCAAAAACATTGAAAATCAAGTTACCTAGTAGTATTGAGGTGACGACTCATAAGTATAATTTTTTTTAGTTTACAGATAAATGAATGCGACATTCGGTTATGAAAAGGTTTCCCACCACTGTTTTAACCCATTTCATTTATTCTGTTATAAAAATAAGTTTAAAAAACTAATTTTTAAAGTACCTATGAAAATTTATATTTATTTAGTACTCAAAACATTCAAAGTTTTAATTTATTTTTTAAATATTGATTTTTAACATTTATTCAAAGGGGTTAAATATCTTATATAAATACATTTAAATGCAGGAAATAGTTCCTTCAAGAATATATTTAATGTAAAATTAAAAAATATTTAGTATGAAATGAGATCACTTGAATGATTTAAAATTTCAATATAAATTAGGCAAATGGACCAGTTACAAATAATCAATTTATACTATTTATATGACATTACAATAATTGAAATATATTTTATTTTTCATTTACGACTGTTGTAATTTTTTACTGAACATTGTGTAATGTTGTATCTATCTTTTGGTAAAATAAAACATTCCTCATAATTCATATTAATATTTATTTTGTCCATGTTACGTTTGACATTTAGTAACAAAGTATAAGTGTCAACTTCTATTGTGTTTCCAAGTCATTTGCTTTCAAGCATGGCTACATTTTATGCCAAGGTAATGGGGCATACAAAGCAAGTAAATTTGCCTGCCAGAATCTATTCAGATTGAATCATTAGTCTCATGGTCGCTGTTTGCAAAATTGATTTTTATCACCTACCAAACGTTTCTGGAATAATTACACAGATTGGAAGCAATAATTATGTTTGGCAAGTAAACAAGAATTTAAAAAAAGATCAACTTATTTTATACTTCTAAATGTACTATAAAACTATCATTTTACTATCATAACCCTTTTATCTCCGAAGATGTACGGTAAGGGTGCGCAACCGATAGATTGCAAAGAAAAATTTGGTCGATCCCTATTATGGTTAGGAATTTTGGAAATAATTATGATTTTCATATTTTAAATTTACAATCATGGTTGAAAATAATATCGCGTTCTTAAGACAAATTGCTTTGGCTTGATTTTTGATTATCTGTTAATGAAGCGGATCAATGGTAAAAGTAAAAGGAGATCCCTTTTTGTGGTACTGTTTGACAAAGGTTTTCGGGCACTAAAAAAATACACCAACCAATTTTCTTGTACAATTCTTGTTAGAAGTCAATCACCATGAAAATGAAGATTAGAAGTAGCTCCCAACCTAAAAAAGTTTGCGCATCCTTGATGTATGGCAAAGAAAACAATTATTTTAAAATATCGAGTGAGGGTGCTTGATAAAATTTGAACACCAAATCGATCTGACAGTTGATTCATGCACTTAATGACGGATGATACCAAATGGCGGAACCAGTGTCAATAGTGACAAAGCTTATGGAAGTGAAAAGATATGAATTATTGAAATTAGATTTGTGATATGTCTGTGAGCGAAAAGAAAAGTGGGTCAAGTCTTGAAAATTGAAAAATATGTTGAATATGACAAAATAACTACGGTCCATATATGCGAAAAGCGACCAGTTAAATAAACGCTGATTTAGTAAATTTCACAAGTTTTTTTAAAAGTTCTCCATAACTGGGCTTACCATACGTCCCGGATTCAGACTTTTGGTATTTTGTTTCACGTCATGATGAGAGGGAAATCCGCATCTTTGGAGCTTGCTTTATCCATAATTAAACATATTTAGTCGGATGACCGAAGCCGCATTTTGGAGTCTACTGTACGAGCGTTACTTGAACTAAACTTTGACATAACATGCAACGACGTCCATGAAAAAATTTAAAAAAAATGATAAATTATTGAAAAAATTCACTCCGGCGAGAAGTGCGGCTGGTACAATAAATAAAATAATTAAAACATCTGCTGTAACTTGGAGATTTATGGGCACTTAAAATTTTTTTTAATTTTCCGCTTCTGTCTCGGTTTAAAGCTTCATAATTATGGTAAGCCTATCTATAACACGCATTTTGTTTTAGCTCTCTTGTAAAGTACTGATTTTAGACTTAACACCTTTTCCTTTCTCACACAGATATTTGACTATAATATGATACATACACGTTTGCACCAAGGGACTGGAAAAAACGGCATTTTTTACCAAATTTAATGAAAAAGGATAATTTTTTACCGATTTCTATCGATGGAACTCGAATGAAATGTTAACTTAGAAGAATGAACAATTTAAATTTTAGTTTGACGGAAATCGGAACTGGAATTCCAGATAATTTTTTTACAGCTTTGTTACAGAGACCAATAGTTGATTTCGTTAGTAAGTATGTAGTTGAATATTGTATATGCATACATTTTATTGATGGACTCATTTCATGTTTGATTGGGTGAAGTTTTTTCTAGTAAATTAAAAAATTATCTTAATTGATTGAACATCAGTGACGAAGACTTGAGTCAACGCGTTTACCTTGACTTGATTATTAAAATTCTTAATTAACCATTTATTAAATATAATATACGATTGCAACAAAAATAGCGTAAAATGATTTATTATGTTTAACATAAACGGCCACTTATTCTTACGAAACCAAGCCAACATGAAGGCCCAATAAAACAATCATTTCATCAAAATATAATAGTTTTTACGTCTCAGACTACGTATTGACAAGACAGGTGAACTTCAAACTACTTTTCTCCCTATCATTTCATGTGCTATTAACGTTAACTGCCAGGCAATACCATAAATATCCTGGTGAATACCAGAAATGAGAACTCTTAACGCGTTCTGATAGTTTTTTTTTATTTGAAGAAATAAAACCTGAATCGCGATATGTTATAACAACGTATAGAATAGGGATTCCCACTTTCCGTCTTTACAAACTATTCGAATAGTTTCTGAAGTATGAAAATAATATTAAGAATTCGATTTAAATAATTAATGACATAACGTTATATAAATACACGTTCCAATACCCCTTCATTTTGTTACAATATTTAAAATTTGCAGCTGCGTTGTATTACTACAGCGGTATTTGTTCAATTACTGAAAATACGGCAAGTTTAAACGGTTTTTAGGATCAAGTCATCTGTCAAACTCAAGTGTTATGATAGGGTATTGAAAGCGCCTGAATTGGGTGAAGGTAAGCAAAATCATTACTTGGGGTATGTCATTATTGTTTTTGAAATCTGGAGATATTGTGATGTAATCTTTCGTCGATTTTGTAAAATATTTCATTAAAAATAATTACTTATTATGTTCGAATAGTTATCAAATAGCCCAAATATTCGAATGTTGAATAGATAAAAAAAGGGCCGAAATACTCGGATATTCCATTCGTGTTGACTTACGTTGACGTCTTCAAATATTTGACGCTTTATTAACGCCCATAGTATAAACAATTATTGCTCCAAGTTTCCTATTTTATTTTATTGCCGTTTTCTTTGGTATTGAGATATTATATTTTATAAATGAACATTATTAAGGTGACCAACCGTCCTTCTTTTTTAAGTTCTGTCCTACTCTGAAAAATGTCCTCTTAAATATCATCCTTTTTCATATTTGAAGACTAATCTGTAAATCTCCGTATTCGATCGATTCTGAGCCTAACCCAATGGTCAGCAAACGTATTCGCTGAAGAGCCAAATAAGTACATTACAACGATTAAAAAAAATTTGAGAGCCAAATTTGTTTATTAATTTACTAAACCTTTATTATAATTTTAGACCTTCATTTAATTACGGGTACACTGAATAAAAATTGGTTTCATACTTGATAAAGATTTTATTTATTGACAGAAAATAATATGAAAGTGAGGTATCCATAAATTTAAATCATGACAATGGCTGGGATCTCCTTGGAAAGTTTGAATATTACTGGTTTGTATGTTGTTGTTATTAATTTTAGGGACGATTCCAGATTCTCATCAATAAGACGACTTCTCAGTTTACTCTTGATAAAATTAATATTTGAAAAAGATTGTTCGCATGAATACATATTCATACTGCTATTCATTATAGAACCGAAAAGCAAACGCGAGTTTTTTCTGTTTCTCTTAGAGTCAGGAATACTATTCCAGGCGTTGAACATGATCATGTCTTCCTTCTCCAGGTATTTCAAAGCAGACCACTTGTGTTGTGAAGTAAGTTCAAATTTGTTCTTCTCCAGTATTTCGAAATCAACACAAAGACATTCAAATTTAGAGCTTCATATCTCCATGTATTTCAAAGTTACCAATGTCAATGCCAAAAAGAGAACATTTCAAATCTATGATCGTAGAATTAAGAGGGTTTTGCTAATGCTAAGGTCGCTCTGCTGTTTTTAAATTCCTGAAACCTGCAGAGAAATGCTTCCTTAATATTTAAAATGGTTGTTTTGAAATAGTGTTTGTCAATAGAGGAATTATTTTCTTGGCGATGCTTTAGGACGCTCGGAAACAGCCGCACTTTGCCGACCACTGGCCTAGCCAATTCGTTGCTTGCACACAGTGGGAAAATCAATACGTTGAAATTAATAAAAATTGGAGGAAATATTTACTTTTTTCAAAAATATATATATTCCGTGTGAAAATTCTTTTATTCTTGTTAAATTTACGTTGTGTTGCCCTGGAACTCATGCACCAGTTGAAAGACTTTTTCATTTGATAATGATTTTTGAACAAGCGAGAAATCTAGATTGAATGTTGATACTCTAGCTGCAACACTTGCTTGTAAAATTCAATATGAGAGAAAATTCTTGTTCAGATATTTCCAATATATTGTTAGAAAATGATACACTGACAAAAGATATACATTCAGTGGAAGAGTTTTCGATTTAATTAATAATTAATAGGAGTGAAAGCATAATTACAATATAAAATGTTACAAATGTTTTTATTACGCATTTGTCATATTGCAATGCACAAAATGTTTCTTTTATTTACGATTTTTTTCTTCAGTTTATTTGTGTCCTTGTCATTCTAAAAAAGTTGGTCACTCACCTTAACATTATATATTACTTCGCGTTTAAAAATACGTTTTCGACATTAACATAATAAATTTTGTTCAAGAAGTCAGCCTTTTTATCCAAAAATTTTAATTTAATAATGTCAGTAAAATAAATAAAAGCTTAATTAACCATAGCTTAAGGTTAATTAGTTATAGGTTTACCCCATTTGTATAGTTAATTATTATATTTAAAGGTTAATGATATCATTCGGTTCCTTCATGTTTGCCATTAAAAATAAAAGGCCCTTGTTAAATTTGTGAATTTACAAATGCCATCTATTTTGTGGTGCAGGGGCTTAAACTAGGGCTTCCAATACCTTGATCCCGGTCAATTATTCAATCCCGGGATTCACTGTAAATGCTAAAAATAATTCATATATCAAATTAAAGCGTCCTGATTAACTAAAACGTGTATCTTGTTAATGTACATAGTTTTTTATAGTACGTATATAATTAATATAAATGTATTGTGGTCTTTAATATTTTGTAACAGACGTTTTTAACTAATTTGAAATGAAGGGCAAAAGCTTCTAAAATGGATCTAGGACAATATTTTAAAGTCGAATTGAAGGACATGTCCTTTTTTTGGATACCATCTGGTAAAACCTACCTAAGTAATGCAATAAATGAAATAAAATATGCAATTTTGATCATTATGTTTTTTTTAATCTTTTTTTTGTAAACGGCGGACTCTCAATCAATAAAAACACAATTCCAATGATTAAAAAAAATATTAAATCACATGCTCATTCCAATCGGTAATAATGAATACAAATTACATTTTAAATGTACACATGAAATTAGACTTAACGACAAATCTCGAGATCCCGGGTCATAAAAAGTGTACAGAATTGGATGCCCTAGCTGCTCTGTGTACAATTTGCATGATAAGATAAAGGGTGACCTGCGAGTAACAAAAGCTTTATAACTATTTATACTTATTCTCAAAAAAGATGTATTGTTATTATGTTGCTTAAGCGACGTCACATTTCACACCAATTCCGTCAATGAGACAAAGCCTATTTGAAAGACAATGTTTTATTATAAATTAGTTATCCTATTTAAGGTCAACGTACCGGTATTTGACCGCTTAAGAGAAAAATCCACAAAAATAACGATTAACGTTTAGCATTAGACCGAATGATGACAAAGCAATTGTATTCATAATGGATCAAATGTCTTAATTAATACGATAAGGCAAATCTTAGGAAAGGGTCTGTTACAAAAAAATTGTGTTAAATTTTTAGCAACCATATTAGTTTTTCAGTAGTTGATCATCTAAAAAATGAAAACTTCCAGTAATTGACCCCTTTTTTTCAGTAGTTGACCATGTCTAATCAGAGGGTTTTATAACAACCTTTCATCAGAGTTGCCTCAGAGCTTCCTGTAAGACCACTCTTGGTTGAATCAAGAAGCATTAGCTCACATTCACTGATATCCTTAAAAATTCTCTTAAAAAATCCAAAATAATATACTTACTGCATAAGGTGTTGCTTTAAAATGACCGCTATGACACTCTAATGTCATATATGGTGATGTGTTTGTTCCTCAATCCAACAAAAAATGGTTTCATGTGTCTGAACTCTACAATTTATAGCAATACCGCGTCTTCGTTTCTTATTTTGGACACTTTTATTGAAAAAAGGTCAACTACCTTGTATCTGTTATTATTTACAAGAAAGTTTTGTATAAAAACAATTTCATAATTGTGACAACCCTGAATTGCAGACTGGAACTTTTCATGTTCCAGTAGTTCGCAATTGTTCGTCAACTGATCATCAAGCGAGGGTCAAACACATTATGATTGTGTAAAATCAAAACAAGTCTTTCAGCAATAACGAATTACTCACTAACTAATTCAGTGAAGTTCTACAGTTTTTAACGATATGGTAAATAAACGAATACGCACTTTATGCTCTTTCGGTAGTACATCTGATTCTATAGTTTCGCGGTTTTGAAATAGCAAGATCAAACACATCGTTATGTTCCATTCTTCGTTTTTCTATAAAATGGCTGTGAAAATAGAACAAATTTTATTTTCATTTCTTGTTATTGTCACAAAATGAATGTATTTTTTACAATTAAGCTAATTTAAATCGAAAATCATGTGAATTTTGTTAGTCATTTATAATATGTACAGTAAACCCCCCGATAACACAATTGCGGAAAGCTGGTTTTTCATTCAAATTTGCAACTGCTTCTTGATTACAGACTAAAATACTTCTGTGCCGCATGTGTATTCTCTGATTTTGTATGAATATGGTAGCCCCAATAGCTCGCTTTGAGACAGCTCGCCCCCTGTCTACAGCGTTATCGAGGAGTCTACTGTGCTTATCTATTATTTTTCTAAACAGTTCGACCTCGTATGACACGGTCATATGTTTCCACAAAAACGTTGTGTTATACGAGGTTTGAAGTTCATATAAAATTAGGGTATGCGTTGCAAAAAAATATCGAAGTTTGATAAAGTCCTTTATTTTTTTGAATAAACAATCGAAAAAAAACACATTTACCTATGTATTGAAAAAATCTTTAATAACATATAATTGATCATTCATTCATCATCGCTATTACTTACAATTCTATATGTTCGACTCTTTTTCAGTTCGGTTCGAGATCGGTTGTAAGTTTTCATTATCGGAGGACTCTGGAGTATTTTTGAATTTAGGCTATAAAAGTTCTGTAATAAGCAATTGTTTGCTTTCAGCGTTTACCTATTTCGTGATAAGGGACCAAGATCTGTTGTAATTCCCTCTTGAACTTTAAATCGTCTTTCAGTTATAGGATCATTTTCTATAAAAAAATGCTGGAACCGTGTTATATAAAGCGTGTTGTATAAAAATATGTCACAATTAGTCACTATTCACTAAATCTTAATTTACACTTTTGCACAGTGGTCTCTGGAACGAATTCCTCATGTAAAAAAGAAAATTTAGTGTGTGTAATGTTTGACTAAAAGCCTAGAATATATTTATTAATTTATCGTTGAATACTTTTAATTCTACATCTTTTGTCCGACGTTCTCCCCTTCCCTGATCTATGGATATCTACTAGATGCAATTGTCAGGATTTCAGAACTTCAAAGATTTAATATGCACTTAAATAATGTCGAGTCTATTAATTAATGCTTTAAACATCTATTCATACATCCAATAAAAAACATCAAAACATTAAAAATGATCCATAAATTAAAAATGAAATGACCCTTCATTCTATTTATCGTAGAAATCCTTTGCAGTAAATATCAGGGCTGTGGAGCCGTTAATACCCACTCGGACATAAACACATTTAAAAAATTCGTATGCCTAACTTACTACAGCATATCGTTATTGTTCTGGAAGAAGACACAAATTGAAAAATACTAGTTTTAAGTAATTGAACTCAGCAGTTTCTCAAATTCTTGAAATGTTATATGTTTTTCATTTAGTTTGTTTGTAAAAAACTGTTTTTAAGTAAAAGTATAATTTATATGTAGTCACTGAAATTATAACTGCTTATGTTGTATATAATATCGTCACTGTTCTAGAAGAAAATACTAAATCGAAAAAATTACATATTTAGTTAGTTATACCAAAATGTTCCTTATTTTAAACCATACCGTGTGGAAGACCATACTTATTTTTACAAATTATACTTTACTGAAAAACAGTTTTGTACAAATAAACTAAATAAAATTTGAACAGTTGAAATTTGATATTGAAATTCTATCAAACACCCTCAGTCGATATATTTTAAATTAGAAAAAGATATAGCATTTCAAACATTTGAAAAACTTCAAGGTCCAGTTACTCAGAAGTATTTTTCAGTTAGTGTTTTCTTCCAGAATAACGACGATATGCACGGGTTGAAGTCCCGTGATCCAGTAGAGAGGAATATTGAGTAGCTAGTGAATTAGATAATTTGGAAAAAAGTAGTTAGGGTAGTTTTATTACTTCGCCCAAAATACCATAAATCCAAGACTGCGACTTCCAAACCACAGCCCTGGCTGATATGTGTACATATGTCATTAATCAAGTCGACAGTTAAAGTTAAGGAGACGTCATAAGTAAAGTAAGTAACAGCATACTGATACAAATATGTTCTGTTGCCCTCTATTAAAGGGTTAAAATTGTGTATTAAAGAATTATAACAGAGATTCTTCAAAACCATCACCAATATTGAATTAAAATCGTAAGTGGTATTTCGAGGTATATAATAGAGAGTTTTAGAACTCAACAAATCTAGCTTTGAGCAATGTTATTTTTGAATTTCACGTAATTATGTTATACGAATAATGGTTTATATATAAAATTCTTAGAGTAGCTTTAGATAAAACTGAATTTATTGCGATTGAAAACTCTCCTGAGCATTTTGCTGAAATGTAGATACGCAGTTTTGACTGTATCTCTGAGGTTTTGGCTGTTTTAGGTTTTTAAGTTATAAATGATAGGTAACTTTTATCTCTGCATAGAATATAACGAAATGTACGATTTAAGGATGAAATTTTATTATTTGTGATATTTAAAAAAATATGTTATTATTATAAATATTTATCCAAATGTATCATTGAAGACATATGATCTTTCGGTGTGATACTGAAATGTTCATAAAGGAATGAAACAAATAAAAAAACAATTAATGCAGGAACACGATGAAAAGTAATTTAATTTGAGCATTTTTCGTGTCCCGACCAAAAACGAACGATACACGCGAGAAAACGAAGGATCGAGAAACGATAATCCACAACATTAGATTTTCGAAATAATACTGTGAATATATTTTACTGATTTGAGTATTACTGATTGAACTTACAGTAGACTTGTTACAGATATGCAGACCAAGCTTATTCATATTTAAACATTCTGTCACAGATAGCGATTGAAATGTTTATGTTTATTATGGTTCTGTAGCCTGTGTGAGTTTAGTTAGGTACGTTTAATGACGCTGAAACAGTGATGCACAACTTATTTCACATTTCGATTGGGAATGTTCAGATATGGACAATGAACCGCTAAAATTACTATCCATAACAATAAAACCAGCAAGAATATCTTTTAGGGCAGCGGTCACTACACTAAGCTCACAATTTTGAATCCCGCAGACCACTAACATATTTTTATTTATGAAAAGTGGCACTTCGAAAAGGTTAACAACCACCCGAGTAGGTTTAAACGGGTTTAATTGGTTATAAGTTATAATAATTAAAAAAATGCTAGCTATTTTAAATTGATGAAGTAAATAAACGACATATATAAATTTTGTTTATGAAAATTACATATTTTTTCTTGCGGTGTGCCGCGAAATTCTACGCAGTGCATAGGTGTGCAGTGGGTGAGAAAAGATTGCACTCAACAAGACAAAAATATTCTCGAATGCGATTATTTTTGTTAATATCTATATATGTATATAAAAATGAATGTTTGTTTTTTTCTCTCGTATGCGTTCCTATACTATTCATCTGATTGCGATGAAACTTTAGTGAGTTGTTGTAGACGCACCCGCAAATTTGTTGAAATGGAATCTAAAAAATTAAAATTAAAAAAAAGAATCAAATAGGTACAAACAGCGAAATTTCAGTTCGTGTGTGACATGACGAGTGGTGTTAATTTTCAAATTGCCGATCTTAAATAAAAAATTAAAAGGAGAAAATGTACTGTTGCCACGCATTCCAATGATTCCGACAGATATGCCAGTCGAATTTAAACGTCTGCAGTTTCAGTGAGACTCACATTCGCAATACCATCGACAAAACACAGGGACAAACGCTGTGGAATTTAGAAAATCCATGCATCTTACATAGACCTCTGTATGTGGCTTAGTCACGAGTTGGAAAACCTTCTGATTTATTCGTGGGCGCACCAGAAGCAAAACAAAAAATATTGTTTATTCTAAAGCACTTCAATAAACAGAATTAAAACACAAACACTTTTTTTCTCTGATTGGCATTGCAACGCATGCCGGGTAATCGCTAATTTTATATAAAAGAAACGATAATAATACGAAATCATTAAGATTTTCTCGAAAAATCTTGATCACAACCTCTGTGCATTATGTAAGTTGGAAGCATTTACGATTAGTATAAAAAGCAAAGGTTTGTAATTAATTCATTTATCGGCTGAGAATAAAATGAAAATGACATTGTCTCCAACTAATAGATGGCGCCACACGTCCGTCTTTATTAGGAATTGTATGCCTTTCTTAGAATATAGACTGTCTGCCATAAACGATAGTGAAATAGCGCCATTTGTATGTAGAATTATTCAGTGTTTACAGTATGAACATTTCATATTTCGAGTAGTTTACAATTGACGTACTATCGCAGAGATTGTCAACATTGTTATGATTAAAGCACACATGGTCAATTTTACCATAGATAATAATTTTTGAAACAAAAGAATAATATCGTTCATTACTAGTGTTTGGAGGGAAAACCCCAAGCGAAATAAATTTAATAGTGGTGAGACACCTGTCCTATTTAAAATGTTATTTACTAATAATCGATAACTGTAAATATTTTGATTAATTTCTAACTGTAAACACAGCCTTTTTTCCCATGTCCGCTGGCAACATGGAAGCATATGGCCTCGTAATGGAGGTATCTCAACAGAACTTTTGTATTAGAACTGCTTGTTACCCAGTTGCTCAACCTCCTCTTTCTTCTGAAGAGAGTAGGAATAGAAGAATTAGGGCTAGGGCAGGACTAGTGGTTAGCTAATCGCTTTTGCTACGCCCCGTGAGGATTGGATCGGTGGGAGGGAGGGAGTTTTTAGACATCACAAACACTCAAACTACGAACAGAAATCCATAAATCAATTGAAAGATCAATTTAGCTTTTACTCTGTGGAAAACTATTTTCAATATAAAATTAAAAATGATGACGTTGTCATTCAATTTTTTATATAATTTTAATTTTCAAACTTTTTATGAAAGTACCTACATAAAAATATTTTTGACATAATATTTAAAATTGTATTTCCATATAATTATTGTTTTAATAAAAGCTATATTAAGAGTAAATAAATAATATTTTTTGTTGAGTATGGCAACATTCCTATTGCGACAGTGACACTCTTGCTAGCGGTCAAGTTAAATTGGTAAATCTATGGTACTATTATCGTTTGTGTCTATCCCGATTCCCACGACCAGCAGATGGAGATAAACTCCACCCATCCTTCATTTTGAAGTTGAGAATTAGAATCATTGTTTGTTTTCTTAGAAATAAATAGCCTTGCGATATATTTGCCATTGCCATTATGGTTTAATATTAAAAATTTATTTCCGTCAAAGTTACCGTCGAATTCATCGAAAATATGATTATTACTGAAATTATCTACTACAGATATAATAAAAGCTTTGTTAAAGTGCAAATGTGGGCCTTCGTTGAATAAATTTGATCAACTTTTCTGACATCTGTCATCATTTAATATGGCAACTAATTATTTGGTCAGAAACTAATTCCATAAACGGGTCAGTAAATGAACGGTCAGTAACTAACTCCTAAAACGGTCGGTAACTAATTCAATAAATAGTCAGTAAGAAATAATAAATTTTCAGTTAATAATTGTGTTTTGTTAATAAATAATTGCCAAATAAATAAGGGTTTTAGGTTTAATGAAAAAAATACCCTGCTATATAAATATGTGACTGTTAATTTAATAACTGACCATTTTATATAAATTACTATTATCGAATTAGTTACTGACCATCTTGATTAATTACTGACCAAAAAATAAAATACATACTTTTAAAATATGAACTCCTACTCAATTATTGCTTGCAACAAAATTGCCTATTGTGTTTCATTATAGGCAAGACTGTGCGCGGTTATATATTGATTTTGATATTGTGTCTTATTTTGCTTGTTGTATTAACCGGTTTCGACATACCGGCATGAGGTCGTAGGACGTTGAGTAAAGGGACGTGACCACATAGCAGCCCTTAAGGTTAACGTGCCTTAGATTAGTGATGTGCAATATTATGTTACTATGTTACTATTGTCGTAGGAATATTTTCAAAATGTTACTTTAAATAATAACATCCTGACACACCCTGGTTTTTCTTAAGTATAAGTGTCATTAGTGTCCCGAACTGAAATCGGCCTGCGGCAAAGAGCAATAATTCGCAGAATACGCTCTTTCTTGTTGCCAGGCGCTTAAGAAGCCCCCGGGCTTCGGCCGCTGGACGAGTCCATTTTTACGGAAAAGGGTAGCTCCAACTTTGCACGGAGTTTTTTTGAATTTTTGTAGACAGTCGATGACGAGCTGCCGAGTCGGACGAACGAGGTCTCGTCGCGACGAAAGTGATGTGACGATGTGAACTGTTTGTTTGTTTTTGTGTTTTGATTTGCGTTGGATTTAATTTAAATTCGTTGTGTCATTTGTATTAAAACTTAAAGTAAATTCAGTTGCTAAGTAAATGTAAATGTAGAATCTATGTTATGTGTTAAGATTTTTATATTTGTGTAATGTTAAACCACTGCATCTTGAATGGATAATAAATAAGTTTTTTTAACCGGATCTGAAATGGTGTTTGTCTGAGATCAGCCCTTCCAGGACTCCGGATAACCAGCCGCTCGCCTCTCTTCGATCCGGGAATTCTCATTTTGTCGCCCAACTTAGTGGCCATTGACGGTTTGTGACACCTCAGGATTCACCCCTGAGGACTCATGCTCTGAAGATGCAGTGGCTTTGAACTGTGGTTCATGGCGCCCAACCGAATTTTAACGTAACTTCAAGAATTTCAAATCGCCGAA
Source organism: Himalopsyche phryganea (assembly GCA_022494535.1). Taxonomy (NCBI): domain Eukaryota; kingdom Metazoa; phylum Arthropoda; class Insecta; order Trichoptera; family Rhyacophilidae; genus Himalopsyche; species Himalopsyche phryganea. The sequence goes on from JAGVSL010000097.1 coordinate 1,878,304, forward strand.
CGCACACTAAGAATCCGGACCCTGCCCTGAAGGTGGACTTCAAGATCGGGACCAGACAACCAGTCAGCTTCCCGGCGTCTTACTATGAAACCCCAGCTTCAAAGGCGAAACTGGCGGGAGTCGTCGGTGAAAGGTGCCTGGCCTCTGTTACTTTTCACGAAGCCCTACTTCTCGACTAGCCGTTCTTGAAGTCGTTCGCGCTGACCTAGGAGGCCTGCTGGGCCTGTTGTGTTTTCAACCAGTGAGGCCTACAGTGGCTGTTTGTTTGCAATCCGCGAGGCCCGCTGTGCCTGTTAGAGTTGCAACCTGTGAGGCCTGCTGTGTCTGTTTTGTTGTCAACGAGTGACGCCTACTGTGGCTGTTTGTTTGCAATCCGTGAGGCCCGCTGTGCCTGTTATATTTGCAACCTGTGAGGCCTGCTGTGCCTGTTTTGTCTTCAAAGAGTGAGGCCTACTGTGGCTGGTAGATTTGCGACCCGGGAGGCCGTTTTGCCTGCCATGCTGCCTGTAAAGACGAGAAGACGCTAATAAACCTGCCCTGCCGAGCGAGGACGCTGCGGATGCCTTCTCGGGAGAAGATGAGGCCGTCTGCCTGTGAAGAGGAGATGCTGCCGACACACCTGCCCCGCCGAGCGAGAACGCTGCGGATGCCTTCTCGGGAGAAGATGAGGCCGTCTGCCTGTGAAGAGGAGATGCCGCCGACACACCTGCCATGCCGAGCGAGGATGCTGCGGATGCCTTCTCGGGAGAAGATGAGGCCGTCTGCCTGTGAAGAGGAGATGCTGCCGACACACCTGCCCCGCCGAGCGAGGACGCTGCGGATGCCTTCTCGGGAGAAGATGAGGCCGTCTGCCTGTGAAGAGGAGATGCCGCCGACACACCTGCCCTGCCGAGCGAGGATGCTGCGGATGCCTTCTCGGGAGAAGATGAGGCCGTCTGCCTGTGAAGAGGAGATGCTGCCGACACACCTGCCCCGCCGAGCGAGGACGCTGCGGATGCCTTCTCGGGAGAAGATGAAGCCGTCTGCCTGTGAAGAGGAGATGCTGCCGACACGCCTGCCCCGCCGAGCGAGGACGCTGCGGATGCCTTCTCGGGAGAAGATGAGGCCGTCTGCCTGTGAAGAGGAGATGCTGCCGACACACCTGCCCCGCCGAGCGAGGACGCTGCGGATGCCTTCCTGGGATAGGAACAGGACGCCTGTTGGCGTAGGAAAATTGCACCACCGCCCGTTGTGATGCCGATCGCGACATGACCTGTGTTGTGGCCTCGTGTGTGACGACCGACGCGCTGCCACGCGTGTGTTTTTAAGACTTGATTTTTTTGTGTTCTTTATTGTATATTGTATCTTGTTTTTGTGTGATTATTGCTACGCTGTCCGAACTCAGTTCATGGACACTAGAAGTATGGGGTTTGACACACCCTGGTTTTCTTAAGTATAAGTGTCATTAGTGTCCCGAACTGAAATCGGCCTGCGGCAAAGAGCAATAATTCGCAGAATACGCTCTTTCTTGTTGCCAGGCGCTTAAGAAGCCCCCGGGCTTCGGCCGCTGGACGAGTCCATTTTTACGGAAAAGGGTAGCTCCAACTTTGCACGGAGTTTTTGAATTTTTGTAGACAGTCGATGACGAGCTGCCGAGTCGGACGAACGAGGTCTCGTCGCGACGAAAGTGATGTGACGATGTGAACTGTTTGTTTGTTTTTGTGTTTTGATTTGCGTTGGATTTAATTTAAATTCGTTGTGTCATTTGTATTAAAACTTAAAGTAAATTCAGTTGCTAAGTAAATGTAAATGTAGAATCAATTTTATGTGTTAAGATTTTTATATTTGTGTAATGTGAAACCACTGCATCTTGAATGGATAATAAATAAGTTTTTAACCGGATCTGAAATGGTGTTTGTCTGAGATCAGCCCTTCCAGGACTCCGGATAACCAGCCGCTCGCCTCTCTTCGATCCGGGGTCTTCTCAATCCATGTATTAACATTCCGTCGGGACCGTTGTGCAGCGTTCAACGACTTGATTTTTCAATTGATTTATGTATTTAGGCATTAGGGTTTCCAACTCTAATATTCGAATATATTCGGCCCTTTTTAACTATTCTATATTCGAATAATTGGGCAGCTATTCGAATAGCATTCGTAATAATTTTTAATGAAATCTTTTACAAAGTCGACGAAAAATCACATCAGAATTTCTCCAGATGTCAAGAACAATAAAGAATACCCCAGGTAGTGGCTATTTTTGCCTTCACCCAAATCGAGCGCTTTCAATATCTCATCATAATACTTAAATTTCACGAATGACTCTGGGCTAAAAAGCTCTTTAAACATGCTGTAATTTCAGTATTTGAAGAAATACCATTGTAGTAATCCTACGCAATTGCAAAATTGAAATATTGTTATACAATAAAACGGTATTTGAATGGGTATTTATATAATGTTATTAATTATTCAAATCGAATTTTCAAGAATATTTTCATACTTCAGAATCGAATATATTCGAATAATTTCCAATTTACTATTCAATATTCGAATAGTTGATAATGACGAATAGTTGGTATCCCTAGTAGGCATGGATGTTTGTGATATCTAAAATTCTCTCCCACCCATCCGATCCTAAAAACGTGGCGTAGTGAGAGCTATTATCGAACCACGAATCATGTCCTAGCCCTATCCTTCTATCCCTACTTTCTTCGAACAAGAGAGGTTGAGTAACTGAGTAATACGCAGTTCTCGTCGAAAAACTTCTGTTGAGAGACCTGTTTTTACGAGTCCATATGAGCCACATTGAGAGCGGACATGGTAAAAAAAATACTGTGGACATTTTGGAGCACGGGTGACGATATGATTTTTATGAGGCGTTTAAAAGCAAAACACAGGTCATATAACATGGTTCTAGGAAAGTTAACCGACGGACCGAATCGCTCCTGCACTCCGCTGCTCTGAGGGCCATCGGTAACAAGAGGCCTGTGGCGTCTTTCGATTGGTTGCTCCAGCGATTTGGGGCCCTTTCGTGTCCCCTTCTGCCTTCGAACTTTCCTGTGACGACGAGTCTCTCAAGATTATCGGTAGGCTTGCGGGCGACGTGGCCAGAATTTTTTCTTTGTATAAACGGCTGACAGTCTATCCTGGAATTGGAGCTCTGTCAGGATAGATGTGTTTATGCGTTTGGCCGTCCATGGTAAACGGAGCATCCATCTCTTATACAACATTTCAAATGCGTTTAGCCGTTTTTTGTCTGTCGTATGATACTAAGTATCGATACTAAAATCATCAATATCTCATCACTATTGAGATCATCTAAGGCTGTGCTCCGCAATCTTTTTTCATCCACGGCACACCTAAGCACTTATTAATATGTTGCGACACACCATAAGCCAAAATACGTAAATTTTACAAACAAAGTTTACAATTCGTTAATTTGTTTTTAATTGGAAAATTCCATATAATATAGTAGTGATTGATATTCTTTCACCCTTGATTTCATAATGTGTATTATTGTGATACATTCGTTAATTAATAATTCCACTGGGAATTTTTTCGACATCAATGCTTCCCAATATAATGCAGTAATGTATAATTTCTATGTCAGGTTTTTTTTTGTTTTACACACGAGACAAACCTCATTTTATACCCCACCATTGCAGTTGCACTATCCCTGCAAAAATGTATACAATTATTTCATTATCAAAATATTAGTTTCATCGATAACAATTTAAACGGAGACCTTAGTAACCGAATGACTTTAATTTTTGTCTGATACAAAAATACTCGATTTTTTATCATTTTAAACCTGCTGCGCCGCGGCACACCTGGCATCGTCTAATGGTGTACCGGTGTGCCGCAGCACATTGGTTGCGGAGCACTGATCTAAGGTGAGGGATAGAATCTAAAGGATGTGGAAGGGCCATCTTAAAGAATACAAAAAGCCTGGCGCAGAGATGAATATAGGTGAGGTGGCGCCACTCATCACATGCCACAATAACATGAAATTGAAAGTCTTTGTTATCCAATTCGCGCTATAATTACGGTGACCACATCGAATTTTATATCGTCGCCCTAGAATGAAAATCTCGTAACTTTAATAACTACAATTTTACAGGTAAGGTTAAAAACATTATAACTACAAAGCAAAGTTTCATAAAATAAACCGAAAATCACTTATTTTGGGTTTTATGATATACCAATATAGTTGGCAGTGGTAGTGCCACTAGTAAACATTAGCTCAATACCTACGATTTTCAGATAGAGAAAGTGCATGTCTGTGTGTGTGTTGTGTTCTGCTGTGATGCGCACGATACGTAGAGAGAGTGTATTTCTGTATTGTGCTTTGTGTTACAGCATACAAATAATAATGTTTAAGTAATAATATTGTAATATTTTTTATTAATAATAATAAATGAGACGGTGTTGCTTTTATGAAAAGAATTATGTGGATTTCAACTGTATTATATAACTCTATTTAAACTAAAATCTTTGCTATTTTTACGGTTTTAAATGTATTGTAAAAGTTTTACGAAAAAACGCGGAATGCTAGACATGAAAAACTTCAGGCCATTTTTTAATATAATTAAAACAACTGCCATTTCGAATCGAATGCACTCCTAACGGATTATTTCTTAAGAAATAACTACTCTAGGTTATTGTGAATCTTTGCTTAAATATGAGCACCCTCCACTAATTATCATGACGGTGATAACTAGTAAAAATAAATGATAATAATAAAAGTATTAAAAAGAATAGTTTAGAGTTTCTGGAGATAAATAAAATCATTAAGAGTAATCTATTATTAGTAAATAACATTTTGATTTGAACAGGAGGTTTCACCTTCAAACACTAGTTATTAATTTGTAATTAGTATTGTTATTGTAATTACTATTATCATTGCTTATACCTTATCCCGTCCCCACGTCCAGTAGAAGGACACAAACCCATCATTTTTGGTTTAAGTATTAGAATCATTGTTTACCTTAGAAATAAATAACCTTGCGATACGGTTAGTCTGAAGATGCTTCTTGAAGAAGCGAAACGTGTTACGTTAGTAACATAGCCGATGGAATAACTAAGTTACCAATTTTAATTTTATATTAAAAATGAATTTCCACAAAGTTACCGCCGAATCCATAGAAAAAAAACTAGGAAAACCTCAATTTGGTGTGAAGCTGTTTGAGGTTCGCAGCTTGAGCGGTGTGATTCTCGTTTTGCGCAGAAGAACAGAAATCAAACCAAAAGTAAAAAAAAAACAAATGACGTGAAAATAGCAGAATAGTTATCGCCCATAAACTGTCAGAAGTGTGCAGAATAGCATGCCTCAACAAGGCCGTACACTCATTAGTGTGCTTCTATGATCGATAAAACAGCCCTACATGACATTAATATGTATTTGGTAATTAAAATCAATATCTATTCGAACCTTGGTTGCAGTATTCGAAGGGAAATAATAATGGTCAATAGCTATGTCTTCGTTCGGACAACAATGCTCCATAAAATGTGTAGACGTCTCTTGACTTGAAAATCAGTCTATTCAACACGTTCAATCAAGGACTCTGTTTTCACGTGACAAGTTAACTGTGCATTGATTCCGGGTCACGGGTTTTCTCGTGATGTTCCAGCGGTTCTAGACCTTCAAATAGCGGCTTTTAGCGACATAGACGTTTAGATAAAAATTGTGTTAGTCATAATAGCAAACACTCATTTTCATTTTCAAACAATGTTTCAAAAAGTATTATCTAAAATATTTAGCTAATTTAACGACTAAAATCGATTGTATCTTAATGCATGCTTAGGAATAAGATTCAAATGTCGTTGCTCGACGTGATTAAGACAGTAGGACGGATGCTGATCATGATGCTGACGATTAATGCTGTTCAGAGTTCGTTCAGCGAGTGACGACAAATCACGTTCGGTGGCAATTATTGAATTACGTTCGACAGTCGATGCAGAATGAATCCGGTTGCTCCTTGTTTGTTTATTTATACTGTCGCTTTGACTGTCTGTGCCCTACTTTATCATCGTGACTTCCTTTAATGAGTGTCCACATGTTACGCAGCGTTTCTAGGATATCGGGTTAAATATTATTTGCCAAAAAATTACGGTTAGTCAGTAAGGTTGACGAAAATGACAAGCATAATGCTTCGGTACAGGCGAGTATCACATTTCGTAATCTGCAGCGTCATGTCTCCTACACATGTGGAGCATCCATTTCTTCTACATTTTCTAGAGATAATATTATGGTGCAGTCCCCGGGTTCACTCTAAATTGGAAATTCGCAAAATTCACCACGCAGGATGTCAGTAAAGCAACAGAAAATAAATACGTCCTGTAGAACATGCAAGGAAAAGGAGTAAACCTCGTTAGAATTGAATACATTGTCATATGACTCTCCACGAAAGAGAATACAGGCAATATTATGATTTTTTGTATCCATACCCGCTCCTTATGCATCGCGTTAGGACTATTAATGTGACGTATCTCAAAAAAAGTTGTTTTACGAGAAATGCTTGAAATTATTCTGTCACTTAGCCTCTCTTTTACGCAGAGATTAAGGATAGAAGGATGGAATATTGATTAGCTAATTGTTCTTGCTACATCTTTTTAGTATCAGATGGGTGGGAGGGAATTCAGAAATCACAACCTTCTGAAACTGTCTGAAATGATTTGAGTAACCAAAGCCGACAAGGTTGACCACTCGGCAACAGGACCGTTATATTATCATACAAAATTGATTTATTCAAGTGCTTCAAACAACTATATAAGCTTTCATTTGATTTAAAAAGGTTTTCATATAGGAAGAACAAATGCTATTTCTTCAAAATTAGGCACCGTGTTAGTTACTCCTGACTTGAGCCGGTAATCAAAGTGTTGAAATATCGCGGACAATTTGCTCGAGACAAAACGTCGGGTTAGACAGAACTTATAGCACACAACTTGAATAAAGTGTCGCATACTAATTTCCGCCTCCATCATATATTTTGATTTGTTATATTTAATTATAAAACAAACTTTATTAGATCCAAATTTTTAAAGTCATGTTAATCTACAGAATTTATTTAAAGAGAACTGAAAGATGATGATAAAAGAAGAGTCTGATTAGGAATAATTATTGTCGATTTGATTTTACTTGGAATAACAACATTAAGATTAAGTTAACAAATATGATTGTATTTAGCAGGGCTGTGGCTGTGGAGTCGCAGTCGTAAAAATCGAGCGACTCCAACTACTTTATCTATAAAGTGCATTTATGAGTGTATTAATGCACTTGTTTAATTTTTATTTATGCCTATAACATCTTCTTGTCCTGTAATATAAATATATTTGTATATATTATATGAAGTGGCGGCTTCTGGATAAGATGTCTGAGGGTATTACAGTTGATTAAAAATAAAAAAAATGTTTATTTGGATTATATTTTACTACTAACATCAAAAATATTAATATTAAAAATTACACGTTTTTTTATTTCATTATAAAATTGATTCATCTGTCTTTTTTCCTTAAAAAGTATCGCTTTTATTTAGACAGATGTTGCTTGTGTGGTCGGACCGCTGCACCCGCACTCGCTCGCAGAACACGAAATACTGTCAAAGTGGCAGTTCAGATCAAGCTTCTAGCTGCGAGTCCCCCCTCCTCGCGCCCCTCCTTTGCCTACTTAAGCATATTCCATCGAAAATCTTACTGCAAAAAATCATGAAGATGCCTCACTTTCTGATATTAGTACCACGGTGTATGATAATTATTTGATGTATCGGTGCGCGGGCGAGCTTAATACACGCTTAAATAATAATGATATTTTCATATAATATACATAAATTTACGTTTATTATAACATTATTATTTTTTCAGCTTGCTTGGGATTGCTGCAGTTCCGCAGTGCGTATGGACGAGCCGCGTCTGATTATATCTATAATATGAAAAATTTGGCTATTTACCAGATTGGTTGGTTGGTGCTTAATTTGAAGACCAATTTATTACACACAGATAGAAAAGGTAGGAAAAAAACCTAACAAAATTAGACTTTTTTAGTCGTAATTTGAGTCCGATTCGGAGCTGGAGTTGGGTTGTTGGTCAACTTCGGAGTCGCGTTTTTCTTTACCACTTCACACCTCTCGTATTTAGCTCTATAAGAATTTTTAAATATTACTTATATCTATTTCGGCTACCACAGCATCAGCTTATAAATACGTTCCTAGAAAACTACGGCCCACGAGCACCACCAATACGGTCCGAAGTAGCTGGCCGGTCATGTCCGGTATCCGGCCCGCCAGAATTTATTTTGATTACATTGTAAAATTTACAATGCAACTTAATCATACAAAATAATAATCACATGTTTTGTGGTGGAAATTAACAGCAGCGACTTCATTAGTTGATTTGGATGAGATTGTCTTTTCAAACAGATAAGTAGTGCCGAAAGCGTAAAAAAAACCACGACCCCTGGTTTAGGTAATCTTTATTAACCTAAAAGTACTCAACACGGTACTGGGCAGAAGCTGTGACAAAAACTGATTTATTCTGAGCTGCATTTCAATTGGATCAATTGAAAATGCTCCGTTACTGAGCGAAATTGGTCCCGATATAAAATTGTGGAATAACTACTATTTTTATTTTTATATATCAAAAAATGCGGCCTTTTAACGAATTCGGGTAACGAATTTAATTGTAAGTCTTAGATCCAAGTACCTCGAATTGGCAGATATTTTTATAAAATTCCAGTCGAAACAGATCTCTAGCCTAGTGCTTCCCAAACTCTTCCCTTCTTGGGTGAATTGTATTTGGGGACGTAACAGTTTTACTGATTTCATATATTCGTTTGATAATTGATTCAAATAAATTACATACAGAGGTGTCTCTTCATTATTTAGTAGTAAGAAAATGAACACGTCATCCAGCAAGGTCTTACTTTTATAAAGAAATTTATTAAGAAAAAGAAAATCAAACTATCTAATAATTTTCTAATTTATATTTGTGGTACTTTTTTCATATTTTCTTATAAACTGGCATTTTTTGTGCGTGTTCTACATTAGGGTGCGACAGGAATACATTATTCAATTTTAAATGTTGTACTCCTGGTATGGAAGAGTTTTCGCGGCCCGCGCGACTCATAAGTTTGGAAGTACTGCTCTAACCCATTCTTCTTACAGGGTGCGTTCACGACACTGGAGTGATAAATGGTTTAGAAATAGTATATGAAACTAAACCAAATTTACGCGAGATTCGTTAAGCACTAATGTAGACATGTGCAAAATGGGATACCTTGTTTGAGCCGAGATCTATTAACTCTAGAAATGACTTCGCATAATTATTATATAATACAATTCCTCAAGGCGGCATCTCAGAACGTTCTAACCGTAAGTCTACAAAGTGTACTATAATAATTATTCTGTTTCATTGTTCATCTCCAGACATCCTCCATGAATATGATCAACATCGTGTTTCATCAGTCATACTTGATTTGCACTAGTCATTGCATTACCGGTTAGTCGCTACGCTTTCAGTAATTATCGGATATTACAAAATTCTATATATAATTGGTATATTCGAAGAGAAGTAACATATTGTCAGTAATTATCCATAGCAAATAATCTACTCTGAATTCAGATCTAGACTGCAGTATGAAGTGTTAGTTAAAACTGTATTTTTCTTTATATTTATTATATTTATTACATGTTCTATTCTTATTCGCAAAATCAATTTTAAAGTCTGTGAACTCGTCACTTCTGTTTTTTGCAACGGTTTCTAAGTCAAACGGTTTGTTACGTTATTTAAATTGATTCATGCTTGGCACTTCATACCGGTCCACACCAAATCGAAAGGTTGCTTTCAAAGTGGCAAGTAACGGAAGAAATATTAATATTTTAACGCTGTTCACGGAGGATTGGAGCGGGCCATTTTTTGAATTGCTGTTTCACTCCATGCTCTGCTCCGTGCTGTGGGTAAAATGTTTTAATAAGACTTATATTCGACAGTGTTTTGACCAATTGATGTAACTCTCAAAAAATACGAAAATAATTTAATGATTGGATCTCATGTTAAAGACGACAGAGGAGGTCTCGGCGAAATGACGTAAATTAGAAAGATAAATTGACCACTTTTTGGAAGGGAAACATCATTTTACATTTGTTTTAGAATTACTAATTCTGATCCAGCCACTTGATGTAAACCACTATTATATCGACACTTCCTACGTATAATCTCGTATCTGCAAACACGAGAATTTCCAGTAGCGCAAAGTTTCCATAACGCAACTCACCATATAATGTTTTTGATAAAAACAGTTGTTACTCTCTCCTGAACAGTTTGAATTTTGAATTACATCAATTGGCCAAAACACCGTCGATATTATAATTGATTCCAGGAAAAACCGGACACGATACAGCCGTACATAGTAAAAATGTTAAAAATCATCAGCTTGAAAAAATGTTAAAAATTAGATTTTTCCATCAGTCCGAAATTATAATTGCTATCTACCCAGGGTATAATTTTAGTTTACTGACCCTTTACTACATCTATGAATCCCGAATTATGGATTATTGAAAACAAACATACCCCTTTCTTATCCTTCCACTTCATGACACATGTCTTTCCGCGCACTAATAATAATCTAAATAAATGTATCAATACAATTTATACACAACTCAACACTTTCAAACAAAAATTCGAAAATTCACATAACACAGAACTAATCCACTGTCAATGTCAGAATGCAACAAATGAATCTTTCATCGCCAGACGTACTGAGTTTCTGACAATTATTATCTGACGTCATTTAATTTTAACAATCTAAATTTTAACATTTTTTCCAGCTGCAAAACACGCGAAAAGATTACAATTATTGTTACACAAAGTTTGAAAATAAGCGTTATAAATTGTTATTATCATTGCTTATATAAAATAAAACATATTACCCACCTACCAAGATTATCTATGCCTACTCAATAATAATTTTAGATCAGAAAATTATCGTCTGAGTATTGGGCATACTTGGTGGCAATGTTGTCGTACGTATATCAAAATTATCAAATAATTGTAGTGTTCCACAATGCCTTATATAATATTTTTAATGATAAAAGAATGAAAATTAGTATTTTGATATTGAAAACGAAATTTTGATATTAATAAATAAGGAGCGGGATTTTGAGTGGTGGAGCACTGTGGATTTTTCGTGCTCCGGATCCACTCCTACTCCAAATAAAGCCCCATTGTTCCACTGTTCCGAGCTACGCTCTAACACTCTAGTTTTACATTATTTGTGTAAAATTCAGACATTTTATGTAAAAAAAATGTTTGTTATTCAAAACGTGATATGATTGTTACTTTTTCTACGAATATGAAAATAATATTACTGAAACCGAGTTTTTGTAGTTAGTCCTAATCTCTCGAATTATGCTGTCCATTTGAACATTTTCCAACCCATTTAAAACCATATTATGGTTACAAACAGTTTGAATGTAGATTTGAAGTTTGCCATTGAATACCATTTACCAGTGTCTGCCAAACGGTGTACCGCAAGAAGTCCCAGATGTGCCGCGACAAATGAAGAAACATTTGAACTGCGGAGAAGACAAGTTAAAAACTCACAATTTAGGTTTAGGTTGAAAATGAAAATGAAGTAAAGGTGTTAGACGAGAAGTTATGTGTTTTTTTATGAAATTCAGAGAGGCGTTTTGATATAACTCTTTCTCAAAATCAATTACATCATTATCACTGATAAGAAATTCACCACTTCTGTATACCTGTACAAAATATATATTTGTAAAACAATATTGTGTATGGTTGCCTACCCTAAGATTTCCTCTATTCATAATCAACGGAGTTTTAGCCAATTGATGTAATGCTCAAAATTCAAATTGTTCAGGAGAGAGTAAAAACTGTTTTTTATTGAAAACAAATGGTGAATTACGTTATGAATCTTTGAAATGCACTCCTGTAAATTATAATGTTTGCAGATATGGGATTATATGTAGGTAGAGTTGATAAAATAGTGGCTTACATGAATTGGCCGGGTCAGAATTTTTAAACCTAAAACCTATATAAAATGATGTTTCCCTTCGAAAAAGTGGTCAATTTATTTTTCTAATTTGCATCATTTGTCTGAGACCTGCTCTGTCGTCTTTAAAATGAAATCCAATCATTAACTTATTTTCGTATTTTGTGAGGGTTTCATCAATTGACCAAAACACCGCCGATTATGTATTATGTATTGATAAAGTACATTTCAAGTCATTTTTTTATTTGGTGTGCCGTAGAACAAATCATCTTTTCAAAGTGTGCCGCGAGGTAAAAAACTTTGACAGACACTGCCATAGACAAATGATGTGTTTTGCAATTCTTCATAAGTAAAGTACAGCTTTGACATCGGATAACTTTATAGACAGCCAAACGATTTCACATCAATTAAATCGTCGAATAACACCTGCGTAAAGCAGGTTAGTATTCATCGCAATAGACAATAAAAAAAATAACATCATGTTTTACATAAGTCAATCATATAACGATATAAAAAGTAATGTTCAAAGCGTTTTGTTTCGCGCAACAACATACTCAGCGCTGCTGCCAAAAAAATACAAGCATTATTTTTTTTAATAATATCTAACTGACAAATTAAATACGTGTTGAGTTTTTTTTGTAGAATGTTCTTTCACCTCAAATTACATTTCTGTTTAGTAGATGTTTACATGGCAAAAATACACAGTCATGATTCACAGGTTATTTTAATTTAATAACTATGCAAGACCATAAGTATTCTAGAAATCGGACGTTTGAAGTGTTAATTGAATATCGAATCTTTAAATAGTGTAAAATTATATAAGTTTTGGTCACTAACGAACCGGTCTACGCCTTCCAGCATCTTCAAGTATAAAGACCAACGTCCTCATCCGCAAATCATATATTTTACAACCCTCATATTCTTTTTAATCCGATTAACGCGCTGGACATGTTTACATGTCCAAAACTGTATCTCGTATTTCCGGTCAAACTAGAAGAAAAATGTGTTGATATACGTTTTAAGCAATAGTTCAAACCGTTAGGTAGAGAAATTAGGCAACAGATCATGAAAATGTCAAGTAGAACAAAAGGAAATATATTTTTGAAAAGAGCTCTCAATATTCAGTCTTTCGAATTTCAGTTTTGAACTGCCGATACACAGCATTAATCGTCAGCCCTATGTATATTTTACACATAATTATGCGGCTACGCGCTTATTTATGTGGATGTTGGCGGTGTAAATGAAGACAGGCCGCAGCCATTTTGCTTGTAAAGTCTTAGATTAAATATTTTTCAGCCTTTTCATATTCTTAAATTTATTTTAGCTACAATGTCGAGCTTAGTTTAAATCTTGACGTATTTGGGATAACTATTTCACATAATTCTCCATTTTTTACTGTTGAAATTGATCTATTTTTAGCCATAGCGAGTCTTTTAACAGATCAATTGACTGAAAATAAATTCGTGCGAAAATGGCTCGCGCTGTAACGGTTAGATTGTATTAATGAAAACTTCACTGCCCTTGTGTATAAATACTATAAATAAATTGTGTCTCTGTTTTCTTTAAGATCGGATTGGTGGTAAGAAATTTAAGATATCACAAAAAATCATGTCTGAACAAAAATCAATAAAACGGTTGAAAAATAAATTTATGAAATTATCCGTACTTGGTTTCGAACCACTGGAGACTGCGACTCATGAGAATGACGCTGACCACTAAGCTACATACCCAGAAAATTAACCTTTATTCTCTCTTTTCTGCAATTGCACAGAGCATCTTAATTTATCTAACTGATTTCAGCCGTAACGTGTTAAATGCGTGCAGTGGCTCACCCAAGAAGAAATTGGCAGTAAAAAATGTGGAGTATAAAAAAAAGTAATAACTCGTTTGTTTGGCAATGATGTGCCGCCTCGCAGTCTCAAATCGGCCAACACTTACTCACCAAACACCAGATACTGTGATTCTTAACCCTGATAGGTCACGCAGTACAAATGTATTGATATATGCCAGCTTAAGATTTTTATGAATTTAACATTTTTTGAACTTTTCGCTTATCTTAGATTTTATAATAATCGAATGCCTGAAGATGCTGACAGGCGAAACCTGACATCTTTCGTGATCTAACATAATCAAACGTCATATAATTATTGTTCCATCAGAAATTTCTACTTAAGAGGAATTAGTAGGTTTTTCTCTCATTTCGCGAAAATCGTTAATCGTTTTTTCTTTAGATTATATTTAAAAAGTGAATAGGCGCTATTATAATCGCTAAATAATATTTTATAAGATTATTTAACGATTATAATAGCGCCTATTCACTGTTTACATATAATTCAAATAAATATCGAGCGTAGTGTCACGGCAGACGACAGACACTGACTTAATCATAATAGAAGGCTATTTATTACTCTTTTTTTTTTTTTTTTGAGATTTTTTTGTTAAAAGACGTATATAATAGAATTTGATAATACTCTATTTAAAAAAAATATATTCAGTATAATTCTACTTTAAATATCAGTCAAAAAAAGTGCGAAAAAACGAACTCTTTGGTACATTTCAAAAATCTTTATAGAATCGTTATATTTAATAAGATATCGCTTTCTTAAAAATACTGTTATACAATTTTGTATCAGACATCAAATCTTGATAACCTACAATAAACACTAATCTAGTCACGGCGTAAAGCAAATAAAAGCATTTTTGACAAACAGATGTCAACTCTTTGCTAGACAGGCTTAAAAACTTTACTATTTTCATTTAAATAAAAAAGCAGTAGTGTAAATAAATACTTTGAGAGTGCGATTAACGATTTTCGCGGAATGAGAGAAAAACCTACTAATTATTCTTAAGAGAATTCACTACATATTGAACGTGTCGTGTCGTTTGTCAAAAATTTTATCTTACAGAAACACTTATCACACGAACTGACTTTTTTATTCAAGATATGCTTGCTTTAGTGGTATTGCCAATTCCTACTTTAGGATAAAAATTAAATGAGTCTACAATTATTTATAAAAGTAAAGAATACTTTTAATGCCTTTCCATTAACAATGGATAGACCTTAAAAATCAGTTCACAAGTATATGAAATTTGACATCCAACAAGACCGTTTATTTCATGACGTAGTCGAAAAGCACTATGTTTTAATTGATTCTGTAGTATTTGAATATATCCATTTATCAAAGTTATCTTCTTGGACATATTTAAGATACATTCAACCCTTCTAAAATCAGAATAATTATCATCATCAGTACGCCTGATATATGTCTGAGTTTATCAAAGGATATATTGATTGTGTAAATTGTTTGAGATGAATATCGAATGAGCAGAGCTGTTTGCTGTGGTCCGTCCTCAAACGGGCCCAATAATAGTCCACGGTGACTTGATCTTAACCAAGGCCAACTTTGAGGTAATCGATAAATTTTTAACTTTATATGGGGATCGCTATATTTTCGATTCCTCTTTAGATTCAACGCGAAGTAGATTAAATTCTAGCGCTACGGCGAATTCTAAGTATACTTAATATCGCTAAAACTAAGTGACTGAGCAAGTCACATTTTCTTTTTTTCTCTCTCTATCTTTTCTTTTCTTAAGCGCAATAGTGCGTGGTTAAAAGATCGGTTCCGTGAAGCTCTGCATCAGGCCAATAACACGCGGAGTAAATCGTATCTTTTCTTGATCGTTTTTGCATTATGGACGGCGGCCGTGAAACAGAGGCTATATTCATACACATAACTGGCGAAAGTTGGGCAACCAACTCGCTAACTAAATGAGTAGAAGTATTATTTATAATACGCTAAACAATCAAAACTTTATATATCACACAAAAACGACGTGACAAACTTGTGTTATACGCAGTCTTCAAAGGGTTAGACTGCCTGCGATACTAAACCGGTTCTGGTCATGAAAGGAGAAGGAATTGCAAACTAGTGGAGACTACGTTTTTTTTAAACTTATGACAAAACGGACACAGAATAAGATCGTTGTAAAGCAGAGTTACCGTTATGCACGCAGGGTGGCCATCAAGCGGCCAGTTGACATTGGCTATTTTATTTTTATAATCTAGATTTTATCATTAGCAATTATAGCTACAAAATCAGTCGTATGTTATTACAGCACTAAATGATATATTACTGTTGGAGTAAAATTTTGACATAGCTAATACATCAAAATTTAAAACGACCTGTACCGCAAAACTTTCAAATCAGAAAAATGATATTTTTTATATATTATAGAGCAGGGTTTCACAAACTTATCCGGGACCCGGTTGTTTTAATATTCCTCCTTCGTGACCCACTAAATTTGTTATCACCTATATACTACCGGCCTATAAGTAAAATAAAACAGTATATTTATGTCCATACAGTATTTATATGTTATAATACAAAAGAATTTACTCTGATAAACCTAAATATAAAGAAATCAAATGTACCAATAATTTATTAATAAAAGATGTGCTGCTGTTTCTTTTGAACTAAAAGTTCCAGGCTTGGAGAAAAGAATGATAGCTTTATTCGATCCGGTTCGACTTCCTATCGGTTTCTATATTTATTTTTTAAGAAAACCAATGTTGAAAAGCCTGCTTCAAACTTATAGGTTGTGAAGAAGGGCATTAGAAATTTAAGCAATTTCACTTACCGACTACAATACGACTATGTTTGACCATATACAGCGTTGCGTAATGATCGCTAATGACGAAATTGTATAGTAAATATACAGATTTTTTAGGAAATTGGCGAGTTGGCATTTTGCTTTCGCGACCGTCATTTGAGACACGTCATTTGAGCCATAATTTAAGACACGCTGCTATAGATTATAATAATATCAGAAATCAATAATTGGTACTACAACTAACAATGGCCAATACGCCAGATATTTGAAATAGAATGTCATTTATTTATTTTTCTAAATCGCTCAAATAAACTCGAGGAGAAACTCGATACCTAAAATTCAAAATTGGAAAAAATCTAATGACAGATGAGTGGATTTTGTAGAACTAAACACTTTGTTATTTTATACTATTATAATGGAGTTCTACAAAGTAAATCCCAATTCAATCAATAGATGGATCATTTTAGGAAGAGACGTGTACAGTATAACACAGTATTTGCATGTTCAACGATTCGTCAGAATCAGACTTTCTATTTTAATTTATCTTTTTTTTTGTTAAATCTGGATATTGATTTTTTGGGACAATGTAAAAAGATATATGTATATATATTTATAAGTAAAAACACAGCGTTTTCACAAAAAGGACTGTGTTTAACTTAGAAACATAACGAAGCTGTGTTTTTACAAAGTCAAGTTAATTTTCAATAAGTATAAAAACATTTTGACCGTTTTTTAGTACAAAATATAAATTTTACTGTAGTGTTTTTTGCGTAAAATATTCACAATTCTTCACTTTATCATACTTACTTACTTACTTTAATTTCGACATCTTCAATCATTTATCTAGAATCCAAAACCCGTTTTCAATGTCGAATAGGATTGGTGTAAATACTGTTAATGGATGCAGATATGCATGACTTGAGATACAGTGAGTTACTGATGTAAGAAAGTGGCTACTGGAATGCCAGATACTATTTTCTGTAAAATAAGATTTAATTTAGTACACTTTACGGAGCATTATCGAAAGAAAATTCCTCCACCGTATATTTGGCATAATGCTGAGGTTTATGGTATGTTTGCCGGATACAGCGCGGTTCATTCAATTGAGATTGGAAGGCAGGCTACGTCACGTTAACCATCTAAACGAGAATCAGCCTGCAAAAAGAGTGATGTCCAGTAGTAACTAGGGATTCAAGCTATTCGTCATTATTAAATATTCGAATATATTCGGATATTTGATTAGTTTCTGAAGTGTGAAAATATTGTAAATATTCTATTTGAATAACATTATATAAATACGCATTCCAATACCGTTCTATTGTATGACAATATTTTAAATTTGAAGCTGTGTTTGATTACTACAGTGATATTTCTTCAGTTACCGAAATTGCTTCATGTTAAAAGGGTTTTTTAAGCTCCGAGTCATTCATCGAACTCGAGTAGTATGATAAGATATTGAAAGCGCCGGAGTTGGGTGAAGGCAAAAATAAATTGTTCTTGAAATCTGGACAAATTCTGTGAGAGAGTAGGAAAGAAGTCTCGCCGCTCGAGGGGAAAGTGGTGGAGCGGATAGAAGCGGGGCGCGGTGCGTCAACACACTTCGACAGCCCCGCGTCCGGCGTGGGGACAAAGGTTAATTCACAGCTTCCTTTGTCTTTCATTAAAACCCGGTGGTATTCAGTATACTTTCTCTTTAATTGCAGTTAGTTTAGACTTATAAATTTTTCGAAGACAGTTACACAAACACAAACTGATTCAAAAGACACAATTTCAATTTAAAAGCGGTTTTATGATAGGTCGTAAGTCTCTTGACCCACGCCACGGCTGTGTCGGCTAATAACCGCACAGCCCTCAGGCCGAGGGACAACTGACTGCATTGCAGGATCGCAAGCTTTTTGTTTACTTCTAACTGTAAACAAATAACGGTAACCAAACAAATATGACAATTTTTTTTTGAATGCCTTAGGAGAGATATTACATATTAAATTT
Source organism: Himalopsyche phryganea (assembly GCA_022494535.1). Lineage (NCBI taxonomy): Eukaryota > Metazoa > Arthropoda > Insecta > Trichoptera > Rhyacophilidae > Himalopsyche > Himalopsyche phryganea. The sequence goes on from JAGVSL010000097.1 coordinate 1,896,887, forward strand.
GCATTAATAGAAAGAGTCTGCAGATTGGTTTTGAAGACCCCATCATCTGATGTGATCTTTCGTCGATTTTTAAAAATATTTCATTAAAATTTATTATGAATACTATTCGAATAGTTGCCCTAATATTCGAATATCGATTAGTTAAAAAAGGACCGAATATATTCGGATATTGAATGTTCGAGTTGGAATCTGTAATATTAAGCCAATATGGCGCAGAAGAAGAGGCATGCCAAAAGTTAGCTGGCTGGATGGAGGTTTGAATGACTGCCTTTTGCTTTGATAGTCGAGCTGGAGAATGGCCACTTTGGACACAGAGGTGAGGGAAGAATTATTGAAGGCAGCCAGGACCCACCCTGGTTTGTCGGATACTGATGATGATGACAAAACTGAGCCGTATTCATAAGAATAGTAAGTCGTGGAGACGGTGATTTCGTTGCCAAGCATTTTGACATTGGCCGGCTAGTGGTTAGGCCAACATGAAAATGTGTCACTATAAGCCAGGATGCTAAAAATATCACACGAGAGTGTCATTTAACGCACGAGGAGAGGGAAGTGCAGCACAAGTCGATCCAACCGTCCATTGAAACAATCCACCACGATGACTTGGTGGCTAATAAGGCAAACTACCAGACCTAGCGGTGTCATACGGAGAGCGAGTACTCCTCAACTGTTTTCAATCTTTCTGTTTATCTCGAAGAATTGATTTTATGAACACTTAAGTGCACACCAACACGTTTTGAGCAGTTGTTCCTGAGACACTCATGATTAATGGAAAAAAACGTAAATACGTTTGACGTATGCTACGCTACTAGATGGTTCCGTATAAAATTGACGGATGTGACAGCAGATGTGGGTTGAGGAGGGCAAACAAGCTCAACCAGATACATTAATTTTATAACTGAATTTTACGAAAAACGTTGTTTAATTGGGCTTAGGCAATTTAAAAAAATACACCCATCCCTCGTTTTGGACAGTTTTTACCGTCAACTATAATCTAACCAACAATAATTTATATTAAAACATTAGTAAAATCTCTGAAATAGTGAATTTAAGCCATCAATAATGAAGAATAGAGAAAAATAGTAACTTTAAAAGACATCCACATTAGGAGACAAAAGACAACATGAAATAATTTATTTCTTGAATTATAATTTATAAGTAATGTATGTATAGGATCCACCCATCGGATCCTAAAAACGGGGTGTCGTGAGAGCGATTAGTTAACCACTTTTCCTGTCCTAGTCTTATTCTGATATTCCTATTCTTTCCGAAAAAGAGAGGTTGAGCAATTGAGTAACACGCACGTTAAGACACCGCCATTAGAAAGCCATATGCTCCATATTGGGAGTAAACATTGTTAAAAAATGTTTGGACATTTAAATAAATAACAAAACAATAGATTTAACGTATTTTTACATTTTGTATGAGCTTTATACTAGGGCTTCCAATCTTGATATTTAAACAATCCCGGGATTTTGGGATCTACTGTACATGATAAAAAATAATCGATATATCAAATTAAAACTAAAATGGACCGCTTCTTCAATGGATGGAGGACAATATATTAAAGTTGAATTGAAGGACATGTTTCATCTGCTAAAACCTACGTTGCAATAAATAAAATAAAACATAAAACTTGTTTGATCATTAAGTATAGTTTTTAATTTTTTTTTCATCTTTTGTAAATAACTGTCCGATTCCCAATTGATAGAACAAACCTTTCAAATGCCCAAAAAAATACGAAATCATTTATACAATGCAATTGAAGAAATAATGAACACAAATTAAATTTTAAAGGCACAAATTATCACACCAATACCGGAATCTCGGAATTATAAAAAGGGTGTGGGATTGGATGCCCTACTTCATACCTCTTTTGTCGCAGTATTTTTATCCTATCCAGTGATTTTGTATGAGCGTCATATCTTTTTGACTCGTTTTTTTGTGGAGCGTATCTACCGCACAAATCAAGGGATGGGCTTAGTGAATAACTCTCACAAAGTATTAAATATTTAAAAAAAATAAAACACAATTTGTTTTTGTGTCAATATGTTATATTTAATTTTTTTAAATATAATGCCTTTCCACCAAGAATATACAGTTAACGTATTAAAAGTATTAAATGCATCTTTTTTATATGTAATGATTAAATTTATTGTTACTGTTTTCATTTTCATCCAAATCCACTCATGTCTGCAGAGTTGAATAGATCAATGTATGGATTCCATTTCAAAATAGATCGTATGGAAAATATTGAAGGCACGACTAGACATTAATTGATGATTATTTTAAATTTTAAATTTGTAATTTATTCACTATTTACATATGATATTCAACTGTCTCTAGCGCTTGATTAAACCTATACAATAATTATTCCAAAATCCACTTTTTATTGATCTATAATTAGCACAATTTACATACAGGTCAATTTCTTCATTAAAATTTATTTCGTACCGGGTATTTAGTAAGTAATGCATACCGTATTAAATTGGTATCGTTTAAATTGTGTACTATACCTACTCGAATATTCGAATGCTCAATATCCGAATATATTCTGCCCTTTTTGAACTATTCAATATTCGAATATGTGAGCAACTATTCGAATAGTATTCATAATAATTATTAATGACTTATTTTACAATATCTACGAAAGATCACATAACAATTTCTCCAAATTTCAAGAACAATAATGAATTAGGTAGTGGTTTTTTTGCCTTCACCGTAGTCGGGCGACTTCAATATCTTTTCATAATACTTCACTTTGATGAATGACTTGAGGTTAAAAAACCTTTTAAACATGCCGCAATTTCAGTAATTGAAGAAATACTGTAGTATTGATCAGACACAGCTGCAAATTTTAAATATGGTAGTACAATGGAGGAGTATTGGAATGTGTATTTATAAAATATTATGTTATTAGTAATTCGAATTTTTAATATTATTTTCATACTGAAACTATTTGAATAGTTTCAGTTTATCTGTTCAATATTCGAATAGTTGATAATGACGAATAGTTGGAATCCCTACTTTCATCTGATGTCAGCTAGAGCTCATTTGTGTTCTTGATTGAGTCTGTGAATACATAAAAACAGAAACGTTTCTGTAAATATTTTATGTTGGGCTCAAGTGTACATAGATGCTCTGGTGATCAGATATTGAATACATTTTTTGCTTACATCTACATCATCGAATTAATAACTCTCCGTAACCTTAAATTTAAGGATACAATGTTGGCATACGTCAAAAATACCACGCTCTTAAGTGTTACCGAATTCTAAAAATGATTGTTTTTCCTATTTGTTTCTCCAATTTTCCCATGCAAATTTATTCCTGGGTTTTACCCGGGTAAAAGCTCAGTTTTTTCTCAGCCTCGCATCGTTAGCTTCATGATACGGTCCTTATACGGTGTTATATTTCCAGAACAATGACTTTCGATACATTATGTCTAGTATCTAGCCATTATTCGACCATTACTTTGGATAGATAAATATGTGAAAGCACTCTCATATTTCACGACTATAGAAGAATATTGTTACCGATGAGACATATCAAAGACATTTGTTTTATTTATTCACCAAAAGAAAAATTATCTAAACGATTGCTACACATTACGACTAGTAAGCATTCAAGAGTTTGAATAGGAAATTCACTCAATGGTTTTATTGAATTTTTTTTATTGTATCATTTAGTTTCGAACCAGTCTGTATACGCGTGCGTGTATACGATTTTTTTACCAGTCTATGTCGTAAATTATGCAAAATTTCTGAATTAATAATATAGCCCAAGGAATCGAGTGTGCAAATTAAAAAAAATTGGAGCATCGAGTAGTAAAAAAATGATGGCAATGTTGTGCCCATATTTGAGAAACTTATTAAGGAACAAATCAAACGTCAAAATTTCATATGAATAAAAAAATATTACATCAGATGTTATGTGTATATTAAGAATTATATCGACGATGTTTTGACCAACAAAAAATTCGAAAATGAGTTAATGATTGTATTTCATTTTAAAGACGACAGAGCAGGTCTCGGCCAAATGATGTAAATTAGAAAAATAAATTGACCACTTTTTGGAAGGGAAACATCATTTTATATAGGTTTTATTTTTAAAAATTCTGACCCGGCCACTTGATGTAAACCGCTATTATATCGGCACTTCCTACGTATAATCCTACGGGAAATAAATCTAATATTGTTTTCGATAAAAAACAGTGTTCACCTCCTGAAGGTTACATCAATTGGCCAAAATACTGTCGATATCCAGAATAGGAATTGAAATTCCACCTGTATTTACTGTCACGAGAAACTTGGGATTGAATACAATATATCGAGACTCCCTACCTTTAATACTGTATCTACAAACATGAGATTTTACAGAATATCATTTCAAAGATTCAGCAATTGCAAAGTAACGACTGCGTATACATTCTTCAAAATTCGAACAGCGTTACTAATTTAAATCTAGTGTTACCTGTTGTTTGATAGCTTCCGATAGAACAGAGTGCGTCGACAACGAAAATACAAAATACATATTTGGTCTTTACGTGCGTACATTTATTACGTATTGAGTTTCGATATAATCCCAGGGTTTAGAACAACTTAATGTTTATTAAAGCTGGAACAATAAATCGACCATAAAGGTCATTTATGAAGAATACAGTTAATAAAAATAATGTGATTGCCAAAAATCATGGATAGATATCAGTTTGAAAGCTTGAAACGCCTATCAGAGGGCGGTAGTAAGGCTTCTATTCCCAAAATCTCGAGATTCCGGTCAATTAGTCAATCCTGTAATGCCGGGATTGTCTAAATATCAATCCTGGGATTGACTATAAATGTTAAGAAATAATTCATATTTGAAATTAAATACTTCCTGATTAACTATAACGTGGATATTCATATATTTTTATAATACCTCATATAATTAGTACATACATGTATTGTGGTCTCACTCCTTCTCATATTTCGTAACTTCCGTAGACAGAAACATATAATTTTGACAACAATATATTTTATTGTTTTTTTGCATTATTTTCATAAACAAAATCAATTTTATCTATAAATGAAATCTTCTCAATAAATAAGAAAATACATCCCTCTGCTTAAACAAATATAACATCGTATATTCATTTCAATTGAAGCAATAATAGACACTTTTTTTTTTGCAAAACTGAAATTAGAATTTATTTTCATATTTAATAGTATAATACATATCAATATTCCATTTTTTATCAGATATTGTGGTGACATGAGGTTGTTGTCTTTAATTTGCAATCAAACAAGGCATTTCGGAGTTTTTGAAATTTTTGATTTTAGGGAATGTTTAAATTCATTTTTAATTTAAAAATATTAGATTTTCGTACCGAAAAAAATATTACTGGATTCATTAATGAATTTTGATTGATTATTTGTGATAATATAATTGTTAAAATAATTTCGACTTAACTAAATGTTCAAATGTTTATTTGTACTTTTCATAGTACACCATGCATTTGAGGTATCGAAAACATGTGTCAATACTAACAATATAAATTTTGATTTCTGTCATTTCTATGTGCAAATGTGTCAGAAATACAGTATTTTAATGATATTTAGCTTCGAGAGTACTCGGTCAATCTATTTCGTTAAATCTAAAGCTATTTCGGCATCATGCAATCTTTCTGACTAACTATTTTGCTATTGTTTACCATGTACCATATAAATGCTAAATCAATCAATTATTAAATAGTATGATCAGCCTATAAGAGCAGTCGACTCAATGAATTCTTATATTGGAAGCTATAAAATACTTATTTTTATTATTTTATATAAGGTTAGCATAAAATTAGCACTTAACAGTTATTAAATGTCAGAATAATTTAATTTTTTTATAATTGTAATCTCCTAAAAATACTGTGTAAGTATCATCTTTTATGTCAATAATACATGGTGACATTTATAAAGTACAGAGTGTTTTTGGGTGAAAACATATCAAAAAAACTATCTAAATTTTTTTTGATTATTTTTCCTGTAATCACACTTAGCCATTGCATATAAACTTATTTTTTTATTTAAAAGTAAAAAAATCATGCATTTAAGCGTTAAATATACAGTTTAGATTGTTTAGAACATGACATTTTGCTTTATGATCAATCCCGGTATGCCGGGATTGAAAAATGGTTAATCCCGAAGTGACTGATATTTACATTACCTGTATTAATATACTCAAGCTACAGTAATTACGTCTAAAGACTGGTTTATATCAATATTTGAAGTTCGCTAATATACAAATAGTTTTACTAAAGAAGGTTTTTCAAAGAATTCACATGATCTAGCTGGTTACCGGACATCGTCAATAAACCAAATATTTATTATCTAGGTATTTCTTTTTAAATATTAATTGGGTCTTAGTTACATCGTGCTCTGCTCCTGGGTATGGTTTTAGATTTTTATAGCAGGTAGGATATATACTAATTAGTAATTTATATGTTTTTCTGACAGCGCTAGAGGGAGGTAAAAAAACAAGGATAGTATAACACACGTCTGTCATAACAAAATTATAAATAAAAAACCGAAATGAAATGAATTTGTGAAGGATAACATCTAGCCGCAATTAATGTTTATTTTATAATTTCGGTATCAACTGGTATTAGAGGTCTGTATGGTTCAAAATTTTATGAAATTTTACCCAAACCCGACCCGAATCCCAAATTTATATTTCTCAGCCCGAAAAAAGCTCGAGTTTTTACATTTTCAATACTTTTCCAACGATATAATTATGTTATTGTTTCCATATTTCCAATGATATTCGTAAAACATGTTAAATAAATTATTTAAGTTATGAATAGTTTTGCCTTATGACTGACTCATAAGCCTACGGGCCGGACAGGATAAAAGCACGCGAGTCAAGACCGGACCCGTGCAGACCTCTAACTGGTATAGGCTAGAATTATTATTAAATCAATATTCTTTTTTGTGTATTACATTTTTGAAATATTTTTGGTTGTGAATTCATATTTATTAAAAATTCATACAATAACTCTCTGAATGATAGCTTTTTATAAAAAATGAGATATATAAATTTTTAATAATAAATTTACGTACACATTAAAATTGTGGTATTAGTACTAACAATTATATTTTATTTACGCTGTGTAATATACACTGAAATAATGGTGTGGAATCTTATGGTCGGTATTCATCTGACCATTTTGTGAACGCACAGCACGCTGTGAGTCATAATTTGCTCAGGTGTGAACGTTTAATGATGTGTTTGGGCGCTTAAGCGTGCGAGAAAACAAATCTACACCTGTGCAAATTATGACAGCGTGCAGCGCGCACAAAATGCTCAGATGAAAACTGACCATTAGTTGGCGATGGTGAATAAAACGTTTAGTACCACATAATATGGGGAAATTCTGAATATTTTTATTTTCATGAATTAAAGTCGATCTTCTGGTATTTGAAATGACATGAATTGGCGTGGCGTGTGGTGATCAGTACAGCACACTTTAAAAAATAACTCTTATGTAATTCGTTAATAAATTGACTTGCATATTGATTTTGCTGTCGTCCGCCTCCGTTATAGAATATGTTCCCGAAAAAGGAATACTTCGCTTTGACCAGCTCACTGGAGGCTTTATTGTTGGCATAAAATTGTCGGAGATTGATTACATGTAATATTTTTTTACCTGACAGTTTCGGCATTGAAAGTTAAGCCCCGTATTCACTAGGGGACAAAATGTCCCGCAACACGGTCGGCAGCATAGAATCTTGGTGATGCTGCAGTGTTGCCCACTGTCCCAGAAGGTCGCACGTAACATAATGGGGCATTTCTACATGACGCGGGAGATGTCGCATGTATGTACACGCTTCGGAAGCTAGCATAAAGTGCTACATATCAGATGTTGGCGAGCGTATACCGCGTGATTTCAATTGTAAATGTATTTCTTATTGAAAATTACAAATCAACTAATTTTGACGGAACTGTATATGCATTTACTGAGTGATATTTTCGTCACTTTATTTCACTTTTTGAGGTTACCGTGAATATGTGACGTGAAGTGACGTGTTTTCATAGTTTAGAGATAAAAGTAAAGATCTTTGCTAAATATATCACGTTTTCATATTAATTATTTTGTTTCAATTAAAAATGCTTTAAATTCATAAGAATATGTAATTTAAAACTATATTCATAACTTGTCGGGCGACACCTGACGTGAGACCTGGTGTTTACAGGCGAAGTGTTACGCGGCATTGTTTCCGCAGCATCGACGTAGAAAGGGAAATTAAGGGAAACAACTGTAGACACGCTTAACGTTTGTTGTCACTGGATACTGCCGTATAAAATTAACAGATGGGACAGCAATGGTGGACGTATTAGACCAGGTAGTCCCGCGACATGCTGCTCATTTTGTCCCCTAGTGTAACAGTGGCTTTAGTATGCAAACTCAAATTCCACTTACCACAATACGAAATGAATTAGTACATTCGCAAAAATTCGCAATAAATATTTATGATCACATCAAACTTGTTACAGGTAAAAAAAATATTATATCTACGAACGATGTTATTATGCATAATAACGGAGGTGTGACGGCAGACATTGTATTAAATAGTCTTAAAGTATCATTCATATTTAGATGTTGTTACACTTGACCCATAGAGTAAAATATCAATAATGTGATAGTATTTACGACAGGTGTTTCCAACGTCATTGAAAAGATAAATGAATTAATAAAAAAAAATCGAATTGAACACGTTTGCGCTGGAGTCATTATCAGATTAGTCTGCGAAGGAAGTCGTTAAATTCTTGTCCGATTTCATTATATTATGATGCAATATAAGACGTCGACTGAGGGTGCTTGATGAAATTTCAATATCAAATTTGGACAGTAAAATAGTGTAGGATCCACACTGATACCCGAGTTAAAATTTAGAGAGTCCCCTAAATCCTTATTTTGTAAACAACGCATTAACAGGGTGGCGAATTGCCGCTTTCCAACTAATATTAGAATTACCAGTGATTTTACAATTATAATAGCATTGTGGGTTTTGACGGGATGCAATTCGACGAAAGAATAAATATATACAATCATTCCACATTTAGTGGCATCTGTTAGGTGTTTCAACGTATAGGATACAGCAACGGGGAGTCTGGAAGATTCAGCTTTTCAACGAACACAATTCTAATATTAGTTGGAAAGCGGCAATTCGCCACCCTGTTAATGCGTTGTTTTCAAAATTAGGATTAAGGCGATTCTCGAAATTTTAACTCAGATATCAGTGTGGATCTTAGACTTATAATATTTTATCTCGTAAATAATATTTGTCGTACTTGTATTTTCTATATAAACGTTAGACGCTGTTTACTGTCTGTCAGTTCGAGTTCATTCGTGCGCTCGAATGCCCGAAGATGCCGAAAGGCGAAACCCGGGTCGTTAGTGACAAAATACATGGAAGTGTATAAAATCTCAATAATCCAAATTTTATATTATGATGCATTTTACTTTCAAAAAATATTTTAGGTACATAAATATTTATTTTGTTGTTGAATTAATGTGACACGTTAGTGTTTTGAAAAACATCATCAGACTATGTATAAGATGGGAGGAGGTTGGGGAGGGATTTTACCGTTGAACTAGCATGATATTTTTTTTATTAAAATCATAGTAATTTTGTAGTGAAAGTCGTTGAGTCGTTCAACAGATTCGAAAGTTTAATAAATAACATTATCCTTACATCCATTTCTCTCTGAAAAAAGAGAGGTTGTGTAACTGAATAACAAGCAGTCCTTAATGAGCTTCTTATGCTCCAATATTGAAATGGTTTAAAAATCTTGGATGCCCGTTTATTCTGATAACGAAAAATCCAGCTGCCCATCCAATGTATTCGGTTAGAAGACCACGGTTTTCCAAAGAGTGCAAATACTTCAAGGAGATGGGTTGACTTGGATCCAAACTAAGACTGTTAATTCTTCGTTTGTATCGAAAATAGTATTGTATAAACGCAGCAACGAAGAATTTTACCAATTTCCAAAGCTGTCATTAATCGAAAAATATGATGATAACATTTTGATTTATTGCAACTCTATATCGACATTAACAATTGATTTAAAGATATTTTTCATTTATAACACTATAGATAAATACATAAAGCACTGTATTTTTCTATTTAGTTTAATTTAAAAAGTGTGAAACTCCAGGCAGGTGTTGAGTTTCTGAAAACGAGCAGTGGGTTAAATAAATTTTGGAACGTATGCGCTTGACAAATATAGCACAACAATTTTTTTTTATGTAATAAAGGCTTTGATAATCTTGGTGTTATAACGGTCCAGTTAAATACGTTGACCAGACTAAGCATCTTAAAAACAGAATGAATGCACATTAAAAAAGAGTACATTGCTATCAAAGTCGGATAAACGCCACATCCCACGAAAGTTATGTTACAATTGTTTATGGTAGTGCAAGTGAGTGCAGTTGATTTAGATTGTTGAGTTAAAAACTTGTAGGGTGATTTCGCCAGTGGTCGGCCAGTTAAGCGACAGGTGTACTTTCAAAAGGGATTTTGAGACAATGAATGATAAATACATATTTTTTATTTTATAATTTAAGACATCGACTGAGGGTGCTTGATGGAATTTCAATATCAAATTTGAATTATTAAGATTTTGTACACTTCCATGTATTTTGTCACTAACGACCCGGGTTTTGCCTTTCGGAATCTTCAGGCCTGAAAATCACGTTTGGGCTTATTTTCGGAAAAATACGGTAGTACGAAAGAAGGCAGTAATAGTTCATTGTCTTTTTTCAACATATTCAAAATTGATATCGGTTGAGTAGTCGTGTTTTAGTGGAATCGTATCCAAGTTACATTGTAATAATTAATCACATATTCGTGAACCTGTTAAGCATTGAAATGTATATATTGTATTAACACAATAGGAAGTGTTGAAAAAACATCCGTGTAATAGATACACAGTCACACATCGTGTTTTACGTCCGTAGTCACGTACCATGTGAAGGTCTCACTAGCATATTTATAATAATTTGATATTGTTTAGTGCGTATAATAACGACTAGAGGTCTGTACGGGTCGAAATTTTATAAAATTACCCGGTCCGAGCAAGAGTTTAAATATCCTGATTTGTTACTCAAACCTGACCCGAAGCCCAGATTTATTTTAATCAGTCCGAAAAAAGCCCAATTTGTTTTCAATAGAGAAATTCATTTAATTATACTTTTTAAACAGTACAATGTTATTATTTCCATATTTCCAACGATATTCATAACACATGGGAAAAAAATATTTAAGTTGTAAATAGAACTGCTTTATGGCTGACTCATGACTCGAACATAGTTTGAAATATTTTTCTGGAAGCTAAATTCCTTTACCTTTACCCGCCCTAACACGGCCCACGGGCCAAGCCCAGGCCCGTGCAGATCCCTAATAACGACATACTAACGTCAAATTGTACAACTGAGATTGAATCGACTACAGATTGATAACCGTTAGAATTTTTAGAATAAACTGAAATGACATTTCATATCGTATTTTACGTGAGTGATGGCAACTGTTGTATAATTATTTTTTTTAACATTTTATTTTCTAGAATAGGGATGGTTGCATTTAGAGATTCTATGTCGATACCCGGGATTTAATACCTACTCTCGTGCATTTTGTTATTTTCGTCTCCATTCCCGGAACATAAAAAGGGACCTTTTTGAATTTTGAATTATATAATATGTACTCAATACATTTTATTCATTCATTCTACACAAAGCCTGGATAAAGAGTCTAGGGCCGAGGTGGCGAACCCTTTTAAATGTGCGTGACAAACATCCCCAAATAATGTATATCGACTGTCTGACGTGCCGAGCAGTTTTTGGTAAAATTGCTTATTTAAATAATTAATATAAGCGATTATGCTATAATTAGTTTTATTATTTAAAAGTGTAACGCTAAAACAGTGTCACCGCTTAATAAAATCTGCTAATATTTACGTTCCTGTTAAATTGTTAAACGTGCCACCTTTGGTCTAGGGCATCCTATCCCAGACCCCTTTTATTGGTCGTTCAGCGTAATTTCATGTTTACAATTTTAATTGTGTAGCTTAAATTGAAATGAATATATGATTTTATATTCTTTTGGGCACTAGAATAGTTTTTTTTTTATATTTAGAAAGAGACAGTCATTTACAAAGAAAAAGCATTATATTTTATTTTTATATGGCATCCAAAAAGAGGACATGTCCTCTAATTTGACTTTGAAATAATGTCCTCCATCCATTTAATAATCAGTCCTCCTTTTCCTCCATTTCAAATTAGTTAACAAACGTAAAATTGGCATTTTCATTTTGGTGTGCCGGTTATTTCATTTTTCGTGTTGATATCACTGATTTCCACATCTGAAGATTCATTTAAACTGTCTCATTTTACATAAAATATGACTATATTTTTATTACATTTAAACATAGTTTATCATTCATTTTAAGAACCTTAAATGACAAATAAATCATAAGATACATAGGCTTAATTTCGTTCCATATTATGTTGAGATAATTCGTTATCATACTTTGAAAAGGTTCTAACTGCACTTGAACATGTTTTGAGATACGAGCGTTTGAAGTTTTGACTGATCATATTTTGTATTTTGAAGGAAAAAACGTATTTTTAATTAGTGAGTTAGCATATCGACTGTGGAAAAGAAAAAGGACGTAACCCACAACAAAAAATATTATGTATAACTCACTCAAAAGTGCCAATACCCTATATTTATAAATAAATATATAATATATCGACTGTAAAAGGCAAAAGGATTTATCACTCCGTCTTTTCAAAATATTTTTTTTTTGATAACCACAATGTATATAATTTAATATACGTGTTAATTGGGATATACACAATATTTGTTGTGTGCTGGTAACATCCTTTTTCCTTTTCACAGTCGATATATTTATATAAATTACTTGTTTTTCAAATAACCTATTTTAACTAAAGCCTTTATATTACAAAATAATGAGTATCTAAAGCTTTAATTAGAACTGACAACAATAGTTTGTTTGAAAAGATTTTATCAGCTATTTCAATTTTATCAAACAAAATGTTCTGATTTTTGAGATATTTATTGATAATATATATTATCATGACTTACTGAACCCTATAAGCCAACAAAAAATATTATAATACAACAGAATAATAATACATATAGAATTTAAATGTTTGAACGAACTTAGCTGATTTTCGTCAATGACCACATCGATAGAACAATAGAAATCAAGGGTAAAACACACACCAACCATCGTGGGAAGAATGTTCGACATGACACGACAACCTTTTCAAAAAAACTGTGATTTGTATATTTTTTTCTGAGAGATGATAATAAGCAGTTAAATCGATTAATAGAACCGTATAAAACAAATTTATAAAAAAAATGTGTCAATAGAACTCCGGAAGGTCTTTTTAGGCCAAAATGTTAGAACCTTTTAAAAGTAAGGTAACGAATTACCAAAATTAGTTACGTCGTGCTTTTTGGCGTGCTTTGCGTAAACTGTAATTCTCCCTTCGTATGTGATGTAAGATTATATTTAAATATAACAGTGTTTTTTTTTATATAAAATACGAGGGAGTTCACAATACGTATATTAGTAATTAAGTTATTCTAAAAAAGTATGTATATAAACACACCGACGTACTTGAAATAACCACTATTTTTTAACGTTCACCGTGAATTCCAAAGTCCCGGGATTTATATTGAGAAAATCCCAGGAATATGGCTTATTTATCCCGGTATTCGAAGCCCTAATAAGGAACCTTAGACACAATTTTTAGCAGTAAGCGGAAGACTACATAACATATTATATGGCATGTGCAACACTGCGACATTCTCAGATATTATGCACGACTAAAAAAAAATTGTAACGGAAATGTTTTTTCGACTTAATCACATAAATTAATGATAATGTGCTATCGATACGGTAAGGTCACCTGTTGTAAAATATAACTTCGAATGAATTAATTTTTGCACGAGAAAAAATTATTATGTTCGAGAAATACCAAAATATTTCACGTAATATTTACTACAATATTTGTGTTGTCATAATACCACTACACACAGAATAAATATTGTCCACCAAATTGTTAATGGAAAAGTATTTATAAGGAGTGCCTTAATCAACTAAGACTAACTGCACGAAATTTCGTAAAAAAATCATTCAACAATTTTTCTCATTAATAGATAGATGTCACTGTCTCAAAATCAGTATATTAAAATCATATTGGTATTCACGGTAAATTTATAAAAAGCACAAGTTGTCCCCTTTTCGGGAAGAGCAACGCTGAAGTTTCTAGACAATGATCGGCAACACCTAGTATTATAATAAATATTATGTATAAGCATTAGAAGTCTGCACGGGTCCGGGATTGGCCCGTGGGCATTTACCCTACCCGACCCGTGAGCCGGGTTTGGGCGGGTAAAGACAGTTCATATTCGGACTCGTGTCGGGCCCAGATAAGGAATTTAATTTTCAGAAAAATATTTCGGACTATGTTCGGGTCATGAGTCATAAGGCAATACTGTTCATGACTTAAATTATTTTTTTCAATGTTTTCCAACATCGTTATAAAAATGAAAATAATAACATTTATTTTTTGGAAAGTATAAATGAATTTCGGATTAATATGAATGAATATAAATGAAGTCGGCGTCCGTGGCGCAGTTGGTAGCGTCGCTGGCTACGGTCTCGGGTTCGATTCCCGGTGCGGACGGTTTTCATAGATTGATCTTTCAATCGATTTATGGATTTCTGTTCGTAGTCTGAGTCCTCCCACCCTCCCACCAATCCCATCCTCACGGGGCGTAGCGAGAGCGATTAGCTAACCACTAGTTCTCTCATAGCCGTATCCTTCTATCCCTACTCTCTTTGGGAAAAAAAGAGAGGTTGAGCAACTGAGTACCAAGCAGTTCTCGTAGAAAAAATCTGTTAAGATACCTCCATTAGGAGACCATATGCTCCACATTGGGAGCGGACATGGAAAAAAATAAAAATAAATAAATGAATTTGCTAAATGGACTGAGGAAAATAAATTTGGGACGGCCCGTTAGACCTCTGATATACAAATCTAAGATGTCTGCGAATAACAAATCTGTTGTTTCTATTTCCGCGACAGATTGATGGGTACAAGCTCACAAATGACTTTAAAGGGAAAAAATTCAATTATTTACTATGCATAATAATTTCATTCCAAATTATTTATTGTAATCAATATACACACATTTCTAGTTGAAAAATTAGGTACGTCACTGCAAGTGGTTGAACAATACTCATTATTCGTGATGATTTGTGTGAAGAGCGCAATAAACGTTTTATTTTGCCTAACTGCTCCCAGTCTCTAGCCGCCAGTCGATGACCCATTTCTCATGACATAAAATGTCTAGCCCACTGCTAACTCATCTTGTATGGCTCAGTGATTCTTAACGTCTTTTGTTTGAAAATGAGAATTTAATTAATATTATGTCTTAACCATCCAGAGACGAGCGTGACCATACGGTCACAGTAAACACCATCGCCCATCTATCTCATTATTCGCCCATTTCTTGCTGAATATCGTTGCCTTCACTCAATTTCGGTTAAAAAAGACATTTACGTCAGTTCTGCATCACCTGTTTTCACGTTTTGGTTGAAATTTCACGATTTTATAGAGTAGATTTTGTAAAGTAAAGCTTTTAGTAGATATTGGCACTAAAACATGTGGTGATTGAATGAAGGCAACGATATTCAGCCTGAGATGGGGCGAATATTGGGATGGTGTTAATGTGATCGTACAGTCACGCTCGTCTTAGGGTTAATTGTATCCTTGCTACGCTTCTTGGCCGAGCATATTGCCACAACTGTATACCTCCAAGATTGCCTGTCATCTACCATTCGCTTTGCTTCATTCCAATGGTCAATACCAATTCGTCTGAATCTCACCGATTGTATGAATAAGTAAATAAGGTTGAAGTTCTCCGGAAGCACACGCAGCAGGTGTCTCACCCAGTTTCAACACCCATGACCGCCAATGTACCAGGGTGTCTAGTCCGTTCTCTTATATCCAAATTTCTGACGAAGTCAAGCCACCCCACCTTCACTATTCGACGCAAGCATAGATATTCTCAGCAGAAAATGTACAGTTTTTATTGATTATTCGTCTGGTACCATTTTTGAATACCGTAAGGGAGTACAGGTCAAATGCAGGCGTTGAACGAATGACATTTGGTTTTAACCGAGTACAACTGCAACAAATTGTAAACAAGTAGTAAACCATATATCGACAGTCAGCCATAGAAATCAAGTGATATATCGTGCTCACTCTAATCATGGCTTTGAACCCCATGCCGTCACCTTCGAGCTTCTTTCGTCTCTTCTATTTGAATGTTACATTGCGAAGAATTCCTGACAAGAATTCAACATTTATTTTTATTAAGCACCCATAATCAGTATTCTTAAGGGGTTTTTCTAAATTGTTGTTGTTAAAACCATCACTTTGATACATTACTTAGCCAGAATACATACGGGAAAGGAATATAAAGATTTAGTCTGTTCTCTGACTAAATCATCTGAATGCCTGCATCGAAATCTTCCCATAATTTCAGTAAGTTAATTAGGCAAGAAAAAAAACAAAATTTCGACATCGAGAAGAAAGGAAAGTAATAGTTTTACGATGTAATTTTGTTTCATCGCTAATAGGAACATTCATATAGAAAAATTGTCGTTATTGTTTTGAGAACCAGTGATTATATACTGATTCTTACGCAGGGTTGCCATATTCCCAAAATCATAGATCGGCACAGTAACTATTTCGAAGAATCAAGTTAAGAAAAGAGAGATGTTAAGAAACTATGGAAGAAAATGTAATTTATCTTAATTATAGAATGGATTGGTAAACGAATACGTACACAGAATAGAACGTACAAAAATAATCATAGACTAATCACAGTGGATAAAAAATATATAAAGTCGGTAGGTACGACAAGCGTCTAGGAAAACCGTTTTGTTAAATCGAGGCTTTCAGAGGCAATTCTGGAATCGGGATTTGTCTGTGGTACTCGGGACCGATGTTCCATGTAAGACGAGAGATTGTCTGCGCAGAAAATCTATAGGTTGGGCAGATGGCCATTTAAATCTTTTTGCAAACATCAATGTATAATATTTTTTATGGTGTAAAACAGGGTATAGCTAGAGCTAACCACTAGCCCTCTACTAAATCTCTTACCCTTACTTTTGTCTAAAAAGAGAGTTTGACAAGCAGATCTCGTAGAAAAAAAATATTTTGATACACCTTCTTTAAAAGGCCATGTGCTCCATATTGGGAGTGGAGTGCGGGGTAAACTGATATAATTTTGCGGGGGTTTTAAAACTGCTGGGCGCAGCTAACAGGGAACACTGTTCGAATCGGGATGTTTGGCGACCCTATTCTTACGTCGAAATTCAGATTTATGGGAGAGCACATAATGAGTATTTATCGGTTTAACTGGGCCGGAAAATATTTGATGCATGCGCAGAGAATTGACATCTACAATCGAGCGAAACATTGCAAATAACATACAGAATGAGTACAGCGCCAATTTGATACAATTGGAGCACTTTTGCGCATGTGACGATGATATAAGTCAAGGTCTTGCAATGCTTCCACAATAGAAAATTGGGCCAAGGTTTCAATTATGGCTGCACTATTAATACTCGGGTGTAAGTACGTAATTATACGCCAAATTAACATAACCAATGATTCTTCAATTTGTTATGAGTGATGGGAACCATAATGAATTTCTTCATATATCATTATAAATCAGGGACGGCCACACTTTTAGCTGATGTTTACGGTGATAAAATTGAGGAAAAATCGTAAAATGTTTCGTAATGTTTCTATTCGAACATACAATATGTTTTGAATCCAAATTCATGTCAGCCATATTCTTTTCGGTCACCTACTTTTCGAAATATTCTTTCAAACATCTCAAAATTTGTTGTGTATTATATAAATACCAGTATTTTTTACTCGGCTACGCCCAAGATAGGGGTCACTTTATTAGTTAATTTAATACGTTTCTCTTCCTTCTGGGCATACTTCTTGTAAAGCCCACGAAATAAGGATTTAACTGTATTAAATTTTATAATTTTAAATGGTGGATAATTTTCCACTCAATATTTTGATTTTTTACAAATTTTACCACTCGCAAAAAAAGATATTATTTGTGACAAATTCAACACAGATTGAGGTGTTATGACGACATGACGGATTATTTTAGTATGGAGCGGTTGCTAAGTAACTATTTGCTATTATTTTTTCTGCTGCTTTTTACTCAGATTTAAAAAATATAGCGTTTTCAGTTTAAGGTTAATAGTTAAATGTTGAAAATAGCACAGTTAAACTAAAAATGGCAGCTAGAATGACATGTGAAAATTTCACGTCGCTACTGTACACCGTATGGGAGGAGTTGTTGTGACGACAGACATACAAACAAACATACATAATTCTACATGTATTTTGTGCTATAATATACTACAGATTTTATACATATAAGCATATTCGCTCCCAATGTGGAATTCGGGAACAATGACGCCTTTAGTACCGCGGCATGCTGCTCATGTTGTCCCCTAGCTTAATCGTGGGTTTAAACTTGAAAATCTGCAATCGTCAAGAATACACACGATTTTCTTTTTTCGCGGTTTTTTTTGAACGTTTTTTTTACAAGGTCTAAGAAAACGGACTAACTATTTTTTTACATTGATTTTTTACTTTTAGACGGTTATAAAAAACCAAAAGTATTTTTTAATATTGTATATGTATATATAGTATATGTACGGCGTCCGTGGCGCAGTTGGTAGCGTCGCTGGCTACGGTTAAGGATGTCTCGGGTTCAATTCCCGGTGCGGACGGTTTTCATAGATTGATCTTTCAATCGATTTATGGATTTCTGTTCGTAGTCTGAGTCCTCCCTCCCACCCATCCCATCCCAACGGGGCGTAGCGACAGCGATTAGCTAACCACTAGTCCTGTACTAGCCCTATCCTTCTATCCATACTCTCTTCGAAAAAAGAGAGGTTGAGCAACTGAGTAACAAGCAGTTCTCGTAGAAAAAATCCTGTTAAGATACCTCCATTAGGAGACCATATGCTCCACATTGGGAACGGATATGGAAAAAAAAATACTTTGGTCTTTCGTGAATACATATTGGAATCGTCATTTTTGTCATTTGGCGAATTTTAAGATGCAGGAGCTATGACTCATGACTTGTTACTTTTTTCATTTTTTAGTATCTATTTACCGAATTTAACAAATGAGTTTCTCTCAAATGTTGTTTCTTGACATGTTACGAATTGTTTACTTCAAGTAATGGAAGGAGTAATGGACACCTTATCTTTTTTACACGGTATTCTGTGGAACGTATCATCGTGCAAAATGAGAATCGGGTGTAAATCTTTAAGAAAAAAAGCGGTAACAGTTGAGCAGAGTAGCTGCTTATTTTAAATGTTTATAATTGTTACAAGTTACAACTCACGCAAGCTCTTTGATAAAACACAAATTCGTGTTTGATTTAGTCTATTTTTGAAATTTTTTTTATTCTAAAGATAAGATGGTATTATGTCACAAATAAAACAAGAGAAAAGCCTCACGCACTCTCAATTACATAATATAGTTAATTATATCATACGTTATCTAATCTTATTTTTGATAACACATTATTATACTGTTAACTTACTGCTGATACTGTCATTTAATTCTAATTCACGGTCGACTTTATGTCATGTTTGAGAAGTAAACCTCAATTTTATTAAAGTTGATAACATCACTGTATTTTTTTTTGTTTATGTCTGAGCTTAAAACCGGCCTCCTTTACCACAATCAAAAGTCATCCCAATGCGACACCTGTGATATCGTCATAACAACGCAAACTATGATGAAGTCGCAATGTTGTTAGTCGTCGGTATAGCAACTGAAAATTATTATGTAAAATAAGGTAAACGTACCAGTAGTTGACCACTTAAGAGAAAAATTCAACAAAAATAACGATCAACGTTTAGCATTAGACCGAATGACGACAAACAAGTGTATTCATAATGACTAAAATGTCTTATTTAATATTATAAGACAAAAATTAGGAAAGGGTTTGTTACAAAAAAATTATGTTCAATTTTTAACAACCATGTTTATGTTTCAGTAGGTGACCAATTTTATGTTCAGTAATTGACCATGTCTAAGAAGAAGGTTTCATGACAACCTTTCATCACAGTTGCCTCAGAGCTTCTTGTATGACCACACTTGGTTGAATCAAGTGAAATATGCCTACATACACTGATATCCTTAACAATTCTCTTATGAAGTTCAAAATAAAATATTTACTGCATAAGGTGTTGTTATCAAATGGCCGCTATGGTACCCCAATGACATATATGGTGATGTGTTAGTTCCTCAATCTGACAAAAGATGGTTTCACTTGCGTGAACTCTACAACTTAGAGCGATCCCGCGTGTACGTTTCTTATTTTGGGCACTTTTATTGAAAAATGTCAACTAATGGTACATGGTCAACTAGGAGTACATTTACTTTAAATATCAAAAATAATAAAATACCATACTGCTGCAACAGTTTCTATCCGGAACAAAAAAACCCTCTGACGAGCACGGGGCATGTCATCAAGAGTACAGGTACTTTGGGGTACACATCACGCGAGATGGAAATCCACGAAAAGAGTTCGCAATCCGATTAGGGATAGCTGGAGCAACCATCAGCTCAATGTGGAAAGTCTGGGACTCACGGTTGTACTCGGTCTGGACCAAGTGCCACCTATTCAACGCATACATTCTGACGGTGCTGCTTTATGTTTGCGAGTCATGGTAACTCACTAAAGCACAGATTGACCGTATATTGTGCTTCGAAAACAGATACTTACGGCAAATACTAGGGGTACGGTGGTTTGACTTGTCAGGTACTCGGAGGAGAGAGAAGACGAGGAAAAGCGACGATGGACCTGTCTTGGAAATGTGCTGCAGATGCCTCAGGGGTGTCTGAATATTGCTTGTCTCTTCTATCAACCGAATGGATTCCGTCGCTCTGGAGGGCCGCTGATGACCATCCATAGGACGTAATCGTGGGAGCGGCGGGACAGTGGGATCATCTGAGAAGAAGCGGGAAGACTGGCGACGGATAAAGAATCTTGCAGAAACCGTGTGATGACCATATGCTCCGAATAAGGAGCTGATATGTTAAAAAAAATCGTAAATTCCACAAGCGTTTTTGCAATCATAATTGCACCAAATTACAGTATTACTCGTCTCAAGCGATGGATATTGATTGTATTGCCTGTATCAATTAAGGCAAAACTGCGAACGAATGAAAGTTTTGCAACCTTTCATGCGGCATTGATTTTAAAATATGCATTATTTTTTTTTTTAATATATATGCGCTATTTATTTTTTGCACTTTTATTTTAATTGATATTTTTTTCATGTATGAATGACAAAATTATTCAAATATTGAATTTTATACGCGAATAATTAGAATAATTTTCTTCATATACTCAACATTAAATTATACGAATTTTGAATAGTTTATTCAACGAATATTTGCGACATCTAGTGCGGACAGGATAATACATGTTAAGACATTCTTCTTCATCCATAAAAATACATTCACGGATTTAAGTTGATTTATTAACAGATTTATGGAAATCGCATGGAATCGAAATAGACTAATATCTTAAAATACCTAAGTTCGTCATTCGCCTACATTGCGATTAGCAAGGTAAAATAATAAATTATCATCAATGCCCATGTACAGCTGTTCAACAGGTATTTTTTTAAACAACACGTCCGGTGAACCTTAGGCACGCGTGCCAGAGATGGCACGTTCAACAATTTAACGGATTTAAAAAAAATAGATAACGCATGGGTAAGATATCTAGACTTTATTTTATACTTAATTTTTTCGGCTAACGACGGCAATGTTATCAATTTTTTCTTAAACATTGTCACTATTTTTATAATATAAATGTAGTACAAGAAATACTTTGACCAATGAATCCAGTTGGGCGTCCATTTTACTAAAAGTGACGACATATTAACCGGTTATAAAGTTTTTGGCATCGAATATCCGGCAACAAAAATTTTATTTATACTAAGAACATTAAGTGTATCTTTTAAACTTTTTTAATTAAATTATAAAAAACTCAATTTTCCTCTATTAAAAATTGCTTGGAAGGGTGAATGAAACTATTCTATCTTATTGGACTATGCTGTAAAATGATTACACGGTCTTCGCGTTATGTTTTTAAGTTAAAAAAAATATTATAGCATAATTGGTAATTGTAATTATTCAAATCAATAACTTACAAAAAACTGCTCGGCACGTCTTACAGTCGATATATATTATTAAGTAGATTTTCGGCACGCACTTGTACAAAGGTTCGAAACCCCTGCTATATAATATTATATAACCAAAGTAGTGGTTTCACTAGCTCGAGCTCAATAAACATGTTAAAAGATTAAAGTTTGTGAATGAGAATTCTTTGGAGTTTTTATCGTCTTTTCTCGAGAATATATTGTCATTAAAATGAGAGATTCTCTTTTCTCGAAAATTGGTTTAATACACTTCTTACTTCACTTTCTTTTACGAATATTCAACATCCAAATATATTCGGCCATTTTTTAACTATTTGATATTCGAATAATTGGGCAACTATTCAAATCGTATTCGAATAGATGTCCAAATAATAAACAAAAATTATTAATACAGGGACTCGAGCTCCAGACAACCGAATAGCACGAACGCTAAAGACTACTGGATCGGCAATTTTTTTTACCAAGTCCACTCCCAATGTGGAGCATATAGCCTCCTAATGGAGTTATCTCAATAGTAGTTTTCAAGTAGAGCTACTTGTTACTCAGTTGCTCAACCTTCTCTCTTCGAAGATAGAATTTTAGACATCACAAATATCCATGCTTAGGACCCGAGGTGTTGAACCCGACACATCCGTAGCTGTAGCCGTAGCCAACGACGTTCACCACTGCACCATGTACCCTACAATACAATTAATTAAATAACAAATTTTCGAACTTTCTATGCGAACAATTTTATTGTATTATAATAAAACTAGAAACAACACAACTTCAATATTCACATTCTTTTTTTTTGTATTAGATGTATTTTTATAATAACGATGACGCAAGAGATAATGAAACCTCATAATCAAGTAATTAAGTCTTACATTCTCATGTAAAGTTATAGGTTATGGAGTTAAGATCTTTGCACTATAGACTGACAACATAATCGAGACTTTCCGCGTAAATACAACTTTAATTTATACCTAATATTTACGGAAAATATAATGTTTAGAAACGCATAATATTCATTATTTTTTCTCGGTTCGCCGTTGACTTCCATGCGAATAATTTTTTTTTATAATAATTACCAATGACCCTAGTATTTTGAAATTTTTAATCACACGAGAAAAACTCGGTGATTATTTTTAAGTCACTCGAGATCACCTCTAAGAGGAAAAACACCAGAGACACCTTTGTACATGATCTCAAATTTATATCGAATAAATGTAATCTTACCGGCTCAGTGGCACAGTTGGTTACGTCGGTGGCTACGGTAACAGATGTCTCAGGTTCGTGTCCCGGTGCGGAAAGTTTTATAAATTGATCTTTCAATCGATTTATAGATTTCTGTTCAAAGTCATGTATGTCTATGATGTCTAAAACTCCCTTCCATCCGATCCTCAAAAATGGGGTGTAGCAAAAGCGATTAGCTTACCATTGTTCTAGCCCTATCCTTCTATCCCTACTCTTTTCAAGAGAAGTTGAGCAACTGAGTAACAAGCAGTTCTCATATAAAACTTCTGTTGAGATACCTCCATTAGAAGGTCATATGGCCCACGTTAGTAGCAGACATGGTAAAAAAAACAAAAATGTAATCTTAATTTAATATTAAACTTGCAGGGACTTATTGCTAGGTTAAAGTCCTTACCAAATAGACCACAGTGTTCAACATATTGTTGCACCCTCCGACCCTTGAAACAGTCCGTGTGTCATTCAACAACATAACTACAGAATGAGGATTTTTGGCTTAAGGTTTGATGGTAAATTGAAGACAGGTCGTTGCCACAAGTGGCGGCGTCCTCATGACGTGCCCAGGACACCTCATGCATATATTCAAAATATCGTTAGCTAACTAATTAAAACTAATTCAAAAGCTTTTTCAAATCCAATATTCCATGACCATTGTACCTTGGACTCACACATCGTAAAGACGGCAGCTTAGATAGTTTATCTTCTGCAGAACAGAGCAGAGAGCAGCTATCAAAAAAGATAATCCGAACGAGATAGTGCAGTTTTGTGATATTCGGCAACATGCCGTACAGAAGATGAAAGGATTCTAAAAATGATTTTTTTGAGACACACTGTGATTATATTAAATTCACTAAGAACGTATCTATAATAATTATTCAATAAATAAAGAAGAAATCGTGACGTCTATTCACGCAATTATTTTGAATTTCTTCGAGTGCATAATTAATTCACCCAGTAATCGGAATATTTATAATTAAGCCATTCAATAGATATGAGATAATGATCTGTGATCACGAAGATGCTAAATTTATATGCGATAGAATGTAATTAAGCATATCCTTATAATAAATTTTTATTGCTTGTAAAAATCAATTTTATTAAAAATATAAATAAACATTATATGTGATTGGCAACACTAATAGATCCAAGATGATTCGACGTGGAGGTAATGGTTTCAAACTGATTGAGCAACTTCTTAGTTGCATTTTATTTCGCTTTACTAGTTTTTTTTTCTCCTTTGAGTCTTGATTCTTCTTAGTCGTATCGTATCTACCTACCGCAACAACTCTATTTTCTTTGACGATCCTTCGTCACTCGCTCTGCTCTGAGAACTATCGGTTAGGATGGCCCGAGCCTGCATCTGGGTTGTCTTTACCCACCCGAGCCCGACCCGTGCAGACCTCCATTATACAATAAACCAGGGTTCTCCAAACCTTTTAGCCTAGGAGCCACACTAATTCTTCCACAACAATGGTTACCAAAGTGGTTCCTACGAACCCCTAGTGGTCCTTGCGACAACTGGGGTCTGTGGCAAATTAAAAATAATTTGGGGCTGCGTGGACAAGCCAAGGTGGTACGCAAAAGGTTTAGTTAAAAATTATATTTGTGGCACATTTTCATTATTATAAAAGTTGAAATAAATTGATCACAATTTGTTGGGTGTTGGACCTATTGCAAGCAAACCCACAAACTCACATGAATCCATACTAATACAGGAGTAGTTTATTGTATTATCCACCAATGAGGAGCGGAAAACAATGTTTGAATAAGAATACCACACATTTTTGTTACAAAACCAGATACCAGTTTTATATCCTGCATTATGGATCACTGTACAGAGGCTGTTGATATTAAGTCCTTTTGACCAAAAATTTTGTTGATTAGTTGCATAAATTTCCTCGTGGCTTTTTTTCAGCTTTCAATACAACTTATCTGTGCTCAAAAAAATATGGCGGGCCGAATACCGGGGTGGGGAATTGGTGGTGCTAGCGGGCCGTAGTTTGGAGACCCTTGAAATAGAACTATTATTGTTTATCAGCGACTAAAATGGCCTCTTGAAAAAATCTTGTCAACCACATTTATTATACAACTAGTGAGTACCCGGCATGCGTTGCAATGCCACTCAAAGAAAGAAGATGTTTGAGTTTTAATTCTGTTTATTGAAATGATTTTGGATAAGAGGTCTGCACGGGCCGAAAATTTATTACCCCGTCCAAGCCGGACATCTTCACGGGTACCTACACCTACAACACTCCCCAAAGTTTAATCGAAATCGGATGAATGATAAAAGAACGCATAGAGGACAAACAAACAAACCAGCAAACATACACATTTGAGTTATTAAGATTTTGTATACTTCCATGTATTTTGTCACTAACCACCCGGGTTTCGCCTTTCGGCATCTTCAGGCATTCGAGAGCACGAATGAACTCGAACTGACCCATGTACATAAAATTAAAATACATGGAAGCGTACAAAATCTCAATAACTCAAATTCGATATTGAAATTCCATCAAGCACCCTCGGTCGACGTCTTAAATTATACAGCAAACATACATTCATTTTTATATATGTGTCACTTAGAATAGTAATGGTGTAATTCCAAAATTACGAAAAATGAGTTTATACCTCAAACAAAAGACAAAAGATGTTTTTCTATTAGTTTAATAATGGTGCACCTCCATATATACTTTTAATTTCTTTAAAAAATTGTTTTTTGTTTTTATATTCCCATATTTGACGTTAGTTTTCAGAATAATAGTGAAGTACCTTCAATATCAGAATATGAGTGAAGTGTCCGGACAGACTTCACTACTCCACTAACGTTTAAGTTCTTCAGTTGATTGACAAATAGTTATTAATGGTTGTTATTTGATCCTAAGAAAATTTTACAAAACTTTGAGTTTCTCAAAATTTCAAAACTGGAGTTACACCATTACTATTCTAAATGACAAATAAGTAGATACAGTTTATGAAACATTGTATCGTGTTCTGAAACTGAATTTAAATAATGATCAAGTCCAAATATGTCCATAAATAAGGTTTATGTTCTATTATGGCAGTTTTATGAAAGACCAAAAGCATATTCAAAATAATTCATTCAAACATGATTATGAGCTATTTATTATAAAATTATGAGCGGCAGTCACGTATTCGTCACATAAATGTAAATAATCGATTATACATTCAAATTATAAATGCAAAAGTCCAGGAATTTTAAAATGACAGGAAAAAACGGTAATATAATCGGAAAAACGAAAAATTACAAAATAGTTACTATTTAAACGGACATTTATTATTATTATTTCACGGTGAACTGATAAACGGTACAGATTTACATTAAAATACATCGATTAAAGAAACATATCAGTCAATGCATTGCAGTTATTTTTTTACTTATGCAACAATTTGAGACAAACACAAAATATAATGGGACATAGTTTGGAGAGCACCCGAGAATGTTGAAACATTAAACGATATTTTAAAAGTATTAAAACAACACGGACAGCCATTTAAGATCTAAATATCGTCGCTTTTCAGGAAGAAAACACTAATTCAAAAAAAAAACATCAACTATGTTTAGGCCAATTGATATAACCGTCAAAGAATACGAAAATGAATTAATGATTGGATCTCATTTTAAAGCCAACAGAGCAGGTCTCAGTCCAATAATGTAAATTAGAAAAATAAATTCACCACTTTTTGGAAGGGAAACATCATTCTACATTGATTTTAAGTTTAAAAATTCTGACCCGGCCACTTGATGTAAGTCACTATTATATCAATAGTCCCTACGTATAACTCCGTATCTGAAAACATTTCAATTCAAAGATACATTTCAAAGATTCATAACGCAACTCACCATATAATGTTTTCGATGAAAACAGTTTTTACTCGCTCCTGAACAATTTCAATTTTTGAGGGTTACATCAATTGGCCAAAACACCGTCGAAATATTGAGTTAGTTACACTAAAATGTTCCTTTTTTAAAACTCTACTGTATTGAAGAACACACTTTTTTATAAATTGTACTGTGACTTAAAAAAAAATGTACAAACAAACTAACTGAAAAAGGTAACCATTTCAAGCATTTGAAAAACTTCAAATTACTCAAAACTAGTATTTTTCAGTTAGTGTCTTCTTCCAGAATAACGACGATATCTTCATTGAGTGAATACGGTATTAATTATATTATAAATCTATAAATATGTGCTTTATTTTTACCTACATTGTAGTTATCAAAAAAGAAGGGTTATACATAGTTATTATATGTTTAATAAAATATTTTTAATTAAATAATTTGAGAGAATGTTGGAATAAACATTGCAAGTGATGTTTTAATGAATACACTTGAGCCTCGTATAACATGGTTTTATACAACACGGTTGATGAATTGTGACATATTTTTGTACAAAACGCTTGATATAAGACGGTTTCAGCATTTTTTTATAGAACATGATTGTATAATGGAAAGAAGTTTGAAGTTCAAGAGAGAATAACAACAGATCTTGGACCCTTATCACGAAATACGTAAGGATTTATACGCTTTACGCAAACAATCGCTTATTTCAGAATTTTTAAAGCCTAAATCCAAAAATACTCTGTCTAAATGAAAACTCACAACCGATCTCGAAAAAAAGTTGAACATATAGAATTGTAAGTGATAGCGATGATAAATGAATGATCTATTATAAGTAATTAAAGTTTTTTACAATACATAAGAAAATGTATATTTTTTCGACTGTTTATTAAAAAAAAGTTAAATTTCTTTATCTAGTTAAGAATCTGTTCAATTTTCCGACGTCGATTTTCCCGCGTCGCCCAGTGTGGCTTTTCTCCATAGCGACGCGAGCGTTCGGCAGCTCGTTTTTTTCACGCATAGCGAAGACGCATCGACGGGTCGGCAGCGCATCGCAGCCTACTGCCATAAACACTTTTAACACTCAGTGGGCCGGCGACAATCCGGTCGAACGGACGTACAGGCAAATATCGCCTCCCCGTCACGTTAAACATTCAAATCCTAACACAGTTTGTAACCCGCGAAAAAAGATTACGACTATCGAAAAAATAATTATAATAACACCGAACGAGTATATAAAAAAATCGTTCAAATTAATTTTTATATGAAGTTTTATAAATTTTGCTAATTCTATTTATTCTTCTGATAAAAATACGCGAAGTCAGAATTTTTAAGATTAATTTTAATCAAAATTTATTACAATACTTGTATGTTAAAGTATTTATTTTATCAATCTGCTACAAAGACAATAATTTAATATTCATATCTATTTAACAGTGCGTTTTTGATTTACCGTGTTTTGTAGAGAAATAAACTCGGCGTTAATTTACGCGAAGTTAAGTTACGTTGTGAAAGAAGAGTGACTTTTTTTATAAAACACATTGTTTTTTTCTGCAATCGTTGTTCAAGATAATAACATATATCAGATTACTGTTGGACGAGCGATCATTCACCGGTGGACGGGATACAGGTAAATAAAAACATTTCCATTCAGCGCGCATCGGTGATTTTTTTTACTTGTCAACAAAAAAAAATTACACATGCTTCTTTCGCAAGCGAATAGCGGACTGACGAAAATGACAAATAGAACCATCTGCTAATTTATTTTCCCGCCTCTTTTAATTTATAATTTTCATTTGACGTATTTCAACTTTTATGCAATAAAATATTATAGTGTATATTATAATAAATGTAATGCCGCAAATTTAGATTTGTATACATATACTCATATTATATTTAATTGTTTGAATGGCATTTTAGCATGTGTGTATATTATTTATCAGATTGTTTTATTTTAATCCTAAATAATATTATAAAGATAATGTCGTAAATTTAGAATTGTCACAATATACTTATATTATATTTAATTATTTGAATGGCATTTTAGCATGTAGGTATATTATTTATCTGATTTTTTAAAACAAAATCGTGCATCTATATATATATAAAAATGAATATTTTTTGTTTGTTTGTTTGTCTTTTATGCGTTCCTTTACCATTCATCCGATTTCGATGAAACTTTGGTGAGTTGATCTATGCACACCCGTGAAGGTTTTCAGGATTTTTTTAAAATCTAAAATTTTAAAAAACAATCAAAGACAGTAGCTTCTCGGAAAAACCTTCGGATTATTCGTGTAGCAATAACATAAATTGTTTTAAAAGTATAAATGAATTACTATATTAAAAAAAAATCGAACTTTTTTCGAGCTCAGAAAAATAAATTTAGGCTTCAAGTCGGGTTCGGGTAACATGTGTGATATTGAGACTCGGGCTCTGGCCTGAATATGACGGGCTTAATAATTTTATGAAATTTCGACCCGTGCAGACCTCTGATCCAAAAGCACTTCAATAAACAGAATTAAAACACAAACTCTTTCTGCTTTGAGTGGCATTGCAACGCATGCCGGGTACTCACTAGTAATATTATAAAATAAAGATAATGACGCAAATTTAGAATTGTTTAAAATATGTACTTTGATATTTTATTAATTGAATTGCATTTATTTGGTATTTTAAGCATGCATATTAATCGTCTGATTTTTTTTATAAATTACAGATAATGCTCCAAATTAAGATTTGTACATTTAATAATAATTTATATCTTATACTTTTTGAATGAATTTCATTCATTTGATAAAAACATCAAACGTGTGATAATAGTATTTTGTTCGGCATTAATTATTTAAATAAACTTAATAGTAATTTCGGTTTTTTTTGAGTTTCTAGAACAGCAAACCTATTTTATTTAATCACTTTTAATGTTTTAAGTAAGGAATCATATTTATAAATAAAACACATTTTTTTGCACTGATTCCACAATTTTTATTGCGATCAGTTTTCGCTCATCGGGAGCATTTAATACTAACAATTAATAAAACAATATTTATATTTTAAATAAATAAATATATAGTAAATTCAAGAAGCAGAAACTGTTCATATAAAAATAATGGTAAATTCAATGATCCATATTTATTTTATACTATAGTTGTGACAATTTTATATAGATAAAATTTCATTCAGAAAATGAAAATTGTACGTACTACGTATTCACTTTATTTTAAATACTATTAAAATCTGTAATGAAAAAACATCAATTGCAATACTTTTAAAAAATAAATTATGATAATAAAAACATATTTATATTCCTGCGACTACTTAAGATAAAAATATTGAAAATTTTACTCTGTAAAAATATTGTTAACAAGTGATTTCAAAAATGTGAATTTTAGTTTGTTAAATGTATTACATTAACAATATGTTTAACTCATTGTAAAATCTCCCTTTGTTTATTTTATGATAATTTTATAAAAAGTGACGTTTTATACTGAAAATCTCAGCCAATTGTTTTCTTAGCTTTTATGAAACTTATAGAAGAAAAACCACGGATTTTTAATGTCTATATTTATTTAAAAATGAATGAATATTTGTTTTTTTGTTCCTTATGCGTTCTTATACCATTCATCCGATTTATATAAAACTTTGGTAAGTTGTTGTGCACACACCCGTAAAGTTTTCTGAAAAAAAAATCTAAAATATAAAAAAAAATTAAAAGAAATCTAAAACAAATAATCAAATATGTGCAAACAGCGACATCTCGGAAAAACCTTCTAATTTATTCGTGTACGCATCAGACGGACCAAAAAATATTGTGTATCCAAAAGCACTTCAATAAACAGAATTAAAAACACTTTCTTTCTTTGAGTGGCATTGCAACGCATGCCGGGTACTCACTAGCACTTCATAAATATTCATGGGGGTAGTTACCAGCGAAAAGGTAAATATTTTTTTTTTATCCGTTACTTTATTAAAAAAACTGTATTTAAAGAAATAATGCCCCGAAAAAGAGTTGTATGTTTGACTTATATGCGCCCTATTTATATCTGCGTAACTGAAATCATAGCCAAAATATTCTTGAAAGTGGTTGTTCTCGTCGGTCATATTAGACGCCAGTTGCAAGGGCTGTTTGGCTGATCAATGCATCCCCTATAGAGGTAGACATTATTAAGCAACGAATTTTGGTCGTTCATCATTTTTGGCTGGTTGGGTATGGATTGTATTGTTTTCTCTGGATTGGGTAAGGTCTTAAACCCACATAAATATTAAAAAATGTAACATACCAAAATCAGCTTCATTATTTATTCGGAAAACTCAGAATGTAGCTAAATTTTCGCGTGCGACATTTATTTCCGATTTCAAAAATATCGATTACCAGTACCGGTGTCGCTCAACTAGTCAATACGAAATGAGCACTTGTAGATGAGTGAAACCGTAAATGTGTTTTAAATTTAAAAAAAAATGAAATTATTATAATACATAATTTTTTCATTACATTTTACCACCAAGATTGACTAACAGTCAACAATATTATGTTTAGTAAATTATACTGAAATGGTTACTTACCTTTTTACCATGTCCGCTCTCAATGTCGAGCATATGGATTTGTGATGAAGTTGTTCTCAACAGAATTCTACAAGAACTGCGTGTTACTCAGTTGCTCAACTTTTTTTTAGAAGAGAGTAATGATAGAAGTAAAATGCTAGGACAAGACTAATGGTTAGGTAATCTCTCCCGCTACATTCTGGTTTTAGGATCGGATGGGTGCGAGAGAATTTCAGATATCAAGTCAACCATACCTTCGAACGCAACTGTCTGTACTGGGAAATGAACCCGTGAGCACCCTAACCGAAGGAAACGATGCTGCTAACTCGGCTGTAGACCCGGTCTTTCACAGATTTTATTCCACTTACATTTAATAAATTCAGAAGGCTATAACAAATTTTTCGAAGTAAAATAATCTTTTTTACATGTAATACATTCATTATTAATTAAATATTTCACAACAAACCAACTAACAAATGACGGGGTACTATTTTTAAATTGTCTATCTTTATCTTGACCCAATATTTTGAATGTTTATTTCCTGCTAATCTCTGATTGATGGCAATACAAAAATAATCTTCTCTCATTTAGAATTTTCCTCACGCACTAAACGGCTGGCAAAAGATAATTAAATCACGATCTCTAACACTTAATATATTATTTTAACATGCACAAAGTAAAGATGCATAAGGTGTAATTATTTTTTTAACACGGTTCAAAGCGAATTGAAAAAAATCGTCAAATCGACGGTGTTTTCGCGAATTGATTTAACCCTCAAAATTGAAATTGTTCAGGAAACAGTAAAAACTTTTTTTATCAGGGCTGCGGTGTCGGAGTCGTGGAGTCGCGCTATTTTGGCCGGAGTCGGAGTTGTAAAAAGCGAGAGACTTCGATTAATTTTTCTATAAAGTGCATTTTTTTATTTCTGCTTGTATTAATGTACTTGTTTCATTTTTATTTATACCTATAACATCTTCTTGTTGTGCATTATACATATTTATAATATGAATAATATGAAAAATTCGGCTATATATCGGATTGGTTGGTTGGTTTTTAATTTGAGGACCAATTACACATAAATATTACAGGTAGGAAAGAAACCTGACAAAATTAGACTTTTTTCAATCGTAATCTGAGTCGGAGTCGGGTTGTTGGTCAACGTCGGAGCCGCGTTTTTTTGAACCACTCCACACCCTTGGTTTTTATCGAAAACATTATATGGTGAGTTCCGTTATGAATCTTTGAAATGTATTCCTGTAAATTCTCTGATTGCAGATACAGGATTATATGTAGGGAGTTACGATATAATAGTGGCTTACCTAAAGTGGCTGGGTCCGAATTTTTAAACCTAAAACCAATGTAAAATGATGTTTCTCTTCAAAAAAGTGGTAAATATATTTTTCTAGTTTACATAAATTGGCCGAGACATGCTCTGTCGTCTTTAAAATAAGATCTAATCATTAACTCATTTTCGACTCAAAACACCATCGATGTAATTTATGAATATTAAAAAGGATCAATCAAATACTTAAATTATTGAACCCTATCACACATTTTTATGTTTATGTAAGTTACTCATTTTCGTATTTTTTGAGGGTTGCATCAATTGGTCAAAATACCATCGATGTAATTTATGAATATTAAAATGAATCAATCAAATACTTAAATTAATGAATCGTATCATTCATTTTTATATGTAAGTATATTTTTTTATCTGTGGTCTTCACATATTTCCACATTTCAATTAGTTGTCATTTTCAAACTAATTCTTTAGGCGCCACGGGCTATCTATCATTTTTTTTATTATTGTATACTTGATTTTATTATATCCCATAGTCCAGCGGCTGCTGCAATAAATAGCTCATTAAAATTGATATACAACGTAATTATATTACTTATTATAATTTAATCAAATTTTTTGAGGGCTACATTAATTGGCCAAAACACCGTTGAATTATATTCCTTAAATTTAAGTGGGTCGATGACTGCTTTAGCTAGCTTTAATTAGCATATTTAATATATTTATTTTACACGGCCTCCAGTAATGATGTTATATAATCAACTCAGAAAGTTTTTGGATATATCACCGATCATTAAAATGTCTATAAGCAGTCTGATTTAAGAATAATCGTGACGTCGTCTCAATTAGGATTTAATTTGTCTAAGTATGATGATGTCACTTTCAATAATTTCAATTAGAATTGGGCAACAAAACTGGTGGGCAAGTAGAACAAATTTACCCATGTCCCTTTGCGTTTAATGAACTGTTTTTAAATTGGATGTCTTAAATTTTGCATATCAGAAAATTTATATTGCTGTTTTTTTAATCGCGTTGATAATTAAATACAAAACAACATTTACATCGTATGAAAAAAATCATATATTATTATTAGAGTAACGTCGATATTATTTGAGGAAGAATTCATAAAAAAAAATATTAAAATATGTAGGGGAATCTGGGGATCGGAATAACTTTTTTCATTAAATAATATATATTTTAAAGTTGACACCATGAATATTTCCCATGTTCTTTATAATTTTTTGACTATGTCTGCTCCCAATATAGAGCATATTGCATCCTAATGAAGGTATCTCAATAGATTTTTTTCTAAGAGAGCTGCTTGTTACTCAAAAGCTCAACCTCTCTTTTTTGAAGAGACTAGGGATAGAAGGATATGGCTAGGAAAGGACTAGTGATTAACTGATCACTTTCGCTAAGCCCCGTTTCTTAGTATCGTAAGGTTGGGAGGGAATTTTAGGCTTAGTCATGCCTACGAACAAAAATTCACAAATCAATTTATGAAACTGTCCGTATCGGGACTTGAACCCGAGACATCCGTAACCATAGCCAACGACGATAACCGCTCCGCCACGTAACCGACAATTGTTTCATTCAATAACATAAATTTCAAATTTTAAACCATTAATATTTACAATGCTTTTTATAAATTTTTATCATGTTGACTCCTAACGAAGCTCAACATTAATTTTTTACGAGAACTATTTGTTTGTGAAACGCTCATCGTCTCTCTTCGTAAAAAGGGGTTAGAAAAAAATGATGACGTTAGGAATCGAATTGTAGTTTATTATTCGATCTAAGTAAGCTCTGTCACATTCTTGGGTAATGGAGCGTGGAAACATCACGGATATCAATGCCATTGTATTAGAAACTATAAACCGATCGAAAAATGTATGATAGTTTCCATTCCGGGATTCGGGCCCGCGACCCGATAACAGACTGCACGAAAGTCTAACAAAATTGAACACTCAACTTTAACGTGAGTAAACGTTGGTTCCTTAGTTGTTTGTGGTTCATGAATGTTAAAAAATATTGGCGCGGTCTTACTACAGATATTGACGAATTCTCTTAAAAAATGTTACCAATTGTGCGCCCGTTACTTTCAACCCCATATCTCTCTACTATTTACATATTTCTGTAGATATAATACGAAGTTGGTGAATAATATCTGTCAGCCTAACAATAGTCAAAAGAAAAAAAAACTACTTAGAGGTTACTATACTATCTTATTATATAAATAATCCTTGGGATCTACATAAAAATGCTAACGAATCATTGTTTTTCATAACATAAACCTGTCTCATTTATATACAATATTATACCAGAATTGTAAAAAATATTGTTATTATGTTATGTTTTATTGTTGAAGCATGTGAAAAGTTGTAATTCTGGTGTAGAGTGTATCAAAAAATTTAAAAAAATAAAATTATTATAAACACGTCATGTGTACAGTGTTTGATAAATTTCTGAACAAATTATATAGTGAAAAATATTGATTTTAAATTAAAAATATAGGCAAATTGCTCAAACCTTTTTTGTAACCCTGTCCGCTGTCGGTGTGGATTATATGGACTCCTAATGACGCATATCTTAACTGACGTTCTCCTACGAGAATTGCTCGTTTCTCGATAGAGCATAAAGGCACTGTTACACTACGGAACAAAATGAGCGACATGCCGCGAGACTAGAAGTGGGGCATCTACGTCGATAGTTTTGTAGAATACAAAATTTATGTTGAGGTCATAAAACAACATATTCTTATGAATTTGAAACATTTTGAATTGAAACAAAATAATTAATATGAAAACGTGACATATTTGGCAAAGATTTTTACAACTATTTCTAATCTATGGAAATATTGATGTCACTTTGACAGTTTACATCACATATTCATGATAAACTCAAAAAGTGCAACTTGATTATTAACGTTCGTGATGCGAAAATACCGCTCAGTAAAGTCATATATACCTGATTTACAATTTTCAATAATAAATAATAGAAATCATACGTATACACCCGCCAACATCTGACATGTTGCATCCTGCACTCGCTTCCGAAGCGTGCGCATGTGGCATCTCTCGCGTCACGTAGAAATGTCGCACTATGTTACGTGCGACCTTGTAGGGCAGTGGGCAACGCTGCAGCGCCACGTTGATTCTATTCTACGGGTGTTGCTGGACATTTTATCCCTTAGTGAATGCGGGGCTTTAGAGCAGACGAATAGAGCTAGGACAGACAGGTCATTCGAAATATCGATATTGTCGCACACAACTTTGGTACATCGTAAACAGCGGGATAATTAAGCTGATACAATATTTTTGTAATAAAGCATATTTAAATAGAGCAAAAAATCTAAATATAACGACATTAGAGGTAATCGAAAGGTCAGAAGTACGTTTAACTATAGATATTGAAATAAAATAAAATATAATAAATTTAAAAAAATGATTGCAGACGTCAATCAAACTTGTGACTTGTATTTTATTTATTGGAATTTATTATTGTTGTTGCTTATTTTATTATTGTTAAGCTGATTTTAAAATAATTCTTATCGCCTGCAAAAAACCTTGCAGACTTATGAACTTGACACGTATAGATCAGTTTAAGATCTTGGCGTAAAATATGAGAGCAGAGTAACACTCAATAATCATATTAAGATTACCTGCAACAAAGCATTACAGATGTTAGACTTTTTTCTCCGTGCCACCAGAGTCTTTTCGGTAGTTCAATTTGTGATATTAATATTTTCTATGGATTCGGCGGTAACTTTGACTAAAGAGGCGAAACACGTCACGTTAGTGATAAACCAAATGGAACAACTAAGTTATCAACTTTTCATTTAATTTTATATTAAAAATGTGATAGTAATGTTCGATGCTTTAATTCAGAGTTCTCCAAACTTTAAAACCTACACTGACTCCTCGACTAAGTCACAAGGGCCAAGACAATAGCAAGCTCAGCATACCGCCATACTGTGGTTTTGAATTACGGTCAAATTTCGTCTTGTACTTACGGGGAAGTGTAAAGGACATTTCATTGCGGCGGAGATAGCCGATAGCTGACAAAGAGAAAACCAGCTTCAGCCTGATTAATACACTCATATTAAATCCTTTCGACAAAAAATTTGGTTGATCAGTTGCATACATTTGTTTGTGGCTATTTTCTGCTTTTGGCACTAGTTATCAGTGTGAGAAAACTACGGCGGGCCAGATTGGTGGTGCTCGCAGACTGTTGTTTGCAGACTGCCTACTTTAATTCTAAATATGCGTAAGAGTAGGTTTGTTTGGGCACCAAGAAGCTTTAAATATGCTCTTATGGTGGGTAAGGTTCAGATAAAATTTAATCTTTCTTTACATTAATATTTTCGATGGATTCGGTTGTAGCTTTTTAAAATACAAATTGTACCGAACTATAAAAGCATTTACTCTGACAAATTATGTTTTACACATAAATCGTTTATGATTCACATAACAGCAAAAGCGTTAATTTTTTTTAAAATTTTAAAATTTAAATTTCAAAAAAAAAATATCTGGCATTGCTGCTGACAGCCAATGCGTCAAATATTTTGAAAATTAGAACATCATACGAGATAAACTCGAAGTCATTCATGGCCAAAATCACAAATTTAAATTGAAAAAACATAAATATGATATTGACCTTGTTGGGAATTGAACCAGGACACACCTTATCGCTAGGGCAAATACTTACCACAAGACCACAGAGGCCGACTAATAATAATTAACTAAATAGTAAGTATATATAATAATATAAGTTGTAAGGGAGGTTTTGGCGCCTTCTTTTAAATAACACTACAGGCAGCCGCTCATTCGCCCTCTCGGCTATTACAGCATTGTACACATCGTGGATATTTTGATGTAAATATGTCAGACCTACTAATGCTGGCGTATCACGCAGTTTTTATAATTAGAAATATCAAAAAAATGTCTACCAATACTGTTTACAAAAGCAAGCTGGCGCTACTTTACTTAGAGCATACGTCCGAAAAACGTATCTCGCAAGCCCGTGGCTCTTTGGGCACGCGCGTGCGACCCTTCGTAAATATTTAATGCGAAAATAAAACTCGTATATTTTCGGTATTTTTTGATCATATTATGTACATGGTCGTTGCCATTCATGAAACGTATAAGGAGTATATTGAAAAGCCAAATAATCGATTAGTGTATAAAATTACAAAACTATCAAGAGAGAACAAGGAAATACAAGCATCCTTTACATAACCCAACCCAGGGTTGCCGACCAGTGCTCTATGCCAGGTATAAATATGAATAAATAAATTTTGTGTTGTAATTTTTGTGTTAAAATATGAACCATTCGGCATTTGACAACGACTTTAAAAATCTACGTTTTCTAAAATGTTATACTAATTTTTAAGCTTGATTCAATACAGTCAGTTCTCCAATAATTATTTTCATTTTTCATCTCGTCAGCATTTCGATAAATATATTTTGTAAATTTTTGACACGCGCTAATAAAAAGGTTGGTCAGCACTCCTCAATGCTATGATATAATATTGAATTGTACGTGTGTGACAATCAAACCTGACGATCTCCAAAAATTTATAATAATATTTTTTTAATTTCTTATGTGCACCTGAATCTCTGTGTTCCGTGCACACGATTTTTTTGTTTTGTTGACATATTGTGTATTTATTGTGAATTTAATAAGTAACGAAGATTATACACATAAATTGATTTACGCGATGATTTTCAATGAAAACTGCGTCGTGTACAACATTTGTAAATATTATATTTTAATATGGTATTTACAGACAATTAAAGGTAATGTTAATAAATGCACATTAAAAGAACTTACATAAAACAAACATATCGTAAATACACAGAAATGACCCTTTGTATATTATCTTCTGGGCTTGGCTCGGTTTCCCAAAATCAATTCGTATATTATAATTATTATCTTTAAAATTCAAATATTAAAGGATGCTTCATGGAAACGACGCGCGTCGTTAGTAACAAAATACATCGAAATGTACAAAATCTCAACGATTCAAATTTAAAATTGAAGTTTGATTTCCACTCCCAATGTGGACTAAATTAAGTTCTAATGGTGCATATCTGAACAGAATTTCTTTTATGATAATTAGTTGTTAATTAGTATTATAGAATAATGAGGTAAATACAGGAATAGTCGTTAGGTTGTCGATTTCAGTATGCCCTTCTTTTAGGATCAATGTGTGGGAGAGAATATAAACATTACATTAGAGAATTGCACGGCCGAAATTATATTTAATCCGGGGCCGGGTCTTCAACATACTGCTAACCGAACCCGACCTCAAACCCAGATTTATTTTTCTCAGCCCGAAAAAAGCCCAATTTGTTTTTCAATTTAGAATAAAGTATGATTTATGATGACGTCATACTTTTCAAACAATCGATCTTATTGATAATATATTTTAAAATTAATTATTTTAGTTATTAATTTATTTTTGTTATGAATAGTATTGCCACATGGCGGATGATCCGAGCATAGCCCAAAATATTTTTCTGAAAAATAAATTTCTTAAATAATAAATCTGTCCATATTATTGTTCGAACCGAAGACAATTGAGTTGGGCACTCGGCTACAGGCTTAGCAAATTTAACAATATCGAATAATAAATCAAATCATCTACGTCTGCATTCTTTTTATATCGTTGTTACCTTATTTTATAAGGTTTATTTTTATCGCCGAAATTTCAAAAGTGTTTCCAAGAATCAATTTACACAAAAAATCAGCGCGACTAACTTATTCACAATAAAACCATTTTTTTTTTGAAGAAGTTAGGAGATCTCAAAAATACCATGTTTCCCAATAAGGAAATAAAAGGTTATTTTAAGAATATTAATAAGTTCAAAAATACTTCTTTTATGTAATAATAATATATGGTAAAATTTGTCTGTAATGTTGTTTTCAACGGTGCTGGGATTTCGTCTCGTCGTGGGGACACTGCTTCGAATCCCGGAATGGAAAGTTTCATTCATTGATTTCTTAATCGATTTCCGAATTTCTAACCAGAGGCAAGAATATTTGTCATTTTACATCTTACCTTACGGTTGGCAAAATCAAATGTGAAAAATTGAATGCAAAAAATTGATTTTTACCATTTCTTCCATTCAAATAATGATTGCAATAAACTTTGTATCAATTAATTGAAATGACAGGCAATAATAAGCTTTGTTGGTTGCCCCACCTCCAACTGTCATGTGTATGAAGCTACTGTTTCTTGATCGCCAATAACGATCGACAAAAGAAACGAATTTACTCATCATGTTTATGGCGCGATACAAAGCTGTATGTGACCGATCTTTTAAACATACAATATTGTGCTTAAGAAAAGAAAACTACTGAAAATAAAGAAAATACGACTCACTCAGCCACTTAGTTTAAGTGATATTAAGTATCTTGTGTATCCGTATACTGAGAATTCGTCGTGGCGATAGATTTAATCTACCGTCTTCCCCATTGAATCTAAAGAGGAATTGAGAATATCTCGATCCCCATAATACGATGATCGTATGCCTGAATTTTGGCCTTGGTTGAGATCAAGTCAGCTCACTCAAAGATAGACGATATAAAGAAACGTATGCCCTCGTTGATATCAATCATCTATCCCAGGGGTCTCCAAACTACGGCCCGCAAGTATCACCAATCCGGCCCTCATAGTTTACTATGATTACATTGTAAAATTTACAATGTAAGTAAATCATACAAAATAATAATCAGATTTTTTTATGTAACGACCAATTAAGAAACACAATAACTGAAGAACATAATGAAAATAGTCATATTAACTGTAATTAATGATATGATGTTTATCCTAAAAACTTACAATAAATTTCACACATAGGTAATTCACATAATGAATATTTTAAAAAATAAAACACAATTCATTTGTACTACTTCCACATATTTATAATGATCAGGACCGGTTTCGCTCATCACGTGCATTATCAACTGATGCTAATGCTCGTGATGAGCGAAACCGGTCCTGATCAGTATAAATATGTGGAAGTAGTACAAATGAATTGTGTTTTATTTTTTAAAATATAATGTCATTCCACCAAGAATTGACAGTTAACACCTTAAAAGTGATTAAACATTATAATTATGATTAACTAAATTTATGTAGCTATAACTTTCCACTGACAGTTTTTTGCACTTGTGTGTCAGTTTACTCTTGGAAATTATCAGTAGAGACTTCAAATGCTCATCAGTTAATTTGCATCTGTAAACATTTATGTATATTTCATTTTGGAGAATGTTTTTTTACACATATAAGTAGTGCCGAAAGCGGAAAAAAAGCCGCGAGCAAATTTGTGTAACTGATCAAACTGTGTGAGTGGGAAACTCTTATAAAATTACAGCAATGGTGGCTTTAAATGTTTCTTTAAAAATAATGCTACAATGCAAACCAATCATTTTTCATTTGAAGTTCTGAGGCAAGGGGTTGTATATCGGCGTCAAGAGAAACTTCAACTCCTTTAAAATTCAATTCAAAACTACAGTATGTTGGTATGATGAGCAAGCTAGAGCTCTTGGCCCTTGGGACTTAATGGACGAATCAGTGCGGCCTTAGGCTAAAAATTATGGAGTCTTCTGATCTATACCATGTACGCGATGGAGAGATATTGGCTATTATTTCTTTTCTTATACCGTGTCTTGTCTGGACGAAGTCAGTGCGCGACTATGTCGGTGCGATTTGATTCGATCTAATGCAGAATGCACACCGTCGTGCTTACTTCGAGTGAAAATATCAAATTGACTAATCGCGTCCCAGAAGCGGCTCGCCGCATCTTTTCGTCACCTCTCACGTAGGACACTCCCATTAGCGAAGAACGATTGATATTTTTGAGCTACGCCGCTCCGCCTCACTTTCGTGAAGACTTCGTCCACCTAAGACGGCCCGTTACCGTCTATGAAGAGAGAGTTTGATCGACCGACTTACAGAAATTTCTCGTATAAACGAGTGCAATCTAGACGCTCTATTATGAGTCTATATTATTCAAATGTGGGAAGAACAAATCAATATAAAATCACGAAGCATGATACTGTAAGATATATTTTATTATACACTATTATAATGATTTATTTTTCAAATGTATAGTGTTTTATAGCACCGTACAAATAATATATTGTGGACTTAATATGAATAAAAACGAGTTTGATTAAATTATAATATGTATTATTATTACGTTGTATATCAATTTTAATGAGCTATTTATTGCAGTAGCCGCTAGACTATGGCATATAATAAAATTAAGTATATAATAATAAAAAAATGATAGCCCATGGCGCCTAAAGAATTAGTTTGAAAATGACAACTAATTGAAATGTGAAAATTTGTGAAGACATCAGGATAAAAAAAAATATACTTACATATAAAAATGAGTGATACGATTCATTAATTTAAGTATTTGATTGATTCATTTTAATATTCATAAATTACATCGATGGTATTTTGACCAATTGATGTAACCCTCAAAAAATACGAAAATGAGTTAATGATTGGATCTCATTTTGAAGACGACAGAGCAGGTCTCGGAAAAATGATGTATATTAGAAGAATAAATGTACCACTTCTTGGAAGAGAAACATCATTTTAGATTGGTTTTAGGTTAAAAATTCTGATCCCCCTCACTTGATGTAAGCCACTATTCAATCGACACTTCCTACGTATAGTCCCGTATCTGCAAACGTGAGAATTTACTGGAGTGCATTTCAAAGATTTACAATGCAACTTACTGTATAATTTGGATTATTGAGATTTTGTACACTTTCATATATTTTGTCACTAACGAC
The DNA here is from genome assembly GCA_022494535.1 of Himalopsyche phryganea. Classification (NCBI taxonomy): domain Eukaryota; kingdom Metazoa; phylum Arthropoda; class Insecta; order Trichoptera; family Rhyacophilidae; genus Himalopsyche; species Himalopsyche phryganea. Next base: position 1,939,993 of record JAGVSL010000097.1, read on the forward strand.
CCGAGTTTCGCCTTTCAGCGTCTTCAGGCGTTCGAGCGCACGAATGGACTCGAACTGACTGAAAATCTCAATAATCCAAATTTGATATTGAAATTCCATCAAGCACTCTCAGTCGATGTCTTAAATCACTGTATAATGTTTTAGATAAAAACAGTTTTACTCTCTAATTAAGAATTTCAATTTTTAGGGTTACATTAATTAGCCAAAACACCGTCGAAATTATAAATGAAATCATTAATTTACTAATTTTAATTATAAGAAGTTTTTCGAATATATTCGAATTGTTTCTGAAGTATGAAAACAATATTGAAAATTTGATTTGAATAATTAATAACATAATATTATATAAATATACTATAATAAAATTTGCAGCTCCGTCGGATTACTCGGTACAACGGTATTTTTTTCAATTACTGAAATTACGGCAAGTTTACAATTTTTTTTTAGCCCTGAGTCATTTGTCAAATTTAAGGATTATGATTTATTTGGGGTATCATTGTTCATCATTGTTCTTGAAATCTGGAGAAATTCTGATGTGATCTCTAATCAATTTTTTATAACATTTTATTAAAAAATATTACAAATGGTTCACAAATATTCGAATATCGAATAGATAAAAAGGGTGGCTTGGACGCTTGGACTATACAAAATGAACGATGCGTGCGGGAAAACGATGAATGTGAGAACAAATCTTGACGCGATCGTTAGCTTCAATTTCTTGTCCCATTACTGAATCTCTTCGGAGTGGCTATTTAGGCTACATCCCACATATTTTTGATTTACAAATCGTGAAGTAATAATTAATGAACTATCATTCAAACCGAGCGCATATTTCATTGTCTGTAAAAGATTTATCATCTACTTGCGGGCCAGTAGGAGACTATGCGAATGAGTTTGTAGGAAGAAAAAGAAATAAAAGCGAAACAGACCGACCAGCCGTCTGAATAAATTAAACTCTCCTCAAAGGCGTTATTCTAATTATAACCGCAAGCTAGGTATACATGTAAAATATATTGATTCGAGAAAGATGAGTTGAGAACAGGCTACTTTCGGAAAAATGGCATTTAATATGAAATTATTTAATTTAGTGGTTCCGTAACGTATTATGCCCATGAACCCTTTCTTAAAGCAAAAACATGACCATGAACCCCCAAGTAAAATAACTCCAATAGACAAATTATAAAACTAATTTTGATGTCTTGAATGGTAAATTGTGATGTAAAAATAAAATGTAAATAAAATATTTTGATAATTAAAATACCTATGATGGGGTTTCATAACTGTACTAAATCCACGTTCTACTAAATAGGAAGACTGTAAAGCAATCAATAGCCTCTGTACTATGACCCATAATGCAAGATATAAAATTGGTATCTTTTTTGTAACCAAAATTTGTGGTATCCTTGTTCAAACATTGGTATCCTCTCCTCATTTGAGGATAATACAATAAATTGCTCCTGTATTATTATGGATTCATGGAGTTCTCGGGTCCGCTTGCAAAAGGGTCCAACACCCAACAAATCACCACCAATTTATTTATTGCTATTCATGTCAACTTTCATAATAATGAAAATGTGTCACAAATATTTTTTTACAGTTTCATAAGCAGTTTCGTAGGCATGGATGTTTTTGATGTCTAAAATTTCTCTCCCACTCATCCGATCCTAAAATCGGGACGTAACGAGAGCGATTAGACATCCACTAGTCCTGTCCCAGCCCTATCTTTCTATACCTACTCTCTTAGAAAAAGAGAGGTTGAGCAACTGACTAACAAGCAGTTCAAGTATACAAAAGATTCTGTGGAGATACCTCCATTATAAGGCCATACGTTCCACATTGAAAGCGAACATGGTAAAAAAATCATCGTTTAATATTTTTAAGTTTAAATTTGATTCATGATGCCGTTAACGCGACAAATAATTTCTTCTTTAAACCATTTCCACTCTCAATATGAAGCATATGGACAATAAAACGATAGGGCTAGGGCAGGATTAGCGGCTAGCTAATCGCTCTAGCTAGGCCCTGTTTTTAGGATCGCATAAGTGGGAGGAAATTTTATTTTGCAAAGGGACCGTATGTACCAACCGAAATTACAAACTCGTACGTCTTTGCAATTGCAGGTGATCATAAAAACCAATTATCAATTAATTAAAAACAGGATTAGCTTATCAGTATGGTTTGATACCATATTTCAGAGAAAGTAAACACTAAGTTTTATAATCTCATGTTAAACACAACGCCCATCTCTCACCTTTCGCGAAAAAAGCTGATATTTCACATTATAGGTACAACAACTGCAAATTCAAATTCTATGTTTATCCCGACGTATAACGCAATGAGGGAACACATTTGACTGTGTAGGTCTGTCCGTTCGTAAATATTAGTATAAATATTAAAGTGGCGAGCGGGTGGTATTCCGGATTTCGAGTAATATTATCCCGGTATTAAAAAAAATCCGTTGCTTTAGCCAAACAATCAACGCGGTTGACCACGGTTAGTCACGGGCTAAATCTCAGTAATGTTTCATAAATTGATTTTTCAATCGATTTACAGATTGGTCATCAGTTGATAATGCTAGTGATGCTCGCGAAACCGGTCCTGATCATTATAAACACATTGACTGTGGAGAGGAAAAAGGATGTAACCAACACCAAAAAATATTGTAAATATCTCCCGCAAAACGTGTTATTACAGTATATTTATAAATATTTACATAATATATCGAATGTAGAAAGTCAAAAGAACGTGTCCCTCCTCTCTTTTCAAAATATATTTTTTTCGTTAATCACAATGTATACAATTTAATACCCGTGTGGGCTATACTTTGTGTGTGGGCTACGTCTTTTTGCCTTTCCATGGTCGATATAGATCTCTGATAGTCTTGAGCGATTATGGTGTTTAAATAAACAAAATAGATTAAATCAAGATATTATGCGATACCGAATAACATTTTTTGTTAAGCCATTGGGTTTTTTTTACCATGTCCGCTCCTAACATGCAGCATATGGCCTCGTAATGGAGGTATCTCAGCAGAAGTTTTCTATGAGAACTGCTTATTACTCAGTTGCTCAACCACTCTTTTTTCAAAGAGAGTAGGGATAGAAGGATAGGGCTAGGACAGGACTAGTGGTTAGCTAATCGCTATCGCTACGCCCCCTGAGGATTGGATGGATGGGCTATACGCAATATTTTTTGTGTGTGGGTTACGTCCTTTTTCCTTTCCACAGTCGATACGGAAGTAATATAAATAAATTGTTTTTTATTTTTAAAATACAATGCCTTTCCACCAACAATTGACAGCTAATACCTTAAAATTGATTACACATTTGTATTCGTAGGTCTGGGGGTCTACAATTAATTCCCATCCATCCCACCATCCTTAATCTAATCAAAAAAAGGGAATGTAAAAAATCTTCTCTTTATATGAGCTCCATTAGAAGTCCATATGCGCTACATTAGGAGACGACATGGCTAAATAAATCAAATGTCTGCAAAGAAACTATATTTTGCGAAAAATAACATTATGTATCATAAATATTCAATGAGTTTTATCTTCCTTTAAATCAGTGATCCACAACCGCGGCCTGTGGGCCGCATGCGACTAAAAAGAACAAGTATTAAGTAGTAAAATTATGTAACTATTAAATTAAAAATAATAAACTGCAAATCTCTAGTAGTATAATATATGATTATTTTCCAACACTTTTACCGTGAAAAATTAGAAAATGGATAATCTGGTTCTTCTTTCAAATAGGTTGTGCGCCACTGCTTTAAATAGAGCTCCAAAATATATTCCAAATGAACCACTTAATTATTGAAACAACCATGTTTCTAGCTTAGACCAGTGTCTGTCAAATGTTTCACTTCACGGCACACTGGGTAACACCGTGCGTCCAACGTGGAGCATATTATGGTAACCTAATGGAGGTATCTCAACAGATTTTTTCTATAAAAACTGCTTGTTACTCAGTTGCTCAGCATCTTTTTTTTTTCGAAGATAATAGCGATAGAAGGCTAGGGCTAAGACAGGACTAGTGGTTAGCTAATCGCTCTCGCTACACCCCGCGAGAATCGGATGGGTGGGACGGAGTTTTAGACATCACAAAAACTCAGGCTGAAAACAGAAATCCATAAATCGATTGAAATATCAATTTATGAAAACTGTCTGCACCGGGAATTGAACCCGAGACATCCGTAACCGTAGCTAACAGAGCTACCAACTGCGCCACGGACGCTGACAATTAGATATATGATACAATAAATAACATTGTTTTAACAACGTTATTAACAGCATTATTTTGTTTTCAAAGTTCTCTCTCTCGCGATTGAAATTGGATTGAAATTTTGGGTATAAACAATAATCTTTTTGCCATAAAAATCATAAGATTATAGTTATGTCATGATTTTTGCCAGAATAACAAAATAACAATATGAATTCTACTGTTTTATTTCAAAGCCATTATATCCTATGACTCCATGCGTACGCAGAAAACGTTAAATTGCCTACATTCTGACATTTAAAACTGAAAAAATCATCAAAAACGGACTTGGTGCGTTCCGTCAGTATACCCTCAATATAAATGCATGTTAATAATTTTGTTAATGAGGAAGATGTTATTGATTTTTAAAAATAATCGTGTCAAAACGCGACACCAAATTAAATAAACAAACCATCTGTAATCGCTCTCGTTTTTTTTTTTTTTATTTCCATTAAAATTCAAATTTAAGAGGATACAAAGACCCATACGGTAACTGAGATTTAATTGCTGTAGTGGCCAACCGAAGGTATTAACTTCAAAGCGAAATCCAAAATACTGTCGAGTTGACGATTCTAGGAAGAGCTCAGAAAATGAGACTTTGTGAAGAGGATCATTTATATAATACATTAAAATTTCCACTTTTGTCCTACACCTGCTCCCGTTTCCCTAAAAAATGATGAAATGGCGTCTCTAGTGTATACCCTTGTACTTTGTGGAAGGATTGTTGAAAGAATGGTATATTTGACAGCCAAGTGATGGAAAATATTTAGAAAATGATAGGCAAAGGTGTTCTAATATCGTTTGCACTTCTGACAGTGTTACAAATTTGTTTGAGGATGCATCTAAATACGCATGGGAAGCATTCAAGTTGTGAGTTTTCTTCTGTTTAACTCTGCTGTTCCACAGTTCTACCTTTTCGGCTAACGATTTCAATTTTCCTGTTATAAATACTATTTTTGTTCGTTTAAAAATTCTATACCAGCGTTGTTGTATCCCAGCTCAGAAATAAAGAATCATGTGATATTCACTGCCAACAATGTGTACGAACGTGGCAAAAATTAATTTGTATTCCATCAGTTTGGGTAAGTTTGCCCATCGGTGTAAGATTGGCCCACTACATTGAAAAGGGTACTGTTATAATGCCATGATAATACTAATGCCATATGAATATTTTTTAATTAAGCAATGATATTGAGTAACTCCTGCTGGTAAAAAATATGAATTAATGTTCAACATAATTTGTTTTATTGTTGAATTCGTAAGCTGTCAGCTTAGAATGATAAAAAACAATTTAAAAACTTTTCTTTAAATAGATTGGATTAGTCATATTTTCAATTAGTATTACTAATCTGTAAACTAAATGCTGTAAATTTTTTCCCATTCCAATAATGTAAAGAATATATGAAAGCATAAAGACAAGTAATTACAGTGATTATCGTGGGCCAAAGTTACCCGATTTGGATAAAAATGTTGCCCACCTTGTTTTATCTATATTTATATAACAATAAATCTGTTTATGCTGATTAAATTTCATCTTAAGACATTAGTTCATTTCGAAGTTACCCAGATTGACCCTAATGAATTTATTTACAATTCAAGACATTTCATTATTTATTTTTTTAGAATAAACAGTTTTGAGACTTCATTTTTGGTGACACATTTGAGAATTTTTGCGGCACACAGTTTGCGCGACACTGCTCTAGACGAATTAAGATACCAGCACAATTATTAAATCAAAAATAATAGCAGATGTAACTTTGCATATCGAGAATGAAATCAACTTTATTTGTTGAGATAAACCAATTAAATGAATTAAGCATGTCATTTTATTCAATTAACTTTGTTTCTTCATGAAATTGCATTTTTTTAAAACTAGTTTTGTGCTTCGTAATTATCCAGCTATGAACAAGTGGTCGATAGACGAGGTTTGATATGTCGTTATACAATGTGCTATGTATTTATGCTATTGATATTTTTCTTGATTTTATTGCATACTATGTAAAACTTTGAATATTTGTAGTCATGTGTCAATCACATAGATACGATAAAACGGTATATTTATTGTTTATATAACATATTAGCTGTAAATAAATGTTGAGCAGAGAATTTAGTTAACATAAATTTATTCGATTTAAAATGTTTTTATTTCGTATAATTTATTTGACATGTGTTTTATCAAAGATAAATGATTTTATGTGTTTCGATATGCGATGAATAGGGATTCCAACTATTCGTCATTTTCAACTATTCGAATATCGAATAGTTTCCGAAGTATGAAAATAATGTGAAAAATTCGATTTGAATAATCAATTACAATATTAGATTATAAAGCACTAAAATAATAATTTAAGGCTTACAATTAAATGCACTTTTGTTTAGATCATATTCACTTTCATAAAAATAGTTTTCACTTATAACAAATACATTCCACATAATAAAATATATTTTAACATTGAAGAAATGTATTACACTCACGAAAAATATTTTCAAATAGGTAAACTAGTTTTCATTCAATATTCAAATTAATACTCACACTTTGTAATCGATAGTTGCAGGAAGCTGTAATGAAATGAAAATACTTGTCGCAACTCTACCCTATATTAGGCCACCTATATTGTCTTTGCTCCACGCATTAGAATACATTACATAAACAAAACCAGACCAAACCTGATGTTGCCAACTACAAATAAATTCACTTTGTTAAAAGAATCCGTGACTAAGTGGAATCTGTTAAAATCAAAGTTTAAGTGTACTAAGTCAATACTATCTAATCCAAAGTGCAAACTATCGAAATAATATACCATCTAACACAAAGTGCAATTATTTATAACCATAATTTATCAGTAAATTAAAATTTGTAATAGAACTAGCTCATTCTTAATAAAAATCACATTTATGGAAATATTAAACCACTGATATTCGCTAGTATTAGATAACTACATCTTATAACAATTTACGACTAATTTGGATTATTGAGATTTTGTACACTTCCATGTATTTTGTCACTAACGACCCGGGTTTCGCCTTTCGGTATCTTCAGGCATTCGAGCTCACGAATGGACTCGAACTGACAGACAGTTCGAGTACATTCGTGAGCTCGAATGCCTGAAGATGCCGAAAGGCGAAACCCGGGTCGTTAGTGACAAAATACATGGAAGTGTACAAAATTCCACCAAGCACCCTCAGTCGATGTCTTAAATTTACGACTAAATCTTTTCCCACTTCTGTCAAATCTCAGATAGAGAGAATATAAATACACATTCCATTACCGCTCCATTGTATTACAATATTTAAAATTTGCAGATGCGTTGGATTACTCCAACGGATTTCAATTACTAAAATTACGGCATGATTAAAGTTTTCTTTTTAGCAACGAGTCGTTCGTCAAACTCAAGTATTTTGATTTGTGATAAGATCGCCCGAGTTGGGTGCAGACAAAAAAACCACTACCTGAGGTACTCAATATTCTTGATATTTGGAAAATCGTGATGTGATATTTTGTTGATTTTGTAAAATATTTCATTAAAAATTATTACGAATAACTGCCCAAATATTCGAATATCGAATAGTTAAAAAAGAATCTAATATATTCGGATATCGAGTTTTCGAATATTCGAGCTGGAATCCATGGCGACTAAGCTATCTCGCCACCGTTAAAAATATCACATAGTTCTTGATGAAGTTTATTAAATGCTTTTTTATTATTATTTTTTAAACCATATCCACTCCCTAATCGGACCATATGGACATCACGCGGTTCCTCCAAGCTTCTCTGTCCCCCGCCAGTCTCCTTGTTTTTTCCCAGGTCATCCCAGCATCCGTTGCTCCGCCGAATACATCTTATGGATGGTCATAAGTGGTCTTCCAGGGTGACGGAATCCATCTGGATCAATATGTATTTAGTTCCTCAAGAGTTGTTAACTATTGTTGATAGTTATCGTATTTCGGCATCACGCCACCGCCAGAAATAGTTTCGCAAAGATATTTGACTATGTTATATGCCCATAAGAAAGGCACTAACTTGTGTCTAAACTTCACGTTGTTAAAGATTGCTTTATAGCCTTTATAATGATACTAAGCATCCAGTGGGTGGATTAATTCATTTCCTAAAACTACACCAACGCGTTACTTTCCACTGCGGCTTATTTCAAAACGTAAGTGTCTTATTAGCCTCCATCTGAATTTAATATATTAAGCGGTAAAAACTTATTTTTTGTGTTGACTTATGTGTCTTCATTACGACAAGTGTACAAATAAGAACATTCAACACAACTTAACAGAATTAATTTGATTGCGGTTCAAGGACCCGATCGAATAAAGTATTAATTAGCACCTGTTTGATTTATACCCGTTTACATTTGAAATGACGTTGGGCACGAGACTTTATGATTCATTTAAATATAAACAAAGTTCATTATCAACTGTCATCGGCTGACTGCTAGACGGATACCACCTAAGACGAGGGAAAATGCGATCAAGAAATGAAACAACAAAACCCAGAGATAAAAAAAGGATTATTATTATTTCTCCTAGGTATACATTCAAAATTAAACGATCGTATCTTCCGAACTGTAATTCTATCGCGATTATTCTTATGAGAAATTTTACTTTTGGTTCTTCTTGTCTCCAAGTTACGTCGAACACCGGCCCGTGGTATCTGACCGGAGATATCCGGCCTGCCATAGTTTTTTCACACAGATAAGTAGTGCAGAAAATGGAAAAAAGCTATGAGCAAATTTATGAAACTGATCAACCAAATTTTCTGTCGAAAAGACTTTAAATGAGTGTATAAGTCAGGCAGAAATTTTAAATTTTAACCTAACCTAACCTAACCTAACCTAACCTCCTTAATAGTATGTTGCTGGTATGGGTTCTTCTTGATCATTGGATTGAGTCTCTCGAGCCGTTTTTTTATTGCAAGGTTCAGTTTGGTAGGTACACGGGGATGCCCCGAAAGCAGTCGACTTGCTTCGTCTAATCTTTGTGACGATTGCCTGTTGCGGTTTTTCGGTTGATATTTGTTCCTGAAACGCTGTAATTGACTTATATAAGTATATTTTTCACTTATCACCTCGGGGCCGTGTCACACACGTATCGGTTCATCCATTTTTGCCTATCGGGTACCATTAGATTACTGATTTATTACTGCGATTGTCTGTGTGTTTGAAAATTTTACTAACTGATGTCTAACGTTCTTTTCGTACTGTATAACTTCACGCAATCCTGTATGTTTCTAATACATTGTTTTTTTACGGCACTTAAATTTATTGAATACCTTAACATCAGCCCACATGTTTCATGAACATGTGACTTTCGAAACGAATCCTCAATTAATATAAAACATCACAAAACCTGAATAATGACTTTTGACTTTGAAACGATTTCTTACCCTTACCTAGGGTCTTAGAATTGATTCGATTTGTTAGAGTTCAATGGAATACAATGTCACATTCAGAAAGTGTAAACATTTTTACTGTTTTCCTTGAAAGATAGGCATTATAAGACTCCTAAATATTCACGTGGCAATAAATCGACGCTCCTATCGACCTACGTATTATCACCTAATGTAGTCCCACATACGTGATTATACGTTTATTTGCATTTTCGTTGTCTACTCACTCAGTTCTATAGGTAGGCATCAAACAACATTGGGAAAAGTACCTACTTCACCGTTTTTTCGTAAAGTATATACACGTAACTAGCCACTTATACGAAAGTCTTTACCTAAAATCCGAAGTCTAATGTCGTATCTGTAATATTTCAAAAACTATACATTTTTCAGTAAAAAACTATATAAAACAAGAATCTCGATTTAAAATAATAGCACTGTCCCAATTTGAAGAAGATAGATGCAGCCGTTACTTTGCAACTGCGTTTTGAATCTGTCGAGACGTTCTCCTGTAAAATGCCATGTTTGCAGATACGGGATTATACGTATTGAGTGTCGAAATTCCATCCCAAAATATCAGCAATTGATTTTTGTAGGTTTGTCGGCGTCCGTGGTGAAGTTGGTAGCGTCGCTGGGTACGGTTACGGATGTCTCAGGTTCAATTCCCGGTGAGGACGGTTTTCATCGATTGATCTTTCAATCGATTTATGAATTTCTGTTCGTAGTCTGAGTCCTCCCTCCCACCCATTCCATCCTCACGGGGCGTAGCGAGAGCGATTAGCTAACCATTAGTCCTGTCCTAGTCCTGTCCTTCTATATCTACTCTCTTCGAAAAAAAAGAGAGGTTGAGCAACTGAGTAACAAGCAGTTTTCGTAGAATAATTCTGTTAAGACACCTCCATCAGGAGACCATATTCTCCATATTGGCAGCGGACATGGGATTAAAAAAAGGTCAATACTAACGACTTCTTAAAAGTCACACACCGTGTAATAAAATTAGTAAATGCATTAATTATTAAAGATTTAATAAATATTTGGCATTATTTCAATATAATCACAAACTTTTACTGAAAAAAATGCCTGCCGTATTGATATAAAAACATTCAGCCGTTTTTGAGAATACTTCAAATTTTATATTAAAAAAATGAATGACAGATTTCCGATAAAGAAAAAATTTATCGGTTCAATTATGTCATTTGTTAAATTAGTAAAAAAATTATTATTATATAAAAACGGATTATGAATATTGAATGACAATGGCTCTGCTGTAAGAATAAATGTGACAAATCAGGTTTCATTATCACATATTGTAAAAACGCTTTAAATAAAATATATAAATCATTTTTGGCATGTCATAAAATTGATGTCATTTTAGACGGTGCTTCCCAAACTAGGGGCCATGGGGATTCTGCGCGGGGGGGGGGAATGTTTAGGTAAAGCTTCAAGTGTTTAAATATGAATTTTTTGCCTTCTATGAATATCTTCGCTGTTCTGGAAGAAAACACTGAAATAACATATTGAGTTAGTTATATCGTAATATTCCTTATTGCCAACTCTACCGTATGAAAGACACTTTTCTACAAACAAACTCAATGGCAAGGGTATAGCATTTTAATCATTCCATTTAAAAAGTCCAACTACTCAAAACAAAAATTTTTCAGAACACATCATTCGTGATTTTTACAAAAAATTGTATTTGACGCTTTTGTTGAATGCAGGTGTATGTATAAGTATATTATATATTATGTCAAATAAAGCTTTTAATAGCTATACTAATTTAATTTTCGGGGCAGGGGGCCGCGACTTATTTTTTGCAAATTTTGTGGGAAGTGAAATGAAAATGTTTGGGAAGCACTGTTGTAAAAGGCTGGCAAACGACAGAGATTCTTGGAGACGCCGAATGGTGGTCTTATTATGCTCCATTATGCGGACAAAATGGAACTTATGGTCGTTTTATAATAATATAATATATAACTTCTATACCCGCATAAAAGTTATAGCGTTTACTCATATATCGACACTCACTACGTAAAATCCCGAGTGTCTCAAAGATTCAAAACGCAGTGGCAAAGTAACGGCTTTCAAAATTGGGACAATGCTATTATTTTTAATCTAGTTTCTTGTTTTGTATAAAGTTTTGCTGAAAAGTTTATAGTTTTTTAAATATTACAAATACGATATTAGGTAAAGACTGTGGCTAGTTATATGTTTATACTAAAAACGGTGAAATGGGTACTTTTCCCAATGTTGTATATTTTCCCCATTTCTATTATGTACACATCATATGAAAGCATAAAGAAAAGTGGCCAAGACTTTAAAATCACTGGATTTATAGTAATTACAGTGATTATTTGTATCGTGGGCCAAAGTTACCCGATTTGGATGCAAACTTGGCCCACAATGTTTTATCTAAATTTATACTATATATCAAATATAATAATAAATCTATTTATGTTAATTAAATTTCATCTTAAGACATTAGTACAATTTTGACGTAGAACAATAATACCACACATAAATGCAATGGCGAACCATAATAATACAAAAAAACCCTCAGAACTGGGCCAAAGTTACCCAGATTGACCGTACCTGTTTACTTTATTTTATCCTTGCAATTATAGTACGAAAATGATGATATTTATTAAATAAATTTCATTATAATGTAATCACGGTTTTACACTTTTCTTTAAATTTGTTTAAGGAAAATCGAGTTCTACTAAACTGACGATTTTTAGTACCTAGCTAAGTTGATGCAAGAAGTTCTGCAGTAACTTTCATAGATCGTTTAATCCAGTGGTGGTAAAACTTTAGTACACAATGCGCTAATTTTTTTCAAAGATGAGTTCAGATGCGCCATACAACTCAAGCACTTTCTCTGCCTTTTTATGTTCACGGTTAGGGTTGAAAAATAGGGATAGGGGTAGGATATGCTTCGCTTAGGGGATGAAAAAAATAACTCAATCCGCAGTTATATTAATCAATTTAAACCAGTTCAAAAGACACAGTTTATTGGAGCACTAATCTACAATAGTCAGAAATGATCTCTTGAACGAGAGGGTAATCGCTGCGTGTACCCCGCTGATGTTGCTACAGCTGCCGGAGAGTCTCGTTTGGTGAAGATAACTCTGGACCATAGTTGTTGGATGTGATGAAAAAGAGAGAGGGAGCTCTGAGTTAGATGAAGCACTGAGAACGAGATCAGCTTAGAACTTAGAGTTGTCTGTTCTCTCTACCCGCTGGAAGGAGTCCTGGCATATGCTTAATAACCTTTTTAGTAAAAGTATGTTTATAGACTCTCCGCTCGGTGGCAGCCGTTCATGAGCACGTGGTTTCAAACACACCGAACCGCAATTACACCGCATCTCAATCGCACCACGTCTCAATTATACCGCGTCACTCTCTCACACACAATGTTCACATCCTACAATTGTAAACTGTCAATAAAATGGGACGAACTGATGATTAAGAAGACCGTATGAATTGAACTGAGGGCACTCAGGTTTTGAAAAAATGAAGATGGATTTATTTATGGCGCCTAGTTTTAAATTATAAGTAGGCGCAATGCTGCAATGTTGTTCACCGAATGCGCCATGGCTTGGCCACCACTGTCTTAATCGATTTCGTCTTGTGCCAATAAATTGAAATATTACCTAATATGCAACATAAATATTTATGTACATAATTCGGGTGTGTGTTCTTTGTAGCGCCGGTTATTTAAACAGATTTCGCTGGGCAACCATGTCTGACTATTAAAAAACGAACTTCTGTTTTTGAAGCGAATTTAAAACGTTAAATAAGATATTTTGGAATTGTTCCAACACCGATGTTATAAGTTCAAAGACGATCTCTAACCGAACCAATTTTCCGTTCGCTTAGAAAAGCAAATTATAATCCAGCATTTAATTTGTTTTTTTCATCTCATTTATCTTACAAAATTATTGTCATAACTTCTAATTTATCATGACAACATCTAAGAAAAGACACTCAATTAGCTTCTTGAACAATTCAAGGCTAAAACGTTGCAAATTTTATAAGTAAAGTTTGCACAGTTAGACGTGTGGTAAAAGCAGACAATAATATGTTGGTTTTTAAATATTTGATTGTTTAATAATTTAATAGAGATAGTTAAACATTGTAATTACGTATGTCTGATACACAGACGAAATGCAAACAAAAAATTAATTTTTTGATAATAACCTAAATTAAATACATACAGTGGCGGACTGGCTCTAAATGATTGGCAGGAGTCAATGAGGGCCCATTTAAAAATTGTAGGGGGCACTACCCTATATACTAATTATAAAATACTAAAGGGGGCCCATATAAAATTTTGGGGAGAGGATCATACCGTATATACTAATTCCTATGTTTTGTTTTTACCATGTCCACTCCCAACGTGGATCATATGGCCTCGTAATGGATGTATCTCAACAGAAGTTTTCTATGATAACTGTTTGTTTCTCAGTTGCTCAACCTCTTTTTTCGAAGAGAGTAGGGATAGATGGATAGGGCTAGGGCTAGGGTAGGACTAGTGGTTAGCTAACCGCTCTCGCTACGGCCCGTTTTTAATGATCGGATGGGTGGGAGGTAGTTTTTTAGACATCATAAACATGCATGACTACAAACAAAAATCGTTAAATCGATTGAAAGATCAATTTATGAAATTGTCCGCTCCGGGAATTAAGCCCGAGACATCCGTAACCGTAGCCAACCCCGCTACCAACTGCGCTATGGACACCGACAATTCCTATGTACTGTGCATACAAATAATTAATTGATAATTACAAAAAGTTGCATGTTGCATACAGCTAAAACAGACATAGAGAATAAGTATGTAATCGTGATAAAGTATTAGCTCATTGTGTATATCGTAAGAAAACATATTTATTTGTATCGATGAAATACCTTTATTGCGTATATTTTTAAACACGTAAAATGAAATGGTTCAAAAATTATTTGATTTTACTGAGGGCCCCTAACATAGAGCAGGGGCCACTTGACATCGGGCAAACTGGCTTGTATGGCCAGTCCACCACTGAATACATATATGTATTTGTACAGTTTATTGATTCTATCAAAAAATATTATGTCTGGTACACATCATCTGTACAAGAATTGCAAACAATAAAAAAGGCTACTTTAAATTGTATGTTTAACACGATGAAACAGCTGAAGAATACAAGGTGGCGTGATGTATAAAAATGGCGCAGGTGGGTGTGAACAATATACGGTGATATCAAAAAATTGTATAAGACTTTCTTATATCTTTATTATAAATTTAAACTAAGTTCTATGACACTCTTTTCCATATGTTATCAATGAAAATAAAGAAACGGTCAGCTTAGCCAAAAACAGTAATGTCAGTGACAGTGCTATTTAATATTTTGTCAGGATGAAAATACACAGAAACATAATACTATAGTTGATAAAATTACGCAATGAGGAAATCCAAATGTAAAGAACTATATATCACAAATGTATTTTCTTCAATTTCGGCGTTACAAAAGTAACAATTTTTATGAATATTTCTTCTTAACACTTGTTAAGAATGCATTTTACTTCATAACACCGATGTTTTTTTCTTTTTATTACAGTAATACGAAAGCCTACTTACCATTCCAATGTAAATTATTAATTTCGATGCAAAATTATTTCTATTTAAGATCAATTAAAAACACCAATAAATTATACTTATGAAAAATATGCATATTTTGGATTCTGCTTTTGGTATTTTATATGCAAACCGAAATATTGAAGGTATTTTTTTACTGTTATAACGTACTGGCGAGTACCCGGCGTGCGTTACAACTTACAACGCCACTCAAAGAAAGAAAGTGTTTGAATTCGACTGGCATATTTGTCGGAATCATTGGGGTGCGTGGAAACAGTATATATTCTTTTAAAATTTTCCATTTAAGACCGGCAATTGGAATTTAACAGTTATCACTACTTGTTATGTCATACACGAACTGAAATGTCGCTATTTGGACTTATTTGATTCTTTTTAGACTTTTTTTAGATTTTAGATTTTATTTTCTGAAACCGTTCGTTGTTAATTCGTTGAATGGTATAGGAACGCATAAAATTCATTTTTATGTATATAGATAGATGAAAAGAATTCCGTGCGTAATTTTTTTTTGATATCATGTATCCGATATTTATGCAGTTAATTGTGTTGAAAAAATCTTAATGATAATTTTATCTGAATGCTTCCTTCTCAAGCTATGAGTGAAGTGAGTCAAGTGTCTTAAAATATGAATCTAAATTCCGGTTCGAGCCAGCTAGTAGCTTATAATTCTGGAATCAAAAAAACAGATCCGCTTCTTCTATACCTAATTATAGTTAAAAAACTAATGATTGCCACAAAAGCTTTCAGCATGCGCCCACATGCCCTTGTATTCATCTCTCTCGCACCCTTCACTTTACATGTTATTGAGCGAGCAAGATATAAAACCACGGCACGCGCCTGCAAACAACTTATATGTACCTTCACTTGTACATTTTTAGTCAATAACGAAATTAAATAAATATAACGTTTCCACGAATTTTTAAATATAGTTTGGCGCGACACTCTTTCAATATTAAGTATATGCACACACAAGATGTTTGATGACCATTTTAAATAGTTATGCACCGTTTATGCAGTGTTTACATTATTTGACGTGAAATCGTTTTTGCCAGCCTTTTATATGTTTGGCAATAAATGAGCAAGCGTGACTGATACCAGATCTAATTTCATCAACCAGGTGTCTCTAGCTAATTTAACATACATGGACCGAAACTTGTCATTGTTGATAGAATAATAATTCAAAAAAATTTTTGTATGTTATATAAATACATCCGATTCTATTTTTACACGGTCTAAAAAAACAGACCAAATATTCTTTACACAGTTTTTTGCTATTACATGGTTGTAAAAAAACTAAAAATATTATTAAACACAGTATATCGACGGTGTTTTGTCCAATTTAAATTGAAGTTGTTCAGGAGAGAGTAAAAACTGTTTTTATCGGAAACATAATTTTTATGCTTAGTTGCGTTATGAATCTTTGAAATGAACTCTTGTAAATTCTCATATTTGCAGATATGGGGCTATACATAGGGAGTGTCGATAATAGTGGCTTGCATCAAGTGGGTGGGTCAGAATTTTTAAACCTAAAACCAATGAAAATGATGTTTCCCTTCCCAAGAGTGGTCTCTTTATTTTTCTAATTTACTGCATTTAGCCGAGACCTGCTCTGTCGTCTTTAAAATGAGATTCAATCATTTTCGTATTTTTTGAGGGTTACATCAATTGGCCAAAGCATCCTCGATTGTGTACTCGTCAGCCCTTTTGTGAATATTGGAATAGTCTTTTTTCCCATTAGACGAATCATAAGTTGCAGATGTTCATGTCTCATTCATGACTTGTTATTGCTTTGACACATTTGTGTTTCGATTGTATTCTCTCTGGTGTTCATTTTTTAATGTCAATTTACCGAATTGAATTTCTCTCCAAAATTGTTTTTCTTGACATGTTTCGTATTGTTTCCAACTTAGTGCATTCGTATCTTATGAAACATTTTTTATATATATAAATAAAAGATAAACTCAAGTTATTTTTGAGTTCGAGAATTTTATATTTGGAGGTGTATTAAGTAATGGAACCTATGTCCCATTTTTATATGGGCACCTTATTGTTTTACACGGTAGTCTCTGGAACGTATCCCGCGTGCAAAAATGGAATAGGGTGTATACATATTTATATATAAACCATAAAAAATAAAATGAAACCCCAATCTATCGATATCACATTTATCGTTACTATGTATGCATAGTCCCGGAATGCGTCGCGACGGCTCCTGTAGGTGCAAAAAATATAGTAACCTTACTGTTAAGGTAGCGAAAATACGCTGCAAAACGTAATACACTTAGACCTCGTATAACACGGTTGTTGAATGTGTTTTTTCTACAACACGCTTTATATAACACGATTTCAGCATTTTTTTTTATAAAAAATGATCATATATTGCAAACAAGTTTGACGTTCAAGAGGGAATTACAACAGATCTTGGCCCCTTATCGCGAAATATGTAAATAATTATCCGCTAAAAGCAAACAATCGCTTATTACAGAATTTCAAAAGTCTAAATTCAAAAATACTCCGATAATGAAAACTCACAACCGTTCTCGAACCGAACCGAAAAAGAGTCGAACATATAGAATTGTAAGTGATAGTGATAATGAATGAATGATTTATTAGGTATACGTTATTAAAAAAAAATTTAATACATACGTAAATGTATATTTTTACGATTGTTTATTAAAAAAAATAAAGAAATCAACAAACTTCGATATTTTTGGAACGCATAAATTAATTTTGTATGAACTTCAAACCTCGTATAGCACGACGTTTTTGTGGAACCACATGACCGTGCTATACTACACCCAAGTGTTTAAGTAAAAAATAAAGAATATTAACAAACTTCGATATTTTTTTAGAACGCATAACCAAATTTTGTATGAACTTCAAACCTCGTATAACACGATTTTTTTGTGGAACCATATGGCCGTGTTATACGAGGCCCAAGTGTATAAGTGGTATGAATTAATATCGTTCATTTAATTAATTTCAAAGCTTAAGTCGTATGGATGGCCGCATGCCTACTTTGTAATCTTTGTCTGTTCGATGAACTGTTGTTAAAAACAGATTAATGTCTACTGATATTCGGATAAATTATAAATTATTGTTTCGAAGAAAAAAAATGTAACGCTCAGATCAACAGATTTATAATAATTGATATGCTAGCTCATAAAACACAACAATTATGCCAAGAAGTAATAAATATTTGTAGACTCAATTATTCAAATAATTAATTTTTGTTTATCGTTTTGATTCATGCAAAAAAGTGCCGCCTAGTTAATTTGGAGAGTTGTTTTATTTAAATCAAGTTGAGATAAAATTTTGGATTCTAAAAAACACACCAATAAAGTAGATGTGTGTATTTTGACTCAAATTAGTTAATTTTTGCGTTTGTAAATAATTTTTATTTTTAAATTTTTACACGACGCTCATGTTTCAGTACAAAAGTACACGAGTTTAAAATTACATTGAAGCAATTATAATTTGAAATGTAAAACACTGTGATAGTAAATATAGGCTAAAAATTAAATGCGCTCTTGTTTAGATCATGTTCACTTTCATAAAAATAGTTTTCATTCATAACAAATACATTCCACAAAAAAACCAATTCTTTCACTAACAATAAAATCATCCCACATAATAAAATATATTTTAAGATTGAAGAAATATATTACACTTACGAAAAAATATTTTCGCATAGATAAAAAAGTTTTCACTCAATATAAAAACTCACACTTTGAAATCGATAGTTCCACGAAGCTGTAATGAAATGTCAATTATTCTTCTACCCTATATTATTAAGCCGCCTATATTGTATTGGCTCCACGCATTAGAATACATTACACAAACCGAACCAGACCAACCCTAACATAACCTACTACAACTTAACTTACTTTGTTAAAATAATCGGTGACTAAGTGGAAACTATTAAAATCAAAGTTTGAGTGTACTAAGTCAATACTATCTAAGCCAAAGTGCAAACTATCTAAATAAAAGTTCAAGTGTACCAAGTGAATACTATCTAAAACAAAGTGCAATTATTTATAACCCGTAAATATTATATATGGTGAGTTGCGTTATGAATCTTTGAAATGTACTCCTGTAAATTGTCATATTTGCAGATATGGGAGTATGCGTAGGGAGTATTGATATAGCAGTGGCTTAAATCAAGTGACCGGGTTCGAATTTTTAAGCTCAAAACCATTGTGAAATGATGTTTCTCTTCCAAAAAGTGGTCAATTTATTTTTATAATTTACAACATTTGGCTGAGACTTGCTCTGTCGTATTTAAAATGAGATCCAATCATTAACTCATTTTCTTATTTTTTGATGGTTACATAAATTGGGCAAAACACAGTCGATATTATCTATTCGAATGTAGCATTGCATACTTACGTTAATGAAGAAATGCGTCAGCAGACATATCCATTTGTCTTCTGTCAATATGTATTGAAATAAAGACGACATAGGCAGGCGTGTTGCTCAGATAAAAACTCGCGAATCATTTGATCGACATATTTGATGAATGGCAAATAATATTTATCGTTATGAGAGACCTCTGGCATATCCGAGAGGTCCATTACGATGTCAAGCATAACTGATACTACCCGATTCATGTCCTGGCTATTGCTTGGGGTCAGATATGAACGGTCCGTGTCAAGCGGAAAGCAGATTCATTCATTTTTAGATACATAAACATATCAATCGATTGTATTACAAATAAGTATTCACTAGTTTTAAACTATATCGTCGGTTCCACGGCAAAACCACTTTATCAATTAAAAATGTGAGATTTAGTGTTGATTGCCATTGTGTGAAAAACCATATTCTAATATTTTCTATGGATTCGACAGTAACTTTGTGAATATTCATTTTTAATATAAAATCAAAATTGAAAACTGTAATGTAGAAAAAAGGTATTACAATGAATAGCTTAGAGTTTTTAGAAATTAATAAAACTATTAACAGTAATGGAGTATTAGTTAATAACATTTTAAATAGAACAAACACTAGTAATTGATTTGTAATTAGTGGTGTTATGGTAATTAGTCTATCAGTGTTTATGTCTTTTGCCCTTCCCCACGTCCAGTAGAATGGAATTTAACCCACACTACTCTTTATTTTTAATGTAAGAATTAGAATCATTGTTTGCCTTTGAAATAAATAGCCTTGCGATATGATTTGTCTAAAGATGCTTCTTAAAGAGTCGAAACGCGTCACTTTAGTGATAAAACAAGTAGAAAAACAATTTTATCAATTTTTATTTTATATTTACAATATTCTACATCACCTGGCAAAGAGATGTATATTTAGTACCAATAGGAAGGCTCTAATTTAAATATTTCGAAACACTTATTAGTTTTTTTCTTTCCATTATGTTCTATTCCAGGAATTAGTAGAATTTTTAAAGTTATGGTAATATAAATAATGACTTCTCGCTCTTGTTTCATGGAAACTAGCAATAAAAATATTTATTATTAACAAAAATACGATATCTTGGTTTATTAAGGCTATATGATGCTTTTTGCTTCTCCTGAACAATGGCAATTATTCTGATAAGTGGTTTTGCCGTGGAATCGACAATATATAGTCGTATACACCTGTCCTTCAAAAGAAAATTGCAGATATATGTATAATTTTACGTTATATCTAATTCAGTATTCAGATAACACAAAATGCCACCAAAAATGGTAAAGCAGATAGCCTTCGAAAGAATTTTAATTGTTGATATTTCTGGGTCAGTAAAAGAATATTTCTAAATATCCTTCTACTGACTATGCTTTTGAAGTAACCAGTTGTTTATTAAATGTATACAACTCGAGTACAAATCAATAATATTTGATTTATGGTGACCATTTGAATATTGCTTTTTAAAATTATTTAAATATTTGGGTTATTTGAAGATGTCAGAGTAAAGAACTTTACGATCGATTTACAAAATTATATAACCATCGTATTATTAATATCAAATTATTTTTGGGAATTCGTGTGATAAAAAGAAAAGTAAGCATTATAAAATAATGGTTGTTCATGACTTATGATATTTCAACGGCCAAGGTATCTAACAATTCAGAGTTCTATAAAATTATATATAGGAATATTAACAAGCTAAATATATTTGTTATATATTGAATAATATTTAATTTAAATGAATAAATATTTACAATATTTAAAACAACATAATAAAAATTAATTGCATACATTTTTACTACTTAGATAAAAAGTTTATTAGTAAGTAGGTGCAGATGATAGTGCGTTTATTTATAATATAGTTATATAATTTAAAAAAAAATGAATGTTTTCATGTTTAAAAATTAACTAAAAACTCGTGCGATAAAACATGACATAAAATAATATAATTTAGTAAATTAAAATAAACGCAGGCTATCTGTATATTTCAGTTGAATTATCATGATTTCATTCGTAGATTATTAATTAGCTTAAAAAAATAGTATATCTATCACTCATAGATTGAAGGGACCTAACCGGTATTATAATATAAGCACTAATAAATATAATTATACCGGGATCATTACGTTTTTTGAAAACGTATTGTTTTCCGACTACTCAGTAACTCAAGGGAGAACTAAAATAATTCATAATTTAAGACATTGACTGAAGGTGCTTGATGGAATTTCAATATGAAATTTGAATTGTTGAGTTTTTGTACATTTCCATGTATTTTGTCACTATCGACCCGGGTTTTGCATTTCGGCATCTTCAGGCATTCTAACGCACGAATGGACTCATTGACAGACGGTGAGCAGTGTCTAACGTTTATATACAAGATACAAATACGACAAAATATTATAAGTCTAGGACCCACACTGATACCTGATCTTTATTAATTACTTTTAAGGTGTTAACTGTCGATTCTTGGTGGAAAGACATTATATTTTAAAAAATAAAACACAATTCATTTGTACTACTTCCACATATTTATAATGATCAGGACCGGTTTCGCTCATCACGAGCATTATCAACTGGTAAAAAAAAATTAATCTTTATTGGTAAAACAAACGCATTAACAAAATTTAACTGGGCTTCTAAAGCCCAGTTAAATTTCTTACCAATTCTGAACGAACAGCTGGATCTTCCAAACTCCCCGTGGATCCTCTACGTGGATGATTTCGTAAAAAACATAAATTTACAATCGTAAAATTTTGATATTCACATATTAATAATTTCATCTCATAGTCACCCAACAGAACTCACTAAATTTGAAATGATTGCATATATTTATTCTTTCTTCGAATTGCATTTTAAAACCCACAATGCTATTATAAGTTTGAAATCACTGGTAATTCTGATATTGATTAGCCGCCGGCAATTCGCTACTTTGTTAATGCGTTTGTTTTCCCTACAAAGATTAAGGCTATTCTCGGAATTTTTAACTCAGGGATCAGTGTGGGTCCTAGACTTATAATTATTTTATCTTATAAATAATATTTTGACGTATTTGTGTCTTGTATGTAAACGTTGGACACTGTTTACTGTCTGTCAATCCGAGTCCATTCGTGCGCTCGAATGCTTGAAGATGCCGAAAGGCGAAAACCAGGTCGTTTGTGACAAAAAACATGGAAATGTACAAAATCTCAACAATTAAAATTTATTTAAAAAAATAAAACACAATTCATTTGTACTACTTTCACATCTTTATAATGATCAGGACCGGTTTCGCTCATCACGAGCATTATCAACTGATCAGTTGAATCATGTGGAAGTAGTAAAAATGAATTGTGTTTTATTTTTTAAAATATAATGTCTTTCCACCAAGAATTGGCAGCTAACATCTTAGAAGTAATTCAAATTAAAAATAATTCAGTTTTTGGGCGGCCGAGGACTATTTTTTCAGAATTAGGAAGCCGTAGCATGAACAAGTTTGGCAAGCACTATTGTAAACTATGGAGTAACGAGGTTTACAGGCTTCATAATATTTATTTTTACTTTAGTTTATATGTTTACGTATTTGACCTTGATCGGTGAAATAATATTGTTCCCACACGTGCCTACAAAGCAAAATCTCAATCTAGAATTAGTTTTGTTACATAAAATACAAACAAATTTTAATCCTATAGTATAGCGCATCTGTTGTGGTTATTTAAGCGCGTTTAGAATAAATCAAATGATCGTTTCACTTAATGCTTTTTCCGCGTTAATATTGTAGCTGCCAACACAATGTAACCAGATTAACTAATTTTCGATGAATTTCAATTCTACGTGTCATAAAATATGTAAGCTTTATTTATTTTTATTACTTGTCCTAAAAGTGGGCGATATCAATGCGGAATCATCTTTTAGTGTAATTTTTATTGTACAATAAAAACATGTTTAAGTTTTAGTAAGGAATGAAGTAACATCGTTTGGTTCTTTTAATAATTACGGAACACATGGCCATTTTTATTTTGTGAAACGTTGTGATTGATTGACAAAACTCTCATTGACAGTGAGGTGTCAAGACCAAATCCAAGCAACATTTATTCTTAAAACTTGTTCTTCGCGTCGGTCATTCGATTACCAGTTGCAAGAGCCGTTCGGATGATCAATGCACTGCATAGAGAGCTGGATATTTTCAGCACTAAGCTTTGAGTGTTGTTCACAAAATATTTGTTCCTTGTAAATTAATAATGTCTTGTTTTTTTTTGTATTCAGTAATTTAAAACAAATGTTTTTATTAGTATTGTTGTTTTCAATAACGATTACTATTGTTGTGTTTATGTAATGCATGGCGCATTGGCGTCAGCTGTAATGCCAGGCATTTCAATTTTTTAAATTTACAATAAATAAATAAATAAGACATCTTCATCTTCATCCAGAACCTTTGAAAATATTCCTCATTTCAGGTTTCCTAAAATCTCTTGCTGCCAAACCTACAATTCTAACAAATCAAATTTGTCTATTTTTAATAACCCTCTCTAAAATATCAGTTTTGGATTTTATTGAGTATGAGAACATTCCTAGCGCAACGGTGACATCCTCACTAGCGGCCAAGTTAAATTGATGTATTTAATTATTAAAAACGCAATTAAATTATGTATTATTATTTCGCAGGCTCCCGGAAAGTTCGCACACCTCGCCGCGACAATGAAGAAGCTCACGATGTCACTTCCGCAACGCAGATCCGATTAATAGTTCACAAACTTCCGTTCGGCGCATAGAAAAGGAAACAATAGAGAGACGTGTTTTTAGTTGCACGGCTTCCGCCGCTGACATAAAACGAAATCTGTCAGGATGGGTGCTTTAGTAAGAACGATGTGGTTACTGTGCTGTGGGGGTTTAGTATTAATATGTGACGGAGGCGTTATCAAGGACGATCCTCTAGTTACTAATGATGTTCATTCCGATTTCGGTTCCATCGCGTCAGCTCTCGAAAAGGACATGACATTTTTTAGCGGAGAAGTTTCCGCCGCGGCTGAGCTCACCCCTCCTGAAAGTGAAGAAGACACGTTCACAGGTAATAAAATTAAATCTTAAAATACATAATATCGACGGTGCTTTGACCAATTGATGTAACCCTCAACAAAATACAAAAATGAGTTATTGGATCTCATTTCAAAGATGACAAAGCAGGTCTCGGTCAAATGATGTAAATTAGAAAAATAAATTGACTACTTTTTGGAAGGGAAACATTATTTTACATTGGTTTAAATTTAACAATTCTGACCCAGCCACTTGATGTAAGCCACTATTATGTTGAGACTACTTACGAATAATCCCGTATCTGCTAACATGAGAATTTACAGTGGTGCATTTCAAGGCTTCATAACGCAATTCATCATAATTTTTTTTAGATAAAAACAGTTTTTACTCTCTTCTAAACAATTTCAATTTGTATGCTTACATCAATTGGCCAAAACACAGTCGATATATAGCGTTATTTGTGTGTAATGTTTCTAAATAATAGAACTCTAATTTTAATTATTCAAAAAATATATTAGACTAAAACCATACCTATTAACCATATCATTCCACGCCACTCTGTTCAAGAAAAATGTAATTCCAAAGTACACTATTGCTTAATGCAGTCGAATTTTCGAAATACATTAACTTTACACTCCATAATCCATTTTTGTTAATTTTCTAAATGTGATTTTTCTTGAGTTCTCTACGGCAGATTTTATCTGACTTAACAAAAAAAATCAAACGAAGCTATAATAAAATGACATGTTAATTACAATATTAAATCGCAATAAATTTAATATCATCAGTCTTGTGCCAAAACTGAAAATTAATATTGGAAATAAGATTTAAATATGAAGCGCTTTAAAGCATAGGTTTTATTTTAATAGTCTCTAAATGTATTATTCTAATCCTTAGATTTCCATCAAATAAAAATAATACATGATTAATAATCATAAATAATCTTTTTGTCGTTGCTTTATAATCATTAATATCTCTGGCCAGTCTAGAATCCAATTAGTTCAACAGGAGATTGGAGCCAATACTAGGGATTCCAACTAAATTTGCAGCTGCGTCGGATTACTGCAACGGTATTTTAAGTGCTGAAATTACCGCATGTTTAAAGGATTTTTTTAAAAGTTTTTTACACGCAGTCTTTCGTCAAACTTCAGTATTATGATAAGATATTGAAAGTGCCCGTCGCGAAGGCAATTGTAACCGCTACCTGGGGTATTGGTTATTGTTCTTGAAATTTGGAGAAATTCTGATGTAATCTTTGGTCATAATTCTAATGTAATCTTTCGTTTCTTTTGTCGTCGAATATCGAATAGTTAAAAAAGGAACGAATATATTCGAATATTTTTTTACGATCCCTCTCAAAGAATCAAAACACGCGTCTCACTTAATAAGCAAACAAACACGTGGAATATAATAAAGCAAAGTTTTCAACTTTTAATTTTGTATTGAAAATAAGTTTCCACAAAATATCCACCAAATTCGTTTCCTTATTCATATCTACGTATTTTATGAAATATCTTGGCTTTCGTATGACAGATGAGGTCGTTAAAAGACCGATTTATTTTAACGACAAGAATTAATGGCGACTGATGTTATTTATTATGCCAATGAGTCAGGAAAAGCAACAGTGTATTCGATATTGTGTAATAAATATTGTTAAACCAAAATTTGAAACATAAAAGAAAACTTTTGGGGAAATTTAGAGGAACGGTTTCGGTCAGCTAGAACAGTGCTCCGCAACCAATGTGCCGCGACGCAATGTAAAGAGAAAAAAATCAACACAAGAAATAAGACAACAATGTCACATAGTATTATTTTTAATATTGCTGAAATCAGTAAAACCTGATAAGCTCAGATGACATATATAAATTGTTTTTTTATGTTGTCTAGCTTAGGTAATTTTCATGAATACATATATTTTCTTTCGACAACATAATTAAAAGTATTCTATCATCTCGGCATGGTTAAGAACCACCCAACTATGTTTAAAATTTTATTGTAAAATTTAAAAAAATGACGGCTATTTAAATTGCTGAAATGAAAAATCAATAAAAGTTTATGGAAATTATATATTTGGTCTTGCGATGCGCCGTGAAATTTTCGGCAGTGCTTAGGTGTCCCGTGATTGAGAAAAGTTTTCGGAGAACTGAGCTAGAATTCCTTTTTGATCTTGATTTCACTATATAATTTATTTCTTTCTACATATTTATGATATATAAAAAAATATATTTCGTTTCTTATGTTAACACTAGTATTTTCACCCGTCTTCGCCCAAGATAGGGATGTTTACGCTTATGTTAGTTTAAAACATTTCTTTTCCTTTTGTGCATACTTCTTGTGAAACCCACGACATGAGGCTTTTACTGTTTAAAGTTTTATAATTTTAAGCGATGGATAATTTTCCGCTCAATCTTTTGATTTTTTTTATCTTACGATTCGCTTGAAAAGTTATTATTTGACACATTTATACTACAACATATTTATAGTCGCTAATCAAATTCATCACAGATTAAGTTGTTATGACGACATGACGGATTATTTTAGTATGGGGTGGTTGCTAAGCAACTACTTGCTATTTTTTCTGTTGCTTTTCAGTGAGACGTCAATAATATATCGTTTTCAGTTTTAGGTTAAAAGTTGAAAATAGCACAGTTGACCAATAAATGGCAACCATAATTACATTTGAAAATTTCACGTCGCTACTGTAAACTGTTTGGGAGAAGTTCTAGTGACCGACAGACATACATACAAAAATACAGATTTCTACATTTATTTTGTGCTAGATAGTAGATATTTGATATTTTATTTCGTATACAAATTAATTGTTGACATCTTATGAGCCATGTCACATAATAATTTGATGTAATTATGGCAGATAAAAATGCTACGAAATTATTGAAAATACATGAACTACGGTTATATTATTCAAATACTCACAAATAAGAGTATCGGTCTCAATTCAATAACATTTTTTTATAAATATATATTACCTGTCAATAAATGGGGTTACGCGTATAAAAAATCTTTTGAAGTCATGATGTTTTTTTAAAATCGTTGTTAAACGTCCCCACGCCCTAATAAGAACCAAAATAATTGGAATACAAGTAGGGATTGCAATACCGGTAAAACCGAAACCGGGATCCCGATACATTTATAAGTACCGGTATTACAATATATTACGGTATAATTATTATTCAACTGTTCGTTGAGCAAGCGTTGATTTTAAAGGGCTTTTTCTAAATTCGGACTTATTTGCACGAAAAACTCAATCAAGATTGACAGTAATGTTTTCATTCAAAGAAAAAGTAATTCTCTGACAATGAGCCTATTATGCTAATTAGTTATTATATCGACGGTTTTTTTGTTGTTTGTTTTAACCCTCAAAAATGACAAAAATGAGTTAATGATGGAATCTCATTTTAAAGACGACAGAGCAGGTCTCGTTCAAATGATGTAAATTAGAAAAATAAATTGGCCACTTTTTGGAAAGGAAACATCATTTTACATTGTTTTTAGGTTTAAAAATTACGACCCGGCCACTTGATGTAAGCCACTATTATATCGACACTCCCTACGTATAATCCTGTATCTGCTAACATGAGAATTTACAGAGGTGCATTTCAAAGATTCATAACGCAACTCACTATATAATGTTTTCGACAAAAACAGTTTTTACTCTCTCCCGAACAATTTCAATTTTAAGAATTTCATCAATTGGCCAAAACACCGTCGATGTATTGTTTTTAATACCAGTATTTAATTATTTATTTGACCAGTATTGTGATCGCAATTGACCTTTTATTTTTTTATCGTTTATCTATGTTTTGTAATATTAATGTTTGAAAGACTATTGAGTAATTATGTAGTACCGGTATCAATATATTGGTCCGGTATTGTAAGCCCTAAAACACAACGCATACCGTATAATTGACGAGTACCGAATATTGTCTATGGCGAGACGAAAAAGTGTTTTATTTATATAACTTTAAATTGCCTCGGTGAAATAATATAAATAGTATCGAAAAAAAATAATTGGTTTGAAATAAATTCCCGATTTTGCATAGTGCCGTGATGAATAAAGTAGGTATGTTTATTTTAATCGCGACATGTTTTGGCCGATTGCCATATCTAAGTGGCGCCTCTATATTATAAACGCTTTAATAGCGGATATATATACATAGCTTTATTATTATTTTAATACTCTTAAAAATTATAATAATAAAATCTGTTATACAATATAATGAGCTATAAATATATGTGTTATCTTTTAAAAACATTTGTGAAATAATCAGCAATAAAGCTGAAATAAATAATTAATGTTGTTCCTATATTCGCTATGAGAGTGTTAATTTTAAATAAGAATAGGGCGAGTGTTGCTAAAGTCAGCCGTCGCCATTGGTCGGCCTTTTGAGCTTAAAACTTAAATAATGGTTAATACATTTAAAAAACAGATTTTTCTAATTCGTGTAGGTAGTGTATATCTGCTCTATACTGACCTATATGATGCAATACGCAATTTAAAAAAACACATTTTTACTTCGCAAGTTTAGACAAATTTCATTTTGTATGGGGGTCGCTAACAAAATATACTTTATATTGTCATGCTTTACAACATTATGTTTTTTATTGTTCAGTCTACTTTTTGTGAATTATTTATCGATATTTATGAAGTTTCATAGTGATGGCCGAACACTGGGCAACGAAAAGCCGACCATTAAATTTGGGGGCCGACCACTGGGAGAATTGGCATTCTTTGTAATCTTCTATTATTTTATGCTTGGTAAAATATTAACTATTTTATTTTTAGTTCGTTACATTACTTAATCCCTATTCTATGGAATAACAGCGAAAAAGATATATATTTATCATTCATCGACTCACAATCTCTTTTGAAAGTACACCTGTCGCTTAACTGGGTGACCACTGGCGAAATTACCCTATTTTTTTGTCAGTCGTTTGCCTCTTTTTTCAGAGACGAAAAGGATTAGGTTGAAGGTGACTGCTAACGTAAGAAGCGTTAATAATATAATAGAAAATCTTAATTTCAGATAAAAATTACCGCCTTATTTATATACGACAACAGTGATTACCAAAGATTTTCCGGCATCACGACCATCATAAAACAAAAATGTCATTGTTAGAGATCATATTAATGATCAAAAGGAGTTTTTCATCTTTCATCATTCGCGGTGTTGACTGAACATTATTAGTGGATTAAATGATATTCAATTAATAATATAAAGGCAACTGGCTAAGCGAAACCGACCCTGGCCATTAGAGGTCTGCACGGGCCCGAGATTGACCTACGCGGCTCTTTACCCGGACCGGCCAGTGGGCCATGTTCGGGCGGGTAAAGACAATTCAGATTCGGGAAGGAATTCAATTTTCAGAAAAATATTTCCGACCATGTTCTGGCTATGAGTCAGCTATAAAGTAATACTATTAACATAACACACATAATTTATTTCACTTGTGTTATGAGTATCGTTGGAAATATGGAAATAATAACGTAATTGTATTGTTTGAAAAGTATTAATGAATGTTCTGTACTGAAAAAAAAAAAATCTTTGCTTCGGATCGGGTTCGGGTAACAATTGTGATATTGAGACTCGGGTTCCGACCGAGCTGGGCCCGAAGATGTCTTAAATAGTAATTTATAAAATTTCGGCCCATGCAGATATAGAGTTGTGGAATATTTCAAACTTTATTGTAAAAAATCCTAAAATGTTTTTTTTAAATATGATCTGACGCATTTTGACAAAGTATCCATCGAAAACAAATTTTAAATGATGCTAATTTAAATGTATTTCATTTAGTAAAAATAATCATTTTAATATCTCAAGATAAATTTTGGCCAAAAAAAGGCAACACTGAATTTTTCTTTCGTTATTTCGGAATTCGTTTTGTCAATTTATAAAATCATACATATTTAAAAATTGTCGTTATTCTTAAAACTTCGTTACTTATTCAGAATAGAAAAATATTTTAAATGAATTATAATGTCCGCTCCCAGTGGCTTCTAAATGAGGTATCTCAACAGAAGTTTTTCTCTTTTCTTAACTTCTCTTTTTCGAAGAGACTATGGGTAGAAAGATCGGGCTAGGACAGGACTAGTGGTTAGCTAATCGCTAGCGAATTTTAGACATTACACACATTCATGCCTACGAACCAAAGTCCATGATTTATGAAACTGTCCACACCAGGAATTGAACACAAAACATCCGTAACCAACGACGTTAGCTACTGCACCACGAAGCCGACGAAAAATGATTATCTATAAAAACAAATAATGCTGCAGATCTGCAATTGGACCCATCATCGATTTATCGAAAACACGGAATTAAATAACGTAAACTTGCGAGCTTGCTGAGGCGGTTCGCGAAGCAAGTGTCTGACTTCTTTTCTGGCATTCTTGAAAGTGGACTTGGGGCATTTTTCTCGGAAACGATTTTGACACAGATAACGGCAGACGCACGCTGTTACAGTGACCCATCTCTCTACAACGAGTTGATGGAATCAACGTGTATATTTTTAAATTAGTCGATAAAATCTTAACATATTATATATATATATATATATTCAGGACCTTTCACAGAAATTTGAGAGATGAAACTAATGTTGTTTTTGTGTCCTCCATACTCCAATTAAGGGGGCGTCCATTTAAGGTGTCACGCTCTAGGGGGCGGGATGTTATGTTTAAAAAACTTAAATTTTGTGATGTTTAATAAACGTAATTTTTTTGTGAATTTTGAATGACTTTGGAATATCATTTTTTTGTCTTATTTTATTTCATCTTAAAATATTTTTTTTTTTTTGCTTCTACCTGGTATTTAAAATACCATTACTACTCATGATATTACTAACGTAATAATGATCAACAATATTATGTATATCGTCGATCGGCGATAAATATCAGGGGGGAGGGGAGAGTTTAAAAATAGCCAAAATCGTGTGACGTCATATATGGACGCCTTTCTTGAAAGTAAAATATATGGCAATTCTCGATTTCTAGCATACTTTCCAATATTTTTCAAAATTATCCTCATATCCTAACGCCTTGGTCAACAGCCTCGCTTGCCCCCCCCCACCCATTTATTTTAATCCCCAGCGTGTTCCCTGTAAAGAAATATTGCAGGAAACAATGATTTAATAAATCAGCTTAGTGAACGTATTTGCGCCAAGACGCACGTTACGTCCATGTCGAGGAGGTGCACCGAGAGTTTTGCACTCCCCACACTTCTCGAAGTTTGTATGGATATTCAGATTTTGGTGACGTCACGTACAACGTGACCAACTCGTTGTATGGGATATATTGCATGTGCGAGAGGTATTGCTCTCCTTCAAACGTTGAATAGATTGCAGTAGCTTCTAAATATAAGTGTTTGGTATTATGTAAAGACCCTGTCCACGAAAACCGCAAACAACAAATCACATTCAATATTATTTTTTTATATATATTTACCTAACCTGTAAACTTTTAAATTGATGAATACTATTTATAACATCATAATTATATTCGTGTATAACTTTGAATATAAAATGTAATATTTGATATAGGTAACGTAGAGTTTTTTCCATACCTATGTAATGCTTTCTAAACTAATAAAAGAAATATTTTATATTGAATATATTATTATTACATACATTTTGCTTCTGATAATATAGCTCGTAAAATTCATACTTGGCTACAGTATAAAAATGGTACATTTAATGATATGAAATTAAATCTAAATAATTGTCGAAACTACTAGGTGGTCTTTCTATACCTAATCATAAGATGTAAGTTAATATTATTTTTTGAATGCCAGATAGTAAGATTTAAATGTGTATTTATTTTCATCTATGAGATATGTTAATAATTATGTAAATGCTGTGAGATAAGGTTCATGTATGGCGCCATCAAGAGCGATCTTGGTGCGGTGTGATAGCGACAAAGAGTTTAACCCTTCAATTACGGGACGCGTATCAAAGCTTTTCCTGCACGTATAGTCAATCCCCATATTACACGGTCAACTAATCATGTTAGAGAAGCAATACCGATCAAAATTAAATATTACAGTATAATTTAAGAATGATTGTATATATTTATCCTTTCGTCGAATTACATCCCGTCGAAACCCACAATGCTATTATAATTGTAAAATCACTGGTAATTCTAATAGTAGTTGGAATGCGGAAATTCGCCTCTCTGTTAATGTGTTGTTTACAATATAAGGATTAAACCGATTCTCGAAATGTTAATAAATGTAAATAGGTATCAATGTGGATCTTAGACGTATAATATTTTATCTCGTAAATAATATTTGCCATATTTGCATCTTCTATTTAAACATAATTTAAGACATCGACTGAGGGTGCTTGATGGAATTTCAATATCAAATTTGGATTATTGAGATTTTGTACACTTCCATGTATTTTGTCACTAACGACCCGGGTTTCGCCTTTCGGCATCTTCAGGCATTCGAGCGCATGAATGGACTCGAACTGACAGACAGTAATTTTTTTTTCCTACCTCTACTTTCCTACTGAAACTATTATGTGGCTAGTTTCCTGGCTAAAGTCAGTGCTAGGGTGGGTACAGACTAAGTCTTTATATCCCTCCTTTAAGTCCTATATACCAACCAATTCGGCAAATAGTCAAATTTTTCATATCATATATATATATATATATATATATATATATGTATATTTCAGGACAAGAAGACGTTATAGGCATAAATAAAAATGAAACAAGTACACATTAGCAAAAATGCAATTTATAGAAAAAGTATTCGGAGTCGCTCGTTTTCTACCACTCCGACTCAAACCAAAATAGCGCGACTCCACGACTCCGACTCCACAGCTTTGTATTTGATCATTATTTTCACCACGTAGATATATTAAAACCGGTCGTATTTGACAGCAGAAAAATATGTGAAATGAAAAGTATGTGAGTCACTGAAGGGTTAAATTGATATTTTAAAATGATAACGTTTATTTTGAGTTTAACTATACTAATATTGTTGAAATATGATTATTTAAATACAATTTAAGCAGTGACGCTGCTATATTTTCTGACGTATTGTAATTACGTAGAATTGCATGTGATACGAATGCATTACAAAGCTTCAGATACATATACGCCAAATTTCAAATTTTCTAAACAATTTAAATGAATCAAATATTATATATGAGGCGTCACTGCGTCAAAGCAGACACTGATAAGTCCACATTTTGTCAAAAGTTAACAAAAAATACGTACAAACAATACAAGTAAATAAGATGTAATGATATCGACTTTGGAAAGGAAAAAGGACGTAATCCATACACAAAAAGTTTGTGTATAGCCCAAAATAAACATGTACAGAGGGATAAGTACTTTTGCCTTTATACAGTCGATACATTATATTTCTATATATAAATACAGTGTATTAGCACTGTGTGAGATTGAGTGAGTCCATGTCCACTTCCAACGTGGAGCATATGGCCTCCTAATAGAACTATGACAACTGCGTGTTACTCAGCTGCTCAACCTCACTTTTTTCGAAGCGAGTAGAGATATAAGGACATGACTAGGACAGAACAAGTGGTTAGCTAATCGCTCTCGCTACGCCCCGTTTTTGAGGATCGGATGGGTAGGAGTTATGGGGGAGTTTAAGACATCACAAAAACGCATGTCTACGAACGGAAATCGATAAATCGATTAAAAGATCAATTTATGAAACTGTCCCCACCGGGAATTCAGCCTGAGACATCCGTATCAGGTGCCAACGACGCTACCAACTGCACCACGGACGCTGACAACCCAGTGGTTTTATATACATTAATGCAATGAACGAATAATTGATCGAACTTTGAATTTGCGAATATCACAAACGAATTGAACAAATTCGAATATCAAATATTCGAATATTCGATTGGAATATCTTTGATCGATCAGCGCTGTTTTGATCCAGTCTAATGCATATTATACACAGTTTGTTTAGTTTCAGCGGCGTCTCGTAAATCAAAATATTTAACTTTACTGCACTAAATTGAGAACTTCCGCTCCTATTTGTTCAATAGGAAACCGTTTAGACGTAGCACAGAATGATGAGATTAATATCAAAATGGGTCACTTCTATTTTAAAACTCTCGGACAGGATTCAATTATATCATTTTGAAAATCTAGCGTGTTGTTTATTTGGGATAAGGTCAGTTATATAATATCGCTTAATTTAATTGCATACCACTATAATTAAATTATTGTCGGCGTCCGTGGGGTAGTTGGTAGCGTCGCTGGCTACGGTTACGGATGTCTCGGGTTCAATTCCCGGTGCGGACGGTTTTCATAGATTGATCTTTCAATTGATTTATAGATTTCTGTCCGTAGTCTGAGTCCTCCCTCCCACCCATCCTATCCTCACGGGGCGTAGCGAGAGCGATTAGCTAACCACTAGTCCTGTCGTAGCCCTATCCTTCTATCCCTACTCTCTTCGAAAAAAACGAGAGGTTGAGCAACTGAATAACAAGCAGTTCTCGTAGAAATATTCTGTTAAGATACCTCCATTAGGAGACCATATGCTCCATATTGGGAGCGGACATGGAAAAAAAATTAAAATATTAAATGATTAAAAAGTGCTTTTTTAATTGAGCTATTTCAACATATCGACGTCGTTTTGGCCAATTGATGTAATCGTTAAAATTAAAATTGTTCAGGAGAGAGTAAAAACTGTTTTTATCAAAAACTTCATTTTATGGTGAGTTGCGCGCGCTATGAATCTTTGAAATGCACTCCTGTAAATTCTAATATTTGCAGATACGGGATTATACGAAGGGAGTGTCAATATAATAGTGGCTTACATCAAGTGGCCGACTCAAATTTTTAAATCTAAAACTAATATAAAATGATGTCTACCTTCCAAAAAGTGGTCAATTTATTTGTCTAATTTACATCATAGCCGAGACCTGTTCTGTCGTCTTTAAAATGAGATCCAATCATTAACTGATTTTTGTATTTTTTGATTTGTTTGATGAGTACTTCTTATTTGTCAGTCACTCTACCTCTCTCGTTGGAGAGGGTAAGAAAATACAGGGGAAAGGATGGGGCTTCCAATTCCCTGGATCCCGCTCAATTATTCAATCCTGTAATCCTGGGATTGTCTAAATATCAATCGCGGGATTTCGGAATTCACTGTAAATGCTAAAAAATAATTAATGTATCAAATTTAAACTACAACGTGTACCTCGGTTTGTTCATGTACGTATTTTCTTATAATACTTATATAATTAATATAAATGTATTGTGGTCTCCCTTTTTATCATATTTCGTGACAGCCGATCTAAAACAATTTGAAATGGTGGGCACATTAAGATCGATTTTTAAACGGATGGAGGATAATATTTTAAAGTCGTATTGAAGGACATGTTCTCTTTTTGTATACCATCTGGTAAAAACTACCTTAATAACACAACACATAAAATATAAAACTATTCTGAAACTCCACTATTCTTGTTCGCGGCCCTATTAGCTATCTTCGCGGTAGGTTTTAAATTGTTTTTCTATCTCAACTTCTTCCTGTCGATCACACGAGGCACTTATCTCTAGAGATTTTTTTCAGTCACGCGTTGGTTCTTGTAAACGTATCATCTATTATCAAATTCACGATTATTGCGATGTCCAATTACTGTCATATTTTTTTCTCAATTTCATCTATTTTTGTTATACTCGTATTGATATATTCATTTATTATTGTAATCGCTCATTGTAGATGGTATCTTGAAATCTGCGTATGCGTGAGAACGTATACATATTTCTTACCTTCCATTCTATTCAATGCAGTGAATAGAATTTCCAAATACACGGGGGAAAAATAACATTGAAAATTTGATCCCCGTGCAATGCTCGTCATCCGTTCGTGACGTGTTAATGATTTTTCGTTTTAAAACTCTACTTGACATCTGACACAGTTTCCTCTTTTCGCACCTGCCAAAAATAGCAAAAATGATTTGGATACAGCATACAGCGATAGAAAGTGCAATCTTCAAGGCCATAATAACAATTCAAACAAAACATGTCGCACGGATACAAAGTAAAGAAAAAGAACTTCCCGAAGTATTATAAAATTCGTTCACCGATAACTAGAGTTTGGACATGTCTTGACTTTTACAGGACTGCAATAGGTATGAAGTATGATTTAAATTATATCGTTAAAATAATTGAAATATTAAATAGCTTATATGCGTATATAAGTCGACAATAAATTAATTTATATATATTTATACCATGTCTGCTCTCAACGTAGAGTATATGGCCTCGTAATGGAGATATCTCAACAGAAATTTTCTATGAAAACTGTTTGTTACTCAGTTACTCAACTTTTTTTTTCAAAGAGAGTAGGGATGAAAGGATAGGGCTAGGAAAGGACTAGAGGTTAGCTAATCGCTCGCGCTACGCTCCGTTTATTCGGATCGGATGGGTGGGAGGGAGTTTTAGACAACACGAACATTCATGAATACAAATCCTTAAATCGATTGAAAGATCAATTTATGAAACCGTTCTCACACATCCATAACCGTTGCCAACGACGTTTACAACTGCGCCACGGAGTCTACAAGTTTATATAATACATATTAGTTAACCACTAGTCCTGCCGTAGTCCTATCCTTCTATCACTACTCTCTTCGAAAAAGAGAAGTTGAACTACTGATAAAAAGCAGCTCTCGTAGAAAAAACGTCTGTTGAGATACATGCATTAGAAAGCCGTATGCTCCACATTGGTGGTGAATATCGTCGTTGTTCTGGAAGAAAACACTAAATCGAAAAAATGACATATTGAGTTAGTTAAAACAAAAAAATCCTTATTTCCAACTCTACCGTATAACAGAAGACACTTATTTTTATAAATTATACTTTTACTGAAAAACAGTTTTGTACAAACAAACAATATGAAAAACGTATGGCATTTGAAGCATTTGGCAAATTTCAAAGTACAATTACTCAAAACTAGTATTTTTCAGTTAGTGTCTTCTTCCAGAATAACGACGATATGGTCTAAAAAATGTATCATTTGCCTAATATGTCCCTGCGGAAACCAGATAAATCCCAACTCTTTACGCAGTGATAAAAGTGATACCTCAACAAAGATAACAAGAGTAAATATGTATATTAACCCACGTTATGGCATAGGTGTAATTACACGGTAAGATACGACCGCTATGACATAATAGTGGTGTTACATGAAAGATATCATCTAAAATCTGTTTGATTTGGAATCAAGTAGTATTATTCTGTCAGGCGAGCTGATGAGTAACTGGCTCGCACCATTATCTATACCAGTGTTACGCAACCAGTGTGCCGCGACGTAATGCGTCTGGAAACAACATTAAAATACATACAATGTACAACAAATAAACTAAGAAACAAACAATAAATATTATACATAACATCGTCGTTGTTCTGGAATAAGATACTAACTGAAAAATACTACTTTTGATTAATTGGACGTTCAAGTTTTTCAAATGTTTGAAATGCTATACCTTTTTCATTTAGTTGGTTTATGCAAAATTGTTTTTAAGTAAATGTATAGTTTATAAAAATAAGTGTTTTCTTCTATACGGTAGAGTTCGAAATAAGGAATATTTTGGTATAACTAACTCATTTTCTAACACCTCGATTTCGAGTTTTCTTCTAGAACAGCGATTATATTACTGAAATCAGAAAGAACCGATAAGCTCATGTGAAGTAATACATACATTATTTTTTTATAAATATTTAGTTTAGCTTAGTTATTTTTTTTAGTTACAGCTCTTATCAATGTTTTTTTTAACCTGTAATTTTTAAAAATACATATTTTATGATTTTTATTTTTTTTTCTTTCGAAAATCAAATCAAAAGTGTTCCATTACCTCAAAAAGATTATGAACCACTTAAGAGGGCTTAATTGAAAATAATTTTTAAGAATGCTAGTTATTTTAAATTCATAAAATAAAAAAAAAACAATAAACGAAAATTACAAATTTGTTCTTGCGTTGTGCCGCGAAATTTTACGCAGTACTTAGGTGGGCTGTGGGTGAGAAAAGGTTTCGGAGCACTGATCTATACAATGCGTTTATCATAAGTAAAACATACGTTCTTTGACTTTGAAGTTCAACCCAGTTCAAAAAAAGTATATTATTATTACAGTATATAAAATTTGCTATATTACAAAGCCAATATTCATAAGGGGCTTATGCTATAATTTATTCACAATGTAATCTTCTTTTAAGTTAAGCCCAGTTCAAAGTGACTTAACTGTTTTTATACTAAAACAAAAATATAATATTAGAATATCAGTATTCGTTAGGGGTTTTATTTATAATTTATACACTCTTAATTTTTCTTTAAAGTTTAACCCAGCTTAAGAAAGCTGACTTTGTATTCTATTTTCATACATATTATGAAAAAAAAAACATTTTCATATTGTCAGTATTCGTAAGGGGATTATATTTTGTTTTGTCGTTTTCCCAGTGTACCCCGTTCAGTTACGAGTATTTTTGAAAGCACTGTTCTACGCTAGTATACATGCGAGAAAGGGGAAACCTTAAAACTATTGAAATGGTAGTTACTTGATAGAAATCAAAATAATAGCAAAAATTTTAGTTCCATAAGAATTATATATGACCTATTTGTGAAGATGTCGTGATGCCGAAATATCTTTGTGGAACTTAATACTTAACCATGGTGTAAAAAGTAAAATTGAGCTGGATGGTTGTTTTTGTGAAATATGTCACGTCACTTTGAAGAACCAAACTTTTATTTTCACCAAAACACTGTTATTAACATAGTAGGTTGACTTTTAAGGTGTTAACTGTCAATTCTTGATGGAAAGACATCATATTTAAAAAAAAAATATCAACCGATACTCGTAATGAGCGAAGTCGGTCCTGATCATTATAAATATGTGGGAGTAGTACAAATGAATTGTGTTTTATTTTTTTTAAATAGTATGTTGAAATATAATAAACACAGAATGACGTCAACAAATGCAACAATGGCGAGTGACGTTTTTTATTCAGCTCATCTATACTTCTTACACCATGTGCACCATGATACTTTGCTACATTTTATCTTTATATATAGAATGTTTAGCTCCCATCCTAGCCAATAGATCAGCTAGCGAATCCGGGGTTCGCTTCTTATACTCCTTATATATTATTATTGCGGAATATTGACGTTTTTTTGTTGAAATTAAATAATTTACTAATATTCTTTAATTTATACAAACTGATTGACAATAGAAACATCTCCAAAACGGATATTTTAAGAATGATAACTACTGAAATATCATATTGAATGCCTGTAGATATTAATATTTCTAAAATCGTCGCTAAAATTTGTTCAGGAATTAGTTCCTAAACACTGCAAGCAAAATCTGTACATATTCACCGGTAGTGCGTAGTGCATATACCTAAGTAATACAGAATATGAAATTTGATTCGTTTACAAACTGCTGACTTTGATGGAATATTTTTTTCTGAGAAAATGTCACGCTGTTGGCAATATATCACCAGATATTCTGAAACCATCGTATGTAAAAATATGAAACATCGCTA
The DNA here is from genome assembly GCA_022494535.1 of Himalopsyche phryganea. Lineage (NCBI taxonomy): Eukaryota > Metazoa > Arthropoda > Insecta > Trichoptera > Rhyacophilidae > Himalopsyche > Himalopsyche phryganea. Next base: position 1,980,233 of record JAGVSL010000097.1, read on the forward strand.
TCTTTTGTATAATTTTAATGATAATTTCGTCAATATTACCGTTTTAGACGATTAAATCGATATACCAACTAAATGTGTCAATCCGGGGATTCAAATTATTGACCGTACAACCGAGTAAGCGCAAAGAACTTGAGCGTTACTACTCAATTCAATCTACTATTGATATAACATCTGTACCTGAGAGGCTGAAATTCCTGTGTCCATTTAAAACTGTTTTTATTTTATATCGATTTGCATAGTTGTTCTGTTTTTATGTTCGTTCTTTCGCCGTTGATAGATAGCTTGGAGAGTTTCATTTACAGGTGAAATCATGAGTTTTTTTACTGTTTAATGGACATATGTTTGTTTACCCAGTAAATGCATTGTGAAATATGACAGATTATGCATAGGTTTTTTCTGTAACCAGCCCACATACGCCAAAGCTTTATTTATCCATCTATAGATCTTAAAATTACAAATAATGTGACATTTATAACTCAATTTCACTATTTTTGGACATAAGACCATTAGCCTCTGAGGTACAGATATATATGTATATAAAAACCGGGGACAGCATTTCAATAAAAACAAATACCGTCATTCGAATCTGTAACGTTATTTTTCGTTCATGTTCTATATTATCGTTATTGCGCTATGGAATAACGGGTGGTGGTGGATCAACCAACTTGTATCCATTAATCTCGTTTTTCCTTACAGACCATGGTAGTGTTCCATAGTTTTGTTAAATACACTAATAGACTCAACGTTAGAATCTGACTTGTCGAGAAAAGATGCAGGCAAGGTTTGTGCTTTCGCAAGGTTGGTAACCTAAGGATTTTATCGAGCCAGTGCCAACGTCCATTAATTTTTCCTCTCTCTACATTTATATTCTAAAAACCACTTTTCTTACTCTTTTCGAAACACAAGGTGAGTGAAATGTTTTCGATATTTCTATCACTATGTATTTTCTTAAACTATACGTGGGGAGCAAATCAATACAGATGGCAACCCAGACGACATAACAATACTATAATATAAACATAGACACGGGCAGAAGCCGTACTACCTCACAAACGTTTGGACCACAACACTACTTTACTGACCGTCGGCCGCAAGAGTCCACCTGAGCTTCTTGAGAAGTTGGCGGCGTATCTATTCTTAAATTAAATCTCTGTAATTATACAAGTCAGAAACGCGATTACTAAATATATATATACATCTAATGATTTTGCTTTTAATTGAACAGCCTAAATACTAAGTACTAAACAAAGTTCATTGACGATTTGTATAAATATTCACTTTTCCGTCAGTTGTAAATATGGTGATAATAAAAAAATTCATTCAGGCTTTTCCTAATATATTTAGATGTGCTCTCAGAAGTGTTTGTATAGAATGATTAATTAACATAAGATAAGTCTTAGTAATTATGACAGCATTCGCCTTTTAAGCTGGGCGTAGAAGATTTGAATTTCCTGTATGAGAAACGACATGTTGTATCTTACGCCGTTTACGCTTTGAAATGGTGTAAGTTGAGAAAAATTGCCATGTAGGACGTAAAAAGCGTGAGGTGACCACATTTTACTTACTACTGACATTCTTAGTATTAATTATAAAGTTGTCAGTCTTGAAAAATAATTATATAGTACACTCAAAATCTCCGAACACAATAAAAAGGAGTCTCAACGGTGAATATTCTTTTATTGAAGTCTAGTTCTTGGTAACACAGGTTCACAGATGATTTCAAGCATTACAATGATACAGTTTACAGATGATTTCTTTCATTTATTGACAAGGCAAACTCTCTTTTGCGGCAATGAGAACCCAGTTCTCAAAGCGTCACAAGAACCCATCCTTGATGACGGATCTAGTTGTTTAGAGAACAACGTCTGACTAAAAATACATATTGAAAAATGAAAATGCGATCCTTCCGAAGTTTCACGAAACAAATCGAATGTCACCCGAAATCGACTAGGCGAATTTCGAGGAATTCGGCCAGATGGGAGAGAGAAATTATCCTAAAATCTCGGGATAAATTGCTTTCACGTTAAATAGATGCCGTTATCCATCACCGTGGACTGATTAAATGTATACGCGAGAAATTGTCCATCCGATCAATTTAACGCGCGATCAATTCGCCGCACGGAATCCAATACGAGGCGTCGCGTCATGAAGCTGATTTAAACATTTAAGATGAAAATGTAGACTGAAATTGCACAAGGCAATATATATGTTATTTTGCCATGGTTATAAAATCGCGTCAGAAAATAATAAAATTAATGAATAAAAATTATGTTCAACCGACTTAACGTTACGTAGAAGATATTCTTTCATCCGCCTACATCAAAACGAGTTTCGTAAATTATTCACAAAGCCATCTCCGTATTGTATTTTTCAATGAGAACGCACACGTTTTACGATTAATAGGATCTTTGACAACCTAATAAAAATGTTATTATTGCCATAACTACGTGTACCATAAAACATTGCCATATAAGTATAAATAAAACAATAATTTGTTAAGTAGATAAATTATGTGGCCGATCAGCTTATTAAAATATGATTAATTCATTCTAAAATGCATAAATACTGTATGAATACCATATAAATTTGGGTAAGATTGCCCATCGGTCTAAGATTGACTTGCTACATGGGAAAAGGTGCTGTTATAATATCATAGTAACACTAACACCACATGAATATTTTTTAGTTAAGCAAAGGTATTGAGTAGCCCCTGGTGGTAAAAATATGAACTTATGTGCAACATAATTTGTTTTATTGTTGAATTTGTAAGCTGTCAGCTTGGAATGATAAAACACAATTTAAAAACGTATCTTGAAATAATTTGTATTACTTATCTGTAAATCAAGTGTCCTATCCCATTTCCCATCTCAATTATGTACAGAATATATGAAAGAAAAGTTAACAACACTTTAAAATCACTGAATTTATACTAAGTACAGTGATTATTTGTATCGTGCGCCAAAGTTACCCAATTTGGATGCAAAATTCGGCCCATCTTGTTTTAATCTATATTTATATATCAATTATAGCAATACATCTATTTATGTTGATATTAGTACATTTCTATGTAGAATAATACCACCCACAAATGCAAAGGCGAACCATAAAAATACAACAAACCCTCAGAACTGGGCCAAAGTTACCCAGATTGAGCGTATTGAATGTACAACATACAACAACAATTTCAGCCAAAAGCATATTTGTTCGAGGAAAATTTCCTGGATTCCTCGTCAGGAACTTTCGGAGTGCGTGCAAGAAGACGACTATGTGACTGAATAACGTTATTGATAAAATTTCGTCAGAAATTCGGAGATAAGAGAGGAAACTAATGGTCCCCTAATATTGTCAAAAATTAAAAAGAGGCAATTTACTGGCTTGGGCTCACGCTACGGATGCACTAAGATAGTCTGAATCGCTTCTCTATCTTCTTCCAACTCTATGAGTTGTGACTTGTCACGTCTTGAAAGATCGCTGATGACCATCCGTAGGATTTACTGGACGGTGGCTTGACTTGGGAAGAAACAACGAGATTGGTGAGGGACAGATGATAATCTTGTAGGCACCTTGTGGTGGCCACATTCCCTGAGTAGGGAATAATCAAAAGATGGAAGAATTTATAAGAACCTTTAGAATTATTTGAGACTTAGACTGAGAGTGATTGATGGACTTTCAATATCAAATTTGAATTATTGAAATTTTGTATTTTTTCATGTATTTTGTCATTAACGACTCAGGTTTTCTCCTTACAGCATCTTCAGGCATTTGAGTATACGAATGGACTCGATCTGAAAATATACTAAATCCCAACAATTCAAATTTAAACTTTGAGAATGTTACCAATGCTTTAGATACTACATAATTAAAGAGTGATTCTAGGTTGTAATATTACTGCAAGGGCTCGGATTTGGCTATGGTGAAATATTTAATCTATATTAGACAATTTGTCAGCATCCGTGGCGCAGTTAGCTACGGCTGCGGACGTCTCGGGTTCAATTCCCGGTGCGGACAATTTTCATAAATTGATATTTCAATCGATATATGGATTTCTGTTCGTAGTCAGAGTTTTTGTGATGTCTTAAACTCCCTCCTCACCCTACCACCCAACCCTCACGGTGCGTAGCGAGAGCGATTAGCTAACCACTATTATTGTCCCAGTCTTATTCTTCTATCCCTACTCTCTCCAAAAAAAGAGAGGTTGAGCAACTGAGTAACAAGAAGTTCTCAAAGAAAAAAACTGTTGAGATACCTCCATTAGGAGACCATATGCACCACATTGGAAGCGGACATGAATAAAAAAGGCAATAATGTAGAAATTTGAACACCCAAACAAATTAATATTCACATCATTTAATTGTGTAAATAAATTCTACGATTATTAATTTTTGGAACAGATTTTTTTGATGTTTTGGAGATGTTGTTTTTTCATCGCTTTGCTATTTATTGTAAGCCTCGTCTCATTCACATTATTTCTATTTTTGATAAAATCCCCAAAACTTTATTAAAATTCACGTTTGAAAACGAAACCTGTTCCTGTTCACAGACTCCTTCGGCCTCGTTTACATAAAATTACAATCATACGTAAAAATTATTTTCATATGTACATGATATTGTCACGTAATACCGTAGAACTTAATTCTCAATTATTATGTTACAAATTGCCTAAAATTCCGTGAAAAAATGTATGTAACACTAGGGATTCCAATTATTCGGATATCGAATAGTAAAATTGAAACTATTCGAATAGTTTCTGAAGTATGGAAATAATGCCAAATTTGATTTGAATAATTAATAACACAACATTATATATTGTACACTAAAATAATAATTTAATAATACATCAAAATTTGTAATAAAACGAGCTCGTTTATAATTAAAAATCACATATATTCAAATTGTTTGAAAACGTTTTTTTTCCATGTCCGCACTCAACGTGGAGCATATGGTCTCCCAATGGAGGATTTCGACAGATATTTTCAGGACTAATGGTTAACTAATCGCTCTACGCCTCGTGAGGATGGGATGGGTGGATGAGAAGGGAGTTTTAGACAACACGAAATTTAGACTACGATATATATCTATAAATGATGATGATGAGCTTTTTTTTGCTTCGGTCAAAACACACCAGTTCAGTTAAAGTCATCTTTATTGCAGTTAGTTGTTGTACATGCACAGAATTTACAATTTTAAATAAACACCATTAGAATTGACGAAAAAGAAATAATACTGAAAGTAAACATCACGCGTCGTTGTGATGCGGCCAAAATAAAAACACACCCTCGTCTATCGGCTCGGGGCGGTCGACTAAGGGAATTAAAAATGGCAAGTTTCTTTCACACCACCGAATACCTGGATCCCTATCCAATCATCCGGTATACCAGGCTGCATTCACAACAATACCAGGCGATGTTGCCAAAATTAAGCAACGTTTACAAATGAAAACAATGTTGTCGTTTATTATCACTGCTAAAATTGTCTTTGTGAGATGACTCGAGTAGAGCTTTGGTACAGTTCGTGGCTGGGCCGCACCAAACAAGACCGGGCTGTGTCAATGTTTAGGCACAAAGAACATGAACACGTCAGAAATTTCCTTATTTCAAGACGAAATATCCGTGATTTTCTGGAATTCTAAATGTTTAATCGCAGAATTCTGCTTACGATTATATATATTCCTAGTGACACATTTTTCCTTATTTATTCATATATTTGCTTTTTCACGATTTTTTCTTTACTGTATGTTACCATAAGTTTTGTATTATTTTACAAAGTCCTCAGACTTTGAATTATCGTAATTGCTTTTAATAGATTACTTTTAAAAATCCTCAGGTCTTGTTCATTTCATGTGCTATAATCATTAAAATATTCCAGGGTTGCTAAATCAATTAAATAAATTTATCAATTAGCTAATATTTTTATATAACTTAATCGCATTTTTTAATATCTCTAATTTTATATATTAAGAAGCTATATAAATTTTATACAGATTCATAGGATTTTGTTATTATCCTCACAAGCTATGTATCACTTATTGACCTTTTCTTTGGTTACTGTTCATTATCTTAACTGTCTAAATTTTTATTTCAAATAGCTTTTGTAAGTATTTTTATCATTTTTTTATAAATACAAATATGAATTTAATTGTATTTTGTACTACTTACTTTTGTAGTAAAATTATTGGAGGGCTTATGTACAATATAAACTGTGTTTTGACCAATTGATGTAACCCTTAAAAACACAAAAATGTGTGAATGATTGGATCTCATTTTAAAAACGACAGAGCAGGTCTCGGAAAAATGATGTATATTAGAAGAATAAATGTACCACTTTTTAGGAAGAGATACATCATTTTACATTGGTTTTAGGTTTAAAAATTCTGATCCGGCCACTTGATGTAAGCGACTATTATATCGACAATACTCACGTATGATCTCGTATCTTCAAACATGAGAATTTACAGGGGTGCGTTTCAGAGATTCATAACTCAACTGACCGTATAATGTTTTCGATAAAAACAGTTTTTACTCGATCCTGCACCATTTCAATTTTTCATCAATTGACCAAAACAACGTTGATGTAAAATTTATGTGGTTGTTTCCATTAAATCTTAAATTATAATCGAATCACTCTCCTCCAGATAATTCTCGAATAAATTGTTTCACATATATAAAAGTATTGAGCAGCCCTGGAATACACTAAAGCCATTCTTTGTGATGCCGTTTATTGCAGATAGTAAAATTTAATTTAATTCTGAAATTATACAGCATGGAATTCAATGTCAGTTCGGCAACACCTGAAGAATGACGATCATTGTGTTTTGCATAAAAAAAAGAATGAACTTAAATGTCAATTATGTAACAGAGCAAAACGAATTTTTATTCGACTATTTTCGTACTATTTGGAAGTCTAGCAATTAAATTTATGTGCCTCCATACAAAACATTACAATTAACAGAAATCGCTGAAAGTGAAAACCTTAAAACATTAACATGGATGAATTTTATTCTTTGAAAATATATTTGGTTAAAGCATTTGTAGAATAAGACAAATTTTTTTTTATCTGTGAGCAACGTTCAGTTGTTACATTTAACCCTTACAGCGCGAGTCGTTTTCGTACGAATTTGTTTTCAGTCAATTGATCTGTTAAAACGCTCACTATGGCTAAACATATATCAATTTCAACAGTAAAAAATGAAAAATTATGTGAAGTATATATTAGTTATCTCAAATACAACAAGAAGCTGAAAATATTTAATTTACGACTTTGCAAAATGGCTGCTGCCAGTATTCATATACACCGTATTGGCGCACACAAGCAAGTGCGTAGCCGCATAAATATGTGTAATACATTTTTTTTTCCATGTCCGCTCCCAATGTGGAGCATATGGTATCCTAATGGAGGTATCTTAACAGGATTTTTCTACGAGAACTGCTTGTTACTCAGTTTCTCAACCACTCTTTTTTTTCCAAAGATAGTAGGGATAGAAGGATAGGGCTATGAGAAAACTAGTGGTTAGCTAATCGACATGACATGACGTTATCCAAATTACTTTGTCATCAATGGAAAAAAATGCACATAGAATTTTATAATTTAAGATATAATTTAAGACATCGAGTGAGGGTGCTTGAAGGAATTTCAATATCAAATTTGGATTATTGAGATTTTGTACACTTCCATGTATTTTGTCTGAAGATGTCGAAAGGCGAAACCCGGGTCGTTAGTGACAAAATACATGGAAGTGTACAAAATCTCAATAATCCAAGATTCAATATGCATAGAAAAAAACTAGAATTAATGGCTTATTACAATTATTAATTATATCCTCATTAAAACATTGTATTTTATTAATTCTAATACACTTTTATTTTTTTAGCCATCAAATATGTTTAAGACGATTTAATTATAAACAAACTCAAAAAATTTAAATACAATGGTTGAATTAATTTAATCGCTACAAAAGACGGAAATTCCTAAAGTTTCAATTAATCTTATTTTGATTGCTATCAAAAACAGACCCGCCCCACAATACTTACAAAGAGAAAGGGCGGTTGACCGATTTGGACAAAAATGCTCAAAATTTTAAGTGTATTGTTGATTCATTTGAATCATATTCCAGTGTCCTTCACTTATAACAAATAAGTGAAAACTATTTTTATGAAAGTGAAGATGATCTAAACATAAGTGCATTTAATTGTAAACCAATTAACAATAATGTCAAATTATAATTAAAGGGGCGGCAATTTGAGTCCTCGCACGCTTTTTGAATTTAACATTTTTAAGTAGTTTTTCAATTCTTACTAAAACTGATTTGTTTGCGTGATAACGGGTCGCCTAAGCAACTTTTTTTTTCAAAGGGCCATTTAAATTAGGCAGTAGCAAATAGCTATGGCCATAGAAAGAAACAATTTAAAATAAAAAAAAGTTTTCGGATCTGATTATATCAAAAACTTGTTCGAAAATCAGATGTTGTAAACCATGGGCGGGGACGCGTCTAAAACTTATTTTATGTCTGACTTCGAATACGTATTTTTTTTTTTTGATTTTGTGTAAGAAAAAATGTGAATTCGGTTAATATAAAATTTAGATTGATAACTTAGTTATTACACTTGGTTTATAACTGAGTTAGTCTGAAGATGCTTCTTAAAGAGGCGAAACACTTTACGTTAGTGATAAACCAAGTGGAATAACTAAGTTATCAATTTTAATTTTTTATTAAAAATGAATTTCCACAAAGTTACCGCCGAATCCATGGAAAACCGTACATTCGGTTATTTGAGCACTTACATGTTCAATCGAACATAAAAAAAAAATACTACGGCGAGGACAGTTAAGTCTTTATTATAAATATGAAATATTTCAGTCGCCGTAGCTGAGTTAAATATAGCACATAAATGCTTTTATTATAATCAGTTTTTTATTTAAATTTTCCAAATTGAACATAATATTTAAAAAAAATTCTAAGTTTAAAATAAATATTTATTACTGCATTGGGTTATTTAAGTTTTTATACAAATATTTTTAAAAAGTTTCAAACACCGCAAAACAAAAAAAATGAGTAAAAATATTTACTATAACATAGGAAAATGAACGATACTTTTCAATCCTTACAATATCTCCACCATAAAATCTGAAGTTAAGCATACTTTCAATTTTATTTAAACCCAAAATAATTTCAAATGTTACATAAAATACTCACTCAAAGATACAGAGAGTCTGAGTGTTGAATGAATGTTGACATTTGGCACTGCTACCTGGTGTATAATATTACTACTAAAATATATATTACTCAGTGTATCTGTCTGAGAATAAAAAGATACAACAACTCATTGGAATAGTGGCAGAAGACGATAAGTCGAAAATTGGCTGTTTTGAGTTACGAAGCAGTACGATAAATTTTAGGACAGTCTATCGTCTGAAAAAATGAGCTCAGCCATATACCATGTACTTTTTACGTTATTTGAAGAATCAATATGAATTAAGTCAATGTCGTTCTCAGTATTAATAGTAAAAAACTATAAAGAACAATTACTAATAATTCTTAAATAGAATTCGTAAAAGAATAACGAATCTCATAAAGTGGTTAGCTTAATAAATAATGATTTAATTATGTAAACAGAGAGGCATTAATAAATTTCATGATTTTCTTAAAACAAGGTTATTCGACTTAACGCCTTCTGCCACTATACCGACGAATGCTTTTTTAGAATCGTGTTAAAGTAAAACAAAAAAAGTGTAAAAAAAAATACAGTTTATTTTCAACGTGCTATTTCAAAACCATCTAAAAATTTCGAAATGATTTTTTTTTTAAATTTATATAGATAAAAGTTTTCTACACCTGAGAAAAGGGCTTGGCGCCTGGCACTTGCTTGCGCCATGCCATTGAAAGGCTAACACAATTACAGTGGCGCCTCGTTCATTCCATTGTTAACCATTCATGAAAAATAATAGAAATGTTACCTACATACCCGTTGTACTTAATTATTTACTTTATTTACTGTTTTGAATTGCAAATTTCAACTGTTTTGTTTTAAATTATCGTTAATTAGCATTGGATTACTAAGCACGGTAAAATGGCGGTATTATGAAAAGAAGACTATTTTATTTTGCAAACTTATATATTTTTATTTTAAAAATACTAATAAATACTTTTTAGAATTTAAATAAATTTAATTCTGAAGATTCTTGATTTGTAGCGGATATCTTTATTATCTGTAATTATTCGCTTTTCATTAATTATTTGCCAAGTGGCCAAGACTCTTGAATCTTTTTACTACTCGATGGCGGCTTTGAGTTCATACATTGGTTTCTAAATTAATATATCGACCAGCGTTTTAGCCAATTGATGTAATCTCAAAATTGAAATTGTTCAGGAGAGATTAAAAACTGTTTGTATCGAAAACATTATATATTATGGTGAGCTGAGTTATGAATGTTTGAAATGCATCACTGTAAATTGTCATATTGGAAGAAACGGTATTATACGTAGAGAGTGTCGATATAATAGTGGCTTACATCAAGTGGCCGGGTCAGAATTTTAAAATCTAAAACCAATGTAAAAAAATGATGTTTTCCTTCCAAAAACGAGGTCAATTTATTTTTCTAATTTACATCATTCGACCGAGACCTGCTCTGTAGTCTTTAAAATAACTCCTGTATAAATACTCCAATACGAGTTTATTATATACATTCTATTCGCTATACATATGTAATAGGTATGGACATTGACAGACAACTCCCATTTTATATTTTGAAGGAACCAACGTAAATATGAAAATATCTGTACCTCAGAGGCTAATGGTCCTATGGCCAAAAATAGCGAAATTGAGTTATAAATGTCACATTATTTGTAAATAATTTTAAGATCTGTGGGTTGGGAAATAAAACTTTGGTGTATGTGGGCTGGTTACCGAAAAACTTTATTTAAAATCAGTCCTATGTCACACTGCAATTACGGGGTAAACAATCCTATGTCTATTAATTCCTAAAAAAAACGCATGATTGCACCTTGTAAATGAAACTCTCCAAGCCCCTTATATATTAACTGCGAAATAAAATAAAACCGAACGACTAGACTAATATATATAAAATTAAAACCGCTTTAGAAACATGTTTTTGCTTCTCCTGTAGTGTTGATAAAATTGACATAGGACTATTACCCTCTCAGTTACAGGTATAGAGAAAACGTAGGTTGAGGGCATACAATAAAAAAAATACTTAAAGTCACGCAAATTGGTTTGGTTAATGTGTTAGAGTCTGTAGTAGGTAAAACTGTTTACATTCAATATGTTGATTTAAATGTATGTACATCATCTATGTTAGCGTTTATAATCGAAATTGAATTTTAAATATTTCAGAAGCAAATTGCGGTAAAAAAAAACATAAATACTACTTTTAAATGTACGAGGAAACGTTAATTTCGGCCATTTTAAGCCAAGGTTTCACTGTATCTGTAAAAAGAAAAAGTAATCAAAATCCAATATATTGTATCGACGGTGAACATGCATTACATCGGAACCCATGTTTTTGTGATTTTTGGGTTATTATGATTCTTGATCTCATATTTTCTGCCACGTTTTTTGGTAAATTCGTCGTACTTAAATGTATCATACAATGTGAATAAATAACTAAATACATATTTCTCGTAACCCCGATATGTTTAAAATTTGGAGCAATACATCGTATCCCACCTCAGCAAATCAAGTGTCAAAACAACTTCCGTCAACTAAGGATGTTTTTAGAGGAATTTAAAGAAATTAAATGAAAAGTGAATACATTCTTAGTATATAAAGACTAAAGGTAAATTTAATTTGATGTGTCTCCTGAATAAACTTGGTTTTTTTGCGCACATATGCATCGCATGAGCAATAAAACACACTTCTGCTAATTTTTCGGCACACGAAATCCATTTGTACCTGTGCTGTGCCATAGCGAATCCATCTCAATTTGCTGGAACCATACCAAATTGCCTGTGAGAAATATAACATTGAGAGGATGCTCGAAAAAAGCATTTTTTTTTTGTTTTCTTTTGTTGAGCGAAGGTAATCCGTCACGAGGCGACCTTGCTTCGTCCATCTCCAACAGTCTGAAATCTTTTCTCGTTTTAAAATAAACAATAAAGCATAAAAAATTAATTCAAGCGCCGGTGGCGGAAATTAGTTGGCTCCGAGCCCCTTAGAATAATAGTTCACAAGTTAAGGGCTGTCACATTTGTATACAAACAATATTACTGAACAATATAAATTGTAACAAGCTTAAGGAACTATATATTATCCTCCTCAACTCATACTTAACCCAGGAAAGTAGGTTGAGATGCAGCTAACTGAAAATAGTAAAATTCAAAATATGTCAAGAACAACTTTTTTATCATGTGGAGCATAATGAAGCTTACTGCTCGTTCCTCAATCATTCTACCTTTCTTTTTCGGATATGTTAAGCATAGAAGGATATAGCTAGGACTGGACTAGTACTAAGCTAATTGCTTCGCATCGTTTTTAGGATCGGATGTGTGGAGGGAAATTTTAGACATTTATAATTTCGAAAACCAATTCATAAATTGATCAATAATTTATGTTATTGTCTGTACTGGGATTCGAGCTCATGACGTTGACCACTCTGCTACCGGCTCGGCAAAATTTCATGATGCAATGGCTCATCTTTTGATAGTTTTTTTGTGGCAGGAGGATACAAGTATTTCGTGTTTAATGTAATATCAACGATGTTTTGGCCAATTGATTTATTTTTTTTTGTTTTATTTATTGTAAATTTAAAACATTGAAATGCATGACATTACAGCTGACGCCAATGCGCCATGCATTTACACAAACATAACAACAGTAACAGTGATAACAATAATAATAATTATTGAAAACAATAATGAAAATAAAAACATTTTTTTTAAATTATATAATACAACAAAAAAACAAGACATTATTAATTTACAAGGAACAAATATTTAGTGAACAATAGTTTAGTGATGAAAATATCCAACTCTCTAGGCAGTGCATTGATCATCCGAACGGTTCTGGTGACGCGAAGAACAAGTTTTAAGAATAAAAATTGCTTGGTTATGGTTTCGGCCACGTAGATAAGAATTGGGAGCATGTAAGTTAATAGTGATGCGAATTTCAGGATTATAAACTCGTTCCCGAAAAAGAAGAGAATTGATGTAACCTTTAAATAAGAAAATGAGTTAATGATTGGATCTCATTTTAAAGACGACATCCAACAGGTTTCCGCCAAATGATGTAAATTAGAAAAATAAATTGATCACTTTTTGGAAGGGAAATATCATTTTACATTGGTTTTACGTTTAAAAATTCTGACCCGACCACTTGATATAAGTCACTATTATAACGACACTACCTACGTATAATCCCGTATCTGCAAACATGAGAATTTACAGGCGGTCATTTCAATGATCCATAGCGCAACTCACCATATAATGTTTTCGATAAAAACAGTTTTCAATTTCAATTTTGAGGATTAAATCAATTCGCCAAAACATAACATCGAAATATAACATCATATAATAATTCTTTATTCACACCCTTGCAAAAACTCCACAGTGTGAAATTTCAGTAAATTAATTAAAAATAAAACTTGACATGTTTTTTTGCATCCATGCAACCCTAATCACAAGAGATATTAACCTCACTCAAAACCACACAAAACATCATTACAAATCTCATCAAAGTTTGTGTCTTGAAATCTTATAGTGATTCCTGCTGGCGCCCATCCATATTCAAACTAGATACAAAAGTTTCGTCATCAAATTTGTTTTTTTTTTATCTGAAAGTAATACATACAAAGAGCGTAGAAGATGTTCTCACTTTATGCGTACTTAATTCGATATTAATATTATTGCTTGTCCAGTAGACGAGTGGTTAAAACTCAAAGGGCGCACATCCTTTGTCAATCTATTTATGAATTTTTGTTCAAGAATGTCTGTAATGCTTAAATTACTTCCTACCCATGCGATCTACAAAAAATTCGATACGATTGGCTTACTATCCTTTTTTTACCATGTACGCTCCCAGTGTGGAGCATATAGTCTCCTAATGGAGGTATCTCAACAGAAGTTTTATACAACAAGATCTGCATGTTACTCAGTTGCTGAATGTATATTTTTCAAAGAGAGTAGGGATAGAAGGATATAGCTAGGACAGGACAAGCGGTTAGCTAATCGCATTCGCTACGCCCTGTTTTTAGGATCAGTTGGGAATTTTAGACTTCACAAACATTCATGCCTGCGAACAGAAATCTATAAATTGATTAAAAAATCAATTTATGAAACTGTACGCACATTACAATACATGCCGTCTTAGGTGGACGAAGTCTTCGCGTACGTGGGGCGGTGCGGCGTAACTCGAGAATATCAATCGTTCTCCATCAATGGAAGTGTCCTATGTGAGAGATGACGAAGAGATGGAACGCACCGTTTCGACGGCGCGATCAGTTGGTTTGATTTTTTCACGCGAAGCTAACGCGGTGACATGTGTATTGCACTAGCTCTCACTGTGACTCGCTTGCACGTAGGACTGCGTTGCCGCTTCGCCACTTTTCGTCATATATCGATTCAAATCGTACCAAAATCGCCGCGCGCTGAATTCGTCCAGGCAAGGCACAGTGTAACATTGACGCGAATCGAACTCACCGCGTCGATAAATCTCTCCGGTTCGTTCATTCGAATCGACTCTGTCGTACTCAGCCTTTTATTCACGAGGGATTGCCATATGTATTAAAGAAATCGAGATCCCCTCTCCGAAAGGAGAGGTAAGAGAGTCTGAATTAAATACAGATTTTTTATGATGCTTCATTAGCAGTTTACATCGATAATAAATTATAATATTCCTGGTGACGAATGCTAGTAGCAACACTGGTTGCGTACCTCAACAAAAACCGCCGTACTCCAAGCTCGGCTATAAGCTGTAACCCTTCAAGCTTTCGCCTTATTTCTTTTTTAGTTTCGCTTGTTTATATTAAAAAACCGCACCCACTCCCAAAAATTTATGAGATAGAGAGATTAGTTCGGGTCAAGACTGTTTGGTAAGCGTAAAATAATAAGAAAATAGTCTATTTTGAAATTTTATATTAGTATATTTTAACAAATAAATTTACCATTTTCTCTATTTTTTATTTACGTTAATATCATACAATTTTCTATTCAACCAAAACGTATTCACACGAGTCAAAGTTTTGATCAAATCAGTTTTTAAAATCATGTTTATAACAAATTTACTTAAAAAAATATAATTTCGTTTGTAAAATGTTTTCGATGGATTCAGCCTTGTGGAAATTAATTCATATTATAAAATTAAAATTGATAACTTAGTTATGACAATGGATGTACTACTAAATGTGAAAAGTGTTTCGCTTCTTTATGAAGCATCTTCAGACTAACTATATCGCAAGGTTAATTATTTCTAAGGTTAACAATGATTCAAATCTCGACTAAAAAATGAAAGGTGGGTTCAATTTGTTTCCTTCTACTGTACGTTGATCAACAGTAATCGGTTATTAGTAAATAACATTTTAAATAAGAAAGGTAGCTCAACACTATTAAATTTATTTCCTTTGGGATTTTCACCTTTCAAACACAAGTAATTAATTTTATAATTAGTACTATTATCGTTTGTGTCTTATCGCCTCACCACATCCAGTAGAAGGAAACAAACCCACTCCTCCCTTTACTATAAGTTTGTTAGTACCGGGGAATGTGGAATCCGCGTCGCGAAAATTTTTGCACGAATTTATGTTAAGTCAATTGATCTGTTAAAACTCTCACTATGGCTAAAAATAGACCTATTTCAAAAGTAAAAAATGAAAAATTATGTGAAATACATATTTGTTATCCCAAATACATCAAGAAGTAAACTAAACTCCTCTCACAAGGAAGCGCGTGGCCGCATAAGTATATGTAATACATAGAGCTGATGATTAATGCTGTGTATCGGCAGTTCAAAGATGATATTCCTAAGACTGAGTACCGAGAGTTCTTTTCAAAAATATATTTCTTTGTGTTTTACTTGATATTTTCATTATCCGTTGCCTAATTTTTCTACCTAAAGGTTTGAACTATTTTTTGTAGCATATGTCCACAAGTGTTTCGTTCCAGTTTGACCGGAAATATAAGATAAAGTCTTGGACATGTAAACATGTCCAAACGCGTTCATCGGGTTAATAATACTGATGCAATAACATAAGAAATTTAAATAACCCAACAAATTTATTAATGCTCATATTTACTGAATCGTTCTTATTTCAAATCAATTTATTCATGCTCTAAATATCTGTGCAACGAAACAGCCTAGGGTAAATAATTTCGAGTATTTATGATAATGATTGATTTCAAACTATTTTTGAGTTATAACCAGCCTCCCGAGCAAGGTGCATGATATTTATTATTCATTATCATTGTAATGATTCTGTCGGTCACCTGGTTGAAGTAACAAAGCGGTAACCCCCAAGGCGACGTTTCTGCGACCAGAGATTCAAATTACCGAATGGTCAGTTAGTTATCGATTTTGTTAACCGTTATTTGAATATGTAATTGAAGACATGTCTGTCTACTAGAGATCTGCACAGGTCGGAATTTTATAAAATTACCCGATCCGAGCCCGACCAACTCTCAATATCACACTTGTTACCCGAACAGGAGATTTGTTTTTCTCAGTCCGAAAAAAACTCGATGTTTTTCAATATATAAATTCATTTTATACTTTTCAAATAGCATATATCGATGGCCTAATGTTATAATCCCGTAAGTGACTTTTTACAAATTTTACAGGAGGCTAAAGAAATATTTACGTTAATATGTATATTATACTTTTTTTTCTTCTAAGTATTAAATAGATAGTAAGATAGGGTACATGTAAATCATTAAAAATATTAAATACTTTATATTGTTTTAAATAAACGACGAGATACGGTTTACAAAGTCAGTTTCGTTAAAATATCAGATACGGGTTTATAACATTTGGCCATCGATATTTTATTGTTTCTACATTTACAATTATTAGGGTTATGAATATTATTGCTTTATGGCCGACTCATGACCCGAGCTAAATATTTTTTCTGAAAATTAAATTCTACTGACTGAAATGTCTTTACCCCTCCCCCCCACCCGAACCCGGTTTGCCGGACGGGCCGGGTGCTGGCTCGCTGGCCAAGCCCCGGCCCGTGCAGACCTCTAATGTTTATGATTACAAACCCTTCTATCTTTGCTGTTTAAAATGTAACGGCATTTCCTCACATATTTTTTGTTGTTCATTGATTTGGTATTTATGTACTTGGTCGTTAATGTAAAAAATAGTAAATAATTTATTTCCACAAGAATTATGTAATATAGTTGATAGCTATTGCGGCATTACAACATCGTCACAGCTAAAACTATTTCAATTACTCAATTTTTTTTTTATATTATAGATTATTCAATCATTCATATCTTAGTGCTTGATTACAACCCTTGAGAATAAATCTTGCAGCGGTTTCGAAACGTTGGGTGATTATGATAACATTATCGCAATACTGCCCTGCTAAGTAAAAATACAGTAATTACAGAAAATGTCGAAATTAAAGTAAGTATGGGGTGGAATATTTTATGCAAGAAAAATGATTTTAAAATTTATATTTTGTACTAAAAATACGTCAAAATTTTTTTGTAATTATCGGAAATTATCTGGACAATTATATACATAACACTTTTGTAAATTATCTCAAAAAATCACTATCCAGATTTAAATATTACTACAGTAAAAGGTAAAAGGTCTGATTCTGACGTTGAATCGTTCAACATGTAATTACTACGGTTTTCCATGTCCGCTCCCAACGTGGAGCATATGGTCTCCTAATGAAGGTATCTTAACAGAATTTTTCTACGAGAACTGCTTGTTACTCAGTTGCTCAACCTTTTTTTTCGAAGAGAGTAGGGATAGAAGGATAGGGCTAGGACAGAACTAATGGTTAGCTACTCGCTCTCGCTAAGCCCTGTTGGGATAGGATGGGTGGGAGGGAAGAAATCCATAAACCCAATGAAACGTCAATCCATGGAAAACGTCCGCACCGGGAATTGAACCTGAGACATCAGTAACCGTAGCCAGCGACGCCACCAACTGCGCCACGGACGCCGACTAGCAATACCGGTATAATTAATCATTAACGGTATTTTGATACATTTTAAAAAAAAAATTGTTATCATAAGCATCTTTAAATGTATTGTTTCTTTGAATTAAAATATAACCATGAAAAGGCTAATTCATCAATGGTGAAATCTGTACATCTTGATCAGATCTTCAAACGATGAAGTCCGACTGCGGCCCTCTCAGATTCAGCGCTTGTCAGGCGAACCGTACCGATTTTTTGCCTTTTCAATACCGGTATTTCAAAATCCAGTCTCAATTTACTTCCAAACAAAACATGTTATCTTCTCAAAAATTATCCAGTAAAATCAATATTTTTTTTGTAAACAAATATCTTTTAATTACAGATATTTTAACATTTTGGAATAGATCGCCGCCAACCTTAGGGTAGACGGTTAGTTAGAAGTTATTGTCGCCTGTTTTGAGTGTGAGGTAGTCCGGCTTCTATGGCTCCGTTTTTTTATCGTATGACGCGTTTTGTTGATGTCTCTGCTTCCTCCAGTATTGTATTTATTCGTTTCCCCACAATTTAATTAATTATGTATTTTCGTTCAATGCACAATGTTACCTAATCCCCGTCTAAGCTCGTTTATAAGGATTGTGGCACACTTTCTTGGGCACAAAATTCTCCTTAGGGCAAATTTGTGCAGTATCTTCCTGTATGTATCAATATAATATATCTCTGTTTGACATGAGTTATCAATAAATGCACCCAGACGCTTTATTGTTTAATCAGTTGTGGAAACAAATTGCAATCAAAATGCTCTTTGCGTTTCTGTTATTTAATTTCTGCGTACATTTTGGGTTGGTTGTTGCCATGCGTGGATTTTCAATGTTAATTTGCATAGAATTAAATCATATTAAATTTATTTTTAAAAAGTCTAACGTTGTGGAATGACTTCTGCCACACATCTTACAATATATATATCTATGTGAATTGTTGAAATTTTGTACACTTCCATGTATTTCGTCACTAACGAACTGGGTTTTGCCTTTCGCCATCTTCAGGCATTAGAGCACTAGAATGAACTCGAATGATTTACTAAATTTCAACAATTTAAATTTAGTATTGAAATTCCATCACGCACCCTCAGTCGATATCTTAAATTATACAAATTTTTGTTTTTATTTGTTTGTATATTGCCGTTGTTCTGGAAGAAGACACTAACTGAAAAAATACTAGTTTTGAGTAATTGGACTTTGAAGTTTGTCAAATGTTTGAAATGATATACGTTTTTCATTTTGTGTGTTTGTACAAAACTGTTTTCAAGGAAAAGCGTAACTTATACAAATAAGTGTCGTCTTCCATACGTAAAATAAGGAACATTTTGGTATAACTATCTCAATATGTCATTTTTCGATTTAGTGTTTTGTTCCAGAACAGCGACGATATATTTCAATCTAAAGTAGTTCACTCTATATCAGTGGACTTTGAAGTTTGTCAAATGGTTAAAATGTCATACCTTTTTAATTTTGTTTGTTCTACAAAGCTGTTTTCAAGTAAAAGTGTAATTTATAAAAATAAGTTTGTTAATCCATACGATAGAGTTCGAAATAAGGAACATTTTGGTATAACTAACATTCAATATGTCATTTTTTCGATTTAGTGTTTTCTTCCAGAACAACGACGATATTTATTTATATATAAATGCGCCAACCCATGCCAGAAAATTCTTACTCTAAGTTCAAGTTTATTGGTATTAACCTTTGTGCAGTTGATTTAATTCTTCTAATTGCATCAGATATTAAAATATTGTACGCATTTAAATACACTGCTTTTGTCTTAAGTCAATTGACAAAGTGACTCCTGTTTGCTCTTTTTCGAAGTTTCTTCAGGCTAACCGAATCATAAAATTGGAGAATAAAACATTAATATATTAATGAAAGATAGGGGGGAAATAACTGATCCATGGAATAATCTTTTATTTGAAAATAAATTACAATAAGGTTTCAAAATATTTAGATATTGAACTTACCTTCATCCTCATCGGAATGGGAAGATTATCGTACGGTAATCGCTATTATTGCTAACCGAAACATAATTATTGCCCTGTACTAATAACAATAAAAAAACTGATTTGACCACAGACCACAATTTGTCATTAAAATCATACTTAACGAACTGTTGAAAAAATTATTAAGAAAAAATTTGGTCTAGACGAGAATTTCGATTATTAATGAGTCAAACGTTTTTTATCTCGCTAACGGAGCATCAGAAGAAATGATTTTTTTCCAAAGCCAAGCAATTACGATTCAATTTTTCATATTAAAAAAAGAACACCACTTTTTGGATATTTGCTTTTGTAACGCAATTAAGTTGAAAAGTCAATATTTGTTACCTAATTTAGTGCATACGGTAGGGGTCTGCACTTAGTTTCCACTTAGTTACGGATTCTTATAATAAAGTGAGTTAAGTTGTAGTAGGTTATGTTAGGTTTGGTTTGTGTAATGTATTCTAATGCGTAGAGCAAAGACAATATAGGCTAGAACAATAAGTGACATTTCATTACAGCTTCGTGGAACTATTGATTTCAAAGTGTGAGTATTTATATTGAGTGAAAATATTTTTTCGTAAGTGTAATATATTTCTTTAATGTTAAAATATATTTAATTATTTGGTATCACTTTATTTTTAGTGAAAGAATTTTTTTTGTGAAATGTATTTGTTATAAGTGAAAACTATTTTTATGAAAGTGAACACGACCTAAACAAAAGTGCATTTAATTGCAAGCCTTTCTTATGTTCTACTGTGTTTATTTTTAATAAACAAATTTTGTATTCGGGATCATCCGGGATCGGGACGTCTGACAACCCTGCACAACCCTGGACCGATCACCAAATAAAAAATTGAAACAGACACGCTTCTAGTAACTAACATACATTAGAAATGAGCATATATCAATAGTGTCATATGATTATTATTTTTGCAGGTTTTCCGCTTAAAATAGCTGTCTGGGAGAATCTCGTTTGCTTTAGCGTACACTGCATGCGCATTCAATATTTGTACATAAAATAATGATTTATTCCAATCAAACAAAATGTTTGCAATACACACTGTGATCATTTTCTGCAGCAAGCTTGTGTTAGCTGTATGAGAAAATACAATAATTTTCGAAGCGTCTGCCAGTTGTCTAAACAGTGTTAACGACTTTACAAAGGATTACATAATTGACGTAAGCTAATGTACACACTGTAGTAACAGGTCTCTCGCATCAAAAAGTTGCGGTCGAATCTATTTCTGAAAATAAACTCAAATTTCGAGATTCTAAAATCAACAAAATTTTAATTTGTTCGATGTAAAAAAATCGTGGTAAGTAAAGATTTTTTAAAAAAATAATTGTGCCGGGGTATCAACCAGGAATTTATTCCACTATCCTATCGTCCCGTTTTGGAATTTTAAGCAACGATATACTGTCAATCTTGTTTGAATTGTGTTTTTTGTAGGGATTAATATCCCGGTTTATTTTTTTGGTTACCGGGATAGTATCGTTACCCTGCCACTAGGGATTCCAACTATTCGAATATCGAAAACTAAAATTATTCAGTCGGCGTCCGTGGTGCAGTTGGCAGCGTCGTAGGCTACGGAAACGGATATCTCGGGTTCAATTTCCGGTGCGGACGGTTTTCATAAATTGATATTTATGGATTTCTGTTCGTAGTCTGAGTGTTTGTGTTGTCTAAAACTCCCTCCATACCCACCCATACCATCCTCACGGGGCGTAGCGAGAGCAATTAGCTAACCACTATTCCTGTCCTAGTCCTATCATTCTATCCCTACTCTCTTCGATAAAGAGGGGTTGAGCAACTGAGTAACAAACAGTTCTCATAGAAAAATTATGCTGAGATACCTCCATTAGGAGACCATATGCTCCACATTTGGAGTGGACATGGAGAAAAAAATAAGAAAAAAAAGTTTCTGAAGTATGAAAATATCATTAAAAATTCTATTTGAGTAATTAACGACATAACATTATAAAAATACACATTCCAATACCGTTCCATTGTGCTGCAATATTTAAAAATTGCAGATGCGTCGGATTAATACAACGGTATTTTTTCAATTACTGAAATTACGAGCATGCTTAAAGGGTTTTTTTAGGCCCGAGTCATTCGTCAAACTCAAGTGTTATGATAAGATATT
Source organism: Himalopsyche phryganea (assembly GCA_022494535.1). NCBI lineage: Eukaryota > Metazoa > Arthropoda > Insecta > Trichoptera > Rhyacophilidae > Himalopsyche > Himalopsyche phryganea. The sequence goes on from JAGVSL010000097.1 coordinate 2,002,505, forward strand.
GACAGCGCCCGAGTTGGTTGAAGGCAAAAGGAACCACTACTTATGGTATTCATTATTGTTCTTGAAATCTGGAGAAATTGTGATATAATCTTTCGTCGATTTTTAAAAATATTTCTTGAAAAATTGCTACAAATACTATTCGAATAGTTTAAAAAGGGCCGAATATTCGAGTTGGAATCCCTACCTCCCACCCATCTGTACATAAAAAAGGGGCGTAACAAAAGCGATTAGTTGAGTGACTGAATAAAAAGCAACAATTTCTGCTGAGATACTGCTTTAGGAGAAGATATGTTTTAGATTATGAGCGAATAGGGTTGAAAATTTGTTTTTGAAACAATTAAATTCTGGACCAAGAAAAAGTTGCCGAAATTGCAGTCCCGATCTCGATATCTCCTGCAATGTTTACACTCTCGATATCTCACCTGACACACGCATCTGCCAGGTTTGCGACGCAAGCTACCTTCTTCACCTGGGGTTGTGAACCTTTTTACATGCGCATGCCATAAATCCCCAAGAAAAAAAATATATCGACTGTCTGACGTGCCGAGCAGTTTTTTGTAAATTTATTTATTTCAAAAATTACAACTAGTGGTTATGCTATAATTAGTTGCTTAGTTAAAACCATCTTTTAACATCATGGCCCGATAAGATTGAGTAGGTTCATTCACCCTTTCAAGCAATTTTTAATAGAGGAAAATGAATGGGGAATTTACTATCAACAAGATTTTAGAACTAGAATGTAACTTATCTATATTGAAACCCGAACGTCAGCTCAATTTGATAGCAAAAGACAAATATAGCCTCAAATCATTATTGACATTGTTGACAGCATAATAATTGTGTACGAAAAAATTAAGTTCTGGTATCTTTTTCATAAGTTGTCTTTTTTTTTTAAATGTGTTAATACTTACGTGGCAGAAAATTTTTTTAACGTGCCATCTCTGGCACGCGTGCCGTAGGTTCTCTACCCTTGTTCTACACACACCTTAAAAATACGAAACTTTGACACCTAACCGTGACCATTTCCACAAAGGAAAATCTACAGCTGCAAAAAAGCAGACGGGTTTTATTTTGCGTAGAAAATATTATAAAAAAAGAAGAAAAAAGCTTAGTTAATGTTTACAAGGCAACTTACCAGAAAAATAAGTCACTTTTTTTCACTCAATTTTTACGAACTTATTTACGAACTTTGGGACATATATTATTATACAAAAAAAGAAGAACCGTTTTAATAATTTTATCTCATGATAAATACAATTTGGTATCCCAACGTGGAGCATAATGCTATAAATGGAGATATCTCAAGAGAAGTTTCTATGAGACTGGATGCTACTTAGTGGCTCAACCTTTTTTGTTTCGAAGATAGTAGGGATAGCAGGATAGGGCTAGGACCGAATTAGTGGTTAGCTAATCCCGTGGGAGAGAGGAGTTATATACATCACAAACGTGAATGACTACGAACATAAATCCATAAATCGATTGAAAGGTCAATTTATGAAACCGTCCGCACCGGGAATTGAATCCGAGACATCCGTAACCTTAGCCAGCGACGCTACCAATTGCGCCAGGGAGGCCGACAACGTTGAATACAAATTATAAATAAGTTTCTAATTAATATTTTCGTATATAATTAAATTCCCGGTTGAATTTTACCAACTTTATCCATTTCAATCATTACATTGGTCACCATACCGGCAGAAGTTGATAAACAGCAAAATGAAAATTTGAGCTTTTAGGATAAAATCTGTAGTTTCGATATTGTATGTTGCTTAGGTAGTAATACTATATAAATATAGATAGATTTATACCGATTTGATACAAATAAAGTAAGGAATTAATAAATAAGGACCATTTTCTGCCATTTATAGGCTCACCTTGTACTTCTTACACCATGCACTGAGTCTAAGAAATTAGCATTTGGAATAGTCATGACAAACGCATTACGCGGGAAAAGAGGGGGTTTTTAAATGCAATTCGAAGAACTACCTACCCAATTTCAACTTATGGGTTCTGTCAGTGTGACCATGGACCGAAAACCCCGTCTTTTCACCCGTAATGCGTTTGTTGTGATTATTCCAGATGCTAATTTCACGTCATTTTTAGGGTGTTAACTGTCTTGTGGTTGTGTTACTACATGTGACACGTGTTTCGCTGCTTTAAGAAGCATCTTCCGACTAAAATGAATACATCGTAGATATCCATAACTCATAAATCAATTGAAAACTCAACGTATTGAAGTTTCCATCACGGTATTCGAACAAATAATCCCACAATCGAGCGGTCGAGAGCATAAGTGTTGACCGATTTTAAATTGTATGTAAAGGTATAGTATAAGTTAAGCCTTGACCACTCCCTCTGTTCAAATATCTTATATTTTTGGTTTCCTCGAAAAATCTTGAATCTATGCCAAACAATGAAATTAACGTATCAATATCATTGATTTTGCTCGATGTCATCTGTTACTGCAGTTTGACTGTTTGGCTCTTCTATTTAAAATACCAATGTCAAGTTTTCTCAACACCATACAGATGTTCCATTAGACACACTACAAAGAATATATTCTCCAATTCGTGAATATTTACTTTATTTCTAAAATACAATGACAAAATACGTGTATATACAGTGCTGAGGTTGTGGTCATACGGGAATAAACGACGTATGTCGTCTGGTTAAATCACATTATTATATTATGTATATCGATGGTGTCTTGGCCAATTTGTATAACCCTCAAAAAATACGAAAATTACTGATTGGATCTCATTTTAAAGTCGACAGAGCAGGTCTAAGCCAAATGATATAAATTAGAAATATAAATTGACCACTTTTTGAAGGGAAACACTATTATATCGACACTCCGTACGTATAATCCCGTATCTGCAAACGTGAGAATTTACAGGAGTGCATTTCAAAGATTCATATTTCAGATTTAAATAGTTTTTCAATAAATAAAGTGTGATATTATTCAGTATCTGCTTTCTATTCTTTTTAAATAGTCGACTGTGACATGTGCCGAAAAATTCATTATAAAAAAATACAACAGCTTCGTTAAAAATGAGTTTCAACGATATAAAGAAAATGTTAAAAAGTGGTGACTGTGGTGATGTGTGAAAATCATTTCCTGAAATAATAGATTTTTCTAAATGCGAAAAAGTTGGGTAGGTACGTTAAATGTGTTAAATTTCAATCAATTTTATGCTACTGTATTTTTTTAAATCGGGTTTTTTTCGGGCCGAGATATATAAATTTAGGCTTTTGGTCGGGCTCGGGTAACAAGTGTGGTATTAAGAGTTGGTCTCGGGTCGGGTTATTTCATCAAATTTCGGCCCGTGCAGACCTCTAATATACATAAATAGTTATTTTTATTTCTTATAAATTTTATCCATCAACAATCGCTGATTATAAAAAGTATTGTATAAAAACTCTAAAACGCCATTCATACTTGTGCATCTCTTTTTGTGTTTACTTTATCAAAAAGCGGTTTTCCGAAGATAAAAAACATTCAAAATAAAATTATTTGAAAGAGAATTTTTTTACACAGCGAAAAAATCAATGTCAAACAAAAATGACAAAATTCTTTCGTGAGTTTTTGTCATGATATGCACGGGGTCGATCGATACCATCTGAATTGTAATTCCAGACTCCCGTCATTGAATTTTGAATATTACGAAAATATTATTCAGCGAGAACCGTTGCGCTGTGAACTCTCACGAATCTATCATTCACCGAGCGGACGATTATTTATCTGCGTAAACAGCTGTTTCAATAATAATATTAAAAGTTCTAAAAAAATACACTTTCTGCGTACAGCAACACTGCACATTATTTAATCGGCAAGATCACATCAAATATTGAAACGTTTTGTACAAGTAAGTGATAAAAATTAGTTCTTAGAGTTCTCAAATAACAAATATGTATGAAAAAGGCTGGAGATATATCTTCGTCACTTCTTCTTTTCCATAGTTGCTCCCTATGTGGAGCATATGGCTACTGCGCGGCGTCTTCATGAATGTCTGACACTAACCGATCACTTTGCTTCCTCGCATGACATGCCAGAGTCTCTCAGATCCGGCAAGTACATCCTATAGATAGTACCCGATAGTACGAAATGCCATTTGTTCAACTCTTGCATTCTAACTGTGCTGGTTTACGGTAGCGAATCATGGCACATGATGAAGTCTCCGTATACTGAGCTTCGAGGATAGATGCTTGCGTCGGATATTGAGGAGTGAAGGGGTTTGTCTTTGTGAGGAATTTGGAGATTACGTAACGGGCCGGGCAACGCCCTGTCACATCGGCGGCTATGGAGAGACGTTGAAACTGGCTGGACCACGTGTTGCGGATTCCGCTGTTTCACGGCCGCCTTCCATAACGAAATAACGATCAAGAAAATATACGAATTTACTCACCATATTCTTGGCCCGATGCGAAGCGGCACGGGACCGATCTTTTAACCACGCTATAATGTGCTTAAGAAAATAAAATAAAAAGAAAAAAACGAAAATGTAAAATACTCAGCCACTTAGTTTAAGCGATATTGAGTCTAAAGAGGAATCGAGAATATCCCGCTCCCCATATGATGATGCAAATTTATTGAATGCCTCAAAGTTGGCCTTGGTTGAGATCAAGTCAGCGTGGCCTATTGGGCCCGTATGTGGACGGACCACAGTAAACAACTCTGCTCGTTCGGAATTCATCTCGGGGCAGTCCCACAGAACGTGATTGTGAGGGCCTTAACTGTTAAAAAAAGCTTATACACTTGGCGAAATCGGTCCCAGCCATTTATAAGTATTTACTGCATGTTTGTTTTTGCTCATTAAAAATAAAACTAAAGTATAGTTACAAAGTCGGTTTCGTAGTCGGACAAACGCCACATCCCAAGAAAGTCATGTTTTTAATTATTTGTGGTACATAGTGCAGGCTCTTTCCCAAAAACTCATCAAAGTATCGAAAGCCGATGGTTCAGATATATTTTTAAAGTTTAAAATCCGTATATAGTTTCAAAAGCGGACACTTAACATCCATCTTTGCGAAATCAGTGGACGTAATATATACACATTGACCAATCACAGAGCTAAAATTTACTTTAAAGTGTCGTAGCTGCCGGGCTTTGTGAAGTGTGGAATATGTATGAAATCAGAAATCACCTCTGCTGTAGATTTTCTTATATATCGTATGTCCCACTTTGATACCAATGTGCTCAATTATTGAACAGAAACATCGTGGTATTGTTATACTAAAAGAATAAATAATTTGTTTTTAAAACCGATACTTTACAGAAAATAACTAAATAAAGACCTCGTTTATTTAAAAAAAAAAGGTCGTGGCGTGTTATCGGAACCCTGAATCCAACCATTTGATATTTGTCAAATGGTGACTGACTGTTTATTCGAAATTGATCTGACAATAAATTCAATACATACTATTGGCATTTTGCCAGAATCGTTTATCTCAGAATAAACACATGTTCGATAAAAAAAAAACATGTATATATATACTCTAGTCTGGGACAAATCGTACGCATTATTCATACATTTCTTGTCGCTATCGAAGTGCTAATGGGAATTGCATATTGTGTATATTATATCTACTGTGTTTTGGCCAATCGGTGTAACCCTCAAAAAATACGAAAATGATTTAATGATTGGCTCGCATTTTAAAGACGACAGAGTAAGTCTCGGCCAAATGATGGAAATTAGAAAAATAAATTGACCATTTTTTGGAAGAGAAACATCAATTTATATTGTTTTTTGGTTTAAAAATTCTGACCCCCTCAATTGATGTAAGCCACTATTTTATCGAAAACCCCAGTCAAGAAACATATCGTCAGCTCAACTATCAAACTGCTTATCTATATTTCGGCAAAATGTTCAAAAGAGTTTAAAAACTGAATAGATTCAGTTTTAACCAACGTTATTTTTGAATTTCACATTTATTATATGAATAATGATTTATACCTATTTTTTTGTTTGTCCGCTCTCAATGTGGAGCATATGGTCTCCTAATGGAGGTATCTTAACAGAATTTTTCTATGAGAACTGCTTGTTACTCAGTTCCTCAACCTCTCATATTTGAAGAGAGTAGGAATAAAAAGATAGGGCTAGGACAGGACTAGTGGTTAGCTAATCGCTCTCGCCACGCCCCGTAAGGATCAGATGGGTGGGAGGGAGTTTTAGACATCACAAGCACTCAGACTACGAACCGAAATCCGTAAATTGATTGAAAGATTAATTTGTGAAAACCATCCGCACCGGGAATCGAACCCGAGACATCCGTAACCGTAGCCAACGATGCTACCAACTGCGCCACGGACGCCGACACATGACAATAACATATGTAACATTCATAGAATAACATTGGTTAAAACTGAATTTGTTCAGTTTTATGCTCTTTATCAGTAATAACTCGCTGAGCGAAAACGGCACTGACCATATTTTTAAATTGCAGATACCCGTAAATTTAATTGAAAATCCATTTCGACAAATTCATCGCCGAATCCGCTGAAGACAATATAAATTTAATATTCTTGATTGATCTCTCTTTACTTTTAAGGTGTTAAGTGTTCTTCTATTTATAAAAATAAAACACACTTTTTTGGGCAATATCCGCATTTTTTACAATGATCAAAAAATGTGGAATTACTTCTAAAAAATTGTGTTTTATTTTATAAAAAATATCAATTTAAATGTAAAAACGAATTTCATAACAATGTAACCGTCGAGAACATTGATAATTATGAAAGATTATAAAATTAATTTTCGTTTACATAAATGAACTTGAACTACACATTATATTTAAGAAGGTAGGCACTTAAAAGTATTGTGTCACGCCAATTATACAAATGAATTCGTATTGGAGATTCTTTGAGCAAAGACAGCACAAGGTAAATGAGCAAGACAACTCGATTGACTTGACAGTTCCCATTCGGGAGAAATAAATGGATATTGGCTAGACTACCTCCAGACGAAATGACAACGCTTTTAGCTTCAAATTAATGGAAAAATAAAATTAAACCAAGCCAGCGGGACAAAACTGGTTTCGCGTGCATTAGAGATCTGCGCGGGCCGAAATTTGATGAAATTACCCAGTCCGAGTCCGTTTACTTTGGATTCGGCCCGGCCCGTGCCCGAGTCTATATTCCACACTTGTTACCCTAACCTCAAATTTATATTTCTCGGCGTGAAAAAAACCCTTATTTTCTTTTAAAAATTACAGTAGCATAAAATTGATTGATATTTAACACAACGTACCAAACGTTTTCACATGACGTAGCAAAATCTATCACTTTTAGCATGCTTTTTTTCATGCATAATATTTTAGTCACCTCTTTTCAACTTTTTGTTTATATCGTTGAAACTAATTTTTTACGAATCTATTGTATTTTTATATAATGAATTTTCCGACACACCAAACTGCTTACTATCTAAAACCAATAGATAGCAGACAATGAATAATATTCACACTTTATTTATGTACGAACCATTACTATAGATGATTCATAAAAAAACAAACTATTGTTTCAGACTTTGTATCAGTTAGGTCACACAATTTCATGAGCTTCTCAGCGATATGTTACCTAAATATTAAATGATGCCGCCATACGTTTCAGGCAAACGATTTTAGTGTTTCCAATGATGTTCAAAACGTAATAAATTATTTTTTTATTAAATTTTTATTATCAATGGAGTACTCATGACCCGGACATAGCCCGAAATATTTTTATGAAGAATAAATTCTTTACCCTGGCCCAGTCCCGTGCAGACCTCACGCGTGCATATGTAAAACGTTTGCAAATAATAGTGCTGTATGCTTTCAAAAACGTGAAAAAAATTCAGTAAAATCTTAATATATCGTCATCGTACTGACCGAGTTGGTAAGTGAACAATGAGATTTTTTGTATGGAATTAGTACATTTATTATACCCGTTTGACAAACATACCCAGCTTCTTATTTCATCTGTCAGTACATTAATACAGATTTATAGCAGCCAATTATTGTTCCTGTGATTTTTGTAACCATTTCCACCCCCAATGTGGAGCACATGGACTCCGAATGAAGATTATCTCAACAGAAGTTACAAGAATTACTTGATACTCAGTCACCCAACCTAGCTATTTTGGTGAGAGATAAGGATTGAACGATAGCGATAGGATAGAGCTTGTGATTAACTAATCGATGCCGCTAAGTTAGGCTAACTTCATTTGTTTAAAAAAATGTGTTGCTCTGTAATACATTATGTACTTTGGATGAGGAATGTAAATAAAATTCACGGTACGTTATATTTGGATTAATTCAATATCTAATAATATATACCGGATTCATAGAAACAAAAATACCCAAAAAGAAGAATCAATTGATTAATTTCATAATCTAATCATTAATCATTAACATAATTTGACGATATTTGTGGTATAGTAGTAAAAGCTTTACCGATCGGTCTGGGCTCAATATCAAATAAAGCCTTTTTTGAAATAAGTGTTTGTGATGTCTTTTCACCACGAGTTGATCTTGAGTTATGTATCTATCTCAGTATAGTCAATCATTGCCTGCAACGTCATTTTTTTTATTTATTACTGTATATTCTAATGCAGCGGTAAGTAACCAACTACCCACGGGTAATTAAATTACCCACTAAAACATTTTGAGTTACCCGCCGAGAAAATAACTTTAACTAAAAGAAAACTTTAGCACCAAACTTAGCACCACAAGCATTATCCACTCTTATTGTAAAACTTGTAACACATTGTGTTCTATTTTTAAAATACTATCCATCTGTATTGAAAAGTGAACGTATATTTTCATGTGACCACATAAGTGTCAATTAAAAAAAAAACACTGACAAAGCTCTCCATGCCATATATCAGTGTTTCTCAACCTTATTCGTGCCATGCCCCACTTCATCGCTTCTAAAAGCTCCATGCCGCCTCTATCATAATTTTATAGCTTAAAAATTCTGAAAAAAAAATGATGGCTTCTTCAAATAAAAATACACCTAGTAGTAGCAATTTTTAATTTGATTTTAATTTATATTTTAATTAGTGCGATCCTTGTGCTACATTTCAAGTTTTATACTAAGTTTTATGTGAAGTGCTAATTTTGTCCATTTTAATGTTAAATCTCGACGGTTATTGATTACCAGACGATTTCCCTTTTTCAATAACAAATCATTTAATGCCGCATTCAACTAAATATGACGATGAGAATGGCAACAGTAATTTTTTTGCTAAATACAATTGGGTATTTTGTCGACGTCCGTGGCGCAGTTGGTAGCGTCGTTGGCTACGGCTACGAATGTCTCGGGTTCAAGTCCCGCTGCGGACGGTTTTCATAAATTGATATTCCATTCGATTTATGGATTTCTGTTCGTAGTCTGAGTGTTTATGATGTCTAAAAAATTCCCTCCCACCCATCCGATCCTCACGGGGCTTAGCGAGAGTGATTAGCTAACCACTAGTCCTGTCCTAGTCCTATCCTTCTATCCCTACTCTCTTCAAAAAAAAGGAAGGTTGAGCAACCGAGTAACAAGCAGTTCTCATAGAAAAATTCTGTTGAGATACCTCCATTAGGAGGCCCACAATGGGAGCGGACATTGATAAAAAAAAAATTTGGTTTCTATCTCGAAAAAAAGCCACGGGATATTTTTTATGTTCAATACTGCGATTTTTTAATAAAAAAGAGATGCAACCAATATTAATGATTTGCCCCCTCAAAAAATTCAAATTGGCCCTCTGTGGGGCGTGCGCCCCACGCTGAGAAACACTGATATATATATAAATAGTTCACCTGTCTAGCTATACCAACTGCTTAATAAGCTTGGCCAAATTATTTCTGACTCACATTAACTGCAGACATCGGTTCGTTGATCTTTGTTATATTAAATTTACCGGAAAAAAGTCGTACGATATTTTCTGCTGATGCTTTGGGAAACAAAACACCCGAGGCATAAAAAAAATTTAGCATATTTTTTATTTAGATGACCCACTGTATTTTAAGAAGTGCATTCTGAGATGATAGTATAATAATAAAATACTGGAAATAATTTCATGAAAAATTATGGTGACTTTTAGTTTGGTAGATAATGGTGAGGGAAAAGCTTCAGTTTCTGTGTCTTTTTCTGTAACTGATCTATGTAGCCAAGTAGAAATTATTATCGTGCATTCATTTCTTAATGTAAAAGGTAAAAAAACACTATTGATGTGTTAATTTGAGCCGTAAATCCGCGCTGAAACAAGCAAGCAATTATTTTTCAGATACATTTTTTATTTACTTAACTCGTGTATAAGATATAAAATTTATTGAATAATATAATATAATATATCGACATTCCCTACGTATACTCCAGTATCTGTAAATATGACATTTTACAGGAGAGGGTCTCAAAGATTCAAAACACAGTTGCAAAGTAACGGCTGCATCAATCTTCTTCAAAATTGGGACAGTGCTATTTAAATCTAGTTTCTTATTTTATGTAAAGTTTTGTTGAAAAGTTTATAGTTTAGAAATAGTAAATATTCAGAGGTGTGGCTTTTATCGTATATTTCCTATTTAAGTATAGCTGGTCTTCAAACTTAACGCCAACTTTTCAAACTTTAACACGAATTTTTCAAATTTGGATTATTGAGATTTTGTACACTTACATGTATTTTGTCACTAACAACCCGGGTTTCGCCTTTCGGCATCTTCAGGCATTCGAGCACACGAATGGACTCGGTCAGTTCGAGTCCATTCGTGTGCTCGAATGCCTGAAGCACCCTCAGTCGATGTCTTAAATTATACGAATTTTTCATATTATACATGTAATATACACATATATGTAGATTGCAGAACAAGAATTTATGTTATAGGCATAAATAAAAAATGAAACAAGTAAATTAATACACGCAGAAATGCAAAAATGCACTTTATAGAAACAATAGTCGGAGTGGCTCGTTTTTTACAACTCAGACTCCGATTCCGATTACGGTCAAAAGAGCACGAATCCATGAGTCCCAAAAATATTACAAATAAGACATTGGACTTCGGATTTTATGGAAAGACTTTCGTATTAGTGGCTAGTTACGTGTTTATACTTTACGAAAAAACGGTGAAGTAGGTACTTTTCTCAATGTGTTTTGATGCCCACCTATAGAATTGAGCGCGTAGACCAGCGCTCCGCAACCTTTCATCACCCACGGCACACCACAAGCCAAAACATAAATATGTCAATTTCACAAACAAAATTTACAATTAATTAATTTCTTTTCATTTGACGAATTTTAAATAGTTGCCAATTAATACATTTTTTAATAAAGGCCAAAATAAACCCTTTTAGTGTTTCGAAGTAGTGGAACACTTATAAAAAAAGCATCTGTAAATGCTGTAAGTAAAAAAAATTAGCTAAACTAAGTGAGTGTATAAGTTTTGTTATTTTTTTTGTTTAGTTAAATTTTGAATAATAGTCTCGTTGGTAATTCGCTTTGTCAATGTTTGAGTTTCTCTTTGAACCCGTTTTATTTGCCAGAGCATGCTAATAACTTTTCATTTCGACTTTTCACTTTTTGTTTAATTCATTCAGATGCTCAAAGATGTCAGCAGAGTAACAAATTCATGTAATGATTATTTTAAAAGAGTTTTGGCAAGGTTTGGTTAAGTAAAAAATAAATATTCTCACAGCGAAGATAAAATAATCTTACCAATACTTTGCATTAGGACAGCCTACACACTTCTGTGAAAAACAATAGAGAACCATAATTTTTCAAAAAAAAAAATGCGTATTTAAATATGTGTAGGTTTTTTTTATACATTCGTCCGATTGTTTGTAATAATTCCACTGGAAAATTTTTGCCATCAAATGATTTCCAATATATGCAGTAATATGTAATTTATACGGAAGAGATTTTTATGTTTTACACACGAGACAAGCCCTATTTTATTCGCTTTCATTGCAGTTACACTATCCGTGGAAACACTAAAACAATTATTATTAAAAAAATATTGGTGAAGATCTTTGAAACCGAATGACTTAATTTTTTTTGACAACGAAAATATTCAATTTGTTTTTCATTTTGGACGCGCTGCGTTGCGGCACACCTGGGATGGTCTCGCGGCGCATCAGTGTACCGCAACACGCTGGTTGCGTAGTACTGGCGTAGACAACGAAAATGCAAAAGACGTATAATCACGTATGTGGCACTAACGTGATTATATGTAGGGAGTGTCGATATTATCAAATAACACATTTTGCATCTTCGATAATATTGAGTCTTAAGAAAAAAACCATTATTTTTAGTTTAAGAATGTTTATATGTAGGGAGTGCCGATATAATTCTTTGGTCAATTTCCCAGACTTTTAATAACTTTCAAGTAATAAATGTTTGACGGATAAGTATGTATATAATTTTTATGGCATTTTTTTCTGCACATTTTTCGAACTGGTAAATAATTCTGGTGCAATAAAATTTATTAGTTGCAATGGACATGTGGACTGCTGCAATTTATATGCCGCAAAAATGTTGTCAATTTATTCGAAAGATATACTTGACCTGATTTTTTTAAAAAGCCCATAAAGTTTATTTTAATAAGTCAATGTGTACCAGAATTCTGAATACATAATTGAATATTTATTATCGGTATTATTGCTCTTAATGCGTTTATTTCTGGCGAAATCCAAGGGACGTTTTTCTGAATTTTATCTATGAACTATCACTTGAACTAGTTAATTATTTAAAGTTTCCATTTTCTCTGCATATCATGACGATTTTGCAATTTAACAAAGAACTCTAAAAACTATCCATATACAAATCTGGCCCGATGATGTTTGAATATTATTTAAAAATCAAAATATATTATTTTTTAATTAGCGCTCAGCATTCCAAACTAGGCGTGTCTAATAAGCTTTTCTGTGATTCGATTCGGGACTAAGAGAAAGCGACTAGCCAACTACTAGCTACATCCTTCCATCCTAACCATCTGAAACAGAAACATACAATTTATTTTTGTTATAATTATTTTGTTTTGAAATGCATAATTCGTAGTCCACTCTAATTTGGAAGTGAAAAGTTATCTGTACGTAAGAAATAATAGAAGATAAAAAACAAAATATTTTGTTGCACAATTACCTCTATGATCAGAAATATTAGAATCATATTTATATAAGTAAAAATAGCAGTGTCTTTAGTTCCACAAACTTAAAAAGATACTTAGAAAGTCCAGAACTTCCTTGAACCACCGTTCACTGCACAATTAGTGATAAAATCATGCAGTGGAAAAGCAATGATTCATTCACTCAGTAAATTCATTAGTGTGCATAAAATTCATTGTTATTATTAATAATTGTAAATAATTCACATCAAATAGTCATGTTTACCGCTCTGGTCATCTGCCACAAAAATTATTTGGAATCTGATACCAACCGTTATCCGACGGGGCCTTCGCCAACAAAAAGGACGCGTTCTACCTAAACATCGTGCATTGTATCGGGGCTTTGGGGTCCGTCGCACTTCGTGATTGAGGGTTGGAATTCCAGTTCCAACGCTCCTCCGCTTAAACTCTGAAACTGTGTATTTTTAACTGTAACTAACTTCGATAATTGTATTCAACTATGTTCAACCAAATGCAATATTTGGTACTGATCTGAAACGGCAGGGGTGTTTTTGGCCGTTGGATGGTCCTAGGAGGTGTTTATCCCTTATCGACGTCTACTGACGAAGATTGCTACTCTTTTTACCTCCACCCTCGCCCGACCGGGTGTATCATGTTGCTAACAAGTGTGTAAGTTCACTTTATCACATATTCAAGTATACACTTTTTGTGGAACTAAATACTTTTGACGTTATTATAATGAAATTTAACCAAATAAATGACAATTCAATCAAAATGAATCATATTTGTTTCTACGTCAAAGTTTATGTACATATATTTTGTATTTTCGGATTTTATTTTCTTTTTCACATTCATGTTTTTTCCGGAGAGAATTTGAACGACTAACGCACACTTTGCCAGTGTCATAGCTAAGATTTTGCCGCCCCTCAATTTTCTCTCCAAAAGTGATAATTTTAAATAATTATAAGATTACGCCCGCAGGTGATATAAATATACACATATATATATAAATATATCTTGAAAAATACTACCTATATCTTTACCATTCCGTCATTTATGTAATATATTTTATAATATATAATATGTTTTATTAATATTGTAGAATTAAGCCACAAGCATGTTTTTTAAATATGACAAAGAATGTGTCAATGGTCTATTTTATTAAATTTGAGGTTATTATAACAAAAACATGCAAAATCATTGTCATTATTATTGGTATGTATTGAACAAAGAAACAAATTGTATTTTTTTAGTTGAATTGGTTCAAGATATTTAGCAGATTGAAACTGTTGAGGGTCGCAAACTACCATCGATACTAATCACTATCTACGGATTCTGAAAAACCTATCCGCACCAACACCAATGTTTGACTGAACCTTTAAATATTTTCAAATTACCAATTTTTATTACGTATAAAAATATTTTCTTTTGTTTGTGTCACGTTCTTGCCATAAATAAAATCTGGCCGGCCAGTACAGCTGCAGATATGAAGTTCCTTGAGTATTCAAACGACGTGTTATTCATCAAAACGACAAACAGTTTTGTGCCTAAAACTTAAGTCTTATATTTGTTAAATATTGTATTTTGTCAGCGAATCACACAGCTCAAATTAGACGAAAAAATAGCTTACATTGATTGTGTATACATAACAATTTTTATTTGTTTATTACATCCAAGAACTCCCCCCGCCCGCGATACGCAATTGCACACAACCAAAGAAACCTTAAGATACAAGCAATAACATTATATCGTCGCTGTTCTGGAAAAAAAACACTAAATCGAAAAAATGACATATTGAGTTAGTTATCTATGTAAAAACAAATTTATTTTTATAACTTATACTTTTACTTGACAGTTTTTTTACACACAAACTAAATGGAAAAGGTATAGGATTTCAAACATTTGACAAACTTCAAAGTCCAGTTACTCAAAACTAGTATTTTTCAGTCAGTGTCTTCTTTCAGAACAACGACGATATATACCTGCATTGTCTCCTGTCGATTTTATGACTTCAAAGTAAATGTAATGGACCACTCGTCTGCAAAAATACCCACTGAGGGGTCTTGTAGCATGTCTTGTAACTATAGAGGGCTTTGACACAACTCATAAAAACAAATTCTAGCCAAATGTTTCACATGCTCCAAATTAGAAGCAATCATGGTTAAAAGAAATTATTTCATGACGAAAGTAAAAAATAAATAAAAATCACTCATTAGATTTCAATTCCCCCCTGGCATAAAACAATATTATATATTATTGAAACGTTACCATTGACTGGCCATATCATCTGTGCAATTTATAATATCATAAAATAAAATAAAACATTTTATTTATATGCTGCCACAAGCGTGGTTGCAACAAAAAATTCTGCTATCAGATATATTATAAATGTATGTGCTTATTTTTTTCATTGAATATATTTCATCATATTTCTAGATCAAAGGTAGAATAAAATATAATTATTAGAAACACATGCATTGTAATAAGCATTTTTTTTAATCTAGCGCAAGGATTCCAACCTCCTACATATTAATTTATTATCGCGAATTCAATACATACGAATTATTATATATTTATGAATTGTCGACCTATTAAATTAATAATATTTACATACCTTTTAATAATTGACATATTTTTTTACCATATCAGCTCCCAATTTGAAGCATAAAGCCTCCTAATGGATGTATTTCAACAGAAGTTTTTGTACGATGTTTGTTACTCTAAGAGAGTAGGGATATAAGGATAGGACTTGAACAAGACTAGTTGTTAACTAATCGCTCTCGCTACTCCCTGTGCTTTTAGGATTGAATGAGTGTGGGGTAATTTTAGACATTACAACCTTCGAATATGAATTCATAAATCGATTGATAAATCAATTAATAAAACTGTTTTTTATTATAAAATTTATCTTTTTTTTAGGTAAATTTATTCAAAGAAAAAATATAGTGCAGTTGACATGTCGAAAGGCCGAATCAAACAGAGCCGCAGCCAAGAAACGTTTATGTACGAGAATCAACATGTGGAAATAGATGATATTGCCTGACTATATTATAAAATTATGGATTATTAAACACGAACTATTTCGTTAATTTATAACAAAAAACCTTTAATAAAAAATTTAAATCGGAAATTCATTTCGACAAACTGATCGGTGAATAAACCAAAAATAATAAAAATATTCTTGATTGATACTATTTTTTAAATTTTGACTGACAATTATAAGAAGAAAGGCATATAATGATCATTATAGAGAACTTCACGTTTTACTAACAAGTCAAAAATATTTGTTTAATTTGTTAGGAAAACGCGAGGGTTGTTCCTTTTTTAGTTTTAGCACATGTATTAAAGATTATCGTAATTCTTACAGGGCTCTATTCTCAGCAAAACGTAGCTGGTGATGATTACGAGGTGACGATTCCGGTGAGGGTGGCGAAAGACGGTGCGTTCCTGTCGCGTGACCTGCGAGCCACGCACGACGAGAGCCACCGCTCCAAGCGAAGCATCAGAAATAACCTGTCTGGTGACGATGACTACGATGATGACGACGATGATGATAATGACGTCACAGGAGAAGAAACTCTTCATTATAACATCACAGTCGGAGGAAGGCCACTCAGGCTTGATCTTAGGTAAGAATAATTGAATGCATTACTAAATTACCGCTGAAATTTATACTCTTCATCTTATTCTTGAAATCTGAAATTGAAGACGTAAGTGAGATAGATTTTTCCTTATTTTGAACTCTTCCATATCAAAGAACACACTTTTTTACTTAAAAACAGTTTTGTACAAACTATATGAAAAAGATATAACATTTAATTAAAATTCAAGTCCAATTACATACCCATAACTAGTATTTTTCAGTTAGAGTCTTCTTCCAGAACAACTACGATATTATGCAACAACATATAATGAAATACCGCATTAAGTGCTTTTTCCCGTGATAAATAAATTCATATTTTCACCTTAACCCTTCCGTATTCATGGTGTAACAATGTCTTACTTCCGTCTTTAAACCTTTAAATTAACTGTAAAAAAGGTCATACAAAAAATTGAAAATTTCGCTATTTCTTAATAAAACAGTTCTACATATCAAATTTGGATTATTGAGATTTTGTACACTTCCATGTATTTTGTCACTAACGACCCGGGTTTCGCCTTTTTGAAATTGACATTTCGCTTTATAAATACGTTTATATAACAACACCCACACGGTAATGAAATGTGACTGCGTGAGATCGTAAGGGATTTTTTTGCATGAAAACGGGAAGGTTAAGTAAGCCTCTCACAACCTTTACAATAAAAATACTGTCGATCTTATGTTGAAACTGTTATTTCTAACATTCTTCAATTAATATTATTTGCAGTGTTGTAATATTTATCCACAGAAATATCACGCAGAAGTAACAATGTGGATTGTTGGAATTTATTTCATAATATAGTAATCGTGCTTTTATTGTCTCCTTGCTGTAGTAGTTGGTGGAGTAACGAGTTTTGTATTCCGGACTGCTGATGTAAATATGTTATTTCCAATATAATTTATATAACACTTTGCATTCTCGTCGGCGCCCATGTCATGTTTTACAAATATTTTTTTTATAATAAAAAGAGAATTTTATCGAGTCACTCGAGATTAGCGACTCCAACTATTCGTCATTATTAACTATTGACTACTAAAACTGAAACTATTCGAATAGTTTCTGAAGTATGAAAAGAATATTGAAAATTCGATTTGAATAATTAACAACATAACATTAAATTTGGATTATTCAGATGTTGTACAATTCCATGTATTTTGTCACTAACGACCCGGGTTTCGCCTTTCGGCATCGGCATTCGGAAGTGTACAAAATCTCAATAATACAAATTTGATATTGAAATTCCATCAAGCACCCTCAGTCGATGTTTTAAATTATAACATAACATTATATATAATAAAATAATAGTTTTATGTAACATAAAAAATGTCAGAAAACGAGCTTATTTATAGTAAAAATCACATTTATTTAAATTTTAAATCACTTAAATAATTGTATTCTTTTTAAGGATGAGATCTATTTCCACTTTTGTCGAAACCCGTTTCATTGTATTAAAATATTTAAAAAACATGCAGCTGCGTCAGATTACTCCGAATTTTTTAACTTCCAATTATCAACGTGTTGAGATAGTCTAAAGGCGCAATCTTTAGTCATATTCCTTTGCTGTCGTAAAAATGTCTTCGTTTCAGAATAGATACAACTTTGAAATGTGTGACTGAATATTTAAGCCCAATCTACTTCCAATGGTTTGGATAAAAAATCTTCTTTCTTTGCTAATTTATTTTTAATGTTCTTCTGATCTTGATATTACAAATAAAGCTTTCGTTAATTATTTTTACTTTGTTACCTTTTACTTTCCAGTTACATACGAAACAATACAAAACTTCTAACATAACCTGAATCAGACGAAAGTTTGGAAGTGAAGTCGGCGATATATCTGTAACGTTAAGTTTTATGAGTATAAGTCTAAAAAGACAACTTAAACTGAGAACTATATTGTGTATTAAACAATAATTTTGAACAATATATGGTAATATTATTAATTACTGGTAATATTTTGAAAAAACCGTAATTTGTGGTATTTTTTTTATTGAAAAAATACTGTAAATCGATAAATAAATGCATATTGAATATTTATATAGGTAGCTTTTCCCTTAACGCACAATAAAACCATCAAAAATATTATTTGCAAAATCAAATATTATACACAAATCCTGTTTCAACTGTGGCAGCGAATGCGCAGCGGTCGATTTCTCAACCGTTTATACATTTTTATGAATACCGTATGAATTATAGCCCTTAAAGGAGGTGGTCGATATATCGACCGTTTTCACGCTTTGCCCTATAAAGGGTTAACATGAGTGAGGAAAAAAGCAGTTTTAATTAAATGAGAGAATGCAACCTTACAAGTGTGTATTAGTTATACATATACAACCGAAAATAGAATAGTCGTGTTGTCTGTATTCATAATTACATCGCAATGTTTTCTGATATGAGTTAGTTTATTCAGTATACGTACCTCCAAAGTTTGTCGGCGCCCGTGGCGCAGTTGGTAGCGTCGCTGGCTACGGTTACGGATGTCTCGGGTTCGATTCCCGGTGCGGACGGTTTTCATAGATTGATCTTTCAATCGATTTATGGATTTCTGTTCGTAGTCTGAGTCCTCTCTCCCATCCATCCCATCCTCACGGGGTGTAGGGAGAATGATTAGCTAACCACTAGTTCTCTCATAGCCCTATCCTTCTATCCCTATTCTCTTTGAAAAAAGAGAGGTTGAGCAACTGAGTAACAAGCAGTTCTCGTAGAAAAATCCTGTTAAGATACCTCCATTGATCCACATTGGGAGCGGACATGGAAAAAAAACGTTTGCGTACATTAAAAAAAACTACTGCACACTTACGTGACCAAAAATGGATTAATACTAAGTAATCTTCATGTAATTAGATATCTCAAAAGATAATGAAGCTCAGTTATTAGGACTTGACACAAAATTAATAGATAGCTTATAATATATTATAAATTAAATAAACATTTTGAATTAATTCCCGCATCTCATAGCAGATAATACTTGATAACCCAGGCCCTTCTCGTAACACAAAAAGAACGACATAAACAACTCGATAATTGGGCTCAAATGCTGTTCAAGATTTTTCAAGCATACTAATTAACAAAGTATGTAACCTAGATTTTGATTAATTAGAAAAACATTTTTCTAATTATGTTTAATTACACGAAGCGTATATTTTATACTGGCTGTCCTGTCATTACTAATAATAATAAAATTATTTTAAAGTGCAGTTCGGACTTAATTAATTGCATAACGTTAACGAGATGAGGACGGCAACAGCTTGGTGTCAAACTATTATTGTACGATTACATAAACAGGGTTCCGCAGTTTTAATACCGCGTTTCCATGTCACATGCAAGGTTTTAGCCAATTCAAGCTACCACTGACCACTGAATCTTTCAATAAATTCCAATAGATTTTTCTTTAAATTAACTATTATCTTGATTCTAAAGTAACGTTACCCAAAGAAGTACTTTACAATATAATGATAGGTTACATGACGCTGCTGATTACGAAACGTAATACTCGCCTGTAGCGAAACTTGTTATTTTAATCAGCATTATTGACTAAGCATAATTAATCGTTAAATAATATTTTACCGATATTCGATATTCTGCAGACGATGCGTAACATGTGAACACTCATCAAAGCAAGTCATTACGATTTAAAGTAGGTCAAAACGACAGTATACATAAACAAAGAAGAAATAACCGTATCCATTCTGTAGCCACCATTTCTGTCGTCACTCGCCGAACGAACTCTGAACTGTATAATCGTCATACGATTTAAATCGAGTCACGCATTCAACATTGGAATCATATTTATAAAAAGATTTAAGAAAAGCCAGGCAGAGCTTTTTTCAAAAATTAATAGATAGTCCATAAAGACATTATGTAATTTCGATAAACTTTTTTTTAATACACATGTTATGTTTAGACATTTTTTATATCCTAAAACCGATTTAAATCAGCAACTTTTGTAGTAAATTGCTGTATCAACATATTCCGGAGGGAAGCTTCGCAATTATTGTTTAAACATCACTTATCGTTTATCACATGTATTTTTCAACATTTTAATTCTTATTGATTTTGCATAATGCATTTCGCTTGTGAAATCGTGATGTGAACATATTTTAATGTATATCCGTTGTCAAACAACAGTTAAATCTTAACCAACACTTTAACTGTGCAACAAACACTATTCTTCTCAAAGTTTTTTTGTATCACATTCTTCCTTCTAATTAATGTGAATTCTTTGCATTGATGCATTTATTTATGTCATGGATTATCTACATATCTGTTGTGCTGCCTCGATAGTAATTAATAATGTATTTAAATTATCTTGAATCATACTAATGTGTAATTAATCTGATAAACAATTAACAAACCAAACATGAAAAGCGTGTCTTGATATGTCTGTTTCTCTGAGAGATGTTTATCTAACAGCATTTTCAGAAGCTTTTATTAGATAAATCTAGGACTGGCATAACATAATATATTTTTTTTCATTATTTCTTCATCCTTATTAACAACTCGCATTTTATTTGGGTAGTTACAAGTAAATAAATAATAAATGTACTACGTATTAAATATACTATTTATTTTCAACGGAACTCGATTTTGAGAATAAAACTTGTCACCCTTTTATATTATTCAAATTTTAAGTTTGCATAAATAAAGAAGGAAATCTTAAATGATTTTAAGGTAAATTACTTTTTTAAGCCGGGTTTTTGTTAATAATCGAAAGGCAGTTTGTCTAATACACATGATTATTTATTGTCAAACGTATTCTTACTTACGTAATCGACTGTGTTTTTAACAATTGATGTAAAAATAAAAATATACGTAAAATTGGTTAATGATTGAATCTCATTTTAAAGACGATAGAGCAGGTCTCGGCCATTTCTCGATTTTTTGACCAATTTTTGAAAGGAAAACATGATTTTACATGGATTTAAAAATTCCGACCCGGTCACTTTATATAAGCCACTATTATATCGACACTCCCTACGTATAATTCCGTATCTGCAAACATGAGAATTTGCAAGGGTGCATTTCAAAGATTCATAACGCAACTCACCGTATAAATTTTCGATAAAAACAGTTTTTACTCTCTCCTGAACAATTTCAATTTTTGAGGGTTACATAAATTGGCACAAAACACTGTCGATATTATACATACGTACGTAGCAGCAAAGTTTCCGTAATCGACACACCATGCTAAGCACTCTTGATAACCAATGAGTTAAGTACACGAGTAAGTGACTAACGATTGCATACATTTTGCGTAAATCTATGTGCTTAGGCATGGCCCAACGCGGTATGTTTGACCCTACACCTCGCCTCGAAGTATTGCCTCTTTGTTTAATACCTACTGCAGTTGTTATGCCATTATTTTCAATCTTACAGTACGATTCTAATAAAAGACTTCTTTTAGAAAAGCTTAAAAGGCACGTATAACCGTACGAAGACTCGTGGAAATACTTTGAAACAAAGAAGCTATTCATTGTCTATGATGAAATATCGGGTGAACATTATGCCAGGCATAAGATATTCTTTATCGCAGTTTAATTAAATCGGTTTTTCAATTTATATTTGTCATTCTTATAACTGCAGGAATTGCCATACGTATGAATTATTTTCAGTTTAGCCCAGCATATATATTTAAAATACGACCACCAAATTTAACGCTAGCCGTTTTCGCACGAATTTACTTTAAGTCGATTGATCTGTTAAAACGTTTAATATGGCTAAAAATAGATCAATTTCAACAGTAAAAAAGTAGAATTATTTGAAGAATACATTAGTTATCCCAAATGCTTAAAAATATCTAATCTACGACTTTGCAATCTAAATGGCTGTGGCCAATCTTCATATATACCGCCAACACGCACACGACCAGCAAGCGCGTAGTCGCAAAGTATGTTTAATACTGCCTGACTAATGGCTGACGATTAACACTGTGTATCGGCAGTTCAAAACTGAAATTCAAAAGACTGAATATCGAGAGCTCTTTTCAAAATATATTTCTTTGTATTCTACTTAACATTTTCCTCATCTGTTACCTAATTTCTCTACCTAAAGGTGTGAACTATGTTTTAAAGCATATACTCACATGTGTCTCCTTCTAGTTTAGCCGGTAATACGAGATAAAGTGTTAGACATCGGGTCTTTCATCGGGTTAAGAGGCACCTTCAATGTTTGAGAATAGTGGCTTTACTTTAAGAGGAAATGAAGTCATGAGATCTGTTTATTAATTATGCTTGAGTCTAGATTATAGATAATCGAAAAGTTGAGAAGGCGTCCACTGTGAACGTCAAAATAAATTGATTGATTAATTTTTTAACTCGTTGATTTCCAGACGCAATGTATCATTTAGAAATCAATTTCATCTATATCTACTGACATAAATTTGTACATCACTAAAATCTTTTTTTTTACATTTTATCACAGTCGTTCAAAATTACCTCTCTTATTTTTAATATTATAACTGTACCCGTCATAGACTACGGTATTGAAATTGAAATACTGAATTTTATAAAGTAGCTAGTACGTCGAACTGTGTGTACATTGTTTACACAGTGAACGCTTACGTAATGAAAAAATTTCATACATACATGTGATATGTGATAATAATAAAGCGTCCACAGAGCGATCTGGGCTTTTATATATAAGATGATGAATATAAATACAAAGTTTATATTGCACTAGCTGTCCGGTTTTCGATCGAATATTTGAATTCCAAAATCGTCTTCCAATTGTTTTTTTTTAATATTTGACAGTACTCTTCTGTCAGTCGTATAGCTGAGTAGTCAATGCTGTTGAATGATCGTCGTATTCGGTTGCAGTGTTACTGGATCAAATCCCTGAACGCACACTACTATAAATCCATTAAAAAATCTTAGCTCAAGCGAATGGATGTCTGTGCTGTTTCTTTTCCCTCACAAAATTCCTTAAATTCTACCAAAGAGTGAGGTAAACCGACTGAATAACAACCAGTTCTGGTAAAAAAAAAAACAACTTCTGTTGAGGTACTTCGTTAAGGCTTTATATGATTGACATTGGCAGTGAGCATGGTTGAAATAAAATCATTTTTTTTACTATTTTTGTACAAAATAACGACACAAGAGATAACAACGTTTGTTATAAATATAATAGAACTCAGCCTCATTGAGAAAACTAAAAAATAGGTATAGAATAGAATACTACATATATTTATGAAATAATATATGTTTTATATTGAGAATTGAAAAGGGTAAAAAGTGGACACGAAGATGATAAAAGGTTGCCTCTCCAGCCGCGTAGCAAGTAATCACTCAAATGTCATCTCTTTGTCAGTGAAAAAATAACTAATATCCGAAACATCAAATCACTTAATCGCCGGATAGAGATAAGTGTGCACCTTAGTATTTTGTTGTTCTTTCTACCATTATTTCTTAGATACATATCGCAACTCCGACAAAATAAAATCATAACACAATACAAGTACATTTTTTGGGAGAGCCGAAAAGCTATCGTGACAATTTTAAAACAACAATACCTATGTTTTATAATAATATATTTGGAGTCATCTGCTACATTTACAACTTTGATACGGTACTTTGCGTACGGTACATCCTAACATAAATTATTCCATATTATATTGAACTGCCTCTATATAGTAGTATCATGTAAAATGAAAAGTAATCCCACTCTTAATTTCTAATATGAAATAAAACACTTACGTAAAAAAATAAAACCAATGACTTACAAAACAATACAGTTAGTCTGAAATGCTTCCCAAAGATATGAAACAGGTGTCACACATACTAAACCAGTTTAAAAACAAAGATATAATTATAATTTTAATTCTCTAATCTTGATTTATATCAACAGATTTTAATGATATAGAGCAGTGATTTACAAAGTGGTTCCAACGTACCCCCAGGGGCCCGTGTGACCGCTGAAGGGGTCTGTGGCAAATTAAAAAAACATTGGGTGTTCGTGGACAATGTTAGGGGGATCCGCGAGAGGTTGAATATAAAAAATATCTTTGACACATTTTCATTATTACGAAGGTTGAAATAAATAGCAATAAATAAATTGGTAGTGATTTGTTTGGGTGTTGGACCCTTTTGCAAGCATTCCCACAAACTTAGGTGTATCCATACTAATGCGGGGTAATTTGTTGAATAATCCACAAATGAGGATACCAAAACAATACCATTATGCAGTTACGTAGAGTTATTTTACTTAGGGGGTTCACGGTCAGGTTTTTTCTTTAGGAAGGGAGTCCATGAGCATAATAAGTTTGAAAACCACTGGTATAGGGTAAACTACTTTAGATTGGAATATATCGTCGCTGTTCTGGAACAAAACACTAAATCGAAAAAATGACATATTAAGTTAGTTATACCAAAATGTTCCTTATTTCACGTGTGGAAACTTACTTAAAAACAGTTTTGTACAAACACACAAAATGAAAAACGTATAGCATTTCAAACATTTGACAAACTAGTATTTTTCAGTTGTTGTGTTCTTCCAGAACAACGACGATATAATATCGTCATCGTACTGGCAGAAGTTGTTAAGTAACAAAATTGACGCAAACTAGTTAAGTGCACAATGACATTCTTGGATATCAATTCTTTGTCTGGAATAACTCAGTAGGTGCATTAATTATACCAGTTTGGAAAAACACAGCAATTTGTTTCATCAGTAAGTATATTAATGCTGATTTCTCGATAAACAATTGTCCCTATCTATTGATTAGTGTTAGATTAGCATGAAACCATCTTTATTTTTGATATTATGATTATCTATGTAATATTAATACCGAGGCTAAAGACTTTATTCTACTAGCTAAAATTTGCATTTGCTGTTTACTCAGAACTGTCAATATGTTACTTACCAACTTCTGCCAGTAATGGGATAAAAAATTAAATATTTATGTATAAATGAATGACAGGCATATTTTCACTATGATAAAGTTTTAGACTGTGACTCGATATGGATGAACAATGGATCAACTCTATGAAATGATATTTCGAGATCATTGGGTTCAAAGTTGAAGGCTTATAAATAAGTCATTGGGTTGTTTAAAGATAATATCGATTGAGAGTGCTTATTGGAACTTCAATATCAAATTTGAATCATTCAAATTTGTCTACACTTTCATTAGTTTTTGTAACCAAGGACACGGGTTTCACCTTTTGGCATATTTAAGCAGTCAATTAGTGCAGTGCTCCGTAACCAGTTTACCGCGAGACTATACTAGGTGTGCCGCGGCGCAATACGTTCGAAAGGAGGAAAACGCTCAATATATATAATATAAACAATAAACATTGTCACATAATAATATATCTTATATTATTAAAATCAATTAAAAATAGATAAGTTTTTTTTTTTTTTTCGAAAGTTTTCATCAACTCGTAAAGGTTAAGAACCACCTAGATTTAAAGGGTTTATTTGGTTATAATTTGCAAAAAGCGAGATTTTAAATGTGAATTCTGTTTATGAAATTTTCATTTTTGTTCTTATGGTGTGTCATGAAATTCTACGTAATGCTTAGGTGTGCCAAGGTTGCGAAGCACTGAATTAGTGGATGAAATAAAACTGAAGTCGAAGATAGTTTGAGTCCATCTGTCGGACAGTTTAACAAATCTAGTCAAGACCTTTAATACGGATAGCTGAATGATAATAAGTCATATTCTTAAAAAAATGGAGTTGGTCCATCGTTAATATTGACGTTGTCCACCCATATGAAGCTACTTTGTATAATTTTTAAGAAAAATTTCGTTTTATACCTTCGACTTTCGCAATGAAACATGACTTTATTATTTATTCATTTAAAGTGGGTTATAACTCCCAAAAATGAATCGATTTAAAACAATATATTGAATGAATAACGTCAAAAAAGAAAGAAAGCTTTCGTTCTGTGGATACATGACAACTTTCTGAATCAAAGCCTTATTCGGAAGATAGCACTAACGATTTTTCATAAATGTATTGAGTAAGTACCAATATAAAGAAAATAAATTCCCCACAAAATTGGAAAGCTTTTAAAACTACTCTACAGATTAATAGAAAAATGCGTTTCATATTGACGGATGTTGTATTTATATCAAAGCCAGACGCCAATTTCATTCCATGTCTACGATATGCCATAAAATATAGTGTAAAATACGCATATCTAATGAATTGTTAGTAAATCTCAATTACAATTAAAATTGGTAACTTAGTTATATAACTGGCTGTATGACTAAATGTAACTCTTTTCGCTTCTTTAAGAAGCATCTTCTGACTAACTATATCGCAAGGTTATTTATTTCTAAAGTAAACAATGATTCTAATTCCTAAATTAAAAATGAAGGGCAGGGTAGGTTTATTTTCTTATACTGGACGTAGGTAATGATAAAAGTAATAATTACCATAACACTACTAATTACAAAGTTAATTACTAGTGTTTGGAGGCGAAGGTCCCAAGCGAAATAAATTTAATAGTGGTGAGCCACCTGTCCTATTTAAAATGTTATTTACTGATATATTTTGCATAACTCAAATATTTTTTATTGTATTAGTTAATTCAAAATTACGTTCATAAATATAAATAATTATTTCAATATCTTGTCACATATAAATGCACTAATGAAACCATCGATAAGCTGCTTCTATATTAACATTGGTAACGCAGACACTATATTTAACCAAAGTAGTTTGTAAGACAATCCTTCAAAATGCACATTTCTTTCACAAAAATTGCAATCGACAAGTGACTTGCTTCGTATGAATTTCCAGAGCTTTTTTTGGTCGGTGAAAGTTTAATTCCATAGCATGGTATATCTTTAACACAATTTAAAAACTTTTCTTTAAATAGATTGGATTAGTCATATTTTCAATTTGTATTACTAATATGAAAACCAAATGCTGTATATTTTTTCAATTATGTACAGAATAAAGAAAAGCTGCCAAGAATCACTAAATTTATAGTAATTACAGTGATAATTTGTATCGTGTGCCAAAGTTACCCGATTTGGATGAAAATTTTGCCCACCTTGTTTTATTTATATTTGTGTATCAATTATAACAACAAATCTATTTATGTTGATTAAATTTTATCTTAAGACATTTGTTCATTTCTATGTAGAACAATACCACACATAAATGCAATGGCGAATCATAAAAATACAAAAACCCTCAGAACTTTCCCAAGGTTACCAAGATTGACCGTACTCAAAATAATGCTTTTTTGCTGTGCAAAATTTGTTATAATTCTTTCTTGATAATATGTGAATATTATTACCTCAAAGCACGTCAATAAAAATAACTATAAAAAAATATTGTTAATTTACTTGTCCTTTTTTCGTTAACAGGCCCGAACTCAGATTTATTTCGCCGCACTTGGTAGTCGAAAGAATGGGTGGCGGAATCGGAACCCGCTACAATGCTGATTTCTCCTCATCGAAATGCCACTTTCGAGGGAACATTGCTGGCCAACCTGCTTCTACAGTTGCACTCTCTGCTTGCGATGGACTGGTAAGCACTTTGTACAACTTTATCGACTAAATATCAACAGGCCGTTTTTTCGCACGTTTCATGAAGAATTTCGTAATAGCAAAAATTTTCACTGCGTGCGATTTGTTTATTTATATACATTACAACAATTACAAATTCGAAGTTTATTGCTTTTGCAATGTTGAAAATTTAAAAAAATAGTGACTCTCCCATCACCTGAAAACCCGGTCGTAAAAAATGAATTTTACAATGATTATAAGTTCGCTCGCTTCCTGTTTTACCAACAGTCAAAAATTGACAAAAGCATTTTCTATATAAAAGACGGTTACAGAGGTCAAATATGTAAATACTCGGTTCGGTTAATAATTGGTTCGAATGTTTTCATGATGAAAAGTCTTATTCATTTATCTGTAATCCAAATAAGATGCATTCAAGAAACGTCTATTAGATATATATATATATATGTATATTATTTAGTAAACAAATGAAACGACACATTCAGTCTAAATGCCGCACTTGAGGACAAAGAAGGCCGCAGGCTCCCACCTCTGGCCTGAACTTTGAAACTCTCTAAGAATATACATTTTTAAAACAAGTTTAAATGTTATAACTGTGTTTTGATGTCTAAAACAAATAGCTAAAATAAATAAACAAGTAATTTAAAAACATACAACTTGTTCACGTTTATATTTCGACGACAAAAGTGTTTAAATTTATATATTTTTCGGTTGGTAACTAATTTTACTATTTTTTTAATGCAATAAAAAATAATTTAATCATCCCAGAAAAAATGGCTTTTCAAAATATTATAGATTCAGATTTTTTATAAAGAGATTTTTTTATCAGTCACTATTCAAAATCTATACTGGATAAGATAAATAATATTATTGCTATGCAGGTATTTATATAAATATAGTGATATTTTAAAAAATACAATTGCATTACAGCATATCGCTAATGAGCCAAATATTTTTGGAATTTTAAATCACTCAAGAAGAATAAAACATAGTCATAACTCGAGATCAACTCGAGGAGAAAATACGTAAAAAATACTTATACCCTAGATCACAAAACTTTAATTTGAATTTTTTTGACCTTGAATTGATTGTAAAATTGAGCTTAGAACCTTTTCCAGTAAACAACATAGGTTGGCAAGCAAGCTAAAAGTTTCTGTAATACATCACTTATGGTAATCTTTTTATACGGTCAAAGAATTGCGTCCATATTTTGATTTACATCCATTTACATTTGATCCATTTAATACTTAGAAGAAAATAAAAGGTCTCCAAACATTTTAGCCTAAGGGCCACACCGACCCCTCCATTAAGTCCCAAGAGCCAAGACCTAGCTCACCATACCAACATACTGTAGTTTTAAATTACTCGTTGATACTTAAGGGCAAGTGTTAAGTAAATTTAATTGCGGCGGAGATAGCCAATAGCCGTCAAGGAGAAGACCAGCTTCTATCTTATTTATACACTCATATTAAGTTCTTTCGACGAAAAATTTGCTTGATCAGTAGCATAAATTTTCTCGTGACTTTTTTTCCGCTTTCGGCACTACTCATTTGTGTAAAAAAAAACTATAACGGGCTGGATTGGTGGTTTTTACGGGCTGTAGTTTGGAGAACCCTGGGGTATATGATTAAAAAAAGTAATTTATTTGCAATAATTAATTAATCCTTTATAATCAACAAGTCTAATTGGCCATTCGCGCATTCCATCGCTGACATGTGGGTTTTTCGATAAATTTATCTTGTTTGATATATTTAAATGATAAACATATTTAATTAGGTTTACTTTATTGCGTTCGATTGATATAAATAATGTTTTGTGTTGAATTAATGATTTGCATTATTAGACATAATTCACTCAATTAATCTTTGAGCGGTGTATTTATAACAGTGCTCCGCAAAAACAAACAGTAAGATATCCTTCTATGAATAGTTGCATAAAAAATCCAAATTTAACACAAGTGTCAGATCTTTACACTGCAGTTTTATTTTTATTATTATTTTTAATTCACCCACTGATATTTATTATAAATAGCTTATCTCAGATCTGTCTCATCTTAATAGTTTGTCAACCGTTTTCCTCATTGGACCTTTTTTTTCTATTCTGTACAATAGTGTCCATTGAAAACTATCGTTCAGTCTAGTATCAAATCAGTCTTTGTTGTCTGGAAAAACTTATTTTAATTCTGGTATTCACAGCATCTCCTAAGATAGGCGTGGTCTTCTAGGCCTTCAAGTGTAGCATGTCATTCTTTTAAAAATAACACACATATCGCACCCTTATTTGCTTAACAGTAGTATCTGCAAATTTCATTGTTCTGAGATAAACAGACTTTATTGTGGGCAAACAAAGAATATTTTTTGCTCATTTTCTACCAAACTACAATAAATTATTATTATAAAAGGACAGCATCGCATATCGCATCGTATTGCTATACATGTAGATGTTATTTGTAATGAAAATCCAACGTATTTTCAATAATATCATTTACCAGTGAAAATGTGAATAACTTGGAAGTGTATTATCAGACTAAAACAATCGGAATACAGATCCTGCTGTTTTACGCTAGAGTACATCGTAAAAATACCATTGTTAATCATTAATAAAATCGAAATTTAGAAATTTGCACTTACTACTGCTTTACACTCGGACTACGATATGTACATTTGTTAAGTATGTCTCATTGTAGTTTGTTTAATATGCTCTTTCAAGATGAATTCGGAGATTTCGGAATTCACTGTTAATTTTAAAAAATAATTCATATTTAGAATTAAATACTTTCTGACTAACTATAACGTGTACCTCGGTTTATTTATCTACATACTTTTTTATAACATCAATATAATTAATACATATATCACATATGTATTGTGATCTCCCTTCTTTTCATATTTCATAACTTTGGTAGACAGGAACAGATAATTTTGTCAACAATAATATGTGTTATTGTTCTTTTTTTTGCACCATTTTCATACAAAAATCGATTTCATCTAGAAGTAAAATTTTCTAAATAAATAAAAAAATCCATTGACATCCAAAAAAATATAAAATCATATATAAATTCCAATTGTAGCAATAATGGATATAAATTTGTTTTTAAATCTACAATTTAACATTTAACACTTTGAACTACACTTAATGACCAATCTCGGGATCTCTGGGATCATAAAACAGGTTTGGATTTGGATGCCCCAGTCGCAACTGAGTATGAATAAACCTTCAAAGCTTTTACCACTCGGTTATTTGCAGTAGAACGGGTTAAAAGACCCATAAAAAACGACGAATCCGAGAACTATAGATTGATGTTCCACTATTTTATCATATATCTAAACTCCTGAATCCACAGTTGTAAAATTTGCAAATTTGTTGAAACGCCTGATGTGTTTTTTGATATTCGTGTAGGATAAAAATAAAACCGAAGTGATACCTTCTGAACGTGTGACAGAAAACCCTTTGTCAAGAAGAGCGATATCAATTTTCAAATGAAAAGTTATCATGTATCATTTCGCACTATTTTACTTAAATATTGAATTACAAACAGCAATGTTATTATCGTGCAAAATGTGATTATATTTACTAAAATAGGTGATATGAAAGTATGTTTTATTATATAGATCGTTTGTTTAGACTTTATAATATTTTCTTTTCCATGTCCGCTCCCAATGGTGAGCATATGGTCTCCTAATGGAGATATCTTAACAGATTTTTTCTATGAGAACTGCTTGTTACTCAGTTGCTTAACCTCTCTTTTTCCAAGAGTGTAGGGATAGAAGGATAGAACTAGGACAGGACTAGTGGTTAGCTAATTGCTCTCGCAACGCCTCTTGAGGATAGGATGGGTGGGAGGAAGTTTTAGACATCACAAACAGTCAATTCTACGAACAGAAATCCATAGATCGATTGAAAGACTAATTTATGAAAACCGTCCTTGCCAGGAATTGAGCCCGAGACATCCGTAACTGTAGCCAACCACGGTACCAACTGATATATAATATAAGTCACCGAATTATTTAATCAATAATATCACAAATGCTCAGATAGTATTATGTACAAAACTGTTCAAAAATAAACATCACGCGTTCAGTCAATAATTATCTTTTGCCATTATTTAACCAAAGTTAAGTTCAGTTAGGTTTAAATAAATAAAACACAATTTATTTTGTACGACCTCCAATTTTTTTATTAATATCAGGACCGGTTTCGTGCATCGCGAGTATTATCAAAAATTTATTTCTCCATGATTTGATAATTCCCGCGATGAATGATACTTATTCTGATCTTTATAAAAATGTGGCAGTAGTAGAAAATAAAATGTGTTTTATTTAATTAAATATAATGCTTGTCCACTAAGAAATGATAGTTAACTCCTAGTCAGTTAGGTTTCATTTGAATATTTACTATAATACGCTTTTTGAAGTACTGACAACATGGTAACTATTAATGATATAAATATATTACTAACAACCGATTTATTACTTACTGACCAACAACCTGTATATACTGTCCAAATAAATAATTCTCGCTACATAATTATTAAAACAAGCAGGAATGTACGGTTCTGCAATCACTTGAGTTTGTATAATGGGTTAATTGAGTGTGGCAGGTATACAATCATTTAAAAAACAAGTGTACATTTTCGAAGTGGTGCTTAATAGTAGACAGGTGGGCCAGAAATTACTGTAATTAAATCAATTTGCAAAACCTTCACTTTAAATTATGCCGATTCATGAATTTGGCATTCTTGCTTATTTGCTTTATTGCGCTTCGTGATGCAACAGTAAATTTACATGATATCCTTTTAGAACAGTGATGCACAAAGCGCGGCCCGGGGGCCGCAACTGGCCAAAATAACAAATGCTTCATCACCAACTTTTTCATTGAATATTAAAAAATATGTTTTTGATAATTGAATATAATCGGAATCCTCACTGACTGAAAACATAATGCTAGTTTTATTATTTAAAACGA
Source organism: Himalopsyche phryganea (assembly GCA_022494535.1). NCBI lineage: Eukaryota > Metazoa > Arthropoda > Insecta > Trichoptera > Rhyacophilidae > Himalopsyche > Himalopsyche phryganea. The sequence goes on from JAGVSL010000097.1 coordinate 2,035,662, forward strand.
TTTTACATATTTTCACGGGTAAATATTTGCTTCCGAAATTCATGTTTTTACAATAAGGTTCACTGTCTGCTATGCAGGTGCAATCTATATTTCTCAATAATCCAAATTCAGCAACTAGAGTAGCATGAATATAATACAAATGTCTGATTGAAAACATAATGCTAGTTTAAAACGATTTTACATATTTTCACGGCTAAATATTTGCTTCCGAAATTCATCTTTTTACAATAAGGCTCACTGTTTGCAATGCAGGTGCAATCTATATTTCTCATCAATGAGTCGAATTCTTGTTTGCAACTAGATCTGCAGAAATTTTACAAATGTCTTCCCGAAGTGCAGTTTCTCACCACAAGAACTGCTTTTGAATAGCTACATTTCAGTGCTGTATTGAGGATAACAACCAGAAACATTGAACTCTACATCAAAATGCTTGTTGCCAACATGCATTGTCAGAAATCTCATTAAATTTGATACTGTTCTTTACAGTTGAAATTCTATCGAGAAAATATGCACGTAATGTAGATTGGAGAGTGATTTGAAGTAGCTGATAAAATTATGTAACTATTTAAACAAAAATAATAAAATGCATAATTATATCGTCTAGTATAATGTATCATTTTTACCCTCTGCGGCCCGTGAAAAACTATAAAATGCATAATCTAGCCCTTCTTTCAAATAGGTTATGCACCACTGTTTTAGAAGGTGAAGACTTAATTATAAATAGATTTTCCAATTTGGTACAATTTATTTCACGAAATACCTTACACCCACGAATAAAATAAATAAATACCAACATAGTATTTTTTATGTTAACATGTATTCTACATAAGAACGCTTTTAGTTATATGAATGGCGACGCCTTCTTTTATAATATAATATTATTTCAATGGTAATATAGCTATTAAAAATATATTTGCCTTGACTTATCCGTCCATGTGTATCTGTAACGCATTTAATTTTTTATTATAAAACAGTAGAATATAAAAATCTTTTTCATTTAAATAATATTTTATTACATATACGGTTTTAGATTTCTGAGCATAAAACTGTAGGTCAACGAAAACACGTAGGCACGTATAGATTTTAAAAATCAATAAATTTAAATGTAATTTTAATCAAATAAATTTCTTTTGCAAAACCAAGAATTTTGACAGACGGAACTACCACCTGGTAATTTCTTACAATAAATACAATTTACACCTGAAAAAATGGTTTTTTCCGCTCCCAATCTGAAGTATATGGACACGTAATGGAAGTATCTCAATAGAAGTTTTTCTACGACAACAGTTTGTTACTCAGTTGCTCAACCGCTCTATTTCGAAAAGAGAGAAGAGGGCTAGGACTCGATAATCGCTCTCAGTACTCCCCGTTTTTTAAATTAGATTGTTGGGAGGAAGCTTTAGACATCACAAACATTCATGACTACAAACAGAAATACACAAATCGATTGAAAAATCAATCTATGAAACTGTCCGTATCGGGACTTGAATCTGAGACATTAATAACCGTAGACAACGACGTTGACTATAATATTGTCATATTTTTCTGTTAGGTTACTTATACTGTTTTATATTTATAAGCGTAAAAACAAGGGAACGTAAATTTAAAAAATACTAATAAATCCAATCTATATGTGATTTTAATTGGTTACTAGCGAGTACCCGGCACGCGTTGCCATGCCACTCAAAGAAAGAAAGTGTTTTTTTTGATACAGAATATTTTTTGTTCTGCCTGGTGCGTACACGAATAAATCAAAGCAGGCCACATACAGCTATCCATGTGAGAAGCATGGATTGTCCCTGTGATTTTTGATGGTCATTGCAAATGCGCACCGGAACTGGAGACGTTTGAATTCAACTGGCTTATCTGTTGAAATCATTGGGATGCGTGGCAACAATACATATTCTCCTTTAAATTCTTCATTTAAGACTGGAAACTGGTTTTTAACATTTAAACCACTTGTTATATCACATTTTGTACTTATTTGATTCTTTTTTAAAAATCTGTTTATTCAGAACCTTAATATGACAAACAACCATTCATTCATTTATATATGAACGCATACGGGACAAACAACCATTCATTCATTTATATATATATATATATAGATTTATTACAATAAATACAATATTATATCACAAAATATTCTTACTCCATTATCAATATTCATATGACCGGTGTCGTAAATAGGAAGTGCACATGTCTTTACTGGTGTTGCGAAGTAGGGAGTGGTTAAGTACCAAATGAGAGTTCGAATAAAAAGATTTTATAATCATTTATTTGAGCAATAAAACCTGGCTTAAACAATTTTTTTTTTTAAATAAATGCAGCAATAAATTGAATATAATGATCAGCAAAAACAAATTAAAAAGTGATTTTAATCGCAGCCGTTTTCCGCCGGATTATGTTTGCCCAGGGATTACCCTAGAAAATTTATGTTGAACAATTTTGTTATTGATACATCGCTCTATATACATTTTCAATTTTTCTACACTTCTCAAACTGGGATTAGTAGAAAAGACAACAATATGACATGCACACATTTCTGTGATAACAATTCTTAAATCCACATTCCAAGTCGTTTTAAGAGAAATGGTTGTAATTTAGTCGGTTAACCCGATGAACGCGCTGGGCATGTGTACATGCCCAAGACTTTATCTCATATTCCCAGCCAAACTAGAACGAAACACTTATGGATATATGGATTAAAAAATAATTCAAACTTTTAGGTAGAGAGATTAGGCAACAGATCTTGAAAATTTCAAATAGTACACAAGGAAATATATTTTTGAAAAGAGCTTTCGATATTCAGTCTTTTGAATTTCTGTTTTACGCAGCATTAATCGTCATCCCTGTGTATTACTTATACTTATACGGCTACGCGCTTGCTTGGGTGCGTGTTGGCGGTACATATGAAGACTGGCCGCAGCCATTTTGCTTGCAAAGTCGTAGATAAAATATTTTTCAGCTTCTTCATTTTCTTCGATTTATTTTAGCGAGAATACGACGAGTTTTGTTTAATTCTTGGTGTGTTTGGGAAAACTAATATATATTTTACATAATTCTCTCTTTACTGTTGAAATTGATCGTTGTTTAACCATAGTGAGCGTTTTAATAGACCAATTGACTGAAAATAAATTCTTACGAAAACGGCTCGCACTGTTTAGGGTTAACGTCTCTTTTTGTAAAATGTAAAGATGGGAGATTGGTGTAGGAAAAGTCTCGTATTTAGGTAATCGCTCCCCATACGCCCCGTTTTTTAAATTGGATAGCAGGAAGGTGTGAAGGAATGTTAACATCATATAGTTCATATTATACTCAAAGAAAAATCAAATATGCTACAAGCGATTCGGATTCTGGGTGGCAGCAATAGTTACTATACTGATTGATGTAAAAAAATATTCAAATTTAAATTCACAACAAATCCCTTGATCATGTATATCAAACATATTAATTTTAAGCAACACCGACAATTATGACAGAAAAAATAGTAACCTGTTTCATGTGGCAAAAACAACTTCACATTTGAATCAAACTCTTAGACAGATAACAGATATTTTAGGAAAGAAAATATATACTAAAAAAATGATGGATTAAATCACAGGACAGTCGTAAATTCAAATGAACCGTATTGTGTAGTGAACGAGAGTGGCTACATTATCTTTCGTCTGTATGAAAATATTACAAACTTCGCGAATCAATTTCTTTCCCACTCTATCACAGTTTTGTAAATATCCGACAGAGTGATAAAGAGTGATTGGCGGAGAATTAGAATTTAACGAATGTAAGTACTAGGGCTTCCAATCCCGGTATCCCGGTAAATTATTCATTCCCGTAATCCCGGGATTGATATTTAGACAATTCCGGGATACACCCTAAATGCTAAAAAAACTTCAAATTAAATACTTTTTGATTAACTACAACGGTTTCTTCATTACTTGTAAAATTAATTTAAATGTATTGCGTTCTCCCTCCTTCTCATATTTCACAACATCCGTTTTTACCCAATTTGAAATGAGAGGACCATATTTTAATATGAAGTTGAAACACATTTTCTCTTTTATATTGTCTATGGATTCGGTGGTAACTTTGTGGAAGTTCATTTTTAATATAAAATTAAATTAAAAATTGATAACTTAGTTATTCCACTTGGTTTATCACTGACGTGACGCGTTTCGCCTCTTTAAGAAGCATCTTCAGACTAACTGTATCGCAAGGTTATTTACTTCTAAGGTAAACGATGATTTTATTCTTAAAAGGGTGGGGGTGGGTTTTATTACATTCTACGACCCTTTTAAGAATAAAATCATCGTTTACCTTAGAAGTAAATAACCTTACGATACGGTTAATCCGAAGATGCTTCTTAAAGAGGCGAAACGCTTCACGTTATTGATAAACCAAGTGGAATAACTAAGTCATCAATTTTTAATTTAATTTTATATGACATTTTCTCTTTTTGGATAACGTCTGGTAAAACCTATCTTAAAAATTGTAAAAATTAAATATTAAATGATTTTGAGTATGGTTTTATTTCTCTTTCTTTTGTATATGACTGTCCGATTTCCGATCAATATAAAAAACCATTCCAATGCCACAAAAAATATTAAATCGTATGTACATTCCAATTAAAGTAATAATGAACACAAATAAAATTTTAAATGTCCAATTTAACACATATAATTTCACTTAATGACCAATCCAGGGATCATAAAGAGGGTCCGGCAATGAATGACTTATTAAATAGTACAGTGGACTTAAAGTATAAGAATTAGCTCTTAAGTGACTTTGGGAAGCTGTAATCATATGCGTTAAAACGGTTTTAAATGTTAATTAATTTTATTATCACTGCATTTTTAAGTTCATATAACATTTGTGAAATTAAAATTCTAATAGATCCCAATGTTAAAAGAAATCTAGTGAGGTTAAATCTATCAGCCAAACGACAAAATTAAATCTGAGATATTTTTATCAATTGTTTATTTTAGTTTTTACAGTGAGCCATTCAATGGCTCGATTAATTTATAAACATTAAATACAAGTAAGTATAATCAATTTATAATAATAAAACTACATAAATATCTCTAAAAATATATATTTGTACACGGTATTCTGAAAATATGTTGTATAATATAAGTACAGTAATGTGATTTTGATAATTTTGATAACACTTTTGTTTTTGTATGGAAATTTAAGAAAGATTGCAAATTTACCAATTGTCAATTGAATAAATGAGTGAATTTTTTTCAAGAGTAATTACATTATATTGAATGCAAAAAAATCTTGACATAAATGGAATGTAATTAAATCATTTATTCAAAGAATCGTACATTTACACGTGACAATTGGGAAGTCTACCGAGACATTGCTTACAAAATCTATTCGTCTGAACTCACTCACGTTCTCGCAGAATATGTCGCCATCCAGAGCAATACCGTTAAACAACGTTTAAGCACTTCCTAAAGGCATCAAAATTCATGTGAACGATTCCTCAGATAATGTTCTAGTATATGTAACTCTCAATAATGGCATAATTCTCATTTTTGCTTTGAATAAGCCGAAAAAATATATGAACAACATCGACGTGCGGTGGAGTTGCCTCTATCTCTATCGCACAACCTCACTTGTATATGAGCAAGTAGGATACAAGATACGCATGCCCTTGTACCTCACTCACATCCTTCACTTTACATTTGATTGAGCGAGGAAGAGAAAACGGCACTACACACGCCTTACAAACAAGTACATTTCTCTTCGAGCGTTTAAAATATTAAGCCTGAACAAGTCTAAGAGATAGAAAAAGACAATTTTTAGACCATTTTCGCTTCCTATGTAGAGCATATGGCCCGCGGTGCCTCCATGATTCCCTGTCACAAGCTAAATGCTTTGCTTCCCATGAAATGCTAGCATCCTTCAGTTCCGCGGAGTACATACTATTTATGGTACCCAACGCTCATCCAGAAGGCCGGTTTCCTACTGGTTGGGAGAAAAGACAAGCATGGTTCAGGCTCTCCTCAGCACGTGATTCAGCCAATTCCAACATATCTTCATCACTGAAGCAACAAAGTGATGCCTGGTACGGTCTTTTATCTACAAGATCTTCGCGAAATGACACCATCCCATCGGCATTATCCGACGTAAGCATCTATTTTCGAAGCTCAGCATATGGATTTTCTAGTTCATTATAGTATAGAAGATTTTTTTCATTTAATTTTCGTATTGAGTTAAATGTGGTTTCATCCATTCCTAAATAATAATAGAAGAATAAATAAATTATTAACATAAAAATCATAATACACTTGAGCTTCGTATAACACTGTTTTATACAACACGGTTGATGAACTGTGACAAATTTTTGTACAAGACGTTTTATACAACACTGTTTCAGAAAAAAACAATTAAAAATTTAGACGACGGACTCTGACTTAACCACAATGGAAGGTAATAAAATCATATCCCCGAAAAATGATTACTATTTATTACTCTTAATAATTTTTTGAGATTTCTTTGTTAAAAGACATATATATAAGAATTTTTAAAAAAAATATATTCAGTTTAATTCTATTTTAAATATCATTCTGAAAAAGTACGAGAAAACGAACTTGTTGGTACATTTCAAAAATCTTTATAGAATCGTTATATTCAGTAAATTGCAAATTTCCTTCACATCACTTCACAAATACTTTGTTCTACGATTTTGTCTAAGACATCAAATCTCGATAACCCACAATACACCTTAATCTAGTCACGGCGTAAAGCAAATAAAGGCATTTCTGAATAACAGGTGTCAACTCTTTGCTTGAATGGCTTGAAAATTTTACTATTTTCATTTAAATAAAAGTGCAATAGTGTAAACAAATACGTTGAGAGTGTAATTGTTAAAAGATTTTTTTTTATTTTGACGCTTTATATATTTTTAGATTACGATTAACGATTTTTTCGAAATGACAAAAAATCCCTTAAATTCTTGCTAGAAAAAGCTGTGGCCAGAAGTATTCCCTGGAGAAAATTTTAAGCCACCAATTTGAATACCAAAACACAATGATAATTTGTCGTGGTATTGTTGGAGAAGGATTTGATGATATGGATATTCTAAATATTGAAGAAATATTGAAAGATCGTACGTTAAACGAAGAAGAATTAATCGAAATGTTGGATGAACCTACCATAATTAATTACTTAATTTGTATGAACTTCAAACCTCATATAACACGGATTTGTATTACGCGACGTTTTTGTGGAACCAGAGGAACGTGTTATACGAGGCCCAAGTGTACACATATAAAGGATTTTTAATGGCCCCGGTATTTTTTTATTATGGATACAATTCGGGCAATCAATTTTTACGGGTCACAGAGGCTATAAAAAGGTTATGTGAACTTGATTCAAGTCTTGCAATAATCAAAACTACAAATGTAAAATTAAAATTGAGCATTTTTAAATGACATTTCTCATGTCACTATAAATGACACGTGTTTAGTTCCTTGCAATATTTATAATGAGAAACATAAATTATTTAAAGAGTGAAAAGTAGGCTTGGGAAATAACTCGATTATTGGCGACTCGCTAATCGCGAGGCAATTGGCCACGGCGATTCGTTCATTCGATTCGCCTTATTGGGTCAATGTCCTAAGTGACTTTTTTGTTTGCCACCGCTCATTTTGTCGAATGTATGTAATAGATATGAATTATGAATATGATAGCGTATTTATTATACACAGAATCGCGACTCGCGAATCGAATCTTATCTTTCGTGAACGATATTAAATCTTATATTTTATCAGTTATATTTTAAACGTTATAGACTAGTACATCTTGCCTGTTATTACGTCTGGCGGCTGTTTGCGTGCAAGAGGTGTGTGATTGTGTATTATACTAGCGAGTACCCGGCATGCGTTGCAATGCCACTCTAAGAAAGAAAGTGTTGGTGATTTAATTCTGTTTTTTGAAGTGATTTTTGATACAAAATATTTTTTGTTCCTGGTGCGTACACGAAGAAATCAGAAGGTTTTCCGATATGTCGCTGTTTGTACGTATGTGATTCTTTTTCTTAGACTTTTTTTCAGAAACTTTCACGAGTGGACGCACAATTCCCTAAAGTTTCATCGAAATCATATGAATGTTATAGGAACGCATTAAGAACAAACAAACAAACAAGAACATTAATTTTTATATTTATATATGAAATAAACAATTACAACGAACCGATTCGTGCGTCGTGATCCCATGTGTTCTCAGTGTAACAACGTACGCGTTTCTTCTTATTCACGATACGTTCGCGACTCTCGTTCACTCCAAAGATTGGATCTGCTCGTACATAAAATCACCTGTGTAATGCAAAGGAATATTAATTATCTTCCAACCCATCCCGCTTTCTATGTGCAAAAGCTTTGACATAAATCCACTGTGTGAGGACAAGCACGAAATGATAAAATCATGGACTTACACTTAATTACAGAGGCTACCTACAAAATTGCATGTTTTGAGGAAAGCCTGTTTCAGTAATGCCATAACCATATTTATTAGTGACATTTCATCTTCAAATGAAAATTAATATAATACTAGAAACACCAAGGCTTATTATCTGTTTTTCCTGTTTATTATTTTTTATCTATATAATATACTTATTGATAAGCTCGATAACGTAGCAGGCGTGCTGACCATTCCAACAGTCAAACACGCCAGTTCAGTTAAAGTTATCTTTATTGCAGCTAGTTAGTTCAATACCCAGTTTAAGAATATATAATGTCAAATTAAACAAGAATAAAACAGCAGGCGTAAAAGTGGCGTGCGGCAGATAAATGATTAACTTTATAGTCGGTGAGGGCAGGGTAGGCGAACTGACCATGAATTTTAAAAAGGTAGGCTTTTTTTGTAAAACTGCTGAGTACTGGGGGGGCCAGTTTCTATAACACTCGTCCGATTCCAAAACTCTATAAAACTTTGTTGCAAAATGAAACGATGCGATTTGTTATTATTGCCAATCTTTCTTGCCAATTCCTTGATGAAAGGTGATCCGGGGAGAGTTCTGGACACAATTTGCGACTGGGCCGTACTAAACATGATTAGGCAGTGTCAATATACTTATGTAATAATCGTTATATCGAGTCATAAATAATTATAAAATATGTGTGCTTGAAATATTGTGATTTATAATATTGTAGCTTCTTTAATAACATTTGCTTTACTTACCGATTTTTTAAACCTTTATCTGTGTTTATTTCATTTTTTTTTTTGGCTCCTGTGATTCTAAGCCCCCGAATTATAGCAGTTATTTCAGCTAATAAGCGCTATTAGTAAATGAATTAAAAATATTGGCATCAATCAACATCTTCTCACGTTTTCTAGCTGCGTCTGTCAATAGTCTAGTGATCTAATTTTAAAACATTTTTTCCGAGCTACCGAAATAAATGACAGGATGAAATTAGGTCTGAGTCATTCCAGGAAAAACTTCTTTGAAACATAACACAGTTTGCTTCGGTATTATGATATTTTCGTTTCTCGGGATTCTTTCACGCTCGCAAAAATATAAATATATTTTTTTGAGTTTTCGTAAGAAATATTGTTAAGCATTAAGCCACGATTACACTAGGTGACAAAATGAGCAGCATGCCGCTGGATTAGAGGCGGATCTACGTCGATGCTGCGGAAACAATGCCTCTGTGGTCTAGTTTAGTAAGTGTTTGCTCTAGCGAGCAGGTGGGTCCTGGTTCAATTCCCAGCAATGTCAATAACTAATTTAGATTTTTTCAATTTAAATTTGTCATCTTGGACATGAATGACTTCTAAAAATTCTCATCGAGTTTATTTCGTATGATGTTCCAATTTTCAAAAATATTTTTCACATTGGCTGACAGCCGTAATGCCAGATATTTTTTCAAAAATTTAAAAACTTTTCGGCAAAGATTTTTACGATTATTTCTTAACTATCAAAATAGGGATGTTACTTTGACACCTGACGTTAACATGATAACCTCAAAAATGTGGAAACGTTATTAATTTATACAGAAATGTTCCTTATTTTTAACTCTACCGTATGGAAGAACTCACTTATTTGTATAAATTATACTTTTACACAAAATCAGTTTTGTGTTAAACAGTCTAAATGAAAAAGGGAGGGCGTTTTAAACATTTGAAAAACTTCAAATTCCAATTACTCAAAACTAGTATTTTTTCAGTTAGTGTCTTCTTCCAAAACAACAACGTGACACACCCTGGTTTTTTTTTGTTTAGTTTAAGTTTTATTAGAGTCCATAACTGAAATCGCTCAGCGGTAATGACAATAATTCGGAGAAATCGATCCAACTGTCATCAGGACCCTTCCATCGCCTGCGAGTACTTTCGCAACACGAGTCCGTTTTTGACAGAAAAGGGTGGCTCCGACGATACGGCAGTCCTTTTGATTTTATGTGTGGGCAGTCGTTTGCCAGTTTTCGAGTCGGGCTAGCCGCCGGCCGTAGCCGACACCGATGACGTTGTGAATTGTTTGTATTTGTTTTGAATTGGAATTAATTTTAAATCGTTTGTCGTGTCACTTGCATTATAACTCAAAGTAAATTCATGTGTTAAGTAAATGCAGAGTCAATTTTAGGTGTTAAGATTATATTTGTGTATTGTAACCCACTGCATCTTTGATTAAAAATAAATAAGTGTTGAACCGGATTTGAAATGGTGTTTGTCTGAGATCCCAGCCGTTCCAGGACGTTCGATAACCAGCCATTCGCCTCTATTCGATTCGGGTCTTTTCAAACGATATAGTCGATATTGGACTGGGCATTATTATTTTATGTTTAAAGCCAATATATTATGTGGGTTCATCTTAGCAATTTTGAAATTTTGAATTGCATAGTCTGTTTATTTTAATTTGAAAAAAAATTCGTTTTAGACCGTTAATTGGCACACAACGCATTGCCAATGAGGTTATCGTGACTTCAGTCAAAAGAGAATCACTATATTTTTTTCAGAACAATTTTATTCTATTAAATTAACCCGTGATGCTGCTCTGATCCGTACAAACATTTCGCAATCAAAAACTATTTAAATTCTTCGTTTTCATTTTAAGACTAAGACATAAATTTTCTTTCAGTTACGTTTCGTATACAACCGCTTATAATCTGCTCTCTTAACTCGAAAACTGCAAATCTTCAATTGGTAAAAGTATTTAGAAATAAGCATTAAGCAACAGAATGAAGTCGAAAAGTAATATAATAAATATATAATAAATATTCCTTCATCGTGTGATTCAATACGGTAAGTAAATTTCAAAAAGCATTTATCACAGTTAAATTTTCGACATCAATTTTCTCAATCCATGCAGCAGTGGATATGAAAAAGATCGACTGATATAAAGCTATTAACTAATCAACTAATTAACTAATCAACTCCATCTAAAAATACCGTTGATTCTCGGTATGTTACAAAAAAACTTTATTCAATTTTTAACAAACATGTTAATGTTTTAGTAGTCGACCATCTAAAATATTCCAGTAGTTGATCATGTCTAATCAGAGTGTTTCATGACAACCTTTTGTCAGAGTTGCCTCCTGTAATACCACTCTTGATTGAATCAAGTAGCATATACTTACATTCAATGATATCTTTAACAATTCTCTTCAAAATAAAATACTTGCTGCATAACGTGTTGTTTTCAAATGGCCGCTATGACACCCCAATGACGTATATGGTGATGTGTTAGTTCCTCAATCCGACAAAAGATGGTGTCACTTGTCTGAACTCTACAATTTAGAGCAATCTCGCGTTTACGTTTCTAATTTTGGGCACATTAATTGAAAGGTCAACTACCGGTACATTTACCTTATACCTCTTCTAAATAAGCAAATATTAGTTAAAGGGAATCCATTTAAACATAGTTGTTGTGGAACCAAATGTTTTTATTACCTCTTTAAAAGACTTAATAAAACAATATTTTTATGTAGCTGTACAAATCAGCTTTGGGAGGGTTAAAACATGTGCGCTAATTAGAAAGTTTTTGAAACATTTAATATGTGCTGTATAGTCAGTCACCCTGCCGAAAAAATAGAATCCAAGCATGTTGTATTTATTTTAGTTGACGTGAATTATCAAAAAAGTATTTTTAAGCATAGCTTAACTTTTCGTGTAATATGTCGCTACAAATTATTATTTTAGTGTTTATTTTTAAATCGTATGCCTACAGTAAAATGTTTATTAAGTTTAGGGTGACCTTTCTGTAACTGTTTGTTTCCATTTTCCGAGGAATGAAGCACCAGTCAGATTTTCAAAAAACTCACTGCATACTAAGGATTCCAACTATTCGAATATCGAAATATGAAAATACTATTAAAAATGTGATTTGAATAATTAATAACATAACATTATATAAATACACATTCCAATACCGTTCCATTGTATTACAAAATTTAAAATTTGCAGCTATGTCGGATTACTACAGCGTTATTTATTCAATTACTGAAATTACAGAATGTAACAAGATTTTTTAGACGCCAGTCATTCGTCGAACTCGAGTATTATGATAAGATATTAAAAGCGCCGAAGTTGGGTGAAGGCAAAAATAATCACTAAATTGGGTATTCTTTCTTGTTCTTGAAATTGTGATGTGATCTTTCGTCAATTTATAAAATATTTCATAAGAAATTATTACGAATACTATTCGAATAGTTGCCCAAATATTCGAATATCGAATAGTTAAAAAAGGACGAATATATTCGAATAATCGAGTTGGAATCCTTACTGCGTACTAACACCGTAATTGATTATTTGTAATTGAAATTGGGAACAAATATAAGTATATGGACTTGTAAATGCTCCACATCATATATTTTTACAAGAGCCAATTGTAAATCAGTCTTTTAACCACACTCTTTAAAGAGCGCAAGGAAAGAAGAAAACGATGTTTGCAAAACGACTAGTACGAAGCTGGTAAGTCACTATCTCTACGTCCAGTTTTTTAGGGTAATTCCACCGTAATTCCGGGATTGTCTAAATACCAATACCGGGATTTCTGGATTCATTGTAAGTGTTAAGAAATAATTCATTTTTAAAACAAATACTTCCCGATTAACTACAATGTGTAGTTTGGTTTGTTTATTTTTGTTGAAAATTAAAAGTAGATTTTGCTTATTTTTAGTAAATAAAACAAATCCCAGGACTATTGAGGCTTGTATCAGGGTGGGCCCAGTAAGTTAGTATAAATAATTTTATTTGCTTATGCTATCGGTTAAATTACAATTATTAGTTAGTTGCACCATCACTTGACATCTGTCAGCACTGTCCATTTAAAAATACAAACGAAGTCTGTGAGAGAAATAATATTTACATCTCATGTTTGCATGCAACTACATATCCAAATAATTAATTATTAATGACGATGATTAATGAAGTAGACGGCTCTGATAATTTCAAAGTTAAATTAAAACGTTGTTAATTTTCTACAATTTTGTTTCCGCAAAAAAGTATCGAATTTATCATAGAGAAGACGTTGTGGAGCACTGATTTAGATCATCATGAAACATAGCATCTTCCAGTTATTTTGAGAGTAGATATGCAGAAAAATACTTATTACCATGATCTCTTAAAAAGCTCTCGAGTTATTTAAACAATCGTCATTGTCTCATATGACACACTTCGATGAAAGGAATTCTGGAGACGAGTCTTCTGCGGTCGATCCGTGACTCGTATACTAATTCTTCATAATTACTTCGTTCGCATTCCCTACATCTTAAATATTTGTTTATTATTCAATCCGAGTAATACGATGGTTCGTATAGCCTTCACATATCAATTAAATATTAAAAATGATCAAAAAATAAAAAAGTTCAAACCTTTAAGAACTGTTTAAAGAACAGTGTGAAACGATATTATAACTCTGAAGTAGGGTTTTCAAATGTTCCTTTTGAATTGTGCCGGTTATTATTAAAGTGGAATAAGTCATTTAAGGTACCAAAAGTACAATTATTTTACAAGTTAATCGTAAAATTCCACCAGTAATGGTAAGATTATATCTAAAGGTTAAGATTCATATTTTATAGACAAATTTTTATGTAGTATGAAAATATTTTTTAAAACAAATTTACAAGTCCAATTATATCAAACGAAATCACTTATTTCACTTTCATAATAACCGGCACATACATATGTACAAAATAATAGTCAGAAACAAAATTGTTGAATTTAATCATATTCATTCTTATTCTCAATTTCATCATCTACGTTGCTATATTTATCTACACAGCTAATTTGGTGCAAAAGTTTCTTATTTTCTTTTGTCTTTGTAAAATTCTAAACATGAAATCTTTTTGTAATTATGTTGTTTTTTTTTTCCATGTCTGCTCCCAATGTGGAGCCTATGGTCTCCTAATGAAGGTGTCTTAACAGAAATTCTCTATGAGAACTACCTGTTACTCAGTTGCTCAACCTATCTTTTTCCGAAGAGAGTAGGGATAGGACAGGACTGTGGTTAGCTCATCGTTCTCGCTACGCCTCGTGAGTATTGAACGGGTAGAAGGGATTACTCAGAATACGAATATAAATCCATAAATCAATTGAAAGATCAATTTCTGATAACCGTCTGCACCGGGAATTGAATCCGAGACATCCGTAACCGTAGCCAGCGACCCTAACAACTGCACCACGGACGCCGACTATGTAATTATGTACTACGCTCAACATACCCTGGATAGCGGAAATTTTCAAAATTTAAAAACAAGACATTCTGGGTATAATATCTAAAACATAGAGAACAAAATAATTGTACTAAAAAAGATAACATGTGCTCTTAAAAAGAGACCTGTTGGTAACCCTACTCTGAGGTCAAGTGATTTAATGTTGATTTTTTTCAATTTACCATTTTAGTATTCGTATTGATTCGTTTGATGAAACACTTAAAAAAGAAATAATAGCGTAAAAGTGAATATATCCGATAAAAAAAGAACTGTGCCATCCGAAAAAATCACGCTAAAAGAGGACTGAGTATATTTAAAGTCTATGTATTTTTTCTACCACCGAAGATTTTTACTAAACAAATTTATTATTCATCACTTCACCACATACACACGTATTCAGATGGTGCTTTTTTTTGGTTGCACTTCATGGCAATATTATGATGAATTTCGAAAACAATTGCTTGTTTGTTTAGAGATGAAATAGCGGATTATGTATCGTCTTATAGCGTATAAATTAACAGTTTGAATGCCGTCGTACCCGAACGGGTCGTTACGAACCAAACAGAAGAGATGCACAAAATTAAGTCGATACGAAGTTGGTTAAATACGTACATACAGAATAGTATAAATTATATTAATAATTTCTACTTTTAGTATTTGAAATATGGTAAACATAAAATCGATGCGTTTTATTTTAATAAAATCATCAAAGAGTTTTTCAGTCAGTTGTAATTATAACAAGATTGAGAACCGCCGCCGTGTCTGGCCTTGAAAATTTTACACATCTTTTGGCAGTCGTGTCTTTGAGTCCGCAGCTACTGAATTAAATTAAATTTTATGGTCATTGACTGTTTCAGTAATAATTTTCTGGCGCGACCATTTTAAACTCTCGCAACTATGTACACTTGTACAAGTGTATACACGTTGATCTCAAACCACAAAGTAATTTTCTATCAGACATATTTTCCGGTATGCACAAATGTTTTACCATGTCCGCTCCCAATGTGGAACATATGGACTCCTAATGGTGGTATCTTAACAAAAGTTTTCTACGAGAACTGCTTGTTACTCAGTCGCTCAACTTCTCCTTTTCGAAGAGAGTAGGGATAGAAGGATAGGGTTAGGGTAGGATTAGGACTAGACTCGGCCCGGCCAGGATATATATTGTATGGTTTGATATAGGTTTCTATTTTGAAAAAAAAATGGGCTTTTTTAGGCTGAAAATAAATAGATCTGGGGTTCGGATAACAAGTGCGATATTCAGACTAGGCCCCAGACCGGGTGGGTCATTAAGATTTCGAGCTCGGACCGGATAATTTTATAAAATGATGACCCATGCAAAAGTCTAGTTTGAATTGAGTTATTTTATAAAAACTGTCGTAAAAACAAACCAAAAAAGAAATCAATATATTTTCTAACGCAAATCCACAAATCGGAGCAAACAACGTTCAACATTCGTCCACAGCATTGGTTCCCAAAGTGGTTCCTACGGGGTCCTTGTAACCACTGTGGGGTCTGTGGCAAATTAAAGCTATTTAGGGGTGCGTAGACAACGTCGGAGGAGGTCCGTGAAAGGTTTAATATAAAAAAATATTTGTGATAGATTTTCATTATTATGAAAGTTGAAATAAATAACAATAATTAAATTGGTAGCGATTTGTTGGGTGTTGGACCATTTTGCAAGCAGACCCACAAACTCAGATAAATCCATACTAATACAGGATGAAATTTATTGAATTATTCACAAATGAGGAACGGAAACCGATGTTTGAACAAGGATACTAAAAATTTTAGTTACAAAAACAGATACTAATTTTATATCCTGCATTATGCATCACGTACAGAGGCTGTTGATTGCTTTCCCGTTTTGCTATCTAGTAAAACATGAATTTAGTGCGGTTGTGAACCTCCATTTACATTCAAGACATTAAATTTATATTTTTTTCTATTATGCAGTTATGTAGAATCATTTTACTTGCCCACTGGTCTACAGGCTTTCAAATACAAATTATTATCTTATTCATGTGTGACTAATTTGGGCTAAGAATTAGACCACCCCTTGACAAAGCTATCAGAAGGCAATATCCTCATCAAATTATATCAGTAAATTAATGCACCATTCATTCAAAGTTCCGTTACTGATGCTGCATTGGAAATATGCCATCAAAAATTATTGTTTGTATACACGGGTAAGCATTTTTTTTGTATACTAGACGTATATCGGTAGAATGGTTATTAAAGACACATTGTTCCCACCAGGGTGCATGGCGATATAATGACTCGTTATTTAAAGCAACCGTGGTTCAGAACGTATCGAAATGCATCGTCGTTAACTATTATGGTAGAAACATATTACTCATGTTTCGATACAATGCATCGTTAGTCAACCGATTTGAACACTTTATTGAGTTATCGGGGTGCATAAACACCCCCTCCACAGGATAATATTCCCATGATTACTAAAAATATATCATTTTTCATCTCAAAACATGCTAAGGCGACACTGCAATAGTCAAATAATATATAGTTTTTAATATTACTCCTGTTTCTATACAATGTATAGTTAATTAAGAGCTGTGAATCCTTTGTTGATTAATAAATGTTCAGTAACACCCCTTATAGCAGTGCTCTGAAACCTTTTCTCACTAACGGCACACCTAAGCATTCATTAATATTTCGTAACACACCACAAGCCAAAATATGTAAATTTCATAAAAAAAACATCCAATTTATCTATTTGTTTTTATTTGATGAATATGAAATAGTAGCTTATCTATTTTTTAATAAAAAAACTTTAAAAACTTTTACCTTTTAAAAGTAATGGAACACTTAGCACATGATTTGATAATGTGTATTATTTTGATAGATTCGTTTTTTGTTTATAATATTTTTACTGGAAAATTTTCGCCATCAATGCTTTTCAGTATATGCAGCAATGTTTAAGTTCTACTCTAGGATTTTTCGTTTTACGCACGAGACAAGCCCCATATTATTCCTCGTCATTGCAGTTACACTATCGGTGCAAACACTAATACAACATTTCCATTAAATATCGTAATAATACAATTTTTGTTTCAAAAATAATAATTTAAACGGAGATTTTAGCCACCGAATCGTCTTATTTTTTTCTGGTATAAAAATTATCGATTTTTTCTCATTTTGGACGCACTGTGCCGCGCCTGGAATCATCTCGCGGTACACCAGTTGCGGAGCAATTCCCTACAGAAATATATTGCCGTGTTCTTTAAAAAATATTTTTTATTATAAAATTTCTTAAGACAGAAATGCAATTTTCAAATAATGTAAATTTCTTTGATAAACCCCATGTTTCGAAATCTTAGAAGTATTTTTTGATTAATCAGGGTACATAAACACCGTTTCAAAAAATATTCTCGTGTTCTAAAAAAATAATTTTCATCTTAAACCTTGATAAGACAGAACTGCAATATTCAAATAATGTTTAGGCTTGTAGAGTTGCTATTTTTACACTATGCTCTTATAAAATATTTTATTCTACTCCTCTTCGACATCAACATTTTGTTATTAACCTACTAAAACTGTTTTTAAAACAAATATAAATTGAAAATCATGAATGAGCCGGTCGCATTTTTCAAGTCCCTATCAAACCTTTGAGCACGACATTAGTACCGACTTAGACGTCATCTAATTACACCACTGGTTATGTCTAGATAATCCAAATATTCGTTTAAAACAGATATTAGAATGTTGAATTAAACCCTTTAATATTCGAATACTAAAAATTTATAATATTCGATTTGAAATTTATCAAGATTATTCATTGTTTCTTTATATTCGGATTTGGCCATGGTCAAATATTTAATCGATATTAGACAATTTTTCGGCATCCGTGTGTTAGTTCGAGTTCACTCGTGTGCTCGAATGCCTGAAGATGCCGAAACGCGAAACCCGGGTCGTTAGTGACAAAATACATGGAAATGTACAAAATCTCAACAATTCAAATTTGAATATTTTAATATACCGTCTTTTTCCGAAAATAAGACACTATCATACTTTGGAATACTTAGTTATAATAAACAATACTTTTGTTACTACTGACTGGACTTGACCAAATACAGAGGACATGTCAGTGTTATTGATTGTTCATTTTTTTTTTACCCACGCGATGAAATATTCAACGCCAAAGGTCGAAGGACTCATTTGTATCTTGTCGAACCTCCCATTACCGATCAATATTGATCTTCGGATGGATCAGGTCTGATAGATAGTCATTGCAGCATTGTTCGCTGATATCTTTACAATCGCCTGTTGGTATAAAAAAAGACTCGTTGACAGCTTAAAAACTTGCGAATATTTATTCGTAAATATTGATAAACATCACTGGTTTTTTTATTAACCCTTACAGTGACGATTGTTATTTAAATTTAGTCGCTAATATAACGAAGCGGATAATATAAAATGTGTTTAAAAATGGTGACGAAATAAATAGCTTCAGACGCAAAAAAACTCGATAATAATGTCGACGGTGAACATGCAATTACCTTGGAACCTCAAAAACTGAATTCAGTCTATATAAAGATGTAGATATATCATCCTACGAAGAATGTATTCACTTTTCAATTAATTTCTTGAAATTCCTTTAACAACATTGTTTCTTTTGACACTTGATTTTCTGACGTGGTATACGATGTGTTGCTCCCAATTTTAAACATATCGGGGTTACGACAAATATATTTTTAGTTATTTACACATTTTGTACGTCAGCATATGACGAATTTACCAAACAACGTGGCAGGAAATATGGGACCAGGAATCATCATAACCCCAAAAACACAAAAACGTGGGTTCCAAGGTAATGCATGTTCACCGTCGTTGTTATATTTTTCTACAGTTTAATCCAATGGTAGGCAACCTATATACAATGAAGTGCTAATACTTTTTATTTTCAATATTGAAAATTCCACTTTCCAATGAAATCGACCAAATTATTATTTATCAAACACTTTCTTGAGTTGTGTTAAAATAACGGGAAGATAGTAAATCAATCGGTCTTCATAAAATTAAACATATTTGACTTACATAATTTTATTCCGTTCAGTACTTAAATGTATCCAGTCACGTAAAACTCGCCTGCGGCACATATCGCGTTGCCGTTCTGTGACTATTATCAATTTAAAAATTGTAACTGAAGACAAACGACTTTGAAAGGAGGACATTGTTTGAAGTGAAACACAATTAACCAAGTTAATTCTTTTACTAAGAAGCTTCGAATTATTATACTATTATATCATAAATAAACCTACTTTACATCAAGGAAAGTATTAAGAGGAATAAGTAGGTTTTTATCTAATTTCGCGAAAATCGTTAATCGTTTTCTGTCGCCTTAAAAGTATGGAACGTCGAAATTTTCTTTTAATAATTGCACTCTCAAAGTATTTGTTTACACTATTGCACTTTTATTTAAATGGAAATGGTAAAGTTTTCAACCCTGTATAGCAAAGAGTTGAAATCTGTTTTTCAGAAATGTTTTTATTTGCTTTACACCTTTAGACTAGATTAGGGTTTATTGTAGGTTATCGAGATTTGTTGTCTGAGACATCTCTCGCACTTTTTCTGACTGATGTTTAAAGTAGAATTATAGTAAATATATTCTTTTTAAAAAAATAGAGCAACGCGAAATTATATTAAAAACGTCGTTAATAAGAGTAATAAATAGTAATCATTTTTCGATATGTTTTTATTTCCTCCCATTGTGATTACGTCATAGTACGTCGTCTGCCTCGACACCACGCTCGTTATTTCTTTAGATTATATTTAAATAGTGAATAGTCGCTATTATAATGGGTAAATAATTTTATAAAATATTAGTTTTTGAAATGTGAAATTTATTATTGATAAATAATAGGCTAATACAATACAAATTGCATTCATAAAGTAAGGGGAAAGCTTATATGGTTTTTCAGATGTAATATTATTAACACGCATTCCGGGAAATATGCGACACATAAAAATAAAAATACAAAATATACACATGTTGGCCAATTTAAAATGCGTGACAAAGGATGTCCGATTTTTTAAATGTACAGAGGACATTATTGTAAAGATGAATCGGAAGACATGTCCTCCGTTTGGATACCATCTGGTAACCCTAACTACGAAGCATTGCAAATTTTACAGACACCGTGGGATTTATCTAGTCTTGTATGGAACATGGGCCTTTATAAATAATATAGTAATAGAGATCCTTTTTTTATTTGGCCAAATGATTATATAATGCATAATAAAAAAAAACTCTTTTTACATTTATACGACTCTACAATTTTCATTGGTTGATAGAACTAGTGTCACTAAGCCAGTGAGACCCATTTAAAAACAGGCCTTGACAAATGAAATATCATAAAAAACAAATGTGTACTACGAAATCGAAATTTAAATAAGCATTGAGACCCGTGGCATTGAAAGTGTTAAAATTCAATATTATTCCACGCGGACGTATTGAATTTCGAAATCATTGATCAGAATTTAAAACGCTAAACGCTTTCTGGGCATGTCACTGATAATCTGTCAATACGAATTGCATTCAATGGCTTACTATTCGGGTTTTTTTCGCAACTTTTTCCACCATGCAAAGAACGATTCACATGAGGCGGATTTTTTGTCATTCAAATTGTTCCGACGCAATGACACCCCACCATTATGTCGTTTCGTGAAGCGCTTGTCAAAGATTAACTGTCATCGCCGTTATAAATCAGTCTCAGGGGTAGCCGCGAGTGTCTCAGGGGTAACTTCCCAAGATATATTGTAGTGTAGTAGAGAATAGTGTAGAGAATATGACTTCCTAATGGAGGTATCGCAACAGAAGTTTTCTTCGAGAACTATTAGTAACTCAGTTGCTCAACCACTCTTTTTCGAAGAGAATAATGATAGAAGAATCCTGATGTACCGTGGGAGTGATAAGGTAACGGAGCACTGATCTAAATCATTGTATCATCATCCAAACCAGTGTGCCACGGCACTGCGTCCAGAATATAGTATTTTCATTTGAGCAAAAAGATTAAAGCTATTCAGTGGCTTAGAACTCCGTTTAAGTTATTTTTGTTGAAACAAATATTATATTATCTTGATATTTAATGGAAATATTGTATGTATGGATAGTGCAACTGCAATGATGGGGAATAAAATGGGGTTTGTCTCGTGTGTAAAACAAACAATCACAACCTAGAAATTACACATTGCTGCATGTATTGGGAAGCATTGATAAAATTATTACAAGCAATGAACGAATATATCAAAAAAATAATCATTATCACATCAAGAGGCTTAAATAAGCAATTTTTGTAAGTGTTACATCACGCTGGATCACATTTGTTAAACAAATATACACGCCACTATTTCAAATTCATCAAATAAAAAGAATTAACGAATTGTAAGTTTTGTTTACGAAATTGACGTATTTCTGATTGTGGTGTGCCGCAAAACATTAATGATTGCTTAGGTGTGCCGTGAGTGATAAAAGGTTGCGGAGCACTGATCTAAACAGGTATCGAGTCCTACGAAAATTTCAAACAAACCACGAAAAAAATTGCTCAACATACAGCTATTTCTAAAGATACTATCGCTACTCTTTTTTATCCTTGAACCTATCCCATGATTTTGTATGAGCCTCATATTTTTTTAGGCTGTTTTTTGTGTAGCGTTTCTACACCGTAACAAACCGAGGAACAAGTGTAATGTCTTTTTCTTTTTACAATAAATAAATACAGAAGACAATGCAATGGAATACGTTGCACCCCGCGATCACGGTGTAAGAAGTATACTGCCCTGCTAAGTAAAAACGCAGTAACTGTTCAACGATTCATCAGAATCAGACTTCGTATTTTAATGACCTTTTAGTATAGTAATATTTATATCTGAATAGTGTTTTTGGGATGATGTGTGAGGTGTTATGTATATAATTGTAAGTAAAAACACAGTGCCTTCATAGAACGAACTGTGTTTTACTTATAAAGTCAAGTTAATTTAACTATGTTTTTCTTGCGTAAAATATTTCAAATTCTCCACTGTATCATACCACATACTTACTTTAATTTTGACATTTTCTGTAATTTCTGTGTTTTTCCTGACAGAATTTTTATGAGAACTGCTTGTCAACAGTTGCTCAAGTCTTTTTCTTTTTTGCTTAGGGATTGATAGGGCGTTATTCTGGTTAGCTAATCGCTCGTTACGCCCCGTGAGGATGGGATTGGTGGAAGGGAGGACTCAGACTACGAACAGAAATCGATTGAAAGATCAATCTATGAAAACCGTCCGCACCCGGAATTGAACCCGAGACATCCGTAACCATAGCCAGCGACATCATACCACATACTTACTTTAATTTTGGCAATTTCTGTAATATCTGTGTTTTTACTTGCAGAGCAGTATATTTAGGTGTGCTGGTTAAAAAATGACAGTCACCATTTTTGCTTTTGTTGACGTCATTCTGTGTTATTGAATCTACTATGTTTACAACAGTGTTCTCGTGACAATAAAATTTTAGTAAGTGAATTCACATGTTTTACAAAAACAACAATCCAGAACACCTATTATATTTGTGCTCCGTGATTATAAAGTTTCTTATTTTGATTAAGTATTAAAATAAATATATTTATTGTTTTTTTATAGCTATATACAATTCTACATAAAATTTATTGATTTTGCTTTTTTACGTATCGTTGGTTTATCACAAATATCAATTATTAATGTATTATTTTACATGAGGAGCTTGGGATCAAAAATGACCAAATCCACTTTTATCCTTAACATAGATAAACACACTTTTCGTATAAAAACTTATCTTCTTCACAAACTATTCATGTAACTGTTTAATTTTATGTATTTCCTCTTATTTATTCATTTGATATTGAAGAAGGCTCTAAATATGGAGTATTTTTGGCAATCTTAAAACCACACATTAACAGCGGAATAATTCACTATTTGGGTAAGATGAGTGACAACTGACTGAGCTGTCATGGCCGACAAATGCAAGCACGCTATTGGCTGATTTAGGACTCGATCAATTATGATACAAAAACTCGTATTTTTACTTGTTGAGATTTTGTACATTTCCATGTATTTCGTCACTAACAACCCGGTGACAGACTGTAAATAGTGTATATTTTTTATACCGTCGTTGTTCTGGAAGAATACACTAACTGGAAAATACTAGTTTTGAGTAATTTGACTTTGAAGTTTGTCAAATGTTTGAAAACTATTGTCAAGTAAAAATACAATTTATAAAAATATGTTTGTTCTTTCATACGGTAGAATTAAATATAAGGAACATTTTGTATAACTAATTCAATTTATCATTTTTCGATTTACTGTTTTCTTCCAGAACAGCGACGATATATAAGATAGCCATACATTTTGACAAACAACACGATATTTAAACACTAATATACTGTAGAGTTCAGTCAATCTTGCTGTACTAGCAATATTGATATAATTTAACACATCGACTGAGAGTGCTTGATGGAATCTTAATATCAAATTACAAAAGGCAAAACCCGGGTGACTAAATACATGGAAATGTACAAAATCTCAACAATTAAAATTCTCAGTTGATATCTTAAATTATATAATATTTTTACATTAAATTTGAGCAACGTTGAAAGTGCAATTCTTTTGTTTTGAATTTTTTCTTTAATACAACATTTATCTCTCGTTTTTTTCTCAAAACTGGATTTGGGCATATTTGATCCCAAGCTCCTCAAACGCTCTCGACAGATGAGACGTGCCGCGGTATAAAAAAATAAATAACGACAGCTTTAAATAATAACCCTCTTCCGTGTAATTTAAAATGATTAATTTGCCCAGATAATTCTAATCTAAGTGCAGCGATTCAATTAAACGTAATTATTTCTCGCGGGGATCAAATGGTCTCTCGCAAAGGCAATTATCTATAATTATACAAATATATCAAACCAAAGCAAACAAAGTGTAGAGTTAAATGACAGTAAATTAAATATACAGGTAATTTAATGATTCAATAACGCCTAATTTAAACATAAGATGGTTTAAATACTTCGCAGATTCATTATACACAGCTCCTGCGGTAGTGTAAACAAAAGTCTATGACTCAGTCATTAGCAGTTGAACATCACATTTTTAAACTGGCAAATACCATTTCAATCAACAGCTTAGTTATGCAATCCTAGGAGCAAAGTTAATTGAAAACATTGACGCGGTGAAGGGGGCGGGTGGGGCTGGTTGCTAATAGTCCCCACCCTTGGCGACGGCATTTCGTCTTATTCTAAAACAGTGGTTTCCAAACATATTATGCCCATAGACCCCAAATCAAATAACTCTTCAATAAAAGAAAGAATATAAATTTAATGTCTTGAATGTAAATGGTGATGTAAAAATAAAATATGAATAAAACATTTTGATATTTAAAGTATGATGAGGTTCATAGCCGCAATAAATTCACGTTCTACTAAATAGGAAGACGGGAAAGCTATCAACAGCCTCTGTACTGTGACCCTTAATGCAGGATATAAAATTGGTATCTGTTTTTGTAACCAGTTTTTGTAGTATCCTTTTGTAGTAAACATCGGTTTACGCTCCTCATTTGTGAATAATTCAATAAATTGCATAGGGTATTAGTATGGATCATCTGAGTTTGTGGGTCTGCTTGTAAAAGGGTTCAACACCCAACAAATCGCTACCAATTTAATTGTTTAAACTTTCATAATAATGACAATGTATCACAAATATTTTTTTATATTAAATGACTCCCCGTCGTTGTCCACGCGCCCCCAAGTTATTTTTAATTTGCCATAGACCCTTCAGTGGTCACAAGGACCCCTGGGGGTCCGTAGGAACCACTTTAGGAATCGCTCTTCAACTTGTATTGAGCTAAAATGTTACAAATAATTATTTATTATTTGCAATCGTTAAGCAAACTTGTAAATAAACGTGTCTAGTTTACGAAATGGTAAATGAATAGTGCTTTTTGTGTTTTCTTCCCTGGAAGAATCCTAACCACCTGACTAATTTAAAGTATCGAATTTTTCGACGAAATCGGCGGTTACTTCGTCAGGTTAAAATTTACAGGTTCATGTGTAACTAAATACCTTATAATGTGAAATCAACAGGACAAAAGTCTTGAATGTGGCTTAGGTCTGCAGAAGAAACTATTTTGATTAAAATCTCATTTATTTAGATTCTATAAATCAACATTTAGATTAAATTTCAATTGACAATACAATATAGTTATATAGTGTATAATATACAACTATAAATTCGAAAAGCTCTGGTACTGCTATCTTTTTGTATAATATGTGTCTTTACTTACTTACAAAGAGATTTGAAACCATATAATTGAGGTACTGAGTCACTAAACACGCTCCAAAAGCTTTGAGTAAATCCCGAAAAACCGTTATTGGCAGTATGATAGTTTTAAGTATAATTTAAGTTATTTTGTATCTTCCGGCTTAAAATAAAAAGTGAAGTATTCTTTTACGCTATCGTTTCTTTCGGAGCACGCCAACCGTGTAAAATGAGGATCGGGATCATGTAAAAAAACTACATTTGTAAGTTTGGAAAAAGTTTGAATTTAGAACACGGGGCGAAATTGGAAGAAATTTTAGACTTGCAACTGGAAAAATAGACACAGTACATACGTACACTATTAATTTAAAACTTATTTTGTGAATTTCGCCAGGAGCGTGTTTAACGACTCAGCGAAATAATTAAACTAACTTACAATTGTTCAAATATCTTAGTAAAAAGGGTATTTATATTTCACGGTTTTAATATTAATGCGTTTGTCAGATTTAATTGAAAAAATTGATACTCGTTTTTCGTTATAAAATATTCAACACTATTTCGCCAATCGACATGACTCTCAAAATTGAAATTGTTCAAGAGAGAGTAAAAACTGTTTCTATCAAAAACATTATATTTATGTTGAGTTGCTTTATGAGTCTTTGAAATGCACTCCTGTAAATTCTCATTTTTTGCAGATACGGGATTATACGTAGGGAGTGTCGATATAATAGTGGCTTACATCAAGTGGCCGGGTTAGAATTTTTAAAACTAAAACCAATGTAAAACGAAGTTTCCCTTACAAAAAGTGGTCTCTTTATTTTTCTAATTTACTGCATTTAGCTGAGACCTGCTCTGTCGTCTTTAAAATGAGATTCAATTATTAACTCATTTTCTTATCTTTTGAGGGTTACATCAATTTGCTAAAACACTGTCGATATGACACTTAAAATTATGTATTCTCAAATATATTGCAGAAAGACATGCAAAAAATGTCCAATTCATTAGCTGGGTTACATTTATGTTTGCATCACGCAAAAATAATTCTCACAAGTCAAATAAATCTACTTGGAATCAATCTTAGTCATTGAACATTCCCATTTACTGGCTTCTTGTTTTGACAAATTGTTCAATTTCTCTGGTATTTATCATCGTGTCTCTCACTCATAGAAATATTTAAAACGACCTTGTCTCTTTATTTTATTTTTTCAGTACTCATATTAAAATGCGAAGCCGTGTTTATATTTGCATATTATTTCTTAAGAGCCTTTCAGTTTGCCGCTAAAGAAGAGATTGACAAGTATTGGGACGCAATACGGCTACCTTGTGGAAGAAACAGTAACACACTTATTTAAAACCGTTATTTAATTTTCAAACTACAAACTGTCGACAATAGATTACTCATTCTGATAGTGAAACCATTTTTATAAAAGCAAAACACAGTCAAAAAAGAATCATTTCAAACGCGCAGAGAACGGTATGACGTTTGCCACAAAAGAACAGAAATTCAAATCGAACGTCAAAAATGCAAGTGACGTGAACATAGCAAAATATTTCACGAGCCGTCAGAGGAACACACAAAAACTAATCCTCCAAACTTGCTTGACTGATATTATATACATTAATAATCATTATTGTAGGTATTATATAACATATTTTTTATTGAACTTGTACTTGTAATCGCTGCGAATACAGTATAGTTTTATACCCCTCGGTCAAAGATCGAAATCGTGTATTAAAAGTCGACAAATGTGACCTCGAAATCATCTTTCACTCATCGAAATGAACAGCTAGGGTTATTAACATGTGCCAAGATTGCTCATCAATGGATCCACGGACTGTTTGTTCAGCTTATTAATATTATTATCAACGGTAACCACGGGTGGCTGTTTGAAATATAATTCATCCGATTAGTTTGTTTAGGATTACGCAAAATGTAATCAAAAACGCCAATTGGAATTAGCACTTAAAGCCCGGATGATGTACACAACACGCGAATTAATTCTGATACGTATATGAACATGTTTTTCTTTTTATCGTGGTATACATCCTGTGCTGCAGTGGTAAACTTCGCAGAGGGTATATGGTATCGAATACCCTATATCTACCGTATATTCGACGTATACACCTGTATACCCTACACTCCATCAATATATAATGTATATTTTTCTTAACCATGTCCGCTTCACATGTGGAGCAATGGAGTATCTCAACAGAAATTGCTTTACGAAAACTGATCGATTTCTAGAAAGTCTCTCAGTGTATCTTACGAGAAAAAAGGATAAATTTATGAAACGACAAATTTCAGACTCGACTAGGGAGTGTGTGGGGAGGTATGAAAGCATTGCAAGCATTCATGCCTTTGGATACATAACGTTTCCATTCCTATATTCGCTATGAATACATAACTGAGTGGACGAATGCCCAGAACCGTTGGCCACTTGGCTATGGGACTGAAAATATTAATATAAGATAATATTCATGTTATTTTTATACATTAAAATAAAATTTGGTAAAAAAAATCAATCCATTCGATTTCACAATTGAAAACACGATATTGTATTTAAACATGATATGTATTACAAAACCTAGTTAACTATTACAAAAAATAACTGCAGCTATCAAAAATGTAAGCACATCAGTTCAAATGATTGAAATACTATGTTTTTAATATATGAACATGTCCCATAGCGTTAACCCTCTATATGGGAGAGGTTTAGTTTAACCGTGCACGGAGGGCCGAAATTTTCTTTGAAAAATTGATTTGAAAACAAATTATGGGAAATGTAAATATTACACCATGTTTCCAAGAGATGTCACTGTGAGTACAATATATTTGTATTATTAAAATTATCGACGTGGACTAGTAATAGTGGATGCCAAGTAGAGCGAATATGTACGATTATTTTCTATAGCCGGCTCTCCCGCACGTAATAGACAGTATATATTCACTCGTGGCAGTTAACTGGTAACGGTACAATTTGTCAACTTTTGTTTCGACCCGGTGTAAATATACTGTTGTATCATTATCTCTTTGATGTTTTAAGAAATCATTCGTAAATATGTTTAGAAAAATAGTGTGAACAATATATTGTATATTAGCTAATCCCTCAGGGGTTAACCCTTTGCACTCCTTAATTATTTAAAGATTTTAATAAAGTTAGAACGTTATTGAATCAAATAAGCGATATACATCCAATAAATAATAACATATTTCATGATTGCTAAGCTGTAAGGTATCAAATAAAAATCTAGCATTTCAAAGTGGGATATTTTTCAAAACATTCCCTTACGTAAACGCCAGAGTCTTTCTTCTTCCTCCTGGAACCTTTCTGTTGGAACATACCATACAGTCCTTATGTTTTTTTTTACAATAATATGAAATGGTTGCGTCCATTCAAGCGCTGGTCAGTATCACCTGTAGAAAATTGCTGAGGTATATAATGCTCCATAAATTTTCTTAGTTATTACTATTATAATAATAATGTTTTTTTATACCTCATGTCACAATCGAACAAAACATATCCTGTGCAATACCAACAAATGGTACTAGAAAGGAAAAAAGGCAATAAAATAATCGTAAATTCATTTTCAAAGTGTGCTGTAGGGGTTCTAAGGGTTAATTCAAAAGATAATTAACATCCAATAAAAACTCATTAGCATTAGAAATGGGCATGGTTTCATAGAGATTGAATATATTCGTTTATAATTTCTACATAATCTATCAATAAATACTTCGATAAATTCAAACAGATTATTGGGCGTATTTCAATGTCACCCTAAGACTTTATCTCTGATAGATGAATATAAATCATTTTTTTACGTCGTAAAATATATCATAAATGGTCATGTATTATATTTTTTATTCAATGGTGATTTTAAGTATAAGCTTAATATTTCAATATCTTAGAAGAAATGCCGCTTTTATGCAGCTATTTATTGATATTCAATTCAAGCTCGTGATACATTATCGTGGTATATCAATGACAAATAATTTATTAAAAGTAATCGTTACTTTCTCAATATATCTTTTTATGTATTCGACGGTAACTTTGAAGAAGTTAATTTATAGTAAATGGTAGAAATTAAAATTGATAAGATTTTTTATTCCACAACTTGTGTAACTCATTTAATTGATATTGTGATGAGTTTTGTTGTTCGTATACTCCACTCTCTGTGCCCAGTAAAAGTAAAAATACCACACTCAATCTCTCATAATATGTTATTTAAGTAAAAAGTTAGAAATTATGTTTATGCTGCATTTAAGAAGCTTTGATATAGATAGTCTAGAGATGCTTTGTAGAGAACTGGAACAGTATAAATGTAATTAAAGCATATTTGAAAAGATCCTGTAATCACCAGAGGAGTGCTAAAAATCGATAAACCTAAATGTCGACATGAAGACAACTGTAGGCTGTCACCTTACTTAAACGCGAAAGCTACGCTTTTCTATACTTAATATATAACACAAAAAGCGCGGAGAAAAATCATAAATAATATTTTTTTCGAGTTCGTTCCGTCGGGTTGTGGAGTAGTAATCAGCGTTGTTGGCTTCAGTCACAAATCTCACGGGCTCGAGTACGCCCAGTTTTATAAATCGATTTGTATAAGACATGGGTGTTTCTAATGTCTTCAATTTCCTTCCACTACCCGTCCGATCTTATAAGCGGGGCGTAGCGTGAGTGATTAGCTAACCACTAGTCCTGTCCTAGCCTTATCCTTGTATTTAACTTATAATATTATTCTGTATAAGCACTCAATTTACTTTAGATATATCTCGTAATATTCGGACTACAGCCCCATACCCCAGGATTCATGCAAGATGGCAGGGGTTGGAAGACAAAAAACATTAATTTATTATATAATTTAAGACATCGACTGAGGGTGCTTGATGGAATTTCAATATCAAATTTGAAATATTGAGATTTTGTACACTTCCATGTATTTTGTCACTAACGACCCGGGTTTCGCCTTTCGGCATCTTTAGGCATTCGAGCGCACGAATGGTAAATAATATTTGTCTCATTTTTTTATCTTCTATATAAACGTTAGACACCGTTTTCTGTATGTCAGTTCGAGTCCATTCGTGCGCTCGAATGCCTGAAGATGCCGAAAGGCGAAACCCGGGTCGTTAGTGACAAAATACATGGAAGTGTACAAAATCTCAATAATTCATTAATTTATTATAAATTGGCCAGTCACTTGCATTTAAAATTTGCACATTAAAGGACAATTAAATGATCAATGTCTTAATAATATTTACAAATTGAACCTTCGCGTCTTTAATTCCAATATATTTATATTATATGAATTACCGTCCCCAAGGGGAGTTCTGATTCCCCAGACCGTCTTTAGCTAAGCCCCCTGTTGGTCGTATGCGGTATATAGATCTATTGAATGAATCTTTTCATTTTGAGACTCGAAATGTATCAATATGATAAATGTTCCATGGATATCCAAAGGTTTAGAATTACTGGAATTGGCCCTCGTTAGGGTAACCATGATGTGGGTACTTCTCCATTCATCCAACTGACTACGGTCGTCTTTCACACCGGTTCGAAGAAGTCAAAGTTCATTGTACATTAAATCGACTTTTATATTAATTTACTATAAAACATACCACGTTTAGAGGTCTTTCGAGAATCTTTTTCTTAGAATATGCTTTTTCAAATTGCCGTAATGATTGCTATCGTATTAAACTGCGCAATGATTTAGAGAGCACAATTATTTCAAAGCTTTCGAAGTGTTATTAATATAATTAAACATTTTCTTCGTTTTTAATAAATACCAGGTTTCCGAACGGATGGAACAAATTTGAATCACATACCATCAATTTGGGTAAGTTGCCCATCGGTCCCATTACATTGGAAAAGGTGCTGTTATAATATCATGATAATATTAATGTCATATGAATATTTTTTAGTTAAGCAAAGGTATTGAGTAGCCCCTGGTGGTAAAAATAAGAATTAATGTGTAACATAACTTGTTTTATTGTTGAATTTGTCAGCTTGGAATGATCAAACACAATTTAAAAACTTTTTTCATATTTTTAATTTGTATTACTAATCTGTAAACCAAATGCTGTATATTTTTCCCATTTCGATTATGTATAGAACATATGAAAGCACAAATAAAAGTTGCCAATACTTTAAAATCACTGAATTTATAATAATTACAGTGATTATTTGTATCGCGGGCCAAAGTTACCCGATTTAGATGAAAATTTTGTCCAACTTGTTTGATCTATATTTATATATCAATTATAACAATAAATCTATTTATGTTGATTAAATTTCATCTTAAGACGTAAGTACATTTCTGTATAGAATAATACCACACATAAATGCAATGGCGAACCATAAAAATACAAAAACCTTCAGAACTGACTCAAAGTTACCCGGATTGACCGTACTCCGATATTCATTTGCTTTTATTATTTGACAGTTTTCTAAACATATTTAATTAATCTATTATGTTTAATCCTTACATCGCGAGCCGTTTTCGCAAGAATTTATTTTCAGTCAATTGATGTGTTAAAACGTTCACTATAGCTAAAATATAAGAGAGGAGGATAGCTCTGGGCTCAATTCACGGCTGGACCTTACCAAACACGATTGGGTAGTGTCAAAGTACACATTAATAAAGCAAGTAATTACATCAATTTTAATTAATAGAAATGAGCCGGAGGTGACTCAATCAGACTCCGATCTAAAATACTATAAATCACGACTCTGACCACACAGCCCTGGGATAAACAAAAATTACGTATTTATTTTTAATTTATACAATTTATAAATTAGCGCTAGTTCTTGAGATGTTCTACAAGTCTATAAATCACAGTAAAAATGCTATATTCCACCAGAATCGATTTGATCTAACACGACCTCAGTTTTTTTTTGTCTTTGATTAACTAATTGATTTATTTTATATTATTTATGACAGCGTCATTTTTACTTTCGCTGCATTCATAGTTTATACATTTACACGTAGTATTAAAAAATACAGCAATAGAAATGGCCTTGGTATGCCGACCTTTAGTGTTAGTTAGTACCCGGAGACTCGAACTCGTGACCTCTCCTTCGGTACTCTTTCCTCCACTCAAACCGCTCACCTAACGAACGCTACATGACGTCGTATCTGCTTTTGTTGATAATTTTATTCTATTGTTTCCTTTTCCATTTAATTATATATCTTTTATTTGTATTGAATATGGCATGATTAAACAATAAAATAAATTAATAATACTTATAAGAACAATAATTATCATTGTTATACAATTCCAATACAATAACGGTGTAAAGCGTGTGGTGTTATTTGCCAAATATTTTCTGCACTAGCATAGCTGGGTAAAATATTAGATACACAATAATATCGACACTCCCTACGTATAATCTGTATCTGCAAACATATTTTATTGAAAAGTCGCCAGGAGCGTGTTTAGCGATTCAGTGACTCATAGTTAATGTGGTAATAAATCCGGGTCCGTGGTGCAGTGGTGCTAGGATTACGGATGTCTCGTAAATATGCTCCACAATAATATATGCCTGAAAATTTGACGCAAAAAATAATGTAATTACTTAGAAAATTTAAATGAGAATAAGAAGATATCAAAAAACCAATCATTGGAATCAAGAAAACCGATAATGTACGCGAATTACGAAATATTTGTGCGAAAATTCGTTGTCCTATGGATTGTTCTTAGATGGAACCATTTGACAAATTATATTTATTTCGTATTTCGTGTTAATTATCGTATTCCCATGTGTGATAATTTGTCATTTTCCTATTTGTAATTAAATTTCCAACATAACTGCATTGTGACATGAAGTATTTAGTATTGTTTCGGGTAGAAAAGGAGTAGCATATATTTACACTACCTATGTATAATCACGTAAGTGAACAATATGTGATTATGATGTCTTTTGCTTTTTAATTTTCTATGCACTCAGTTCTATGGGTAGGAATAAAAAAACAAGAAAAATTAGATTTAAAATAGTGGCACTGACCTGGTTTTAAAGAATATACATGAAGTTGTTCTTTGCAATTTCACTTTGACTCTTTGGGTTCTAGGAAAAAACCGTACAGGAAAAAATCGAACATGGAAAAAAGCGGACGCGGGAAAAACCGCACACAGAGTAGAAACAGAAGTATTCACATTTAAAATACTTCTTGTCGTTTCATGAGTTTTTCAGCTTTAAAAAAATATTAAATAACGTCAAACATATTATCGAGTTTTATTTACGAACGCCACTTATCGTGTTAAGTTAAAATCACCCTTGGCTAGCTACCCAGGGTATTATTTTAGTCTTCTGACCATAAGTACCTAAGTATATGCTCTATCGAATTTTCCAATAGCAAGTTTAAATCTTCTTATTATTTCGTCCCCTATTCAAAATTTAAAAAAAATCTAAAGATAAAAATGTTGTTTATACACGATCCCCGTTTTACTCGGCGACGCGCTCCGAAAAAACGACAGTGTAAAACAATATTTTACTTTTACTTATCCACCGGAACACACAAAATAACTCAAATTATACTTAAGACTATCATACTGACCATAACAGTTTTGATGATTTATTCAAAACTGTATAAACCTTCGGTAACGTGTTTAGCTACTCAGCGACTCACATAGTACATAGTAAGGTTTTTTTTTAATATATGACATTACAGCACAATTTCGAAAGCGCCAAATATTAAGACCGTTGCCAGGGCTTGAACTTACACCCATCTGATCTCTATTGTAGAACACAATGAATTATAAGTAAATTACTTTTTATTCCTAACGTAATGTAAAAATATATGTTTCAACTCTACTCTGCGGTAGTTACTTTTTAAGTTTTGATCTTAATTTGAATGTGTTATACATTATTTCTACTGCTGATTGTTTTTTTTATTACCTGCACACGGTTTACTAATGACAATCTAAGATTTACACAATCAAATCTCGTTGCCGATTTGTTCATAAAATATGAAATATCTTAAAATGACTATTTGTCTGAGCCTAAACAAATGAGAATTGCCGTTGAGAAACAGTTGACTATTTGCTTTGATCAGAATTATGCAAACGTCCATTAATAATTCATTCGAGTATAAACATTTAAAATTTTCCAGTTTTGATATATCCAATCTAAATATTTAAATATAAACTCTAGTGAGTGTCTCAACCAATTTCTAAAAATGCACCAGACGTAAAAAAAAACAGTAAAAAGAAGACTGCTGTAAACTTGTCGAAATTTCATCATTTTTCCCGTACATGAAACGGGGAATCATTTAATCATCCAAATTTTATTACTCACATAATAATAACTTTGTTTTGGCCAATTAATGTAAACCTCAAAAAATACGAAAATTAGTTAATGATCGGATCTCATTTTAAAGACGACAGAGTAGGTCTTGGCCAAAAGATGTAAATTAGAAAAATAAATAGACCAATTATTGGAAGGGAAACATCATTTTATATTGGTTTTAGGTCAAAAAATTCTAACCCGGCCACTTGATGTATCCCAATATTATATTGACACTCCCTACGTACAATCTCGTATCTGACATGATAATTTACATTTTAAAGATTCAAAACGCAACTCACCGTATAATGTTTTCGATATAAACAGTTTATACTCTCTCCTGAACAATTTCAATGTTGAGGGTTACATCAATTGGCCAAAACACCATCGATATTATGAAAATATAAAATGTATACATAACATAAATTTGTCAAAGTTAAGTTATTATGAAATGACAACGGGTTCACTATAATGTAGTCAGCTCCGTGGTGCAGTGGTTAATGTCGTTGGTTACTGTTACGGGTGTCTCGGATTCAAGTCCCGGTTCGGACAGTTTCAAAAATTGATTTTTCAATCGATTCATGGATTTCTGAATGCATGAATGTTTGTGATGTCTCAAGCTCCCTAGTGATTAGCTAACCACTAGTGCTGTCCTAGCCCTATCTTTCTATCCATACTCGCTTCGAAAAAGATAGGTTAAGGAACTGAGTAATAATCAGTTCTCGTAAAAAACTCCACTTTCATGATTTGTTCATAGAATATGAAATATCTTAAAATGACTATTTGTCTGAGCCTAAACAAATGAGAATTACCGTTGAGAAACAGTTGACTATTTGTTGAGAATGCGACGAGTTTAGTTTACTTCCTGATGTATTTGGGATAGCTAATATATATTCCACATAATTCTCAATGTGCGAAAACGGCAGTGTACGAAAACGGCTCGCTTTGTAAGGATTAACATAATAACAAACATAATAAGTTAAAATTACTGTATCTAGTGTGTTTCGGCGGAACAATTTTCAACAAAGTCGACAGATGATAAAGCCTTAAGCGGTACAGCAAAATAAATAGATGAATAATAAAAACTCTTCGATTTGACAGATGTTGAAATAATAAACACAGTAGTGCTAATTATTTGAGGTCGTTTGCAGGCCACCGTTGGTCTGTCGTAACTCTTCATTTTTCACTTGTCACTTTCCGTTTGCCATTCACCACCTGTGAATACTCTGTGTAAATTGTTTAGCATAAATCAGTGCTTCTCATACTGTATTACACTTTAAAGCAAAGGCGTTTTATGTAATAATATTTTTATGCAAATTTGAATTGTTATATTTTAAAAGAAAGAAATTGAATAATGTTTGCTGTTTCTAGTTGTGCCACCTGTTTTCTACCGAACTGTGGCTTCAACAACATTTAAGAATGTGTTTACTGTGGATTTTGTGGAAGAACGCATGAAATGTTGTAAAATAAATATAATTTATCTGCTCTCATGTCGTTTTACTTGCAACAGTTTCACAAAAAACGAAAATAATGTTCCCATGTCCATTCCCAATGTGGAGCATATGGCCTCCTAACGAAGGTATCTCAAGAATTTTTTACGAAAACTGCTTATTACTCAGTTGCTCAACATCTGTTTCTCAAAGGGAGTAGGAATAGAAGGATAGGGCTAGATCAGGAATGGTGGTGAGATAATCGCTCTCAATACGCCCCGTTTTTAGAATCCGATGGGTGGGAGAGAATTTCACAAATCGATTGAAAAAATAATTTATGAGACTGCCCGTACCTGGACTTGAACCCGAAACATCTGTAACCGTAGCCAACGACGTTGGCCACTTCACCGCGGACCGGAGAATTTTTATTTATTTATTTGCCTTGGTGGAAAAACATGAAAAGCTTTATTTGGTATTTACGTTATCCACAGATTATATCTAAAATAATAAGACTGGTTACGCCCAGTTAATGAATAGTTTTAACAGAAATTCGTCTACATTGGATAATATCTACAGAAGTTGTATAAAATATAACACTAACGGTTTTATATTTCGAGGACCATAGTTAAGGCTTTCAACAATTTAGAAAATTGAATGATTAGTTTCGTAACTTTAATCTTATTATTTACAATTTTTAAGAAAAAACTGAATAAAAGACACATGCTTTTATACATAATATATGTACACAACAATTGTTTCTCAAACACAGAGTAAAGATAGACTTCTATAGATTAATATATAATTGAAATAATACACGGAATACCAAAGCGCACCTCTATAAAACCCTCATAAGATCACTTCTAGCTGTTCAAAAAGCGTGAATTCCTGGTCTGAGATTCCATGAACTCTCGAAGTTAGCAATTGTTTGCGCGTTAGATCCTGCAAAAGTTTCTCAGCCCTATTGCGAGGATGAAATTTGTCGGTGTCGGCACAACCATGAACTTAATAACCCCTATGGTGACACCACTGACCCAGACATTGTAAGATTTGTCAAAACTCAGCGCCTACATGCGCGAGGGCCGAGCGGTATTGAGGAGATTGATTTAGACGACCAAGGTTTTACCGGGGCTGTAGCAACAGACAAGAAGAAGAAGTAATACGTACGTAGAAGTTCTCCATCGAGTAAATAAAAAAGTTGTTTAAATGAATAGCTTAGAATTTTTAGAAATTAATAAAACCATTAACAGTAATGGAGAATTAGTAAATAATATTTTAAATTGAACAGGCCGCTCACTATTATTAAATTTATCCTTTGAGTTATTCTACCTCCAAGTACCAGTAATTGATTTGTAAATAGTCTATCAGTGTATATGTCTTACCCCCTCCTCACGTCCAGTAGAATGGAATAAAACCCACCACACCCTTTATTTTTAATGTTAGAATTAGAATCATTGTTTACCTTAGAAATAAATAACCTTGCGATATAGTCTGAAAATGCTTCTTAAAGAGGCGAAACGCGGCACGTTAGTGATAAACCAAGTGAAATAACTAAGTTATCAATTTTAATTTTATATTAAGTAATACGTTCGTTCAGTTTTGCCTTCTGAAAATAAATAGTTTTTTTAAGCAGTTTCAAAGCAAAAATATGATTGGTCCGAATTAAAAATCCGTGGAAAAAGAGAATTAGATGTATTTTAATTGAAATGATTCCATTCATTAAAATATTGAAATTATAAATACAGATATACCTCGATAATACGGACTTCGGATATAACGAACAAAATTTTCTTTTAGTTCATAAATTCAGGGGTGTGACTCCGACTCCAATTGAGACACCAACTTCGCGGGTTGCGGAACTCCGAATCCGACTCCGACTCGGAGTTCGAAATTTTGAATAAAAAAAATTCTTATTTTTCAGGTTTTTTTCCTAACTTTCCTATTTATGTTTAATTGGTCTTCAAATTACGCACCAACCAACCAATCCGGCAAATAGCTAAATTTTTCATATTATAAATAAAATTTATATATTAATACGCGCAAAAATGCATTTTATAGAAAAAGTAGTTACAGTCGCTCGTTTTTTACAACTCTGACTGACACCGCACCCCTGGTGAAATTTGATAAAAACACCTGTCACGATAATCTACGGGAGTTTTTAGGAGTGCCATCGTTAGATTTGATACATAATCTTTAAAATTTATCCAGTGAAAGTTCACGTGCAAAATAATTCGTTCTGTTTATTTTCTCACTAAAACGATTTCGGCAATTCTACCTTATTGCGGAACATACTTATCGTTTTATCGGACACCCACTCGCCCTCACTAGTTCATTATATCGACACTCTCTACGTATAATCCCATATCTGCAAATATGACATTTTAAAGGAAGGCGTCTCAAAGATTCAATACGTAGTTGCAAAGTAATCTTCTTCAAAATTGGGACAGTGCTATTATTTTAAATCCAGTTTCTTATTTTATATGAAATTTCGCTAAAAAGTTTATCGTTTATTAAATATTACAGATACGAAATTGGGCTCCGGACTTTAGGTAAAGACTTTCGTATAAATGACTAATTACGTGTTTATACTTTCCAAAAAAACAGTGAAGTAGGTTTATTTCCCATTATTTTTTATGCCTACCTATAGAACTGAGTGCGTAGACAACGAAAATGCTAAAAATGCTAGGGTGTGTCGATATTCACTCGAATAACAGCATATTAGCAGCTCAACATTTCACTAAATTCACTATAATTTGTAAACCAATTGAGATATCTTAACCAAATTTGATTTGATGACTTCCAGATACTTCGCCGCATAAATCAATGCCGTTTGAGCAGTGGTTCTATTCTTGTGGGTTGCATACTTATGTGGTGTAGTGAAAAAAACTTAAATCTACTAAAAAATCCCTGCTTCTCATATCATCCCTGTTGCAGATGTTACAAGTCACCCCGGGACAGGACACTGTTATCTTAATGACTCAAGTACCATAAAATATGCCATATGGCCCATTCAATAAATCACTACGCAATGTGTAACTAATAATAACCAATACTACGAGAGAGAAAAAAGTAAACGTGTACCATCTATAGGTAGTTTTACAAAACTGTGTGGTAAAAATATTGTTTATGTTTTGTTAAATAATTCGTTGATGTGTATACCACCATCTCTCGTTGACATTTGAAATCAAACTCGATTATAACCCAGTACTTTGTCAATATAATGGAATGTATGACGTAGGACTCATATACGAGTCCGCCGTCGTTAAGCTCTTAAGTGGAGTCGTCAGCTAGTTCAGATAAATACTACTTTTATAAGATTCAGAAATAGATCTTGTCGAAATCGCTCGGCTAACAACCTGGTAGTTGTGCGGTAACGAATTAGAATCCCAGAATGGACACTGCCAGAGAATACTATTTCAATCGATTTCTGGATTTGTTTCCAAAAGCATAGATATCTTCGTTTAGACAACTACTAATCTTGTCCTAGCCTCATCCTTATATCCTAATTTCGTTATTATTACAATCAGTTCTCCCAAAAAAATACGTTGAGATTAAGCTCCATTAAGTGCCTGTATACTAAAGGTCTGCACGGGACCAGGTTTGACCCGCGGGCCTTTACGGGTAGATTCGGGCTAGGGCCGGGCCCAGATAAGCAATTTAATTTTCAAAAAACAGCCATAAAGCAATACTACTCATAACATAAATAATTTATTTCACATTTTTTATGAATATCGTTGGAAATATGGAAATTATAGCTTATATTGTTTGAAAATTATAATTGAATTTCTGTATTGAAAAGAAATCAAGTTTTTTCGGGCTGAGAAAAATAAATCTGAACTTACGGACGTGATTATACGTAGGGCGTGTCGATATCGAAGTTTTGCCGTAATTGAGTGTGAGGCAGTTTCGGATATTGTAAATAGGCATTAGGTAGGCATGCGCATGTTTATTGTTTTCAAGCAGGTTTTCCTTTCTTCTGGGCATTCATGCTATTATGAATTGTTCAAATTATGATGTCACTTCGCTACGCATAGCGGCAAGGCGGCATTGACAAGGCTGTATTGCTTGCAGAAGGCCTACTCAATATTTCATAATTTATCTTTATACTGAATAATAATACGATAATCTTTTTTACGATGCGACACGTAGTTGGCGACATAAATTTGTTTTCTAAGATATTCGAATACAAAAAAGGAGAACAACG
Source organism: Himalopsyche phryganea (assembly GCA_022494535.1). Lineage (NCBI taxonomy): Eukaryota > Metazoa > Arthropoda > Insecta > Trichoptera > Rhyacophilidae > Himalopsyche > Himalopsyche phryganea. Next base: position 2,076,523 of record JAGVSL010000097.1, read on the forward strand.
TTGAAATATCAACTATTTAGATTCCAGTGCTCCGAAACCTTTTCTCACCCACGGCACACCTAAGCACTAACTAATATTTCCGCGGCACACCACACGCCAAAATATGTAAATTTCATAAACAAAATTTACAATTTGTTAATTTGTTTTTATTTTGTGAATTTAAAATAGTATAGTGACTGATATTTTTTAAAAACATTGCGCATTTTAGACCTTTGAGTTGATAATGTGTATTATTTTAATACATTCGTTGTTTAATAATTCATCTGAGAAATTTTTCGCTCTCAATGCTTTCCAATATATGCAACAATGTATAATTTATTCAGTAGAATTGTTCTGTTTTACACAAGATAAAACCCCCATTTTATTCCCCATCATTGCAGTTGCACTATCCATGCAAGCACTAATACAATCATTATATTAATATTGAAATAATACAATATTTGTTTCACCGAGAATAATTTAAACGAAGATCTTAGTAGCTGAATGGTTATAATTTTTTTCTGATACAAAAATACTTAATTTTTTCTCATTTTGGACGCACGGCACCGTGGCACACCTGGGATCATTCTTCGCGCAAAGGTGTGCCCCGGCACACTGGTTGCGAAGCACTGATTTAGATGCCGCAAGGTGTTAATGCGGTACTACAAAAATCCGGCTTTTTTATGTATGTAATAAAGAGCTTGCAACCCTGGGTTCCCTAAATCCTGGTCAAAATTAGCCAATCTACATCTAGTCTTAATACCAATTCCGGGATTTCGTGACACTTGATACACCCTCTCGGGCGTGGGGTGCTGAAACAGACGAAAGTTTATTCACAATGTTTAGCTTCACGCCAGCTCAATTCAAGTTATCGTTTATTGCATTTGGTTACATATATACTGTTACAAGTTACAAAAAAGGCACAAATTAAAAAAATACAATTTGAGTTTAAAAACATGAAGTGAATTTTACAACTGGAACTCTACGTTGAGGTTGAGCTCCCAACTTTCAAACTCTTACTGCTCCACTCAGCTTCGAAGGAAGGTTAGGTAAAGACGTGGCTTTTTGTTGGTGAAGGTCCTGCCCCAAACGTGTAACAGGAACCGGAAAAAAACTAAGACACCCAAACGGACACGGCTAAATTTTTTATGAACAGTAAACAAACTAGAGTACATATTTGCATAAAGATTCTACTGTTATTGACAATTGAATTTAAATGAACGAATTTACTCAATGTATTTATATTTGCTTGGCTATTTCCTGTTTTCCCACTAATTGTACAGTGAGGGGTTATTCGAGGAGAATTATGGGTACCTTTGGGTGCAACGTGGAGGTGTTAGTCTATATTACTGATCTACCAAATATTCTTACATTTTTAATTTTTATTAATTTGGAAAAAATGGGAGTGAATATATTTTAAGCCTACTGCTAGAAGTGCCTATGTCAAATTTTGTATCAGAAAGTACTTTAAAATTTTCATTCTTTTAATGGTAGAAAACCCTATGTCGACCGAAATAAAAGAAATGAAATAAAAGAAAATCTATAGTGTATATCAAAATAATGTTTCGGCATACTTTACACCAAGAAAAACTTATATTTATGTCGGACATTCGAGTCACCAGTTGCAAGAGCCGTTCGGATGATTAATGCACTGCCTAGAGAGCTGGATATTTTCAGCACTAAACTCTGGGTATTGTTCACCAAATATTTGTTCCTTGTAAATTAATATCTTGTTTTCTTTTGTATTTAATAGTTTATAAAAAATGTTTTTATTTTCATTATTGTTTTTGTTGTTATTATTGTTTTCAATAATTATTATCATTGTTGTTATTATTGCTACTATTGTTATGTTTGTGTAGTGCATGGCGCATTGGCGTCAGCTGTAATGCCATGCATTTCAATTTTTTAAATGTACAATAAATAAATAAATATATTGACATAAGCAATTCTGATGTTGGAATTCACGTGGGCAGCTCTAAAATAAAAAAACACTACAGTATTTGGCAACAGTAATGTGAAAGATAATGATATATTATATTTTGTTATTGAAAAATACACAATAGCCTGTACTGAGCAATTGATAAATTTGACATAAACGCTTGTAGCATTAGGCCCTAGATATAAATAATATATATTATATTTAGGGGTCAAGTTCAATAAAAGTAAGGCATTTTGATTTAGGACTATATAACTGATCGTAGGACTATTTTTTTATACCGTAGCCATTGATTCTAATTCTTAACTTATAAATTACTAAAATGATAGATGGGATTTTTCTTTCTACTCGACGTGAGGAATGAGCTAGACACAAACAAGTAAATTCGTCTTGTAAATCAAATATCAATTATTAGTAAAAAAAACTATTTTAATAAGACAGGTGTCTCGCCACTATTCATTTTATTTCCCATAGGCTTTTCCCCTCCAAACACAAGTTTAGTTAGTAATTCATTTTGTAATTGTAATTGGTACTATTATTTTAAGGGAAATTGAATAGTATTGATGGTTCAAATTATTAGTTATCAATCATACAGAGAGAATACACAACTTATATTATGTCTCTTGTGGTCCCCCCTCCTGTTTTTTTTACAAATCCTTGTTTGTTAATCTTGTATCAGAAGCATTTTTTCTATAATCTGTCAACTACTAAGAGGTTTACATTATGCTCTTTGAATTGGGGTTATGATATCTCAAACCGACCAACGCCTACGATTTAAAACACCTGTCTCGTGTAAGGGTCAATCACATTGTACAAACCACGACTACTTCATGCTGGGAAATGAGTGTTGCCAACGCTACTTTTTTTTCTTTAAAATATCTTCGACTTAATTTAGTATTTACATCTAATTGTCCGGCTTTTTTTCAATCGCGTTAAATCACGTCTCAAATACGTTGTTAATCTTATTCAAAAATATGTCATGGTTTTTTTTAATTGTAGCGATTTGAATGACTCACTCTATAGTCGAGCAGTAAAAAATAGCTATGAGCTAATGTCGATCCTGTAGCCAAGTAGTCGACGCTCTTAAGCGTTCGTCTTATACGTTTGCGGTGTCCACATATTGCATGGATTCGTTATGCGGTGCTAACATTCCCCACTTGTATTTCCCTACCGTCATCCTCTTTATCCTTACACCATCTGAAAGATAAATTTGGTGCCGTGACCCAAAACCGTTAGTTTTTTCGTTCCGGTTTTCATGCAGATTCGGTAAAAAAAATATCGGTTCAGTTACGGTATTCGGTTCAGGTCGTATTTAAATAATAGCAAGTTAATGTACATCCACCCACACCGTCCATACCTCTCGTTATACGGCTTTTCACTATAACTTAAGGTGATCATATACATAATTAAAATGTTAAAGGATTACCTAGCGTGTGCGGCTTGCCGCTGGTGCACTGCGGAATAGAGAGCGGATTCTGAAGTACCTAAAATGCAGACAAATATATTTTTTTATTCATACTAAATTGACTTTCTCTAGCCTTGCCAACTTTTCACCGCGTCCTACTTTTAGGAATAAAAGTACGACAACAGTATAGAAAGAATCTAATATTTTTTTTTCTATAAGTTATTTTCATAGGTATGGGTGTATTTACTCTTGCTTAATGTTCACAAATGTTTGAATCGCGAACTTAATAACCAATCTATAATGTGTGACACACCCAGGTTTTTTTGTTAAGTTTAAGTTTTATTAGGGTCCGGAACTAAGAATGCACAGCGTTAATGGCAATGATTCGTGTAAATCGACCTGAATCTGTCGTGAAGAGCCATCGGCATCGCCAGCTGACACGTTCGCTGGACGAATCCATTTTTGACGGAAAGTGGTGGCTCCGACGGTGCGGGATTCTGATTTCTGATTTTTGCAGGAGTCGTTTGCCAGCCTTCGAGCCGGGTGAGCTGCCGGCCTCCGTGGCCGGCACCGTTGACGTTGTGGATTGTTTGTGTTTGTTTTGAAATTGGACTTAATTCAAAATTATTTGTCGTGTTACTTGCATTATAACTTAAAAGTAAATTCATGTGTTAAGTAAATGTAAATGTAGACTCAATTTTATGTGTTAGTAATATTATTTTGTGTATGTTAAACCACTGCATCTTCGATTAAAATAAATAAGAATTCAACCGGAATTACAATGGTGTTTGTTTGAGATCCCAGACCTTCCAGGACGTCGATAACCGACCATTCGCCTGTCTTCGATTCGGGTCTTCTCATGTGTTAATTGATATTTTCATCATATTTAGTCAACTTTAATTGAGATAGATAATAATGTATTTCCCATTAAACTTACTATTGGCAATTTATAAATTGCTTTGGATTTGATACTATTTACTTATTAAATCATCGACAAAATTTCTCGTAAATCGAAAATAAACCGAAATAAATATCGGTCCGGTTTCGGTTTTCGTTTCGGCAAAGATAACAGTTTTTTTCGGTTTTCGGTTCTGGTCCTGGTTAAGTTACCGTTCAACAAACTGTATATTAAATATTTACATAAGCGACAATACACTAAAACCCATATTCCTCTTTGGTTACATAATCAGTTTTATCACAGACAGATGGCAATACAATCAATCACTGAATTTATAATACGCACGTCGAGACTCGGTCATCCGGTAAAATGTTTAAGTAGGAGAATGAACCACTGTCAACATTAAATCTCATGACAACCGGTTTCAGCAAAGTGTCAGCCGAGTTTGATTTGTGAAGTAACTTCAATGCGTTCAAGCATTTATGGATCTGTGCCATTTCATTTAACTATTTACAGCTTAACGGCTTAATAATTATTATTAAACCATTCTAAGCTTCACTGTTTTGGAAAAGTCTTAATGAAAACAGATAATATCTTTTGTTGCTTCTCATTTTAAAGTTAACACAAGAATCCTAGTTTTCGGTAGACTAGAACAGTGCTCCGAAACCTTTTCGCATCCACGGCACACCCAAGCACATCTTAAGTAAAAATATGTAAAATCATTTTACCTCTTTCTAAGTGTTTCTTTACCACTTTAAAGTGATGAAACACGTTTTATTTGAATTTTCATGAAGAACTAAGAAAAAAAAAATATTAATACAATTACAGATATGAAAAAATACTTTTGATAAAAATTAACTACATATAAGTCAACAATTTTATTTATCTTCGTTATTTGAGCTTTTGCTGATTACAGCCATAACTTGGCAACCCGATGGCTTTATTTTGTTCTGATCTTAAAATTTCTTTTTCTCATTTTGGAGGCATTGCGCCGTGGCACACCTAGGACCGTCTCGTGGCACACTGGTTGCTGAGCACTGGAATAGAACATACATTATTTTTATAAAACACTCGATGTTTTTTTCGCTATCAAATTACGATGTGACGTAAATTCTTTATAATCATGTTTTTTTTTAAATAGTGCTTCACCTCATTAAAAAAACTTAAAAATGGTGTGTAGTGTGACTTTGATGTTAAATTTTAAATTTAAGCGTATTACGCGCAAAACGTCTATATTCGAGGTCTGCTCGGGTCTGGGCTTGTCCTGCGGGCCTCTACCTGGCATGGCCCGTGGGCCATGTTCGGGTGGATAAAGATTAGGGTTCAGATTCGGGCTGGGACTGGGGCCAGCCCCGGGTAAAGAATTCAATCTTCAGAAAAATATTTCGGCCCATGTTCGTGTCATGTTACCATGAATCAGCCACACGGCAATACTATTGATAACAAAACGTTCATAACTAAAATAATTTATTTAACATTTTGTTACCATACTTTGAAAAGGTTCTAACTGACATTTTGGCCTAAAATGACCTTTTGATTGGAAAATGTTGTATTAGCCACATTCTACCATATACGTTGATTTCAGAGTCGTATGATTGTTCAATGAGGTCTATCCACACATTTGTTTTTTCCATTAATTTGTTTTATACGTTTCTATGAATCGATATAACTAATTATTATCATCTTACAGAAAAAAAACATACGCATCACAGTTTTTTTGAAAAGGCTTTAACGTCATGTCGAACATTCCTCTTTCGATGGCTGGTGTGTTTTTACCCTTTAATTCTATTGTTCTATAGATGTGATCATTGACGAAAATTAGCTGAGTTCGTTCAAACATTCAAAGTATATATGTATTATTATTCTGTTGTATTATAATATTATTGTTAGCTTACATAGTTCAGCAATTCATGGTAATATATATTATTAATAAATATCTCAAAGATCAGAACATTTTGTTAAAATTTTGTGAAATTGAAATATCCGATAAAACGTTTTCAAACAAACTATTGTCGTCAGTTCTAATTAAAGCTTTAAATATTCATTATTTTCTAATATAAAGGCTTTAGTTAAAATAAATTATACAAAAACAAGTAATGTATTTATGTATATAAATATATGCTAACTTACTAATTAAAAATACAATTTTTCCTTCAAAATACAAAATATGATCAGTCAAAACTTCAAACACTCGTATCTCAAAACATGGTCAAGTGCAATTAGAACCTTTTCAAAGTAAGTTTGAAAGTAAGTAAAGTAAGTTATTTGTTATAAAAATCGTTGGAAAGATAGAATCAATAACTTCTATTGTTTAAAAGCATGAAAATGGGTTTTTTCTGTCTGAGAAAAATACATCTGGGTTTCAGGTCAGGTTCGGGTAATAAGTGTGAGACTTGGGCCATGGTGTAAGAAGTACAAGGTGAGCTGGATCGTTGTTTTTGCATTATATGTGACGTCACTTTGACGAACCAAATTTTTATTGTCACCAAAACACTGTTAAAAACATAGTTCATTGTAATTGGATAAGCTTGTAGTGACGTCTACAAATACAAAAATGGTGACTGTCACCTTTTATCCAGCTCACCATGTATTTCTTACACCATGGACTCGGGCTCAGGCCGGGCCGGACCTGAATATGTTGGCTCAGACCGGGTAATTTTATTAAATTTCAGCCTGCGCTGACCTATAGTCTGTATAATATATATTATATAATATAATGCTCTTTCATTATCAAAAAAATCACACGGAAGGTTAAAAATAAATCCCACGCATGCATAAATTCTGAATAATGTCAAGAAGTCTTGCAGCAATAAAATAAATCGAACAATTTAATGTCTTTTCTCCTCGGACGTCCAAAAATGGAAGGCGCTCTTAAAGTTATTCCAATTAAGGATTTAATTACGGCTGTCAATGGGATTAAAAGAGACGTCGATGACCGTTACACAGTTGACCCCGGTTCGCGTCCAATAATGTAATTCTATTATTATATTTCGACAAGTCAATCGAGATTAATGTCTTTTGTCATAGACGTACATTGAGCCAATTCAATGTAGGCATAATATTTATGCAGTATTATTTTTGTATTACAGAACATATCGAAAAAAATTAGTTTATGCTACCATTGATTGAAATTACAATATATATTAATAGTTATCTTGATGTATTTCTATGTCTATATGTAACGCACAGCACGACACTGCGCTTGTGCAAGACGCATCGTGCAGAGACTGTGTTATTGTGACTGAATGTTGACAGGTGGTGCTATTAGCTGATAAATATATATAATAGTTATATGCGCGAATATTTATTTATACATACAATTGATCGGCATGTGGTGGAAGTATCTCAATCCCTATCACACAACCTTATTTGTATATATACCCAAGTAGGATACAAGATCATGCGCCCGCGTGCTATTTTATCTCGCTCGCACCCTTCACTTTAAATGTGACTAAGTGAGAAAGAGAGAAATCCACGGCACGCGCTTGTTACAAGTATGTATATATATATTGTAACCGTTTCCGATTCTAAAGGAACTTATCTCAACAAAGGATGTTCTACGAGAACTCTTTGTTACTTAGTCGCTCAGCCTTTTTTTCAGAGAGTATAAGAATGGAAGTATGGGTTTCCGGTTATGTATATCGATTTTCCATGGTTCACATCGATTCATATGGATTTCTGTGATGTATACAATTGCCTCCCACCCATACGATCCTGAAAACGTTGCAAGCGAGTGCGATTATCTAACCACTAGCCCTGCAATAGTCCTAAGTATTCGCTTATTTAATGCAGAAGTTTATTAATAACGACATGCTTTGCTGAAATTTCATATATCGACGATGTTTTTGCCAATTAATGTAACCCTCAAAATTGAAATTGTTCAGGAAAGAGTAAAAACTGTTTTTATCGAAAAACTTATATGGTGAGTTGCGTTGTGAATCTTTGAAATGCACTCCTGTCTGCACGTATCTGCAAACAACGAGATTATACGTAGGGAGTGTCGGTATAATAGTGGCTGGGTCAAAATTTTTAAAACTCAAACCAATGTAAAAGTACGTTTCCCTTCCGAAACGTGATCAATTTATTTTTCTAATTTACACCTGTTCTGCCGTCTTTAAAATGAGTTCCAAACATTAAATAATTTTCGTATTTTTTGAGGGCTACCTCGATTGGCCAGTCGATATGTAGTCTTAAAATATATTTATATTCCAAAGAAGAGGAAGAACAGTCCGTAAGAAATAGAAATAAATAAATTTAAAAAATAGAAGGGAAATTTTAATTACGAAATTAAGAGCTAGTTTTAGCCTTAACCAATATATTTATGAGTGAAATAAAAATACCAAATAAAATATAGTAAGTAATCAATTAATTATATCGTGATATTTTAATTTCTACGCATGAATTTAAGGTGTGTTTTTATGATTTAAGTTTAACCAGCGGGATACATTTAGTTGCTTAAAAATCTCTACATGAACACATACAAGAATTCTGTAATTATATAGTTAATATATTTTTAATTAAAAATCTCACCTTCTTAAAAGTAACTGAATTAATCGTTGTATATCATTTGTAACGATATCAAATTGATTGATTGAATTGGTATTTAATTCGTAGAACTTCATCATGGTTGAAGTATTTAGTTCCACAAGAATTATGTAACATAATAATCGATTGTAACCTACTTAAAATACCATCAATTTGGGTAAGTTTTCCAACTAGTCTAAGATTGACCCACTACATGGAAAAGAGTGCTGTAATCCATGTAATACCATGATAATACTAACGTTCTATGAATATTTTTTAGTTAGGCAAAGGTATTGAGTAGCCCCTGGTGGTATAAATATGAATTAATGTGCAACATGTTTTGTTTTATTGTTGAATTTGTAAGCTGTCAACATCGAATGATAAAATACAATTTAAAAACTTTTCTTGAAATAAATTGGATTAGCAATATTTTCAATTAGTATTATTAATCTGTAAACCAAATGTTGTATATTTTTCCCCATCTCAATTATTTACAGAATATATTAAAGTATAAAGAAAAGTTGTTAAGACTTTAAAATCACTGGATTTACAGTAAGAATAGTGATTGGCTGTATCTTGGGCCAAACTTACCCGAATTGGATGAAAAATTTCCCACCTTGTTTTATCTATATTCATAAATCAATTACAACAATAATTCTATTCATGTCAATTAAATTTCATCTAAAGACATTAGTTCATTTCCATGTAGAACAAAACCACACAAAAATGCAATGGCGAACCATAAAAATACTAAAACCTGGACTGGACCAAAGTTACCCAGGTTGACTGTTTCTATATAGTATTTTAAATTTAACATAATTAACATTGCAACCTACTTAATGACAAAAACTGATATCAATGCATCATCACTCTTTTAACCATTATGAAGAATTTACTTGATTACACTTAATTATTATAAGTCAAATTTGTTTTTTGAATCAATTCAATACATTTTTCATGTTTTATTCCTGGAACAACTTGAACCGAAGCTCATATTGAATAAATTATATTTAAATACAGTGGGACTTCTATATTTATTATTCCCTATATTCATCAAATGTTGACGAAAAAACAATGTTTTCCATATTCGTCACCCCTACCCACTCGGCCCCACTGTAATCAAGACAAAACGCAGAATATGGTAGAAAGGTGGTACCCAAACGTTGGCATAGTCAACCAAGACATTATATCGATACTCACTACATATAGTCCCATATCTGCACGCATGACATTTTACAGGAGAGCTTCTCAAATATTCAAAACTCAGTTGCAAAGTAACGGATGCATCTATCGTCTTCAAAATAGGGAGAGCCGAGCTGAAAAGGATCCTTCGGCAAAAGTGAAGCGACTTTACAATTGAAACAACGTTGTCGTTTACTATTACTGCCTATCTTTCTGGCTAATTGTCTTGAGAGTGAGTTGATTAGTGTGGAGTTTTGGGTACAATTCGCGGCTAAGCCGCGATTGGGTCGTGTCACTACACGGCATAGTAAGTGATTTTGAAGCTTACACTATTCCTTTGTCTGTTATTCTTTGCCTAACTCGTGCAAACAGGCACTCTTCTTCACTGCCATATAAGTACACACTATGTGAAGTAAGTTAATTTAATCTCACCTAGCCTGTACATTGCCAGTTTTAATAGAAGGAAGTGGGTTGTTAAATTCTCGATACTTATTGAGATGATTTATTTATGGCTCTGTGTTATTAATTATTGAAGGCTATGAGAATCTGTATACACAAGTATAAATAATAGAAATCTTCTGTCAAAAAAATTAATCTTTTTTAGTGACTAAATTATTTGCACAAAGAGTGTCGTAATTTTTTTCGCCTTGATCTTTTCATATAAACAACATAATACGCTTACCAAGTCTATTGAATGTTACATAGTAGAAAAAACAATACAAGAATAACTGTTTTAAGTTGCCGCAATCCATTCACAATAATTATGATCAAGGTTCTTTCTCTTCAATCATCACACTTTACATACCTCTTAATTAGGGATTCCTACTATTCGTCATTATCAAATATTCGAACAACGAATAGTAAAACTGAATCTGATCAAATATTTTCCAACATATGAAAATAATTTAAAAAAAAAATCAATTTGAATAATTAATAACATAACATTATATAAACTAATAACTTAGTACATTCAAATTTGTAAGAAAACGAGTTCGTTTATAAAAAAATCACATTTATTCAAATTTTAAATCGCTGATATACGTATTATTATATTTTCTTAAGAATGAGATACCTAAATAGGTCCTATAATAATTTACGAATAAATCTTTTCTCAATTCTGTCAAATCCCAGGTGAAGATAATACAAATACACATTTCAATACCCGTTCCATTGTATTACAATATTTACAATTTTCAGCTGCGTCGGATTACTCCACCAGTATTTTTTTTCAGTAACCGAAATTACGGTATGTTTAAAGGTTTTTTTTTAAGCCTCGAATCATTCGTCAAACTCAAGTATTATGGTTTAAGATACTGGCAGCGTTCGAGTTGGGTGAAGACAAAAAAAAACGCTACATGGGTATTCATTATTGTTCTTGAAATCTTGAGAAATTGTCATGTGATCCTTTCGTCGATTTTGTAAAGTAGTACATTAAAAATTATTACGAATTGTATTCGAATTGTTGTTCAAATATTCGAACATTGAATGGTTAAAAAAAGGGTAGAATATATTCGGCTATTGAATATTCGAACTGGAATCCCTACTCTTGATGTTGCGTGTCTTTCTCCTCCACCCCACAAGTCGACGTCTGGAAAACAGCTCGCATCCCTTGCATCTAACAGCACGGTCTGTATTTTAGAGCTAATAAATATAAACAATATCGTGCTCAAATTGATGGAGAAAAAACATAGTGACATAGGGCTACCACATGGAACACATTATTTTTTTGATTTATGGCCATCATCTCAAATGCATTATTTATCTTTGCATTCGGTATACGAGATGACCAAAATTATTATTTTTTTACATTCATTCCAAGAACTCATCTGAATTCTTACTTAACGCATTTGTATGTTTGTTTCGAAACTTATCGTGATAAAGATCAATTTTGTGAGAAATTATGATGATTTCTTTTTATAAAAGACTTTTTATGGCAACCAGAACTCTATAATATAATTTTGTGTAAACATGTAATAATTTTAGTACAGAAAATATATTTTTAAGTGTGTTATGGCAACCCTAGTATTATAATATCGTCTTAAGATATAAATAATTTAGTTAATTTATGTTGAAAATGGAAATAATATTATAAAAAAAATGTGAACAGTTTTATGAAAAAAATATATTATTAAATGCTGTGTGAACCCTGATTTTTTTTTATAAGTATTATAATTTTCAATTGAAAACTGGAAAAAACAATAATATGCACGTAAAAATTCTTAAAAATATATAAATAATATTCCCCAATTTTTTGGAGACGCTGAAAAATCCTCTGTACTTAACCGTTTAATACTTCAAAATGTGTAACAAGAGGCAGCTCGATCAAAGGCCCATAGTGCTATAAGTCATTTTTGTAGAGAATTCAGAAACGGATTTCTCGCGGTCTAGTCTATGGATAAGAAAATTTTCGTTTCGATAGTTTGATTCGCTACTTCAGTAGAACATTTTTTTGCTGAGTGTTAATGTCAGACTGCCGTGTGAATTGAAAACTATAAACCATTGTATCTCAAAAAACACTTTTGGTTTACGGGTTCTTGTCACAGCTACCTCTTCAATTTGTTATCATATAATTCGTTAACAATTATTAGTTTGTAATGTTAAATACAGTAAGCATCTCGTTTGTGATCTATACATAACGTGTGACAATAATATATATCTACAGTTTTGACGAATTCAATGCTATTGCTATATTGTATACAACATTTGATGACGTATCGAATGGAAATATTACTGTTTTACTGAAAAAAGTGCTGAAATTTGAGTCGGAAAATAGTTTATATCTGTATTGACTCATTTATGAAGTGGCAGCAGGGTCAATCTGTAGTGTGACAGTACATTTTGAGCAGTTTGGAAAGGTCACTAGGTAAGTGCTTCTCAAAAATAGTATTTTAATCATTCTTATGATAAACTGACTGCATTGTTACATTGCCTAATATTTTTTAAAACCTGAAAAACTCGAAATATATTAAATTTGTTCGATATAATTAATATCATATCCTAATTAAAATCATAACAATTTAAGTTAATCGTGTAGAAAACATTACGAGTATAATTTTATTGTTTGACGCATGTTTTAATGTCACAGTTTTCAAAGTATATTACTAATTTAAATAACGATTTCATCAAATTGTATGCTCGCTCCTTAATGCAGATGGATTATAATGAATTATTTCAGAATTAACTAATTAAAAGGGATAATTTTAAATCAGTAAATCGTCCAGCCTTTATTTTCAAACATGGTTGAGTAGGTTAGGAGAGTAAAATTCATGCTATTTTATAAATCCAATGTATACGAACCACCCTACTAAAACATGTAACTTTACTTTTAATCGACATAAATATTTTTCGATTAAAACAAAAATCATTTCCAATAATAATTGCTCGTACTACGTCATACAAATAAATTGGGTTTTTATAAAAATGTGTGTTGTGTGATCACGTGAAAACAATTGAACGTAGATATTATAAGTTCTTTACTTATTGATGATGGATTTATTCGAAATTTTACGTTATGATTTTAATAAATATCGGATGATTTTGATCGTAGACATTTATGAAATATTACTTTCGTGCCATGCGTTCAGTTACACGGTGGTCCTCACAAAATTTGAACCTATTTATTATCGAATTTGCGTTAATGTTTAATTTCAGTTTAATTTCCTTCTAATATTTTTACGTAGGGCGAGTTTTTCTAAAGTCAGCCGTCGCCAGTGGTCGGCCTTTTGAGCTTAAAACATAAATAATAGTGGATAAATTTAAAAAAACAGATTTTTTTTTAATTCGTGTAGGTAGTCTTATCATTTGCCAATGTACATCTGCACTATACTGACCTATATGATCCAATACGCAATTAAAAAAGCACAATTTTACTTCGTTTCGAAAAATTCATATTGTATGGGGATCTCTAACAAAATACACTTTCGAATTATTGCGATTTTGTACACTTCCATGTATTTTGTCACAAACGACCCGGGTTTTTCCTTTCGGCATCTTCAGGCATTCGAGCTCACCTAACCTAACCTAACCTAACGGTTTGGGTAAGTATTGTTTTTTTATATAACTATTATCTTTTATTACATAGAAAGATAAATTTGTATAAAACAAAAAACTGATACGGATTATATTTGGCATTACTTCCGAATGCCATCATTTTTATCTATTTTTGTAATACTGGTTCAGATGTATTCGTCCAGTATCGTAATCACCAGCTCCGTAAATATATGTGCGTCCAATCTCTCATGGTGCGTCCACTCCCGAGCATTTTTCACCGTGGACCGAATCTCTTGTAACATCCATAAAATATTGTCGATCAATTAATGATAATGATAAAAGTTTAAAGCCGTAAGTTGAAAATAGAACAGTTGAATTTCACGTCGTTACTGTGCATAGTTTGGGAGGAGTTCTTATCACATACAGACAAACATATATTCTATCACTTGCCTTATAAAAATCTAAAAGCTCTTTAAATAGAAATTTAATAATAATCAATCTGATTGAGTCATCCGCTTTTATTGTCAATATTTCAGATTTTTATATGAATTAGGAATAATTTAAATATTGATATCAATACAAAACAAAACCAAGGTTTTCGAATAATAAATCTTTTTTTTTTTCATTGATGATTATCTTAAACTTTGTTACGTGCATCTATTTATAAAAAAGCTGATTCTGATAAATCCCACGCAGTACGTTGGGAAGGTCGACGGCTTATCAACCGGACATCGCAGGTGAGAATTTCATTTTTCCTCATACATTCATTCGCGCGATAATAATAAAATTATCACATCTTATATCAATAATTTTCGCACTACTGAATTTCTCGACTGAAGCAGCGTGTTAAATTATTTTCCTGGTATTACTGAAGCAAAACAATAAAAAAGGTTAAAACCGTGATTTTTAATTGTACAAGACTATTTACTAAATTTAATAATATATCTCTACTATATAGCACAAAGTACATGTAGGAATGTGTATGTTTGTATGTCTGTCGGTCGGCGTACAGTAGCGACGTGAAATTTTCACAAGTCATTCTGGCTGCAATTGTGCAATTCAACTCTCAACATTTAACTTTTAGCCTAAAACTGAAAACGCGATATATTTGACGTAGTATATAGTTGTGAATAGTCGCCAGCAACAGCTTAATACTAATATATTCTGCAAGTGAGAATTGAGACAGTAACGCGAACTTATATATTTGTCACTTTTAAAGTGTTAACTGTCAATTCTTGGTGGAAAGACATTATATTTTTAAAAAATAAAACACAACATGTGTACTACTTCCACATATTTATAATGATCAGGACCGGTTTCGCTCATCACGAGCATTATCAACTGACATAACCGGCTTATTTATATAGAATTGAGTGTAAAAATGAAGGTATATAAAACTGATGGTTCATGAACTAAGACAATAAAATACTGATTAGCAAACAAATTATACATAAATCAAATATAAGAGTCTACAATTAAAATGTTATGGACCTCTTACGATTCAATAAACACTAATCTGAAATCACAAATATAACTACATCAAAAGTCCATTTAGCTGAGCAAAAATTTTTAATGACATTACTAATGCAATAAGCAATAATGAATCAGGAAAATTATAAGAAAAACCGGAAAAAACTATCTTGATAAATAAATCTTGGGTAAAGTTGGGTAAAAAATTACAGGCACAATAAGATCCTGTCATCAGGGTGAGGGAAAATGTTTTCATTTAGATACAGTGACGTGTATGTATTATGAGAAAATTTGTTACATCATTTCTTTACAATTGATAAAAACAATGTCAATTACTATAGATATTTCGTATAATATTGTTCCATTAAGCATTTACCGTACATTCCGAGCAAAACGCTTTATTTAATTTTGAATTATATGTATATCAAACATAATGTAACGTAAAGATTATTTGCAAATTGAGTCGCTGGGTCGCTAAACAAGCTCCTGGCGATTTTAAATAAAACAAGTTTTTAATGAACGTATGTGCTCTATCACTTTTTCCAGTAGCAAGACTAAAATTTCTTCCTATGTCGTCCCCTGCTCAAAATTCAATATTTTTCTAAACTTAAAATTATCGTTTTTTTTACACGATCTCGATCCTCTTTTTACACGGTCGATGCGCTCCTAAAAAAGTTTATTTATACACGGGAAGGCACGAAACAATTTAAATTTTACGTAAACCTATCATACTGCCCATAGCAGTTTTTCGTGATTTACTCAAAACTCTAAAAACCCTCGGGAACGAGTTTAGCGACTCAGTGACTAATTGTTTGCTAACTTAAAATCCTCCTCTGATTTTCCATATTCGATAAAATCATTTACACCCTTTTGCATGTTGAATGTAACAATCATGTATATAGAATAAAATACACCATTGACCAACTTTTGTTTATGGATACTTTGACAAGTCGAGATGGCATGGCAAATGTAGAATTAATGATCGGAAAAATGTCTTCTACAGGTTTTAAAATCACATCATAATTAATTGCAAACTATTTGCGTGAACTCGAACTGAGTCCATTCGTGTGCTCGAATGCCTGAAGATGCGGAAAGGCGAAACCCGGGTCGTTAGTGACAAAATACATGGAAGTGTACAAAATCTCAATAATCCAAATTTAATTAGCTAATCGTTATCTACATATCCCGATTTCAGGATCATAACAGTGCATGGAAAGGGATGAAAATATCACATACATCCATGCCATTGAATAAAAATCAAAAAAAAAAATCAATCTGTTTTTATGAAATTTTCTATTCGGGGGATTTAATTTCCTCGACTGGGTAACCGATTAGTTACCACTTGGATTTGGGAGCGACAGAAACGTGTTCCAATATTATGTTTTAAAATCAAGATTCCTTAAATATTGTCATGTGTCGGTTATGTTGTTTTATGTGCAAATCATTTTAAAAACATAATTTATATAACCGCTGCAAACCTCCATTGCCATATATCGTGGGCATAAAATAAAAACGTCAAACTGCATTTTTTGTTTAATCAGGAAATTATTCAAACATCATTTTTGCTCTGTCGTATATTTTATGTTTTTCCGAATGTTATGATAGCATTCAGTATTTGTCGGCTCCGTGGTGTAGTGTTTAACGTCGTTGGCTACGGTTACGGATGTCTCGGGTTCAAGTCTTAGTGCGAACAGTCTCATAAAATGATTTTTCAATCAATTTATGGATTTCTATTCCAAAGGCATGGATGTTTGTGATGCCTTAAATTCCCTCTCACCCATCCAATCATAAAAACGGGGCGTAAAGAGAGCGATTAGCTAACCGCTACTCCTATCCTAGCTCAATCCTTCTATCCCTACTTTTTCGAAAAATAGAGAGGTTGAGCAACTGATTAACAAGCAGTTCTCGTAGAACACTTCTGTTGATATTCCTTCATTATACAGCCATATGCAAACAAATTTGATAAAAACTTAATGAAAGCATGTTGGTAGACCTTTATTTAACATTATCTAAATAAAATGCCGTTTATTATTTCGTGTGATGAAAATTATGCTATCACTGACTTCCTTCCTGTATTATGATAGTGACTATTTTTAGTACCAACCTAATAAAAATCTATAGAGCAAATACAAAAATCATTACTTTCTGTGTAAAGATGCTTAGCATTATGGTGTGTCCACATCTGAGCATCTGTGCGCGCTATGAGTAATGATTTGCTCATGTGTGAAGTTTAATTACTTGTTTGGGCGACTTACCATCACTGGCCTGGCTCTATTAGTGTCCCGACTCTAATAAATTTGATAATATAACCGCCGGTGTCTATATTGCATTTACATTTGCATATATTTTTTTAATTATTTACTATCCACAAACGAATGAACCGTGAATTTGTAGCTATTTCCTGATAAATTACTAACTGTCAGTATTATCAATTATAAAAAATAACAGTTATCGAATACCTGCATATATTTTTGAGTATACAGTTTTTCAATATTAATTACCTATACACAAATACAGTACATCATTAGTTATTGAACAATGAATATCATTCATTCCTCATTTGTCTACAATCGACCTTTGATTTGTGGTAATTAGTCAATTCCTTAACTGATATTACCTATTCAATTCACATACTATTCTAGACTTATGATTTGATGTTTATATTGAATTTATTATTCAATTATTATTAAATGTACGTATTGACATCAATTGTGTAACTTCTGCTACCCATCATGACTTAAAAACTTATTTCGGCACATATGCACGATAGTGGCTTACAATCATTTTGTAAACAATCAGTCAAGACTTTATTGCTATAATTATAAAAAAGTATGAAGAAGCTTATCTGAGTTCAGATCGATACTCCCGACGTATAATCACGTAAGTGCCCACATATGTGATACGTGAATACACGTTTTTTTTCATTTTCGTTGTCTACGCATTCAGTTCTTTAGGTAGGCATCAAAAAACATTGGGAAAGGTAGCTACTTCACCGTTTCTTCGTTAAGTATAACACGTAACTATCCAAAATAAGTCTTTACCTAAAATACGAAGTCCGATGTATATATAATATTTCAAAAACCGTAATGTTTTCAGCAAAATTTTATATATTGTAAAATAGGAAACTAGATTTAAAATAATAACACTGTCCCAATTTTTAAGATGATGGATTCAGCCGTTACTTTGCAACTGCGTTTAGAATCTTTGAGACGCTACCTGTAAAATGTCATGTTTGCGGATACGGGATTAAACGTAAGGAGTGTCGAGATATTCTACGCTTATTTACTAGATAAAAGTCTATGCGCCACTGGCTAATATCGATGAGAATAATTGGTAATAAAATTTATTAAAAACGTTCCCGTAACTGATAAAATTTAGACTAGCCTCCAATTAATCAAATTTCAAGGCTATATGACAATAAATCTGACGATTCATTAATATGTAAAATCTTACCAACAAAGGGTCTCTCCATAAATTACGTCACAAGATTTTGGCTACTCTTGCCTCCCTTATCTTACCTTATCTTTCCTACTTAAACTATAATGTGGAGTCCTAGTTCTCTGGCTAAATTATTGCTAGGGTGGGTACAGACTAAGTCTTTATATGCCTTCCTCGGATGAAAGCTAGCTAAGTAATGCTATCTAAAAGAGTCTGCTAAAATAATCCTTAATAAAAAACACGTTGCGATAATAATTGTCTTTGAATCTTTAACAAAACTTAGATTATTAACAAGAATTGTTCGTAATTTTAGCGTAAAAGTGTTTACTATTTAAACATGCCTTGTCCCTAACTAAATATACAAGCCTGGCTCGTTCACGTTAAGATTTATCTCTCAGGACGAATGAAGACCGGCATGGCTGTCGGCCTCTTCCTTGTCCACCTCCGCTAAAGAAGAATTTCCTGCACATATGTCATTTTATATATATATATATATTCAACGTTTACCAAAGGTTCTGTGTCCCTTCAAAACTGTTGAGCTCAATCTGGACGTTGTAAATATGGCAGTAGTTCTCCAAGTGGTTAAGGCAGTGGTCACCAAACTCTTTGAGAAACGGGCCGGATTAATTTTTTTAAACTTGGAGAGCCGGACTACAAATAAATTCATACTTGAATGTCAATTTACTTATTCTTTTTTTATATAAATTATGGGAGTAACTACAATAACAAATCTCAAATAGAGAAATCACTACTAACTCACTTCGAGTAATCACAAAATCAAATGATGCGAACTCTGAAATGCTTTCGATTTTGATTTACTATTTGGAGACTAGTAAAACCGTATCCTTCATAGATAACCGTGTTGAAATTAAAATACTGAATATCTAAAGTAGCTAGTACATCGGAGCTGAGTGTGCATTGCATAACATTTTATTTTATATACACAGCGAATGCTTACGTTATGAGAAAATTTCATACGTTCGTATGATATGTGATAGTAATACAACGTCTGCAGAGCGGTCTGTATGATTTATATTGTTGTATTTTAACTGCATTACAGTAAACGAACATCTGGTCGCCTTCATTAATACATTTTATACCTAACTTCTTTCACTTTGTGTCCACTACCTGATAGTCTTATCCCAATTGATAAATTGAAATAAACAGTTGTCGTGTATTCAAAACCAAATCATTTATAAAATTAATATTTCCTTTATGAATGTGAGAATACCCGGTCGAAAGGTGGTGAATGATTGGTTACGGGCGTCCAGGATGAAATGGAGGGTCTCAATCCAAACGCCACTTCCGTACGGTTAATCTCTTTTTATTTAAGGTGCAGTGGTTTGATACACAAAAAAATTTTAATTACAGCACACGAGTCACAACTTTGAACACAATTGATACAAATAAATAATTTTAAATATAAATTAAACACAATTTCAAACAAAACAAAAATATTAAAACTAACGAGCAAAGCGGTCGGCTCCTCGTGACATATTGTCAAATACAAAAATGTAGCACCCTTCCTTTTGTCGATGGCTTCTGACCGTTACTAGCCAGAGGATAATTAAGAAGCGAATAGCCGCCGCTTTCTAATTTCGGCTTATCGGCAACTCAGGTAGTTGACTACCGAGAATCCATTGTATTATTAAAAGTGTCTGAACGGCCGTTCTGGATTATTACAAACCTTCCAAGAAAACAAACAAATGTTCACAAAAATATCAGGATGTGTCAAATAATTTAGAAAAAAATCGGAATTTTTTTGAGGGTGAGATGAAAATCTTTGGCGGGACGGTTTCGGCCCGCAGGCCGTAGTTTGGTGATCGCTTGGTTAAGGGCATCGAAGCATACTCATTCGTTTCGGTTAATTGTGAAAAAAATATGCGTTAAACATCACGTAACCACTCCGATACGATAGATAATATAATATAATTTGGCGCCACACATGGTTCTTTTATGGACAGTGAAACGCCCGACGACTGGCGTTTTATTTTTTATGAACCCATTCTTGGTAAGTAATAAATTTCGCATCTGAGTAAAGAGACGGACATATTACGCGAGCAGTCTGCCGTATTTGGTGTTGTGCGCGAGGTATTATGGTTCGAAGCCCGATTTGGGCAATGGCAAGTCTCAGTCGGCCGGAAGAAGCACTCTTCAATCCGAGTCTCAGACTCAGATATGGAGGTAGATGGATAATAGCTGCGAGGCTTTAACTGCAACCACCCGTGTTGTTCAAGAATACTACAATGTGCATATGGTGACCATTCGTACTGATTTGACCAGTACAGTATTGGTTTTTTTAACATTGGTCTGCTTTGTCGTGAAATGTAAACAGTACAGCTCTTTTTACCACGTTATCTCAACAAAAGTTTTCTATGAGCACCACTTGTTACTCAGTTACTCAATTTATCTTTTTTCAACGAGAGTAGGGATAGAAGGATAAGGCTAGGACATGACTAGTGGTTAGCTTATCGCTCTAGCTACCTCCGTTTTTGAGAATCGGATGGGTGGGAGTGAGCTTTCGACATCACTAACATTCATGACTACGAACTTATCGATTTTTTTTCGTGATTGTGGTGAAGCTTAGGAATAAAATAGTTTATTAAACGATCGAGTGCAGTTTTGCCGTTAAAACTGTCTATTTGGTTAGACTGCGGCAGAATTAGATGTACATATAGGGGAAGCCCCGAGCGGGTCTTTCGTAATGCTAGTCCCTTCTCTGAAATGTAGATGTTTCGCAAAAATTATTCTGATAATAAGTAAAAAAAACTGCCTTTTATCGTATCCTTTCACTTAAACAGACAAAAATATACTTATTTTTTCACCCTATATTCTACCACAGCGACTATTACTTAAGCTGGTTGAGCTATTTTAAATTTCCTTGTTTAAATTTGAATAATATGGTCGCCTTAAGTATGCAGCAATAATTTCGGAACTTGTATTGTATACCTTTAGATGCCTATTTTAGAGTGGATAGGGAAGTATTGATGCATAAAAACTTTGAAAACAAAAAAATATTTATCTGAATACTTTTATCTTAGTGACAACTTTTGTGATTCAGTGTCTTATGTTTAAGAATTTTTAAAGTATCTCGGTACAAATTTAAACATAACCTCAACTATTGTTCGCACTACCGTAATTCAACTATGGGTTCCCTAAATAATTAGCTAGAAGATGTTATTAAAGGCTTACAATTAAATAAACTTTTGTTTAGATCATATTCACTTTCATAAAAATAGTTTTCACTTATAACAAATACATTCCACAAAAAACAAATTCTTTCACTAAATATAAAGTGATCCCACATAATAAAATGTATTTTAACATTTAAGAAATATATTACACTTATAAAAAATATTTTAACACAGATAAATTTTCACTCAATGTAAATACTCACATTTTGAAATCGATTGTTGCACGAAGCTGTAATGAAATGTCTATCATTCTAAAAATGTCATTCTATCATTGTAAAAATGAATACCTTTCTATTTCTTGCAAACGATATAACGAAAATATATCAGCTAAAAATAATCTGTTAAAGATTCGTAAATAAATCACCAACCAACCAACAAATAAAACCAATTCGATCCTGGTAGAACGGATGTCAAGAGCGAACATATTATGTATACTTAGACATACTGTCGATCAGATAATTTAATAATGCTCATCCGAGGGGCCGAATATAGGACACATAGTGGATTTCATTATGTCAGTAGTCGGCCGTCTAATATCTAATTAAATATTGAAGTTATTCCATATTTTTATCTCAATACCTCTGTAAAATACTGTATTATGTACAACAAAAGCACTTAACACGCAGAATTCAAGAAATGGTAGATCAAACATGCCTTTTCAAGTTGACCACAGCGGCTATTATTTTGTTTGAAACTTGCGAAGTAAAAATGTGCTTTTTTTAATTGCGTATTGCATCATATAGGTCAGTATAGTGCTGATATACATTGGCAAGTGGCAAGACTACCTACACGAATTTTAATAAAAATCTGTTTTTTTTTAATATATCCGCTATTATTTAAGTTTTAAGCTCTAGACTACTGGCGACGGCCGACTTTAGGAAGAAGCACCCTATAACTCAGTATGTGCAAACATGACATTTCATAGGAGAGCATCCCAGAAATTCAAAATGCAATTAAAAAGTAACGGCTGCATTTATTTTCTTCAAAATTGGGACAGTGCTATGACTTTAAATCTAGTTTCTTATTTTATATAAAGTTTTACTAAAGAGTTCATAGTTTTTGAAATATTACAAATACGACATTGGGCTTAAGTGGCTAGTTACGTGTTTATTACGACAAAACGGTGTATCAGTTACTTTTCCCAATGTTTTTTGATGCCTACCTATAGAACTGAGAGCGTAGACAACGAAAATGCAAAAGACGTATAATCACGTTTGTTGCACTTACGTGATTATACGTAGAGACTGTCGATAGGTGAGCATAATAATTATTGTTGGACACAATATATTGATATTGTTTCACCTTTATATTGCCGAGTTCTACCAAGTATGTAAATTGTAATTGCCAATTAAATCAATATAATTTTTTTATTGTAATATTCAGTAAAACATTGTTTTACCATACAAATAAATCGTGTGTTGAAAAACGTTGTGTTTCTTTGAAGCGGTTTTTAAAAAACGAGGGTTACATCCTTGTATCTTTTCACGGCCGAAACGCTAAACCATTATAGCGATTTACCGAAACAAAAAATCCATTACAACATCGCAATAATAAGTTTTGATTGATCTCGGTATTCGATTTTGAATTAAATACGTGATTTAGAACCATCTTCCTATCTAAGGAAACGTGTCCTTCCCTTTCAAAGCGAAATGAACCGTTTGATTGGGATCAATTTTATTCGCATGCGCGGCCATTACTCGCTAGACTATGGTCGTTGTACTCTTCTGGCCTTGAAAATAGTGTGCCCACGCCAATTTGTTGTCCTGCCATCAGCTCAGTAAGCACCATTTGGTTAATCACAGTATCGGATTAAAAATTATAATTAAAGTACTGAATTATCGAACAACGTGCCTGTATGCTATTTTATACGCATTTTATTGAAAAATTTTCAACAGATTGCTGTACCAGCAATCAAAATTATCTCGACGCTCACTACGTATAGTCTCGTGTCTGCAAAGATGACATTTTACCATGGATGTGGAGTCGTCCAAAAAAAACGCGACTCTTACTTCAACTGCGACATTGACCAACAACCCGACTCAGATTACGATTACGATTAAAATAAGTCTCATTTTCTCAGGTTTCTTTCCTACGTTCGATATGTATGTGTAGTTGGTCTTCAAATTAAACATCAACCAACCAAATTTTTCACATTATACATGTAATATACCAAAGCAGCCTTAAGTTACAAGCAATGCTATAAGAAATTTTGCAATTGACGAGTAGTCCTAGGAGTCACAGTCTCTACGAACAAATTATATTACGGTTGTACGAAGATTGTCTCTCAACTCAGTTTTTCGTCGAATATAACATATATTTGAAAAGATTTCTTGTGAGCTTATTCAGTGCTTTTTTACTATAATCATTATATAATTAACGATTCATCGAAAACCAACATATATGCATGTTTAATAATAATTAAATCGTTACAATAAATTATACCGTACAGTCGTCATAATATATGTAGTGAATGGCACAAAATGCAATGTGTGGCAGGGTAGATTCATTAAAATCGTAATTTTTCGCAATATAAACACTTTGAATTGTCGATTAATAACAATCATTGATTACGACTAGCCTTTATAATTATACTCTTTCAAAGAAAGTAAACAACTTTATTCCTAATACGAAATTAAAATAGATAACTTAATTATTCAACTGCCTGTTTAACTAGATGTAACGCGTTTCGCTTCTTTAAGAAGCATCTTCAGACTAACTATATCAAACCATAACTAACTATATCACCTCCAAACACTAGTAATTAATTTTATAATTAGTACTATCATCGTTTGGGTCTTACCAGTAGAAGAAAACAAACCCACTCTACTCTTCATTTTTAATTAAGATGCTTCTTAAAGAAACGAAACGCATTACATTTAGTAACACAGCCAGTGGAACAACTAAGTTATCAACCTTTATTTAATATTAAAACACCAAAGTTTCCACCGAATCCATCCAAATTATCTTTATTCCTATTAACATTAAAGATACTACATTTAATTACCCACTATTTCACATTATTAAAATATGCTAGAATTCATCGTAATTAGTTCAAAATATCGATACCATGACTCCGCAGTAAATGTAACGGACTACTCGTCTGCAAAAATACCGGCTGAAGTCCGTACAGCATGGCTTGTAATTATAGGGGGCTTGGAATATACACATATTTATATATGTATATTGCACAACAGGAAGATGTTGTAAGCATAAATAAAAACGAAACAATTACATTAAAACACGCAAAAATGCACTTTATAGAAAAAGTAATCGGAGTCACTTGTTTTTTTACAACTCCGAATGCGGCCAAAACAGCGCGACTCCGCAGCCCACCTTTTTACGAGTGAGGTTTCAAAGATTCAAAACGCAGTAGCAAAGTAACGGTTACATCTATCTTCTTCAAAATTGCGACAGTGCTATTATTTTTAATCTATTTTCTTATTTTATATAGAGTTTTGCTTAAAAGTTTACAGTTGAAAAATTACAAATACGACATTTGACTTCGGATTTTAGGTAAAGTCTTTCGTATAAGTGGCTAGTCACTTGTTGAGACTTTACGAAAAAACGCGTGAAGTAATTAGGTCCTTTTCCCAATGTTTTTTGATACCTGCCTATAGAATTGAGTGTATAGACAACGACAATGCAAAATGCGTATAATCACGTATGTAGCACTTACGTGATTATACGTAGGGAGTGTCGTTCTATAACAAATGCTTAAAGTAAAAAATGTATTAAATACTTACGCATTTTGAATGGTCAACTACTTACTGCGAACGGACCTGTAGCAGAGTCTTTTGACGTTTTCATTCTATTCAGTTACGGTTGCCGCAGATCCGAATCCACGAACGGACACTTTCATAAGTTGATTTATCAAATCGAATGCTTAGTCGACTGTCATTTTTACATTTTTTCCAAGTTTTTCGATATGAGATTAGTTAACTAGCATATTCTAAAATCCATATTTTATATTCTTACCATTTCCGAAAAAGTGAGGTTGAGCGACGGAATAACAAACCAGCTGTAATAAAAACAACTTCTGTTGAGATGCTATAGATTAGTAGTGCATATCGACGGTGTTTTGGCTAATTGAAGTAATTCTCAAAATTGAGAATGTTCACAAGAGAGTATTGAGAGATGAATATTTTAAATGTAAATCAATTTTTAAACCTGAAACTAATGTAAAATGATGTCTCCCTTCCAAAAATTGGTCAATTTATTTTTCTAATTATATCATTTGACCGAGACCTGCTCTGTCGTCTTTAAAATGAGATCCAATAATTAACTGATTTTCTTATTTTTTGAGAGTTACATCAATTGGCCAAAACGCCTTCGATTATGCTCTACATTGAGAGTGGACATGACTTGAAATAAAGTAATTTAAAAACTCAAATTACTCCGTTAAGTATGCAAAAATATCTATTATTGTTAAATCTTTCGCTTGGGATTGACTTAACTGAACATGTATTAAAAACACTAAATATAACCACATCTGGGCAACGTTTAATGGCACTGTTTTAAATACTCACCTTTAAACGTACACAAATAGAAAATTCACGCTTTTTTTTAATCTATCCTAGAAAACACTACGCATGTTATTTCATACAGAAGTATTTTTTTTGAAAAAATAATCAACATTGAAGATTTAAATTGTATTTTTCTCCTATCGATTTTTGGCAATGGTATTTGTTAAGATTTTTGACATTAAAATTAACGTTCATATTTTAATCACCCCTCTTCAATTTTTAGGAAAATATAAGTTGTTGAAAAGTAGCCCACAATAATTTTTGTGTGCCAGAGGAAAATGGTAGAGCATTAAGTCTAAAATTGATACCTTTCCGGAGAGCCAAAACAAGATTCACGTTTATATGAAATTTGATAAAAAATGTAATTTTTAAAAGTGAATTTTATTATTTCGGCAGCATTGATTCGACTCGAACTTTTTCTTTTATATGCATATATGCATTGTAGATATTTTCGCATATTCAACTCATTTTGTCAATAAAGTCTTAAGGCGAAAAATTAGGTGTTTCTCTTATTTCGCAAAAATCGTTTTCGGTCTTAAAAAGTATGAATCGTCGAAATGAAAAAATTTCTTTTAATAATTGTATTTGTTTACACTATTGCATTTTTATTTAAATAGAAATAATAAAGTTTTCAATCCTGTCTCACAAAGAGTTGACACCTGTTTTTCAGAAATGCTTTTATTTGCGTTACGCCTTTACTAGATTAGGGTTTATCGGAGGTAATCAAGATTTGATGTCTGAGACAAAATCGTAGAACAAAGTATTTTTCAGAAAGTACTTGCAACGTAATTTTTAATTTATTGAGTATAGCGATTCTATAAAGATTTTTGAAATTTGCGTACTTAAAAATGATTATTTGAAATTGCGTACCGGCTCATACAGAAATGGCGTCTTCGGACTTCCGCTTTAACGGGATTTTACAAACGTAAATCAATTATTTAAAACATACAAATATGTTTAACACACAACGACAATGACACAACAACGACTAAGCTAAAGCAATGAAGAGTTGTGTGGTGTGTTCATCGAAAAAATTTCGCGGTGTGCAAGGTACCGCCATACATACACCTACCGGCAGTTAAAAGGTTAAGACTAAACTCCATTTTCCTTTCGCAAACAGATTTTGATTCTAAAATAAAATAACAATTTAATCAAATAATGAACAATGCAGCAAGTGCATTCAAAATAACAAAGTTAATGCTTATTTTCAACGTTTATTATTTATCATGAAAAACACTTAAATAAGATAGAATAAGCATTTATACTTATTTGATATACTATTGCACTAATTCTATTTATGTTTGAAATCTTCATTAAAATATTGATTTAGTATGTTTTTTGTTAATAAATCTGAGTGCGGTACTTTTTTACAGAAGATTATGATGGCCGGGTCATTCCGTGTCACATTCACAAGGTCGTTGACAATGAACTCTGAATTATAATTAACAAAGTTAGATTACAATTGCTAATTTCTTAATAGACAATCTCAATACGAAAAATGTTTCACAGCCCTGGCCTATTAGCATCTGATGGAGAAACAATAGACACTCGATTAGTCGGGCACTTGAGACAATGGAGCGTTTTGTTAATTTAAAAAACCTAATGGTCGATTATCTATTTCAATATGAGTAATTTTCCCTTAACGGCATAAGTTAATAACAATAACTAAAGCACGCTTCGTGTGCCCTCGCGGATTAAATCCAAATTGCGTACGATGACGTGGTTATCAGAAATGGAATGATACTCCAAAGTTATATATAAATGTATCATGGTATACTAAAAACCTAAAAAGTTAATCGATCTCAAATAAACCCACGTCTAAAACTCTGTTACAAATAATTTCATGTACAGAAAAACTCCGATCTATCATTCTCTCATTTATCGTAATTTTAACGTTGGTCTTTTATATCTTACCGCATTTATTGCTTTTTCAGGGAACAATGAATCGGGGTTATGGATTACAACGCGGATATCCGAATATTAATGTTTATTCCAACATTCTTTCAAATTTGCTATTTTTCTTTATTTTATTAAACTTAAGATATTTTTAATTCTACTTTTTTGAAAACTGCAATGTAGGTATAAATAAAGCAAATAATTTTAAGCACGTATTTCATAAGTTTTTAATATAATTAATTCCCTAGTCACTCAATGAAGATATCGTCGTTATTCTGGAAGAAGACACTAACTGAAAAATACTTGTTTTGAGTAATTGGACTTTGAAGTTTTTCAAATGTTTAAAGTGCTTTACCCTTTTCATTAAGTTAGTTTTAAGAAAACTGTTAAGTATAAGTATAATTTATAAAAATAAGTCTATTCTTCCATACGGTAGAGTTCGAAATAAGGAATATTTTGATATAACTAACTCAATATGTAATTTTTTCGATTTAGTGTTTTCTTACAGAACATCGACGGCATGTACATACATAATCAGTCTTATTTTCCGTCTGTAGGGTGTTGAAGAACTTGTCCATTATCGATTACTTTTCTCTCTTCTTTAAACTCTTCGGTATTTCATACTTCGGTAGTACCGATCGGTACTATCGGTACTGTAAAGTGTTTCGGAAATGATTTCGAATCACTTCCGAAATACTTCAATGATATTGACCTCAACCTGATTTGAATGCCACAACTGATACAAATGCTCTGTAAGGTGATCGTTATCCGAACATGTGTTTATTGTCCTAACACAAAAATATTTAGCGAAAGCGTGTATTGTCCGGCTTGCTCGCAGTCCAAACTGTTCGTTAACACATTGCCCACTGTATAGGTAACTGACCAGAAAATCTTATATATAATAGCCTAGACCGGTCTGTACTCGTTTTATTATTATTACATATCACATGTAAATTTGGATTATTGAGATTTTGTACACTTCCATGTATTTTGTCACTAACGACCCGGGTTTCGCCGTTCGGCATCTTCAGGCATTCCTCAGGCATTCCTCAGTTCGAGTCCATTCGTGTGCTCGAATGCCTGAAGATGCCGAAAGGCGAAACCCGGGTCGTTAGTGACAAAATACATGGAAGTATACAAAATCTCAATAATCCAAATTTAATATTGAAATTCCATCAAGCACCCTCAGTCGATGTCTTAAATTATATCACATGTAGTTATGAGCTAAGCGGCCACGATGTATATGAAAAAAATAAGCACACACACCCAACAATACACACAGTTCCGACGTGACGCAAATGTCTACGCAAACAAACAAAAATAACAATAATAATCAGTCCGTCAATATAGAAACTAAAGAACAGCTTCAATTAGGTCGTGAGCGACAGCAGAGATGGCGAGCGGGGTAAACTCCGGAAACTGCACAATCCCGACGTGCCGCTAACATGGAAGCTCGTCAAAGAGCTGAAGAAGCTCGAATATCTGTATTTCAATTTCATTACCGTCTACTAGTTTAAATATATTAAAGTATCTCCTATGCTTTTTTAGCTTGGAAACCACTGTTCTATTAGAACAGGAAACGGACTCCTAGTATATTTTCAATCTCCAAAATCATATGTAAGAATTCTACTCAAATATTCGAATTCGCACAATTCGATATTTCGCACATTAAAAAAAATCGTTTTATTAAAGTTTTTTGTCGGTAATACAAAAATTGTTCACTTCCATGCAATCGCTACCACGAAGCGCGATACCTCGCGCACACTCACACATTGCCGCCTAGAGTAGACGACTTCTCGAAATCGTTGTGAATTAAGTATATATATTAACAGGTTTAGTGTTGATACATTGTATGTTTTTGCGAATTAATTTGTTTATGTTTCAATATTTCCCACCTAAGCACGCCTCCTTAACTTAATTATGTGTTGTATTGATAAATAAATATTTTAAAATACAATTATTTCGATGTTTTTTACATTCCTCTTCTTTTTCAAATTCAACATTCGCACACATTGTGCAAAATTCAAGGGTCGCCTGTATATATATATTCGTCTTTTTTATACACTCGAAGATTATGTAGTATTCTTTCAAAGTATTTGTTAATATAAACCTCTGATAACAAAAAAACTGTTATTTGGCGTAATTGATTATTTAACCACGATAATACCCACTCAAGACACGTTCTGACAACTATAGATGTACCAATTTAACTTGACCGCCAGTGAGGGTGCCACCGTCGCGTTACGAATGTTGCCATACTCAACCAGAACTAAAATCTCAATAAATTCCAAAACTGATATTTTAGCGACGGTTATTAAAAATAGAAAACATATTTATTTTGCATAAAATGACAGTTGGAAAAATTTAATCTAGACTGATAATTCTAGTTCCAAAATCGGCGGCGGCCAAGCAATGTTAGCAATACTATAGTATGTTTCAAAAATAATACATCTGCCCAGAAATATTAAAAAACAATGATGAAGTACATATATTACATTATTCAAATAAATGAATTTGAATACTGTAAAGTTTTAATATTCGATATTTGATCCCTAGATCAGGAATGGCGAACCTATGGCATGCGAATGTTTTATTATGAAGAGAAAAAAATAAAAGTGATAATACGAAAAATTGAAAAAAGATTTAGAAAAAGATATATATAATATTCAAAAACAATGACGAAAATGACGACGTAGAAATTTTTCTTGTCTTAAAAAAATGGAAATGGGCATTTTAACGATTTTTTCATCGACTTATGCCTGTGAATAAATCAAACATAAGAAGTATTTAGACTAACAGACGAAAGCAGTACTTCTTGTATTCTATTGAAAGCTACCAACAATGAACCCGATATAAAACATTTGGTATCCAGCATCCAACAACAAAATCTCACTAATAATTTTGAGGGTTCTACATTTTTTAAAATTTAGTCTCTTTTTTATTTATTTCTTTTATTTTGCCATTAATAACTACATAATTAAATTTTTCGATATATTAATGCTTTGTTTACATTAAAAATCTGAAGTTACAAAAATTTCATGCATTTTTAATTTCCATGGCATGTGGCACGCGATTTATTATTGTATTGAAAAAAATTGTTTTTGGCTCAAAAAGGTTCGCCACTAATGCTCTATATTAAAAAAACAATGAATGTACACGATGAAGTTCATGTATTACATTATTCAAACAAATGAATTTGAATACTGTAAGGTTTTAATATTCGATATTCGAATACATATTTGTTTTCAGCGAATATTTGCAATCCCTAGGTAGTAGCATGTGAATGCGTTCACTACTCACAAAAGGTTGAGAGCCCGCGTTCTGTCTATTGTTAATGTAACTACAAATTGTTAGTTGTGGTACAGTTAGAAACGACGCCCAGCTGTGCAGTTTATGGTAATCATTGTGGAGTAGATTCAATCTTATTTTGAGATGATAGGTTTCATTTCGTAAATTACATATTACATCATCTGTACCGAATCTTACATCCTGATCTCGACAAAGCTATTATTATTGTAACATTCATAGATGCTACTCAAGGCTTCTGGACCTTCAAGTTTTTAAACCATTGTCTCGGCAAAACTTGTTTTTACGGAGATAGCAAGAAGAAGGACCTATTCCTTTTTTGTATACAATCATGTCCGCTTCTAATGTGGAGCATATCGGCGGTGTTTTGTCCAATTGATGTGATCCTCAAAAAAATTCGAAAATGAATTAATGATTGGATCACATTTTAAAAAGAACAGAGCAGGTCTCGGCCAAATAATGTAAATTAATTAGGTTTAAAATTTCTGACTAGACCACTTGATGTAAGACATTATATCGAAACTCACTACGCATAATTTCGTATCTTGAAACATGAGAATTTACAGATTCATTTCACCATATAACGTTTTCGATAAAAACAGTTTTTGCTCTCTCCTGAACTATTTCGAGGGTTACATCATTTGGCTTAAACCGTTGATATAAATACACAAATACTCACTTTTATAAATCATCGCTGATCTGGAAGAAAACACTACATCGAAAAAATGACATATTGAGTTAGTTATACCAAAATGTTCCTTATTTCAAACTCTACCCTATGAAAGAACACACTTATTTTTAAAAATTATACTTTTACTTAAAAACAACATTGTGCAAACAAACAAAATGAAAATGTATACCATTTCAAACATTTGAAAAAGTCCATTAACTCAAAACTAGTATTTTTCAATTAGTGTCTTCTTCCAGGACAACGACGAAATATGTATTTTCTTCGTAGGAATCTTTTAGATTGTAATGCGTATCAATCAAACATTTTTATAGCATTTCAATGGCACGTTTAAACAATAATAATTCGCATCACCGGTTATGACAACGCGATCGAAATGATTATTAAATTTGGAAAAATTTATAATCTTACAAGCCTGTAAGAGAAACCCAGACGCTACAATGGGGCCCTCAATTATTACTCTAAAATCTTATATTGTCTAGATCAGTGGTCTCCAAGCTCAATAAGGATATGAGCTACTTTCAGAATTGAAAATGTTTGGTGAGCTACTTATTTTTTTTTCCATGTCCGCTCCCAATGTGGAGCATATGGTCTCCTAATGGAGGTATCTTAACAGACTTTTTCTACGAGAACTGCTTGTTACTCAGTTGCTCAACCACTCTTTTTTTTCCAAAGAGAGTAGGGATAGAAGGATAGGGCTATGAGAGAACTAGTGGTTAGCTAATCGCTCTCGCTACGCCCCGTGAGGATGGGATAGGTGGGAGGGAGGGAGGACTCAGACTACGAACAGAAATCCATAAATCGATTGAAAGATCAATCTATGAAAACCGTCCGCACCGGGAATCAAACCCGAGACATCCGTAACGGTAGCCAGCGACGCTACCAACTGCGCCAAGGACGCTGAGCTACTTATACATATTCATTATTTATATTTTTTTATCATCGTCCTTTATCGTACCATAAATAATATTATATTAATTAAAATAAATTATGACATTGGACTTCCAAATAAAACATACTATGCATACTTTAATGATGTATTTATAAACAAAATAATAATTGAAAAATATCTTGAAATAAGTGTGAGAAAAAGTAAAAATAATTAGTGAAAAGAATGGCATTCACTTTCCTCCAAATTTTCTTCAATTGTCAGTGAGTACCTTGTCACTCATTAAAATGTTCATCTATGAGTCTGTTTCTATATTTACTTTTAACCACTTTCATAATGCAAAACGTTGATTCCCATAAGTAGGTAGAACAAAACAATGCCTTAATTTTAAGCGCAATTCGACCTAAAATCAGATACTTTTCTGTTAGTACGAAAGATCATACAGATTCTATCGTTGAGGCAACACTCTTAAGCGACAAATCACATTGAAATTCTATCAATTATATTTCTGATGAAGGGCCAACTTCTTGAATATGATATTACAACGGCAGCTTGTTAAGCATTTCATTGAAATTTAATTCGAGAAATATTTCATTTAGTATTCCAATAATAAAATTTATGAGGCAAATTTATAAATATGATAAAATATCTTACGCGAGCTACCGGTAGCTCGCGAGTGACCGTTTGGCGATCACTAGCTTAGATCAAGGGCGGCGCACATTTTCCTGTTGGAAGGCCGCATTCATTTATCTTAAAATCAAATAAGGCCGCATTTAAGGAACATACATAAAAATGTATGTGTTTAATTTATTATTTACTAGTATAACCGTACCCGTCATGGATTACAGTATTGAAATTGAAATACTGAATGTGTAAAGTCGCTAGTACGTCGGAATTGTGTGTGCATTGCATAACATTTTATTTTATATAGACCGCGGACGATTGTCATGAGAAAATTTCATACCTGCATGTGATATGTGATAATAATAAAACGTCTACATAGCGGTCTTATACATAAGATGTATTTCTTTATTTCAGTCAAATGTAGTACTTGAGCCCCTCAAAGACCGCATGTGGCCTTAAGACCACATTTTCGTCACCCCATGTCTAGATTTTAAAATACATTTTATATATAAATACTTATTAGAAATTTTGGCGGGTCCGTAATCAAGTGGTCAAGGTCGTTGGTTTCGGTTGCAGTGCTCACGGGTTCGAATCCCAGTACTGACAGTTTCATAAATCGATTGATGGATTTCTGTTCGAGATAAGCCAGTGCTTCCCAAACTATGGGGCCGTAGAACCACAGACTACAAGTATTCAGTTATGAGATTTTTCTTTTTACATATATGTACATATTCTTTATATAAGACCATATCTTTCGTGATTTTATTAAAATTTCGTCTTTGAGGCGATTGTAGAGTACCGGTATATTTATATGTATATTATATATCGTCGCTGTTCTGGAATAAAACACTAAATCACTAAAATAAAAAATTACATATTGAGGTAGTTGTACCAAAATATTCCTTACTTCAAACTCTACCGTATTTGGAAGAACACACTTATTTTTATAAATTATACTTTTACTTAAAAACAGTTTTGTACAAACAAACTAATGAAAAAGGTATAGCATTTCAAACATTTGAAAAGCTTCAAAGTCGAATTACTCAAAACAACTGTTTTTCACTTAGGCTCTTGTTTCAGAACAGTGACGATATAATGTCAAATAAAGCTTTTGATAACTAAATTAATTTAATATTCTGGGTAGGGGGCAGTGGCTTATTTTTCGCAGTTTTTATGGGCTGCGTAATGAAAATGTTTGGGAAGCACTGAGATAAGCTACATTAAGAGTCCAACAAATAGTAACTTGAAAAAGAGAGGTTAAGCACTATTTGAAAATCACTTCATTAAATGTAATTTGTAATGCAAACGTTTGTAGATCAAAAAAGCGTAATGAATGGGAACACTGATTTAATATAATAATAATTACCATCATTTTTTTTCCTTAACTTTAGATCTTTAGATACTACAGTAAAATTGTAATATACTTTTAGCAAAAAAAGAATCTCCCATTCTGTCTGCAACTTTTTTTAGTAACATTAAAATACAATTACAAAGGCATGCTTTTCTGTCTTACTTACAAATAAATAAATCATAATTGCAGCTCAATTATTTTGATACCCACTAGTTTAAAAACCGTAATTAGGAAAAAAAGTTTTGCTGAATGGATCGCTTAGTCCAATTATACAAAAAACTAAATTATAGAAAACATTTTTGCAATTTTCATAATACATTATTTAAACTAATCGTTGGTAGAGTGTACGCTTAATATCACTTTACTACACTGATATGCTTTGTGTATTACTCAGTGTGCCAGTGTATTAGTATGTATGGATCTCGTGATTGGTTGACGACGATCGGTTAGGTAGATTCAGCACGCATTTGTCACAACACATGGATTCCGTGATCATAAATCCTAGAGCCGTAGTACAAAGTCATAAAGTGGCAACTCTACCTTTCGCACCATGTCTCGAAATAACAAGTATTGATAGAAGTTCTCGGCAAACTTTTTGGCTGACGGGTCAAGTAAAGTTCTGTTTTTGTGTGTAAGTTATTTGTTATTGTGAAAACGAAATTTCAGCACAAAAAATAGGTCACTCTCGAACAACAGATATCTGACATCATTGATGAGACATGATACATCTTGTATGTGTCTTCATAAGTGGCCGCACAAGAAAACTAGTCGGGCCACGCATATCCCAAGCTAAATTTCTATCCAGGTATCGGGACCGTCGAGTCAGTGTCAGTACAGTCGGTCATCAAAAATCGGTCGGCGGGCGACTCGCATTGAATTTGTCTCTAAAGATTTCTTGATGAATATTTGGCGAATTGCCATTTTGCTGTAATTCGTAGTCATATTTTCTGTTCCATACTCTTTCACATTAATTAATTACAATATAATAAATATACCTAATTTGATTTGTCGTATGAAGTCTTGCAAAAAAACCCGGGAATTTTGAAATGAGTGGAAAAATAAGAAAATTTGAAATAAACTGTTTAATATGATATTTTTCATTGTTTTTTTCAATATATTAAGTCCAGGTACACATATACATAAGAGTTTAACTTCATACATAAAAACAGGAACGTTTCCGTAAATATCTTGTGTTAAGTATACATAGATGTCATACGTCATTTGACATCGAATAAAGTTCCTTACTTCCATCTATATCATCAAACTCGCCGTAACGTCCAATTTGGGAGTGCTACGCTTTTTAAATAACTGTTACCGAATGCTAAGAATGATAAATGAATTTTAAAAAAAATCCCAATTTTCCCATGCGAGTTTATTCCCGGCCACACATCACTATGATGAGACCCAACCTGTATTCTGACTGCCAGCCAGTCTTGTCAATCGAGAATTGAAGTTAGTCGTGCAGCCTTTTTCTTCAGAGACGGTAATTAAAGAAAAGTGTGTAGTAAACAAAAGACTGTAAATTTGGATTATTGAGATTTTGTACACTTCCATGTATTTTCTGTGCAAGTGGAAGTGTACAAAATCTCAATAATCCAAATTTAATATTGAAATTCCATCAAGCACCCTCAGTCGATGTCTTAAATTAAAAGACTGTAAGTTAGATATTCGCCCCAAAGCCCATCAGTCTTCAGAACTGACAACAACTTTTTAGTTTTGTGTATTTATAACTCTTACTTTACCTGAGTATTTGTGAGAACTCATCCAAAATTTATTTGGACACACCCTGTCGATCACATTATACATTTCATGGCCGATATTACAAATCTCCGATATTAATTATTGGATATATTTTGAAGGCGTATTATTAGTTTCTCTGTCTAATCAGGAGTTAAGAATAATTATTACTAAAAAGGTCAAATTAAAAAAAATGTATAACCGGAGAATGTTTGCATAAAAATAATTCCAAATATATCGTGTGTATTTTTTTAATAAATGTAAATAGATATGTAGGAACAACATAATCAATAAAAATCATTACAGTATCCATTGAGAGATAGCGAATTACATAGTAGAAATATCATTGGTTTTTTGCAAGGTTACATGCAAAATTAATGTTATCATTTATTCGTTATTTTTAATTTGCCACCAGGGATGGACAAATGTCAGAATAGTGATTTTTTTATTAGCAAATATTTTTAGATTATGAATAATGAATAATATAAATAAATATAAAACACTTCACTTCTATTATTAGGGTATCTTTGTTTCTAATTTCAATAATCATGATTTTTTAATTACCACTTACATCATTTTATATTTCAAAAGAAACTATGAGCTTTATTTAATTTTTTTAATCAAAATATAAACGTAGTGTTACGGTTATATAAGAGTATTGACACCATTTAATTATTGAATGTTCGAATTAGTTTCGAATGTTCTGTCGATTACGTGATGACATGATAGTTATCAAGCAAGTAAGTGATATACAAGTAAGGTATAAATCAATTATTATATTTCAAATGAAAGTGAAATAGTAAGAAAGTTTAAAAGGCGTAACCCTCATAAATATCACATTATGCTGATATCAACGGAAATTTATATAACTTTTATTTTTTTCTCGCATTTTGTAAAAATATATAATACAAACTACAGCCGCTAAAATCAGCCATAATTTCTAAATAAGTGACATTATACCCATCTACAGTTTTCAAACTCGAATAAGCTAACACCTCCTCCACGTTGCGCCAACGTGCAAATAATTCTCCTAGAGTCACCTCGCACTGTACAATTAGTGTCCGGGTCCGTTTGGGAGTGAAGCATTTAACGCAACGTAAAGTGCCGGTCGTAAAATTCATTTCATGTTTTAAAATTCAAATTGTATTTCTTTAATTTGTATCTTTTTTATAACTAAGCTGTATATTTTGTAACCAAATGCAATAATCACTCTGGAAGCTAAACATCGTGAATAAGCTTTCGTCTGTTTCTGCACCCACTGCCTGAGAGAGATTTTTTTTATCAAGTACTATTATCATAAATGTTCATTTTTGAAATGATTTACACGACGCAATAGACGCGGTGAAATTAAATAATTTATATTCATTGTTTGAATACCAATCCGCCTCTGTTCTTTGTATGCGGCCTAATATCTTGTTTCAAGTTTCAATACATGTCCTCTAAGTCATTTATAACTCTGTTTTTTATAAATATGTATAGTTTTCGTGATTAAAACATATTATTATCAAATTGATTATACGCAGCCGGCTATTAATAAATAAATACAAATGGTGAAATTGATTTCCATTTTTTTTCATACCAACCGTGAAATTTTATATGAGGTTAAGTTAACTAATGATATCTTGCTTATACGACTTGCTTATAGCATATCAATCTATTCAACGTTTCCTAAATAGGGTGCTTGTTCCTAAAGTTAGCCGTCGCCAGTAGTTGGCCGTTTGAGCTTAAAACTTAAATAATAGTGAATATATTTAAAAAAACAGATTTTTTTAATACGTGTAGGTAGTCTTGTCACTTGCCAGTGTATATCTGCACTATACTGACCTATATGATGCAATACGCAATTAAAAAAAGCACATTTTTACTTCGCAAGTTTCGAAAAATTCATCTTGTATGGGGATAGCTAAAAATATACTTTATATTGTCATGCTTTGCATCATTATGTTTTTTATTGTTCTATCGACTATCAGTAGACTATTTCGCGATATTCATGAAGTTTCATAGTGATGGCCGAACACTGGGAAACGAAAGGCCGACCATTGGATTTTGGGGGCCAACCACTGGGACAATTTACATTTTTTTGTAAATTTCTATTATTGTATGCTTGGTACAATATTAACTATTTTATTTTAAGTTGGTTACATTGCTTAATCCCTGTTTAATGGAATAACAGCGAAAAAAATATGTATTTATCATTCATTGACTCAAAATCCTTTTTGAAAGTACACCCGTCGCTTAACTGGCTGAGTACTGGCGAAACGACCCTAGTGCTTTATTAGATTACTGATAAATGAATGTGGCTTTCCGACTTGAATATGTTCCCTACACATTTCTACGTAAAGGATTTCATCTTCAAATTAAATAAGGTCTTAAAGATTTATGTTAAACACCTCGAAATTCTAATCATACAAATAAAAAATATTTCTAGTCTATGATTTTTTATAATCAATATTTTTGGCTAGATATATTAAGCGAGTTGA
Organism: Himalopsyche phryganea; assembly: GCA_022494535.1. Classification (NCBI taxonomy): domain Eukaryota; kingdom Metazoa; phylum Arthropoda; class Insecta; order Trichoptera; family Rhyacophilidae; genus Himalopsyche; species Himalopsyche phryganea. The sequence continues at coordinate 2,116,033 of JAGVSL010000097.1, forward strand.
AATTCAATTGATATTACAATTATTGATTGTCGCTTAGCTATACGCCATACGCAATAATTGAGTAAATCATGTTTCTTTCTTTATCATCAGGCTGGTCTATTGCGAACGGAGCATGGAGAATATTGGGTGGAGCCGTCGTTGCAGCACACCCCAGCCACGGATGGCGCTGATCATCCCCACGTGATATACAAGCGATCAGCTGTGAAAAACCCAGGGCGCAACAACCACAACAATTTCAATAGCCACAAAAAGAGGAATAACAAAAAGAATGGAGATCAAAAAAAGAGGAAAGGAGGAGGGAAGAAGCGGCGAGGGCATCGCAAGAGGAGGAACAAGAACTGCGGCACAAAACAGCCGCCTAGAGATGCGTTGGAAGTCCAGTACAGGGAGGGACCAGGGAAACTCTTGATCCAACAAACAAGGCCAGAACGACACAATAGGGTTAGTATACTATGATAGTATAACGGTTCAAGATATATTGTTGGGTTTGCTTGACCATTTTCTTTTTTAATCATGTCCGCTTGCAATGCGGAACATTTAGACTCCCAATAGAGCAGTGGCGGCGAACCTAAGGCACGCGTGCCTAACTATTGACAGATTTTTTTAAATAGATAACTCATTTATAAAATATCTGGACTTTATTTTTTACTCAATTTTTTGCGACGGCAATATTAACAATTTTTCTTTCATATTGTTTTATTTTCCGAAATGAATTTTATAAACTGTAATACAAGAAATGGTTTGACCGATGAATCCAGTTGGGCATTTTACTAAAAGTGACGACATATGAACCGCATGATATTAAGTATTTGACATCGAATGTACAGCAAAAAAATCTCATTAACACTAATAACATAAAGTGTATTTTTTAATAACTTTGTAATAAAATTTTGAAAATTTTTTTTTTTCATTTTTCGCCTATAAAAATTGCTTGGAAGGGTAAATGAACCCATTCTATCTTATCAGACCATACTTTTCATGCGGTCACTGCGTTATGTTTTTTAGTGAAAAAAACTAAATATATCATATTTGCTAGTAGTAATTATTCAAATAAATAATTCTACAAAAAACTGCTCACCTCGTCAGTCGATATATAATATTTGGGGGTTTTTGGCACTCACGTGTGAAAAGGTTCACCATCCCTGTAAAAGGGCATCTAAAAAGACGTTGTTTTATGAGAAATGCTTTTAATTCATTTGCTCGATCATTCTTTCGTAAAAGTAAGAAGAGAAGGCTAGAACTAAAAAAAGAACTAGTAGCTAGCTAATCACGGTCCCTACTCCCCAATTTTAGGATCGTATGGTAGAAATAAAAATGTACGCATTTGAAATGTAACGCGTGAGAAAGATGCTACGAATACCATGGACTGCCAAACGCTCAAACGTATCTATCCTGAACGAGTTACATATCCAGGATAGACTTTTGGCCGTATACGCAAGGAAAAAAGGGACGCGAACGAACCCGACTCTCTGGAATGACCAGGTGAACGACGCAACGTGCCACTCCTTACCGATAGTCTTCAGAGCAGCAGAGTACAGGAGTGAGTGGCATATAATCGTAGAGAGACACGGAGATGTGGCGATAATCGTAGGTCGCTACCCTCAACAGTGAACAAACGACCATGAAGAAGTCTAAAATTCATTAGCATTGCCAACAAAAATAATTCAAGTTGTTGGATCTCAATGTATTCTCAATTTTGATTCGAGACATTTAAAACATACATATTTCACGCTTTCTTGTCAAACAAAACTGTTTTATATTAATTTTCAGTAATATGCTTACTACCAGTTAATACCCGATTCTGCCAACTTTCATTACATAGAAAAAATGTTGAATATCAAATCTCCGATCTTTTTTAAATTTTGTTAGGCGCTAGTTCATAAATAGACCGTATTTTAGAATGTGCATCTAAAAAACTATACATTATTATAGTCACTAAATATAGCGCACGCTTATTCTCTACGGATTTTCTTGAGTTAACAACGTTGAATAAGTTCATGCAGAGTGCTAATATTTAATCAGCGTTAATTGTTTTATAACCCTCCCAATTAGAAGCGACGACCAGTTTAGATAGACATCACAATAGGCCAAGTCACACAAAGCTATCTAGAATCTTGCGACTTTGTGATTAACCGTCTGTCATATTAAAGTAACCCTCAATGGAAGCGCTTTAATAATTTAAAACTATTAAACAAAGTGAAAAATTTAATTAGCCAACCTCTCAAAGCGCGATTAAGTCGTACGTTTAAATTTTAAATGTTCTCAGCGATGACATATGAGAAGCTTGGAATCAAACATGCTCGAATCCAGTTTTGACAAAAATAAAAAAAAACGTTATATTGCTGTAGTATTAAAGGACAAATTCAAAAGAACAAAATTGCATTTTCAACGTCCCTCAAATCTTCGTAGCCTCCATGCAATTTAGTGTCCAAATTTTATATCATAATTGACCAAATCACATTATTTTACATTGCTTTTAGATTTAAAACTTCTGACCAGGCCATTTGATGTAAGCCACTATTACATCGACAATCTCTACGTAAAATCCCGTATCTGCAAACATGAGAATTTACAGTAGTTCATTTCGAAGATTTATTACGCAACTCACCATATAACATTTTCGATAAACACTAGTCTTTAGTGTTTTTACTCTCCCTGAACAATTTCAATTTTGAAGGTTACATCAATTGGCTAAAACACCGTCGATATCGTGGATTTCAATTCAGCAAATGGCTCTAAGGTTCTATAGAATTTCCAAACATAGTGACTGAAGATACAACGTCAATGATTACCCTATGTTGTTTCTGGTCAATGTCGAAATGTTTTCGATAAAAACAGTTTTTACTCTCTCTTGAACAATTTCAATTTTGAGGGTTACATTGAGTGACCAAAACACCGTCGATTATTTAGAGACTTCTTCAATGTCAAACGAATAAATAAGATAAAATACATCAAATTAAACAGTTACATTAATAGTTTGTGAAGAGGAAAATTTTTTAAACGAAAAATGTATTTCTTCTCATATGTTCAAATAAGTCAAAGAGTACATAACGTAAAGAGCTAGAAACACTGTAGAAAATGTAGAGACACACGAAATGTTCCTTTAAGGAAAATGTTTTTAAAAATCCAGCACCATCGATTTTACCCAGAACTATTTACCCTAACAAATTCTTCTTACTTAGGTTTTCCGGCAGACGTTGGGTTGAACCTCATTTGTAATTGGCGAGTCTATTACAATGATATGACGCCTCGCGATAATCTCTATCATCACAACATCAGCTGAGTCTGGCATCATCGTCACTCTCCGCCATATCACACCATCATTCCACTTGATATCGGGGTCAAGCTTTACTAAAATGGACTATTTCAATTGACATCGACGCCAAGTCGTGCCATAATGTTTATCTATGCAATGAATCACACTACTGCCTAGAGTCTAGAGTCTAGGTCCCTAATAACTATTATATTTATTATTTATGACATCTTGTGTCGAGTCTACGATGGCAGGTCACTGGAAACAGTAAACTTTTTGTTTTGTTATATACCGTTGTTTACGTGTTTCTGAATCTTTGTGGAGCACAGACTAGAGAGAACCTTTGCCGCCTTAATAAATCCTCTCGATTGGTGGTGAACTACCTGACCTATCCAAATAAATTTCCAACGTTTTAATTTGACCAAACTATTTTTAAGTCACTTAATTTTATAGCGGTGAAAAGAAATAAGTGGTATGTTTACTGTAAAATAGTTTTTTTATATCTGCTAAAGTAAATTTTATCTGTCAAACTTTTTAACCTCACGACACACCAAATATTAATCACTTAAAAAATGTAATGTACTTTATTTTGTACATATGAATACAAGAAATCTTAGTGTAGGTAACAATACACACTATTGTTTTATAAACATTTATAATGTAGGTATACATAGGTGGTAAATTCCTTACAGTGAGAATGATGCAATTGATTTTCAGAAATAATTATGTCAAAACGCCTCTCTAAATTTGATAAAACAAATACGTAACTTCTCATCTACCATCAATACCCGCTCTCGTTTTTTGTGGTTTCATTTCCAAAAACTTTTCTGAAAAACCAAAGCGTCTAAGCTGTGATTTTTTAACTTGTCTAGTCCACAGTTATAATTTGTCTTTATTGGCAATGGCACAACTGAGACTTCTTGCGGCACATTAGTGTGCTGCTGTACACAGTTTGGCAGACACTGTGCTTAAGGATCAAACACACTTAATACGTTTCTAAAAACATCCATGCCGCTCAGAACTGTCACCTCCATTCAATTAGGAAGTGTTGATCATTGTATTCTCAGCTGGGAAACTACTATAGAATATCACAGGAATTTATAGTTTAAAAAACACTCGTTTAAAGTAAGACTTAAAATTTTCAAATGCCCATATATCGTTTATTTCGGTACGAAAAATGTGGAATAGGTCAGGCCATCACCAAGACAAATTTAAAGCGGAAAAATACCGTTGTTTTCATTTTTCTGAATTCTTTTCTTGTTCTATGGCACTACAGTTTGGGGTAAACCTTAACCATCTGAATATATATTGTCCAAAACGCTCAATCTTCTGCCTTCCCACACCAATTGTTGACTCCTAGCACTCGTGAGTTTTGTGACACCTCATCCATATAGCAAAGTCGTAGTCTTTCAACGCATTTTCTTCACCCAGTGGTTTTTTTAATGTTAGTTATACTGTTTGTCTTCAATCGTTGTGTTTAAAAAATATGACTGACTCGCCTTATAGAGAGGGTATTAAGCTGACGGTTGTGCTGATGCCGCTATTTGTTATCTTCAAATGCAGTTTCTGAAAGTTCGTCAATCTCAGCTTTCAGACCTCTGGACCCACATTGTGTGCAATAACATGAAAAGAGGAGTGAAAATGCACACACCCTTGTAGTCAATATGGCAAAGCATTCGCAAAACGAAGAAGCAATTTCTATGACACTTTTCAGTCATCAAATCGTAGACAATAACTGCATAATATCAAGAGATTGCGCCATGCAATACACAATATAACACCGTGATATTGTCACCAGTAAAATACCGGTTCTTTGGCCGAGTGGTCAACGACGTTGGCTTCGGTTGCGGTGCTCACGAGCTTGCATTCCAGTACGGATAGTGTCATTAATTTAAAATTGATTTTCAATCGATTTATCAATTTGTGTTCGATGACTTAAATGCCTGTGCTGTCTAAATTTCTTTCCATCCTTTCAATTCTACAACGTGAGAGGCAGCGGGAGCGATTAACTAAACACCGGTCGTGTCCTAGGTTCTGTTTTAGTAAACTCCGCTAGGAGTCTATATGCTTTTTATTATGGGCGGAAAAAATATAAAAATTAGTATAATATAACTTCAGACTATTTTTCAAACGAAAAAACTGCATTGAGAATATCGTATCTAGTGATACGAGGCCGAAAAAAAACTCGTATGAGAAAATTGGCAAAAAACCATTATAATATTTATGGTGTCTGTATATACTTAATTTTTAGCATTGGTAAGACTTAGTTTAAAAGCGTGGCATTTTTTACATATGCCAACACTCTGTCCACAAATTTGAGGTAACGATGAATTGTTAGTTGGATGATATATATGGAAGCTAATAACTTATTCAATATCTGACGACTAGTAACACCTATTTTTACTTGAATCCAACGAAAAATATTTACGGATTTTTTTTGCCTGAAGTTAAACTCAGCAAGATTGACATATTTATATATGCACATGGATTCAACACGTCTAAAAAAATGACAAATATCATAATTAATTGGTAATTCTCAGTTTATCTTGTTTTTCCCAATTTCATGGGTTTTTCCAGGTTTTTTCCCACCCATTCAAAATTCCCAGATTTTTCGCAACACTAATGTATTAAATTTGAACTGTTGAGATTACATTGCCATGTATTTTGTCACTAACGACACGGGTTTCGCCTTTCGGCATCTTCAGGCATTCGAACAACTCGAATTGGCAATTCAAGTTCAATGTCAATTCGAGTTCATTCGTGTGGTCGAATGCCAGAAGATGCCGAATGGCGAAACCCGGGTCGTTAGTGACAAAATACATGGAAATGTACAAAATCTCAACAATTCAAATTTGACATCGAAATTTCATAATCACCCTCAGTCGATGTCTTAAAATAATGTATTAAATGATTAAAATAATATTACTAGTGTCCTTGCTGGCGCGAAATTCATGCCTGGATGGGATGAAATGTTTCCTTGTTACCCATCACTGCAAATACTGCAAATACTGCAAATAAACAATCTCTTTGTTCATCCACGGAAAAGGTGAAAAATCTTCAAATATCACATAAAATAATAAGTAATTATTTGTATTTTTCTTTAGCAAGCGAACGATGTCCTAAGCGAGGGTCGCGGTCAACGGGCTGGACGCGGGCCACGGTCCATCAGCCGAAAAAGACACGTGGAAGTGCTGCTCGTTGCTGACAGCACCATGACAGACTTCCACCATAAAGGAAATGTGGAAACATATCTACTCACCATTATGAATATGGTAAGTTATGGTCCTTAAAATCCGTAAAAAAAAAATAATTACAATAATATTTTTCGATGTATGGTCGTTTTTATTGAGCCAAAGCGCAAGTGAAAAACAACTGTTAAGCGTTGTCTAATTAACGAAACGGAGAATCAACAGCTTGGTTTTTTTAATCTAGTACAATAAACCCAGTCATTTTTTTATTTTCTCAAAGGCCCGATTTCAATAATACAAATAGTCGCTAAGCACGCTCCTCGTATTTTTCAAGAAAATAAGTTTGTAATCTACGCTCAGCTGTCATATATTATAGATATAATATAACCCAATCAAACTGTATCTGTGTTTTAAAACCATAAAACCGTATCTCTTCCCCCACGACAGGTGTCATCTCTATACCAGGATCCAACGATCGGAAACTTCATCAACATAGTCGTGGTGAAGATCATTTTACTGGAGAACGAGGCGCCGGAACCTCGTCTGAACATTACCACAAACGCTGACACGACGCTCTCTAATTTTTGTCGCTGGCAGAGAGACCTGAACCCTGCGGATGACACCCATCCCAACCACCACGATGTCGCCATTTTGATAACCAGAATGGACATATGCGCGAGGCAGAGTGTCCCTTGTAGGTATGGCCTCTTTTATATTTTTTATTCTCTCGTTAAATGCTAATGTAATTTTTCAGGAAAATGTTTATACTTCGATAGGGTAAATATGCTTTACGACGTGCTACTCTGTTTCTACCCAAAAATTGACTTGGAAATTTAATTACACTAAATAATGTCACTATAATATACCAATTGAAAAAAAATATCAGTTCAGTTCCAGTTGTCGTTTTTCAGTTCAGCTCGTATTTAAAAAATAGCAAGTTAATGTAAATAAACCCACATCGTCCATATCTTTCTTTATACGGCTTTTCGTTATAACAATTTGATCACGTACATAATTTAAATGTTAAAGAAGAATATTTTTTAGCATGTGCGGCTTGCCGCTGGTGCACTGCGGAATAGAAGGCGGATTCTGATATAGCTGAAATGCAGACAAAATATATTGTTTTATTATTACTTGACTGACTTTCTCTAGGCTTGCCAACTTTTCACTGCGCCCTGCTTTTAGGAACAAAAGTACGACAACAGTATAGAATGAATCTAGTAGTTTGTTTTATTCTACAAATTAATTTTATATGTATGGGTGTATTTACTTTTGCTTTTCGGTTCACAGGAATCGTGAACTTTTTATAGTCAATCTATAATGTGTTCATCGATATTTTCATCAGATTATATCAACCTTATTTGAGATAGATAATAATGTATCTTATCATTTAACTCAACTTTAAAATAAACTGAAAAAAATCCGGTTTTCGGTTCGGCTCCGGTTCGAATCCCCGCTTCTTAGAACAAATTATAGAGTAAATTTCAAATATGGGGTCTATTTTTCGTAATAATATTTCCCATGATTTATCGCTTTTCTTGATTCCAATGAATGCCTGAAGATACCGAAAGGCGAAACCCTGGTCGAGTTGAAAATAATCACTAGATTAGCTCAAGAATTGTTGAATATTTCTAAAAAAATATTCATTATAACTTATTACAGTTTTCAGATAAATTGAGAATTAAACGAAAACTTGATTATAAGTCAAAATACGCATACCTATAATATTAACCGATCGGTTGCCACTGTTGCTAGAAGTTATGGGTGAGTGTATTAAATTTAACAGAGATTCATTTCGCTTGCGTCGACGAAATTATATTTTGAAGAGACCATTTGCCCTGCCAAAACTATCATTTCCGGAATGTCTTCTTTAGATATATTTAACCACTTTTACAGCCATTCTCAATCTATTTTCCATCGCGACGCACTTGCATTATTTTTATTTTATAGACAAACAAAAATTACAAATTGTATGTTTATGACTTGATGTAAAAAACGTTTAAAATATAGTAAAACAAAGGTAAACATTAAAAATTTGCAACGACGTCAACGTGTAGACAAACTTTACTTTAATATAATATACATTAAAAAACAATTCTCGTTTGAACTCACTAACGTCCACGTGGAATATGTCGACATCCGAAGAAATACCCGTTACACATTGTTAAAACTCTTTGTTGATTTTACACTTTGGAAAAAAAACAGTAGTTCATGTCCACGATTCGCCAAAAAATTATTAGGAACATAAAGCTTCACAGTCTCAAGAATGGTGAAATTCTCATTTTGTAATCGGTAAAGGTGAAAGAAATAAGTGACCAGGTGTATTTCTGTTCGAGTGTTAAAACTATTAAAGATGAGCATGCCTAATATAAACTCAGTTGGATAAAGCCATGGATAGTGTAGATGCACTCATCTATTAATCGACCCACTCTCAAGCCTACTTCGAAATAGAGGATTTTACATCACAATTTTAACTCCGATAAGACCCTTGTGGTACGGTGGATAAAGCTCAACATTTCTGAAAACCCGTCCAATAACTTACACGGCATGAATAACTAAAATTAAAAAAAACACAAAATATTATTTATTGGTTTTATTTGCGTGTAAAATATACAGTTTCTGTAACAGTGACATCTGTTAATGAGATAAGGCTTTGTGCAAACATTCATGTTATGAAACAAATCGATCTGGAATATTGAAAACGTCTCAATTGACTTAGGTTTTTATTATAATCCCAATTAAAACGTCCTATTTTATTTTGATGATTAACCCATCATACACCCCTCATGATTCTTTGAAATCACATAAAAGTCATAATCCATTTATGGAAGTTTCGATGACGTCGTATTTTATAACTGTTTTGTGTTGTTAATTTTATTAATAAATAGGAAAACCCTTCTTTATTATATAACGGACCAGCACTATTCCGTCATATCGAAGTTTGCTATTGTAATCTTTCCCTTTTTTTTAATATTATAAAAGTTTCCTGTTTACTCATCATATGAATTAAATATGATTTTTAGTATAACATCAAAAACTGTATTATTCCCATAGTGGTTCAACCAGTGGACTAACAAAGTTATCAATTTCAATGTCCATTCGAATGCTTTGAACAAAAAAAAGTTTATTTTAATCCTTGTCTAGTTAACAGTCTTTTCCTGGGTCACCAAATTTCTTGCGTCACACGGTTTTAGAAGGATTGCTGCTTTATATATCACATTTGAAAACTTATCAAACGCTATACGTTTTCTGATTGCTCTTCTGGAACGCGTTGACATGTTCAAGGAGTATTTTCAGAAAAACTCAAGATACGTGTTGATTTCCTGCAAAAATAAAAATTAGATATTAGTTTTATTTTATTCAAACAATACACAGATAACTCTTAGAAGAATATGCACAATTCTTTCTTAATCCTCTATTTATTGGGCCTTTTGTGATTATTATGCAAGACATGCCACAACTTTAACAACATAAATAATTAATACGTAAAACCTGTCGGCGTTCGTGGCGCAGTTGGTAACGTCGTTGGCTCCTGTTACGAATGTCTCGGGTTCAATTCCCGGTGCGGATAGTTTCATCAATTGGTCTTCCAATCGATTTATAGATGTCTATTCGTTGTTTGAGTGATATCTAAAAAAACTCTCTCCCACCCATCCGATCCTCACGGGACGTAACGAAAGCGATTAGCTAACCACTAGTTCTGTCCTAGCTCTATCTTTTTATCCCTACTCCCTTCGGAAAAAGAGAGCAACTGAGTAACAAGCAATTCTCATAGAAAAATATTGTTGAGATACCTCGATTAGGGGACCATATGCTCCACGTTGGGAGCGAACATGGAAAAAAAATCTGTTATATAATTGTAAGCATACTGTACCCTTGAAACAATACCTTACATACTTTTGAAAGTATATCAGATACTTCATCAATGATTTCGTCAGATTCGATTTATTCGAAATTTCACGGTTTAATTTTAATAAAGATATTAAAGAAAACTAAAGAATAAAGAATATTAAATAAAACTACTCTAAACTATTTTTGAATATTTCCACAGACGTTTCATTATGATATTATTAATTCTGCCTTCACAAGTAATAATACAGCAAATAGCAAACAGCAAATGGAAAATTCTGGACAGTGGAATATGTTCTTACGTTCATACAAAATTTTTGAAATGAAATAATTTGAGTGGTCGATTTTCTTGTCTATTAAATTTTATAAAATTTTGTAAAGAATACGCCACTGTTGATATCGACGGTGTTTTGGTCAATTGATGTGACTCTCAAAAAAGACGAAAATATGATTGGATCTCATTTTAAAAATGGTCACAGCAGATCTCGGCCAAATGATGTAAATTAGAAAAATAAATTGAACACGTTTTGGAAGGAAAACATCGTTGTACATTGATTTTAGGTTTGCAAATTCTGACCCGGCCACTTGATGTAAGACACTATTATATCGACACTCCCTACGTATAATCCTGTATCTGCAAACATGAGAATTTACAGGAGTGTAATTCAAAAATTCATAACGCAACTCACCATATAACATTTTCGATAAAAACAGTTTTTACTCTCTCCGGAACAATTTCAATTTTGAGGGTTTACATCAATTGGCCAAACACAGTCGATATTACGTTTTTTTTCTCAGAATACCTATGCGTCCTACCAAAAGCTTTGTTTTTGATTACAAAGGCATTGTTCATGGTACCCATATGTTTCATATGCAAGTAGATTCGTAGAAATTATAATCAGATTTAATACGACTGCAACTCTACATACCATTTAATTTGAACAATAACACTACATCCTTCACATCCTATATTTTGTGGTTGAAAATATAATCGAGAGAAACCATTTTCTAATTTTTGAATTCATTAAAAACGTTGCTTCAATTGTGACACTCCAAAATATTTGATAGTCCATGTGAAACATAGCGTGGGAGATTGAAATCGTAAAATATTTTCCCAGAAGCACTTTTCTGTTGCAATTTAAACTTTCCGTAAACATTTTGCTTGGTTATTTATTGCAAGCATTTGTCAGCATCTAGCTTTTTTATACAATAACGAATTGTACAATTCAACTTGAAAATGGCCATTTTAAATCCGTAGATGCATCCACAAAGTTATATAAATCTTCGTTTCCACGACAAAAGTCATTATTTATACTACCATCACTTTAAAAATTCTAGAATTCCTGGAATATAACATAACGGAAAGAGAAAACCTAATTAGAGCCTTCCTATTGGTCCTCCATTGACATTATTTTGCCAGGTGATGAAGGATATTGTTTTTCATACAATGGTATTAAAAATCAAATTTGGCTTTTTTCCAATAAGTGGTTTTGCAGTGAAAGCGACGAAATATATTGTATATTTTTTTTTCCATGTCCGCTCCCAATGTGGAGCATATGGTCTCCTAATGGAGGTGTCTTAACAGAGTTGCTTGAATTGCAAGAACTGCTTGTTACTCAGTTGCTCAACCTCTCTTTGAAGAGAGTAGGGATAGAATGATAGGGCTATGACAGGACTAGTGGTTAGCTAATCGCTCTCGCTACGCCCCGTGAGGATGGGCTGAGTCTGAGAGAGGACTCAAGACTACGAACAGAAATCCATAAATCGACTGAAAGATCAATCTATGAAAACCGTCCGCACCGGGAATTGAACCCGAGACAGCCGTAGCCGTAGCCAACAACGCTACCAACTACTCCACGGATGCCGACGGATATTGTATAATGCAATCATTTAAAACTTAAAACTGCCTAAGCACAGCTTTTTAAAAGTTGAAATAATTAACACTTTGATTTACCATTGTTAAATTAATATTATAATCTGATCAAATTTGGATTATTGAGATTTTGTACACTTCCATGTATTTTGTCACTAACGACCAGGGTTTCGCCATTCAGCCTCTTCAGGCATTGGACGAACTCGAATGCCTGAAGATGCCGAAAGGCGAAACCCGGGTCGTTAGTGACAAAATACATGGAAGTGTACAAAATCTCAATATCCAAATTTGATATTGACATTCCATCAAGCACCCTCAGTCGATGTCTTAAATTATAATCTGATGATGCTTTATGATTTGGTAAAGAGAACATAGAAAAAAAATGTCTTTAAAATACAGCACTAATGTCGTTTTTGTTTATTGAAATTATATAAAACTGAAAAAAAATCAACAATTTACTTTAGTGACCAAAACAGTTATAAATATTATTCATCTGGTCACAATTAACAATACAAACCCAAGTGATATTCGACAATAATCCATAGTGATTTATGGATTTTATATCAAAATGCATCAATGTATGAGATGGCTTCATCTCACGGAAACTTACAAACATGCATGTCGTTAAAGGGTTTAAGAGAAAGAGATTTGTTATTCACTCACCGCATTAACCTTAAGGCATGTACTACACAACACGTCGTTCGCGTAAATTTGCGTAGTGCGCAGCTTTAGATCTATAACATATTTTATTTATTTTATTATTATAAATGCAAAATGTTGTGTAAAAATACAAGCTTTTGCTTGGTCTTGCTAGCCAGCCAACGTATGCGGGAGATCGGAACGTTTCCAATAATTAAAGCTCTGGTAAACTCAATACTAAATATTGATATTTTAATTTAGCATTTGCAATGTCGAGTTTATACCGTTTGGCTCTGTCAAAATTATCGTTTAATCTAGTGTATTGGCAATTAAATAATATTTTAATATTATATCTACACCCGATTTTATTTTTTCCCGGTCCAAGAAAATGGACCAATTATTGTTTTTACAGTGTTTTTTGCTTTTACATGGTTAAAATGTATACATTTAAAAACATTTCGGCCCTTCGTGAAAATTGGAATCGTCATTTTTGCCATTAATTTGGTGAATTTTATGATGCAGGTGTTCATGACTCGTGCATGATTTGTTATTGTTTTGAAACCTTTTTGTTGCTCTTCTATGTTTCTCATAATGTATCAGTAACACAAATTTTCGATCTTTTTTTAAAATGCGTGATATTTTGCGAATCTTTGAATTCTAAAACTTTGTTAAAACTCGAAATATTTTAACAATTTAATCACCCTAGACTAGTTTATTTTTTCCCCAAAACATGTGTTGCTGGCGACGTATCCTAACCAGATGACGGTAATCCGCGACAGAGCGAACTAAATCGGCGTTTAAACCACACTCTTATTTTGCATATATATGGAGTATATGTATATAAAACAGTATTTTTTGGATACAATACATCAAATTATATAGAAGTAAGGTATTTATTTTTTTGTTCGTCAATTTCAGGAACCAATGTATCGCATAAAAAAGGATTGGGTGTACATAAATTATATTGTAAAAGTTCACCATCGCTGCACTACTACAATCACAATGCAGTTTTTTCATCGATATTAACAAAATTTATCCAAGATAAAATATAGCAATCACATAATTTTTACACCCACGCCTCTATACGCGAATATATTAAGCTCGTTTATTTTCTCATTCAATAAAATTCCACCAGATCTGTTGCATAACGTTAACAGGATGCAAATAAATCATTCAGTGCCCCTTAAAATGTATTGCCGTCTTAATGTATTGAAACAGTATCACATTTCAAAATAAATAAATACCGTAAAAAAACCTCTAAATTTGAATTTAAATAGACAAATATTCATGTGTTCGTAAATTTTGATAGTGAATTGTTTTGTATTAAGACACAATCTTTGGTGTTTACTATTCGTCACCAATCGCCGTGACCGAATGTTAATGCTGTAAGATAATGTTTACAACAGTGTAAAAAAGAATTTCTTAACAAAAAAGCCTAGATTACTGAATTTTAAACATTGACTCGATTCTTGATACTTGTGACATCTATTGATGAGAATAATAAGTTGTTGAAAATTTGTCGATCATTTTCCGAATCTAGCAATTCTTTAGGCCAGAGGTCTCCAAACATTTTAACTTAAATCCCAAGCTCTTTCACTAAGTCCCAAGGGCCAAGACCTATCATACCAACATACTATAGTTTTGAATTAGGCGCATATTTCGGTTGGTACTTACGGGCAAGTGTCAAGGATATTTCACTGTGGCGGAGGTTTCTGATAGCCGATAAGGAGAAAACCAGCTTTTCCTGATTTAGACATTCATATTAAGTCTTTTCGTTTAAAAAACTTGGTTGGTCAGTTGCATAAATTTGCTCGTGGCTTTTTTCTGCTTTCGCCACTATATATCTGTGTGAAAAAAATTATGGCGTGGGCTGGATACCGGGCATGTCCTGCCAGCTACTGCGGGTCAGATTGGTGGTGCTTGCGGGCTGGTGTTGGGTCAGTGGGCTGTAGTTTATTCCTTAAACGGGCCGTAAAGAAAACGTTTGACCGACAGGTGTCCTCGCCATTCTGTATTCAACCGTTTTTGGAAAGCGATTATACTAAGTTTCATTTTAATCCCCTTTTAAAAGTCCTTCTGTTCTTAGTTGTTACACTTCACTTGAATGCTTCATATTGGAAGCCGGATATGGGTTAAAAAAATCCATTCGTTACACGCCTAATGGCAAAGTGTTAGTCACCATTCGCTGCTTCTGTTATTTGTAATCAATCGTGATTAGACTACTAAAGAACGTGTCATTCGGATAAGGCAATTACACGTGTCTAGGTAATTGGATTAATATTGTAATATATACTATTCATATCATAAACTGATGATCAGAAATAATTGATTTCGCACGTGCATTTTATTTTATAAACAATAAAACAGCTAATGATGCATCAGTGGATACGATAAAAAAAAACGAATCCAATATGACTACCCACCCTTAAAAATTGAATTAAAAGGGTAGGCGACATTGACACACGGGAAATTAATTCATAATATTTATACTATATAGTCATATCCACTCACATTGTGGTGCATATGGTCTCCTTAATGGAGGTATCTCAACAGAATTTTCTACGATAACTACCTTGTTACTCAGTTGCTCAACCTCTCTTTTTCGAAGAGAGTAGGGGTAGAAGGATAGGGTTTGGACAAGACTAGTGATTGACTAACCGCTCTAGCTTTGTCCCGTTTTTTAGGATCGAATGGGTGGGAGGGAACTTTAGTCATACGAAACATTCATCCCCACGAACAAAAATTCACAAATCGATTGAAAAATCAGTTTATGAAACTGTCCGTACCGGGACATAAAGTCAATAACATTGACCACTGCACCACGGCAACAACTGAATAAAATATTATATAAAAGAGTGATTTTTCTAAATTAGATAATATGATTAACAATTTTAGATGGATTTGGTGGCAACTTTGTGGAAATTCATTTTCAATATACAGCTAAAATTGATAACTCAGTTATTCCACTGGCTGTGTCACATTTAGCCAGTGGAATAGCTAAGTCATCAGTTTTAATTTTTATGTAATGAATTGATTTAATTTTGAAACGCCATTAAACTTTTTTTCAGAACCAAAAATACTGCACAAAAATCATCTTAAACTGTCAAAGAAATGCAATACGTATAATTAAGCTGCATCGTGCTAACATTTGAGAACATCTGAGACAACATATTATAAGTAATCACTTTTTGAAAGTGCTCTTGCATAAATAAGTCAAGCAAATAAATCGTTCTATAATCCCGAAGATATTTTTTTACTTATTTTGTAGTTCTTCGTGTTTCAAAGCTCTAGCTGAAAAAATAACGATTTACGACATCTTGCACTTAAGCATGCAATAACTTTTCAAATGTATACATACAATTTGTTTTTCTTGTTAAGTACCTAGAGGCGTAACCCGGGTTAAAACGGGGTTGCGTTCCTGGAAAATATGTAGGTATCATGAATTTTGTTACCTTGGAGAATGGTAGATATTTTTTTAGTTTGTTTTTTTCCTTAGCCATTCCTATTTTGCACTTTTGGTCAATAAAGGTTAATATTGTATGTATACAGCGCGAGCCGTTTTCGCACGAATTTATTTTCAGTCAATTGATCTGTTAAAACACTCGCTATGGCTAAAAATAGATCAATTTCAATAGTAAAAAATGGAAAATTGTGTGAAATATAATATATAGTAGTTATCCCAAATACATCGAGAAGTAAACTAAACTCGTCGCATTCTCGCTAAAATAGCTCGAATAAAATGGAGAAGCTGAAAAATATTTAAGTAATATGTAATAAACACATAGGGCTGACAATTAATGCCGCGTATCGGCAGTTCAATGCTGATATTCATATCGAGAGCTCTTTTAAAAATATATTTACTTGTGTTCTAATGGACATTTTCATGATCGATTGCCTAATCTCCACAATTAGTTTGGCCGGAAATACGAGATAAAGTCTTGGACATGTAAACATGTCCAGCGCGTTCATCGGGTTAAATAATACATTCAGTAAGTGATATTTGTTTCTTACGATGCAGAGCGTGATACGAATTGGCCACAATGTGTTTGTAATAATGTTAAATGATACCATTCTCAAATGCTTTATTAATTCCCACTATGAATCATTTTTATAGGCGTGCGTGTTTTTTTTTTCTTCTCTGCACTGAGATTTTGCTTTTCATATGTTAATTGCCAAGATCAAGCATCCAGATGATTGTCATTAAAACATTATTCAAATTTATAATATCATTGCCACTGCAAACTAACCGTAAAATTATTTTGAAGTGTATTAATTAATAAATTATGACTGTAAATATTTTATAAATAGTTTATACAGCATTATCTTGTTTAATCACTATCCACCCGGCACCTCCAGGAGCCTCTGTCACCCACCAATCGTGTTGCTTTCTGCCATGACATGTGAGCATCCTTAAGTTCCGCCAAGTACAACCCAATTGTCGTCTTTATCCTGGGGTCTCCAATCTATTGTCCGCGAGCATCACCAATCCGGCCCGCAGTAACATGCCCAGAATCCTGCCGACCAAAGTTTTTTCACACAGATAGGTAGTGCCGAAAGCTGAACAAAAGTACTTAATATGAGTGTATAAATTAAGCAGAAACTGATTTTCTCCTTGTCGGCTATCTGCTGTATCCACCGCAATGAAGTGTCTTTGACACTTGCCCGTAAATACCAACCGTGCGTAATTTAAAACTTCAGTATGTTGGTATGATGAGCTAACTAGGTCTTGGTCCTTGGGACTTATTGGAGGAGTCAGTGTGGCAATTAGGCTAAAAAGATTGGAAATCCCTGGTCTAGAGTCTATAACGCTGGAATCTTACCGATTTTCTCTGTCTAACATAATTTAGATTATGACGGTTTATTTGTGGTGTGCATTTTTTTTATTATTTTATACATAAATTCCAGATGCTTATTTAACGTTTTTTTCTGAATTATAATCGCACTGTCATATGACACACCCTGGTTTTCTGTTAAGCTTAAGTTTTATTAGGGTCCATAAATGAAAGCGCCCAGCGTTAATGGCCATGATCCGGGGTATTCCAACCGATTGCTGTCGTTGAAAGCCATCTGTTCTAACCGCCGAAGGCCTATGGAAATTAGAAAGTGTCCGGACGGGTCTATTTTTGACAAAAAGGGGAGAACCGAGAGTGGCTGAAATTTTATTTTTGGTGGCAGTCGGCTGTCGCGGCCCTTGGGCTAGGGAGCCGGCCTGCATCGCAAATAATTATAAATTGTTTTTGTTTGGTTTGAAATTGGACGTAATTTAAAATCTTTGTCGTGTCACTTGCATTATAAGTTAAAGTAAATTCAGTTGTTAAGTAAATGTAAATGTAGAATCAATTATATGTGTTAAGATTATTTTTGTGTATTTTAAACCACTGCATCTTCGATTTAAATAAATAAGTGTTGAACTGGATTTGAAATGGTGTTTGTTTGAGATTCCAGCCCTTCCAGGACGTCGATAACCAGCCACTCGCCTCTCTTCGATTCGGGTCTTCTCACATAATGTCATAAAATATATACAATATTACATAGAGATAAAATCCTATGGTAAATTGTTTATTTATGCGGTGAAGTGGTAAGATTTTTATCCTAGCGATTGGATGGATTTGGGTTGAACTCAAATCATTATCTTTTCTTTTATTTAATATTTGAGGTTTCAAAATTCATTACAAATTCTCATTGAGTCTTACTGAGCGTCTAAATTTGTTCTTTATCTTTATACTAAACATAATAGTCTTAATACCATTCGTAATTTGAATATTTTAACGTTTCATATTTAAAAATGATAAATAGTTGACATGTTACAGAAGATAATATTACAACCATACTTGTGTCTACGCACAAACGCGTAGAATGCCAAAGTACTTGGAAAAGATTTATGATAAAGCCTCTGAAATTTCAGTTTGCTTCACTAACTGGTATATTGGACTTATCTCGTATTTAAGTGTTGTTATTCTCTCTATCTAAGTTGTAGCTAATAGTTTTGTTTCGAAATTGCGCATTGTTTAACAAAAAGGTCTTATCTGGAGTGGAAAATGTTTGAAATTCCAGTTTGACGCTATTGATCGATTATTCGTTAGTATACGATAGAGTTCTGCACGGGCCGAATTTTTACAACACTACCCGGTCCAAGCCTGAGTCTCAACTTGTTACCCGAACCCAACACGAAACCCAGATTTATTTTTCTCAGCCTGAGAAAGCCTTTATTTCTACTTTTCAAACAATATACATTTATTATGTTGCTATTGGGAACGCCCGACATAGATTACAGTATTGAAATTAAAATACTGAATATCTAAAGTAGCTGTTTTAGTTTCCGTACTGACAGACTGATTTCGTTATTTGACTCGGAATTTGCGTCACTTCGAAACTGTGTGTATTGTTTATATACACCGTGGACGCTTAGGTCATAAGAAAATTTCATACCTACATGTGTATGTGATAATAATAAAACGTCTACATCCACGCCTACAGACCGATCTGGGCTGTTATATATAATTTAAGACATCGACTGAGGGTGCTTGATGGAACTTCAATATCAAATTTGAGATTTTGTACACTTCCATGTATTTTGTCGAGATGCACTCGAATGTCTGAAGATGCCAAAAGGCGAAACCCGGGTCGTCAGTGACAAAATACATGGAAGTGTACAAAATCTCAATAACTCAAATTTATTATATATAAGGTTATTTCCATATTTCCAACGATATTCATAGCACATGTGAAATTAATTATTTAAGTTATGAATAGTATTGCTTTATGGCAGACTTGTGACCCGAACACAGTCTGAAATATTTCTCTGGAAATTTAATTCCTTAACTGTGGCCCACGGGCCGGGCCGGGTAGAGGCCCGCGGGCCAAGCCCGGGCCCGTGCAGACCTCTAGTATACGATGCTGACACTTTTTGACCATCAAAATTGGACAGTAAATGCATGATGATAACAAGAGACAATCATGTAATACCCAATATAATATCTTGTTATTATCAGTAAGCTTGTATGCCGAGTGATCAACGTCATTGTCTTCGGATGTGGTGACCACGGGTTGATATCCCAGTACGGACAGATTCATAAATTGATTTTTGGATCTGTGTTCGAATGCACTTGCTTGTCACTCAACCTTACTTTTTCGTCGAGAGAAAGGATAGACAGAAATGACAAGGACAGAACAAGTGTTCAACTAACCCTCTCGCTATCCCCCCCCCCACCGTTTTAGGATCGGATGGGTAGGAAATCATAATGACATCGAACCAGCAATACTAGCGATATAACACGTTTGAAAGCCGGTCACTGTGATGTGCGAAATAACCATAAACATCTAAATTTATGCAATAGTAGCGTATTTGGGAAATTATAGTTGGCCAAAATGGAGAAGATATAGAACAGGTATGGTCAATCTGTTAGGCTCACGGAGTGACCTGCTACTGAAACTGACAATAGTGTGACACACCCTGGTTTTTGTTAAGTATAAGTTTGATTAGTGTCCAGAACTAAAATCACCCAGCGGCAACGGCAATAATTCGCAGAATCGGCCCACTCTTGTTGCCAAGCCGTTCAATAGCCGTAGGTTCAAAGGGGTAGCTCCGACGATGCAGGGAGTTTTTTTAATGCTATGTGTAGACAGTCGATTACGATCTGTCGAGCTGGGCGAGTGCGGCCTCGTCGCGGCGGAGGTGACGATGTGAATTATTTGTTTTTGATTTGCATTGGACTTAATTTAAAATCGTTTGTCGTGTCATTTGTATTATAACTTAAAGTAAATTCAGTTGCTAAGTAAATGTAAATGTAGAATCAATTTTATGTGTTAGCAATTATATCTTTGTGTAATGTAAACCACTGCATCTTCGATGGAAAATAAATAAGTTTTGAACCGGATTTGAAATGGTGTTTGTTTGAGATCACAGCCCTTCCAGGGCGTTCTAAAACCAGCCATTCGCCTCTATTCGATCCGTGGTCTTCTCAAGTGGTCTACTATAAACTACTTGCGGTTGGCTACAGACGGTTGGCGGAGCCAACAGTATCCGACGCAAGCATCTATTGTTGAAACACAGTATACGGTTTTGCCATGAATTACTACCGTAAAACAGCACAGTTAGAATTCAAGCGTTGAACACATGGCATTTGGTTTAGATCGTGAAAAGCTGCGTGTCCCAAATGGTCTGCATCGAGTTAAATTAAGCATATCTACGATAAACGTTAACTGGTAAATTTTCCAATTGAATTTACAACAACGTTGGTGCTTTTCGTCGATTTATTTCATCTAGTTGGTGCCAACCCGACTATATGTATTCTACTTAGTAGAGAATTATTACCAGTTTCAGTAGCGAATTACTCCGTTTGCCTAATAGTGTGAGCATATACCCATTTTATGTCATCCACATTCTGGACTACTAAAATTTCTCACATCCACCAAGTACTCAGTGTTGCGGTTTTTTTCGCACATCCCAGAAACCGGCTTTGAAATGTCGTATCGCAAGTATTGCTGGCTCCGATGAGTCTGAGAGTCGCAGTTCGCGACTCAGACAGAAAATAAAGGAATTCAGATGCGCTTCCTAGTTGACGCGCACGCAATGGACCGTGCAATCGGTCATTCGATCTCGCAAAGAGGAAAATAATTGTCTGCGACTGTAATTAATGCAGCGGGTTAATCTTATTCTTGCATTCCACGGTTCGTGCCGCTCTCCACACCGGCTGGCAATGCCTCTTGCCAAATTCGACGTAGGTCAATCGCTAGTGCATAATATCGATACATCAGTCGGAAAATTGATGTGTGAAATGAAAAAATACTCAGGTAATTGTCGGGCCTGCAGCCAAATGGTAACATAGCCATATTTCATATTTCCAATGCAGCAACAGTAACGGAACTTCGATTGAATGGAGTATTAATAATATATTATACTGTAACTTTTGTTATTTGATGACGATATTACGACTTTTTGATAGTCAACTCAAGGGGTGGTCAGATTCTTTTGGAATTTTATAAAATAAAGTCCTGGAGCCGAGCGTTCAAAGTCGTTAGCTTCGTTTGCTGTGTTCGAATCTCAGTACAGATAGTGTTCTAATGCATGGATGTCTTCCAACCATCTGGTCTTAACAAGACGTTGAGCTAGCCACTAGTTTCACTGGCCATACAAGCCAGGTTACCCGATGGCAAGTGGGCCCCACTATTTATTAGGGACTCACATTAAAATCAAATAACTTTTTGACTGTTTCATTTTATGTGTTTAAAAATATACAGTATAAAGCAGTTTGGGTATTTCATCAATACAAATAAATATGTTTTCTCACGATACACACAATGAGCTAATACCTCATCTTGATTACAAATTTATCTGTTTTAGCTGTTTGTAACATGTGAATTTTTGTAATTATCTATTAATTATTAGTACAGTACATAGGAATTAGTATATAGGATAAGGGTCCCCTTTCATTTTTTGATGGGCCTCCATTGACTCTTGACAACCAATATTTTTAGAGCCAGTTCGCCACTGATTAGTTCGGTAACAGCCCTATCCGCCTATGTTTACTGTCACCGATGTCTGAGCGTCTGAGTATCAAGCAGTTCTTATAGAATAACTTCAATTGAGATAATCTCCATTAATAATTGAAATAATTGTTTTATGCATTTGATATTTTCAATTAGTTTTGTAATGAATACCATAAATAAACGGAAGACTATATTGAATTTTTTTTTCGCTAAAATAAAGACATCGATAAATTGTGTAAGAATGATTGAAAAACAGTTGTTCATATATCAAATTTGAATCTTTCAATTTTTTTACATTTCCATACGTTTAAAGTAACTACCGGGGTTAGGTCTTTCGGCGCCTACGCGCATCAGACTGCACGGATGATATCGAACTGACTGTATAGAATGCCTGAAGATGCCGAAAGGGTCGTTAGATACAAAACGTATGGAAATTTACAAAATTTTAACCTATACAATTTTATTTTGTAATTCCATCAAGTCGATATTGTAAATTATTTAAAGGTTCGTTTATGTGTCGCATATTTCCTGAAATGCAATTTCCCGTGTTAATATCACACCTGAAAAACCATATAAGCTTTCCCCTTACTTTATGAATGCAATTTATATTGTATTAGCCTATAATTTATCAATTATACTTGTAAAATAGTGTATTGATTCACATTTCAAAAAATAATATTTTATAAAATTATTTACCTATTATAGTAGCGCCTAATAACTATTTAAATATAATCTAAAGAAATATCGAGCGTGGTGTCGAGGCAGACGACAGACTCTGACTTAATCACAATGGAAAGTAGTAAAAACATATCCCCGAAAGATCAGTACTATTTATTATTCTTACTGATTTTTTTTGGGATTTTTTGTTAAAAGCTGTATGTAATAGAATTAATAACTTGTTGCTTTCTTCTGCGAAATGAGAAAAAAAACCTACTAACTCCTCTTAATGAAATGTTTAGAAAGGGGTCTTCTACGTAGATTGTGTACGTAGGATAGTGTATCCACCACCCGCTTTAAAATAGATTGTATAAATAATTACAATTAAAATTAAGTTGTTTAATTTACTCGAAGGGTAAGTTAAAATATTTCAAGGTTTTTTTTAATAAATATTAATTCTTAGTTTACGAGGTTGTGTTAAAAACTCGGCAATATTATAGGATTGTTATGCCGATATGACTCACGTATAAAACACACTGCTTAATTCTTCTGAGCTCTTTGCTTAAAGCAGACGTGTTCAACATGCAACCCAGGGTAGCAAAACAGAAAGAAATGTGACCCAAAAAAATGTTACCAATATTTTGTAATATTTTTGATATCTAGGTTTGCGACGGGCCCGGGGATGGCCCGCGGGATTATACTCGGCGCGGCCCGTGGGCTGGGCTCGGTAAAGATAATTCAGAGTCGGTTTCGGGCCGGACCCGAAGTAAGGAATTTAACTTTAAGAAAAATATTTCGGACTGTGTTCGGATCACAAGTCAGCCATAAGGCAATACTGTACATATCTTAAATAGTTTATTTCACATGTGCTATGAATATCGATAGACATATTGGAAACAGTAACATATATTGTTTGAAAAGTACAAATGAATTTTTATATTGAAAAAAAAGTCGGACTTTTTTCGGGCTGACAAAAATAAATCTGGGCATCGGATCGGGTTTTGGAAACAAGTGTGATATTGAGACTCAGGTTTGGGCTGGGCCGGGCCTGAAAACTTCAGCCCGCGCAGATCTCTAATATAACTACGTTACCTTCAAACTTGCACACGGAATGCATAAAATTACAATCAAACCTGAACTTGACAAAAATTTTGATGAACGTGAAGAAAATTTTGTAGCTAAGTACGTCTCTTTTATTAGTATTTTATAAAACCAATATTCTCCGAGAGAAATTTACCTATTGAAACTATATGGAGCTTGCGAAGCGGACTCTCAGTTTCTTAGCTATTATTTTTTCTAGAGTGAGCATATATTTTTGCATAGATCTTCTGTCAGAGGTTGCGTATACAAAATATCGGATTAGTTTTCTTTTGTCATTTTTTAAATTTTATAATGAAAAATAAACCAACATATTTAAAATATTTAATATTAACATTCATTCTCTGTATTAAATATAATATGTGTGACTCAAAATAATTACACTGAATGTCAAAAGGTTGGATACCCATGTCTTAAAGCACGCTGAATGAATTAAATTGGATGAATGGCGTATTGAAAAATTCTCGAAGACGGTACCTATAGGAGATTGTGTCTGACACACCCGTCTGAAAGTCAGCCGTGAAGTTCAATGCCGCATGCAATGTATAATAAAGCGTATTCTTGAATATAAGTTGCGCAAACGCATACAATCGATGCACATATAATGCATTTTTGTCCCGTTAACTGACTCCACATCAATCAGATTGATAACTATTGTATTTTGTCCACGACATTCTTCAAATTTTAATATTTACTTCATGGTTATAACGGGTTGAATAATTTCATTATGTTCACGTACGATGTGCTTGCTTTTAAATGGGACATCTGAAAATTTTAATAAACTCAAAGAGAATAGGTACTAGAAAAATCTAAACATTTCTAAGCTGTGTTCACTAGAGACTCCAACTCGAATATCGATATCCGAATATATTCGGCACTTTTATAACTATTCAAATGGTATACATAGTAATTCATAATGAAATATTTTACAATATCGACGAAAGATCATATCAGAATTTCTCCAGATTTCAAGAACAATAATGAATACACCAGGTAGAAGCTATGTTTCCCTTCGCCCCTCGGGCCCTTTCAATATCTTATCATAATACTTGAATTTGACGAATTTCTCGGTACTAAACAAACTTTTAAACATGCCGTAGTTTCAGTAATTGATGAAATACCGTTGTATCAAAAAATTTAAATATTGTAATGCAATGGAACGACATTGGAATGTGTATTTATATAATCTTATGTCATTAATTATTCAAATCCAATTTTTGATGGTATGTTTATACATGAAAAACTAATCGAGTATCCGAATTTATTCGAATAGTTTCATTTAAGACATCGACTGAGGGTGCTTGATGGAATTTCAATATCAAATTTGGATTATTGAGATTTTGTACACTTCCATGTATTTTGTTACTAACGACCCGGGTTTCGCCTTTCGGCATCTTCAGGCATTCGAGCACACGACTGAACTCGATCAGTTCGAGTCCATTCGTGTGCTCGAATGCCTGAAGATGCCGAAAGGCGAAACCCGGGTCGTTAGTGACAAAATACATGGAAGTGTACAAAATCTCAATAATCCAAATTCGAATAGTTTCAGTTATACTATTCGATTAGTTGATAATAAAGAATAGTTGGGATCCCTAGTTTTAACCATAAACAACATTAAACCATAGAGCTAATCGTTGACATTGTATCTCCAGACATTAGGTTCGGAAATTGTATAGAGTCTTAGTACCATTTGGTGATTTGGAATTCACGATATGGTCCTTTCATTGTACAATGAAAAAAAAATTACAATAATTTACAATGCGCAAGATATTTTTAAATTTTAAATCACATGATATCAACTCGGTGTGATTTTTTAAAAAAAACTACTCGTCGTCTACTCGACGAGAAATGTTGAATTGAAAAAATCTGAATTGATATTGACCCCTTCGGGACTCGAACCTGAACCCACCTGCTATAAGCCACAGAGGCCAACAAAAATATACATATTTTTCAATAATGTGTCTTCGATTATTTAAGTGATTCGATTTTACTTTTCAATATTACTTTTTAATATTTTTTTAAAAACTGTAAATCATACTTATTCAACAACCTCGATTTAAAAACATGACTCGTTTTAATCGGCTAGAGATTATTTTTAATTCGATTAAAAGGCACATTTAAATTCATTGGTAAAAAATTGATTGAAATGGATAAATGTTTGTTTTTCCTCAATTCCGTTGAATTTTTCTGTTCGATGATTGCATGGCCCATTCGCGTCAGATGTAATGCCACGAATTTCCATGTTTAACAATAAATAAATAAAAAAGAAAAACATCAGCTGCGAAAGTTTTAAGTTTAACAACCTTACATACATTTTCTGCACACTTCAGAGCACGCTACCAAGTCATGGGTAGTTGATCCTACGACACTCCAATTAAAAGAAAAAAACTGTATTTATATCAGTATTTTTTTTCTTACATTAAAGGGGTGTAAGAATATCAAACGGGTAGCTCGCTACTATGGTATATTATAATCGAGAGTGCTTTGGTCAATCGATGTCACCCTCAAAATTAAAATTGTTCAGGATAGAGTAAAAACTGTTTTTATCGAAAACATTATATGGTGAGTTGTGTTATGAATCTTTGAAGTATCGATATAACATTGTTACATCAAGTGGCCGGGTCAGAATTTGCAAACCATAAACCAATGTAAAATGATGTTTCAATTCGAAAAAGTGGGCAATTTGTTTTTCTAATTGACATCATTTGGCCGAGACCTGCTCTGTCATCTTTAAAATGAGATCCAATCATTAACTCATTTTCGTATTTTTTTGGGGGTTCCATCAATTGGCCAAAACTCCGTCAATATGGTGTATTATTATTTATTATAAAAATGTATTATAACGGCTTTCGAAATCTTTTATTTATGTGAATTCACTATTGCCAACAACATTCGAATGTTGAGATCATGTCAGTCGACATGCGCTATTTAATAAATAAGTAATGCAAAGTATTATATCAGTTCAATCTTATAAAAAAACAACAGTTTCTAATCGCATTCAAACTTATTAAGGGCGTAAATCTGTAATCATCCAATGTTATTGAAGTTTTGAGAAAAGATTATCCCAAGGCTGGTTTGATTATTTTGACCAGGAGTTGGCAGACATTGGCCCGTAGGCCGAATGAATTCTTTCAGCAAACTTCAATATACATGAGTATGCTCTTTGAGCTTTAACGAATAGGCCCTCAGTCAAGTTGAGAAGTCTTTGCCAGTGCTACGCAACCTTTTCTTTCCCCCGGCTCACCAAATTTTTGAAAAGCGGGTATACAAAGAAACTATAATAACTTGTGTTTTTCAATAAGGTAAAAATATCCAAGTATTTAGTTCTACAAGAATTATAAAATATAATTTTTCGTTTTAAAGCATACATTATAAACGAAATATATAAAGTGACACACCCTGGTTTTTCTTAAGTATAAGTGTCATTAGTGTCCCGAACTGAAATCGGCCTGCGGCAAAGAGCAATAATTCGCAGAATACGCTGTTTCTTGTTGTCAGGCGTTTAAGAAGCCCCCGGGCTTCGGCCGCTGGACGAGTCCATTTTTACGGAAAAGGGTAGCTCCAACTTTGCACGGAGTTTTTTTTGAATTTTGGTAGACAGTGGATGACGAGCTGCCGAGTCGGACGAACGAGGTCTCGTCGCGACGAAAGTGATGTGACGATGTGAACTGTTTGTTTGTTTTTGTGTTTTGATTTGCATTGGATTTAATTTAAATTCGTTGTGTCATTTGTATTAAAACTTAAAGTAAATTCAGTTGCTAAGTAAATGTAAATGTAGAATCAATTTTATGTGTTAAGATTTTTATATTTGTGTAATGTTAAACCACTGCATCTTTAATGGATAATAAATAAGTTCTAAACCGGATCTGAAATGGTGTTTGTCTGAGATCAGCCCTTCCAGGACTCCGGATAACCAGCCGCTCGCCTCTCTTCGATCCGGGGAATTCTCATTTTGTCGCCCAACTTAGTGGCCATTGACGGTTTGTGACACCTCAGGATTCACCCCTGAGGACTCATGCTCTGAAGATGCAGTGGCTTTGAACTGTGGTTCATGGCGCCCAACCGAATTTTAACGTAACTTCAAGAATTTCAAATCGCCGAACGCACACTAAGAATCCGGACCCTGCCCTGAAGGTGGACTTCAAGATCGGGACCAGACAACCAGTCAGCTTCCCGGCGTCTTACTACGAAACCCCAGCTTCAAAGGCGAAACTGGCGGGAGTCGTCGGTGAAAGGTGCCTGGCCTCTGTTACTTTTCACGAAGCCCTATTTCTCGACTGGCCGCTCTTGACGTCGTTCGTGCTGACCTAGGAGGCCTGCTGGGCCTGTTGTGTTTTCAACCAGTGAGGCCTACTGTGGCTGTTTGTTTGCAATCCGTGAGGCCCGCTGTGCCTGTTAGAGTTGCAGCCTGTGAGGCCTGCTGTGTCTGTTTTGTTGTCAACGAGTGACGCCTACTGTGGCTGTTTGTTTGCAATCCGTGAGGCCCGCTGTGCCTGTTATATTTGCAACCTGTGAGGCCGTTTTGCCTGCCAAGCTGCCTGTTAAGACGAGAAGACGCTAATAAACCTGCCCTGCCGAGCGAGGACGCTGCGGATGCCTTCTCGGGAGAAGATGAGGCCGTCTGCCTGTGAAGAGGAGATGCCGCCGACACACCTGCCCTGCCGAGCGAGGATGCTGCGGATGCCTTCTCGGGAGAAGATGAGGCCGTCTGCCTGTGAAGAGGAGATGCTGCCGACACACCTGTCCCGCCGAGCGAGGACGCTGCGGATGCCTTCTCGGGAGAAGATGAAGCCGTCTGCCTGTGAAGAGGAGATGCTGCCGACACACCTGCCCCGCCGAGCGAGGACGCTGCGGATGCCTTCTCGGGAGAAGATGAGGCCGTCTGCCTGTGAAGAGGAGATGCTGCCGACACACCTGCCCCGCCGAGCGAGGACGCTGCGGATGCCTTCCTGGGATAGGAACAGGACGCCTGTTGGCGTAGGAAAATTTGCACCACCGCCCGTTGTGATGCCGATCGCGACATGACCTGTGTTGTGGCCTCGTGTGTGACGACCGACGCGCTGCCACGCGTGTGTTTTTAAGACTTGATTTTTTTGTGTTCTTTATTGTATATTGTATCTTGTTTTTGTGTGATTATTGCTACGCTGTCCGAACTCAGTTCATGGACACTAGAAGTATGGGGGTTTGACACACCCTGGTTTTTCTTAAGTATAAGTGTCATTAGTGTCCCGAACTGAAATCGGCCTGCGGCAAAGAGCAATAATTCGCAGAATACGCTGTTTCTTGTTGTCAGGCGTTTAAG
This sequence comes from Himalopsyche phryganea, assembly GCA_022494535.1. Taxonomy (NCBI): domain Eukaryota; kingdom Metazoa; phylum Arthropoda; class Insecta; order Trichoptera; family Rhyacophilidae; genus Himalopsyche; species Himalopsyche phryganea. Next base: position 2,145,381 of record JAGVSL010000097.1, read on the forward strand.
AAGCCCCCGGGCTTCGGCCGCTGGACGAGTCCATTTTTACGGAAAAGGGTAGCTCCAACTTTGCACGGAGTTTTTTTTGAATTTTGGTAGACAGTGGATGACGAGCTGCCGAGTCGGACGAACGAGGTCTCGTCGCGACGAAAGTGATGTGACGATGTGAACTGTTTGTTTGTTTTTGTGTTTTGATTTGCATTGGATTTAATTTAAATTCGTTGTGTCATTTGTATTAAAACTTAAAGTAAATTCAGTTGCTAAGTAAATGTAAATGTAGAATCAATTTTATGTGTTAAGATTTTTATATTTGTGTAATGTTAAACCACTGCATCTTTAATGGATAATAAATAAGTTCTAAACCGGATCTGAAATGGTGTTTGTCTGAGATCAGCCCTTCCAGGACTCCGGATAACCAGCCGCTCGCCTCTCTTCGATCCGGGGAATTCTCAAAAGGAGCATTTTTCTTCTATAAGGAGCAATGTGCCGCGGTACATCTGGAATAGTCTCAGGGCACCGCGGGGCAACAGTTGCGGAGCACTGTGCTAAGAAATCCTAATAATTTGATTATACTACATGCTGTTTGACTAATTAGATTCCTAGCTATATTATTAACCAAAGAAAGCCATATTTATTTTTTTACTAAGTTTGAAATCACAGTTAACTTTTGGCCGTAATGTGTTGTTTTTAAGCTATGCTTTTACTTGTGTCGGCAGTTTTTCACACTACATAATGCTTTGTGGCATCTGTTGTATAGCTATATCGACACTCCCTACGTATAATCACGTAAGTGCCATATACGTGATTATACGTATTTTGCATTTTTGTTGTCTACTCACTCACTTCTATAGGCGTCAAAAAACATACTTCAGAAAAATTACTCACATCATCATTTTTTTGTAAAGTCTAAATACGTAAATATCCACTTGTACGAAAGTCTTAACCTAAAATCCGAAGTCCAATGTCGTATTTGTAATATTTCAAAAACTATAAACTTTTCAGCAAAACTTTATATCAAATAAAAGACTAAATTTAAAATAATAGCACTGTCCCAATTTCGAAGAAGATAGATGCTGACAGTTACTTTGTAACTGCGTTTTGAATCATTGAGACGCTCTCCTGTAAAATGTCATGTTTCTAGATATGGGATTATACGTAGGGTGTGTCGATATGAAAGTGCATAGTGATATATATTGGTTACAATTGCCGTCGACTTACTTTATTAATTTAACATTATATAATGTTAGTCGACATCTGATTCAGACACTCAACGAATCTATAAAAATGCGTTCATAATTTATCAACTATAAATGATTAATTTATTCCACGAATGGGTTGGAATAATATTGCGAAGATGCACGTATCACACGAGCTGGTTCTTAGCACACCCACCGAAAGACGAACTGCCACTCCTCGTCTGAGAAGCAACCATAGTTACTTAGTGACAAGTATAGTATGGGAATACGGCTAAGAAATAGAGGTCTGCACGAGCCGAATTTGATGAAATTACCCGGTCCGAACCCATTCATTTCAGGCCTGACTCGGCTCAAACCCGAACCTTAACACCATACTTGCCACCTCAACCGAAGATCAAATTTATAATTCTCGGCCCGAAAGGAACCCGATTTAAAAAAAACAATTGATTGACATTTAAAACACTGAACGTATCCAACTGTTTCACATGTATTAAAATCTATTTTTTCACACATACTGTTAGCATGATTCAATTCACGCAAAATATTATAGTCATCACTTGAAATTCAAAGTTAGCAAATCTATTGAATTGTTTTAGTAATTACTTTTTGGCACACCGAACTCTCAACCCTTTAAAACTAATAGAAAGTAGATATTGAAGAATATTCACACTTTATTTATGTACGAAATAATATCAAAACTTTCTATCGTCGCTATGAATGATCCTTAAATAAACAAAGCATTTTTTCAAACTACGTATCAATAAGTTTACACAATTGTATAGTCTTATAAGCAACGTGTTTCTAAAATGTTAAATGATGCCGCCATACGTTTCAAAGAAAATTTTTGTTTTGTTTCCAATGATGTTCAAAACTTACTAAATTATTTTAGTTATTCCCTTTTTATTAACAATAGAATTTTGTTATCATGGCCCGAACATTTTCCGAAATATTTTTCTAAAGAATAAAATCCATGCCCGGACCTGAATCTCAATTGTCTCTACCCGCCCGAACTCGGCCCGCGGGCCAAGCCCGGGCCCGTGCAGAGTTCTACAGTAAGAACGAATGACATGTGTATATTGTACGAATACCGTCACACACTCGATGATTACATAATCATGTCTGGCTTCGTTACAATAAAAGTAACTGTTGCAATGAGTTATTCGTAAAAATCGAATTAATTTTACATATATCAGTGGCCGAGGTGGAAGAAAAAAGAAACTGGTATGGTCGACAGATGAACAACACTTGAAACAAAATAAATATAAAACTATAAACTTATCTACCAGCTGATAAAATGGGAGGTTTAAAAATATACAGTGAATTCTCAATTTAGCTGAATGCAGAACTAGTTAAAGTCACATTTGTTGGGTTATCTGCAAGTTTTGATGTTGATATTTACTATTTTTTATAAAATGGCAATTGTGGAAATTTATTCTAGACTGATAATTTTAGTTTCAAACTCGTCGGCGGCCAAGTAATGTTGGTAATACTGTACTGCCCTGCTAAGTAAAAACACAGTATTCATAGAAAATGTCGAAACTGAAGTATGTTAATGTGAAGAATTTGAAATATTTTACGCAAGAAACGCGACAGTCAAATTTATATTTTGTACTAAAAAAGGTCAAAAGGTTTTATAGTTATTTGAAAATTAACTCGACTATATAAGTCAAAACACAGTCCTTTTTGTGAAAACACTGTTTTTACATATAATTATATATTATACATAACACCTTTGTGCATTATCCCAATGCTCATTTTTTTTAACTTATATTTTCGTTATTTAATTCCTTGTCACATTCTAATTTAGTTTTATCTCGGCAAACTACAATTATTATTTTTTTATACAGCCCCCCTCTTTTTTTTCGACAATTGTTGCTACGGCGAATGTAATTAGGAAGCGGCCGCTTTCTAATTTCAGCTAATAGTCGCAGGCAGGGTAATTGGCTTCCTAGAATTGCCATATTAAAAGCGTCCGAACGGCCGTTCTGGATCATTCCAAAACTCCAAAGAAAACAAACAAATGTTCACACAAAAGGTCAGGGTGTGTCAGGTTACTAAAAGTAAATAGTTCATAATTTTGGAGCCCAATGGTAAAAGTTTGATTTAGCGAACAGGTGATTCCGTGTTGAAGTTCTAGCATCACCAATGTTAAATGTTGCTTTTTTTCAATTTAACATTTGAGGTCTTGGGTATGGGTGTTTGTGGCGCCATTCAATCATTATTTATTTGTATAAATGTCTTTTAGTAGTTGTGCTGCGCGTTTTCGGCTATATTTTTATTTTTCATTTGAGAATATAATTTCTCGAATAAATATTTAGCAATACAACTCGCTTATCGATGGGTGCTTCGTTTTGACAGGCACTTATCTACTGAAAGAACACCAATCCTTTTAATAGATGAATTGGAGCAGACGTGGCCAACGCGGGGCCCGCGAAGCTGTTTCTTAACATTTATTTTTACTTTTAGTGTACCTAAAACCACCAAAATAACATTCTGTCGTGTGTGGTTAGTATCATAGTCTATCTATGTGAGTATCTCAGTACATTGAAAAAATTATCTTGTAAATTTCTTCTATATTTTTGTGTTAATAAACAATCGCTAAACTTCACGTTTTACAAACAGGTTCAGTTGATGCATTCGCTGTTTGTTAACGCGTATACATGGGAATAGCTTTTTAGTCGAATGAAGAACATCAAATCACAAGTGCGAACAGGAATTATTGATGAAAATTGGAAAACTCTTTGAGTGTAACAGCGATCTTAGTGGAAATCAACATTGATACTCTTAGCTCTGCTAAACAAAGTCAGACGTCTCACTAATTTCTTTATTTTCAAATTGTAACTCAAATCTTTTAAATATGTTTGATTTTCAGTTTTGTTTTATTTTTAATCAAAAAAAAGATATGCTTATTTCTTGTTTACTTTGAATGACGACAACAATTGGCAGTGCGGCTCGACTGGAAATCTCTTTTCAAAAATTGAAAAGTTGTTGGCCTGGCTGCTGAAAAAGTTGAACAGGTCTGAATTAGAGTTTCCAGACTGTAATATCATTTTCCTCGAAGATAAAACGATTCATTTGACCTTTGTAATATCATTGAAACGGCGAAGCGTTTCCGAAAGCGCTTTAGATCACGGATATTAAATTAGTTATTTTCTATAAATACGCATTGACACATATATATATGTTCTATCTAATAATTGCAATCTCGGTATGTAATTTCATATTTTGCATAAACTGTTATGTAGTAATGTTTTTTTACAACGCACTTTATACGAAGCATTTGTACCCATAATGAAACAGCTTGTTTTGTGCGATAAAACTTCTTAACTCAATCGTGCACTTCGGATGTAGTAATGAAACAAGGATGGAGCTAAGGACGTGTACTTTGCTAGTCGCTCAATCTACACTAAGTGACTAAAATTTATGAACGTTTTGCCGCTCGCGAAAGCATGTCAACATACAGAAGCGCAGGAAAGAATGAAAGGAATCAATCACGCGGACATAGCATCGTGTAATCAAGACGTGTGTATCTCCTGCATGTTGAAGACTTTTTAGCTAGAGGTTATTCATAATTCTAACCAGAAATTTTGAAACATCAAGATGAGGAATATTCCATTGGCAATGACTTGCGCTGGTTATGTATAATGATTTATATACATTTCTTAAGTTAGTAATTAGATTTTTGAACCAAAATCTGTCATCTCTGTTTTCCGAATAACACATCATTTTAGGTTATCTTATATATAATAGTCCAGACCGGTCTATAGACGTATACGTAGGTATGAAATTTTCTCTTGACCTACACACAATTCCGACATGACGCAAAGTCCGAGGCAAACAAACAACAAAATAGAAACTAAAGAACAGCTACTTTAGACATTCAATATGTCGATTTCATTACCGTCATTTATGACGGGTGTTTTCTATTAGTATTTACATAAATACGTAAGTGTAAAGGGATGCGTCTCTCACATTTTATTTATACAAGACACCCGTAGTGTTAATTGATGCGACTCGTACGAGATGGTATATGTGAGTTATCGTACAATTTTTTCTCCTTCTACTTTCTTTAGACACGCTTTGTAGTTTTAAGGCACACACACGTGCAATCGTGCGGAAAAGCGCTATCTGTTAATCCCACTCTTGTTTTAAATTTTAATAATGATCTTTATAGTCAAATTTTTCCGGTTACTAGGCGTCTGTGGCTTCCTGTTTTATCTACTGTTCGTTTGTTTATAGAGTTTATAATATCAATAATAACATATTGATAAAGCTCGGACAATAACAAGCGTGCTGATGAAAATGATGTTCCATCGATGTTCAGCTTTCAGAGTAATGGAAACAGTCAAAACACGCCAGTTCAGTCCAAGTTGTCATTTATTGCAGTTAGTTAATACACATTAAGAATTTACAATTTCAAATTATGGATAATACACATTGTGCGTAGAAATGGCGCGGGCAAGTGGTTAACTTTATTGTCGGGCCTGGGCGTGTAGACGCCCTCACGTGTTGGCGGACGGATCCCGACTGCCAAAGAATTCAAAAAAAGCAGACTTTTTTTGTAAAACTCCCGAATACTTGAAAGGGGTCGGTTAATTTCCCTCCGCACATATAACACTGGCTGCTTTCGAAACACTCTTAAATAATCACTTTTAAGGTGTTAACTGTCAATTCTTGGTGGAAAGGCATTATATTTTAAAAAATAAAACACAATTTGTTTATACCATATTACTTTGTTGGTGATCCTGATCATTATAAAAATGTGAAAGTAGTATCAACAAATTGCGTTTTATTTTTGAAAACTCCTAAATAAGGTTGTTATTATTATTGAATTTGAAGTGAGCGACTTTACAAATTGACGCACCATTGAACGTTCTATTTTTCTTGTCGATTGTCTTGTTGAGAGATGATTCGGGTCGAGTTCTGGGCACAGTTGGCTGGGTCGTACCAAATACGATTGGGTCGTGTCATTATGATCAAAAATTATGCGTGACTTCCAAGTTTCTACGCCTTAAAAAACAACACTTTAACATTTAGACAGAACGGTATGTTTAAATTACATTCAGCTTTACGTATTGGCCAATTCACTCAATCAAGATTACTAAAAGGGATCTCAATTGACCCTCGTCTGGTGATACTTGTCACAACAGTTTCATAAAAATCTTTTCGGCACTCAACTAAAATTGTAGTGTTGAATTTAAATTGACTTAATTTCTTTTACGAGCAAGTATCACCAATCGATATTAGCCGTAATATTGTGCTGATAATAATGCAATAGATATTGGTCAAACACATTTGCCCCCGTCAATCATCATCAGCATTATAAGATCGACAACCTGGCCTGATACCTACTGTCTGATTTCAACAAAGACTCTCAAGCTTTCCTTAACGCCTTGTATTTATGTTTGTTTTTCATTCTAAACGTGAAAATAAATATCTGGTATAACAGGTAATAAATAATCGCTAACGCGCCAAAATTTTAAATCACGCCAAAATGCATATTTTGCGCAAAAAATCGTAATTGATTTAAGCTCTAGTAAACACAAACATTAAAAATTGTAACAAAATGAGTTCATCTATATATATAAAAATGAATGTCTGTTTGTTGGTTTGTCCGGATCTTATAGGCTCTTAAACTACTCAACCGATCGCGACGAAACTTTCAGGAAGGACTTATTGTGATCATGCCGGGAAATATTATATAAAATAAATGTTTGTTTGTCCTTTACGCGTTCCTTTACCATTCATACGACTTCGATGAAACTTCGTTGAGTTGTTGTGCACACACCGGTGAAGGGTTCTGAAGAAAAAAAATTGAAAATATAAAATTGAAAAAAGAATCAAATACGTACAAACAGCGACATCTAGGAAAAACCTTCTGATTTATTTGTGTACGCACCAGACGAAAAACAAAAATATTGTGTTATTACAAGTGCGATATTGAAACTCGGGTTCGGGTCGGCCCAATCCTGAAGATGATGGGCTCGAACCGGGTAAGTCTATGAAATTACGGCCTGTGCAGATCTTTAATCTAAAAGTAGTTCAATAAACAGAATTAAAACACAAACCCTTTCTTTCTTTGAGTGGCATTGCAACGCATGCCGGGTTCTCACTAGTTTATAATAAAAGTCAAATTTATTCAAATTTTAAATCACTGATATACATATAATATTTTCATAAGCATGAGGTACCTACATTTTATAATAATTTACGACTAAATCTTTTCCCACTTCAGTCAAATCCCAGATAAATACAATATAAATACACATTCCAAAGCCGTTCCACTGGTGGTATTACAATATTTAAAATTCGAAGCTGCATCGGATTACTCCAACTGTATTAATTCAATTACTGAAATAACGGCATGTTTAAAGGGATTTTTTTAGCCTGAGTCGTTCGTCAAAGTCAAGTATTATGATTTATGGGTTGGGTGAAGAAAAAAAACCACTACCTAGGGTATTCATTATTGTGTTTTAAAGTCTGTAGAAGTTGTGATGTGTTCTTTCGTCGATTTTGTAAAATATTTATTATAAATTATTGCGAATACAATTTGAATAATTGTCAAAATATTCGAACATCGAATAATTAAAAGAGGGCTGAATATATTCGGATATCGAATTGGAATCTCTAGTTATGACGCCGAAAAAACTTTGATTTTGTAACATAGCTCTTTCATCCACTTGTGTCTTCACGTATACTTTACTTAAATTAAATAGTAAATACACATTTTTTTTAAGTATGTCGTGATGGCATACTCGCTATAAAATTGCTAAATATAAATTAGAAATTTCAACCACTTTAAGAACATGAAGTCTGCAAAAGAGTGTTACAAAACCGTAATTCATTGAATACTCCCGACGCAGTCGTGTTGAATGTTTTTTGCTTAATATTATTTTTCAATTAGTGAATCCAGTTAATACTTGGAAATGCATTTAGTGCTATATCATCAATTTGTACAAATTCAATTTTTGGATTCGCTCCAAGTAATAACGTGTTATATTATTTCGGCGAATTTCATTTTGAACGAACAAATAAATTCTATCTATTTTCGATGGATGGGAAAAACCACCTGGTGGAAATTATTCGCTCGATCCTTTTTCAATTACGATAATATATATACGAACGAAGCCATTTTAAATAATTTTAATCCACTTTTTGACATCGTGTATGTTTAACTATTGACTTACTTGGTGGAACTTTAATATCAAATTTAAAAAAAAACCGGGTTGATCAAATTTTATCGTGTATGATCACGATCTGCATTGGCTTTTTTTAAATTTTGTCAACTTTAGTACATCAAAAACATCAATTGCAACTTAGAACAAATTATTCTCGGTCATTTCATCCATAACATTCTCGCATATATCGTTTATTTTGCTTGACCCGGAATATACAAAATAAAAATTGATTATTTGATTAAAAGTGGTTCTTAATGTTTTAGATATTACGTAGCACTAATATTATATAATAAGGAAAATGTCTAATTCACCAAAATAACTATAGTCAAAAAGTTATCAATAAAAATATGCAAACATACTTTTTATACATTTTACGTAAAAGTAAATAAATTCTATGTAGTACAACGTTTAAGAACCATTGAATTAAACACTATCGAACTAAAATCCACTGTATTTAAATGCACTTTCTCACAAAGATCGTTAAAATTTTATACCTCTAGATTTATTGAAATGTATCATTAATTCTTGTGGAATAATTTTGTCGTAGTTAAACTCTAACAAAATTAATTAATATTTTGATATTAGGCTATTATTAACGTTCCGTTAAACGTTCCCTTTCCAGCTTGTTATGGGATATTGTGTTATGCATTCACTTGCACTTTATAGGTTATACCCTTGTATTTATAAATGTAATAACATGGACAATAAAACAGTTTGAACCCGTGATTTTATTGCTTATTCGTGGCCGAGTGAGAGAGAGTTCATATTGTTTTTAATATTTTTATATTATTTATAATTCTTAAGGCGTATGTAAGAACATAAAATATTTGGACTCATTAAATGGGAGCGATTTTTATTGCGGCCCGTATCTCCGCGAGTCGAAACGTAAAATTTTTACAACATTCTTATTCGGTATAACATTATTCAGAGATGGACTCTGTTTTAATTGATCGATATAAAATATGTGTTTATATCATATATAATTACTTTTTATTTATTAAGTAACATATAACGGTTTAACGTTTATTCCGTTTAGGGTGATAAATGTTAAATTGTGTTGATGACTAAAAAGGGCGTCTCAAACTGTATACCATATAGTAAAAATTAAAACCTCCACGTTTCGTCAACGTGCCCAGAATCCTCCTCGTATCATCTCTCACTGTACAATTAGTGGAAAAAGCCAACCAAATATAAAAAGGTTTACAATTAAATACATTCCACAAAAAACAAATTCTTTCATTAAAAATAACGTGATTCCTCACACTAAAATATATTTTAACATTGAAGAAATATATTACACTTATGAAAAACTATTTTCAAATAGATGAAATACTTTCACTCAATATAAATACTAACATTTTGAAATCGATAGTCGCACGAAGCTGTTATGAAATGTCACTTATTCTTCTACCCTATATTAGGCCGCCGATATTGTCTTTGCTCCACGCATTATAATACATTACACAAACTAAACCAGACCAACCCTAACATAACCTACTACAACTTAACTCACTTTGTTAAAAGAATCCTTGACTAAGTGGAAACTATTAAAATAAAAGTTTTAGTGTACTTAGTTAATACTATCTAATCTAAAGTGCAAACTATCGAAATAAAAGTTCAAGTGTACCAAATGAATACTATTTAACACAAAATGCAATTATTTATAACCCATATAAAAATAGTTCATTTAAATTCACTTGTCAATAAAAATATCATCATTTTTTTTTAATGAAATAAACATTATTTGTAAATATTATAAATGAGTTCGTTTTCTAACAAATTTTAATGAACTATTAAATTATTATTTTGGTATATATCGTTGGTATAGTGGCAGAAGACGATAAGCAAAGAATCGGCTTTTTTGAATTCAGTCAATTTCGTTCACAGTTGATAGTGGAAAAAAACTATACTTTATATTACTATAAATACTAATAATCAAATCGAATCCGTAATAAGTCCAATTCGGAGCATATGGCCATCACGCGGTTTCTCCAAGCTTCTCGGTCGCCCGCCAGTCTCCTCGCTTCATGCCAGGTCATCCTAGCGTCCCGTACATCCGCCGAATACATCCTATGGATGGTCATCAGCGGCCTTCCAGGGCGACGGAATCCATCTGCTTGGTAGAAGAGACAGGCAAGATTCAGGCTCCCCTGGGGCATCCGCAGCACGTGCCAAGCCAGGTCCATCGTCGTTTTTTTTTATTTTGGATTTAATAAGAGGCTGGTCCGTCCGCTCTCTTACCTCCTAGTTCCTGACAAAATCAAACCACCGTACCCCTAGTATTCGCCGCAAACATCTGTTTTCAAAGCACAGTATACGGCTACCCTGTCCATTGGTAAGGTGCCGTGACTCGCAACCGTAAAGCAACACCGTCAGGATGCATGCGTTGAATAAGTGGCACTTGGTTCTGACCGAGTACAACCGTGAGTCCCAGACTTTCCGCATTGAGTTAAAGTTGTTCCAGCTATCCCTAATCGGATTGTCATCTCCCGTGATGTGTACTCCCAAGTACCTGAAGCCGTGGAGCAAGACTCTCTCGATGTCTTGCTCCGCGGTCATCAGAGGGTAGTCTGGGTCTGAACAGAAACTGTTGCAGAGTACATTGGTTTTACTCGCATTTAATAAGTACATAATGTTTAACCCTTTATAGGGCAATGCGCGAAAACGGTCGATATATCTGCCACCTCTTTTAAGGGCTATAATTCATACGGTGTCTATAAAAATGTCAACCTTAATACCTAAAGAAGATATTGATTAGGTTCTTTAGTGTATTTATCGACCATCTAACTTAAATGGTGCACCAATCACTTGCAAACAATTATACGTAAGTGGTTGATAAATGCAGTGCGTATTCGTGGTCACAGCTGAAACATAATTTGTGGATAACATTTGATTTTGCAAATCATATTTTTGATGGTTATATTGTGTGTTGCGGAAAAAGTTATTTACGTAATTATTCATCGATTTACAGTATTTTTTTAAATAAATAAACCAGCACAAATTATAGTTTTACCAAAATTTTAAAAGTATTTTTTATTTTTATGGCAAAACTGTTGTTCAATACACAATATATAATTTTAAATAATGTAGTTCGCTGTTGATTTCCGAAAAAACTAATTTGCCCCTATAAAGTATGCCATGTAAATAGAAAGACTTCAATTTCACGTCTTTCTTAAAAGTCGATTATCTCAAAACCAGGTTGAGTCCCTAATCCCTATTCACGGCGGGTCTGCTTTAAATGTTTTTCTTTGAAGTGTTTTCTGAAGGCAAAACTAACTGCGCCGCCATAGCGAAACACAACTACCAGATCGCGTTTCAATTACTTACATTGGAAGAGAGCCAGAAGTAAAAAAGAAAAGTTGCAAGCTTCCGATCGTAAAAGATCTGCATGAATGGTGAATTGTAATAGATCGTCATTATGAAACTAGGTACTAGGTGCATTGCCGCCATATTAACAGTGGATATAACGAGTATTTGGCTGTAACTTTGTAGAAGTTCTTTTTTTTAAATAAAGTTAAAATTGATAACTTCGTTTTTCCACTTAGTGTTTTTTTTTTTAAATTTTGATTTTTACCTGTGGGAAAGTGTCAATAACATTTCATTGCGGCGGAGATAGCCGATAGCCAACAAGAAGAAAACTTGCTTCTGCCTGATTTATACATTTATATCGACTGTGGAAAGGAAAAAGGACGTAACTAACACACAAAAAATATTGTGTATATAGCCCATACAAAACGTGTATGTCGGGGATACGTCTTTTTGCCTTTCTACAGTCGATATATATTAAAATATAGTGTATTAACACGATTTCTGTGTGTTATACACAATATATTTGGTGTGGGTTACGTCCTGTTTCCTTTCCACAGTCGATATTAAGTCCTTTCGGCTAAAAAATTGGTTGTTCGGTTGCATAAATTTGCTCGTGGCTTTTTCCGCTTTTGGCAATATGTGTGAAAAAACTATGGCGGGCGGAATACCCCGCATGTTCGGCCAGCTACCGTGTGCCGGATTGGTGTTACTGGCGGGCCGTAGTTTGGAGACTCCTGTATTGTGTTGAAGCCGCACACATCGGCGCCAAAATCATTGAATATGAAAACGTCAACTTGTCAACCATTTTTATAGATGCAAAGGCCTTCTTGAATGTGTCAAAATAATTTGATTTACAATCGAATCAGTACTGAACTGTCAATTCCATCAGGCAAAACTTAATTGAAGTCGAGTCAAAACATTACGAGAGTAACTTATTTAATTAATCTGTCAGTCTTCATTGCATATTTTATTGATACTTCTGCTGAAGTACTGAAAGTTGAAGTTGACTAATTGTATTTAGTTATGGTATATTTTATAAGGCACATTACATGTACGACGGTGTTTTGGTCAATTGATGTAACCCTCAAAAAATACGAAAATGAGTTAATGATTCGATCTCATTTTAAAGACGTCAGAGCAGGTCAGGTGTGTTTTTTCTATGAGATGATAATAAGCAGTTATATCGATTCATAGAACCATATAAAACAAATTTATAAAAAAAAATGTATGGATAGAAATACTCCGGAATACTGCTAAATCCCTCATTGAACAATATATGACTCTGAAATCAACGTATATGGTAGAATGTGGCTCATACAACATTTTCCAATCAAAAGGTCAGTTTATGCCAAAATGTCAGTTAGAACCTTTTCAAAGTAAGGTAACGACGTTGCAACAACATCCAATTACATCAATAATTTTAAATTTGATTTTAGAAATGAGACTTGGAAATTGTCAAATATTGTTTTTAACATTTTGTTTAAATAATCGATGAATAGGTTCCTAGTAATATACTGTGAAATTCATTCAACGTCTGCTTGGTAGGTATGGTGTAAATTAGCTGACTTCACACATTCAGATAGATTATTAATAATATTATTAATTATAACACATCGCTTAGAAAACACTTTATAAAACTACGTCATACAAATTTCATGTATTTGATAAAGGTTAACCAGATGATTCTGTTTATTTTCATGCTTTATAGTTAGTTACATAATAAATTCATTATTTATTAGACAAAAATCTTTACTGAAAATAAACCTACTATTTTAACTTTCGTGTTATACTATTAGGAAAATAAACAAAATACATAACATTAGTTGAAGATATAAAACATTGCATGCCGATATACATGGCGTACTTTGTTTTCTAGTATTTCGACCTTGGCGAAAATTAGCGAAGAGTGTTTAACTCATTTATTTCCGATTGACCTACTTGCCAAAAGTGAATCCAACTTACAAATAAAATAGTGTTGCCAGACGAAAAACATAAACAAGATGGCCACTGCACTCGTTTGCGACAGGGGCAGCGGTGTACAAAATTAACGTTTTAAAAAATACGCACCCTCAAATATTTTTGATTGTATAGAGACCTTCTCCTTATTCCGGATGCCGATAACCAATAATACGCCCCATTCTTTCTCACATACCATATCGATTGTGGAAGGAAAAAGGAAAAAGGACGTAACCCACAGCAAAAATATTATGTATAACTCACACAAAACGTGTTAATACACTATATTTATATCAGGTGCATGCGTGCGGGTTTATCTCTTTCTCGTTCAATCACATGAAAAGTGAAGGTGCAAGCGGCGCATACTCTTGTATCCTTCTTGCTCATACCCAAATTAGGTTGTGCGATAGATATTGTGATAAGTCCACGGCACGTCGATGATTTATATATATAATATCTACTAGTATAACCGTACCCGTCATAGATAACGGTATTGAAATTGAAATACTGAATGTATAACGTAGCTAGTACGAACGCTTAGGCCATGAGAACATTTCATACCTACACGAATGAACTCGAACATGCCGAAAGGCGAAACCCGGGTCGTTAGTGACAAAATACATGGAAGTGTACAAAATCTCAATAATCCAAATTTAATATTGAAATTCCATCAAGCACCCTCAGTCGATGTCTTAAATTATAAAACAAAATATTAAGTTAAAATTTGTAGAACTAAATACTTTGTTATTTTATCCTATTAGATATAATTATGTTTAAAAATATTGAGCACCGCTGGTCTATATAAAAGTGTGCTGACATATATGATTAAAGATGACTAATTTATCAATGTTTCTGTGCCAGATTATATCCCCGATGATCTAATAAAGTATCTGCCGTCTTTGCGTACATTAGGTATATCGAACTTTTTTTCGCTCTTCTTAAATTCTTAATTCCATAAATATGCTTGATCTAATCATAGCTATAAATCCTCATTTGAAATGATGAACATTCTCAGTTAAGACTTAATGGAGCTTACGACACCCTTCTCGCCTCAATAAATTATTAATCTGTCCAAACAAACGCCTCTGGAATCGCGCGGTGGAGTCACGAACTACTTTCGTAAAACTAAAATGGCGTCACTCATTATTGATATCTATATTTAGTGTGACCACGTGCCAGACATAGATCTCTGTAAAAATAAAATGTAAGACAACGCAAAAAATACGCGAAAAAATGAGAACTACTCAAGTTGTCGATACGCCACTTGTGTCTATTTTTACATTCGCGGTATATTTTTTTAATAACGATCATTTGAATTTGCTTTCATGTTTATCTATATTTTTTAGATTGCTTATTTTCCAATTTCAAATGACGAATGATAATTTGCTTCTATG
This sequence comes from Himalopsyche phryganea, assembly GCA_022494535.1. Lineage (NCBI taxonomy): Eukaryota > Metazoa > Arthropoda > Insecta > Trichoptera > Rhyacophilidae > Himalopsyche > Himalopsyche phryganea. The sequence continues at coordinate 2,160,405 of JAGVSL010000097.1, forward strand.
TGATTTTCACTGTAGGCATAGACAATTTATCATTTTTTTGTTTTATACCTACCTATAGTTATATGTTTAGGTTTTTCGATTATTTAATGCTATTTAATCCGGACAAACCGAGTATTAACATGGAATAAAGTGGCGTATCGTATATATATGTAAAATATTGATACTTAAGTAGGTACATAGTTGAATTCCTTCATCGGGTTTTTCAACAAAAGCTGTTAATGTTTAAAATCAAATAAAAATGCCACAATATACATATAAATAGTAATTATTGATTGAATTGGCATTCACTTGGTACAACTCCACCACAATGTCTTCAAAATAGGAAATTATTTAGTTAATAGTATCAAATAAATATATATAATCTAGATAGGACTAGGACAGGACTAATGGTACGGTATCCTCTCTCCTTCAAAAAAGAAAGTTTGAGCAGTTGAGTAACAGGTAGTTGTCGTAGAAAAACTTCTGTTAATATACCTCCATTATATATGCCATATGATCCACATTGGGATCGGACATGGTTAAAAATAAATAAGTATATATTTACTATATAGATATATATAATCTAGAACTATAGAAGAAGGTTTGAAAACGAGTACATAAAAAACTCCCTGCAAAGTCGGACCTACCCCTTTCCGTAAAAATGGACTCATCCAGCGGACGTAGCCGGTGGCTATTGAACGGCATGGTAACAAGTTTTGGGCCGATTCTGCAACTTATTGCTGTTGCCGCTGGGTGATTTCAGCTCTGGACACTAATGACACTTATACTTAACAAAAACCAGGGTGTGTCACATAATATACTCGACGGTATTTTGGCCAATTGACGTAACTCTCAAAATTGAAATTGTTCAGGAGAGAGTAAAAACTGTTTATATCGAAAACATTACATCGTGAGTTGCGTTATGAATCTTTGAAATGCATTCCTGTAAATTCTTTTGTTTTCAATTACGGGATTAAAACCAATGTAAAATCATATTCCCCTTCCAAAAATTGGTCAATTTATTTTTCTTATTCACATCATTTGGCAGAGACCTGCTCTGTCGTATTTAAAATGAGATCCAATCATTAACTCAGTTTCGTATTTTTTGAGGGTTACATCAATCGGCCAAAACACAGTTGGTTTTTTCTGAGCCTTGAAACGACATATTTAAATGTTTATCACCACTATTTTATAAAACCATACGCACATCTTAGAAATAAATAATGTCTGTGAGATTTTGTTATCAAACAAAACACGAAAAAGAAATTAGTAAAATAATTAATAACGTATGTCGTTGAGTTTCGGATTCGGGGGGAAATAGCGATACTAAATAAATATATTTTCATATTGCGTTCGCATGTACTATATTAGTATGATGACCTTGGAAATGGTGTTGCCATGAGGTGGCTGGCAAACCGAGTCATTTCTGGGAATAGCCCCCATGTCTAGTAAAAAAGCACACACACTCTCCGAGCGCGACTGGAAGATATTGTTTTAGATTGTTATAGCTAGGGCATACAATCCCAGACCTTTTTTACGATCCCGGGGTTTTGGGATTCAAAAATTCTCATTAGGTGTAATTTAATGTGCGTCCATTATTGTTTCAATTGTAATGTATATAAATGTGATTTAATATTTTTTTCTGGGAATTGGAATGGTTTCTTTCATTGATATTGAATCAAACAGTTATTTACAAAAAAAAATATGAACAAAATAGGTTTATTTTTCATATTATCTATTGTATTTTTAATGTAGAATTCACCAGATGATATCTAAAAAGAGGACATTTCCTTCAATTCGACTTTAACATAATGTCCTCCGACCATTTAAGCAGCGTTCCTAATTTATCTTCCATTTAATGTTAGTTAAGAACGGCTTTTACGAAATATGAAAAGAAGGTAGACCACAATGCGTACATTTATATTTATTATATAAGTATTGTGAAAAAATCTTACTTGAACAAACCGAGGTACACGCTGTTATTAATCAGGAAGTTTTAATTTGATATATCAATTATTTTTTAGTATTAAAATTGAATCCCGAAATCAAGAGATTACAAGATTGAATTATTGACCGGGATCCCGAGACTGGAAGCCCTAGTTAAGCGTAATTTAACAGCAAACGTGCGGTATTATCAACCGCATCACGAAATACATAGATTCTCCAAAAGTTACTTGTAAATATCGTGTTTCTATATTTAAGTATTAACACACTATCACTGAATTAATTATAGAAACGATGGAAAAAATAAGCAACACTTACGATTTATTTAAAAATATCTTAGTTCTATAAAAAGTAGCATGTGAACAAAATCAGGACCGCTGAGTCAAAGCCGTGACTACAGTATCACATCGCTCGAAGAACAGCAATATGTCATAACTGACTAATTATATAACTGGTGCATTACGACATTTTCCTGTTACCGAAAGATATATAGGCATAAAAATCGCAATGGATATTTCGCGTGTAACTTTATGTAACACCTCTTTTGAGTTTTCTCAGCGATGTTGAGTTATTTTTCATTTTTTTTAAATCACAGTCATAAAAAATATTCGTCGAATTAAAAGAGCCACGGCACATAATAATTCGATGCAGTTATGGCGGAATAAATCTGCAGTGACCATATCGACTGTGTTTTGGCCAATTGATGTATGAGTTAATGATCGGATCTCATTTTAAAGACGACAGAGTAGGTCTCAACCAAATGATGTACATTCTTAAATTAAATTTACCAATTTTTGAAAGCGAAACATCATTTTACATTGGTTTTAGGTTTAATTAAAATCTGACCCGGCCACTAGATGTAAGCCACTATTATACAGACACTTCCTACGTATAATCCCGTATCTGCAAACACGAGAATTTACAGGAGATCATTTCAAAGATTCATAACGCAACTCACCATATAATTTTTTCGATAATAACAGTTTTTACTCTCTCCTGAACAATTTCAATTTTGAGGGCTAATTGGTCAAAACACCGTCGATATAATTCAGGTGTGTTTTATTTCATCAATTATTAGTTTTTTTTTAAATCAACAATTGGTAACAGACGAACCATTTTTTAACCATGCCTGCTCCTAATGTGGAGCATATGAACTCGTAATGGACGTATCTCGACAGAATTTCTTCCTCGGCAGAAGGATAGGGACTAGGAAAGGAATAGTTGTCAGCTCATCACTCTCGCTACGCCCCGTTTTTTTAGGATTAGAGGAGAAGGAGGTAATTTCAGACATTTAAAACATTCATGCGTTTGAACATGAATCTATAAATCGACAGACAAATTAATTTATGAAACGGTCTGTACCGGAATTACCCCGTGAGCTAACGACTTTGACCACTGCACCACGGACCCGCAAATATAATTTAATTCTAAAATTTATGTATAAAAATGTTTTCCTCTCCAAGTCAAAGATAGCAAAACTCGGCAGCTAGTATTCTTTGTAAAATAAATAACTTGATCAACGTAAGGAAACGATTATTGAAAAATCCATCACTTGTAGCTTTCTGTTTTATATCGAGTATTCGCGTGATTAATGAAATTTTATTTGGACAAACCAGGTTTAATGAATGGAAGTCAGGCGGAAGGAATTGAGTTATTAAATATGTATATAAAATTGTACAATGTCTTGTTCAAAAGCTGATAATGTTTAAATTTAAAATAGATCGAATTGAAAATAAAACATCAAGATAGCCAAGTATTCAGTTGCACAAGAATAATGAAAGCTTTTAATGTTTTAAATGAAAATTAAATTAAAAAATGGGTTTTACTTTTTTATTCTTTATAACAGTGGTGCACAACCTATTTTAAGGAATGGCCAGATTATCAATTTTCTAATTTTTCACGGGCCGCAGAGGTTAAACGTATAAAGATGAGATATGCACTTTATTGTTTTTAATTTAATGGTTGTATAGTTTTATCAGCTACTTCAATAATTCTCTAATATGCATTACGTACTTTGCATGATCGAACTTCAACTATAGTGAGCGGTATCAACTTTATTGAGATTTCTGACACTGCATGTTGGCAGCAAGCATTTTGATGTCGGCTTCAATGTGTATGGTTGCTATCCTCAGTACAGCACTGACGTTATCATTGTTCAAGCGGTTTCCGTGTAGAGACTTGTTAAGTTTTAATGAAAAAACGCTTGCTTGCAAATGTAGGTGCTTTCGAAAAGACTTGCATAAAGGGCAGCATTCTTACGTAGGGTGGGAAACTGCTCTTCGGGAAGGCATTTGCAGATCTAGTTGCAAAGCTGAATCAGCCTCATTAATGAGAAATATAGACAGTGTGACTCATTGTAAAAAGATTGAAAATGTAATCGTATTAAATAATAAAAACAGCATTATGTTTTTGTCAGTGACGATTATTCACATATCAACCACAGAATTTGTTAATATTCAATGAAAATGTTTTGTGATAAAATGCTTGTTATTGCATGCGGTTCCCGGACCGTGGTTTGTACATCACTGCTTTATAAGAATGTTTTTTTTTAAACATTTTTTTTACTAATTTTAAAAAATGAATACAAAATAATGATGGCATTTCTGAATTGAATATTTATTTAAAGCTACATGTGGCCCAGCTTTTTGCTATCAAATACCGAATGTCGAATTTGTAAATTTGATGTTTATTAATTCGAAATATTGGCTGTTTGCTATTTCTTTAATCCTCTTTTTTGTTTTATAATTTATTTAAAAATAAACGCGTCGATAATTATTTTGTTCTATATTTTCCGTAGTACTAAAATTATTCTTTAAAAAACATCTAAAAACTTCTAATAATTATTAGTATGTACATTTAAATGGGTTTCCTCGCCTCTGGCGGCACCAGACGAAGCTTGAATCGGCTAGCGAAGAAAATCTATCGAGGCGCCATCCTGTCGACAAAATAAATAAACACACAAGAAAACTCGCTACCCAATAATGATCGATGGTGCTGACATAAATTCGGCCTGCTTGATGCCAAACGTCTATGACTAACAGAACTTAAATTCTGAGTAGAATTCACAAATAACATTTATCTACATTTACACGCTTTGCTTTAATTTACATTGTTGATAATTCTCGACTTAAAATGTTGAGTGTAAGGATTGTAGTGCCGGTATTATCAAAACCGGAATTCCGATAATGTTACTCTTTTTTTCAACACCGGTTTCTAAAATGCAAAATACTGGTATATCTGTAATACAGTAAATACAGTAAACTCCCTATTATTCGGGGTAACGGTGGGAGGGGCGCACAGGTAATCGAAATACTATTTTTATTTCGTTTTAAAATACTATTTTAAATTTCAAAAGTACACAATTGTTTCGAACATGTTTAATACTCATTATCAAATAAAGAATGTCTGATGTTGGTTCATTTACAAAAATTTTTGAACGATTGTCAAATGTTTTTTTTTTTTGCTTTTCTAATCACCGATTGCACTCAGGGCTTCCAATCTCCCCGTTCAATAATTCAAGCCAATCCCGGGGTTGTCTAAATATCAATTTCGAGATTCGGATGCACTGCAAATGCAAAAAAATAATTCATATATCAAATTAAAACTTCCTGATTAACTACAATGTGTACCTCGGTTTGTTCATGAACGTATTTTTTTAATTAATATAAATGCATTCTGGATATTCCCATGTTTGTAAACCGCCGATTTTAAAAAATTTGAAACGGAAGACAATTTATTACCGCTTCTTAAAAGGATGGAGGACAATATTTTAAAAACGAATTCAAGGAAATATCCTCTTTTTGCATACCATCTGGTAAAAAACACATATAATATAAAACCATTTTGATCGGTTTTTGTCTGATTCAAAATCAATAAAAAAACAATTCCAATGCCCAAAAAATATTAAATCTTATATACATTCTAATTTAAACAATAATGGAAACAAATTGAATTTTAAATTTTAAATTGAGAAATTCTGAATCCCGAATAATCGTGAGTTAAATGTATATTACGGTATAATTATCTATGTCTGAGATAATTATGTACAAACAGCGGTCCAAAATAGCACTTTGAGTATTAAAATTATGCAACTATTAAATTAAAAATAATAATATATGGCATATCTCGTCTAGTATAATATATCATTATTTTCCATCACTTTTACCCTCTGCGGTCCATGAAATATTATAAAATGGATAAGCTGGCCCTTATTTCAAAAATAATTATTTGGTTGTGTACCACTGATCTATTTTATCATAATTTTTGACGTTATATTATGCATAAGGGAGGAGCGATTCTTATACAACTATTTATTATATTAAACGGGCAGCCGTACTTCTTGGTTCAAACCTGAGTGCCGTCACATTAATCAAATTTTAAAAGATTTAATTTATAAATACTGAAAAATTTCCTCTAATTTGATTAATTATTGTTTATTATTGTACATGTTCCCATTTACATTTTTTTTCACCGTGGGCAGGCAAAATGCATTCATTTAAAAAGCGTAGAAATGACAATACTATACGGATAGCCAAATCATCAGGTGACCATATTATTCAAATTAAAAACCAGGACATTTAAAATTGGTAACCGGACCAAACAGAAAATGTTCAAAATAATGCTTTTGTCGCATCTGTTTATGAATTAAAATAAAAGAAATATATTATTTAGGTATGTAATATATTTAATCACTGAATAAAATTATTATAAAATTTCTAAAAATTCATACACGGTTTCTAAATTATTTAAATTTATTTAATATTCCCAATCCCCTCCCTCTTCTCCCAAAATTATGCACAAAATCAAAAAATTGTTTAAATACCCGCTGTTAACAATTTACTGTATGATACTCTTATCATAAATTATTTGCCTCGTTATCTTGGAATCTCGGGAGGGAAAAACCCAAGTGCCTGGTGTTATATGAAATAAACAGTATGGTCATTTGCAAATATTTATGTCTAAAATCTACAATAAACACATTATAATTGCATATTAGAATGAATTATATTTTTTCGTTGCTAAGCAATACATAATTATTATAAACTATTGTACCGTTAATTAATAAATAAATAGATACGAGAAAAGTACTGCTTTTAAATTGTTTTGTTTCACCATGGAACTGTTTAAAACAACTCATGCAAACATGATTAAGGGTCGCCATCATAGAATATAGATTAAGAAAGTATTGCGAAGTAAGCTTTTTTTGTCTTAAAGACTTAAAGGAAAGCATGATTACAATTAAAAGTAGTTTTTTTTTTTATTTAAATCGTTTTGGAAATAATTTTGCGAAATAAAAAAAACAAATATTTTATATACGAAAGTTAGATTAGTACATCATTGTACACTTAGTAATAAAGAAATAAAATGGATTAAATACGCCTTCTTCCTCATGCTGCTTCAAATTTTGCAGCACTTGTAACAATGGGAAAACTTACTTTACGGTTAACTAATTTAGTTTTTAAGTGATTATAAAAATATCAGTTTCTTTAATAGAAATCTTCTGTCATAATTTCAAATGTGGAAGAATGTTTACATGTCGTGTTCTACAAAAAGTTGAAAATCACTGGATTATTAAAATATCTTTTGAGAATCTCAGTTACTCGATCTTTTGACCGGTTTTTGGTTTTTTGATTTTGTAGTCCTAAACCAGACCAGTGTCCATAAAACCAGTACTTTTTTGATTTTGTACCGAGAAACTTGGCATTCAACCTAATAAATATTTGGAGATAACTAGCGGGACTAATCTGGCAGATTATAATGAAGGGCATTTTAAATTGTCTTTTATCACTGCTTTGGTAATTTTTAATAACTTGAAACGGAAATCATATGATCGCGCATGTTACACCAAGATAGCGTTTGCTATCATAACACTTTTTTTCTCATCTCATCAATCAAAAAACATTAACTAAAACAAATCGTTTATCCGTGTACTCATCTGGTTTAATTCAACTACAGTTTCACGTTAACAACTAATAAATATTTTAATTTAAAGTGAGTGGTTTTATCGTAATCGAAAATAAGGGGTCGGAATTATGAAAGGCATTTAAATTGTCTTTTAACACTGCTTTGGTAATTTTTAATAACTTGAAACCGAAATTATTAAATATTATTCATTTATACTATTAGTACCGATGATGCCGAAGCTTGCTATATCATGAAATAATGTTCGTGAAACAGTATAATTTGAATTGTTTACTTTACTATACTAAATAAGTGCTAATTCAATCAATACATAGTTATTATAAACATATTATTTGAAGGATCGCATTAAATGAATTGCTAGCTACTCATATTTTCGATGGTTTCGGCAGTCTCTTTGTGGAAATTCTTTAGCTCCGGGGGACGCGTTTTCCGCGTCGCAAAGTTTTTTGTATAGCGGCGGGGAACGCGTTTTTCACGTAATTCGATATAGGTGAAATTAATCGCTCATAAGTTTATTACGAAACACCATTAGGAAAACATCCCAACTTGTTTTTGCGTAATTGTCGATTGGTCAGTTTCATGCTATTCTTTACCTGACCTATTGTCAACTTCATGCGAATCAGCCCCGCCGCCAGTATAAGGAAATAAACCCACCCGACTCTTTATTTTTTAGAATTAGTATAATTGTTTACCTTAGAAATAAATAACCTTTCCATATAGTTTGCCTGAAGATGCTTCTTAAAGAAGTGAAAATGTGTCATATTTAGTAACACAGCCAGTGGAATAACCAAGTTATTAACTGTAATTTTATAACTAAAATAGATCTCCACAAAGTTTCCGTCAAATCCATCAAAAAACAAAGTAAATTTTTCAGCCGGTGGAATAACTTAGTTATCAATCTTAATTTTAATTGCTTTAAAAGATATTTCAATACAACGATTCAACACAATTCCGAGTAAATCGAAGCAACAAAAACACGCCAAATAACAGATTTTCAACCCCAAATAACTACAGGATTTCAGTTTTTCACTCCAGGATTTTTGTTATGTAGGTACATAGCAATATTTTGTTAGAGTACACACATTATTATCAAAGTCGGACAAACACCACGAAAGTAATGTTTATATTGTTTGTGGTAGTGCAAGTGATGCTATTTTCAAAACATTCGACAAAAGTATCAGAATACGACGGATTCATATAGATTTTTGAGTTTAAAATTCATATATAGTTTCAAAAGCGGACACTTAGCATCCATTTTCGCGAAACCAGTGAATATATACACATTGACCGATCCACAGAACTAGAATTTACTTATTAAACTGTCATGACTGCCCGCCTTGATGCAGCGTAAAATATGTATGAAATGAAAAATCACCTCTGCTGTACATTTTCGTAGATAGCTTATGTCCCACTTTGATACCAATGTACAGTATTGTAGATGACTCTAACTCCGCCCAAAATAAAATGAATGAATAACAAAGGTTTCAAAAATAAATACACGGTAGATTTAATATTTATTAAAAATTAATAACAGTGTTAAACGTATTCTTTTGCGCTTCAGATTGCTAATGAAAATCTGCCATCAGCTCAAATATTGTAGTTTCATCTAATGACTCAGACGTCCTTCTTGTAAATTTTCATTATTTTATGTTATGTGCACATATTTTAAAAGATATATTTTCTATAAAATAGCTTGAGCTTCTACTGCGCGAAATGTTTTCCCTGTTTGAATTTGATCAAAAAATACAAATCTATGATTAATCTTGAATGAATAAAACGCCCTGGCGCTTCCCAATGTGGTGCATATAATGGAGGTATCAAAACAGACGTTTTTCTACGAGAATTGCTTTGTTACTTTGTGTCTTAATCTCTATTTATCGAAGAGGGTAGGAATAAAAGGATAGGACTGAGACACGACTAGTGGTTTGATAATCGCTCTCCCTACGCCCCGTTTTTAGGATGGGTAGAAGGGAATTTTATATATCACAAATATTCATTCCTACGACCAGAAATCCATAAATCGATTGAAAAATCAATCGTACTGGAACGTGAACCCGAGACATCTATAACCGTAGCCAACGACGTTGACCAATGCACCAGGAGGCGTGTTTTTCGTAACGTGAAACAGTGGAATATCGTCGATATCCTTATAATTACAATAATCAGAGTATTAGAAGATCCAACGTTGCCAATTAAATAAAAATTTTTAGTGTTGTGACTTTACATATTCTACTGTTTTATGAGTTTACTCTACAGTTGAAATAATATTGTAGAACGCTGAAAGACATGCGCACATTTGTTGGGTCTCGAGTAGAGTTTATGACATAAATTTCTCAGCGTGCGTGAGATTTTGCGAGCCGCAAATTGATTTTGAAATAAACTCGGGGCGTATAATTGTGTTTACAGTGGCAATATGATAAATATAGAGAATGTTAAGTCTACAAATTCTGTTACAATAGCGCTAAATGTATTATAGGTTATAAGTACATAATGACTAAGAATCCAGGGAAAAATAAACTTTTTATATGAGAGGTGGCATTTAGTTTGCCTTAAGCTCATTAGGCCCTTTGTACTCCTTAACTAATTTAAAGATTTTAATAATTATCGAACTTTATTGAATCAAATGGGCTATATCAATCGAAAAATTAATTAACATCATATTTTATAATGATTTCATGATTTCTCAGTTGTAAGGTATATCAAATAAAAAAATGTAGCATTTCAAAGTGTGATATTTAAAAAAAAATGTTTTTGAGTTGATGCTGCCTCCAAGGTTTGTATGTTTCTTCCGATGTTGACGACGGAGGAATTGGTGGTTCCCGATCGGAGGTTGGCCCGAGACTGATAAATCTTTCTCTATATTTTGTCTCACTGTAACGCGTCTACCGATAATCGTATATGACAATTCTCAAGGTCACATAACGTCTCCGATAACAATCACATAGAATCATATTTCGCTGACTTTGGTCGGTGGAACAGTCTCACGTTTGGCTTCTGTCATTGTGTGAAAATGATAACTCGCCGTCTCCTCTTTCCAGACATTTTAACTATCGATAGACATTCACGATACGGCACGTCGTATATTCCCACAAACTATTTACTACATTTAAAAGTGTGATATTTATTAAAACATTACCCTGGATAAAGGCCCCGATTCTTCTCACAAGAGGCTATTTTCTGCCTCTTGGAACCTTCTTATTGGAACATACCATACAGTCTTTATGTTTTTTTTTACGAAAATATAAAATGGATGCGTCTATTCAAGCGCTGGTCAGTATCACCTGTAGAAAATCACTGAGGTATATAATGCTCCATACATTTACTTATTTATTATTATTGTAATACTAATGTTTCCTTATGCCTCATTTCGTATTCGGACAAAACACATCCAGTGCAATACCAATAAATGGTACTTGAATGAAAAAAAGGCAGTAAAATAATCATAAATTCATTTTCAAAGTGTTCTGTAAAATGTCGAGTCCAGCTTGACATAGGAGTTCTACGGGTTAAGAAAATTCAATTATTTTTGGATTGCTATTGAATAACTATTATCTCTAATATTAGTCGGTACTCACATTCGCAAAATCATATGACACGACCCAATCTTTTTGGTGAAGTCTAGGCTTTTGAAAATATCCAAAGCAGCCATCGGCCAACTTTATCGACGCAATTCTAGTAAGATAAAAAAAAGAGGCCAAGGGTAATTATATTACGCGGCCGATTTATAATCCCTTGGCAAACAGAAGTGGCTATGTAAGATATTTTTGAATATTAAAATTGTTTCTATGATTATTCAGATGATTTCAAGACTTTGTGGCGAGTAACTCATATAGCTAAGGTTATTTTTCATAGTTAGGTCTCCACCGCGAGCGAAAAGATTGCATGATGTTTTACGTCGCTTAGCTCATGCCTGTACTCTCACGGTGAAGATTAGGATTGATCACTTGAACAAAAAAAATTGTTTTATTTTTATGAATGTAAAGTAGCAATTGACATTTATATTCACTATACGATTTTCATCATCTTCTCTACCAGTGTGGATTACATGGATTCTAAGTAATGAAGCCTTTCAATGAGAAATGGTACTATGTAGGTTTCTTTATTTACACTCGCTCACTGAATTTCTCTACAAATACATATAGAGTTAGGAAATTATTTGCAGATTGCTAATCGCTGTCTCAAAGCCACACTGTCACAGGGCCATCAGTATGGGTAAAAAATGATTAAATCGTAAACGATACACCTATATACAATGCTTTTTTGTTAGAAATTAGTACCTAACTAGATCTGGCAATATCTATTCAAGGATACAAATCCCACTCGGTTCCGGTGACTGATTAAATCTATTGTGTGTCGTTTTATAAAATAAACATAAAATCCACAAAATTTGTACCATATTGTATGTCATTAAAAGTTTAATACGAATCAACTCATGAAGTATAAAAATATATTTTAACCGTTTTAAACATATTATATTCTAAAAATAAACTGATATTTTATTTTACTTCAAAATTACTTTTATTACTTTAGTGGTTTATCCCTCGAGCTTTCATGCTTTCTTCAGAGCAAAAGATTAACTACTGCAAGCTGTAAGGCGTCGCGGCGCTTAAATTAAATTTAAGACTCGAAATAATACGTTATGATTGCCGGACTTAACTTCCGTCGTGTAATTTGAGACAGGCTCTAGTTATATATAACCTAACAATTGACTCAGTGAATTCCTGTGGATACGCAACGAACATAATATTTTTAAACGTAAAACATCTGGGATTAGCACTATCAACTCAATTGTTGATAAAAAGAATTAGAACTGCGAATTAATAGTTAAAATAATAAGAAAATAAAATCCAGTAATGAGTCTAGTTTTTACGAGCTTGAACAAACTCTTATAACGTGGATTGATGGATTCAATATAAAATAATATGTCGGGTCAATGGTGCAGTGGTCAAAGTCGTTGGCTTCGAATCGCAGTACGAACAGTTTCATAAATTGATTTTTCATCGATTTATGAATTTCTTTTCGAAGGTATGGATTTTTGTGATATCTAAAATTCCCATCCACGCATCCGGTCTTAAAAACGGGGCGTAGCGAGTCGAGTGACAAGCTAACTACAAGTGCTGTTTTCGTCCTATCTTTCTATCTTTACTCTCTTCAATAGATAGAGGTTGACGCACTAATTAACAAGCATTTCACGTAGAAAAATGACTGCTTTGAGGTCAAATGTTCCGTGGACATGGTTCAAAAAAATGTGTTTTAAAAATCTTATGATTGTCTTAGCAAAATATTCCCGCATTCATCATTTTTTTAGCGTCCCTTAAAAATAATAAATCGTGGTTCCACTGTGTATAAATATTATGGTTTGCAAATTTCTATTTGCGGGCATCACAGCACCACTGGTTGGAAAGAATTTTCGCAATGCTCGCGTGCGCGTGTGTTGTTGTGAACTGGTCTTAAATGGTAAGACGAGACCGCATTTGTCCACTTGAGGAGACTTCATATTGTCGTGGTCATGCCACGTGACATGACATGTCATAGTCTGACAACTGTGAGTAGCCTCTCGAGCGTCATCCGCAAGTGACACTTAGATAATTAAAAAGAAAATAAGGTTATTTTATCTTCTTTTATATATTGCCATATATTAAACGGATGCTGTTGCAATATACAATACTGACAAATTGCACTATCAAATTAATTGAATTATTCTATGCATTTAAATTGAATTAATGTCCACTTCACACTGTAAAGCATATAGCCTCTTTGTGGAGGTGTCTCAACAGAAGTTTTTCTGCGAGAATTTCTTGTTACTCAGTTGCTCAACCTCTCCTTTTCAAAGAGAGTAGGGATATATGCATAAGGGTAGGACAGGACTAGTGGTTAGCTAATCGCTCTTGCCATGTACGGTTTGTAGGATTGGATGGGTGGAAGGCAATTTTAGACAACACTAACATTCATATAATAAATCTATTGAAAAATCAATTTACGAGACTATCCGCATCGGGACTTCAACCGTAGCCAACGACGTTGACCACTGCACCACGGAGCCGACATTAGACTGAAATACAATGCGTAGAATAATTTTAAAAACGAATCCTTTATTGTTGATCTAATTGGCATTGTATAAGTCATTTTTTTTAATTAATTTACTCAAAAATAGCGACGTATTTAGTTTCACAAGACTTAAAATATAATATTCTATTCCACAAGACATATATAATTATGTTATAAAACATTTCGAATTGCAAAATTCATTCATTTTATGTGATATGACAAAATCTTTTTATATTTAAATATTAGCATTTGTTTTGTAGAACTACATGTTCATACGGTAAAAAAAGTAACGTATTTAGTTTCAAAAGAATTATAGCACATCTACAGTTCTGAAGATGCTATTTTGGCATACCATATTCCTTTTCTGATTCCTGTCCACGCATTATATTTACTTAGTAAGAAGAGGAACACCTAACCATGTTTATTTGTCTTAGTTTTTTCGTATTATTTGAATATTGTTTATTTAAATTGATATATTCGATACACATTTATTGATTTGAAATTGAAAACAAGTGTATTAAACGTGTAATTACGTGAGATTCTCACAATGGCACCAGGAGTGTCAATAAATTTTATTCAATTTAACATGACACATTTTTTTAGAAAATTAATAAAAATAACATTAGCTATATAAAATAATGGGGTTTTAAAACATGATTATTTTAGAATAATTCTATACACTGCAATTTTTCTCGTTTCCCTAATCCAAATCAATGTCTTGGCAAGACTGCCACAGTACTAGCGCCAGTTGGTGGAGTATGTCAAATCTCTGCTCCGTGTAGGGTTACCATAGGGCAAATGTGAAAGGAGGACAAATGACTTAGAAGAAGGACATTAGTGCCGATTTCAAATTTAAATTAATCAACGAAGTCAATCCTCAATTATTGAAAAGATTTTGATTATTCAACTTTATTCTAGCCTTTTTACTAATTAACACAACCATTAAAATCCCAAAAATTATAATTTAATTATATATTTATAAACTACATACCTATATAATTTAAGACATCGACTGAACTCCCCGTTGCTGTATCCTATACGTTGAATCACCTATCAGAAATGTGGAATGATTGTATATATTTATCATTTCGTCGAATTGTATCCCGTCAAAACCCACAATGCTATTATTATTGTAAAACCACTGGTAATTCTAATATTAATTGGAAAGCGAGAATTCGCCACCCTGTTAACGCGTTGCTTATAAAATAAGGATTAAGGTGATTCTCGAAATTTTAACTCAGGTATCAGTGTGGATCCTAGACTTATAATATTTTATCTCGTAAATAATATTTGTCGTATTTGTATCTTCAATATAAACGTTAGACATTGTTTACTGTCTGTCAGTTCGAGTCTATTCGTGCATTCGAGTGCCTGAAGATTCCCTCGAATGCCGAAAGGCGAAACCCGGGTCGTTAGTGATAAAATACATGAAAGTGTACAAAATCTCAATAATTCAAATTAAATATATACATATATATATCTGAATGAAGGAAATGAATTAAATATGGAAAAAGCATGGATATAAATGAACAGTTTTATAAAATCAATATAGAGTCATTTCGCCAGTGGTCGGCCAGTTAAGTGACAAATACTATAAATACATATTTTTTCGCTGTTATTCGATTGAACAGGGATTAATTAATGTAAACAACTAAAAATAAAATAGTTAATATTGTAACAAGCCTCAAATAATAGAAGATTACAAAAAAATGCCAATTCTCTCAGTGGTCGGCCCCCAAAACCAAGGGTCGGCCTTTCGTTAACCAGTGTTCGGCCATCACTATGAAACTTCATAAATATCGCGAACGAATTTACTGAGAGTAGTACGATATATTCATTTTGAAATAAAGGCCCGTTTCTTTACATTAAATAGGTGGAAGACAATATTTTTACGTCGCATTGGAGGACATGTCCTCTTTTTTAATACCATCTGGAAGCCCTAGCTCCGCTCGACTCTTTCTCTTCTTTGACAGGATAGTCTGGCGTGTCGTCTCGACTGAGCTCGTCGACCGTGTCTGAATCCGTCTGACCGCAACGCGCCTCACACAATAAATATTTTCTTCATCCTCACTCATTTATTTTGAAACACTTTATCTATGTGTTTATAATTATACTAACTCCAAGGCAGACTGTATAAAGATAATTCATCTTATTAACTAAACCGTTTAATTGGAATGTATAAGATGTGTTCAAAACCAAAGTTATTGAAAGTCAATCGCACAATATCTGTCATTTGATACCATAAAATTGGATAACTTTAAAGCGTTAGATGGTTGAAATCCGACATTTCTAGTCAATTGCTCTCTATGATTCGTTCATCCATGTTGTATTACTGTGTATCACAATTTATTCTCTCACTCTGCCTTCTAAGCAGACTATAACTCGATGAAATTAAATCTGAAATTTAACAGAAAACAAGTTTTTAATATAAAATTAAATTAAAAATTGATAACTTAGTTATTCCACTTGGTTTATCACTAACTTTTTAATCACGAATTTTTAGAAATCAATAAAATCATTAACAGTAATGGAGGATTAGTAAATAAAATTTTAAACAGAACAAGCGGCTCGCCATTATTAAATTTATTCCTCTTGGGTTTTTCACATTCAGGTGCCAGTAATTGATTTGTGTATAGTGTAACAGTGTTTATATCTTACCCCCCTCCACACGTCCAGTAGAATGCAATAAAACCCACCCCCACCCTTTTAAGAATTAAAATCATTGTTTACCTTAGAAATAAATAACCTTGCGATACGATTAGTCTGAAGACGCTTCTTGAAGAAGAGAAACGCGTCAAGTTAGTGATAAACCAAGTGGAGCAAACAAGTTATTTATTTCCCTATTATTTCACTTATTTGTCAATAGTTGTCGGTGACAATTGAACCGCTAGTAACTTGCTTATCTAGTACAGTCCTTCGAAACCGGTGCACCGTGAGATGATTCCATTGCTGTGCTGCGGCACAGTGCGTCCAAAATGAAAAAAATCGATAATTTTTATACCAGAAAACAATTAAAGCCATTCTGTGGCTGACATCTCCGTTTTAATTATTCTTTTTTTTTTTAAGTCCGCTCCCAATGTGGAGCATATGGTCTCCTAATGGAGATATCTTAACAGAATTTTTATACGACAACTGCTTGTTACTCAGTTGCTCAACCTCACTTTTTTTTTTTTGAAGAGAGTAGGGATAGAAGGATAGAGCTAGGACAGGACTGGTGGTTAGCTAATCGCTCTCACTACTCCCCGTGAGGATGGGATGGGTGGAAGGGAGGACTCAGACTACGAACAGAAATCCATAAATCGATTGAAAGGTCAATCTATGAAAACCGTCTGCATCGGGAATTGAACCCGAGACATCCGTAATCGTAGCCAGCGACGCTACCAACTGCGCCACGGACGCCGACCGTTTGAACAAATATTGTATTATTTCGATATTTAATTGAATAATTGTATTAGTGTTTGCACCAATAGTGTAACTGCAACGATGAGGAATAAAATGGGTTTTGTCTCGTGCGTAAAACAAAAAATTCTTACCGTGGAAGTTATACATTGATGCATGTATTAAGAAGCATTGATGACGAAAATTTCCCAGAGAAAATGTTATAAACAGTGCACGAATGCATCAAAATAATACGCATACTCAAAAAAAAAAATACTCATTAACAAATCATGTGTTAAGTGTTCCATTACTTTGAAAAGGTAAAAGTGTTTTATTTGCTCAACGAATCGGTAATAATGAATATCGGAGAGGGCAATCGATTCGAAATGTTCGATTCGTGACTAAGTATCTTGTATAGTTTATATAGTATAACAAATTGCTTAACTTTTAATTATATTATATAAATCACGTACAAAACAGCAATGAAATACACGTGCCAGCTTAATTACTGATTATCAGTCTATGTTATGAAAAGGATATATTACAATATTAATCAGTGCTGATTGAAATCTTTCTGATCTAGAGACGTGGAATTGCCTTATCCGATTGACACGTTCTTTAGTATTTTAACTTTTATCCACGATTGATTAAACATACAAAAGAAGCGAATGATGATTAACAATTTGTCAATATGCGCGTAGGTACCAAATGTTTTTATTAAAACCATGTCTGCTAGCTTCTAATTCGCCTAAAGTACTCATTAACTATGTCTTCTTCACAATCCAGGTACGTTTTTAACAAGTGTCTGACATAAAAAAATAATTTGAGTCATGCTTAGTGTTGCAAAAAACCCGCGAATTTTGAAATGGCGGGAAAATACCCGGAAAATTGGGAAACAAACTGTCAAATACAATATTTTTCATTGTTTTTTCAACATATTGAGTCCATTTATAATTTAAGACATCGACTGAGGGTGCTTGATGGAATTTCAATATCAAATTTGGATTATTGGAACGACCCGGGTTTCGCCTTTCGCCATCTTCAGGCATTCGAGCACACGAATGGACTCGAACTGACAGACAGTAAACAGTGTCTAACGTTTATATAGAAGATACAAATACGACAAATATTATTTAAGAGGTCAAATATTATACGTCTGAGAGCCACACTGATACCTGAGTTAACATTTCGAGAATCGCCTTAATCCTTATTTTGTAAACAACACATTAACAGAGTGGCGAATTGCCGCTTTCCAACTACTTTTAGAATTACCAGTGATTTTACAATTATAATAGCAGATATAATAGAGTCCAGTTGCACATAAACATATCGATGGCCTAATGCTATAATCCCGTAAGTGATTTTTTACAAATTTTGCAGGAGGCTGAAAGAAACTGAATATTTACGTTAATATGTATATTAGACTTTTTTCTTGTGAGTATTAAATGGAAAGAATATTAGGGTACTTGTAAATCATTAAAAAGTTTAAATACTTTGTATTATTTTAAATAAACGAGATAAGGTTTACAAGATCATTTTCGTCAAAATATCAGATACGGGTTTATAACATTAGGCCATCGATATGTGATTAACACCGAGATTAACTTCAAACATAAATAACAGGAGCGTTTCCGTAAATATTTTCGTTTAGTGTTGGCTTCAAGTATACATAGATGTCATAAGTGATCCGATCTTGAATGAACTTCCTTACTATATCACCAAACTAATAACTTAACATAACCTAAAATTTGGGGATACAATTTGTGCATACGTCAAAAATGCATCGCTTTTAAAATAAGTTTTACCGAATGCCAAAAACGATATATAGGTATCATAACAACCAAAATTGTTTCCGGGCTAAAACCCGAGTAATAATCCAGGTTTTTTCCAACCTCGCATCAATGGTCATGCTAAATTGTTTGGTACATATTTTTGGATTGTTTTTAAATGAAGCAAAGTTGAGCAAAAATGGCATTTGTGACACATCAAATGCAATATAACGATGTCCGTCAATCCCTATTCAAATTTAACTGCATTACACTTTACACTTTATAGCAATGTATTGCAACAGAGCAGGTCTCGGCCAAATGATGTAAATTAGAAAAATAAATTGACCACCTTTTGAAAGGGAAACATCATTTTACATTGGTTTCAGGTTTAAAAATTCTGACCATCACTTGATGTAAGCCACTGTTATACCGACACTCGCTACGTATAATACCGTATCTGAAAACATGAAGATTTACAGGAGTGCATTTTAAAGATTCATAACGCAACTCGCCGTATTATAATGTTTTCGATAAAAACAGTTTGTTTGTACTCCTCCTGAAAAATTTCAATTTTGAGTGTTACATCAATTGGCCAAAACACATTCGACATATAGAAGCGTTGTCTACTTATGTTTTAAAGCTTTCGTCATACTCTTATACATCATCAATAGTGGTAAAAAATCTTTTTATGCCCTCAATCTCAATGTACTTGAGACGTAAAACGGGAATAAAATGTACATACTCGAATGAAATGGAATTGCAACAATTGCACGCAAATGGCGGGAGAGCATTAAGTTTTCGCAGAATCAAAGCAACTTATATTTGCTTAATAATATGATATTCACTCTTAGTTCTTTCATTTTTTCATTTAATCTATTTCATCCACTCCAATGAAGAATAAATAAAAAATCAAGGTTGAATGCCATGCTCGTAATTGTACACCGCGATAATCCCACTTCACATAGTTTTTGTACGTCGACTAAAACGCTTTCATCGCAATATCAGATGGTCGGAAACTGACAGTTACATTTAGCAGTCTTCCAAATCCAATATATCGGGTTTCCTATGTTTATATTAAATTCAGGTCAGGGTCAAAACTAAAATGGTTCATATTTAATAGATATATGACATTAAGTAAATCTACTCTGAAAACTTTCTCTTGCTGATATTCGATAAATGAAATATAGATAATAAAAGCTTTTTAAAAACATTCGCTTTTCTCGAGTGATTCACGTATAGAATTGTTGCTTACATATCGATGGACTAGTTCCATAGTGATACAAATTAAAATTGGTAGTTTTGAGATATGGCCGATCAAAGTTTTGACTCATCTAAACTGACACGTAAAAAGTGATGTTTTATTATTTGTATTACTTTTTATTCAAATAGATTTTCAATAGCTTACAGTTTTAGGGCAAAACGTTGTTTCTTTATAGAACACCACGATTCACAAAAATATATATTTCCACAATAAGGTATTTCAATATGTATGTATATAGAACTGACAAATTATTTAATTTTGCTGATTTCCATATGCAAATATCTGCCTTTTGAGAGAAACCCTGTACATTTTACAAGCCGTACTTTTGTGAAACTGTAGAAGAGCGGTGTTCGAATATAATGGCTAACTTAACTCATAACTAATTTAAGACATCGACTGAGGGTGCTTGATGGAATTTCAATATCAAATTTGAATTATTGAGATTTTGTACACTTCCGTGTATTTTGTCACTAACGATCCGGGTTTCGCCTTTCGGCATCTTCAGGCATTCGAGCTGGACGAATGGACTCGAACTGGCAGACAGTAAACAGTGAAACCCGGATATATCAGGACTATATTTATTAATTTTACAAACCGACTACACTCTTCTAGTCGAAATTTCATTTTGTGCTATCATCATCGAGAGTGGAAACTGGATGGAAAACAAAAATTGTCATGTACTTAATTAGAACTCCGTAATTATAAGGTTAAAATAGAAAAATATTTAGTTTCGCATGAATTATGTTGATGGCTTATTCGGCATCACGCCACTGGCGGAACTGTGCTTAAACGGATTTTCGTTCACCTATCCATCTCCGAAAAGTGAATTATAGTTACTGGATAATACCGTCTTTTATAATAAGAAATAAAACACTGTCTTACTTTCTATGTTGGTCCAAAACTCGTGCTTGGTTTGTTATCGGGGGAGGGCTTACTTTTCAAGTGCAATAAGTAGCTTTATATATTTTTGTTTAATATTTATTTGTATGTAGGAATTTTACATTTATTACTTTTTAATTTAGATAAAATATTTACATTTTAGGTAAATTCTACACTCTAGATTCCAGGAATTAATGTCGGCACCTGCGAGTGCATTGTTTGCAACAAACTATAAACTTAAACAAGGTATTTCTCGGATTTATTCGTCCAAGCTGTGCAATTCTTGGAAATATTAGACCAGCTAAAGGTACTAAACTCGACAGCATTTGTTAACGAATTATAATTTTCACATTATTTCAACTAGAGCTTATTTTCGAAGGATGTATTATTTTCGGAAAAAGACGGTATCTAACTCTTGTTAAAACAACGTCTTTTCATATGCTTCGTTGGAAATCTGTATGCTCCACATTGTTTGTTTTAAGAAAAGTGGTTAGATTCAACCGTTTTTTTACAAATCCGACACTATTTAAAATACCACGACTCTCCTACTCCGACTTCCCGGCGTTGAGTTTCTTTTACTATACTTTCGCGTTCCATTTAGAGCACTGGTCCATAACGTTTTCACCCCACGGTACACCATAGTGTTTTCCCAAATTTCCGTGACACTAGTAATATTTATATATAAATAGTGTATACACAGAAATTAAATACCTGAGCAGAGTATTGGATATAAGAGACAAATGGTTTTTTTACAGTTAAGCAATGTGATTTTTTTACAGTTAAACAATGTGCCACGGCACACCTACCACACCAGTGTACAGTGGTTGCGAAGCACTTATTTAGAGAGAGGTTGGCAACGTTTTCATTGCAAAGAACGTATATTTTTAATGCTTTTTTCTCATAAATTCTTCTTTATGCATTTTTCGTTACCATTAATCCGGCTAAAAAAAGTTTTTATTGTAAAAATGTCATTGTTCCTTCCAATTTTAAGTAATAAAATTGTTTGATTTATATATGTGTCGACATATTATTTCGTTGAAATATTTAAGACGTCTTCAAACGTCGTTCTTTTACTGTTGAGCACTTTTTTCATTTGTGAACATGAATGTATTGTGAGCAGGGCTACAGGACAAGATGTTATTGGCATAAATAAAAATGATACAAGTTATAGGATAAAATAATAAAGTATTTAGTTCTTCAGGTAGCAGATAGCTATTTCGGCTTTACCCCATCGTCATAACTCTACTTAAACTTATTTTTACTGTTTAGAATAAATAGACAATATCATGTCATCTCACGTATTCAAACATCATAATGTTTATCTTAAAATTAAATCATTCAAGGTACTAATTGTGTTTTTAGAAAAGGCACTTACGTGATGTTATTAATTAGTCGTTAAAATAAGTGTATTTAAATTTTACTGCTTATGCGTAATTACATGGGCTTCTTGTAATGGTTTCAGTAAGTGTGATGGGTTAATATTTGATTGGTCATTGAGGAGATTATTGGCATGATTGTATCTATTAATTTTGAGTTGTTCCAAAAGATTAAGTCTAAGGCTTTTTTCACACAAATGTAAGCATATCGGAGCTGATTTAGCTGTTATGTTGCGTGGCTTCTTCCAAGAGGTGGTTAGTAAATTGAGAATATGTTTTATTATTTTTAAATGATCTTACATGTTCCTTAAATCTAATTGAAATGCTCCTTCCTGTTTGTCCGATATAGATCAAATCACACAGCGCAGTTTAGTTTGTGAATTCCGCTTCTGTCTAGTTTATTAATTTTATCTTTGCTAGCCATTTATTATAATGGAAGATAATACAAGTACATTAATATACACGCAAACAAATTAATTTAATAGAAAAGGTTTTAATTACATACATTTACATATGAGGATATGTACAAAATTTGATTTGAATTAAGGATATCTTTAATTATTTGGATTTGTTCGTAAAAATAGCATTGCTTCTATTAAATCAACATTCGTGGAAGCTCTCAAATCAGATTGAATGATTATAAAGGTGGAAAATAAACGCTCTACGGATACTTAGGTTAGGTTAAGTTGTAATGCTGTAATGATCGATGAAACGCTCGTTTTTTATGACTCCGACTCCGGCCAAACCACCGTGACCCCACGACTCCGCAGTCATGGATGATTCTTCATTGTCTCGGAAAAAATCGTTTATTGTATTCTTTTATTTGCTGTGTAAAAATCGTTTTTGTGACAACCATGATGTCAAAATATTGTTAAATATGAGCGTTTTAATATTACCACATTTTTCTCTCGTCGTTTCAATTTGTAAGGTCAATGCCACAATACTGTGTTGAGTATTCGAAACTCTAAAATAATTGTATCGCAATAAACATGTCACATGTATAATTTGGCAGTCCCGCAATTACCAAAGAAATCATAAAAATGACACATTAAGGAGTATTTAAGATATTTTTTGACTGACGTGACGTCTCGAGTCTAGTCCAGTGATACTGAACATTTTTACACAAGTAATTCAATTCCAAATCGTCAGTCAAATATTGAATTGTGCTTAGGCTTACCATTAGTATTTTAAAACTCATTACTGTTCGTATTGTGTTTATAAAAAAATACTTCTGATAGCGAAATTCGATGTTCTAATACAGGGGTCTCTAAACATTTTAGCCTAAGGGCCACACTGACTCCTCAACGAAGTCCCAAGGCCCAAAACCTAGCTAAATAATCATACCAACATACTGTAGTTTAGAATTACGTGCAAATTTTCGTATTGGAATTATCCGGCGAGTGAGATATCTATGGTGTAGGGCCCGGGTGTGGAATTCAAAGTAACCATTGCTTAAATTTGTAAGAGTCTTCCACACACACAGTTTGTTCAGTTGCATAAATTTTTCCGTGGCTTTTTTTCCGCTTTCGACACTACTTATCTGTGTGAAAAAACATTCTCCAAAATTGCCGCGCTTTTATCGTCCACATGTATTTATAGGTTATTAAGTACCAGAATGACCAATATAAGTATTCGAAGCATTCAATTGTCTCAGATTGCTGGTATCGCCACCTGGCTAAAAGGCTTGCAGTAATTTGCCGAGTCTGCCAAGAGTTGCCATTAATTCCACGTGCAGTTTTAGCTCGGAGCATTGCGAACGCATCTGCAAGTTGAATAGGAGTGTCTTCTGACTTGTAGCACGCTCAAAGAAGTTTTTGAATTTTTACTTGTCTTCGGCTGTCTTCACACTTCGTCATTTAATTTCTCAAACTAAAGAATAATACGTCTCACTTGATTGATTTTTTTAACCCCTCAGAGGCAGACGAACTGTATTATATTAAAATTGTTCAAGAGAGAGTAAAAACTGTTCCTATCGAAAACATTTATTATATGGTGAGTTGCGTTATGAATCTTTGAAATGCACTTCTGTAATTTCTTATGTTTGCAGATACGTGATTAGACGTGTCGATATAATAGTGGCTTACATCAAGTGGCCGGGTCAGAACTTTTAAACCTAAAACCAATATAAAATGATGCTTCGCTTCCAAGAAGTGGTCAATTTATTTTTCTAATTTACATCATTTCTCCGAGACCTGCTCTGTCGTCTTTAAAATGAGATTCAATCATAAACTCATTTTCGTATTGTTACATGTTACATCAATTGGCCAAAACGCAGTCGATTATGTATTGAGTTTGATACTGGCTTAAATTATAACTTGAACTTTTGATCACTGAAAGGTGGAAGGTAACAGTGGTTTATAAAATTAAATTATAATATTGTTTTATTTTTTTTAGCACTCTGGGAGTGGCGCACGTTGCTGGTATGTGCTTGCCAGATAGAAGCTGCTCCGTGAACGAGGATAATGGAATCACCCTTGCCCACACAATTACCCATGAGCTTGGCCACAAGTCAGTATTACTTTTCCCATATATTCCTATTTCATATTCGCTTTCAGTGTGGCGCATATGGACTGCTAATGGAGCTTATCCTAACCAGGGATTCCAAAAAATCGTCATTATCAACTATTCAAATATATTCGGATATAATTTAAGACATCGACTGAGGGTGCTTGATGGAATTTCAATATTAAATTTGGATTATTGAGATTTTGTACACTTCCATGTATTTTGTCACTAACGACCCGGGTTTCGCCTTTCGGCATCTTCAGGCATTCGAGCACACGAATGGACTCGAACTGAGAGACACTGTTTACTGTCTCTCAGTTCGAGTCCATTCGTGTGCTCGAATGCCTGAAGATGCCGAAAGGCGAAACCCGGGTCGTTAGTGACAAAATACATGGAAGTGTACAAAATCTCAATAATCCAAATTTAATATTCGGATATATTAAAAATTTGATTTGAATAATTAATATCATAACATTATAAATATGTACACATTCCAATACGGCTCCATTGTATTACAATATTTAAAATAACCGTACCCGTCATAGATGATGGTGAAATTGAAATTCTGAATGTTTAAAGTAGCTAGTATGTCAGAACTGTGTGTTCATTGCATATACACCGTGAACCGCGACATTTAGGTAATGAGAAAATTTCATACCTACATGTGATATGTGATCAA
This sequence comes from Himalopsyche phryganea, assembly GCA_022494535.1. Taxonomy (NCBI): domain Eukaryota; kingdom Metazoa; phylum Arthropoda; class Insecta; order Trichoptera; family Rhyacophilidae; genus Himalopsyche; species Himalopsyche phryganea. The sequence goes on from JAGVSL010000097.1 coordinate 2,186,145, forward strand.
CGCGCAACAACGGTGTGGGCACGGCGTTTAAACTGAAATGCATAACGTTATTTTGCAATGACCGAAGTTAATGCGCAGGGAATGGAAGTTCGCGCTTCTTGTCTTGAGAGGTTTTGCATTTCAGTTTCATTCGCCACGCCCGCCCTGCCGTCGCGCGGGGACTCTGGCCGAGCACTAAAGCGTCTACAGTTCCCTGGGCTATTATATATAAGTACAATATGTAAGAATTTGTAACTGCGTCGGATTAATACAATAGTATGTTTAAAGGATTTTTTAACCCCAGAGTCATTCATTGAACTCATGTATTATGATTAGATATTGAAAGCGTTCATGTTGGGTGATGGCAAAAATAACTACCTGGGCAAATCTAGAGAAATTGTGATGTGATCTTTCGTCGATGTTGTAAATTATTTCATTGAAAATTATTACGAATACTATTCGAATAGTTACCCAAATATTCGAATATCGAATAGTTAAAAAAGATATCGAATATTCGAGTTGGAATCCCTGATGCGAACTGAATTTTCTCTACGAGAACAACTTGTTACTCAGATTCTCATCTAGTCTTGTTTTCGAAGAGAGTAAGGATATAAATATAAGAATATGCATCGCTAGTGTTCAGTTAATCGCTTGCGCTACGCTCCGTCTTTTACGATCGATTGGGTGGGAAGGAAATTTAGACATCTCAGGCCATTCCTTCGAACACAAATTTATTAAACGATTAATACATTACAATTTAGAGAAGTGCCCATACTGTAATTCGAACCCGGTCACTACAACTGAATTGCACGAAGTTGACTACTCAGTTACAGGCTGGCAAAACGCCATTACTATTTATTTCCAAAACATAAAAAATGCAATAATATTCAAATATGTTGTTGAAAAAATACGTTGACATATTCCACCCCAATTTTTGTTACGTTCGAAAAGATTTGCATCGAAATTGTTCGATTAATTAAATCTTGTGTTAATTGTACAACATTCCTTAATTATTATGCATATAATTTTACATAACTATCATAAAAATTTTGACTCCATTGATGACAGCGTCTATTTCGTATACGGAAACTCGTTTCGGTTATCTAATATTATGGCGATTTAGCTACTCGATAGATTTTGTTGTGGGGGCTACCGAAAATCGGAGATCCTCCGATTAACAAATACATCCATTCCTCTTTTTGCACTGAGGATACGTTCCAAAGACTACCGTGTAAAATAAGATAAGGTGGGTAATTTTTGTGGGGTCAATTTGGGTAAGTGTGCCCACCGGTCTAAGATTGGCCCACTACATGGAAAAGGTACTGTTATAATACCATGATAATACTTCTACCATATGAACATTTTTTAGCTAAGCAAAGGTATTGAGTAGCTACTGGTGGTAAAAATATGAATTAATCAGCAATATAATTTGTTTTATTGTTTAATTTGTAAGCTGTCAGCTTGGAATGATAAAACACAATTTAAAAACTTACCTTGAAATAAATTGGATTAGCCATATTTTCAATTTGTATTACTAATCTATAAACCATGTGCTGTATATTTTTCCCATTCCAATTATGTACAAAATATCTGAAAGAATAAAGAAAAGTTGTCAAGACTTTAAGATCACTGGGTTATCACATTATAGTAATTACAGTGATAATCTGTATAGTGGGCCAAAGTTACCCAATTTGGATGCAAACTTTGGCCCACCATGTTTTATCTATATTTATATATCAATTATAACAATAAATCTATTTATGTAATTTCTATGTAGGACAGTACCACATATAAATGCAATGACGAATCATAAAAATACAAAAACCCTTAGAACTGGGCCAAAGTTACCCAGATTGACCGCACTTAAAATCAACTCAAAATACGAAACTCTTAAACACAAATAGATCGAATCTATTTATTATTTATACATAAAAATATTTTCATAAGTTGCTTAAGATAAATACATAAAAAAGTAATAAATTTACATATTTTTCGATTTAAATTTTACTTACCATAGATAAATATATTCATTCAATGTCGCTACTTGACTGTATTTAAAATCTTTCCTATACTCCTATGGACGCCACTTAAAATGAGAGAAATAAGTGACAATTGCGCCACGCCACTGTTTTTTTAATTGAATCATGGACATTTCAAAAGATGATCTATCTTAATTATTGATTCAAAAAATAGTTAGGTGGGTAATAGACGAAATCATATGGTGAAACCGTGCATTACGCGAGGAAATACATTCGCAATGATGATGACCTTGCGAGGATTATAATTCCTTATTTTTAATGAAAAAAACGATCATGGTTTTTTTGATGAGTAATAAAACGAATTTAATATTCGACTGTGCTTGGCCTCGGCCTTCCAATCTGCCCGAAATCGCCTCTACTATGCCTGCTTTCTGTCAATACCACTGATCTATGTAATTTACATTTCGCCACCAGATAACCTCGGGTGGTTCAGATGCGATAAATTAATAAAAATAAATATTTGATAATTTCAAGAAACATCGGGACATTACTCTTTTCGCGAACGCCTGAAATATAAAAGCAAGACTATAAGTACATTTGTCTCAAAGTGGGACATAAAACATCTGTACTGAAAATGTACGGCACAGGTGATTTATCATTTAATACATATTTCACACTCCCTGTTTGCCTCTTCTTCCGACCTGTGGGATTCCGGCGTCCTGGAAGATCATCGGGTACTATCCTTAGGATGGATGTACTCGGATGGGCGGAGCTGAGAGACTCTGGCATGTTATGGGAGGAAGTAAAGCGATTGGCGGGTGACAGGGATTCATGGAGACGCCGCGTGGTAGCCATATGCTCCATATAGGGAATATGGAAAGAAGAAGAAGAAGACATTTTTCACACTGTACCAATCCCAATGGCCATGACACTTTAAATTAAATTCTACCCGGGTGATTGGTCAATATGTATATATGTGTCCACCGATTTCGCGAAGATGGATGTTAAGTGTCCGCTTTTGAAACTATATACGAACTTTAAACACAAAAATCTATAGCAAACCGTCGTATTCTGATACTTTTGATGAGTTTTTTGAAAAGAGCATCACCTGCACTACCACAAACAATAATAACATGACTTTCGTAGGATGTGGCGTTTTTATGTATTTTATTTCGATAATCACAATTTATACAATTTATTACACGTTTTCTATGGGTATACATATAATATTTTTTGTGTCTGAGTTACGTACTTTTGCCGAACCACAGTCGATATGGTTACTGAACAGTTATTAAATTAGTAACTGTACGTTTGTTTAAGCATTTAGTTACTCACCAAACAGTAATTTGCCGAATTAAAATTTAAATTACGATTTAATGCGCAGGTCGATCTTGATTGTCCCTTAAAAATTGTGTTTATTTGCGGCCGCGATATAACACTGATGTCATCACCATGTGGATATCGAATTTGACTAGCCGACTAAACTACCAACCAGGGTTGCCTATCGCCTCGACTCGAGCGGGACTATCTCTAGGTTAATAGACAAATCTCGAGTCCCTCGTTGCTCCTGGTAATCCCGATTCAGCCAAACTTGTATATCAAAAAAACTATCAAGCGAACTTATAAATTGCCGTGCCAGATTTTTTTTTTAAATAACTATCGTCGTCATCAATTGCTTAATCGGTATATGTGGCCTACATACACTCAATTCCGGTGCAGCGATCTTTGCGCGCGGGACCTTACCTACCAATATTTTTTACATTCTAATAACAAAATATTTGGAAATAAAAAAGATTTATTTTTAATACTTTAAACATCATACATAAAAATCAATTAAAACAAACAGTAAAAACACAACGGTCTTAAATTTACATTGAAAAAACATGACAAAACTAAACGGTGGAATTATGTCCATCTTATTATTTTTTTTTCCAATCGATAAACTTTTCTTGGATAGGTCTGTAAAAGTACTAATTAATTTTAAATAAGATGTAATTTTAACAGAAAAGTTATCATATGTAAGTAAATTTCTTTAAATCAGGAGTGAATAATGCAAAATGATCTTGTATTGCACGCAAACGTCGTCGCGCAAAATTTGATGTGCCCTGAATTCTACATTCCACCTAAAATTTAGTCAAATGAGTGAAACCTTATAAAAACTGCATGTACAAATCATTGTTAAAACCAGTAGAGGCTGAATCGATGATGAAATAAAAATTTAATTCAAATAAACTCACTGTTTTAAAAAATATCGTAATATTTAAAGAAAAATTTTACGAAGCAAAGTTGACGAATATATTTTTAAATAATCTGAAATCTCTGAAAAATACTCTTTATTAACTGTTATGAATGCATAGCTTTTATATTTTCAACATTTCATTCCTGTGATTGTATCTAATCAATATGTAAAATCATCGATATCTGTGAATGATTATTGTCTTAATATTATTTTTAATTATATTATGACTCTGTGCTTATTTACATATTTTACAATTAAATTTCTTCCGTCACTAGTCACTACTAAAATTTGCGACCGTGAAAATCGAACTGGTGACTGTTCCGACCTGTAATTTTTGATATCTGGCAACCCTGCCAACAGGATCCAACCTTGACACTATAACTAATATTTACTTTCTTCGGTGTGACCCGCGAAAAATTGTCTGCTAATTTCGCTTCCCAGGAAACCGGAAATGTTTACGTCCAATGTCAAGGACGGCGGCCATCTTACGTGGCAGTCGTATGTTTATTTATTTTTAAGATACGGTTATCGCCGTAGGTAGTTTGTCAAGAAAACAATCAACTTTGGTGTTCTATTAGAAACTTATTATGGTCGGCAGAGTGCTTGATTGTTCTAACAGCAATTTTTTAACGTTTCACTAAAGCATTTTTAAGTCTTCGTACTTTGTACTTTTATAGTGTATCAATTCCGTAACCTCTAATTTTTTACGTAGTATTTTATTTAGGCTCACAATTAAATGCACTTTTGTTTAGATCATAAAAACACTTTCATAAAAACAGTTTTCACTTATAACAAATACATTCCACTAAAAACAAATTCTTTCAATAAAAATAAAGTGACAAAATATATTTTAACATTGAAGAAATAAACACTTACGAAAAAATATTTTCATACAGATAAAATAATTTTCATTCAATATAAATCCTCACATTTTGAAATCGATAGTTGCACGAAGCTGTAATAAAATGTCACTTATTCTTCTACCCTATATTGGGCCGCCTATATTGTCTTTGCTCCACGCATTAGAATACATTACACAAACCAAACCAGACCAACCCTAACATAACCTACTACAACTCAACTCACTTTGTTAAAAGAATCTGTGACTTAATGGAAACTATTAAAATCAAAGTTTGAGTGTGCCAAGTTAATACTATCTAATCCAAAGTGCAAACCATCGAAATAGAAGTTCAAGTGTACCAAGTGAATACTATCTAACACAAAGTGCAATTATTTATAACCCTTTTATTTAGGCACAATATACTGGAATGGGATATACTGATTTAAACCACTATTATATCGACACTTCCTACGTCTAATCCCGTATCTGCAAACATGAGAATTTACAGTAGTGCATTTCAAAGATTCATAACGCAACTCACCATAATGTAATGTTTTTGAAATTCAATCAACAAATCAAATTATTTTGTATCAATCAAATTATAATATCATATTATATTCGTAATGTTTTCAATCATAATTCCTAAACGTATAAAAATGCTAACAGTTTTTTTAGTCAGGTGAACTTATCTTTCATGAAAAGTTTGTTGTTATGTTCCTTATAATATGTAAGTACTAATGTCTAAAATTATGCTACGCATACGTTAGTTTGGCCTGTGCAGGCTTTTGGTTTTCCGATAGGGAACTTGCTCGGATCTCAGGTCTCCTCTTGCAGTACGGTACAATGTGATGTCAACCATCTTGCATTCTACAAATTGCTATTGTTGTAAATAGCATGACTTGAAAAAAATATTTATTTATAAATTTGGTAGGTTCCTTTCTTACGCTTTACCTACCACAATTTTATCCATTTAAACAATTTTAATTATGCTGTTATGGCCGATTTATTATGCTGTCATGATTATTTTTCAATATTATGTAAGGCAGGGGTGGCGAACCTAGAGCACGCTGAGCCAGAAATGGCACGTTCAAGAATTTAGATGGCACGCTACAATTAACCTTTTTTTTAAATAGACAACTTATGAATATGACTTTTAAGGAGTTAACTGTCAATTCTTGGTGGAAAGACATTATATTTTAAAAAATAAAACACAATTTGTTTGTACTACTTCCACATATTTATAATGATCAGGACCGGTTTCGCTCATCACGAGCATTATCAACTGATGAAAAAAAAAAAAAAAAAATTATGAATATGATATATGGACTTTGTTTTATACATCATTTTTTCGCACACAAATATATCAATATGCTTCAAGCACTGTTATTGATATTTGTAATCATTTGAGGCTATTTTTGTTTTTTGTTTGGAAGGGTGAATGAACCCACTCTATCTTATCGGAACATGCTGTCAAATGATGACACGGTCTTCGCGTTATATTTTTAAGTAAAAAAAAGTAACTATAGCATAATTGCTAATTGTAATTACTATTCAAATAAATAATTTTACAAAAAACTGATCGGCGCGTCAGGCAGTCGATATATATTTTTTGGCACGCGCATGTAAAAAGATAATGACTCCTGATGTAAGGCGATTTTGACCTCCAGGAACTTCTAGTGACATTTGGAAAAATGCATCTTTGCTTATATAATGACAATAAATATTACAGTTCTCCAGATAGTTCTGCCGATAAATTAAGTTCGCAGACTTTGAACGTTAATTAAATGAAGGAAAGGTCATCTCTGAACTATGCGATCGTGGAAAAAATATACGACCTTTACCTCTTCATAAATTTGGCTCTAATTGGAATGTAAAACGTTTCCGATTTAAAATGTTGCTTTGTAAAAAAAAGCCGAAGATGAAAGTTGTTGGCATCAATAATATAAATAGATAAGTATATTGTAAGTTGGTGATGTATACTTTTAAAAATTACAATCAGGGTCGCACCAAGCGAATGGTTTGCGTGTGTGTAGCACTCGAGCGATAAAATTGAAGTATTGGCGGCAAATTTAAAAAAAAACGGAAACAAAAAACTGTCTACACTCTACACACTGAGTAAAAAAGGATTTAATATTGGTACAAAGCGACAAGAAATTAATGTTTTCGAGCGTGAAGTAAATTAATTTTATAATGACTAAAAGAAATATCTCTAACCCGAACTTGCTAAACACTGTTTTTTAATATTCAAAATATATTTGGAGGAGTCAATTTTGGTTGTATGTACCGACTGTAGGCTCGAATCTGGCATAATTACAGGTTGTCCTCAACTTACGACCGAGATACGTTCCTGAACTTTGGTCGTAAGTCGAATTTCTTACAAAAATTAAATATTTTTCGGTTCAGATCAGTTTTATCAGCGTCAATTTCATTTGTAGAAATAAAGCGATTGCAACCAAAAATGGTACGGATACATTTCAACACATCAGAGCGCGCTTTTCAAATCTTATATTGTAGCTGTCAAACGACAATCACAATATTATCGCAAGCTGGCGCACCGATCGTCTGTTTTTAATAAATGAAACACAGAATAAAACGCTGTGAAACGATTTGAGAGTCCCCGGATCGAAGAGAGGCGAGCGGCTGGTTATCCGGAGTCCTGGAAGGGCTGATCTCAGACAAACACCATTTCAGATCCGGTTAAAAACTTATTTATTTTCCATTCAAGATGCAGTGGTTTAACATTACACAAATATATAAATCTTAACACATAAAATTGATTCTACATTTACATTTACTTAGCAACTGAATTTACTTTAAGTTATAATACAAATAACACAACGAATTTAAATTAAATCCAACGCAAATCAAAACACAAAAAACAAACAAACAGTTCACATCGTCACATCACCTTCGTCGCGACGAGACCTCGTTCGTCCGACTCGGCAGCTCGTCATCGACTGTCTACAAAAATTCAAAAAAACTCCGTGCAAAGTTGGAGCTACCCTTTTCCGTAAAAATGGACTCGTCCAGCGGCCGAAGCCCGGGGGGGTAATTTAACACCTGGCAACAAGAAAAACCTTTACTGCGAAATATTGCTGTTTGCCGCAGGCCGATTTCAGTTCGGGACACTAATGACACTTATACTTAAGAAAAACCAGGGTGTGTCAAATGAGAGAGTGGGAGAAAACGAAACAAATCACATCTGTCTCGCTCGCCGCTTCGCATGGAGGAAGGTGGAGAGCGGGGAGAAGCGGGGTGCGGGCTTCAACACACGTCAAGGCCCGCGTCCTGGGACAAGGACAAACAAAGGAGAAAACAACGGTTCCTTCGTCTTCCATTAAAACCCCGGTCGTTTATCCGTATACGCTTCTGGTTTATTGCAATTAGCTACAGTTTCACAAGACATTAGACACAACAGAATTACATACTTTTAATTTAAACTGTGTAAGTGGTTTTATAGTAATCGAAGGGATCAGGCGCTGCCGCGACCTCCCCCGGGAACGGTCGGACTCCACTGACTCTGGCAGGATCGCAGGCCCATCCCCCCACTTCAAACTGCAAATCAACAACATCAACCAACAAATACGACCCCACCCTTAACGCCTCAGGAGGGGTATTACATTCTTAAATTTTGATTAATAGGAAGAGTCTGCAGATTGGTTTTGAAGACCCTGTCCGCCCCATAAGTACGGGGCGGTGTCAAATCACCACACTCCCAATGTTCAATAACCGTCTGCAGCTCTTCCAGCAAAATATAAAATAAGCTCAAAAATAACGTAAAAACAAACAGGAATGTCAATCATAACAACCACAGAAATAGAAATGTCAAATTAAACATAAGCACTAAAGAGAAATTTCAACTCAAACACAACCACAGAATGGAAATGACATATCGAACACAAAACAGAATCGAAATGTCAAATCGAACACAAAAACTAACGTTCTAAACTGCAACAAATTCTGTAAATACGCGCATAAGTCACTAAGCGAAGTGGCGCGTTCGTCGGCGTCGCGACGTCTCATCAGGCGGCTTTGGCGGTGGCGCAAGTTTGCGCAACGAAGATTCCCACTTAAACTTCACCGGATCACTGAACGGCGTATCGGGTGGCTTTGCGGCCGGCCGTAATATCGTCAGCATAGGCGGCGACTCCAGGCTCATCTCAGGCAGCTCTCTAAGCTGCATATCGGGCGGACGCTTACGTAGCACTTCGGGTGATGGTCTACCAGACGGCCAAACGTCGGGTGGCATCATAGGCAGCGGCTTACCCGGTGTACGCATATCAAGCATGGGCGCAACCAGCGGCGTCGTTATCAGCGGCATTACCAGCGGCTGCGTATCTGGTAGCTGCTCATCCGGCAGTATCGTTACTGGCGACCTCGCATCAGGCAGTGTCGACTCAGGCAGCGACATCTCTGGTACTATCGTTGCGGCCAGTGGTGTAACTAGCAACGACACATTGATCAGTGTCGTTACTTGCGACTTCATATCAGGCAATGGCCCCTCAGGCAGTGACATCTCTGGTAATTGCTTAGCGGGTAGCGGTGTAAATAGTAACGGCAAATCAATCGGTGTCGTTACTAGTGGCTGCAAATCAGGCAGTGGCGTAATTGGCAACTGCAGACTAGGCAGTAGCGTTACTGGTGCCTTTTTCGCCCGGCGGGGTGGTCGAACGGGCTTCCAGTTCTCGTCCAAGGGCTGGTCTCTGACCTCACTGTCACTGGTGGCAGCCACGTCGGGAATAAGGGCGGCGATGGCAGATAGTGAATGTATTTCACCGGCGTCTTCCTCTAGTCCGCTTTCGGAGCTAGGGTGTCGTTCCACAACGTCGGGGGCTTGTTCGACTGTCTGGCCATCTTGCTTTCCTTCAGTGTAGACGGGCTGATTTCGAGGTGTGGGCGGCAATTCGGTTTCATGAGCGGACGTCGGCGCGATTCCACTTTGAATCGAACATACGGCGTCCAAGTTTAGTGACGTCACAACTTCGTCATTCGTAAGTACCGGCACGTACGCCGGTGTAGAGGCGACTTCGTTACGACCCGTTAACTCGGCCGTTTCGTAGCGTTGTGACGTCATGACGTCATCTACTGGCGTCGCGATGATGTGCGCGGCTTCGTAGCCGGGCTCCTCTTGGCCTCCCTCGTATCGGAGGACGGCATCAAAGAGTTCTTTCAACGTTCTCCAAGAGCGCTGACTCATCTCTCGCTGGTCTCTCGGCAGCATCAGTCTGTGGCAGACCTTCGCCAATTGTTCCGAGTCATCACTCGGGACGGCGTTCAGGGCTAGGTCCCGTTTTATTATCATAAAAAGGACGATTGGTTCGTCCTCACGTTGCCTCGTCGTCATCAGCGCAATCCTGTCACGAGCTCGGCGGTTCTCGTCACTATAATGTTCGATAATAGCAACCTTGAACGTCTCCCAGTTAGCTGGCTTCTCGCGGAGCGCTGTGAACCAGCTTTTGGCCTCTCCTTCCAAGATGTCGGCAGTCTGTGCCACCCAGGACGATATAGGTGTCCCGGTTCTAGGGAGCGCTCCTTCACAATACTCCAGGAAGCGCTCTGCGGTCATCATCGGGTCTCCATCAAACCTCATGCCGGTTTGCGAAAGCTTGGTTATTGGCGGGCGGATGTAAGTAATCTCTTCCTCGTACATCCGGTCATCGTCAGCTTCAGACTCATGTGATGAGTAGGGCGGATCCTCAGCGTACATCCGATCGTCGTCTGCGTATTCGTATGACGTGTCGCGCGATCCGTCGGCGTACATCCAATCATCGTTAGCATATTGATACGGCTTATAGCGAGGCTCATCGTACATCCGGTCATCGTTAACGTATTCCAAGGTCTCGAAACTATTCGACGTGTACCGCGAATTGTCTACGTACACACGGTCTCCATACGTGTATTTCGAAGTATTTTCACGTGGTTTGTTTACGTAGTTCCGGTTTACATATGTTTGTTCCGAGGTATTGTCTCTACAATAACGGTGTTTGTTTACGTACACCCGTTTATCATACGATTCGAACTGATTCGGCACATAACGGGGCTTTTCCGCACACATGCGGTCACTATAAGATCCGACTTGACTCGGCCTATACGCGGACTCATTTTTATTCCTCCGGTTCCTTCTTCGGCCGGATTGCTTCGGCGGATATCGCGGAACTTCCTCGCAATTTCGCCATTCGCATTTTCTATGCATTTTTGTATTTCCACATTCACTTTCCGTTGTTGGGCGCCACAGGGAGTTTCACCCTGACTAATTGCAATCTTCCGGCTAGCGTCTCAGGTCAAGTCCTGAGGTATTTAAACCTTCCACGGCCCCACAAATCACATCTGTCTCGCTCGCCGCTTTGCATGGAGGAAGGTGGAGAGCGGGGAGAAGCGGGGTGCGGGCTTCAACACACGTCAAGGCCCGCGTCCTGGGACAAGGACAAACAAAGGAGAAAACAACGGTTCCTTCGTCTTCCATTAAAACCCCGGTCGTTTATCCGTATACGCTTCTGGTTTATTGCAATTAGCTACAGTTTCACAAGACATTAGACACAACAGAATTACATACTTTTAATTTAAACTGTGTAAGTGGTTTTATAGTAATCGAAGGGATCAGGCGCTGCCGCGACCTCCCCCGGGAACGGTCGGACTCCACTGACTCTGGCAGGATCGCAGGCCCTTCCCCCCTTCAAACTGCAAATCAACAACATCAACCAACAAATACGACCCCACCCTTAACGCCTCAGGAGGGGTATTACATTCTTAAATTTTGATTAATAGGAAGAGTCTGCAGATTGGTTTTGAAGACCCTGTCCGCCCCATAAGTACGGGGCGGTGTCAGATTATATTATTTGCCTTGTAAAATAAGTGGTTGGAATAAGGTTTGGCTGCAAGAATTGCGTTAAAATTCCTTTCTGATTACAATATTGTTTTATTTCAGGAATAAATAAATTCAGAAAACAGTTTTCGAAAATAAATTGCGTCATCCACCCTTTTTTGTTGAGGCGGTAATGTAACAGTAAATTTTTAAAAAAAATCGGTCGTAAGTGGGAATCGTCGTAAGTCGATTACTACATGTATTGTAATTTACAGTAGACAAATATTATACATATGTTTTGAAAAGACCTCGCAAGTCTCCTCTACACGAGAGAGAGACGGCCTCTACCTCAGAAGGAGATAGTGCTATAGGGAGGGGAAATGGAAGCAAGGGTCTTCATTCACAAAGTCGCGTTCGGTTTGTACGTGTATGCCCACCCGGGGTCTACACATTTATTCGCACAATTATTAAAAACAACACAAATGAATTTTAGCGGTAAGGTGAAAGGAAAATTACGCAATTCCAATTAAAAAGTCCCTCGACCACTATGCGAGGGAACGGGCGGCGCTTGGATCCTGATGGGAAGCCAGCCTAGGCAACCAGTGTCTCCGCCTTATCTGTGAGCCGTTACGCGGCTTTACTATTGAATTTTCTGTTGCGTAATTTACAAACACTCACAGCACGTGCACGGCGCGACTACGAGACCGGGTTTCGGTGGACTGAATCCCCGAAGGGCGAGACAACCACTCCTTGAAAAAAAAAAACTCTGGCCTATAGTCGGATCGCACACGTATACACGGAATCTTGTTTTAGGACCGACTTCAATACCGGGCGTCGAATACCCCAGCGAATGGTTACGCCACTGGCTGTTACACGTACTGAGGTCGCACAATAAATTTACGCTCGAGAATAGCACTCCAACTCGGCGGGAGTCTCCACTTTGCTTCGCGATTCACTTTCGGCTACAAAATGGCGTACAGTCGAAGGCGTGTCTGCGAAACCACTTCTTAAGATCCTTAGACCACCCAGCGATTCCACGAAGAAGGTGTGTCCCGTTCGCCACTCAAATGTCCACTGACTCTCTAGCCAATTGCAGCTGTCTTTATACCTGTCACTGGACCAATGTAGCAGGTTACTGTCTGGTTGGTTCTGAGTCGATACCAGCAGGCGCGGATCTGGCTTTTGATAGGTGGTATCGTTTGAAGGTAGTTTCGTTCTATAGAAGTGTGCGGGCGTCCATTCGTGGTACATTGAAGAGATAGAATCGCATACCCAAACATTGGGGTCGCGTCAAATCCCCCCACTTCGAATGCCCACGAATGGACTCGCGGCGCTTCCGAAACGCATTCAGCCGACAACTACAGCATTGGTACCGGCATACTCGATAAGCAAATCTATTTACAAGAGCGACGGTATGCGCGGTACGACAAGACAATTACACAGTAATGACCAAACCCATTAATGACAAAAGAGAAAAATATTGCTTAAGGCTAGACATATATCAAGTAATACCTGACTAAGCTGCTGGTGGGCAAGTGCCCTCCCACGATGAGCCCATGCCCCCCTGGCAGTGCTAATCATACAGCACAAATTAATAAAAACAAATTCCTTACATAACAAACATCAACAAGCTACAGTTAGGAGGAGTCCCCCTCCTTTATTTAGCCACCCGGACATAACCTCCCAGCAACTCTCTACTTGGTATTTACGAAGTTATTTACCTCTTGGTTGCGGGGCCCAATGGTCGTGCTACGGACTTAATTAAATTAACCTACTTAATTTAACAGACAGCAAAATGCATAATTAAGTTCAGATTCCGAAAAACAAATTTCTTTGAGATACAAACAAAAAGGGGCCCAATGGCCACTCTAATGAGGGTAGTTACTTATTTGTATTTCCATCTACCGACAATACAACCAACATAAACTCCCGTATTTCCAGGACAAGCACAAAGTTATCTAAAGCTTAATCTAACAAACCGAAAAACACATACATATTGACAGTTCATGACATTTTAAATGTACAACAAAACGCTCATCTCCCCAATGTCCAGCATTCACCACTCACAGATACACTCTTAACGTCCATTTCGTATTGTCTCATTTACCCATTATCCCGTAACCATAGTCCAGTCTATCTACACTTATTCCCACAACTACACTTATCCGCAAAAACGTCCGGTGCACTTTCCACTACACGGTCCCGACTCGAGGCTCCCTACAGCGACTTCGCCCTCCGGGGCGGGGGACGCTGCGGCGTTGTAGGCACGGGGGATGTCGTCGGCACGGGGGCGTCGTCAGCGAATCCTGTGGTCTAGTGGGCCTCGGCGGAGATTGCGCATCGGGTAAAGGCTCCTCAAAGGGTCTGGGTACCGGGCGGAGTTGATCGACGTGCATTTTAAGCGGCTTGCCACGTCGATCTATCCAGTAGGTGTTGGGGCCTACCGCACAGATCACCTCATAAGGTCCCTCCCACCTAGCTGTGAATCCCGGGCAACTCCCGGCGTATTCCCCAGCTGGGGTGGTTACGAGAGTAGACTTTCTCTCCCGTATGGAAAGTGGGCGGCGCGGGGCCCGTATTGGCACCCCGACGTTGTCGGAAGTACGCATCTTGCCGTTGCAGGAGGCGGGGCGTCGGGCTCGGCGCGCTCGTGCTCGAGAAATCGTGGAGGTTCGGGATCCAACTGTGCTCGCCATTCACCGGGGCGGCTGAGTTCATAGCCCAACAGGGCGTGACTGGGAGTGAACCCGGTGGCGGCGTTCTCTCGAGTCCTCAGTGAGAACAGTATCTGCGGATGACTGATTCCCACCGGGCGTGCGCTTCGTCACGCAAGTGGATCCTGAGAGCCTTTTTTATCTCCTGATTCCTTCTCTCAGTGGGTTGGCCTGCGGATGGTATACTGGAGTCGTCCAGTGGTCACAACCCCACTTTTCTAGCGCGTTCCTCCGCCGAGTGCCGGAACTGGGGCCCATTGTCCGTTAATATGGCTCGTGGATAGCCAGCGTCCAAGTACTCCCTTTCTAGTACGGGGACGGTGTTCCCTATGGTCGCGGCGGTCATTGGGAACGCTTCCACCCAGCGAGTGAAGAGATCCGTCACGACCAACAAGGTCTTTCGCCGTCCCGATGGAGCAGGGTAGGGCCCATGAAGTCAAGGGCGATGACTTCAAAGGGGCGGCTGGCCTCGGTGTGAGAGCGTTGGTGAGCAGCAGGCTGGAGGGCACCTCTCTTACGGGTTGCACACACTTCACACCGACGGACGTAGGCCCTTACGTCACGCCTCCGCTTCCGCCAGTAATAGAGTCGTTTTATGGCTCGGTTTGTTTCCTTGGCCCCGGGGTGACCCGCACTCGGGTCGTCATGGTACGCACGGATGACGTCCGTGCGTAAACCATGTGGCACTGTGGTGAGATGCCTGCCGCTCCTCTCTACATGGCAGAGGACTCCATCCTGAACAGCGGTCCCTTGACAACTAGGGGCGTCCGGGGCCGTCAAGATGCGTACACGCTCCTGCATCGTGGCATCCTCTCTGGGCGGCCACTACTGTCTCAAATGCAGTGGCGAGCTCAAGTGCCAGTACCGTAGGCCTACCGGGCCGGGGGCACGCACATCCTCTCGACGTCCTCCTCCAGTCCGGGCTCGGAGCTGGGGTTTCGTGACAGGGCGTCGGGGAGTTGATTGAGCTTACCAGCGCAGTGCTCTATGGTAAAGTTAAATTCGGACAACAAGATGGCCCAACGTGTCAGCTTGGCTCGCTCGTTTTTCGCGGTGTTGAGCCAAGTGAGCGCCTTGTTGTCCGTTATCAACGTGAAGGGCCTGTCTTCCAGATACGCCCGGTACCGTCGGATGGCCCACACTGCAGCGAGCGCCTCCTGCTCGTTGCTATGGTATCGCCGCTCCGTCTCACCGAGACGGGAACTCGCATACGAGATGATGTCCCGTCCCCCGTCTTCTCGGGCGTGAAACAGAACGGCGGCGATGCCGATGCCACTCGCGTCCGTCTGCAGTGCGAAACGGCGCTTAAAGTCTGGCCGGACCAAGCGTAATGGTTGCCTTAGGCTTCCTTAACCCTGAGCATGGAGGCCTGAGCCTCTTGCGTCCATCGGAACTTCACGTTGGTCCGAAGCTGGTCAGTCATGGGGGCTGCAAGGTCGGCAAAGTTGGGCACGTACTCGCGGAGCCAGTTGCAGAGCCCCAGGAACTCCCGCAGTTCTCGCCGGGTTGTTGGCGACCGTGCCTCCTCGATCCCGCGCAAGTGGTTTGGCTGGGCATATTACCCTCGGCCGTGACTTGGTGGCCTAGGTAATCCACCGTAGTGCGTCCAATCTGGCACTTGGTGGCTGAGACTCGAAGGTCGTGTTGCTCGAGCCGTTCGAACACGAGTCTCAGATGCCGGGCGTGGGTCTTCCCAGTTCTGACTGTATACGATTATATCGTCCAAGTATACCAGACAAAACTGCTGGACGTAACCCACCAAAACATCCTGGCTCATGAGCCGCTGGAAGGTGCCCGGCGCGCCCTTCAGGCCGAAGGGGCATTAATAAACTGGTAACACCCTCCGTCAGGCGTGTTGAAGGCCGTGAGCGCCTTCGTCTCTGTGCAGGGGGCACCTGCCAGCAACCCGTCTTCAAGTCCAACGAGCTGAAGACGGTCAGGACCGAGGTCCTTCAAGGTCTCCCTGAATTCGAGGGAGGTGTGTCGCTCGTCCTTCGTGACGGTGTTCAGCTTCCGGTAGTCAACGCAGAAGCGGGGAGTCCCATCCTTCTTCTTCACTATGACGACCGGAGAGCTGTATTCTGATTTGCTGGGCTCCACTACCCCAAGAGCCAGCATTTGCCGCACCTCCTCCTGTATCATCCGCTTAGTCTCCTCCGACTGCCTGTGCGGCCCCACCGAAACGGGCTGGAATCGACCAAGCGGATTTCGTGTACCGCTGTGCGGCATTTCGGCCCAGCAGCTGCAAACCTTGTCTCAAAGTCCCGCAGCACTTGTGTGATGCTGCTGCGGGCGTGAGCGGGTATCTCCTCCGGCAGTTCCGGGGAGTTCAGGTTTCAGGGATGGAGTGGGCGCGGCGGCGGAAAGGCAGTGTACCGTGCCGCGACCCTTGCCCATAATAGACATTCTTCTCTTGAAGTCAAGATTGGCTTCCTCCTTCCTAAACCAATCTAGCCCCAAGAGAAGATCGTATTCAAGCCCTTCCACCACCAACGCAGTGGCTGTGAAGGGCTCGTCCCAACCTTCCGTGCAGGACCACTGGTCCGTAGGTGGCCATTGTTTCACCGCCAGCTAGGCGCAATCGGGGCCCCCTGGGTCCTCGTTCTGTGTGGTGGCACCAGGGTGGCACGGACCACCGTATGTGTGGCTCCACTGTCCAGTACCGCCACCAGGGGTTGCTTGTAGTTCTCCAGCGACAACGGAACCTGTAACAGCGTCGTGGCCGCCGCTACCGAGGGCTGTCGCTATGCCTACTACCGGCATGTATACCAAAGGTTTTTTTCTTCCCCCTGTTCCGCCTACGTTTGTACCGCGGCGGAGGTACAGGGGGGCTTCCTCTCGTAGAAGAGCTACCTCTCCCGACACTACACTTAGCGTCTCATTGTTTATCGCACTGAGGTCGCGAACCTCCGCACTCAAGGGCAGTGTCTCGTCACAAAACTGAGGCGGAGGCTCGAGCCTTTCACTATTAAAAACGTTTTTTATAAGGCACTACACTCGTTGACGCGTCGCACTCCGCATTGCGCTGGTTGTCGCCCAGCGCAATGGCACGTCCGGTCTCGATGGCGGGCGGGGGACTCCGGTGAGGTGCAGGTAAGCAGTAGGCGCCTGGTGGCTGCTGCCGGGGCTCCCTCCTCCGTCGCCTCATCGTCCGGCTCCGTGCCGCGATCGCGTCAACGTCGCTGTGCCTTGTCTCCGTTCTGTTCCGGACAGTCCCTGATATAGTGCGGGCCCTGGCACCGGAAACAGTCTACAGGGGCGCGGCTCTGGCCCTGGTTGGCTTTCAGCCCTTGCGGTTCTCGTTGTTGCTGCGGTATCCGCGGCACTTGCTGCTCGCGTTTCGTGGGGTACCGCTGTTGCGGTGCGTTATACCGCGTTTGTGGTGCATCACGATGCTGTTGCGGTGCATTGTACCGCGGTTGGTCGCGCGGTACAGGGCCGCGTGCATTATCGCGAGATTGTGGCGGCACTGACTGCTGGCGACTGTGATCGGTTGCTCGAAGGACGAAGTAGCGCGTTCCATCTTCGTCGAACCGCTCCTCTACTTCGTTCGGCGTCGTATCGCCGGGTTGGCGATTTTGCGCGCGGGCGATCGCGTGCTGTTGGCAGTTGGGGTTCGGGATCAGGCGCAATATCTACCAGAAGATCCATGGTCGCTTGGATCAGCTCGTCGAGGGTGGACCACGTAAGCCGGCTTGTGCGGGCTTGATCCCAAGGAAGCATCTTCTGGTGCACCTTGTTTGCGATATGTTTGGGATCTATTGTCGTGCCGCAAGCTCTGGCAATGGCTCGCTTCCTATCGAGGTAAGACACGAGGTCCTCTCCGACTCGTTGTTCGATGGTCATCAGCTCGCACTCGAGCCGATACCGCCTATCCGCATTCCCAAACTTACGTTGTAGGAAATGTGCAAAGTTTGCCCACTCGTGCGGTTTGTCCGCTAAGTTTATCCACCACCGCTTTGCGTCGTCGCGAAGAGCGGAGATCCCCCTTTGCGACTTTGCCCTCCTCTCTGGTGTGGGCCATTGCAAAATATTCCTCGCAGTCGGCGAGGAATTTTTTCACATTACTCCGGTGGCTGCCGTCGAAGAGGAGTCCAAATTCCACGGGCTCTCTCGGCCATCGGGGCTCCTGGTAGAGTTGGTCTTCTGCCCGCGCTCCCAGAGCTGCGGGCGCTGCTGCTGCGACACCTGATGCTGGGATCGCCAGCTCTTCCGTGTCCTGGAAGAGCTCGTGATCTTCCCCATGGCCGTTGGTGCACATATTGTTCAACACAGTTTTTCTCTAACACTAAGAGTTTGTCCTTGGGCGCCACTGAGCCTATTCTGGCCCAGACACGAACGCGACCTTGTGAGCATGAGCTCTCAGGGGGTGAGCCCTGAGGTGTCACAAACCTCGTTGGCCACTAAGTTGGGCGACAATTGAAAAGACCTCGCAAGTCTCCTCTACACGAGAGAGAGACGGCCTCTACCTCAGAAGGAGATAGTGCTATAGGAGGGGAAATGGAAGCAAGGGTCTTCATTCACAAAGTCGCGTTCGGTTTGTACGTGTATGCCCACCCGGGGTCTACACATTTATTCGCACAATTATTAAAAACAACACAAATGAATTTTAGCGGTAAGGTGAAAGGAAAATTACGCAATTCCAATTAAAAAGTCCCTCGACCACTATGCGAGGGAACGGGCGGCGCTTGATCCTGATGGGAAGCCAGCCTAGGCAACCAGTGTCTCCGCCTTATCTGTGAGCCGTTACGCGGCTTTACTATTGAATTTTCTGTTGCGTAATTTACAAACACTCACAGCAGCACGGCGCGACTACGAGACCGGGTTTCGGTGGACTGAATCCCCGAAGGGCGAGACAACCACTCCTTGAAAAAAAACTCTGGCCTATAGTCGGATCGCACACGTATACACGGAATCTTGTTTTAGGACCGACTTCAATACCGGGCGTCGAATACCCCAGCGAATGGTTACGCCACTGGCTGTTACACGTACTGAGGTCGCACAATAAATTTACGCTCGAGAATAGCACTCCAACTCGGCGGAGTCTCCACTTTGCTTCGCGATTCACTTTCGGCTACAAAATGGCGTACAGTCGAAGGCGTGTCTGCGAAACCACTTCTTAAGATCCTTAGACCACCCAGCGATTCCACGAAGAAGGTGTGTCCCGTTCGCCACTCAAATGTCCACTGACTCTCTAGCCAATTGCAGCTGTCTTTATACCTGTCACTGGACCAATGTAGCAGGTTACTGTCTGGTTGGTTCTGAGTCGATACCAGCAGGCGCGGATCTGGCTTTTGATAGGTGGTATCGTTTCCTTCATTCCAAAATACAACCATGACCTAAATATACAAAAATATTTCTCCCTAATATCCGAATGTGAATAAATCTGGATTACCTAGTAAGTGCTGGTCGAAACAGCTTCGTGGTACTTTTATGAAATTTTCCTGCAAAAAATTATCAAGCAATTCTTAGCCTAATTATCAACCCTGCAATAAATAGTGACTCAAATTTGAAACAAATAAGAGTTTCATCTTAGCAAACTGGCATTAATTTAGAAGAAAATAAAGGGAAACATTACTTAATAAATTTGATTTAAAAGCAAAAATAATTATTTACGAACATTTTTTTCACAATGAATCTCTGAATTTTCCGTGTCCCATTGAAAAAATGTATTTTTTTAGTGAAAAATACCTGATGTATTATACATTATGTCGCCAATGTGCCGCCCCTCAGGCAGGGGCCGACTCCTTCCTGGATTCGCCTCTCGATTCGCCGCATAATTGAAAATCTCAATAAAATAAAATTCCGATCGTAAAATTGAAAACAGATTGACAAATTATTCCATCGATGATTTCATTTACTTCTCGAAATAATATTTTTGCTCTCTCAATAACTGTCAAATAGTGACATTCTTTGGAAAAAATAGATATAGATGACTTAATACCTAAATATAACTACCATGACATAGTCAATAAACATATACCAGGGGTCGTCAAACTCTAAGCACATTTTTTCGTTGTTGAAATACGACATGATTTATCAAACTACCTTTTAGTTAAGGTGACCAACCGCCCTCCTTTGGGGCGGACAGTCCTCCTAAATGTCCTCTTTTTCTGTATTTGAAAACCAGCTGTAGCACTTGCTGTAAAATTCAATATGAAACTAGTTCGGAAAATTTCAATATATTGTTAGAAAATGATACATTGACAAAAAACATTCATTCAGTGGAAGAGTAATTATTTAAATAATAATTAATAGGGATGAAAGCATAATTTCAATATTAATAATGTTTTTATAACGTATTTTTGATATTATAGTGTATTATCGCGATGAATAATATTATGTTTCTTTTATTTACGATTTTTTTTATTCAATTTATGTGTGTCCTTCTTCACTGTAAAAAAGTTGGTCACCTTATTTTATATAGACAAATAAGTACATAATTTTTCTTAACAAACAGAGACATCTATTAACGAGATATATTGTTAATGACTTTTCTACAAACATTGTGTAATGAAATCTAGCACAGTAGAATTTTGAAAACGGTGCAGTTGTGATGGAGAGGGCGCCAGTGGTATTCTCATCAAATTTATTCATATCAACTAAAAACCCTATTATAAAAAAAGCATTAATGTAAAGGAATACATCAACACTACAGAACCTTTGTCTAAATTTACGAAGTCTCAAATAGTGTCAGATTCAGAGATATTTATTAATGTATCCAAAAAAATGAATAAAGACATTTTGTCTTATTGATAAATGTCACTGTTTCAAAACGTTTACCATGTCACTCACCCTCAAATACAAAAGATTATGCAGTTTTAATATAAAAATTATTATAGAACATTTAAATAAAAATGGTTTAAAATTTAATAATAAACTTGTTTCAAAATATGTGTACCTAATATCAAAGTCGGACAAACGCCACATAAACTAAAGTCATATTTATATTGTTTGTGGTAGTGATGTTCTTTTCAAAAAACTAATCAAAAGTATCAGAATCCGACGGTTTCTTATAGATTTTTCAGTTTAAAGTTCGTAAATAGTTTCAAAAGCAACTTAGCATCCATCTTCGTGAAATCAGTGGACACACATTGACCAATCACAGAGCTAGAAATTACTTTAAAGTGTCATGGCTGCCGGGCTTGATGCAGTGTGGAATATGTATGAAATGAAAAATTATCTCTGCTGTACATTTTCATCAATGGTTTATGCCCCACTTTGATACCAATGTACTTTATATGTCAGTCATCTTAAGTCGATAAAATTTTCTAGAGTCATTACAATTTTTGTTGAATTGGGATTTAAGGAGGCAAGTGGGGCTCAGGTTTTTGTCGTTGAACTCGGTCAGTAAAATCAGAGATCTGATGGGATTTGTACTCTGACAGCAGTATAATTATTCATCTACTGTTTTATAACATCATAATCTTTTTTTTTCAGTTTTGGCATGTACCATGACACGGAGAAGATTGGTTGTCACCGTCGTATCGGATCAACTCTCCATGTGATGACTCCAATCTTCGAAGCCGATACCATTGAAGTGGCTTGGTCTAAATGCAGTAGAAGGGATCTTACCAATTTCCTTGAGTAAGTCAAAACACGTTTAAATGTGTATGAATTGTATTAAATGCCAAGCTGTAAAATAAGGAGTGGGCAAGTTTAAAATCACATTACCAAAAAAATATGAACAATGAGTCTTGGTGTCATGAAATTTACACAGTTTACTGTGCTATACAAATACGGACAAATTTGACTATTATATTTCCAGCAACGACGATCATTTCCTCAATTATGAGTCGACAAAGATAAACACAAAACTAAAATTCCACTAAAACAGGCTAGTAAACCTAGTAGGTAGTTCATGATTTCACTAAAATTTCATGCATTTAAAATATTCAAAATTTCAAACCATGTATTGTGACTGAGATTAATTGGGACTCTAATTTATTTTTACTTATTCAATTTAAAAAAATTTCAAGCTTTATCTTAGAAATAATAATTCTAGATATCTAAACGGTCTCTTAAAACATTTTTTTCTATCATTGAGATCTTTACTGCCAATCCTTGTTGGCATTACATAATATTTCGAAAAATAAACTACATTTTTTTTGTACTAGCTGATCGTGAGTTGAAAATGCTCGCAATGAGCAAAACCTGTCTTGATCATAATATACAATTTTTTTAAGCCATGTATACTCTCATTGAGGAGCATGCAAACTACTAATGAAATCTTTCAACAGAAAATCTTTTGAAAACAACTGGTTATAAATCACTCGCTCAACCTCTTATTTCAGAATGAACATTGTTTTGAAAGTATTAGTAGCTAACTAATTGCTGTCTTGGCTAGCCTCTTATTTTCAGGATTTCAGGATCAGAGATGGCAGGGGTGATCAAATCTACCCCGTGTTATAATATTGAAAATGATAATAGATTTAACCCAGCCAAATGAATTTGATAATAATTGTGTCTATCATTTTAGTTCTGGAATGGGGGAATGTCTTGCTGATCGCCCAGCACAAGTAGACTACATCTATCCAGAATTGCCTCCAGGTATTTTACTACACAAATAATATTATTAAATTCTCTACAGTACACTCAGGCTACACACCATTTTTGCAGAGTGTAACGTTATTTGTGTTTCCAAGTTTTTATATTTAACTAGTATTCTATATTCTACAATTAGTTCATTTAACACTTTTCTTTTCTTTGTGGGCATTCTTCTTGTAAAACCCATGAAATGAGGATTTTGCTGTTATAAATCTTATAATTTTAAATGATGGATAATTTTCCACTCAATCATTTTTCACAAATATTACGAATCACATGAAAAAATATCATTTGTGAAATTTATTTAAAAAAATATTTGTAGTCGCTAATCAAAGTCAACACAGATTTGGTTTGTTATGACTACATGACGGATTATTTTAATATGAAGTGGTTGCTAAGAAACTATATGCTATTATTTTTTCTGTTGCTTTTCAACGAGACATCAAAAAGATAGCATTATCAATTTAAGATTAAAAGTTGTGAATTGAAAGTACCTAGACATGGCAGCCAGAATGACATGTGAAAATTTCACTTCATACTCTACGCCGTTTGGGAGGAGTTCTTTTGACCGACAGACATACAAACATACAGATTTCTACTATGTATTTTGTACTATATAGTAGAGATATAGAAGAAAATAAAAATATATGTTTTCGTTCCAAGGTGCCCTGTATGACGCAGGCCGCCAATGCAGGTTACAGTTTGGTGCTGAAGTTGATGAAGTCTGCACAAGTTTGTCAGAAATTTGCTTACGATTGTGGTGTATGGTCAATGGAACGTGCATTACAATGCTGAGACCCGCAGCACCTGGAACATCATGTGGACCAAACATGGTGATTACTCATGCCTTTTATTTATTAGATTTAGCAACAGAACTTGTCACAATATTGTACAGCTGTTCCCAAACATATTTTGTCTAACTCGTTAGCATCGGGTAACGTGGAATCCACGTCATGGAGATTTTTGTAGAGTGGACGCGGGGAACGCGTATTCCACATACTTCTATATAGTCGACATTAATCGCTCATGACTCTTTGAATGCGTTCTAATTTTTGTATTGGATCACACTAATTGTTCACAAGCCACGCTTTAATGATGTACTCATTTCTTTACCGCCCCGCCTCTGCGGATATTTTGGTTATATTTATCCCGGTTCGAATGTGTTAATACGATTAACAAGAAGACGAACACCCTGAAATATTTACAGTGTATCATATAAAAAACGCATTTGCAACAAAAAAAATGTTTCAATGCCTAAATCTTGTATAAATTCTATGTTACAATAATTTAAAGGAAGGATCTTCAGCCATTAACATTCATATAGAACCATATCCGCTCCGAACGTGGAGAATATGGACTCTCTAACGGAGTTTATCTCAACAGAAGCTCTTTTACGAAAACTACTAGTTGCTCAGTTTCTCACGTTGACCACTCGTTTAAAGGTCCAGCAATTTTTTAATTAGTTTGTAAATATCATATCTTAGTCCCCTCTAGATATAAACTTATCCATGTTTTCAGTTTTAAATATTTTTTATTCGCGCTCGCTTCGTCACATAAACCAGTGGCTGTCAACCTTTTTATACATACCGCCCACCAACATCGCAATCATTCAATTCAGAGTAAGGATGCAATAATTTCTAGAAGATATAACTTTTTATTTATAGTGTAGAAAGAGTATATTTGACATATTAAAGAAATAGTGTGAATTGAAAAACAAAAACTTTATTATTATCATTCATGAAATTATATTTAATGGTTAATGAGACCTTTGTGCCTGATGCTGCGAAACTAAATATTAAACATCTGGTTCAATTTTCATTAGGAATATACAAAGGTCTCCTCTTTAGGTGATGTTTCTCAAAATCTCAACATGAATTATAGCCGTATATTTTATATTACAGTGGTGCCAAAATCAGGAGTGTGTTGTCCGAGCGTCTCCGCCGCCGCCACAGGATGGAGGTTGGGGATCCTGGACTCCGTGGACGTCTTGCTCAAGAACCTGCGGTGCCGGAGTTTCCATCACCAGAAGGCAGTGCAATAATCCGTTGCCTAGTCATGGAGGAGATTTTTGTACAGGCGAAAGGACAAGGTTTAAAACAGATTTTTCATTGACTCAAATAAGCAATATTTATTGATATTCAATATCAGTATTTTAATGAGCGTGAATGCATGTGATTCTTTAGTGCCTTTATTGAAAATAAAAGAACTCATTTTGCTCACAAAAATATATTTGATCTATATAATTATGTCTCACAGAGAGGTCACCCAGAGATAAATGCAATTGAACATAGTCGATCGCAGTGTAGCAAAACAAGAAATTGTTTTGAATGAATGTCAGTTAAAAAAATGAATTCCTGGTATTTCAAATAGACAATATTATCATATAAAGATTTAGAAAGAGTTTTTGCAATGTTATATATTGACGGTGTTTTGGCCAAATGATGTAACCCTCAAAATTGAAAGTGTTCCGGAGAGAGTAAAAACTGTTTTTATCGAAAAAATTTATGTGTTAAGAATCTTTGATTTGTTTGCAGATACGGGATTATACGTAGAGTGTCGATATAATAGTGGCTTACATCAAGTGGCCAGTTCAGAATTTGTAGACCTAAAACCAATGTAAAATGATGTTTTCTTCCAAAAAGTGGTAAATTTATTTTTCTAATTTACATCATTTGGCCGAGACCTGTTCTGTCGTCTTTAAAATGAGAGCCTATCATTAACTAATTTTCGTATTTTTTGAGGATTACATCAATTGACCAAAACACAGTCGATATAATAAATAGTGAAACTGAATGACTTTGCACTTTGACTATAATCGAAATGAAAAATTTAGTACCTACGATAGTGCTTACTGTTTTTATTAAAAATTATGGGTATCTAATTGGCAGTCAATCTTCTAAAAGAAAAGCCTTTTTCGTATCCTCAGTGCCTTATTTTATATACATACTATAAATATATAAAATTTGGATTATTGAGATTTTGTACACTTCTCCCTAATCCTTATTTTGTAAACACCATATTAACAGAGTGGCGAATTGCCGCTTTTCAACTTCTTTTAGAAATACCAGTGATTTTACAATTATAATAGTATTGTGGGTTTTGACGGGATGTAATTCGGATGTAATTAGGGAGATTCCCGAAATTTTAACTCAGGTATCAGTGTGGCTCTCAGACGTATAATATCTTACCTCGTAAATAATATTTGTCGCATTTGTATCTTCTATATAAACGTTAGACACTGTTTACTGTCTCTCAGTTCGAGTCCATTCGTGTGCTCGAATGTCTGAAGATGCCGAAAGGCGAAACCCGGGTCGTTAGTGACAAAATACATGGAAGTGTACAAAATCTCAATAATCCAAATTTGATATTGAAATTCCATCAAGCACCCTCAGTCGATGTCTTAAATTATATAAATATATAATTTTTTAGCAGCTTTTATTGATAATGTTGGATAGTCAAACATTTATTATCCATTTATTTGACATAATTTCATTTTCAGATATCAAATATGCAACACAGATCCATGCCCTAAAACTGAACCGACCTTCAGACAAGTGCAATGTTCAAAATTTGATAACACCACTCACGAGGACAAACTTGTGCAAAAATGGCAACCCTACTTTGATCAAGGTGATTTTGACAAATACATTTCTATAGAAAAAAGCAAGCTGTAATTATATTATCAGCTAAAAACTTTACATATTATTTAAAGGGTTAGGGGTAGTCAGCGGAGTATTCAGTATTCAGGTATAGTCAGAGTATTTTAAATATTTTTGAGAGTAGTTAAATTTATTTTATAAATCAAATAATACCAAGTCGTTTTTAACGTTACCAATTTATCGCCATATTTGTTGGACCCTGTCTCACAAATTGTGCTTTGCGGTGACCATCGTAGCATTTTACTGGTTCGTTTAAAACCAATCAAACAAAAAAAAACATCAAATAGTTAATCTAGTTCCTGGTATAAGCTATATAAATTTCATTCAAATCCGTCGAGTGGTTTTTGAATTACAGTGGTCACCGACTTTGAAAACATAGTTTCGAGAAAAACACATTTATAGTTTTACCCTCGATTTATGTATAGAAATACTAATTATTTAATTACTTACACCGACTCATCTATTCCTGGGTCATATAATAGTTCTTCTGCCGATGAAAACTATTTCTAAGCAATACTAAAGATAATAAAATCTGTCAATATAATGTTAATGAATACATAACAATAGATTTCAAACAATTCAATACGCCGGTCGGAACCGGTTATTTGCAGCTGCTGTCAGCTACCTGCCATCAGGGGACTTTCAGTAATTGTATTATATTTCAAAAACTGTTCATTGGATTTACTTGAAATGTTCATATAATCTATTGTTTAATTCATCTATAAGTTTGAGAATTTGGTTATTGAAATCAAAAACCATAAATTATATAGACATAATGTATCATAAGTGTTGTAAGGTGATTGTGTAGCGCCAAGCTCTTTGAGCTTGGCCTGTTAGTGGATAGGCCAACATGCAAATGTGGTGCTATAAAGAAGGATGCTAAACACATCCTATGGGAGTGTCACTGAACGCATGAAAAAAGAGAATTGCTGCGGAAGTCGGTCCAACCTTCCATTGGACCGATCGGTCACGCTGACATGGTGGTGAATAAGGCAAATTACGAGGCCTTTAAAAAATTTGCGGCGTTATATGGAGAGTGAGTAGACTTCAACTCATGGAAGCTTTTCACTTATCTGGTGAGAGTACTCTTATAGCTATGATTTATTATCCTTAGATGAACCTTGTGAGCTGTACTGCAGCACGGCAGATGACACTGTAATTGTACCATTCGGAGAATTCGCTCTGGATGGGACACCTTGCAATTTAGGCACCCGAGATATGTGCATATCGGGAATATGCCGAAAAGTAGGGTGCGACTGGATCGTGGACTCAAACGCTACCGTGGACGCTTGCGGCATTTGCAATGGATTCGGAAATGAATGTAAACAAGTGCAAGGGATTTATAGTAAAGGAACCACACAACAGTCGGGATACAGCGAGGTAAACATTATTAAACAATTTGTTTTTTTCATTCATTTTTTTGTAATGTTATAAACCTTATAATTATCAAAAAATATATACATCTGAATCTTTCTAATTTTGAACTCTTCCGCATGCTTTCTCACTAACGACCCAGGTTTTGTCTATCGGTATCTTTGTAACTTCAAAAAAGATAATATACAAAAATAATTGGCTGGCTGGAATGCAAATTTTCTTATGACTGTTTACATTTTATAGGTGGCTGTAATTCCAGCAGGATCGAAAAATATCAAAGTGGAAGAGGTGTCTAATTCTAAAAACTATATTGGAATTGGAAGTGCTAGATCTCGTCGGTTTTTCTTGAATGGAAGAAGGTAAACTATCAAAACAAAAATTTTTATTCTCACCCCTAAATTTCAAAAATCACCGGATCCCCGAAAGACAAAAGAGAACCACTTGTTTACACAGTTACTCCACCTTTGCTTTTTCAAAGATAAGGATAGAAGCATACGGCCCATGGTTGGCTGGCCATACAAGCTAGGTATGGCAAGTGGGCCCCGCTGTATGTTAGGGGCCCTCAGTAAAATCAAATAACTTTTTAACCATTTAATGCTACGTGTTTAAAAAATACAGGACTTTGGGTACTTCATCCAGACAAATAAACATGGTTTTTTTACGCTATTAACAATGCCTCAGTATACCTCACCATGATTACATACTTATTCTCTACGTCTGTTTTAACTGTTTTTAGCATGTGAATTTTTGTAATTATCAATTAATTATTAGTACAGTAAGTATGAATAAGTATGTAGGGTAGGGGGCCCCTCCCATTTTTAGATGGACCCCCATTGACGCCTAGGAACCAATATTTTTAGAACAAGTCCGCCACTGCATAGGGCTAGAGTAAATTGATTACTGGCTTTGATGTCAATAACCACTGTCTTATAATTAATTATTCTAATTGTAGAAAGATAACACTTGCTGGAGAATATCTGGTAGCCGGTACACCAGCTCTATATGAACGTGACAGAGATTGGGAAAAAATCAGAATTCCGGGACCAATCAAGGAAGATATTCTTATATATGTAAGTAGACGGTCTGCAATATACTTTGATAGTTAATACTCAAAATGTTTTTGAAACAAAATCTGCAACTCATTTAAATTGTTACTCATTGAGCGGTTCGGTCTTTGGAAAGAAATAAGTCTTCTCATTCTAGGTTGTTTATCTTCTGTTTTTACCACACTTACAGTGTCCAGCAGAGATGGTTCTGATAAGAATGAATCCGCAGTAATATCAAAGTGGTTAGGAAGCTTAGACACTATAGGAACTCTAGTAGCCAGTAACTTCCAAGCAAAAGTGACTTT
This sequence comes from Himalopsyche phryganea, assembly GCA_022494535.1. NCBI lineage: Eukaryota > Metazoa > Arthropoda > Insecta > Trichoptera > Rhyacophilidae > Himalopsyche > Himalopsyche phryganea. The sequence continues at coordinate 2,215,630 of JAGVSL010000097.1, forward strand.
AGTTTGAAGAGATTTACATTTTTAAGACTTCCAAATCTCGAAATATTAACAATTTTCCTGTATATGAAATAATGCAACTCCAAATATGTACGAATGGTGAAATAATGAATATTTTAACATGTTATCATTCTATAATATTTACAGCAAATGATATACCGAGGAAGGCATCGCAATCCTGGGGTTCGTTACCAGTATACCGTAGACAAAGCGCCTCCGGGGCGAAATGAAAATCTCTATCATTGGGGAGCAGCCGAATGGGGACCCTGCAACACTACTTGTGGAGGGGGTGTGATGAGGCGGCCGGTTGTTTGCTACGACATAAATTCAGGTAAAAATATAGATATGCAGATTATGAAGATAACATATTTATGACAGCAGTCAAAATGTGATTTCAAATAAAAAGTGTTTTGCATTCTTAAAAACCTCTCAAAATCCTTATCTTATAATTACTCTATAGTAAATATAATCAGCCACCAAATATTTTACTACAGATTTCAACCTGAACTTTATCAACTATAAATTTAATCTTCATATCGACAGTGTTTTTGCCAATTGATGTAACCCTCAAAATTGTAATTGTTCACGAGAGAGTAAAAACTGTTTTTAACGAAAACATTATATGGTGAGTTACGCTATGAACCATTGAAATGCACTCCTGTAAACTCTCATGTTTACGATACGGGATTATACGTAGGGAGTGTCGATGTAATAATGGTGGCTTACATCAGGTGGCCGGGTCAGAGTTTTTAAAATTATGTTTCCCTTCCAAAAAGTGGATAATTAATATTTCTAGCTTTCTTGCTGTCGTCTTTAAAATGAAATCCATCCATTTACTTATTTTTACATTTTTTTTGAGGGTTACATCAATTGCCCAGAACATTGCCAGGCAATTGTCGATTATTATGATTACAGATCTGAAACATGTTATTGTTTCCATTTGGAAAAGACTTTCTGATATTTATATATTTTCTATTCACAGTGGCCGTCGACCAAGAATACTGCATCAACAATAACGATCAAGGAAAACCTTCAGAGCTGATGAGAGTTTGCAATTCGAGATCTTGCAGTGCTTATTGGTCAGTGGGACCGTGGTCGCAATGCCCTCCGTGCTTAAAACAGGTAAAAAATATGTTTCAATGACTGATTTTTTTAATTCATGTTAATGTTATTTTCAAATAAAATATTTAACCTTTGAACACGTTCTGATTGTAGAATCACCACAGCCATCAGAAAAAGAGACGAGTTTTCTGTCTCCACAAAACAGACAACCGTCTGCTGGGAGACGACGAGTGCGATCCAAAGACTAAGCCCACCCTACACATACCATGTACAGGATTAATCAAATGCACGCACAGAAATTGACATTTCGCACGTCAGTACACTTTACTGAATTAGCATTTTGCATGTTGTCATCGCACGCGTGGAAACACTTTAAAGCTCTCTCGAAAAAGTATTTGAGTGGCGGAATTGTGAGGCAGTCGTCTTCCGCCGAGTGTGCGGGAGCATCGAAGATCCCACTTTGCAAATTCGATATTTTGCTTATTACAAAACACATGCGATAATACCTACACTGTGTATCTAACAAACCCCGAAATGTCTGTCAATCGACACCGGCTGCATTGAAAGTGTATAATCTCAGCCGGCTGTCGAAGCATTTTTTAATTAACTTTATGTAAGTTTTTTTGTAACGAATCTCATCAATGTGTAGGAATATATTAATTTCGGATTGTTTACACTTAAATTATGTTTGTATTATAAATGTATAAACGTGCAGTCATTACTATGAGTGGACTCGAATGTTTTTTATTAGAAGCTTAGATTGAATACATGTCGAGCTATGTTATAATTTTGATTTTTTGCGTAGAAAAACATTATCGATTGAAAAATACGGCATAAAACTGCATGGCTAGCTAATATATATACACTAAAATCTGATCAAAAACGTGTGCAATTATTCCAAAAGCATTTTTACCCGAGTTTTTTATAGTGATAAGGAAGAAAATTAGAATGAAATACGAGGAAGTTATTCAACGTTGAGCAGCCTGATTGTGAATATAAATCTTTTGTTTTAAGGATCGATAAGCGATAGGATAAGGTCTATCACTATAAAAATAAACATGACTTAAAATTAAAGACATTCTGATTGAATTTCATCACGTACTTCGGATATTCTCCGATATACGGCCGAAATCATTTCTTTATATTTTCACGCAATTCAGTAGCCAGCATTTATTACACAAGCACCGCTTCGGGGTGTTCGATATATCACAACATACGTTAACAGTAGTTAAATCTTATATATTTCATTTAAATTAAGTTCACACGGAACTGTGAAGTGACAGGCTGCCATATTTTATTTTAGAAATAGTTGATTGATAATTGTAATATAAATAATGAGTTAATTTTACTTTTAATACTTGTAAGGCAGTTTTTTTTTTTTTATTTTTCTAATTCTGGATTGGCTTTTTATCAAAAATTGATAAGAAGATATTGTTTAAATGATTCCTCATACAAGAGGTGCTTGTATATGTGAGCATAACATTTTAATGTCAATTTCCCGTCAATGCACGCATTTAAACATTATCATTATTTAGTTATCAAACAATTCATAGAAATCAGATCTTGTTATTTTGAAAAAATCTTAATTGTAAATTAGCCTTCAACAAGCGTGATTTTCAATTTGATCAAAACAAAAATTGAGGAAAATCAATAATACAAATTTGAATTGTCGAGTTCTTGTTTCATGTATTTCGTCTCATTCGAGCACACGAATGAACTCAAACTGACAGACAGTAAATAGTTTATATTGTTTATATAAGATACAATACGACAACTTATTATTATAGGAACTACATTGACACCTGTATTGATCCCAAAAATGACCCTTAATCCTAGTTGTGAAAACAAACACATTATGGGTGGAATGGAGGGTGTTCAAATGTAAATCAAAGAACTTATTCTAAATTAATGGGTTTTGTCAGGGTGACCATGGAATGATGTATTAATATGGGAATTTCATTATTTTGATTGTTAATTTATGTTTATTTTTGCAAACTCATCTCACGTAAAGGATACAAAATAATAAATTTCTTACCAATTTTGAACAGACAACTTAATCTTCCAACCTTCCCTTTATTGTAGGATTAACGGTCATTGTTGAGATCAATCTAGGTGTCAATGTAGTTTCTAGACTTAGTGATAATAATTTGTCGTATTTTATGTTATACTATAAAACTATTTACTGTTTTGTCAGTTTGAGCTCATTCGTGTGCTCGAATGCCCGAAAATGCTGAAAGGCGAAACAAGGGTCGTTAGTGACGAAATACATGGAAATGTACAAAATCTCAACAATTCAAATTTGATATTGAAATTCCATCAAGCACCCTCAGTCGATATCTTAAATAATGCAATGTTTTTTTTTTTGAAGTTATGCAAAATCGTTATTTTGAAGACATTATGTTAAAGTATACCAACAATCACAGTTAAATTCGCTACGCTTGAGTTTACTTATGAGTTTTTATGATATTTACTAAAAGATTTTAAAATGAACTTAAACTTGCGTATCGATATATAATAGAAGAAGGTCTGAACTCAGTTTTAAGAGTCCAGACCTTTGTAGTCGTTATTTATAATTTTATAATGTAAAGAGACGATAATAATGATGATAATCAATTGTTTGAACATTTTTCAAGAGGCTCCATGCTCTGGTTTGTCGCTATTAATTTTCATAAATTTATATAATATGTATATTACAACATGTATTTTTTATTAAAGTATTAATTTAATTATTGATTTTTTTATGAAAATAAATATACACAAAATAAAATGGTTTCATTGACTGTGTAAGTGATTTTAATTACTCATGCTGTATGTTAATCTTCCCTTATTTTTGATTTCACACAATTTTTCTTTGAATAAATATAGTCACATTGAAACTGAATTTTGGATGCTGATTGCCGCTGAGCCTGTTGTGTTGTTCATGGGCTCGAATCTCAGTATGGACAATTTCATTAAATTGATTCATGTTTGATGGTATGGCCGTCTATGTCTAAATTCCCTACCACCCTTCAATTAATTGAACACTAAGTCCTGTCCTAGCCCCATCATTCTATCCCCAAAAAAGAGGTTGAACAACTGAGTAACAAGAAGTTCTTATAGAACAACTTCTGTCAGGATAAACTCGTGAGTAGTCCATTATATTCTACATAGAGAGCTGACACGGTCACAAAAAATTCAGGACAGCAATTACGTGAGTCAGTGATAATCAAGATTTTTGGAGCTATGAAGTACCTCAACTATCTCAAATAGAATCATTACTAAGGAGTAAAATTTAATTAAGTAATCACCATGCTCACTTACCTTCTGAGATTTAAATCCATTAATAAATTCAGTACTAAGCCCACGATGCGTGTCGTCAGTAATTAGCAACTGTGTGGTAATCGATACGGCACTAATATCTAGGCGATTACTTCAACAGTGAATGGATTAACCTCTAAAGATTTCATAATGGAAAAAATTCAAGAACACTGAACGTTGGGAAAGGCAGCTCAACCTCAGAATATTGGCTTTAAGTAACAGTCCTGAAATTTAAAAGTTGGTTACTGGGATTTGGTAATAATTTACCCTAAAAAAAATTTTTTAATTTCCTTTTTCACAAATGTGTTTTACTGCAACGTGGTGAAGAGATGCAGGTTACTTGAATAAGGTCGGAAAGGTGTAATAATGGTCGAATTCGTTCCATATTTTCATGAAATATTTCTCTCAATATAGAGGATAAAAAATATGTGATAACGAGCCTTATCCGCTTCCTGTCTGGATTTTTATGTTCTGTTCAAAAAAATCCATTTTGCGTCATTAATTTAAGACTCGTCATCAAATAACTTAAAAAAATATAAATTTAAAATAGTTCATGACGTCCAGCATTTTGTACAATTGTTTTCTTCTGCTAATAGTATTATACTTATAAAAGGTTGATAGAAATGGATAATGAAAAAGAAACTTATAATACGGGAACCGAAACTGACGATTACTAGAGTCCAACCATCAGTGTGTGCGGGACCGTGGCGCTGTGTGCATTTCCGGTATGACAACTTCAAGAAAAAAGATTGCCAGAGTTTGAAAATTTAAAATTTTCTAATATTCCATATAAACATTAACTTGTCAAAAATAAGTGTTTTCATCTCCAATATTTCTCTTCTTTTTAATATTTTGTATGGTTTTAACAGCTATATCTATAGATATTCGCAATTTTTTTTAATGTTAGAACACTACAAATTCTGAAATTTCACCAGAACATCTTGTTCATTTTGTTGAGTAGGTAATATGAATATGAATTTAAACATGATTCGAGTTTGATACAGCCATGGCAGCTTATAAAACCATTACAGGTTTTCGCGGAACACCTATTATTCACGTTTGGTGGAACACCAGTATTCCGCGGATCATAGTTTGGGGAAACCCTGAAATAAACAAACAAAAATGAAATAACTTGAAGAACCATTTTGGAAAAGATCTTTTGCAAATTTCTTCGTTTACCTATTAAAAGATAAGTCGTTATATAAAACTTTTTGTTACACAAAACGGACATTAAAAACATCAGCTACAATTCAATTATTTCAAAAATTGCAATTTATTTGACTAAAAATATTAAAATCTCAGATATTTTATCCCAAAAGCGGGGATTTTTTAGAAGTTGGTAATACAGTGGATTCTTACTTGTCATTTTTGCGATCCGTTCATTTGCTTTATCTAGAGGAATTGAGGGCGATCCGTGTCACTTTTCTTCTTCACAACATTTGATAACATTGGCGATGATAATTTTAGATTGAGAGCGCAAAGATTTAGGCATGATTAAAGGGATAATAAGTACGATGTCAGTACATTGCTTTGATACAAACTAAACGGGTGGACCAAGCAGTTTCAACAGCCGCCGTATTTCCGTACGCACTGCTTAGTTGGTCAGACAATAATTGATCGGTTTTGTCTAGCTTTGGAAGCCGACAAAGCTCGACAGATTATTGTGTAAAAATTGACATTCCTGTATACGCTTTGGAAGTACGCATTTCCTTGAGTGAATGGCCGAACTGGTGAAATGATCCAAGCCAAACAGCGTGATTGTTTTTCAATTTTAGTTGAAGTCACGCAAACTTACGTGAATGTCCAGGAAGCGGTTTTTTTTACTTGCTGAAATTTTTGAAATTTAAAATTATGCACTTACCTTGAATAAAACATTAGACAAACTTTACGAAGTCATACTTTATTGAAAATGAATGGTGAAATGAAATTCATTGAGACATCAACTTTATAAAATAAAATGTATTACTTTAACATCAATTTTTAAATTTCCAGAAATATTTCAAAATAACAAATAGGATATACTTACAGAAAATAATTTTAATTAACATTTTGAAAAGAATATTTTTTCGTATTACTTAGATACATATTAGCAATTATAATTAAGACATCTTGAAAATACTTTTGAGATATACATAACAGACACGAACAAAAGAGAAATCAAAATTACACCACGCTTACACTGGTCAATTGAGTTAGTGGAGCTTTTTTTTTTTATATACATGAAATAAACAAACTATTTTAAAGTAAGATATGCTCTTCTCCTGTTGATGGAAGTTTAATGGGTTAAAATATTTTATGATATATTTATACATGCTAGAGGGATTTTGAGTTTGAATGACGTCAGAGGTTTGTTAATAATTTAAAAACAAATTCATTTGAGGCGCATTTAGTGTAGAGAACAGATGCAGATGCTTATGCCATATCTACAGGCTGGTAGAAATTTACGTTAGCAATTGAAAAAAATTAAGTGAGATTTATTTCTATAAACATTCAATATGTCGAAGAAAAAAACACGGATATTGTCGAAGTGAATGTAGTGAAATAGATATTTGACAGATGCTCGTTTTGCACGATTCATGATAAAAACAAATTTCATTCGAGCTGTGATATTTGTGGTTCAGAGGTACACTAAGGCAAGTCACATTTGACAAGTTTTATAGAAGAGTCAAACCAACAATGCAAAAATGGTCTGAATATAACCTGCACACCAAATTTAAACACTGCATGTAATTGAATACGGTGATTCAGAATATTCTATCGAGTCAAAATACCTTAAATGTGAATTTGTTATACAGCTTCCTCTGTATACCTCCGAGTCACAGATATAATTATACGATCGGTTTAATTTATATAAGATGTATCTGCGTTTGAGAAAAATGTTAAGGCGTGAAATGAATATTGAAGAAAATTAATCTATTTATAAGTATACCATTGAAATATTCGCAAAAAGTGTTTTAGGTACTGAATTAATTGAAAAATTTACTATGTAAAATTCAGTAGTATCAATTTTCTTCACTTTCGTTTCCTTCTTGAACACCTGTTTATTTCTATTTAGAGACTAAATCATAACTTGCGGAAAAAAACTGTAAATAAGACGTATATTTAAAATCAACGACAGGTGACATGCTTTGTGTAACCGAACCATGTTAATTTCTTTGTGAATGCTTCGAACCTGAACATGGGAGAAAAGAAGGACCAAAACTTTATTGAATTAAATAAATATCTCCAATTTAGATTGGACAGATAAATTTCAACACTAATACTGATGTAACATTTATAATAGTTGAATGAAACAAGAATAGAAAATGATCGGTGGAATGAAAAAGTTTACATAATTATAAAAAGCTGGAATGTTATTAAACATGTATTCATGCAGTTACATATATCTAACATGAGTCGAATTAAAGAGTTATGATGAACTCACCATTTTACACACATATTATGAAAATATTAATAATCTGTTACTTTTCATTTTATAACTGGGCCATGTTAAACAATATAATTTGACAACTTTTCTGCAGGAACTATTAGTTATCAACGCCATCCGCTTCAGTTTTTGCCTGCGATAATAATCGAGGTGATAATTTTAAAATCGTATACTGGACCACTTAAGAGAAAAATTCAACAAAAATAACGATTAACGATTAGCATTAGACTGAATGATGACAAAGCAAATGTATTCATAAAGAATCAAATATATTAATTAATATAAGACAACATTTAGAAAAAGGTCTGTTACAAAAAAAATCTGTTCAATTTTTAACAACCATGTTAATGTGTCAGTAGTTGACCATGCCTAATCAGAGGATTTCGTGACAACCTTTCATTTACCGTTTTATGTAAGACCACTCTTGGTTGAATCAAGTAGCGTATGCTTAAATTCGGTGATATCCTTAATTCTTTTAAGAAATTCAAAATAAACTAATTACTGCGTAAGGTGCTGTTTTCAGCCGCTATGACACCCCAATGACATATATGGTGATGTGTTAGTTCATCAATCCGAAAAAGATGATTTCACTTGTCTGAACTCTACAATTTAGAGGAATCCTGCGTCTACTTTTCTTATTTTGGGCACTTTTATTGAAAAAAGGTCCACTAAAAGTATAATTTACTTGTAAAAATACCAGTATAATTAGCTTGTAAAAATATACGAACTGTTATTTTTTTAAACATTTTTCGATATCTCTAGTGATTCGAGGTACATAAAAATTTTATGCATAAATATGCTGAAGAAATTTACGATTTAAGGATGAAGTTTTATTATACGCGACAATTTTCGGATTTCCCATTAGGTAACTTTAGGACATGTACGCTGTAACACGGCTGCAGATAATATAAATGATACCTTCGAGTTTTCTCTTATATTAATTGTTCTCGAGTCATCTTACAGTGATTTTCAGTCCAGTTTCAACGGTAACAGCTCGCAAATATGACTATAATCAGCAAAAATATATGAATAGTTGTTCGAGGTGATACCTCGTGATCCCGTAGAGAGCTGTAACGGGCAGCTAGTAAAATATTAATATAAGTCAACTGTAATGCTCCATACTGATTTGGTGTAAACCAGTTTGAAGAAAAAATCTGGCCTCCGATTTCCGCAGAAAAAAAGAAATCAAACCCAACATCAAAAGAACAAGTAACATGACCAATATAGTCACAGTCAGAAGTATGCAGAGGAAGTAAAGTTTTACGACATGGCCCAATTAGTATTAAAACGGTGCGTGTTTGATGTAAAAATTATACAGATTATTGGTAGACATTTACTGGCCGGCTAATTGAAAACAATCTAAGACAACACTTAAATTGCTGTTTTTATATGTAGTCTAATATCCAATATTAATCGATCGGAGTGCACTATTTATACTATGTCGTGATACAATCATTAGGCTTGACAAAAAAGTACAACAATATTCGAAAAAATATAACACTGCCGGAATGCAATGTCTGTGAAAATAAAACCTCTCAATGATAAATACGGTGTTTGGAGTAGATGCTTTTTTTCTTTAGGCAGGCATACATCATGTTGGAAGACCTAAGATTCCTTTTCAAGTTTCTTTTTCTGAAAAATGAAAACAAACATTTCGGTGCGAACAATTAGACAGTTTTTACAGCATAAGGAAAATCAATTATGGGAGCGGAGAGCGGCATATTACATGATCGTAGTTGTATGCAGTGGCGACTAGTCCATAAGGTATAAAATGAGTGTTCCTATTTAATCATCGATAATCTTAAATTGTTAATGTAGCGAATGATGACACCTAACAAAGACCGTATACTGAGTTTCGAGAATAGATGCTTGTGTCGGATACTGAGGGTGAGGTGGTTTGACTTTGTGAGGTACTCGGAGATTAGGAAACAGACCAGGTAGCGCCCTGTCACATCAGCGGTCATAGAAAGACGTTAGAACTGGCTGGATGCCTCCGAAGAGCCTCAATCCTGCTTGCCTCTTCTTCCGACCGGTGGGATACCGGCGTCCTGGAAGACCATCGGGTACTATCCATAGGATGTACTCAGTTAAGCTGAGGGACTCTGGCATGTCATGGGAGGAAGCAAAGCGATTGGTGGGTGACAGAGAATCATGGAGGCACCGCGTGGTGGCCATATACTCCACATAGGGAGCGAATATGGTTGAAGAAGAAGTAATGCCAAAAACAGAACAGTTTTTACTTAATAATTGTATAGTTGTGCAGTGTTCTTTTTCATCAATTGGAGTCCTTATCTGAAGGTTAGACACGTACCCGCCTCAGTCACAAAAACTTTCTTAAATATTTACTCATCCAGTACATACATGAGTACCTTGGTATCAAAGTCGGACAAACGCCACATCCCACGAAAGTCATGTTTTTATTGTTTGTGGTAGTGCAAGTGATGATCTTTTCAAAAAAACTCATTAACAATACCAGAATCCAACGGTTTCATATAGATTTTTGAGTTTAAAGTTCATAAGTAGTTTCAAAGTGAACACTAAACATCCATTTTCGCGAAATCAGAGGAGATATGTCCACTGATATCGGTCCACACATTGACCAATCACAGAGCTAGAATTTACTTTAAAGTGTCATGGCTGCCGGGCTTGATGAAGTGTGGAATATATATAAAATGAAAAATCACCTCTGATGTACATTTTCATAAATGGCTTATATCCGTCTTTGATACCAATGTACTCATATATAGATCATATCTTTATTAACAGTTAATTGGAGATATAATTTATTAATAAAACTTACGATACTTCCGTTTTCCATCGAAATAAACCTGTGAATCATTTTTTATTGGTATTGAACATTTACAAAAAGTACAGTGGCACTTTCGCACCTAAACCCTCACCTACAATTTTGCGTGCTTTATACTTCGATATAAGCATAATAAATGATGGCCACTGGAAAAAAATAGTACAGCCATCTTGGATGAAAATGTCAGATGCCACGATAGCTTAAATCCTCATCATCAAATTCTTTTGAGTGTAGACAAACTATGTCATAATTACCCCATCAAATTTGACTTTTATCAAGCTTATATGGCATACAAATTTGGTCGTGGAATATAGGAGATAGGAATAGTCACATTACCTTGGTCTCTTTGTGTTTGGTGTCTGTTCTGACTGTGGAACCTTTTGACTTCTGTTGCTCAAGCTGAGCGTGTAAGGATGCCACTTCACCGGTCAACTCTGCCTGAACTTCTCGTAGCCTCTCCACTTCAACGAGGACTTCTGCTTTATCTTTCACTGCAAATAAAAAAACGTGATTTTTTCAATGGATTCTTTGTGGAAATAAAATTAATAACTTTTATATTCCACTTGTTTTGCCTCATAGGCAAGCATCTTCAGACTAAAACGTCATTCACCGAATGCACATTTATTTAGTATATCACCGTCATAAGTGAATGCAATGGCAAAACAAATATTCAGAACAACAAACTTTTCATCGATTATGAATTTTTTTTTTTTTATAATTTTAGACATCGACTGAGGGTGCTTGATGGAATCTCAATATCAAATTTGTCAATAAAATGTTGTAAAATTATATAAGATAATTAACATACTCTCTCCTTGGCCGATGATGCTACAAAGCTTTTTGTTTCTCGATTTGACTTTCAACAATTCTGTTTTCAGGGTATCAACTTCCGTTTTTAGCTCCTGTATTTCCTTGTCTTTTTTCTCCAGGACACCCAACAGTTTAGAACCTTTGATCTCGTCATTGGATGGGGGCTCTCGGCTGGCTGTTTTCGAAGGCAACCTCACGTCCCCCCTGTTCAAATTTTCCCGTACTAACTCGTCAGTAGCATCTCTCTTTACTCTGTCGAAGAATGTTCTGCACTCTTGAAAAGATTCGTCAGGTTCTTCCGATTCTAAATCCGAATAAACATTCATTTGTAGAGCCAATATATAATAGATAGTCTTTAAGAGTTTCCAATAAATGAAAAAATTGCATCTCAATCACATTATGTAAAACTATTTTGGTTTCCATTTAGACAACTACAATAAAGAATACCGTATTACATTGACTATAAGACTCTGAAACGGGTTCTGAAGTTTCTAATTCTGAAGGTGATACAAGCGAAAGAGTGTAAATAGGCAATAATATACACAGGAACTGCTTGTAAATAAATGTATTTTGGCATTTAAAAATATAGGTGCGTCTTATAATTGATATAATACGGTGATTTAAAAAACACATTGCTTTTACAATTTGACATGATATAGCAACAGCAAAAAAAGAGAAATTAAAATTCGAGGGCAGGGGGAAAGAAAGATCATTATCGATGCTATCTTTTGGGGAAATCTGTAAGCTATCAAAAGACATACTAAGAAAACAAAAAAAAATGCCCGATCACTGAACCTAGAGAACAAACATTAAAACATCACTGTCACAAACATTTGATAAAGAAAAATTGCTGCCTGCAGACATTGATCGTTCTTACTAGGGCTTACAAATCCTAAAAAAAGAAGCTCCTGAGCAGCTCAAGATTTTATTAAAAAATTTGATTGATTTTACTATTTATTTTACAGTTCCGCGTTGTACGAACACGTAACATACCTTCATCATTACTTGGGTCAACATTTTCATTCACTAATTCGTTAAATTGGCCTAGACTCATTGTCTTGTTCTTTTTCATTTTCTTATTCCCTTGCACTTTCAGCTGCTCTTCCAGTTTTTTTGCAGTATCTGATTCTTTTTTATTGGATTTATATATTTTCTTTTTCTCTTCAAAGTCCAATTTCGAGAGCAGTATTGCCTGATAATGATACAAAACAATTAGGTTAATAAGTGGTCGGCAACCATTTTACTAAAACGGTACTGCTTATGACAAAGAACACTGTATCTTAATTTTGGTGTGTGTGGAAGTTGAGAGTTTACTGTAAAATCAAAACACATTTAATTTAAAATATTCAAATTTTGTACAAATCCATGTATTTTGTCATCAACAACCCGGGTTTCTTCTTTCGGAATCTTCAGACATTTGAGTACACGAATGAACTCTAACTGACAGTTATTAAATAGTAAATATCGTTTATATATATATAAGACAAATTAAGAAAAATTATTATCACTAGGTGTAGGAACTACATTGATCCTAATCTGTGAAATTCATTCTGAAAATTCAAACTTAATATTATAAATGTTCCATCACTTTGAAAGGGTAAAAGGTTTTAATTGGCTTTTATTAAAAAATTTATTACTTACTTACCATTTAAAATTCTTCAAATAATAACAAATTAATAAATTGTGAGTTTTGTTTATGAAATTTCCATATTTTGACTTGTGGTGTCACGTAATATTAATGAGTGCTTAGGTGTGATGTGGGTGAGGAAAGGTTGTGGAGCACTACCATAGAGTAACCCTACAGTTATCAATCAGACTGACATTTTAAATGGCTCAGTTTACAACAAGCAGTTGTGTAGTGTGGTTAGAGATCATATGAACAATGGCGAAAACAAGGAGTGAAATGAAAAAAAAGCCATGTGCAGCATTAATGTTGGCGATGATCACAGTGAAATAAAAAAAAGTTGGGTAAAGGAATGGATAGAGAAACGGAAAAAATCACTCATTTGAATTTGTTGAGTTAAGAATATTTTGGTTATAGTTTCAATCATGCAGGTTACAAAAAAAAACATGAGGTACAAGATGTTAGAATGACGTCATGAGAAGCATGATATTGGCAGGAGACAGAGAATTTTGAAGGCATCATGAGTTAGCCTTTTGAACCGAGTCGAAAATTCTATCGAAGCAAAATGATTTACATTGCCGAAAAACGATACATTGAGGAATATAAGTTCAAGATGTTTGTATCTGAATATACCTGGCTAAGATCATCTTCATAATTGCCTGCGACCAACTGGTTGTCTTTTTGTTTCCATTCCTCCCACTGCTCAACACTGGGAGGCGGGTGCCTCTTTTTTCCTTGAGAACCGTTACTCGAGGTTGCAGTCACTTTATTGACTTGCTGAAAATTGAACAGATTGAAGTTAGCGTTTGTAGTTTATCTAACTAATAGAAAATGATTGATAATTAACCCTGTACCCTTTTAAAAATATGGAATCAAATATAGAGCATTAAGATTAAATAGTAGGTTTTTTCCCTCAGCAAAATCATTATTCGTTTCTGTCTACTAAATTTAATAAATCATTTTAATAATATCATTCTCAGAGTCCTTGTTTACACTATCGCATATTTTTTTCCATGGAAACAGTACAGTTTTCAAGAATGTCTAGCAAAGGGTTGACAACTGTTTTTCAGATAGTTTATTGTAAGTTACCGAGATTTGATGTATTCATGACATCACCTGTTTAAACAATCAATGGAATAGAAACAGTTGTTTCAGCGACTTCTTACGTGTTAAAGCATTTACAATGGCCATATCTATAACCTTATTCATGACACAAAGCTCTGTTTGATTTGATTGAGGGTTTGTTAACTTTTATCTTCGATTTTTTCTTGGGCATCAAATCTCGGTAACTTACAATAAACTATGAAGAGGTCATGGCGTAAGGCAGTTTAAAAAAATCTGAAGATTCACACCTATTCAATTGCTTGAAAACTTTACTATTTCTATGAACAAAATGAATGCAATGGTGTAAAATAAATAATCTGAGAATTAAATTTTCCTGACAGTTCATGAGATTTAGGTAATGGTAAACAATTAATGATTTTCGCTAAGTGGGAAGGACTACTATCTCCAATGTTAAAACAGAAGATTATAATTAAAAATTGCAACAATTCAAAAAATCTCACTTTATTTTTAGAAGTAGTCTTGGTCTTTTTGTCGTCATTTTTTTTGGTGGCCTTGATCTGTTCATTTTTTTTATCTTTATTTGCCTCCTTTATCTTTGATGTAACAAAATCATCCTCCACTATCTTCAGCGATGCAAAACGCGACGGTACAACACAGGCCATTTTATCTGAAAAAAGACATTCAATCGAATTATGTTAAATAAATACTACTGCATAGTTTACTATACTTCACTTTTTTTACAGAAGAACTCTAATTAGTTTCCATATTTATTCTAATGACTCTCTCCGAGTTTTTTTGAAATGTACAGAAACATCTTCAGTCAAAATCAAGCCACTAAAGCCCAACAGCAATAGTCGAAACTAAATTTATGTTAATCTCGAGAAAGCTAATGCATTTTCTGTCGATTGTGTCAAAAACATTCAGCAATATGTAGATTTACTTCACCAATGATGTCAAAATTTTTGAACCCAAAGGAAGTTTTCGGAAAGAATAACACTGCTAAGACTACGCTGAATCGTCTCCTTTACAGTATAAACGGTTGCACTGCACTGGTGATTAAAGCCAGGCATTTAGAAACCATTTAAGGTTGTGATACAAATGAGTAGCATTGAATTTTTCTTGATTACTTAATAGTAAATTATACAACAATCTTTCTGATCTTATGAAATATAAATATCAAATATAATTAGTTGTCGTTAACTGAAAAACTTCTAGAGGATGCACAAATTTTGGTCACGCCACTAAGTAAGTCCTTAAATCATTGTTTGGTGAAAATGTTTTAGAATAAAACATAATTTAGTTAGAGCAAACATTTCATGAGACACCTTCACAATTTGGGATGAAATCTACATTTTAATACTGGTATAAATACAGATAATAATCTATTAGTAATGGTCAAATAGTCGTTCTTAGAAATAGAGAAAAATTATGTAGTCTTGTCAAAATATATCTTAATAATCACATAAATTATCGGTTTCGGTTTCCTTGATTCCAATGGTTAATATTTTGACAATTTCCTGTAGAATTGCATTAAGAAATTTATGAGGCAGAAAAAGAGTAGCATGTTTACCATATTTTTATTTGGGTCAGATAAATGGGATTTCTCCTATGAAATGGGATGACCTAATTAATTATCCAACATGTAAAATCCCAATGTAAAAATATAGATGCCAAATGGAATAATTCTACTATCGAAGAACTTGAATAAATGACTCAACCTCCTTTGACAGAGTTTAATGACAATACAAGAAAGTTCTGGCTGTTTTGGAATTGTTTTCTTGGCAGGTGTAGGAAGGGAAGAAAAAGTTTAAATTATCAAATAGACATAAATAGAACATTACATCTAGAACAAACACGTTCACTTACCTACAACTGAAGATGGAGCCTTGTTCAAATAAATTGAAATATAAACCAAATTCAACTAAGTGACAGCTAAGATATTAAATTTATTAACAGTGCAGTCATTTGCTTCATCTGTGTCACAAAATTGAAAATATAAATAAAAATTGTCACAGTATATCTCAAACAGCGTCCACGTATGTTTTTACAATAATTTGGAATATAGCTTCGTGCAGACGTCACCACATAAAATTGAGGGTCCATGCTTATATTACGCAAAATATTACGTTAGCATCAATTCGATGCAAAGGCGGAGTTTTTTTTTTTATGATGCACACACGTATATAGAATCTTGTCGAAATATTGGCGTTGCTCTTCGTAGGTAGATATGAATTCGAGAGAATAGTTTTACTATACATCTTTCGAAAGGGTCGATTCGGTGAAGGAAATGACTACATCTAATCTTTTGGTCAAAATGAATATGAAACACACGCTCTAAAACGAAAAAATTGAGTAGCATTTTCTACTTACATTGTTGTTATCAAGTTATCACAAGACAAATTTAGTATAGAAATCAGCGAGTTTTGTTCAAGTGACAAATAATAAACAATCACACAACAGGCAGTCTAGCTTGCCATAATAATTATTCTCATGTGTATACTTGACAACAATAATTATTGTGTAGGTAGGTATTGCTAATCATAATGGTGTGTATACACCATCGAAACTTTACAAAGAAATTCGTCGTCTATCTTGACACATTTCATCCCATGACCGTTCACTGTCATTATATTTGAAAAGAAAGGTTTTAAAATTGAACAGAGTTATATCGAAAAGGTAATGAGAGATTTTTCAATTTTATATTACTAATTTAATTATTATTAACAAACATTTAGTATTGTCAAATTGGGTTATTTCGTATGCCAAGTATAATTCCGCATAGTAATAATTATTCGGTTTGTATGACCACAACTTATTTTCAAATTCAAGTCCACAAAATATTTGTTTATGATCTTATTCTCAATATTCAGTTGATCACACTGAGCCTTTAAAAACCAGAATTTCTGTAGATAAGTCAAAATTTTACTTTTGTAAATAGTATGTGAATATGCAGTTATTTCAACTGCCAAATAATAATCATTTGTCTCCCAAAAACACAAAGGGTACGATATAATTATTCTTACTGTACATTCCATTATATTTTAACAAATAGAATGTATGGATATATTTAATTAGGTTGAATTTTAAAAACATTGAATGCGCTAGGCGGAGTTGACTTGTCAAAACACTTTTTGACAATATTATTTTTTTAAGATCAAGATACAATATAAAGTATCCCCATTTTTTATTTTATCTAGAAACGAAAGCTTGTAAGCCAGCAGCATCAAAATAATTTGTTTTAAATTTATGCTACAAATGTGGTGTAAAAAAAATCAGAGGCAATGGAATGTAAAATTTGTCACAATTCATTTCTCTGACGTTGCATGGCAGTTCTCCGTAGCTGGTGTGCCATGAAACGATCCAGTGTGACACGGTGCAGTGCGTCCAAATTAAAAAAATCGAGTATTTTCATATAAGAATAAAATTAAAGCCATCCGGTTGCTAAGATCTCCAATTAATTATTCTTGTTGAAACAAATATTGGATTTAATGTTATAACTCAATTAATGTTTGCACGGTTAATGTAACAGCAATAATGGAGAATAAAATGGGGTTTGTTTCGTGTGTAAAAGAAAAAAACCCTAAGATAGAAATTACACATTGCTACATGTATTGAGAAGCATTGGTGGCCAAAAGTTTCCCAGTGAAATTATTACAAATAATAAACGAATGAATCAAAATAATACACATTATCAAATTAAGACTTATTTTTTTGAAAAAATATTAGTCCCGATTGTTTCACACAGAAATATGTTGGTTGTCCCAAGGCAAAGTTTTGGTGAGATTAAAACTCGCTAAGACTAATCTTTAACCATATCCACTCCCTATTCGAAGCATATGGCCATCACACTATTCCTGCAAGATTCTCTGTCCCTCGCCAGTCTTCTTGCTTTCTCTCAGGTCATCCCAGCGTCCCGTAGCTCCACTGAGTACATCGTATGGATGATCATTAGCGGTTGGTAGAAAAGACAGGCGAAATTCCGACTACCCAGAAGCATCCACAGCACATTTCCAAGCCAGGTCCATCGTGTTCTGGTCCATCTGCTTTCTTATCTCCGATTTCCTGACAAAGCCGAATCACCATAATCACAATTCACAAAAAGGTGACCCACTCTACTGTGACAATTACCGGGGTATAACGTTGCTCAGCGCACCTGGCAAGGTGTTGGCGCAGATAGTCTTGGTGAGAATAAGGATTCCAGTAATGCAAATTTCATTCAAAGATGATTCAGTGAAAATCAGGCCGGTTTCTTAACTTGCCGATCTTGTGCAGACTAACTTCATAATCTCAGATGCCTTCTTCAGCAAAGCAACAACACCTGGCTAGCGTGTTACTTTGTGGATTACGAAAAGGCATTTGATAGTCTGCACCGGCCTTCCCTGTGGCACATATTAAAACTGCACGGAATCACAATCAAAATTATTGTCATGGCTAGACATCGAGACAGTCGGTGGCTTTAAGTACTTGGGGGGGCACACATCACGGGAAATGGCGATCCGTGTAAAGAGCTTGCGATCTGATTAGCGATAACTAGAGCAATCTTCAACTCAATGCGGAAAGTCTGAGACTCACGGTTGTCCTCGGTCAGAACCAAGTGCCATTTATTCAACGCATGCATTATGACGGTGCTGCTTTACGGTTGCGAGTTATGGAACCTACCGCAACCACACGATAACCGTATACTGTGATTCTAAAACAGATACTTGCGGAGGATACTAGTGGCCAGTTATTTTATGCTTAACAAAATGATGCCAGAACCAGAACTCTTATCAACTCTTTTTAAATAATCATTGTGTGAACTTATTGACATCTTTGAGCTCCTGAGTGAATTAAACAAAAAATGAATGGTTGAAATAAAAAGTTATTCGTCTGGTTTGACAGATAAAATGAGTTCAAACAGAAACTCGAACATTTGCAAAGCAAGTTACCACTAAGATCATTCAAAATGTTCCAAAGGACCAATAAAACTATTTTTGATAACCGAAAGATCGTTTTGGATTGTGGGTTAAAAAAATAGGCAATATTTATACACTCAACTTAGCTTTGCTAATTTTTAATAGTTAACCATAACTAATTTTATTGGTCAAAATTTTTACAAATGCTTCTCATAATTTTTTACTTTAAAAAAAAAAATATTTTTATGTGATCACAAATTACTTTGAAAAGGTGAAAGGGATTAATTCGCTTTTATAAAAAAACATATGAGCTACTATTTAAAATACATCAAATAAAAACTAATTAATAAATTCTAAGTTTAGTTTATGAAATTGATATATTTTGGTTTGTGGTGTGCCGCGAAATATTAATGAGCGCTTAGGTGTGCCGTGGGTGTGAAAAGGTTTCGCAGCACTGCCCTAGAGTATTTGTACCTTGTACCGTCGTTTGCGCCTTTCGGCGTCATGGGCAGCAATTTGTTAACTACCCCTTCCCCTTTCATATATCCGCAAACCATATGATCACCCCTATAATTATTGTGCAATAGCAATAAATTGCACCCAAGAATAAACTTATAAAGCATCCCATATTTAATAACATTTTTTCCTTTCTTAATCATAATTACCATCAAGTTAAATGATAAACTATTTTTGACAACAATAGAAAAAAACTGTGACCGGCTGATAATCACGCATGGATTAGGTTTCATCATGTATACCAACACAACACATTAACTTCTTTTCAATGGCAGTTCTTAAGATGGCGTCGTGTCGTTGATTCCCTACTCTAGGGCCTGCAAATGTCATTTTTGTTTTATGGTGAATGAACTTCAACTAATAGTATGATCAATTATTCAACTATGGTTACATGTGATTAATCAGTGGCCCAGCAGTCGTGTCGGAATAATCTCGCCTTATCTATACCGTTTTAAGGTTGGCTGTAATTTGATGACGCTTAACAAAACAGTGCATTGTGGAAGAAACATGCAGTACATTGCAATTTGCAAAATTTCTCTTTGAATTGCTATGAATATTGACGATAATCAATCAGAACCTGTCTGTTATCGAAATTCCTTACGCAATAATCGTTTCCCTGTCGGCACGGCGTAAAATTCTTTTCATGTTGTTTTTTTCTGAAACGTAATACTGATTATCGCCGAACCTGCCTCATCAAGAAGCGATTCGCCATCGCTCCCCCAGAGCTGCCGAGGATTCTGTCTTTCGCTAACCTGGTAGAGAAAAATATCCTGAATATCCATTTATTTACTCTGATAACAAATGTTTCTTGCATCATAAATAAACTATAAACTGTTTTTTTGCCAGTAACCCAAGTAATACATCTGAACTCCTGTGTTTCGAATGAAGTAATGTTATATATTTTTGAAATTGGTACTACTGATGAATAAAAACAAAATCTCCCATAGTACCAGGTCTGTTATGAATGCAATCCAGATACATACCTAAATTACTTGAAACTATTTTAAATGAAGTTCTTGCCAGAATTCACTATTTCAAATTTAGATGAAAGTCGAATTTTCTAAATAGAGATTTGAATAGTTTGAAGCACTGACTAATAATTCTTAATCGAAAGTGGTTACATCTTAGTTGTACTAATTTGAAAAAGGAATACTGTCAAAAGATGTTCATTCTATTTATAAAGCGAACCTTACACAGTTGAGGTGAATACCACCTTTTTAATTTTATTGATAGATTTCTATGTAACATGAAGTGTCTTCCAGAATCAACACCACTTAAATTTACATGTGGCAGAAGTTCTGAGTGAGATTCAACAAATTTTGACATCTTAACAGCTTAATGGCCGCGGACTCGTATTTGAGTTCTCGAAGAACTTTGGTTGCTGTCTGTGAACTCATATATGAGTCCTACGCCATACATTCCATTATATTGAAAAAGTACTGGGTTATAATCGAGTTTGATAATGTCAACGAGAGATGGTGGCATACACATCAACGCATTATTTAACAAAAATTAAACTATTAAAAATTAAATTTTTACTAAACAGTTTTGTAAAACTACCCCTAGATGGTACACGTTTACTTTTTTCACACTCTCCTAGTATTGGTTATTATTGTTTATTCATTGCGTAGTGATTTATTGAATGGGTCATATGGCATTTTTTATGGTGCTCGTATCATTCTGATAACCGTGTCCTGTCCCGGGTTGAGCTGTAACATCTGCAAGATTTTACATATTCAGATTTAAGTTTTTTTCACTACACCACATAAGTATGCAACTCGCAGATATAGAACCACTGCTTAAATGTCATTGATATATGCGATGAAGTATCTGGAAGCCATCAAATTAAATTTGATTAAGATATCTCAATTGGCTTAAAAATTATAGTGAATTTAGTGAAATGACAGTTTTTAGCGTTTTTTTTTTTTGCAAAATTGCCCGGCTGCCAGGTGAAATTCAATAAAAAAACATGCGGCTATTAAGCTGTTAAGGCAAACGTAGAGAGTGTTATTAGTATAGACACGTATTTTGGGCATCTATTAGTGAACCTGTGAAATTTCAGAATTTATAAATGTAAATGATACTTGTAAAGAGATTATATTCAATGCTTCTTATATTAAGAAACTAGTATTAACGAATTAGTCAACAAAATAAGAGTAAGCGTTAAGATATTTAAAAGATCTACCAAAAATTACGTTTTACAGAATCATGCCATTGATAGGTTTGAAAAGAAAAATCATTAATTATTGACTCTAAAAACCAGATGGAATAGTTTGTCGGACATGCTGGAACGTTTTTTGAACTCGGAGTTTGTATCAGAAAGAACACTATTGTATTAATACTAAAAAAATGTTTTTTTTTCATTACCAGTAATGACTTCAGTTATGATAAATGAAGGTTATTTCAGAATCCCTACTCTACATGAATTATAATAAAATGTTTTGCTGTACAAGAAAATTTTACAGCATTTTATTTTTTGAGTTTTTATATGCTGCCTGACGAAAATAAATATAATGCTATAATATAGTCTTAAGGCAGCTAACGGTGTTCCTAGAATGAAACATAAACTGTTTTCAACCCTATACAAATGTTATTTTACGAAATTTTACGAACTGATAAAAATATATAGCTATTGAAATCACCATTTGTTAAATAACTTGCTACTTCTTATTTCATTTATTTATAAACAACATCATAATATTATTATATACTGGTTACAAAATTTTGTGTGAAAATCAGCCTTGTATATTGGTGTCGGTATTGTTTAAGGAATTGTAAAGGTTTTCGTCTGTTTTTTCTGGGGTTTTTAACCTTCCACAGCCTCCTGAACCTAGTTTATAATATTCTTCAAGGAACCCAAACAACTGCTGCAATCGCAACTGCAGCAGCTGTCCTGACGGCGAGTTGTGTTGTCGGCAGCTATGAAGATTTGTTTCATTAATAAAATTGTGGAATTTCGTCTCAGTTGTCTGTCCCATAAATGCGAAGGAACCCTTCAAAACTTTTGCAGAACCCATGTTGAAGAACGCTGCTCTAGATAAAGGAGAGATAAAAATTAAATAAAGCAATCTGAACTAAAACATATTTAAATATTGTTATAATAATGCTCGCAATGAGCAAACCGGTCCCGATCATTATAAAAATGTGGACATTATTTTTAATATTAATACTTTATTATCTTTTTGTTGCAGATATGAAACATTTAACTTAATAACAATGTGCGATACGATGGAGGTATCGTACGAAGATGGCGATATTGTTTGGGTGAAACTAGGATCGTGCTGGTGGCCCGGGGAAGTCTGGGCACTCGATAAATTGCCCAATGACGTGACCAAATCTTTTAGGAAAACGCCAATTGCTGTTGTGAAATTTTTTGAAGAGGATTCATTGTGAGCCAGTTTAAATATTTATTAAATTACATTTAGATCAGTAAACATTGTCGGTCCTTAGTAGCTGCAGTAGCTAATACTCTTGAACTTTTGTTCTACTCGAAATAAATACAATCAACTTCATACATATGCTCGATTCGGCGCGCGCCTGTGTCTGTGCTTAGAAGTCAGCTCCGCCATGCGACAGTCTCAACTGTCGGGCATTGTTAATGAAATGCTGCGATCATTTGAATCAGTGTTGATCGAGAAAGTGCTAAATAAGGTCCTACTGTAATTGAATCTAACAATTTCATTATCTGGCATGCAACACAGTGTTTGCAGTGTGTTAAAATAAATTGTGTAAGAGAGAGAAAAATGGTGATATTTTTTTTAATTTGCCAATGAAATACAATTAAATTTAATGTTACAAGTTGCCTACAAACACGTTGGTTAAAACGAATACCATCTCGGCTTTCTATTGATTCATATTCGCGGTAAAACAGATTTCGTATTGAATGGCATCAAGTAAAAGTTTTAGTAAATCTGTCGCTGACACGGTATTGCATGTCGAACGACGTCATTAGATCGTTGTACATCTCAGAACTAGATATTACCATGTTTGATCAACAGGTTAATGGTTTTTTGTTTTTGTTTTCAGTGAATATGTGAAAAACACCAATCTTATTTATAAGTACAACTGTAGTCGCAAAAATGAGTTTATCAAAAAAGGAATGGGTAAGTTGTTCACGAAACCTTATAGAAAATTATAAATTTCTGAAATTGTTAAAACAATATTGAATAGCCTTCATATCACTGTTAAGTTTCCTGGCTCTTAATCTGAATAGATTGTGGATCAGCACAAGTAATCCTGTTAACACATTATGCACTAAAAAGGGTTTTGTTACTATTTAAGTAGTTAATAATATTTAATTTTTGTGTAGTTTTACTACCATTGCTGTTTCATTTATTGCTCTTTTTCAGCCAAAGGGGTTTTTTTTAATGGTACTTTAGTGGGTTAGCCATTTGAATGGCTATGTTGTCAAGATCTTTGATGTCATACATAAATTATGTACCAAGAATTCAATTTTAATATGCATATTGCTGGTACTGTTAAAAAAAAAGATGAAATTAATTTCGATGTTTTAAAAATTATATGGCGACTAATTGCTCGTTTTACCCTTATAATAGTGCACAGTTAATTCAGTTCCATTCTCCCAAAGGATTATTATGTCTGTAATTATTATGTGTGTGTCATTGTTATTATGATGAGAGAGTTGGTGTAGACATATGCGCCTTAACCTTTTTGAACGTCTGAGCAATCAGAGATGTTGACCGATTTTTTGAAATCTATCATTGTATGATCAAATAATCAATGCTTTTATATTTTGTTTTTACATAGCAATACTAAGTTTCACTTAGTTGAAAAATTATCCTGTGAAAAAATGACAGTCTTGATTTTGTTTTGAAATTAATTGTCATTGTTCATTCATTTTTTATTTAAAATAATTGTTACAAGGGCTGTAGTATTCATTGTATTATTACAATTCATAAACCATTTAGTATATCGATGGCCTAATGTTATAAACCCGTATCTAAAATTTTGACGAAAATGTCTTTGTAAACCGTATCTCGTTTATTTAAAATAATACAAAGTATTTAAACTTTTTAATGATTTACATGTACCCTAATATACTATCCATTTAATACTTAGAAGAAAAAAAGTCTAATATATATATTAACGTAAATATTCAGTTTCTTTTAGCCTCCTGCAAAATTTGTAAAAAGTCACAGGATCATAACATTAGGCCATCGATGTACAAAATAAGTAGGGAAGAGGTTGTATTTTTGGCTATTACTAAATTAATATTGATAGCATTATATTTATGAGGTTGCAACTGCTTGTAGATCTTCACCGTGGGAAACTTTCCCATATGGAAAAGTTTCCGTCTGATGTGGTGCAAGCGGAGCGACTCACCCACGGGGACGAAGACATCCTGGAATGTTTGGAGTTTTCTGCGGTGGAAGTGCGCAAACCCAGCTATGCAGGCATCTTCGGTTCTCCTGCTAAGACGCCGTCTCATAATACACCCGTGAAAAAAGGGAGACTTTCCGGTAAATGTGCTTCTTGAATGGTTCATTTGTATTGTTTGCAATAAATATTGTCGTCAATTTTCTTTTTTTCAATTTCTAGGATCTGCCAAACGGAAATCAGATTTAAATCAGCCAAAAATCACTCATCCTAGAATAATTCAAAAGGTAAATAAGCAATTTTTCTGTATTAAACCCTTCCATGTGGTAATATGGTGATTTGTATAGATAAACATGCGGAGTCGTGGTGAAAGGATTTATCCATTTAATTATTGAAATAGTTTAAAAAACCGCTGATTTTTATTAAAATATTATTATTAATATCACCAATAATAGTTAAGTTAAATACCATATTTAAATTTTGCAGTTTTCTTTAATTTGTAAAGAAATGATATATATGATTTTTACTATACAATATGCTATATTATTTTTGTGATTTTCTAGGGTTTTCAAGTATATTTGATTTTTTTTATTTTCAGTTTTTAAAAGGAACTTCTGATTACAAAGCGCACATATTAGTACAAGAGCCAAAACGAGATGGTACTTCCGTGACACCGGACTCTTCCAAACTTTCACGCAGCGAAGCCTCCCCGAGTGTCGGCGAATCCTCGCCGAGAACTCCTTCCGGGAATTGTGCACCCACTCCGGGGACATACGCGTGTCATGCCTGCAATTTTACCGCTACGCGACTCAATGTGATGATCTTGCACAATAAATCTCACAGTGCAGGATTTATCCCTTACACTCCTCCTAAGAAACACAAGATCAAAACGTCACCCCTCAAATTAAAGACAGTCAAATTGGAATCCCCTCCCGGAATATCTTCTCCGGGAAATACTGAAAAAAAATCTCGCAAGAAACCCAAAAATATAAGACAGAGCTTGGGTGAACCGGACGCTGGAGTTTCCCTTCCTTCCATCAAGCGCAAAGGCGGCAAAGTGAAAGACAAGGATGTGAAAAAACCAAAGACAGATATAGAGATTAAGAATTCTCTCCTCGCTGACTGGAGTGAAGATAGTGACGAATCGATGGATATTCTCAGCTCGCTCAAGCTTACTGAAAATCAAACCCCCGCTGATACGGAGAAAGTTGAAGAATCAGACAATTTATCGCCAGAATCAATAGAGGGAGAAGAAAAAAAAGGTAAAGAACCGGAGCCTGAGCCTGAGGCGGGATCTATTAAAATGGCAGATGAATTGGATGCTCGAAAACATGCATCGTGTTTCGATTTTGACGACGATGATGACACTGAACTACCGATCGAGAGTCTCGGAAGAAAAATACCGAGAGTCTCGAAAAGTGATGATATCCCCAAGAGATCAGCCGATCCTGACCGCAACGATGACACCTACGACAAGCCTGCCGGAAAAGAAACAAGTACTAAAGGTGAAGACGCGGAGCAGGTGGAAGGTAGCGACATAAACGTAGAGATCGAAAACCTGCTCCAGGAGACCGCAGTCCCTGAATTGCCATTTCTTCCGTCTGATCTCAAACTCGGGGAAAATTTTCAAAAGGGCAAGGCAATAAAATTTCCTGATAAGGAGAGCACCGAAAGGTTGCCAATTTTCAAAACGAAAACGTTTTTTAGGAGCAGGCATTCGCGGAGTCAGGATGCCATCGAAAAATATGTCGCTGATAATGTTGGCGCTGACAAGCGCCCGACTTATATGGAAGAAGCCCTCGCCGGTCCGGTTCGGGCGGACAGTTTCGCATCGTGCGAGAGCGACAGCGAACATGTCCCTATTGAAGTGCCGTCTGTTGTTGCTGAGCAACCGGCCATATCCGGTGTTAAGGCAGCAAAGCTGACGCCTAAAATTATGTTGAAGAAAATGAAAATACTAGTGATACCTAAAAAAGAACCCACCCTTCCATCCTCAGAGTCCGTCTTGCTTAAGGATGATGCTGTGGAAGATGTGAAAACTGTAATTGAAAATATTCCGTGTCACGTTCATGATGATAAATGGAGCAATGAAAATTTGGAGAAGTTGCTTGAGGGTGATTCTTTTGGCGATGAAAAAAAAACTGAAAGCTACATCGCCACCAATGACTTGTTGGGCACAATCGAAGAAGTTCAGAGTGAAATTTTCCACAACAGTGAGAATGTCACCAATCATATCGATAGTCAGAAAGATGAAAAAATACTGTCAGTCAATGATAAAGCCGATATTTCTGATGTTGCGGTTAAAGAGACTGCTATATCAGTCGACGACAGAGCGGACGTGCAAACTAAGGTTGATAACATACCGACCGAGTCCGATCTGCAAATTGCCGAAGCCCTCATTAACTTACCGGCCAGAGCAGGACCTCCGCCGTTCCTGATAGCCATCGATCAGAGTCCACCGTGCAAACCTTCAGAACCGGCAATGCAAGAAAATCTTACGGAATTCACTGAAAGCGATCCGAGCTTCAACGCTGCCGAATCTCTCGTACAAATGTCTGAGACCTTCGCCAGTGAACCCGTCCAAGGTCTCGAGACTCCTAATACTATTCCCAAAACTGACATAGCAGAACCACCCTTTGCTTTGACTGGTGAAACTTTGGAACCGTCTGCTAAAATAGTACATTCTCCTGAAACTAGCGGGACTGACCTTTTTACGGTTGCATTAGATCGAATTGGAAACAATTCTCTTCCCGATTCATCTAAATTACCAGTGATAGAAGCAGATAAAGTGGTATCTCCCTCAAAAGTTGTTTTGTCTAAGATTGCATCGCCTAAAGGAAAAGAAAAAATATTGAACTTTAATGTGAGCGGCGGCGTACCCCCGAGAGCTCAGAAGCAAAAGGTTATTATCAGAAGAACTGCTGTTCCGAAAATTCATCGTTCAGGCGGCGACAGGTTCGGAGACACCTCTCATGAAAAGCTCGTTCTATCCAATAAAACAGTGGGGGGTCGCGACGGAGACGTGCAGACTTTCACCATTGAGAGACCGGCCTCTGACGACCTCGAGCCATCTCTTTCTACCCGGATCGATAAGGCTAAGAAGTTCTTTCCGGGTAAACAAAAACTCATAATCAAACCTCGCGGTGCCATTATTACTTCTACGGGAAAAATTTTGCAAACGATGGAGCCCGAAGAACCCAAAAAAGATGAAGACATTCTATTCGATATCAATTCGATGCCCATCGTACTCTCGGAAGAGATTCTGTCTGCGGAGACCATAGGAACGCCCGTCGCCTCTCAGGAGGCCGCCACCGTCTCCAAAGTCCCTGATGTTATTCCCGAAATTAAAAAAGTTGAAGTCGAAACCGTCGCCAAAATAGTGAGTCCTATTAAAAAATACAATGCGGAACCGGTTGTCACTAAGCCGTCCAATTTCATAATGAAACCTGTGATAGAAAAATCAGCCAGCCCAAATATTCTTTCGAAATCAAAAATTAAATCATACAAAAATCTCATTTTGATGGACAAACAGCCCGCGGTAGACCAAAAATTTTCCGGTAAACAGGAAGAGATGAAGGAATCTACCCACGGAAAAATAACCAAAACTAGTTCTGTGTCGACTCTTAAAACTGAGAAATATATCATTGTTCCTTCGACAGGAAGCAAAATGGCTCCAGGAGAACGAATGCAGAAAATCATTCTCAATCCACAAACGGGCAAAGGGCAAGTACTCTTGGGTAGAGCGAACGATTCGGCTCAGACGGAAAATTTTCCAGCCGGAAAGTCGCAGAAGACTGTCGCCAAAATCATTCATAACAGATCACCTCAGTCGACCGGAAACACTATTATGATTCTTACCAACGCGCAGGGTGTCCAATCCAAAATTGTCCTGAGTTCCGAGCACCAGAGGCTTCTGTTTCCAAAGAAATCTATTCAGACGACGGCCATAACGCCTCAGAGCGTCGTGACATCCAAGGGGACCATCCTCAGCCCGATCGCCGTCAACAGAAATAAAAATGTGAACGTAACTTCGCATTCCGTCATCGCCCCTCGAGGCCAAATCATAAATCCAGGAGTAGGGTCCGGGTTCATGTCGAGCGGTCGACAAATAGTACCGTCGAGGCTAGTTGCAAAAAAAACTCTACCGACCCCTCCGAAGACCCAACTGATTATGACGGGAAACCCAAATACGAGGACCATTCTCACCGGTCGACCCGGTCAAACCATATTGACTTCTAAGGGGCAGCTTATAACTCAGTCTAGCATTGTGACTTCTCAAAGCAAAATTTCAAACATCGTCAAAACGACGACAGTGCTGTCGCAACCCGGACGCCAACTAAAATTGGTGAAGACCGTCCCGCAGGCCAAGCCCCAAATCAAAACTAAGCAGGGTTCCCTTTCGCAGATGACAGACGTGACCTCTTCTCTGTCCGGCGCGGGAGAGCCCACGACACTGCTGCTGAAGAGTTCACCTGGGAAAGGGCAGACTTTCATTCGGGGTCCCGGAGAGCGACCGCTCGTCATTCCGCAGAGGGGAGGAGTCTTGCAGCTCACCGTAGCTCAGTTCGAGCACATGCAGAAGACTGGCCGATTAGTTCACAAGGCTGTCGCCCAGAAATCTGTAGTTCAGTCCAGGTCTATCGTTGATACATCACCTAAAGGTCAAAATTCTAAATACATCATTCAGAAATACTCAAACAGCAAACGGACCGCCGAACAAGCGGGTATCAAACCGAAAGGGATCAGCCCGTACTCTGGAATCGTTCCACCACTGGCACCCATTCAATCTGAGTCCCCTGTGAAGAGACAGAAGCTGCGAGAGTTGCTGAGTGTTAAACCGGAAATCAATGACTCTGGCGTGCAGGGCTCACCGTTGAGCCGCTCCTCTGAACATATTAAGTCTCGTCCTTCCACCGTGTCCCATCAAATAGCCCCTGCTGCATTGAATCGCCCCACTGAAATGGATACTTTCCAAAAGACTGGTAGAATTGTGCCTCCTCTGGAATGCCTTCCAACTGTAGAGAGTGAATTGCCGTCCGCCACAGAAGCGTTGAAGCCCATGACTGACACTGCAAACGCTGATCGATTAGCACCGCCTCCTGCAGAAAGCCAACTGCTAGCCGTGCCCGGAGAAAACTTTGGCGGTCCGCCCGATTCCTTTTTCCTTTGCGTAGAAGAAAACGGAACACTAACCCCTGTAAACAACCAGCCCTTAGTGTTGGAAAATAATCAGTTGGTGCCTATGGTGACGGAGCCTACGCCTCCTCTGAGAATCGAGGAAGCCGCAGCCCCCGTTCCTCCAAACTCCGTTATGATGGAAGAACCGTGTGAGGGTCAGACTCCTGGAATCATCCTCAACACTGGCGATCAGCAGATCCTGCTGGACCGGCAGACTCTCCTGGGTCTGCTCTCCGGGGAGGGTCAGCAACTGGTCACGGCCGACGGACAGAGACTCATTCTTCAAGGTGACGTTCAACAGTTGATATCAGCTTTGGCTGGAAATCCAGAGATAGCTAGCCTCTTGTCAGGAGGACAGCAAATTTTGCTAGACGGAGGTGATGCCGCCCATTCTCTGGTCGTGCCGGCGGATCAGTCCAACTCGCCCTCGTCTATCGCAAATAATTATCTTTTCCCTCGCGGTGTACAGGCTTCTGCAAACCAAGATATTTTGGCTGCAGCCTTAGCCGGGACTGATGTTTTCCAGCAAGATCCACTCATTCATGACTCATTAAATATTGTCACCGGAGCCGCTGACGGTCTCGCGGAAATAGGCTCGTTGAGTCCCGATTTCCAAAACTTCAATGCTTCGGTTTCTGTACACAGCCACGTCTCTGAGACTAGTTCTACTCTCAACCAACCAATAATGTCACCGCTGGAGGTTCCCACTAAAAAGAGAGCCGGACGGCATATGGAAGCAGGAAAGGGTGGCATTCCGCTGGCTCCGAAAAACTTGGAAGACAGTCTCGCAGGCATCGGTGTCACGGCTCCTAGCATACCGACATCTTTAGACCTTCCCATTACTGTCACTGACCCCAGGATCGCACCTAAAGTCTCCGTTAACCCTCTCAGCCTTTCGTGCGGAGTAGTATATCAATCATCGGGAATGCTTAGCAATAGTATGCTCTCTCCAGGAGTGAGAATGTCAGACGTCGACTCCTCGCAAGGCAGATTGGATTATGCTTATGATGGATACGGTATCTCGGTGGATCCCATTGATAAAATTAGCGCATCCCTCATCAGAAAAGGTGATTATGTCAGTAAAAAACCTACGCCAAAATTAGTCTCGGATCCTATTTTATCTAGTCAGCGTGGAAAGGTTCGAAAGGGAGAAATAATAGCAACAGCACCATCCATGCCTGTCTTGTCTTCGTCTATGCCGCGCTTGGATGACTCCAGCTCTGATGGTTTTCCGGATGACCACCCTCAACCCCCGCCCGATACTGTCCAGGCCAAAACCTATTCCCCCATTTCAATGCCTCTTTTGACGGAAGATATTGCCGAGGAACTGCCATCGGCTGATTCTGTCGTCTTAATCGAAACATCTGCAACTTGTGATGTGCCACAAGAAACTTCTGCAGAATCATTTGTCCCGCATTCAGAAGAAACATTTGCATTTTCTGAGGCAAAGTCTGAGCCAGTTTTGATTGAATCTGAAACCGCAGTAGACCTAAAAGCTTTTGACGTTGATGAGCTAGAGTTACAAGCACACGTTTCTCAAAATGAAACAGCTGTTTCAAATTCAGTGCTACCCCAAGGTAATGGGAATGAAGAAGTAGATATGACTGTGGAAGACACCCCGGATCTTTGCAGTGAGGCTGCTGAGTTAGTAGTCCCTGAAACTGCCCCTTGTCATAGTGATGCAGATGATACTACGAGAGAATGTGATACTCCTGAAAACGGTATTGTGGAACTACCAAGATTTCTTGAGACGCAACATAATCCAGATGTCCTTAACAATCAGGAGCAGACAGAGGTAGAAGTTGACAGTCTTCCTGAGGATGAAACTGCGTCTCAAATTTACAATCCACCTGAAAATTTTAAGGAGCACGAGGGTGCGACTCTTCAACATTCAAATATGGCTGATGACAGCCAACCTGAAGACTTGAACGTTTCCGATGCCCACGATTCCCTTACTGTGGAAAATCATCTAGATGTCGACTGTCTTCCCGTCGTACATGATACTCCGTGCGCGCAAACTAATGTGATATGTGAACCTCCAAAAGCTGTAGAAGAACCTGAAAACAACGGTATCGAATCATCTTTCGTTTCATTGGAACCCCAATCGAATGTGGAATCGATTCAACATAATGAAGAAATGCAGTATAGTGCTTTAGAAAGTGAGAAAACTTTTACTCCACTCGATGACAATAACATCATCGAGTTTGAAAATGACTTCTCAGAAACACATAACGATGTAAATGAACATAAAAGTGATAAAACTGAATCGCAGTGTCATATAAGTGAACCTGAAAGTAGTGTAGATTATAACTATATCACCGAGCCTGGAGATATTCTCACCGATCCTGAAAATATTGTGAAACCCAACAGCAGTGAACAGTCCAATGATGTTGTTCCAAGCCAGGAAGGCCGTCACTCCGAGTCTCAAAGTTTCAATATGGAGACCGACAATATTACAGAACTGGAAGTGGATAATAATATTCTTGTCTATGAAAATATTTCAGAGCGTGAACAACTAGAATCGGTAGAAATCGTTTCGGATCGAGTCAGTCCAGTGAATGATATTACCGAACCTCTCCAAGCAGTGGAACACGAAAAAATAAATGAAGATATAGAAATGACAGATGCTTCGGCGGATCAAGGCGAAACACTCATTACCAATTCTGATAACGGCGAAGGAATAAATTCGTATCATCAAATTACCGTCGACCATAGTCTGACACTGAACAACGAAGAGCACACGAATGACGATTCAAAGTTGGACAGCGACGTCATAGAGCCTTCCTCCGTTCCCAGCGAGACATGCGAAAGTCCCGACCGCCCCGTCACGCCTTACAGACTCGTTCACACTCTGAATGATGAAACGTGCCTAGTTAACGCCCCTTCTTCAGAAAGCTTACACTCCCCTTGTGAATTAGATCAAAACCCGGAACAGGCACCCCCGTCTCCCAATCTCAATTCTGCACCGTCCACCCCGGAATTGGTGCAAAATTATTCCGACTCTTCGTCTGATGACTCCGTGGAGATTCCCATCCAGCCGAGTATATCGGTCAGTCATCATTTGGTTCAGACTATGATGTGCACGGCCGACAGACCGAACGATAATATGGAAAAGAAGCCACCCGAAGACTCTGTTCAACCTAGCGATAATAGTTTCACATTCGACGACGAGAGATAGGATAGATTTCACGGCTCTCTCCTTTTGTAAATAATTTTCAAGTCATTAAGAGCCGCGATAAATACTGAATATAATTTTTGGTTATCTTTGTCTTTTCGGCAAAAAGGTTGAATAACATTAAATTCAAACATGTGACTGGACGAGGTGTTTATACATGAAGTGCGTAGCTTACTTTTAATTCATAATTATAGTTATTTCATTTTTTTGTTTTTTCTCCGTTGAGTCTATTATACGGTATCGAGGAGTGTGTTATACATTTTTTAGTTCAGTAAATATAATTCTATCGTTTTTGAAATTCAGATGTGACATTTTAATTTGGTTTTTAATTTAATTACGGCTGATTTACGAGACGAATTATCATTATACCATCTGTACTTGTATACTATCTGAAAATATAAACCCAATCTTCGATAATACACATATTTTATATACATATAAAGTATAAAGGAATGTAATCAAAATGCAATACACAGCAGTCATATCAGTGGTGCTTAAACTGATATTTTTATCAAAATACTTAAAAATAATTTGGTTACGTAAGAGGTGACTGTAGTAAACTATTCATTTATATTTGCAAACTTCTCTTTTTTAAGTTTAAGTTTTTAAAGTTATTTGCTTCATATTAATGTCGATAGATGGCATGTTAAATTCGCCTAACATTATAATGGTCACATAAGCTCTTTTGTATCAGAATAATATGAAAATGTTATTTTTATGTCTTGAGTAGATGAAATTTTCGTAAAAAATTCACCCCTAATTATATTCAAAGAAATATATGTAAAGTATAACCTCAGTATAAGGGATTAATGCGGGTGAGAGGGTGTCAGTTAAAGCCAAAAGTCTGTTATATTAATGTTGCTAATTTAAATTTAAACTTATTGAATGGAGTAATAAATGCATCCATTCATTTCGGATAAACAAGTTAAACTGCTGTGCAGTTGTGTGAATCAGCGGCCAGCGCTGCAAACGTCGGTGCTACCTACGTTCAGGACAAAATTATGACTCGAATTTGAGTGCGAGAGATTAACAATTTACTCATTTTACCGGATATTTTGTCTGTTTTATTGAGGTTTCACTGTACTAATTGAAATTAGTTTTGTAGTATCTTTTTGGCTTAGAAAAAATAGTCATGAAGTTTTCGCAGGCCGAAGCTGTTTTATCTTTTTTTTTTTTTGCCGGCGACTGCGTTATTGTCATGTTTTGCCTATAGACTAAAATATTTTTTTTTCCTTATTTGTGACTAGTCAAAAAAAAAAAAAATGCAGCGGTAGGGACATTGGATACTACAGGCAGTTCATTACTGGCTCACTCACCTCTTATGTATCGGGCGTATCATTGATAATATATATTTTTTTAAATCTGGCCAGTAAGATTATATTTGAAATTTTTAAAATTTGTACAATTCAAAATCTAAGCAGTAAAAATGTATGTTTACTTTTTCAATGCTAGATATTATATTCATGTTCACAATACATCAAATTTTGTTGATTAAAGCGTTTTAATGTTTAAATAAATTTTGAATGCTTTTTTTTATTGACAAAAGTTAATCATCGAAACGTGATCCCAGCCATCCTAGTTATATAATATTATTTCACATAATAATATATTATCATTGTATATAGATCCAAAATATTTTTGTAGAAATTATGTGTACAATATTTTGTGACATCTCCATTTTCCAAAATCAAACTTCAGCAATTTATTTAATATTTCATTTTGATATCGTGTTGCGCATTTTCAGTTGATTTTTTTTAAAACTCTCAACTTGAATGGCTATAATTTTTTATCTGAATTATTTTCAGCTCGGGCTATAATAAATCCCATTACATGTAATGTTATATCATAGCCTAAATCAATTGGTGGAATAATTCCGACTACTGTGCAATAGTGTATAATTATTTTATTTTTTCTGCCAGTGAAATAAATGTCAGGTTTTTGCAGTTTTAAAAATAATCAATACTGAAAATGTGTAACATTAGATCGTTTAGTTTTTCTCATACACTTAGTAATATTTGAATAGTTCTATGTTATTGAAAATCAATATCATTCGCATTTAAGTAACTATGATTTACTTGACTAAAAAGAAAAAAATATATATTATATTATTTATACAAAGCTGTCAATGTCATGATTATTTAAATTGATTGCATTGCGTTGTGATCTCAAAGATACTTCTTCTAAAGATTGACAGTTGCCTTGAGTGATGACTTGTGAAATAAACACAATTATGAAAAATGTTTTCAAAAAATGTGACATAGTTTTATGAATAAAATCAGTTTTCACTATGTTGTTTTTCATTTTAATACTCCACAGTGGTCTAAATTACACTACTGCATCCAAGATAATTCTGATAGTATCCTTTGTAAAAAGATATTTTTTAAATATTCATTCAATTTTGGTGATCATTAAACTCTAATCATGGTGATGTCAAATAGAATTTGATGAATGTGCCAAATTAAGATAAAATTAAATGTAACTTTCCCGGTAACCGGTTCAGGGTATAGAAAAAAAGTATGCATTTTAATATAAGCTGAGACAAGGTTGTATTAATATAATATTTACCAGTACTGGCAACAGTACACTATCACCTGTGGGGGCAAATTTAAAAGGGCCGATTTCGAGGTTCTAATGTAGTGGGTGAATTCATAGGTTCCATGTTGCCTGGGGGAAAAAAATTTGGCGTCAGCCCTGCAGATCACGAAATTAATATAATGCAAGCACTAGAAGGTTCCATTCATCGCTACAGTAGGTATTTCGATACTCGAGTTCAATAGGGAAATCACTCAAAATTGTAAGATTAAGGTTCCAGATGAAGTCACCAAAACAGAAAGAAGATCAATATTTATTATTAGGAACAGAGACGGTGTGATAAACTGTATTCTAAATCTTAATTTAGTGTGTCCTGAAAATTAAATTTCTGCTGAATTCATTCCAAAAAGGAAATTGTTAGATGCAATACTAAAAAATGTTCATGTATGAAAAACAATCTACAATGGAATTCAATGTGCCACTCTGCTATGCCTTGTATTGTGTATTATATTTTTAATCATTCGGTCTACCTTCTGGATTAAATGGATTCTGGATTCATCCTCTTCCCTTTGGTGGTCCCTCTTTCTAATTTTTACCTAGGACACATTGTTTTACGTCGTTGATCTCGGACCGCGCCCTGTATTGGTACTCACCGGTAAAAGCCTACGCCTGTAAAAAGGCACGGCATGATAAGAAAAAGAAGCGTCAAATTATCTGGGATTGAATATTTCGGCAGATCATATGATTGGATTTGTCATTTTCTTTCAGTTTGGAAACAACTATAATTTTACAGGCGAGTGTCTGTTAAAGCAGTGCTTCCTAAACTATGGGTTGCGCCCAATGTTCCAGTAGTGCTACAAATATTTATCCATTGTTTTCTTTTTACATCTATATATCGATGGGCAAGTTCCATAGAACGATAAGTCAAAAATTTTAGTTTTGAATTAAGTTAGGCATTATATTCAAACACCGCTCTTCTACAGTTCCACAAATGTACAACTTGTAAAATGTACAGGTTTTCTCAAAAGGCAGATATTTTCATATGGAAATCAGCAAAATTAAATAATTTCTCAGTTTCATATACATACATATTGAAAAATCGTATTGTGGAAATATTTTTTGTGAGTCGTCGAGTTCCATAAAGAAACAACGTTTAATCCTACAACTATAAACTATTGACCACCTATTTGAATAATAAAATAATACAGATAATAAGCCATCACTTTTTACGAGTCAGTTTAGAAGAGTCAAAACTTTGATCGGCCATATCTCAAAACTACCAATTTCTAGTTGCATCACGATGGAATTAGGCCATCGATATATTTGTTATAATATAAGAACACATTTGTGATTTTATAAAAGAAAATGCTTTAGGCGACTGTAGCATGCAGGTGTATGTAAATATATAATGTCAAATAAAGCTTTCAATGATTAGATTTATTTTATTTTCGTGGTAGGGGACCGTGATTAATTTCTTGCAAATTTTGTTTGTCGTATAATGAAAAAGTTTGGTAAGGACTATGATGCAATGTATATTTTCTCTAGTATGTGCTTGAGTATTTCGCCTGACGCCAATGAAAATATATTTTCACCTTATGTATACTGTAACAATAACAATATATCATATCCCTGCTTGAATATCATTTTTATTATATGAATCTGAATCAAGAGATGGCAGTAGTAAGTCTATAATATTATTGTAAGTAAGTAATAAAAGCTGAGTCCCGACTGTCAAGCATTATCCTAAAACAGAGATGGCGATCACCACCACCCACAAACCATTTCTCGTTACACAATAATTAATAAGGGAAGGTCCACATACCTAAATACATAAACAAATTCCAATTTCAAGAGAAGAGAAATATTTAAAAATTACAAATGCAATTTATTTACTGAATATCTACAATCCATAATTCATTAATTTAACTGGCATTTACTTGGTAGAACTCCATTAAAATATGGTAAAATATTAAAGTATTTAGTTCTACAACATTTTGTTAGGTAGTTGATAGCTATTTTGGCTTAACAGTATCGTCAGAACTATACTTAAACTAATCACTTTTAAGGTGTCAATTGTCAATTCTTGGTGAAAAGACGGAAAGTGTGCTCTGGAAAGTTTTATTTAAATAGAGATTGTTTACTATTGTTTACTTTTATA
The DNA here is from genome assembly GCA_022494535.1 of Himalopsyche phryganea. NCBI lineage: Eukaryota > Metazoa > Arthropoda > Insecta > Trichoptera > Rhyacophilidae > Himalopsyche > Himalopsyche phryganea. Next base: position 2,253,509 of record JAGVSL010000097.1, read on the forward strand.
CTTCTAAACGAAGAGAATGACATTTTTAAAAATAAAACACAATTCATTTATACTACTTCCACATGTTTATAATGATCAGGACCGGTTTCGCTCATCACGAGCATTATCAACTGATAAAAATACAATCATAAATATAAATTTTATAAATCATATAAATTTTTACACAATTCAAATTTATTGAATGAGCAAACCGTCTATGCAACTTCTCCTTTGTTATATCCGATTCATTAATTTGTATTATACCTGTAATGTTATTTTTATATTTTAACTTGTAAGAATTGATTCTGTCTCTTTAATTTTTGTTTTTCATATATAAAAATTCGGTGGATGCTCATAACTGCTCTGCGCTCTCCACTTAAGATGGCTGTTTATTGTTAATATTAATTACATGCTTAATATTTGATTGTTTTTAAATGGTTCACTAATTTTTTCTTATAATTTTCTCAATCGGCTATTTGCTTAATGCATCAGTAATGTCATTAAAAATCTTTGCTCAGTTGATGGACTTTTATTGTAGCTATATTTGTGATTTCAGATTAGTATTTATTGATTTGTAAGAGGTCTATAACATTTTAATTGTAGACTATTTTATTTGATTTATGTGTAATAACATTTGGAAGTAATACAAATGAATTGTGTTTTATTTTTTAAAATACTTAAACTATCTCACGTAGTCCAACATCATAATATTACAATATTTAATGTACTGATTGTGTTTTTGGAAAAAAGGCTTACGCGGTATTATTAATTAATCGTTAAAGAAAATGTATTGAAATTTTATTGATTAGGCGTAATTACTTGAGCTTCTTATAATGGTTTAACTAAGGGTGATGAATTACTGTTTGTTTGGTCATTAATGAGATTACTATCTTTATTATATCTATTAATTTCGAGTTGTTCCAAGAAATGGAGCCTAAGGCTCTTATCGCACAAATGTAGGTATACCGGGAATGAATTAGGAGATATGTTATGTGATTCTTTCGCAACTTGAGATTCTGTTTTTTTACCATTAAATGATCTTATATATTCCAAATCAAATTCCAAGAAACAGTTATGACACAATGACTGACAAATCGTCGCTTTGGGTAAACATGGTTCCATCTGCTGTTTTTTCACAAAATCACTTTAATCCAGTTTTATTCGCATTCAAAATACGGTTCTATCTCCATTTAAAAACCTTACAATAATTGTCCATAAATCCATTAAAATTCGACTTGTGAAAAAAATGTTCCATCTAAAAAAAATACAAATTTTACTTTGCATCAAGGTTCCATCAGCATACATAATTAGAAATGTAATAAGCCAGACTGCTCTGTAGACGTTCTATTATTATCACATATCACATGTAGGTGTGAAATCTTCTCATGACCTAAGCGTTCGCGGTTTATATATAAAATAAAATTAGTTCCTTTAGTATTTCAATACTAGCTACTTTAGTATTTCAATTTCAATACCGCCATCTTTGACGGGCACGGTTATACTAGTTAGAAATACCACGTGAAGGAAATCATAGTGTCTAAACCGGTTGTCTCTTTCATTCACAAAGCTACATTTTCCGAAATCTTAAATTGCTTTTCCTGAACAGTTGTAGTTTTTGCAGATAGAACCTTGTTTACCCAAGGTGACGACATTATGCTTATATCTATAGTTAATACCCTGTGGAAATAGAAGGATAATAATATGTTCCATCTCTAATCAACCAAAATCGTGAGGTAACATTATTTCAATAATGTTATGCTAATAACTTTAATATCATAGCGAAAAAACGTGTTCAATAAATCAATATATGTACCAGTGGCGTGTGGTGACTTATGATACAAGGCATGCTGTGATTGAGGAAAATATGCAAAATTTATCTTGTTTTTGTTATTCAATTTTATTCTTCTCACGAGTTTTACACCTTAATTTGAAATCCTCTTCAGTCTCTAATATTCCGCTAATGTATTATTAAATCTCCTTTCTTTTCTTTGCCGTTAATCCATGCTGAAAGTAGCGACAAAGTAAACACGATTTATCTGACAATCCGAATCACAATACCAATGGTGAGATGCTAAAATCCAAACGCATGCATCTGCATACTAACTGTCAAGGGCGATCCATAGCGCAAATCAGATTTTTCATTACCTTTCATTACTGCATAGAGAAAAAGCCTTTTCATTTCCGAATTGTAAGGCATGCGGCGCATCTACCGCATGTATGGACGGCACGCCACTGATATATTTATGTACATATTTATGTAAAAAAAATATTATTATTTAAGTGATTGCTATTTTTACGTCGCATAAAATTAGATCGAATAATATTCATTTAATATATGTAGTAATAAATAAATAAATAAATGGGTTGTATATGTCAAAAAATATTACATCATGGTCACCCTAGAGCCGAAGTGCAAAGTTATACGGCGTAAATAGTCTACGCATAGAGACTGGAGGACGCCGGGACAGAGAATCTTATAGGCAACGTGTAGTGGCCATATGCTTCGAACGGGGAGCGGAAATGGCAAAACGCATAAAGTTTTTTTTTCTCCTTGTTTTAGTAAATACAGTCATTTAGTCAAGATCAGTGTGTAATTTTGTGCTGTTTAAAGATGTTTGAGTCATTATAATCTTCAACTTATCTAGGAAAGGGTCCGGATTGTTGTTTGTTTTTTTTTATTTTAAGCAGGATCCAAGTTTTCCTCGGTTATCCGGCTTCAAAATATACCCATTGTGTAATTACTATAGTTCAAAATGATTATTGATTAACATAATGATACAGAGCATGTTCTGCTTATGTTACATTTACATTCAATATAGAGATATGTACCCTCACTCTGGGACAATTCATCAAGGACATAGGTACACAAAAACACTTGTTCCATCGATAAATAGTGTTATCACTTCAGAGATCATTCAGTATACCTTTCCCGCTTCATTGATAATGAAAATAATAGCAATAGATTCACATCGAATACTAAGTATTGTCTGATATCTATCTAGGTATTCTGCTTACCAATTTTCTTTATCACCAAGCCATTGTAGATAGAAAGTATCAGGTATGTGTGTCAATGTCATAAAGCACTTGAAATATATTTATAACATAAAGCAGAAATGTACCAACATAAGAATATATTTATTGAATTGGCATTTACTTGGAAGAATTTCATTATAATAGGATAAAATAGCAAAGTATTTAGTTCTAAATTTTTTTATTTGGTAGCTGATAGATATTTCGGCTTGACGCCATCGTCAGAACTATCTAACAATTCAGAACTATTTATCTAGTTCTGACGACGACGTCAAGCCGAAATAGCTATCAACGACCAAATAAAATTTTGTAGAACTAAATACTTTGTTATTTTATCCTATTATAAGAATATATCGTCGTTGTTCTGGAACAATATACTAACTGAAAAATACTAGTTTTGAATAATTGGACTTTGGAATGCTTGAAATGCTTTTTCATTTAGTTTGTTTGTACAAAACTGTTCTTAGGTAAAACAATAATTTATAAAAATAAGTGTGTTCTTCCTTACGGTAGAGCAGTGCTCCGCAACCTTTTCTCTTCCACGGCACACTAAAACGTACCTCAAAATTTCTGCGGCACATCAAAAGTAAAATATATTGATAAAGGAGTACAGATATTAGATTAAATTATACATTACATTTGTTAAATACACACTATAAAATACTTGTATGCGTTGGTAGATAATCGGATAGTATAGAGAAATAATTTGTTTTTTGTATCGGGTCGCGGCACACCTAGCATCGCCTCACGGCACAACGGCTATCAAGCACTGCGGTAGAGGATGAAATAAGGAATATTTTTGTAAAGCTAACTGTATATCGTCGTTGTTCTGGAAGATTCTAACTGAAAAATACTAGTTTTGAGTAATTGGACTTTGAAGTTTGTCAAATGTTTGAAATGCTATACCTTTTTCATTTTTTTTTGTTTGTACAAAATTGTTTTTAAGTTAAAGTATAATTTATAAAAATAAGTTTGTGCTTCCATACAATAGAGTTTCAAACAAGGAACTTTTTTGTATAAGTAACTCAATATGTCATTTTTTTCAATTTAGTGTTTTCTTCCAGAACAGCGACGATATAATAATTATTTTGCAGCAGAAGTTTGCGTTTATCTGACGTCTAAAAACCTTCGAACGATAAACTCTGAGGTCACGAAATGTACCACATTTTATTATATACTTCGCTATCCAGATGGATTTGATTATTTTCAGCTTCTTACGCTTTTAACTTTCCTATGTGTGAGTTGACGATGGAAAAAACAGAATCCAAATTCTGGATGAAGTCTGGTAATACGATTAGAATATAATATGTATAGGTACTTAAAAATTATTTATATCATTAAACCATACATTTAATGTATTATACACTATTTAGACAATAGGCATTATAATTATTGTCGTGCCCGTTCTGGCAAAAATACTCTGCAAATCAAAAGTCTTACTTTGAGTTATTAATTCTAAAATATTCACTTTTTAAGCTCTATCGCCAGTTGAAACACAACAAACTATTTAAAAACACTTTCAATCTAAGCCAAATAAAAAACAGTTAAATTTAAATCATACAAATATGCATTTTTTGATGAACAGTTACTAATTTACGATATTTGTAAGAACACATTGTTCAATTATATTTTACTATGATTACGCATAGAATATTGAACAGCAATAATATCGTTTCCATATTCAAGAACAGCAAACGGTGTGCCATGGCTTGCACCGATAGTCCAATTGCAATGATGTGTAATAAAATGGGGTTTGTCTCGTATGTAAAACAAAAAAAATTATAGTAGGAATTGCACATTCCTGCATATATTGAGAAGCATTGATGTCGAAACTTTCCAGTGAAATTTTTACAAATAATGAAAGAATATATTAACACATTTTAAACAACTCGAGAGCCTTAAATACGATTTTTTTATACTTTGCATTTTTTTCTTTGTGTGTTAAGTGTTCTATCACTTTGAAAAGGTAAAAAGTTTTAATTGGCTTTTATTAAAAAATATATTACTTAGTTACTATTTCAAATTCATCAAATACAAACAAATTATCAAATAAACAGTAAGTTTTGTTTGTGAAATTTTCATATTTTGGCTTATGGTGTGCCGCGAAATATTGATTAGTGCTTAGGATGAGAAAAGGTTGCAAAGGACTGTTCTATAAGATCTAGCTGTAAGACATTAAAAGGTATAACTGCATCGATTAATATAATGGCAATTTTTACTAATGTATGGTGAAATTTAAAGCTGTTTGCTTGTGAAGTTTTTACAAGCTGTCGAAAACTTCAGCAATAATTTAATTTTTTAAATACAGATCATGAAAAAAGACTGTACCTACGCTAGAAGGTAAAATATTAGAAGATAATCTCAGATCGCTTCGCGAAATAAAATGATTTGATGTTGCTCTAAGATTTAGAATACGAATTGAATTTAAATACAGTTTGACTCCATTTATATTTTTAACCACGAATATTACAACAGTAGATATTTTAATACTTCTCTTCTTGAAAAAATATCTACAAAATCTGTTACAAATTTAATGTCACATCCGTAAAGAATAACTTAGAGATTGTATGGAATAAACTGAAAAGTTTCAGAAATATCAAAATGTCAAGTTCTACCCAAATACATTGACCCACATAGCAGACACATTTATCCTGATACTAATATTAAATACTTTTTATCTGTCGATTAACAAATTAATTAATGTCAATACGAATCATTTTTTTTCATTATCTTATCATCTCTTTTGTGTAACCACCGTTTTGATCGCCAAAACTATTTACATCCACCACTGTAAATCATTCAAATCGTTTAGGCTAAATTAACATACACAAAAAAATGAACCAATTAACACGACGTGTATTTTTTAATTATTGGGACCCATCATGTTGCATGGATGTCAAGAATAATAATTATTAATAAGTGCTTGTTGGTACGCTACTTTTATGAATTAATTATCAAGATATTTCTTAACAGTTGTTAAGTCTTTTTGTTGGGAGAAATTAATTTACGAATATATTCAAATATTCTTAAGATTACCAATTAATAACCACAGTATTTTGTTTTGTTTATCATTTTATTCTATCTGAAATTCTGAAATCTTATATAACCATAGATGTATCAATTTAACTTGACCCCAAGTGAGGTGCCACTGTCACGTTAGGAATGTTGCCATACTCAACCCGAACTGAAATTTCTATAAATTCCAAAACTGATATTTTAGCGACGGTTATAAAAAGTAGAAAACGTATTTAATTTTGCATAAAATGGCTATTGGAGAAATATTTTATAGACTGATAATTCTAGTTTAAAATTCGGCGGCGGCCAAGTAATGTTGGTAATACTATAGTATTCAATTAGGGATTCCAACTATTCGAATATTCGAATAGTTTCTGGAGTATGAAAATAATGAGTGATTAATTACATGACGTCATAAAATATTAGTCTAAAATAATGCATTCAAATTCATAACAAAACGAGCTGATTTATAATAAAAATCACATTTATTCAAATTTTAAAACACTGATGTAAATACATAACTATAATATTTTCTTAAGGATGAGATACCTACATGTTATAATATTTACGACTAAATCTTTTCTCACTCCTTTCAAATCCCAAATAGAGACAATGTAAATACACATTCCAATATCGGTCAATTGTATTACAATATATAAAATTTATAAAGTATTTTGGCAATATATTGAAAGCGCCATAGATGTGTGAAGGCGAAAAATAACCACTACCTGGCGTGGGAGAATTCATTATTGTTCTTGAAATCTGGAGAGATTGTGATGTGATCTTTCGTCGTGTTTGTAGATTACTACGAATACTATTCGCATAGTTGCCCAAATATACGAGTTAGAATCCCTAGCATTCGCTCATTTTAATATACACATCTGTCTAACCGGCAATACTCTTCGATGTCTTAATAATATTTTGACGTGCGTCTTGGCTTATGAAATAAATCTGATTAGATAATAATAATTATCAATTATACACAATCCGGCATTCCATATTCAAGTTCAGACAGGTCTAAAAGTTGTTATGAAAATATACCTATTTGCTCTGCTTGGTATAACGTCATGGTATAAGAAAAATAGGTGAGCTGGATTAAAAATGACTGTCGCCATATTTGCATTTGTTGACGTTATTCTGTGCTTATTGATTTACAACCTGTTATGCTTACAGTAGTGTTTCGGTGACAATAAAAATTTTGGTTCGCCAAAGTGACGTCACATATTTTACAAAAACAACGATCCAGCTCAGCTATACTTCTTACACCGTGGAAAGACCAAACACTAATAAAAATGGAAGTTGTGTGCTTTTGACAATGGGAAGAATAACACGGAGTCATAGAAAAATGTAAAAAATACATGAATAAGTAATTTCATTAAAAATACAGCACGCAAATTACGTTGTCGACAATTTTATTATCATTGACAGTCTAAAGATCGTAACTATCTTTACTTATTAAGTTGCTCATAACATTACCTTACAAATTGATGTATTGTTTAAATCAGTGGTTCCTACTGACCCCCGGGGGTATTTGTGACGGCTGTGGCAAATCAAAAATAATTTGGGGGTACGTGGACAACGTCAGGGGGCTTGCGAAAGGTCTAATAAAAAAATATTTGTGTCACATTTTCATTACTATGAAAGTTGAAATAAATTGGTAGCGATTTGTTGGGTGTTGGACCCTTTTGCAAGCAGACCCACAATCTCATATGAATCCATACGAATATAGGAGCAATTTATTGAATTATTCACAAATGAGGAGCGGATACTAATGTTTGAACAAAGATAGGTATCACAAATTCTGGTTGCAAAAACAGATACCAATTTTATATCCTGCATTATGGGTTACTCTACAGAGATTGTTGATTGCTTTCCCATCTTCCTATTTAGTAGAACGTGGATTTAGTGCAGTTATGAACCTCATCAAACTTAAATATAAAAATCTTTTATTTTATTTTTATATCACCATTCAAGACACCAAAATTAAATTTGTAACTTTCTATTGTTTAGTTATGTAAGTTATTTTATATGGGAGCTCATGGTCAGATTTTTGCTTTAAGAAGGGGTCCATGGGCATAATAAGTTATGGACCACTGGTTTAAATGAAGTTTTGTAACCTTATACGAAAGTTCTCATTGATTTTATCTCAAGTTAAGATTAAAAATATTTATCGCATTATAATAATTGGCTATAATCAATCAATTCAAGTTGCGAAAAATGTAATATTATAATAAACATAAATTTATGTATACCATATGAAAATATCACTAATATTAAATTTAAGCGTGTATTAAGCTCGCCCGCGCACCGATACATCCAATAATTATAATACACCGCGGTACTAATATCAGAAAGTGTGGCATCTTCATGATTTTTCGCAGTACGTTTTTGGTGGAATATGCTTGAGTAGGCGAAGGAGGGGCGCGAGGAAGAGTTACTCGCGGCTAGAAGCTTTATGTGAACTGCCAATTTGACAGTATTTCGTGTTCTGCGAGCGGGTTCGTCTGCAGCGGTCTAACCCCGCGCGTGACATTTGTCTAAATAAAAGCAATATTTTTCAAAGAAAAAAAGACAGAATGAATTTTATAACAAAATAAAAATACTTGTAATGTTTACTTTTAATAGTTTTGATGTTAAGAGAAAAATATAATCATAATAAACATTTTTTTTATTTTTAACCAACCGCAGCACCCCCAGATATCTTATCCACGAGCCACCACTGGCCATAATACCAGTTTTTTTAAATTACTGTATATAAATATATATATACATATTTCCTATTTTGCTATTTTCCGACATGATAGAAATATCATTTAATTGCAAACTTTTTCAATTGATGAAGTGTGGTTTTTTTAATATTAGGCCAAAATAAAAACTGTCCGAGTGTAAAAAAGGCGTCCGTGGCGCAGTTGGTAGCGTCGCTGGCTACGGTTACGGATGCCTCGGGTTCAATTCCCGGTGCGGACAGTTTTCATAGATTGATCTTTCAATCGATTTATGAATTTCTGTTCGTAGTCTGAGTCCTACCTCCCATCCATACAATCCTCACGGGGCGTAGCGAGAGTGATTAGTCCTGTCCTAACCCCATCCTTCTATCCCTACTCTCTTTTAAAAAAGAGAGGTTGAGCAATTGAGTAACAAGCAGTTCTCATTGAAAAATTCCCATACCATATGCTCCACATTGGGAGCAGACATGTAAAAAAATAAAAACTCTGAGATCAATTTACACGATTTAAAAAAACAAAAAATTGTTGTTCACTTCTCTCTTTTGTCCGCATTTAGAAAATTATTAATTAAATTATTATGTATTATCAGTTCCCTGTAAAGCATATTTTTTACATTTTAATGTATTCGGACAATAAGAATTTTGTAGAACATAATAGTAGTGGCGCGATCTTTTTGCGGTAGCATTGTTTTGCATAAATATTATAAAATCCCACTGGGAATCAAAACACTCCTGTATGGGCAGTTAATTTGAAGGTTGAAGGTTGTTATATTTTAATTTTAATGTTAGCTTCAATGCTAATCAATTGATATAATTATTCTGTTCAGTTACCAGAATTCTGCATAGTTCAGGAACGTATCTCGGTCGTAAGTCGAGGACATTTCATATACATTTACAGCTTATAAGTTTTTCTTCTTTTTTAAAACATATTTGTTGTATATCGATCGTCCAGTTTAATAGACAACTCCAAAAAATTAAATTTGACTTAAATATGCAGTTATATGTAAAATTTTGCCGTCTATCTAATTCAGTATTCATATAACTTAGAAAATACGCAGACAACCTTCTGAAGAATTAAATAAAGTGTAATAGTAAAAAATATTTCTGAGCCAGTAGAAAAATATTTCTTAATATCTAATTGTTATGTACCTAATTTTCATTTGAATATTTTTTCCCCATTATCTCAATATAGGTTTTTAATGTAATTAACTGGACGATCGATATATGCTTCATTTTATCATCACGCCTTTCTGGATTTCACCTGTCCAAATATTTTATTCATTTGCGTCTGTGGCGTAGTGGGTAAGAACTGTACCCTATCGATTCGGTGGGTTCTGTGTTCACGTCACATAATTTCAATCTAGCGGACCACTAGCGGAAGTTTTGTGTTAAATAGTATGTATTGAAAAAAAATTGATCAAAGAAGAAAATGCACCTATTTCATAAAATAAAATTATTTAATGTAATTAAATTATACAAAGCTTTATTGATTTATTAAACAAAACTTGTAACAATATATATTTAACTCAACTCGTCCGTAAGCCGCACTTTTATCACGCTTGGCTTGAAAATTGTGGAATGAGTCCGAGAAGAGTATTAAATGAGGCGAGAGTGAGACAGAACATGTTGAATGCAGCGAGCTAGACATGTTAAGAGATTCAGGTGATTTGTTTCTGGGTTGGTTTGCTGTGGATTAGACATTTCAAATATTGTGAGATTTCTCTGCGGACCATGACCGAAAAATTTTCTCATGACCTAAGCGTCCGCGGTGAATATAAACAATACACACAGTTCCGACGTGACACAAATTCCGAGGCGAACAAACAATCAGTCCGTCAGTGTCGAAAATAAAGAACAGCTACTTTAGACATTCAGTATTCCAAATTTGAATTATTGAGATTTTGTACATTTCCATGTATTTTGTCACTAACGACCTGGGTTTCGCCTTTCGGCATCTTCAGGCATTCGAGCGCACGAATGGACTCGAATTGACCCGGGTCGTTAGTGACAAAATACATGGAAGTGTACAAAATCTCAATAATTCAAATTTGATATTGAAATTCCATCAAGCACCCTCAGTCGATGTCTAAAATTAAATTCAGTATTTCAATTTCGATACCATCATCTATGACGGGCGTTCCCACTAGTTATGTCATAAGTTTGCTGGATTAGGGAGTTGGCAGCTTAAGGTAAATTTCCAATTCACGTTCAAATCGATTTATTTAAATACTACTAACAAAACGACAATATAAAACATGACACTGTAGATTGAAGATCAATAGCTAATTGTGTCGAGCACGTTAAATAATTTAGCGAGCCGCGGGTTATAGACCACTGTTCTACACAGTACACCCTTAGAATAAGAACCTGGCACAAAAAAGCTTCGTTTGAAAACAGGCGTCAATTTTTTCATAAGCGTGAAAAAATTACGAGAAATATTGGTTGTTTCTGGTTAATATCGGTAAAAATCGGAAGATGTCAGCTGATCTCAAATATTATTTCCAGTCGGCATGCTATTGCGACGCTTACTAATAATTATTGTGTTGCCCAAACTTTTCAACATTTAGCATCGTGTCAATTGAATTACCTTCACAAGAAAGTGACAAAATTTCATTACTAGCCTTCTTTCAAAAACCAACATAATTAGATCATCGGTATTGCCATGTACATGTACTACATACTCTCATAATATCCAAGTTTTAGGTGAACAAGTATTTAAATTAAACATAGTCAAAATTAGATTAGTCAGTCCTTTAGCCCAGTGCTCCACACTGGTGCGCCGCGAGTGTGTCCAAATGAGAATAAATCGGTTATTTTTATATTAGAATTCCACTCGGTTATTAAGATCTCCAATAAAATTATCCTCATTGAAACAAATATTGTATTATTTTGATATTTAATGGAATAATTATTGTATTGGTGTTTGCGCGGATAATGCAACTGTAATGATGGGGAATAAAATGGGGGTTGTCTAAAACGAAAAAAAAAATCACACCCAACAAATTACACATTGTTACATATATTATATTAGGAAGCATGCCGAAAAAATTTCCAATGGAATTATTACAAACAATGAACGGATGTATAAAAATAATACACATCATCAAACCATGAGCCTTAAATGAGCATTTTTTAAAATATCAATCTCGATTGTTTCGCACATAAATATGTTGGCTGTGCCCGGGCAAAGTTTGGACAAAATTATTATTTGAACTTTGCTATGAGAAATTCATAAAACCATCAACAGTAATCGATTAGTAGTGAAAAACACTTCAAATTGGACAGGTGGCTCGCCATTATTAAATTTATTTCCCTTGGGATTTTCACCCTCAAAGTAATAATTTTTTTTATTTAGTAGTGTTATGATAATTAGAACTGTTATCGTTTTTACCCCTCACGTAGAGTAGAAATAAATAAGCCCACCCCTACCCTTCATGTTTAATTTAAGAATTAGAATCATAACTTACCTTATAAATAAATAACCTAGCGATATAGTCAGTTTAAAGACGTTTTTTAAAGAAGAGAAACGCGTTACATTTTGTAACAAAACCAGTGGCATAACTAATTCTAAATTTTTAAATCAAATACACTTGGGACACCAATAGAAGATAAATACCAAAAGACAATTAAAATTTGTCGTGGTATTGCTGGAGAAGGATTTGTTGATAAGGATATTCAAGATATCGAAGAAATATTGAAGGATCGTATGTTGAATGAAGAAAAATTAGTCGAAATGTTGGATGAACCTACCATAATCAAAGACTCAGAAAGCAGTTGCAGCGAAGTAGCTACATGTTTCACATTAAAAACAATAAATGACGGATTGGGATTGGCTGATAAATTAGAGCATTTTTTTATAGAAAATGATGCTATAATGGAAAGAAGTTTAGAGGGAATTACAGCAAATTTTGCCCCCTATCACGAAATACGTAAAGATTTACACGCTAAAAGTAAACAATCGCTTATTACAGAATTTTTAAAGCTTAAATTCAAAAATACTTCATAATCCTACGATAATAAATACTCACAACCGATCTCGAAAAAGAGTCAAAGATATAGAATTGTAAGTGATAGCGATGATGAATGAATGATTTATTTAGTTTACGTTATTAAAGTTTTTTCAATAAATACGTAAATATATATATTTTTTCGATAATTTATTAAAACAAATACAGGATATTAACAAACTTCGATATTTTTTTGGAACGCATACCCGAATTTTGCGTGAACTTCAAACCTCGTATAACACGGATTTGTATTACACCACCTTTTTGTGGAACCATATGACCGTGTTATACGGGGTCCAAGTGTATATTTTATTTTATAAGCAGTATTGACAGAGTCATGGATGTTCTGCGTAACTGAGAAAATATAACATGATCGCTCTTATTTAAGGTGCTAATTTATATATTTTTTTATGATTTCATTGAAATTAATGAATAAAATTAAAAATACAGTGCTAATTATTCCATCTCACTTCGTCATTACTCTAAGTAATGGCATTAACCATCACTCGACGCACATTAATTTGTATAGCACATGTCCGACTGAAATGAGAAATAAAGTGTGGTTATAACGATTGATTAGATCTACTGACATTATTAAATAAATAAAGCTCATTATCACTACAATAACACGTATATATGACAATTTGGGTAAGTTTGCCCATCGGTCTAAGATTGATCCACTACATGGAAAAAGGTATTGTTATAATACCATGATAATACTTATGCCATATTAATATTTTTTAGTTAAGCAAAGGTATTGAGTAACCCCTGGTGGTAAAAGTATGTATTAATTCAATTGAATAAGTTGAATTTGTAAGCTGTCCGCTTGGAATGATAAAACACAATTTAAAAACTATTCTTGAAATAAATTGGATTAGTCATATTTTCAATTTGTATTACTAATCTGTAAACCAATTGCAGTATAAATAAAAAGCATAAAGAAAAGTTACCAAGACTTTAAAATCACTGAATTTATAGTAATTACAGTGATTATTTGTACCGTGGGGCAAAGTTACCCGATTTGGATGCAAACTTTGGCCCATCTTGTTTTATCTACATTTATATTTCAATTATAATAATAAACCTATTTATCTTAATTAAATTTCATCTCAAGACATTAGTTCATTTATATGTAGAACAATACCACACATAAACGCAATGGCGAACTATATAAATAAGAAAGTCCCTCAGAATTGCCAATTTTATATCCTGCATTATGAGTCACTGTACAGAGGCTGTTGATAGCTTTCCTGTCTTCCTATAAGTAGAACGTGAATTAAGTGCAGTTATGAGCTTCATCATAATTTAAATATCATTTTTTTTATTTATATTATATTTTTACATCACCATTAACATCACCATCAGCATTAACCATTCAAGACATCAAAATAAAATTTGTAATTTTTCTATTGTGCTGTTATGCAAATAATTTTAGTTGGGGGTTCGTGGTCAGGTTTTTACTTTAAGAAGAGGTCCATGGGCATAATAAGTTTAGGAACCACTGACCAAGACCTTTGACCACTCGGTTACCGTAACGTCAAAACAATAATGATTTACATTCTTTCATAGAAAGCTAATACTGGATGATTTGCCATGAAATAAAGAAACTTTCGTCATTGACACATTGATAATTTGGAATAAATTGTACAAAAAGATGTGTTTTTTTATTAAATATATAATAGTATTATAATAAAATATGAATATAATGCTATTTAATTGTGCGTGAGGTGAGGCTGCCTTTGAGAAAGGAAAGTAAAAATATGATGGTCGATCGATCGAATTTGAACAGATTATTTGCGACTGTCAAGCGAAACGTCCGTTTGTCAATGTCAATTCACAACTCACATTTTAAATGTTTTTTTATCCTAATTACTTCAATGTGAGTAAATATTTTATTCGGCAATTCATTTGTAATTTATGTTTAAAACTAATGGTACGACGGTTAAAAGTAAACCACACTTAGTGTACATTATAAAATCACATGATTCCCTTTTTGCAGTATCGATTTATGACAAGATTTTTTTAGATATAAAAATATTAGACAGCTGATGGGTGAATCATGAAAAATAAATAAGAACAGAGTTAAAGTATACGAAATATAACTTTGCACTACGGCTCTAGGGTGATCATAATTTAATATATATTTATTTATTTGTTAATATATAAACATATTAATACAAGTGTGGAGATTTGCAAAATGTGAGATCTGAGAAAATGTTTCGTCTTCGGTCAACGAAAATTATAATTGCGCGTAAAGAAAACAAATTTCCATAAAATGACACTTTTATCAAGTCATCATTTCACACAACAGTAGTTGCGAAGTGTGATATAACTGAGTGAAAAGATAATTAAATGCGTGATTGTAAAAGGAGACTGTCTGCAAGCGTGAGAGTCATAAAATGCAATATTTGGAAAACGCAATACAACGAGAGAAGAATATAGAAAATGGACATTCTCCGACCGTGTAACATCTACTCCAGACTGCGATACCGATCTCATCATCATCATCACCCATCGTGCGGTTTAATTAACATATTGCTAAACAAGTGAATATCATTTGACCTAATTTTATCCGAGGTCAAAAAAAAAACCACACACGTATAAATTGTGAGTAAGAATTTCGTCCGGCGAGCTGATGATGATGAGGAGGTGTCTCAGGTACACTCAAACACGCTCGTTCACTTAGTCAAATTCACTATTTATTCCAGTTAGTAGTTACATGTACAGAGTTTACAATTTAAATTAAAACAAATAAAAGCATATACACAAAGAAAAAAACACGATTGACATATAAAAAAAATCAAGCCGTCGAAAAATTGGCAACCGGAGTGCCATACGTTAATATTTCTCTATACGTTAACGTAGGCCCTGAGAATGAACGCCCTTGCGTGTTTGCTCTCAGCGGTCGATTGGCAAAAAAATATTACTACCTGCGCCCTTGCCAAGGGGTCAGAATGTGGCTGCAAAAGTTCTAGCCACTTTCTAAACTAGGCCCTGTTGCCAAAAGAGCGACTTAACAAATTACAATGTTGTATTTTTCTTGACTGCGCCACAAGAGATGATCCAATGAAAGTTCTGGGCACGATTCGCACTAAATAATAATGGGTTGTGTCAAAATATATTTGTATTATCATGTTAGTTGTTAGCATAACATGATTGACAAATGTTTACTCCCTTTACTCCCTTTACAACGAAGTTCTTTACTTCACGATTTTGGTTGATTTGAGATGGACTTCAGAAATTATGGTCACCATATACTTCGATAAATAAACAAGCTTGCGCTCACTTCAAGTGACATAATTATTCATTAATTATGATATAATTACATGTAAATATAAACACAACAAACATGTCTGGTACGTGGTGCGTTGTCAACGTCGTTGACTACGGTTACGGATGTCTCGGGTTCAAGCCTCAGTGCGGATGGTTTTCATAAACTGATTTTTCAATCGATTTATTGATTTCTGTTCGTAGGCGTGGATGTTTGTGATGTCTACGAGAGCGGTTAGATAACCATTAGTCCTGTCCTAGCGCTATCCTTCTTTCCCTACTTTTTCCGAAAAAGAGAGGTTAGGCAATTGAGTAACAAGCAGTTCTCGTAGAAAACTTCTGTCGAGATACCTTAATTTAGAGGCCATATGCTTAACACTAGGAGCGGATATGGGAAAAATAAAATAAACACATTACAAAAGAATTTAATTATAAGTTTATTGGTTTTGTAATGTGACGAATGATAAAAGCAGAGAAAAAATAGTACTTCTTGTCTATTGGCAAAGAAGTTAACCGAATAAATTTCGACAAAATCTACTGTGTTACATAAAAAATAGAACTCTTCTGAACTCACTCACGTCCACGCGGGATATATTGGCATTCGAAGCAATACCCGAAAGCCATGTCAAAGCTCCCAAGTGGATATCTCAATATTCTCAACAGTATTTGCATTAGTTTAAGATAATTGAAGACATCGACTGACGGTGCTTGTTGGAATTTCAATATCAACTTTGAATTATTGAGCCTTTCGGCATATTCAGGCATTCGAAAACACAAATGGACTCGAATTGATGTCAGACGTCAGTTCGACACGGGTCGTTAGTGACAAAATACATGGAAATGTACAAAATCTCAATAATACAAATTTAGACATTTGTATAATTTCAAGAAGAAAGTCGGTCAACCTCTGTTTTTGAAGACGGTAAGAGAATACTGAGTTAGGAAAGACTCGAAGTAAGCTAGCCTTCCTCTCCAACCCCTGGTTCCATGATATCGTAAGGAACAATTATTAGGAATATAACAAAAAACTTTTCGTGAAAGAAAAGTTCACCTTTCTAAAAAACTGTTAACAATTTTATACGGTTAGGAATAATGATTGAAAAAATTACAAAGATAATATCGAAGGTGTTTTGGCCAATTGATGTAACCCTCAAAACATTGAAATTGTTCAGGAGAGTGTAAAAACTGTTTTTATCGAAAACATTATACGGTGAGTTTCATGTTTGCAGATACGGGATTATACGTAGGGAGTGTCGATATAATAGTGGCTAACATCAGTTGGAGGGGTAAGAATTTGTAATCTTAAAACCAATGTAAAATGATGTTCCCCATCCAAATAGTGGTAAATTTATTTTTCTAATTGACATCATTTGGCCGAGACCTTGTCTGTTGTCTTTAAAATGAGATCCAATCATTAACTCATTTTCTTAGTTTTTGACGGTTACATTAATTGGCCAAAACACCATCGATTATGATAGAGGGTGGGTGGGGACGTATGAATACATCACAGGGTTTCGGAAATCCATTTATAAATTAAAAATCAACGTAGGAATGTTTCCGTTCTGGGATTCGTCTTCGTTGACCCCAGGACTACAGGATCGACCAACTGATTGGAGTCATTAATACAACGTCCGCGGAAATATCGTTTTCCCGACATTTAAGTGTGGGTTTTGCCGTTTCATTTACGTACATTACAAACACATTTAAAAGTATTGCGTAAGTTGGAAATATAATCAATTTTATGTTTCAGAAATTAAATTGAAGTGGGTCGTCTTTCTCTTCATTCTGCGTTTCGGGTGGCTTATTCATAAAAAAATGAAAAATAATATTATTATAAATAAGATATGGGTTTTCACCCACTGCATAGTGTTGCAGATGTACAGCAAATAGTTTTTTTTTTAATTAAATGAGCAAATAAAATATTTTTAAATTATTTTTGTCGTCATTTTGTGGCTGTTTTTGATTTAACGATATTTTTATTTTTAATTTTGGAAAAATCATCCATTTAAGAGAAATACAATTATAATTTTTCAAATCTGCGTAAAGCAGAGTCATATAAACCGAATGAAGTGATTAGAGCAGTGGTCTCCAAACTCAAAAAGGATGTGGGCTACTTATACATGTTGCTTCTTAATTATTTTGTATCATCGTCATTTTCTCGTACCATACATAATATTATTATATTACCTTAGATATATTAGGATATCGTACTTCCAATACAACATAAAACGCGTACTTTAATTATTTATCTGTAAACAAAATAATAATATCTTGAAATAAGTGTGAATAAAAGTAAAAATAATTATTGAAGAGAAAGCCATTCACTTTCCTTCACAATTTTTCCAATTCTCGGTGAGTACCTTGTCACTCACGTCTGAATGCAATTATCAAGATGTACATCTATGAGTCTGTTTCTATATTTAATTTTAAGCACTTTCATAGTGGAAAATGTTGGTTCATATAATAAGGTAGAACAAAACAATGCCTTCATTTTGAGCGCAATTCGAACTAAAATTCGATACTTTTTTGTTGGGATGAAAGGCCAAACATATTCTACAGTTAAAGCAACACTCTTCATCAACAAATTACGTTGAAATTCTATCAATTCCATTTCTATTGAAGAGCCATCTTCTTGAAAATTTATGCGAGCTACCGAAAATGCCACCGCGAGCTACCGGTAGCTCGCGAGCGACAGCTTGGCGATCACTGGATTAGAGTTTCAAATTGAAAATAATTCACGAAGCATACGTGTGCTTGAAATTTTTTAACCTAAATTCAGTTTGTCACTATCAAATTGAAGCTCAGTGACGCGAGATGTTTTTTTTATGAACTCTCACAAAATTATCATGATTAAAAAATGAGAAAAGTTTGTACTCGCGAGAAATATATTCTGCAAACAATATTTTGTTTTCGCAAGATGACATATGAGGCTAATAGATCACTTGAATAACAAAAGACCTCTTCACTAATAAATGTAACTTTTTTGACATTCAAAGTATATTATATCTTTGATCGTCGCGTCTATTGCATATTGTGTAAAGTATACCTAATATCGAAGGCAATTCGTCCAGATGCAAATTAGAACATTGATAACTTACTGCTAGCTGTTGGATCTATATACTAGAGGTCTGCAGGGGCCGAAATTTTGTAAAATTACCCGGTCCGAGATTAAATATCACACTTGTTACCCGAAGCCCAAATTTATTTTTCTCAGCCCAAAAAACGGCCGATTTTTTTTCAATATTGACATTCATTCATACTTTTCAAATATAATATCCACATTTCCAACGATATTCATAACACATGTGAAGTACATAAATTAAGTTATGAATGGTATTGCTTCATGGCCGTCTAATAACCCGAACGTAGTCCGAAATTTGTTTTTTGAAAAATAAATTCCTTAGTTAGGCCCGGCCCGAGTCCAAATCTAAATTGTCTATACCCACCCGAACCCGTGCTGACCTCTACGCAATAACGGTCAAGAAAAGAAACGAATAATTTACTCCTCTACGATATACATATTTGAAAGAATACAAAACAAATTGTATAACTCGTACCCGTTAGAATTCGAAATATATATGTTATTAGTTCTCCTTAGGGACCATATATGGGGGGGGGGCTCTAATACAATATGAAGATTGGTGATTTATGA
The DNA here is from genome assembly GCA_022494535.1 of Himalopsyche phryganea. Classification (NCBI taxonomy): domain Eukaryota; kingdom Metazoa; phylum Arthropoda; class Insecta; order Trichoptera; family Rhyacophilidae; genus Himalopsyche; species Himalopsyche phryganea. The sequence continues at coordinate 2,273,187 of JAGVSL010000097.1, forward strand.
GTAAAATTCTAAATGAAGAAATGTGACGATGGGGGGGGGGATTAAAACTAGTAAAAATCATGTGACATCATATATGGACGCCCCCTTATTCCTTCTGATTAATTTCTTCCATTGTTCTTCTTATTAAGTCTCAAAACAGGTTGGAAATATTTCAATTTCAATTTTGATTACGGATTAGAAGTTATTTATTATTAAGATATCTTTAACATTTTATTTTTTAAATTTGTATGATTATCTGTAAACTCTACTGATAACTCATAATCCTTTTGCCAATAATTGTTTTGCATCCTTGTCATTATTCATACATAATATTGTACAAATACGCTGCTTAATGTTTGTTACATCAGTTGAAAGTGCTCACGATGAGCTAAGCCGGACCTGATGAAATATGCTCGAGAGGGTGAAGGAGGGGTGCGGGGAGGAGGGACTCGCGGCTAGAAGCTTTATGTGAACTGCCAATTTGATAGTATTTCGTGTTTTGCGTGCGGGTGCGTCTGCAGCGGTCTGACCCCGCGCGCGACATGTCTAAATAAAAGCGATAATTTTCAAGGAAAAAAGACAGCATGAATTTTATAATGAAATAAATATACACTTAATGTTTAATTTTAATAATTTTGATGTTAATAGGAAAATATAATCCAAGTCAACATTTTTTTATTTTTAATCAACCGCAGTACCACTGAGTCGCCACTGGTTTTATTCATTTAAAAATAACTTGGTATATTATAACAAGATGCGTTCAGTATAAATGGACGCAATTGAATTCTCCTAACCACTGTCAAGAATCATATTGTTTCAACAGTATTTTCATGTATAATATATTCTTTTAGAATATGTCATGAAAAAAACTATTTACGTTTAATTTATATTTACCACCAGCCCTCGCAACGGTGTTTTATTTTATTAAAAGGCTTACCAGGCGTGAACTTTTTAATAAAGTTGTCAATTGTCAGTTCTTAGTGAAAAGGTATTATCAAGGATCTGGACCGGTTTCACTAATTGCGAGAATTTTCAACTGAAAAGCTTGCAGATGTTCCTGATGAAAGAAGCGATTTCGTCCTTGATCACTGGACGAAATTGTGGAATTAAAAGGCTGCAGCTTCCCTACATATATACCATCACAACACCCATGGCCGATACCAAAATAAAATAATTGAAAAATTAACATTCTTGACCAAAGTATATGCCGTACCTCTGGCCGAGTGGTAAATGTCATCGTCTACGGTTGAGGTGCCAACGGGCTCGAATCCCGGTACGAACACTTTCATAAATCGATTTTTCAGTAGATATATGAAACCGTGCTCAAAGGCATGGATGTATGTGTTGTCTACATTTCGTTCAATCATCCAATCATGAATACGAGGATCAACCAAAACGATTAGTTCGCTTTTGAATTGTGCATGTTTTGTACATACGGCTTTTGCCTTCCTTCATCTTTAGGCATTCGAGTACGCGAATGAACTCGAACTGACCAATTCAAAATTTCATAAAGAACCCTCAGCCGATATCTTAGATTAGTTAACTATCGCAGCCCCATTTTTCTGTTCTTTCCGTCTCCGAAAAATAAAGTTTCAGCCGCTGGATATAAATCAGTTCTCCTAAAAACAAATTCTCAATTAGGAGTTAATATTCACTACATTGGAGTAGACATGTTGGATAGAATAGAACCAGCCTGGCGATAGGGATGCCACTGGGGAGAGCGTTAACAATGTTCAACGGTATTGCTTCAGATGTTGACATATTACACTAGGATGTAATCTTATACAGGTATTATTTTGTATGCATTAAAGTAGATTTAGTAGGAAATTTCTCGGCTGACTTCCTTGCCAATTACCAATATTTAATACATTTTATTACAATATTTCAACTGTTTTACACATTAGCAAAGCAATAAACGATAATAATAAGCGAAAAAAAGAACACAGTTCAACTAACCGGCCGATCAATTTAGAGAAATCTCTTAACTCTGAATAACAACAATTGAAAAAAAATATATTCCGTGACGTTATAGGCGAAAGCACGGGAAGGCCTTTATGCACTTTAAATATTATTTCATTTTAAAATTAATTGCTGGTTCAAAGTGAGTCTCAGGGGTGGAACTTTTCAAGGCAAATAAACAATTAACACTCGCAAACGATTGGTCACGGGAAATGATCGAATTCTGAGAAATAACAAGCGAATCAGTTTTATGTGAAGCTATTTGCGTCAACCCGTCTATGACCAACTAAAAGACAAAACTATTTGTTACCAATGATATACCAATTTAAGTTGCCCGCTAGCGAAGGTGCCATCGTCACGTTAGGAGTGATCCCATACTCAACGAGAACTGAAATTTCAATAAATTCCAAAACTGATATTTTAGCGACGGTTATTAAAAGTACAAAAGATATTTATTTTGCATAAAATGGCAATTGCAGAAATTTATTCTAGACTGACAATTCTAGTTCCAAATTCAGCGGCGGCCAAGTAATGTTGTTAATACTTTAGTAACCGTACTCGTCATAGATGACGGTATTGAAATTTAAATACTGAATGTCTAAAGTAGCTAGTACGTCGAAACAGTGTATTAATTGCATAAGATTTTATTTATTATACACCGCGAACCGCGAATGATTAGGTCATGAGAAAATTTCATACCTACATGTGATAACAATAAAAAGCGTCTACAGAGCGGTGTGGGCTATTATATATAAGATTATCCACAAAATCAACCAAGTGAAACACAGGACGCGAATCAATCGCTTCTATTTTTCTTCTAATCTTCCAGTTTTTTGAAATGTAAACAAAACAAATAATATGTTTGAGTACTCCGTCAATTCTAGACGACAATGTTTTGTTCCGCCACATAAGTCTTTTTATTCCTACCCATATTTACCTACTGAAACTGCGAAGTCTGCGAAGCGGGCTCTCAATGTCTATTTTTATTTTTAGGCTTTGTACAGACTACGTCTTCATATCTATTTCCCCTTTATAATCTAGCTAAGTACTGTATTAATAAATAGTCTGTCAGGTGAAGAAGAAGGGTTCCCTTTGAATAGAGAATAAAATAAGAAAAGCCTGATTGTTATAATTCGTAATGTGATAACATGAAGAAATGAATTGAATTTTTCAAATTTTGTACATTTTTATAAATTTTGTCACTAACGCCCCGGGTTTCGTCGTTCGGCTTCATCAGACATTCAATTACGTGGATAAACTCGAATCGACAACACGGTACACAAATGTTTTTGCAAAATATACCTGGTCTCCAGCCTCCATCCCCTAAGAAAGGAGTGGAGAGTTATGTAGATTTATAAGAATATTTTTATTTTGTTTACCCAGTGCGTGGTCGGGTTTCTGGGTACACACTGAATCTGCCTAGCGCCGTCCCTTACTATATAGATACGTAAAAGAAACATTGATACGCTTACATAAAAAATAATTTTCCCCAAAAAACCGCAGAATCAATCGAAAATGTTATATACAAAAGTTGCAGTTTTATTGTTATCCTAAACTAAAATCCTATTTTATACTAAAAGAGAATCTGCGATTTAAATAAAAAAATAAATTAAAAAATAAACGTATAGATCTAGTATTAAAATAGTACACTGTATTTTCACCGATGCAACGCGGCCGGAAAATTACCGGTTGACGGACGCAAGCGTATTGGAAAATCAAAGGTCCGACGCCATTGCCTATAAAACCGACGCCTATCGGTCAGACGCGCCGCATTCTATATCCGGTCGTTCGCCGAGACGTTTCATCTTTAAATTGTGGCGCGTAAATCCTGTAATAATCCAAAATATTAAATTAACTCCGATTATTATTTTCCGGTTACGCGAATCGTACTCCATTTGACGGAAAAATGTGTGAAATGTGTTTCTTTTTGTGTTGGTGAAAGTTATCATAAATATTGATCAGCAATAGAGACACTCTTTTGATCAACAAGTGATTTTCATCAAAAGTAAGTAATTGTGTGATAAAACCAATGCGATAATCCGATTTTTTATTTTTATTCTTGATTTATTAAAAAAAACCGTTTTACCAATAAAGAAAAATTATGTAAATTAAACATGAAAAGTAAAAAATACTAACTCTCCTGTCAGCTTTTAGAGTAAGTCTGAAGACGCTGCTCAAGAATGTGGAACATATGTCACACCTAGTAACACAACCAGTGGAATAACAAAGTTAACAATTTTAATTTTGTATAATATTATATTTATATAAATAAAATACAATTTTTTGCACCACTTATTTTTTTACACGACTTCATATAATAATTAGGACCGGTTTTGTTAATTGCGAACATTTTAATCTGATGATTTGACACGTATTTTTTTCTCACTCTGTTCCACAAAATTGACTCAAACGGTCCTATTTTTTAGGTTTATTAGTGTCTAGACTCTAACAGTGCCAGGTCAGAAGCGCTCTACATTTTTGTATTTTTTGCTGTATACATGTTTATTATGTTGCTGCTAAACATAACAATATCGTGATACCGTAAGAAACATAACAGTCAGTGGTCACATAACATTTTTTTCATTGAGCAACAAATTTATTTTGCACACTTGAAATTATTACGTTCAATAATTATTTAGCGACAATATAGTCGATTGGTCAACGCTCTCGGACGTTCGTACGATTCGATTGCGATTACGAGCACGAGCTCGAGTCCCCATCAAACATTTTAAGCCAGTCATTTTTCAATCTTTTTATGGATTTGTGTTCAAAGACATGGATTTCTGTGATGTTTACATTGCATCGCGTCCATCCGATTCTTCATTAAAAGTCAGAACAATTGTGACGAAAGGGGGTGTTAAGAAATGTGACGTCATAAAACAATACAATACAAATGCATTTTTTTTGTGAATAAAATTGTACATTTTATTAATGTCAGAAAAAATTAATATAGCATTAAGACAAGGGTTCAAAAATGTGAGGCAATTTAGACAGGAGGGTCAGAGATGTTGTGTCGAAATGTGAGGATGGGGAGGGTCATAAAATGGCCAAAATCGTGTTACGTCATTTCGTTACCTTACTTTGAAAAGGTTCTAACTGACATTTTGGCCTAAAATGACCTTTTGATTGGAAAATGTTGTATTAGCCACATTCTACCATATACGTTGATTTCAGAGTCATATATTGTTCAATGAGGAAGTTAGCAGTATTCTGGAGTTCTATCCACACGTTTTCATAAAATTGTTTCATACGGTTTTTTCAATCGATATAACTGCTTATTATCATCTCACCGAAACAACATACACATCACATTTTTTTTGAAAAGGTTTTAACGTCATGTCGAACATTCTTTGCTCGATGGTTGGTGTGTGTTTTACACTTTACTTCTATTGTTCTATCGACGTGGTCTTTGACGAAAATTAGCTGAGTTCGTTCAAGCATTCAAAGTATATATGTGTTATTATCCTGTTGTATTATAATATTATTGTTAGCTCAAATGGTTCAACAAGTCATGATAATATATACTATTAATAAATATCTCAAAAATCAGAACATTTTGTTTGATGAAATTGAAATACCCGATAAAACTTTTTCAAACAAACTTTTGTTGTCAGTTGTAATTAAAGCTTTAGATACTCATTATTTTGTAATATAAAGGTTTTAATTAAAATAAGTTATATGAAAAACAAGTAATATTTATATATATATAAATATATGCTAACTCGCTAATTCAAATACAAAATATGATCAGACAAAACTTCAAACGCTGGTATCGCAAAAAATGGTCAAGTGCAGTTAGAACCCTAAACCAAAGTAAGGTAACGGTTTGTGGATGCCTCCTAAATGTGACGAATGCATATATCTTTTGATGGTTTTAATAAGACACCTTAGCTTGTTGGCTCGTCAGATAGATTGAATTTTTAATCAAAAAAAAAAATAGACAATTATTCTAGAGCTAAATACTTACATCGCTTTTATTTAACTTGTTAAAACTTTTTTAATTTTAATCACCTCGGAAAATCTTTATTTTACGCCGCAACGTTACCAGGGATTGTAATTCAGCACTAATATAAATACCGGTATTGAAAATATTAATATTTGTAGTAGAAAAGAGTGTGCATAAAATATATAATTACGGCCAATTGGATTCGCTAGACAGGAAGTATAAATCAACTGCAGTATTTCAATATTTCATATACTTAAAACAATTTTAAAAAATGTCTTTATCATTCGCATAAATGGCTGATTTTCATCCACATTAGCAATTATTAAATTTCTTTAGGAATGAAAAAATAGCCTTTAAATTGTTAGTACATTAATGCTGTGATATGCCAATCTTGATCGGATCTTCGTAGAAAATTAGTCTGGCTCCAGGAGAAGCAGCTTCAGATTGAACTCAACTCATAGTTATATAAAGAACACATAACACGTAAAAAGAAAAACAATCATAATTCAATACTTGTAGCTCTACTGGAAAATTTTGCGGCCCCCCGCAGAATCCCTAGGGACCTCTCGAGGGCCGCAACCCACAGTTTGGGAAGCACAGTTCTAATGATCTGCTGTCTGAAAGAAAACAGATATTTAATTTTTTTTCGAAAACAGCTCGTCTGATTTCTTAGACCGTGCGAATCTGAATTTGAGAGAATAAAGTGCATATGATTCGAATTGAAAGTAAATATTCTTATATTTATTATCTTAAATATTTGTATATTTTATCAGCTGGTAATTAGAGACACGGCAAACGACAAGTTGTTCGACGTCCGTATAACTACAATATCCGTCATAACAGATAGTACACACAAAGCTGAAAGTCATTAGTCTAATGCGTAAACGATAAGTACCTAATTGCATTACAAATATTGTGTCCGAGAGGTGTTCAACTACTTACTGTCGATTTACTTATTGTACGTCATATTGTATAGCAGGGGTGCCTAAGTCTTTGAGCACTGCGGTCAACTTGCTACTGAAATTAGTGATACAGGTCTACTGAAACTGTATGTGAAGAGTGAGGCGAAAACAGTGGTAGTTAAAGAGAAAAAATCGTATCATTAATAATATAGTTATTCTATTTAATCACTTTTAAGGTGTTAACTGTCAATTCTTGGTGGAAAGGAATTATATTTTTAAAATAAAACACAATTTTGTGTATATTACTTTCCACATAATGATCAGGACTGGTTTAGCTCATCACGCGCATTATCAACATTATCAACTATTCTATATCTCTATTAGCTTGAACTATGAAGAGGCTTTGTCTGATTAAGGTATTTCTTGTATCATTATTTTTCTGGGGTGGGGAATCGTTAAAAAAGCGTGACTCAAACATTAACCAACAACCTGACTCCGACTCAGATTACGACAAAAAAAATGTGATTTTATCGGGTTTTTTCCTGCCTTTCCTATTAATGTGTAATTGGTCTTCAAATTAAGCACCAACCAACATATCCGGCAAATAGCCAAATAGCTAAAAGATACAATTACATTAATAAACGCAAGCACATTATTTTAATATAAAACCTTTCAAATACATATTTATATGTATCTACATAAAATGATATGTAGAAAATATAATTTAAAGTAGAGAAAGAAAAAGTTGTCGGAGTCGCTAGTTATTGACAACTCCGGCTTCGGCCAAAATACCGATACTCCGCGGCTCCAGCTCCGCAGCCCTGCTATTTTCATCATTTGAAAATGCTTATGATGAGCGAAACCATTCGTGACCATTTCATAAACTTGTGGAATATACAAAAAAATGTTTTTTATTTTTTATAAATTGACAGTTAACACGAAGTTATTAATACTATTCCACTGACCGTCTGCTGTACAGGGCAAGTAAGATGCCATTTGGCGTCCTCAAGGAGAGACCATTTTATCTTTTGATAAAAAAGTTCGTATTAGCTATATATTTTAAAAACGGTATTCATAAAACATTATCAGAAAGCTAAACGACAATTAAATACACAATCTTGGCTTTTGTTCTCACATCAAGACATCCCTTCTGCTCACACCTGTGAACACTTACAATAAAATTGAGGGTTACAAGAGGGTTGATAAAACAGGTTTCCGATGAAAGCCACTAGATGTAAATATTTAAAAAAATATATATAATGTTCGCAGAGGCCAAAAAACGGTTAAATTAGGAATATGTTTTATAATGCGGCCGAGCCAAGCTTCAGGTTGGCGACTAGGAATGGCTACGCGGTCGACGTCTTGAACACCCCTGTTGTGTAGACATACATATTATATCATGCAGTTACATTACATCGTTTAATTTAGTTTCAATGCGACTAAAAACACTCACAAATATAGAGCCGACTAAAATTTGTCACACAAGAAATCATTTGAATCAAGTTCCTTTTACCTATTAGATTCGTAGAAAAAGCGTATGAATGCATTTATGTTTTGACTGTAACTGCTCAATGTTCTACATATAATTGAATATTTCAATAAGAGATATTCTACGAGAAATGGATAATCAACGTCTCTTTTCGCGGGGTCACAGTATGTGCCAGAGGTTCCCAAAGTAGTTCCTACAGACCCCCAGGTGTCCTTATGACCACTGAGGGGGTCTGTGGAGAATCAAAAATAATTTAGGGTTGCGTGAACAATGTCAGGGGATCCACGAAAGGTTTAATATAAAAAAATATTTGTGAGACATTTTCATTATTATCATAAATAGCAATAAATAATTTTTCAAGTTGTCCCACAAACTCAAATGAACCCATACTAATACAGGAGCAATTTATTCTATTATCTACAAATAAGGACAGGATACCAATGTTTGAACAAGGATATCACAAATTTTGGTTACAAAAACAGATACCAATTTTATAACCTGCATTATGGGTCACTGAGCAAATGCTGTTGATTGCTTTCCCGTCTTCCTATTTAGTAGAACGTGAATTCAGTGCAGTTAGGAACCTGATAATATTTTAAAATTTCATCATAATGTTTTATTTATATTTTATTTTGAAATCACTATTTACTATTAAAGACATCAAAATTAATTGGATAATCTTTCTATTATAGAGTTTTGTAGAGTTATTTTATTTGGGGGCTAATGGAACAGATTTTTGCTTTAAGAAGGAGTCTATGGAGACAATATGTTTGGGAAAGAAGGGTATATGCGATTATCCTTACATTCTAAGAATGAAGTAAAGTTGCCTTAATCACAACTCACAACTACCACTCTGTTAAAAAAAACCTAATGAAATACTTCACGTTGGCTCGGCAGACATGGTTAAACAACAAAACTCAATAGTTATGTACACCTGCAAACCGAGGGTCACCAAGAACATGGGGACTTAAAAAGCGAAAAGTTTTCAAAAACTTTCATCCACCCAGTAAAAACGTCATACGATAATGAAAGATTTACAAAACACAGGAAGAAAATATAATAAGATAATCTTCTCAAATTCAAGTCGATTCTTGTTGGTTGATTGCGTGCAAGCCGACATTGTTTTAGGTTCATAAATAAATGATATTGATCTATGCGATAAAGTTAATTTTTCTTGTTCATCATCAATTAAGATTTTTCAACGATAATTTTTCATACTATCGTATGTTACCAGCTCATATATAGATATCATTTTTCATAATATAACTCTCTACTATAAAACACAAAATATATGTAGAAATCTGTATGTTTGTATGTCTGTCGGTCACAAAAAATCCTCCCAAACGGCGCACATTAGCGACCTGAAATTTTTACACGTCGTTATAGCTGCAATTGCTAGTTAAACTGTGCTATTTTCAACTTTCTATTCTCAGCATTTAATTTTTAACATAAAACTGAAACGCTGTATTTTTGACGTTTCAATGCGGGATGCCGGGATGTAAAAAGTAATAATAATAGTCGCATAGCAACAGCTCAATACAAATAATATTCTGCAAGTGACAGTTGAGATAGTAACGCGAACGTAGATATTTGTGTTAAATATTGAGTTTCATATTTGTGATTTGGTAGAAAGTGAGTGGTAAATTCGTACTACTTGGTGTGCATATGGAATCGTCATCAAAAATTAGCGTATGTTTAATTTGTGGCGCTGGAGGTCCCAGAAAGTTCTGCGGCGCCATAACAAGAGTGCATGTGGCAAAATTGCCATCTTTTATTTTAGCAGGTTTCAACTTTTAAAACTACTATTAATTGGTGGACTATATTTTGAGTGTGTAACAAAAGAGGTACAGTTGACAGTGATATTTTTAAATTTCAATATTAGCTAGCCAAAGTCTAAATTTAATAACCTAATATATGCATTCACCATCTTGGGCGAAGTCGAGTAAAAAATACTTGTGGTTGTATGTCTGTCGGTCACAACAACTCCTCTCAAACGACGTACATTAGTGACGTGAAATTTTCACATGGCTGTAATTATTAGTTCAACTGTGCTATTTTCAGCTTTCAACTCTCAACATTTAGTTTTTAGCCTAAAAATGCAAATACGATATTTTTGACGATTACAATGACAAATAAAAAAATCAACAAACGCTAAGCAAGATCACCTACCGACCGCTTCATACCAAAATTATTTCTTGATTGTCACGTCACTAAGCAACTACAAATATTTTATAATATAAAACTCACAAATAATATTTTTTCATGGTTGAATCGTAAAATTTGTAAAAAATCAAATTATTGAGAGGAAAATTAGCCATCATTTATAATTATAAAACTTAAAACAGTGATCCTCATCTCGTGTCAAGCAGCTCATCTCTCACAACTGGCAACTTGCATGAAGTTCAAGAAGTTGCCATCATCATTGCAAATGAAATTAAGAAACGTGACTTCTTGACAATGCACAGACTTCAAGAACCGTTCGCTGAACTAAATGCAATTTTCCATCAATATTTGATGGACATGTTTGCCAAAATTGAGACGGAGCGATTATTGGTTATCAAAAATGAATCAAAAGATAAAGATTGAGCTGGATATTTTCAGTACTAAGCTCTGGGCATTGTTCACTAAATATTTGTTCCTTGTAAATTTATAATATCTTGTTTTTTTGTATTTAAAAATTTAAATTTTTATTTTCATTAGTAGTATTGTTTTCAATAATTATTATTATTGTTACTGTTATTATGTTTGTGATTTCAATTTTTTAAACGTACAATAAATAAATAAACAAAAGAAGTTGCGCTTCGATGATTTACGTTCAACTGGTAAAGCGAAAATGAAATCTAATAATGTCGGTATCGATAATCGGTGGATCGTTCCTTGCAACCCTTTGCTTCCGAAGATGTTTAATGCTCACTTCAATGTTAAATGTTATATCTACAGTTTCTACACCATAAATTTCAGAAACTTTGATTGTTAAAACCTACGAATGTTGTTGCACAAAGTCAAAGGACCAACAAGTCCAACAACTCCGAACCGTTGATGGAATTGAATGTATAACGTAGCATAGTAAATTTTTGCATCGTGGTCTTGAACGAGCTCTGTAAAAGTGTTAGCCTTAAGAATACATTATTGTAGTGCGATGATACGAAATACAAGTCAAAAAATGTTTTCAGTCGGTGCAGTTGTCAAAGAAATGACAGCATTTGATATTAAGACAACGGTCTTACGCTGTGCACTCCAAAGCCTTTGACTGTTATTACATAATATTTAATATGACTTATGTTGCATAATGTCAAAGGTTCAACGAATTTCAAAGATCTCCGATTCGTTGACGTAATTGAATGTGACACGTATCGTGAAGCGTGCCTGGCATTAGCACTACTCGACAACGATAATCAATAGAAGAAAGCTGCACATTGGGATTCAACATTGAAAAAATTAACACTCTTTGCAGTAATCCTTTCATTTTGTGAACGTTCCAACCCAAAAACACTTTGGGAGAATAATAAGGACTACATTTCTGAAGATATATTATTTTGAATATCTTGCGCCGAGAAAATCCTCACTTTTCCTTGAACTAACCGATGGCATCTACAACGAGGCACCCATCAAAAGCATTGGTGGGAAGTTATTATTTTCTATTATTGCTATTTTTACTTCTAACATTGTTAGTGGACCATATTTTGTGGGTGATACCAAAAGGTACGGTTCACGGTGATATTTTCAACTTTCAACCAAATTTCGACATTAGCTAGCCGACGTCTAAATGACGAAGCCGGGTAAAAAATATTAGTATAAGATAAATTACTATTACTAAGTCTAGGAACTACATTGAAATTTGAATTAATTTTAATACTGATTTGATAATAATGACTTTTAATTTCTAAAACAATCACATTAACAGTTACAAACTCAAGGAAATTAGAAATTAGAGGCGACCATGAATCAAATAAAATTAGTTCATATGCTGTATCCATATATTATTGATGTATTCACATCTAATTTTTGACTACGTTGATACTATCGACCGAAAGGATACAATATATAATTTTAAGTTCCTAAGACATCGAACTTCTTATTTCATTGATGACAATAATAAGATGACGTTGGACTCCTAAATATAACCGTTTATATTTATGAATGAAACACCATAATTGACAATTCTTCAAATTTTCAGTTAGGTAAAACCAGTGCTTCTCAAAGTGGTTCATACGGACCCAAAGGGGTCCGTGTGATCGCTGAAGGTCTAACTTGCCGCGAGAGTCTAATTTGGGGGGTGCTTGGACAATTTTGGGGGGTCTGCGAGGGGTTTAATATAAAAAGATATCTGCAATACATTTTCATTATTATGAAAGTTGAAATAAATAGCAATAAATCAATTGATAGCGATTTGTTTGGCGTTGAACCTTTTAGCAAGCAGACCCACAAAGTTAGATGTATCCATACTAATACGGAAGTAATTTGTTGAATAATCCACAGAGTGGAAACCAATGTTTGTACAAGTAAACCACAAATTCTGGATATAAAAATAGATACCAATTTTATATCATCCATTATGGATCAATGTACAGAGGTTGTTGATTGCTTTCTCATCTTCCTATTTAGTAGAACGTGGATTTAGTGCCGTTATGTACCTCACCATACTTTAAATATGAACATGTTTTTATTTTTAAATCACCATTAACCATTCAAGAAATCAAATTTAAATTTATATATTTTTATTATGCAGTTGTATAGAGTTACTTTACTTGGGGGTTAATGGTCAGGTTTTTTCTTTAAAAACGGGTCCATGGGCATAATAAGTTTTAGAACCACTGGATTGAACAAATGCAATTCTTAATATTCTCGAGAATCTTGATAAATCGAAAATGGAATCTCGATTTCTTGAGATACAAATACTTCGAGAAATTGAAATTCACGAATCAAAAAAACTACTTAGGAATAGTGTTGCATTGCTAGTAAAAATCTTGATTTATTCAGTGATAGTAACAGTTTTCAATACTTGATTAACTTGAAATTTCGTATGCAATAATTGAAACTATAGCATTAATCGTAATATATAATATTGTAAGTTCTAGTGCTCGTGTTAAAAATAATTAGTTAAAAATCACAATTAAATAATGTCATTTTTTTTCCACTTCCATCGTTGCAGACAGAAGGGCGTGATCGCTGCAGAGCTAAGCAATCCACAATGAAGTCAATTCACGAGGGCACCAATTGCATTTATATAAATATACCTCCCAGCATACTGCACCCACACAAATATACATATATATATACAAACGCATACACACATATGCCAATATTTAAATCGCTGGATCACTCAACAGAATACTACGATGCATTTGCAAAGCACTCGATATTTATCACCAATGATAAAATTTTTGTGATAAAAACTGTCTACGGACACCGAACTTTTTGAAGTTTACAAAATATTGCTTTTTTGTTCTCGATTATCAATAAAGATACGATTATGTCTTCAAAAGATTGAATGATATTTAAGTGTTTACGTCATTTAGATATACTATGAACTAATCGATCGTATTATCCGTCTTTCGATGCCCATTATTAAATTTACATTGACATATTGCTGAAATTTTGTGACTTGACTATATTCATAAAAGTATTTATAATTACATCTACAATAAATATATCAAATTAAAAAAATAAATCAAAGTTGACTTTCGATTTTCTTGGTTTTATAAGTACACTTGGGTCTCGTAGAACACGGTCAAATGGTTCCACAAAAACCTCTTGTAATACAAATCCGTGTTATACGAGGTTTGAAGTTCACACTAAATTAGGGTATGCGTTCCTAAAAAATATCGAAGTTTGTTAATGTTTTTTTAGTAAACAATCGAAAAAATATGCATTTATGTATTTATTGAAAAAAATTTCAATAACTTATAATAGATCATTCATTCATCATCGCTATCACTAACAATTCTATGTGTTTAACTTTTTTCGAGATGGGTTGTGAATTTTCATTAATGAAGAATTTTTTTTGGATTTAGGTTTTAAAAACTCTGTACTAAGCAATTCTTTGCTTTTATCGTATAAGTATCGTATTTCGTGATAAGAAGCCAAGATTTGTTGTTAAGAGGGAATCTTGAACTTCAAACTTCTTTTCACTATAGGATCATTTTCTATAAATAAGTGTTGAAACCGTGTTATATAAAGCGTTTTGTACAAAAATATGTCACAATTAATCAACCGTGTTACACGAAGCGCAAGTATTCTTAAAAATTGTACTTGCACCTTTACATCTGCTCACTTAATTTTAACCATGTGCGCATATGTTTTTTGCACAGTTTTACTCTACTGTAAAGTTGTATTTTTGGACTTATACACAAGTCCTCCCAACATAATAAAATATACAACCGAAAAAATTTGTAAAGCATTGAAATATTCTAAAAACATACATTGAATTTTATTCGTTTCATTGGCTACTTATAAACAAAGTGTGACCGTTTTATTTAAGAATATCTTCACATGCTGACGAGCAAAACAAAAAGAAGTTTGCGTAGCGACATTAATTGCCACCCGATCGTCTTTGCCAAAGGGTTCGCAATAATGCTTCAGCAAACACCACCCATAAGGCTTCTTATAATAAATAATTAACAATACAACGAGACCGATCGGTATCAGCTATTTTCTGCGAATGCACTAAAATAGACATGGTGATATTGTATCTTTCAGTGTCAAGGTTTTTCTTCGCTGCATCTGTGGCCGTGAAACTACGATTAGGAAGTCGTCGATGATATTAATCAATTAATTAATGATTGCTTAATTAGACATTTTCACAGATCGGTGAATCAATTTTACGGCTGTTGGCAATAATATTTTTTCATCATAATTGGAATCTATTTTTTTGTTCGTTTTACTTACATAATATCTAAATATAGATAAACAATTACATAAAATATACTACAGTACCCGGCGGTGAATCGGAGACAAATCACTCGAATATGACGCTGAAATTTTTAGTCTAAATTAGTCAACACAAAGAAATCCTAAAGTTAGTTAGATAGCTAAGTTGTTACAACGTTGAGCACAATAATTGAGGATCTTGTTGGAAGAACAACTTAAATGCTTTTAGGTGGTTTTCTTCCGATAATGGCGTATTTAGCAAGGTCCTCAAAAATTATTTCTGTATATAGTTAATAGAGCACGCTATAGTTATTTATGTTGTAGCACCACACAAGTTGTTCTTCCATCTAAGTTTATGCGGCCATTTTGATGGTATTATAACCTCACTTTTATATGTCACATATTAATTTGTGAAAGCATAGAAAGTTTTTATGTATAAACATACCTACATCATACAATACCAAAAAAATATTAGCAGATTTAAATACTGTAAATTATGAATGATGTTCTTTCCCTTATATGCCTCCTTAGACCAGAAAGCGCAAAACCGCTTATTAATGGTCCCTAAAACGAATAAATTTAAGAAGTATGTGGGTTTTAAATTTTGCTAAATACTTTTAATTAAAAATGTTCATAGTTTAAGACATCTGTGTAATGGGTGCTTGATGGAATTTCAATATCAAATTTGAGTTGTTGAGAATTTGTACATTTCCATGTATTTTGATACTAACGACCCAGGTTTCGCCTTTCGGCTTCTTCGAGTTCACTCAGTTTCAGTTTGAGTTCACTTTCGTTGAGTGGCATTGCAGCACATGTCGGTCACTAGTATTTTATAAAAACAAAGATCCAGCTCACCTATACTTCTTTCACGATGGCCTCACGTTGTGTGAAATAGCCGAGCCCCTTCTTGTTTGCCGGCACTATTTGAACATTTTTACGTTGTTTAAATTGATGAAATAAACATCGTAAACAGTTTCTCTGTTAAATTCATTTTCAAAGTCACGGCATTTCAATTGATATGGATTATTTACCGGAAAAATTTTCACCTTGCGAAATGTTTAAATCGTCTTTTTGCGAGGTGACACTGTTTGGTCGACTAATTTACGACCTTTTTACCCAACGACGCAGAATTTTATTGACGTGAATACTTCCGACTAAGTATCGCAGCTCGGATTCGGCAGTTCAAGTAAATGGATGTGTTTTATGACACAAATATATGACGTAATATGTATCTCAAAATCTGACACTCACCATATTACGTTAATAATACATCCATTTCCAAGACCACCATACAACAAAAATATCGTGTAAAAGTAAATATACCCTAGTGCCATTCATTTCTAAAAATAAACTTTTTTAAGTTTTTGTTTGTATATAAGTTACATAAATATAAAATATTATAAATTTACATGCTTTTAGAATTCATTTAAATTCAATACCTATAACATTATATTAATTTATTGAAAGTCACTGTTTTAGAATATGAATATACTAGTATAACAGTACCCGTCATAGATAACGGTATTGAAATTTAAATACTGAATGTCTAAAGTAGTTAGTACTTCGGAACTGTGTAATCCCGGGATTACGGGATTGAAGAATTGACCGGGATCACGGGATTGGAAGCCCTAGTAAGTACGAACAATCCAAAGACCACCTGTGTGGTTTATTTAATACTAATTTACGATCACTACAATTTTCATGTATAATTTTCACTAAGTAGTTTGTAAATTGAAATTAGTCACAAACCTGGAATGGGTAGTCACCTTGCTGATAACAAATCCGCTATATGTAGTGTTACTAATTAAGTAATTTATTCATAAGTAGAACGAATATCGATAATATCACATAAAATACTGTGGAAATGGTAAAGGTACTTGAAGATAAGAAAACAATATTCAGCAGCGAAGAAAACTGTCAAGCGAGTGTCTTAGGAGCAACATGCCAAGACTTGGTGGTGTGCACATAATAGTGCAGTAAAACAATCCCTCTAGACTCTAGAATCCCTAAATAAACTTTAAGAGTTGATGTCCACTCACTCTCCTCAATCGACACTCCCTACGTATAGTCTCATATTCACAAACATGACATTTTACAGGAGAGTATTTCAAAGATTCAAAACACAGTTACAAAGTAACGGCTGCGTCTATCTTCTTTAAAATTGGGACAGTGCTATTATTTTAAATCTAAAATATTGTATATAGCCCTCACAAAACGTGTATTAAATTGAATACATTGTGATTATTGAACAAAAAATATTTAAAAAAAAACGGAGGACTAAGTCCTATAGTCGATATATTATATACTAGTGAGTACCCGGCATGCGTTACAATGTCACTCAAAGAAAGAAACTATTTATGTTTTAATTCTGTTTATAGAAATGCTTTTGTATTAGAGGTCTGCGCGGGTCGAAATTTCATGAAATTACCCGGTCCGAGCCCGTCATCTTCATTCCTGGCAAGGCCCGAGCCCAAGTCTCAATATCACACTTGTTACCCAAATCAGACCCGAAGCCCAGATTTATTTTTCTTAGCCCGAAGAAAGCCCGATTTTTTTAAATATAGTAATTAATTTATACTTTTAAAACAATGTTTGTTATTGTTTCCATATTTCCAATGATATTCATAGTACATATGAAATAAATTATTTAATTTATGAAAACTATTGCCTTACGGCTGACTCATGACCCGAACACAGTGCGAAATATTTTTCTTAAATTTAATTCCTTACCCGGGCCCGACCCGAGCCCAAATCTGAATTGTCTTTACCCGCCCGAGCCCGGCCCACGGGCCACACCCAGGTCCATGCTGACCTCAATGCTGGATATACAATATTTTTTGTTTTTCCATCTGGTTCAGGGATGTCGCTAGTTGGGGTATTTGATTCTTTTTTTAGAATTTAATTTCCAAACTTTTTTTTCAGAAACATTCACGGGTGTGCGCACAACAACTCACCAAAGTTTGATCGAAATCGGATGAATGGTAAAGGAATGCATAGAGGACAAACAAACAAATCTTCATTTTTATGTGTATAGATATACTAGTATTTTTTACCCGGCTTCGCCCAAGATAAAGAACGCTTATATTAGGTTATTAAATTTAGACGTTGGTTAGCCAATGTTGAAATTTGGCTGAATTTTGAAAATATCACCGTCAACCGTACCTCTTTTGTTACACACACAAAATATTGTCCACCAATTAATAATAATGTTGAAAGTTGAAACCAGCTATAATAAAAGATGACAATTTTGCCACCTGCACTTTTGTTATGACACTGGAGAACTTCTCGATTGACAGCTTGTTGATCTGAATTTAATAATGGGTCCTGCAGTGCCACAAATTAAACATACGATCAGAGTCATACGCTTATTCTCGATGACAACTCACTTTTTACCAAATCACAAACATGAAACTCTGTATTTAACACAAATATTTGCACTCGCGTTACTATCTCAACTCTCACTTGCAGAATATATTAGTATTGAGCTGTTGCTATGCGACTATTATTATTACTTTTTACATCCCGGCATCCCGCATTGAAACGTCAAAAATACAGCGTTTCAGTGTTATGTTAAAAGTTAAATGTTGAAAATAGCACAGTTTAACTAGCAATTGCAGATATAACGACGTGTAAAAATTTCAGGTCGCTAATGTGCGCCGTTTGGGAGGATTTGTTGTGACCGACAGACATACAAACATACAGATTTATTACATTACGGCTATTATTATTACATTTTTGACGATTTTTGACGATTTCAGTTTTAGGTTAAAAGATAAATGTTGAGAGTTGAAAGTTGAAAATAGCGCAGTTGTTCTAACAATTTTAGCCAGAATGACGTGTGAAACATGTATTTCACGTCGCGAGTATACGACCCTTGGGAGTTGTTGTGACCGACAGACATACAAACATATATATTTCCTACATGTATTTTGTGCTATATAGTAGAGATATATAAATACATAAATATAGGGTATTAACACGTTTTGTGTGAGTTATACACACTATTGTTGGTGTGTATTACGTCCTTTTCCCTTTCTACAGACGATATATGGAGGTTGTTAAGAAATAATCAAAAAGTGACATTTTTCAAGTTTGCGATTTTTATGTAAATGCCATGCTGAACAAGGCATATTCGATTTGCAATATGGAGTTCGATGTAATTTGTCGAGTAAAGCCACCTTTTAGGCTTGCAAAAATGGGACATGTTATGAAATGAGGAAAACAGTTCACCACTAAACATTATGTTCGCCGTTGTCAAACCATGAGCTTGTGTCACTTTTTGTTTTGTCTTTCGTATATATATTCTTATAAAGTATTCATCTGTTTAACGCAAAATATACATATATTATTGTTCAAGAAGTTACAAGAAGAATTCATGGATAATATAAGTTGAAACGAATATAATTCATAACTGTTGATCACATTGAGGAACTGTCAAATTCACATGTTACTTAGCCAATAATTGTTTATTATTTTTTTGAAATTTTGTGGTGCATTAACTGTTGCTTAACTGATTATTACCAGATACAATTGCCATTTTTCACTAAATTTAGTGCTAAATGGATAATTGCAAATTGAACGAAATAAAATATTTGAGTATAGTGGTTATATTTTTTATCAATTTAGTGCCATCAAGTTTTAAACTTCATGATCTTGCTTTTAATTTATTTGGAAGTTTTGAATGAATAGGTCTTTTTAAGATAATTTTTATTAATTTCCTCTGCTAAAAATATATCATAAAATATATTATATTTAATTATTAAACACATTAATAAATTTCCTGAACACAAATCTCACCAAGTTCTACCAAGTAAATGCCAACTCAATTAATAAATCTCACTACTGTCGTGAAAAAACCAACGCACATTTTTTAAGTACAGATTCGACGTTGGCAAAAATTTAAATAAGTTAGTTGTCCCACCTCCACCCGTTATATGTATGCAGCCGTTAACGCTATTGTTATTAAAATCAAGAGCTGCACATGACCGATCTTTTAAGAACACAGTATTGTGCTTAAAAAAAGAAAATAATACCATACACAAAAGAATGTGTGAATACTGTAAGCGAATCCAAATACGAGGATATTTTTATAATAGATCTAATTTGCGACCCAAGCCGCAATTTATAATACAGTTAATAGGATAAATATCAAATAGCTATTTCGGATTCACGCCATCGGCAGTACTATGTTCTGACGATAGCTATCATCTAACTAATAACATTTTGTAGAACTAAATACTTTGACATTTTATCATATTATAATGAAATTCAACCAGTTAAATGCCAATTTAATCAATATAATAAATTTAATTTGCGGTTCAACCTTTTTTACTCCATTCCGCCTTTCACCAATATTCACAATATAATTCCTCCTTTCCCAAGATAACCTAGCTCTAACTCAAAAGAGTGCTTTCGAAAAATGCATATACGTAATATTGTAAATCTCTAATAAACGCGATGAACGGCAGAAATTCCTTCCCTGGAACTCTAAAATCCAACCCTAGGCGGAATTCCCCACTAGTTCGGAACGCCTGATCTATCTGATTGACAATCCCTGAGTATGTAGATATATCTAATTCTGAAAATTGTGATAAATTGGTGTGAACTTAATAATAATGTAAAATCAGTTAAGTCACAAATTTGTCACATAAATGGTTAATGCAAAATTACAATCTGACATTTTTCAACAATATTCAATAAAGCAATAATAAGTTTACTACAATTTCAGTCTCAAAAAAACAATATACTGATTTCATGAAACAGTGTTTATAAGGAATAATTCAAAACAGAAATTATAATTGTACCTATTATATTGATAGAACAAAATAAGTTTAAACTTGAAATGCATATCGCGCAAAACTCCATTTTGGTGAATGATTGATTACTGCTTAACAACGTCCATATATATTAAACAATTGACACGGCATAGGTTTCAATGTTTCGTGTCTTAATTGTATTACATATTTTTATCAGCACTTAAATTAATAATTGTTCCACGTTATATTTGTTGTCAAAGGCGTGATTCATTTATATTACGTTGCTCTACAAAATATCAAAATTTTCATCAAGTAAAACCATCTTTGACGTTTATCAAATAGATATAATCGCATTGCTGATTACTTATACTTTTCGTATATATTTTTTTTTCTTAGAAAAATATCCTTATCTAATACAATATGTGTACATCATATTATGGAAATAGTATTGCAAATTTAACAGAAATCAACCATGTGGTCAAGGATATTTTAAAGTAGTAAATTTTTTCTAACGTAACGATATTCATAGACGTTAAATAATGTTCCATGGTGGATATTACGTATGTATTCAACGTTTTAACAAAATAACTGGCCGAATTATAACAAGACATCAAAGTACATCATTGATTTCATTTTAAAGACGATAGAGCAGGTCTCGGCCAAATGATGTAAATTAGAAAAATAAATTAACCACTTTTTAAAAGGGAAACATTATTTTTCGTTGGTTTTAAGTTAAAAAAACTCTGACCCAGCCACTTGATGTAAGCCTCTATTATATCGACACTCCATACGTATATTTCCGTACCTGCTAAAATGAGAATTTACCGTGTGAGTGTATTTCAAAGATTCATAACGCAACTCACAATATAATGTTTTCGATAAGAACAGTTTTAACTGAACAATTTTAATTTTGAGAGTTACGTCAATTGGCCAAAACAAAACACCGTCGATATATTGAGTATGGACGTAGTGCGTTCCAAACAAAAAATAAACAATGTATTATTTTGCACTTTGCGAAAATGTAATTATATTTTGGCTAGGTACAAGCAGGGCCGTGCCTACGATTTCAATAAGGGCGAGTCTTATAATAGGTACATCGCTTATTTGTGGATTTAAATATGCTGCTCGCATGGTGTGTATATTAAAAATTGTTATATTTGTTTTTTTATATAGAATCCGGTTATTAAAAAAAAATGAATTATAGATCGTCGTGTCTAAAGCATAAGAACAGTTGTGCAAAAATTGAGTTTCGAGAAAAACGTATTTAAGTATTTTTCGAGTGAAAAAATCGTGTGGCGGTTTTTTTTGGTATTTTGAAATGAAAATTGAATCACAGGTGAATTATTACTCAAAGATTGAAATGCATTGTTTTTTTAATCGTCAACATCATATTTTGAATTTTCAAAAGGTTTTAAGTTACATTTAAGTTAAATTTTTACATACTGCGTAATCGAAATTTCTTATTTCACCTACTAAGGATTACTACATAAAAGTCCTATAAAATGAAATATACTTAAATTGGTACATATATAGGTTCCAACAAATATACTTTGTCATACATGAATCAAAGCTGGTTTTTTTTACCACGTCCCCTAGCAGTATGGAGCATATGGCATCCTGGTGGAGGTAACTCAACAAAAGGTTTTTCTACGAGACCTGGTTGCTACTCAGCTGCTCAACCTCTTTTTTTATAAGAGAGTAGAGATAGATGGATTAGGCTAGGACAGGACCAGCGGTTAGCTAATCTCTCTCGCTACCCCCCGGTTTTTTATGTTCGGATGGGTGGGTAGGAGGGAATTCTAGATAGCACAAATATCCATGCCTATAAACAGAAATGTATATAAAGATTGAAAAATTAATTTTTGAAACTGTCCTTGTCAGGACTTACGAAAATTACGAACAAAACTGCATTATTATATTATAACTCCGAACTACCAAAATGCCACTAGTGCCCATTTGCTTTTTAGGCAGCGATACATAATACTACACATAAATTTAAATATACATTTTATTTTGACTAATGTAATATCTTTCAACCAAGACTCATTGACAGTTAACACCATTAACGTGAATCGATTATTTACTTGTTCTTTTTTTGTTTCAGATTTTCCATCATCGTGTCTCTTACCATCTTCACAAATCGTCGATTTTAAAATAAACAGACATGCCGCGAATCACGTTTGTTTATATAAATACAAGTATACTTGCGATGAGATAGTTAAAATATCAAACTAGAAAGTCAATTATACTATATTAAAATAATTTAAATCAATTCCTGTGGATCAAATTATATGCAATTAATTACCTTTATGGTTAATTATTAAAACCGATGTTTTATCTGTAAATCATTAAAATGGAAAGCAGATTCAGTATAACTAAGGTGGGACCAAATAATATGACTGATGTGCCGAATAATGGTGCTCTTAGTACGAGTGTGATCATGCTACCGCTGAAAGGGGAAGGGCTGAGTCCGCAGCCCTCTGACTTAGCAGGGCGCAAACGGTCCTTGGCGCAGATGACCAGGGAGGCATTGCCGAGGCTTGACAATTACAGGAACTCAAAACGGGCACTGAAAAGACCCAGTCTTGGGGAACTTCACGGAGAGATCCACGAGAAGGTATGTTTTATAATTGAGCTTTATTTTAAACTAGTATTTTTTATCCGGCTTCGCCCAAGATAGAGGACGCTTATAATTTAAGGTCATTAAGACGTTAAGGTTAGTTAATGTTGAATTTTTTTGATAGTTGAAAATATCACCGTGGATAGTACCTCTTGCATCTCCCACAAAACATAGTCGAGCAATTAATAATAATGTTAAAAGTTGAAAATAGCAATAATAAAAGATAAAATTTCTCCACCTTCACTCTTGACGAGAGCCTCGTTGTAGATGCCACGGTCTAGTATATTCAAAGCAACGTGAGGATTCTCTCAACGCAAGAATAAATGAAAGAACTACTATTAGTATTAGCAATGGATTGCAAGGAATGGTCCACCGGTTATCAATGCCAAAATTATCAAACTTCATTTTCATTTTACCAGTTGAGTGTAAAATTACCAAATTTGGATTATTGAGATTTTGTACACTTCCATGTAAGTGTACATGGAAGTGTACAAAATCTCAATAATCCAAATTTGATATTGAAATTCCATCAAGCACCCTCAGTCGATGTCTTAAATTATGTAAAATTACCAATTTTCTATGATGAGCTGTATCGGTATCATTTATAATCGCAACTTTCAAAGGAATATATTCATCGACACGCAACTTCTTTTGGTTCATTTTTGATAAATAATAACAATCTCTTACAAATTTTACGATTTAAGCACAAACACTTATTATTTGTGATGCTTATAACACATTTATAGTTGCTACGCGACGTGATACGACGTTGAAAACCACGGAATATTCATTCGGAATGGAGCCGTTGCTAGGTGATATTACTCGGCTTTTGTTGATTTTTTTTTATCCCGAATCGTAATCGTCAAAAATATCGCGTTTTCAGTTTTAGGTTAAAAGTTAAATGTTGAGAGTTGAAAGTTAAAATTAGCACAGTTGAACTAACAATTGCAGCCAAAATGACGTGTGTCAAAAATCACGTCGCCAATGTGCGCCGTTTCGGAGGAGTTGTTGTGACCGACAGACATACAAACATACAGATTTCTACATGTATTTTGTGCTATATAGTAGAGATGTGTAGTCATCACAATGTGACACAATTTTCTGTACATAAATTACTTTTAATATAAATGTTAAATAACTCGCTAAAGGCGAATATGGATTGCTAAGGTCGAAATCTCTAGGCTGGAGAGAACCTGGAAAAGTATGGCAATAATCAGATACACTAAAATGCTCCTAGTATGGTTACTGGTCTACTTCATATACCTTTACGGAGTGAAGACATGGACTCTAAAAGCGAAAAATAAAAAACAGCCACATATACCCATTTAAAATGTGGTGCTGGAGAAGGATGCTCCAAATAACACGGACGGCCAAACGCTCAAACGCATCTATCCTGAACCAGTTACAAATCCAGGATAGATTCTTGGCTATATATAAAAGCCTACCAAAAATCTTGAAATAATCGTCGTCACAGGAAAGGTCGAAGGCAGAAGGGGACGCGGAAGGTGCCCAACTAGCTGGAGTAACCAAGTGAAGGACGCCACAGGCCTCTACATATCGATGGCCGTCAGAGCAGCGGAGTGCAGGAGCGACTGGCGAAGTACAATCGTGGGAAACGGAGTTGCTGCGATAGGCGGAGGTCGCAACCCTCACCAGTGAGGAAAACGACTACAAAGAAAGAAGAAATAACTCGAAAGTAAGATCGTTGTCCGCCCACATCGCACAAAAAGACCCTGTCAAAACTCTGCTCCTAGTTAATTCGTTGAATTGTCAAAAAAATTCAAAAAGAAAGATCGCTGTCTTTGGACATTGATTATTTTCTTCAAGGACTTGCAAGAAAATACTACAACGTCAGTCAAATATACGATTTGATATGCGAATATTAAGTTTATAATTGTATCTACCTATAGAATTAGTTGTTCTGGTTTTGTGTTTATAATATTTAGTATATTTTAAGCGTATTTCGAGATATACGTCTACATGTTACATATTCGTCGTAATCTTTGAGTCACGACGCACAGCAATTCGATTTGTTTTGGTTTTGAAGCAGGAAAAAAATAAAACTAAAAACAAATGAGCATCGACTGAATGATTCAAATGATGTTCTATTCGATCGATGCGCCATTCATTATTATGAGTTTATTTGATACTAACAAGTGCGTGACAAATTGATGTTTATCTAATTTTTTTAATACCAAACAGCGTCCCATTAAGTCATTTCTATTCTCACAGAAGCCAAACTGATCAGCTAATAACATTATTACATACATAACCCAAACACAGTATGACTGTTTCCAGCAATGTTTTTAAGTAACACGAAAGTATTAATCAGTAAATGTTATTGAGTCTCCATGGGTATCAAATATCCGATGGTTTCTTAAGTGGCGATTATCAAATTAGTCTTCTGATCGATTCGCTACGTTTCTTTTTATTAGATTTGTTTTCGGGTCTTGCGTCACTTTCGCGAAAACAATAAATTAATTGTTTGAAAAGCCAATGCCTCGCCTTGGATGAAAGAAAGTCATTACACCCTGGCCATCCAAACATCATCTTGTTCAGGGATATGGAAGTTTTTCATGTCAGAAGGCCGAATTCATAATTAATTATGCAATCTAATAAGGCCGCATTAAAAAAACTTAAACTGTATGCAGATAAAAAAATGTATGTAAACGAATGAACACAATAATTATATGAGCAGTTTAAATTCAGTCAAAAAGCCACACTTTAGAACCTAGAGGGCCGCTGATTGCCTGTCTCAAATTTAGTCATTCTATAAATTGACATCGTAGTTTTCGTATTAACGTGTTAACATTTTTTTTTACACAAGCAATTATTAAAGACCTTGGCCTAAAAACAGTAAATGTCACAAAACTCATTCTGTTCAGGAGAGGGTAGAAACATAATAATTATATTGGTTGTAAAAGACTTTTCCTGTTTCCATACAAAATGGCTTGGACTAATATATGTTTTTAGAAAAGCAACATATTTTTGAGAGCTGATTTTAGGGATTTGAATTTTTTTTTAATTTATAGCTTTGCATAGTTGTATGGAATCATAAACAGTGAATCAAGAAATCCAATAAAATGAAAATGGAAAATAGTCGACATTTGTTGTTTTTAGGTCAAGGTCTTCGATTATCGGAAAATTATTTAGGTATTGGATATTTTTTTACAATTTTAAAAATAAAAAACATGTTTACAAATACAATTAATCATAAAATAACATCTTACCTTACAAAGAGCGGGTTTTTTATTCCGTCACAAAATCAAATTAATTTTCAAGCGAGCACTTTTCATCAACTGTAGCATATTAATCACTGAAGATTTGGTTATTTTAAATAAACGCTAAAAGAATAAAAGCACCTAATTTTTTCTCAAGAACAAGTGTAATTAAGTGTGCTAACTGCCCATCTCTAATCAATCAATAATAAACAAAATAAAAGAACGTCATCACATCTAATTTAATTTTTCGTGTATTTTTGAAAAAAGAACACATTTCATCACCGTCTCTTATTTATTTAAAATGTTATGCTTTTATGAACACTGATCGTTGAAAACCAATATTAATTCGAATTTCGAACACTGTTGAAAATTCATTTATAAACAAAATTTCAAAACAGATACTGATCGACGATGCCATTAGTTAAAAGGAAAACTTCAAAATGGCGATGCAGACTTCTTAATCTATACATAAAAATAATTAACCTCTCCACCAAGAATTGACAGTTACACCTTAAAATTGGTATGTATAATATTATAAAAAGTTTTATCAGCTTTATCAGTAAATGTATGCTACCTTAGTTTGTACTCCCCATCGATACGTTCCCGCGTGTATTATATTTCACAACAGTCAAGTGCTGTCTTGCTAAAGATTATGTCAGCTGAAGGCTTTGTGCGGGGGAAAAGATTAAAACCGATAACAAACACTGACTGTGAAAACTTAATAAACAAACTTTTTAATTTGTATCAGAAATATTCCGTAATTTGATTTGAAATCAGTTTCTTCAGCTTGTCCAGTTCCTGATTTGCTTTAAAGTGACTCTACACGTGTTCGCTGATTTTGTAGACGAGTAGACGAAATCCAATAGGTTTTAGGGTCGAGTTTCGAGTACCGGTTCGTTAACTCTCATACAATTATTGTTCAATCGATTTATGGGTTTGCATCCAAAGTGATGAATGTCTGTGATGCTTTTAAACCCATCATCCACTTTCAATACTAGAACACGAACGATTGAGGCTTCATTGTATTTCAAATTATTAGTGCCGAATCTGAAGGTACGCGAAACAATATTTTTAATTTTTAACTGTTTAATGATTTTAAACGAATTATAAAGAAATCTAAACGATTTATGAAACAATTAACAAACATTTTAATGTAACTTGTATAAATGATAGCATCAATAAATTTAATTATAAACAACTGCGAATGCTAACTGTCAGTGATGAAAACACGTTCTGCTATAAATAATAAAAATGAAAGACATTTAAAGCTAAACTTTGACCAAAAATAAAATTTGAAAATAGAACAAACTCGAAATAAAATAGTTTTAGATTCTAAAATGATTACTGACGTCACGGTATGTATAGATTTACGTGGCTATTGATAATTTGTCAATGAGAAAGTAAAATTTTTCGCTTTTTATATACCTACATACGATCATTTGAATTTTTGCAAAATACATTTTTATTGTGTCAATAATATTTTAATAAACTTTTAAAAATTAAAATTGATGAAGTTAACTACCATTTTATTATTCCGTTTTACCTTAGCACGGAGGTGTACTAAAATTCTACTTTCCAGCGAGGGTATGTGAGGAATAAACGAGAATTAACATTTTTGTTATTATTTTTCATTGTAAATGTTTATATCGACGGTGTTTTGGTCAATTTATGTAACCCTCAAAAAATACGAAAAAATTTAATGATTGGATCTCATTTTAAAGACGACGGAGCAAGTCTCGGCAAAATTATGTAAATTAGAAAAATAAACTGACCACTTTTTGGAAGAGAAATATCATTTAACATTGTTTTGTTTTTAAAAATTCTGACCCGACCACTGGATGTAAGCTACTATCATATCGACAATCCTTACCTATAATCCCGTATCTGCAAACATGAAAATTTACATCAGTGCATTTCAAAGATTCATAACGCAACTCACCATACAATGCTTTCGATAAAAACAGTTTTTTCTCCCTCCTGAACAATTTCAATTTTGAGGGTTACATCAATTGATAAAAACAACGTCGTTATATATTATTATTTTTAATCATATTCAGTCCCAATGTGGCGTATATAGACTCCATAGGCATCTAAACAGTTTTTCTACGAGAACGTCTTGCTATTCAGTTGCTCAGCCACTTTTCACATTATTACTTATTATTTATGATAATAATACTTATCAATAGAACATAATTTGAACAAACAATCTGTCCGAGTTTACTAAGCACCCGAAGCTATGTATGAGAATGGTTTACATAAATACGTGTTTTTTGTAAAGCATAAACTTGAATTTTATACTATCTATCTTATTCAGTTCAGGTTTAAATTACGGAAAATAATTATTATAAAAATGACACTCCACTTAATTAATACTAGCTTCCAGCTTTCTTGTTGATAAATTATTAGTTAGATTATTAATTTGTCTATATCTGATGTGTATCGATCATTTAATAACCAGGAAATTTACTTCAAGTTTCTAATAATCTCCCATAAGAGCTTGTTCACACACTTGTTTGCACTCGAATAATCTGGTAAATCAAAGTAAAGTAAATCGTCGCAGTAGCCTTATGTTTAAAACTTAAGTATTTTAGAGCCAGACTAGGTTTATCAGTATAAACAAGCATTCAAAAATAAATAGGTGCTCATTTATTTAGCATTGCAACAATAATTAATATAACTCTATCCAGTGGAAACGCTCAAACCGAAGATTCGTTTTTCACTTTCTAGTGGCAGTGTAGTTGTTCTGAATTTCAAATTGGCCGTCTCAAATCATAAATATGCTAATAATTAAAATAATGAATAGTAATATGTAACACCATAAATTATTTTCATGCCTTTAAAGTTGTAAAGCAAAACATTTCGAAAGGGATTTAAGACATATGGTTAGATTAATGTAAATTTGGTTTAATTTTGTGCGAAAATTCTTTCAAAATTAAGGCACCGTTTCGCTTGGAGTCTCTCAGTATCTATCAATACTGGTAAGCACGTTTTTGTAGCATAGTAATTATTACAACGTCATAAAGTATTACCGTAATGAAATAAATATTTCTTAGAGCGCTTAAACTTCCAAAGTTTAAAATGATTGAATTAGAAACACAATCTTACGTTTAATAATTCAGTCAGCAATCCGCCATTACTGCTTTGAATAAATCATTGTCTGAAGTGGATAGCATAATATACTATAACTATTATTTACATTTGTTTTTGACATGGCCTATCTTTTAACACAAAACTTATTATATATTTCAGTGACAGATTTACGTAATTAAAAGCTCCTCTACTAGATATAATTCACAGTAAATTACTTGTATTCTTCATAGATATATTATACACAGCTGATAAGTAGCCAAACGATCGGTTTTGATTTAAGTTTGATGCATACCAGGTCTGAATAGAGCCTTAGTAAAGCTGATGACCAGAACAGGCGGCATGCAGTCTGAAGCGGTTAATGTCGGAAGTGACCGGTCACCAGTCACGCGCTCTCTATTCAAATAATATTATTTACTGGCCGTATGCTGCCGTTCATCTCAAACTTATCATTACTGAAGCCATTATAAACTCTCGACTCGCTAATGATTCTGGAAACATTGCATAAATTTAAATCAGGGCTGGTTTCAAGATCAAACTTAAAATGTTGCATATAAACTTTCAAATGTTGTTTATATTTCAATTCCTTATTTAACAAAACAAGACTATCTCTAAATAAGGAATTGGAATTTCTTTAATTTATTGTTTTCTTTCCAAATAGTATTTGAATTTGTAAAAAGGCAATGATATTTGTATATCATAACATATTTTTCAGTCAGAATTACTAGTATTTATTATTCCCAATAAGTGTTCCCAATAGTGTATTTTAATTCAAGTACAATTCAAGAGTATTTTTTTAACGTAAATATTTATAGTTATAGGTTTCTGTCTGTGTAGTCGGGAGCTACTGATTAATGTTGTTTACGTGGAGTTGGAGTTTCCAGAAATCGGCGGAATTCAATTCCGTTTTAATTGATTAGTGTTTGAGTAGGAATATATATATATTGTTTGATGGACACAGTACATATTATATGTATGAAGACAGGAATATTTAAAAAAAATAGCATATTTGTCACAGTGGCACTGGAATAATACAAAAGATGTTATTTCAGTCGGACTTTTTTTTAATTGTTAAAATTGCTATCGGGGTTTCGGAGTCATATAAATCGGAGTCGGAGTCAGATTCACTGGTTTCTTAAATGCGGTTTATTATTCCTTCTTACCCTTTATAGTCTACCCTCTACACCAGGTCTTGGCAAACTTTTTACCGGACGGGCACTAAAAATGGCTGGCTTATGACAAAGCGCACTATATCTTAATGGATGGGGAGGTCACATTAAAAATGCTTTCACCAAAGTGCCCGCGAAGCATTTTTAGAAAATATTGTTTGTAATCGTTTTTAGAAGAAGGAATAAAAAAGTATTAATTTTCTTTCTCACTATTGATCCAAATTAAATTATACTCAATTCGTCCCTGTACTAAAAAACTTATTAACTTTTATCTAATCTGAAAATAATTGACAGAATGAATTGTTTAAGTTATACTATTTTTTTTTGCATTGTTACTGTTTAGTTATAGAATAAATAGAATAAATAGTAATAAAAAGTATTTATTCAATGAATTTTAAACGACACCTGTTTGTCAGAATAGATGTGTCATTCTAAAACAATAAGCCAAAGGAGATATTGGGAGATTAAATATTTCTGGAATGAACTAATGTGTATCTAAAAGTAAACTCTTAAAATGACGTTACACCACTTGTCGGTTTACAAGATATAATTCAAAGCATCATTTTTGGATATTTGTTAAAATAACTTATTTTGTTACTGCCTCAAAATATCATATTATATTACTACATAGAATAATTAATAAAAGTGACGTTTCTTGATCGAAAACGAGAATATTGGAAAGGCTTTTAGTTTTACATATCGACGGTGATTTGGCCAATTGATTTAACCCTCAAAATTGAAATTGTTCAGGAGAGAGTCGAAATCGTTTTTATCGAAAACATTATACGGTAAGTTGCGTTATGAACCTGTGAAATGCACTCCTGTAAATTCTCATGTTTGCTGATACGCGATTACACGTACGGAGTGTCGATATAATAGTAGCTTACATCAAGTGGCGGGGTCAGAAATTTTAAACCTACAACCAATGTAAAATGATGGTTCCCTTCCAAAAAGTGGTCAATTTATTTTTCTAATTTACGTCATTTGGCCGAGACCTGCTCTGTTGTTTTTAAAATGAAATCAAATCATTAACACATTTTCGTATTTTTTGAGTGTTACATCGATTGGCCAAAACACCATCGATACTTCTCATGGTACTTTTATCTTCTAGATATCTTTTATTGAGGTTGTCAAAATTAGTCATGCGAGGTCGGGAAAAAACTTGCATGGGCGAATTGTGAAAAATAAATTATAATATTTGTGATAACTGTATATCATTTTTAGCATTTGGTAACATTTATTTTAAAAGCATGGCATATTTTACGTATGACAACATTGTATCCACAAATTTGGGGTAACGGTGAGTTATTAGTTCGATGATATAGATATAAGATACTAATATGTTGGAAGTATGGAGCTTTATTCAATATCGGATCACCTGTGACATCTATGTATTCTTGAAGCCAACACAAAATATTTATGTAAACGTTCCTGTTTTTATGTACGAAGTTAAATTGGGATGAGACACACATATTTATATGTGCATCTGGACTCAACATGTTGAAAAAAATATCACATTTAATTAATTAAACAGTTAATTCCCAATGTTCCGAGTTTTCCCCCTCCATTTCAAAATTCCCACGTTTTTTGCAACACTAGAGTCAAACGCTCTATCTCAATTATTTTCAGGTACGCATATCTGAAAATACGATTGCTACGCTTCATAAAGTGTAATAGCAATTTATAAATTCTCGTTTCTAATTCAACCATGTCCGCTCCAAAAGAGGAGCCTATGGACTAAGTTTCATATTTATTAAAATAATAAATATGTTTTTTAAAATATTTATTATGTTTCAGGACGAGAATGCAGACGCCGATGCTAAGCAGCCTGATACTCCTCAGCACGTCGGAATCAAATTAGGATGGATTCAGGTAATATTATAATTCCCATATTTATACAAGCATAATATTGTATTTCGTAATAAAATATTTGACATTGGCTATATACATAAAATGGCATGCATGAAATTTGCAGACATTACATCTTTAATTTACAAAATATGCATGTGATGTCACCAGACAAACAAAATATCCCAAATTAACAGAATTCATCACTTTTAGGGTGCTAACTCGATACTCTCTACGTTTAATCCCGTATCTGAAAACGAAACATTTTACAAGAGAGCGTCTCAAAGATTCAAAACGCAGTTGCAAAGTAACGACTGAATATATCGTCTTCAAAATTGGAACAGTGCTATTATTTTCAATCTAGCAAATTAAAGTTTTTGAAATATTGCAGTTACGACATTGTACTTCGGATTTTAGGTAAAGATATTTTGTATAAGTGGCTAATTACGTTTTTATACTTTACGAAAAAACGGTGGAGTATATACTTTTCTCAATATTTTTTGATGACTTCCTATAGAACTGAGTGCCTAGACAACGAAAATGCAAAATAACCTATAATCACGTATGTGGCACTTACGTAATTATACTTAGGGAGTGTCAAACTGTAAATTATTCTTGGTGGTAAGGCATTATATTTTTAAAAAATGTGGAAATAGTACAAAACCAAACTGTGCTTTATTCTTAAAAAATAACAAAAAATCATTTGTAAATATAAAATTCACAGTAGTCTTAAGTCTTAGTTCATTCGGAAATAATGGTTTAAATCTATATTGAATATTTCTGTTATTCACATCTCACTTATATTCAAAACGGGAACAAATATAATAACAACTGCAATATTTTTGCACTTCTGTTTTTTATATCTTATGCCCTTTTGAAGATAATTTGAATGTAAACGAATTTGTATTTTTTGTCAGAGCTTAATTTGATTTTGTTTAAATTTTTAAAAAGCATACACAATTTTTTTGAAATAAAGTTTTTGTCAGAACGGTGAACCCTATTTATTATACACACAAACAAATTGCAAAGAACTGCTTACAAGTCGATTTGATTAAACTTAATTCTCCAGGAATTGCCAATTACAAAACTATTTAAAAGCAAATGTTCAAAAACTCTCGTAGAAGTTTCAATAATAAAATGTCTAAATAATAAGAAGTCACTTTAAATTCTGATAATATTAATTTAATTTCGTGAAAACTTTAATATCATAAGGTACTGCATAAATTTCAATAATAAAAATATAAGAGAAAACCTAAAATCACGTTTCGCAAAAATATTAACAGGAAATATCGAATGTCTTTTATGAGGTTTCTTTCAATTCAAACTTCATTCAACATGAAAATACAACGCAAAAGGAATTGGGTAACGTTTTCGAGTTCTTTTAACTCCTTTATTATAGAAGTTGGTCGATTAACTTTTAAAGTAAGGGAACCTACCTCGTATAGAAGGGTATATATACTCTCTGACTGAATCTAAATATTCTCTCATTAGCAAAAAATAAAATGCTTTTTCGGTAAATAATATAAATAGTCAACCGTTGGTAAATGTCCCTTTGTCTTTCAGCACAGAGTCAGCATTGTTATGTTTTATTTACATCTTGAACGTATACAAAGATACGAGCAGGTCTCGGCCAAATGATGTAAATTAGAAAAAATATGTTGACCATTTTTTGGAAGGGAAACATCATTTTACATTGGTTTAAGGTTAAAAAAATCTGAACCCCGCACTTGATGTAAGTCTCTATTATATCGACACTACCTCCACGTAATCCCGTATCTGCAAACATGAGAATTTACAGGAGTGCATTTCAAAGATTCATAACGCTACTCACCATATGTTTTCGATAAGAACAGTTTTTACTCTCTCCTGAACAATTTCAATTTTGAGGGTTGCATCAATTGGCCCAAACACCGTCGTTATAAAGTATACGATATTGCAAAAAAAATGCGTAAGCGTATACTGAGGGTGGGCAACCTTTTTTAGGTTGGGAGCTGCTTTTAATCTTAATTTTCATGGCGATCGACTTCTAACAAGGATCGTGCAAGAAGTTTTAAAATAAAAAAATATTCATTCTAAAAGGAAAATTATCATTAAATATACTCAAAATAATGTAATTTTAATATAATTGGGATCGACCAAGCTTTGATTGGCGATTTACCGGTTGCGCATAGGGCTTCCAATCGCGGGATCCAGAATCCCGGTCAATTATTCAGTCCCGGGATTGTCTTAATATTAATCCCGGGATTTCAGGATTCACTATAAATGCCAAAAATTAATTCATATTTAAAATTAAACATTTTCTAATTAATTACAACGTGCACCTCGGTTTGTTCATATACATAGATTTTAATAATACTTATTTACATAATTAATATAAATGTATTGTGATCTTCCTCCATCCCATATTTCGTAACAGCTGTTTTTAAACAATTTAAAATGGAAATTTTAAAAAAAAAATTTAAATGGATGGATGACAATATTTTAAAGTCGAATTGAAGCACTTTTCTTGGATAATACTTTTTTTTAATAATTCAATAAAAAAAAAAAAATATTTTGGTTATTACGTATTTTTTTTCTCTTGTTGTAAATGACTGACTTCCGAAATTTAAAGAAAACCATTTAAATGCCCAAAAATATATTAAATCAAATATACATTCTAATTGAAGCAATAATGGACACAAATAAAATTTTAAATAACATTAAATTACCAATTTTGGGATCGTAAAAAGTGTCCGGGATTGGAAGCCTTAGTTGCGCACCCTTGCCGTATACTGTCTGCATAGTTTACGACTTCAGCATATATATTATGTAACTAAACAAAAAATAATTTCTATAGTTGAAACTATAGAAATCTTAAATAAGTTGTTAAAGTAGTGAATGTTTGTGCAAACACAGAATCGGCCGTATTCTAGATGCCAAATCGATTTGTTCGATCGACAACGATGTGTATTATTTTATGTAAAGCAAACCCGGCATTGATATTTTTAAATGATTTTTTTCTACAGGGAGTGCTTATACCATGCCTTCTCAACATTTGGGGAGTGATGTTGTTCCTCCGGCTGTCATGGGTGGTTGCGCAATCCGGAATCGGCCAATCACTCTTGCTCATAGGAATATCAGCTGTTGTGTGCGTTATTACCACATTATCTTTGTCCGCTAT
The DNA here is from genome assembly GCA_022494535.1 of Himalopsyche phryganea. Classification (NCBI taxonomy): domain Eukaryota; kingdom Metazoa; phylum Arthropoda; class Insecta; order Trichoptera; family Rhyacophilidae; genus Himalopsyche; species Himalopsyche phryganea. Next base: position 2,309,193 of record JAGVSL010000097.1, read on the forward strand.
AAGTACGAATGGAGAGGTAAAAGGAGGTAAGCTAAATTTTGTTTCCCTCCCCTAAACAACTGGGTGTATTGAATACAGCCTTGAATCGAATAATAATTATAACATATCATGCACCCTTACAAAGTATCTCGGGCCCCTTGAAAAACAATATTTACCTACTTGTATGTTACAATTTTATTTTAAAAAATTAATATAAATATGAAATAATACATTATTCACATACACGTTTCAACTATTTTAACAAAAAAATATTGTGCTTTCAGCTCTGATGTATTTTTTGTTAAAAATAAATCAATTCTAGGTATTATCGAATTTCAAAAACCCAGATGTGGAACCCTTAGATCTAGAGCCCGTGAAAACTGGTTGAGAGACAGTGGAGTGGAGAATAGGGCTTCCAATTCCGGAATCCTGGATCCCGGTCAATTATTCAAATCCCGAAATCCCGGGATTTTGGGATTCACTGTAAACGCTACAAAATAATTCTCATATAAAATTAAAACTTCCTGATTTACTACAACGTGTATGTACCTCGGTTTTTTTTATGTACAAAGTATTTTTATAATACCAATAAAGTTAATGTAAATTTATTGTTGTCTCCCTCATTCTCACATTTTGTAACAGCAGACCTTAACCAATTTGAAATAGAGGACAAATTACATCCCTTCTTAAATGAATTGAGGAGAATGTTTTAAAGTCAAATTGAAGGACATGTCCTTTTTTGGATACCATTTGGTAAAACCTACCTTAATAATGTAATAAATAAAATAAAATTATTTTGATCATTATGTTATATTATTTTTCTTTTTTTTTGTAAATGACTGATTTTAAATCAACAAAATAAACCATTCCAATCCACAAAAAAATTAATCATATATACATTCTAATTGAAGCAATAATGGACACAAATTAAATTTTAAATGTACAATTTAACACATGAAATTTCACTTAATGACCAATCCCGGAATCCCGAAATCCCGGGATTCTAAAAGGGGGTCTGAAATTGCATGCCCTAGTTGAGAACTCTAAATATGACTAAATTTTTTATTGCAAGTATTTTCAAGTTTTACGTAAACCCAATTAATTTATTTGGTTAATATTATATTTTCAGGAGGGATATACTACATAATATCTCGTTCTCTCGGCCCTGAATTTGGAGCATCAGTGGGCATAGTCTTCGCTTTTGCCAACTCTGTTGCAGCTAGTATGAATACAATAGGATTCTGCAATTCTCTCAACGATTTGCTGAAAGAATCAGGCTTAAAGATCATCGACGGAGGAAACAATGACGTTAGAATAATTGGATGCATAGCTCTCCTGGTGATGATATTCATCTGCGCTGTCGGAATGGAGTGGGAGACCAAGGCTCAGGTATACGTTAATTATCAATCAATGATACAAATGGTATAGATTTAGTCAAATTATCACCCTCAAATGAACTATATATACCTTAATGCATGTATAAATAGTCATTAATAAAAATATCTTTTTGATTTAAGCTTTTGATTTAACAATTCGTTACCTTACTTTGAAAAGGTTCTAACTGCACTTGACCATGTTTTGAGATACGAGCGTTTGCAGTTTTGACTGATCATAATTTGTATTTTGAAGAAAAAAATGTATTTTTAATCAGTGAGTTAGCATATATGTAAATATATTACTTGTTTTTCTTATATTTTATTTTAACTAAAGCCTTTATATTAGAAAATAATGACTATCTAAATCTATAATTAGAAATGACAAAATAGTTTGTTTGAAAAGGTTTTATCGGGTATTTCAATTTTATCAAACAAAATGTTCTGATTTTTGAGATATTTATTAATAGTATATGTTATCGTGACTTGCTGAACCATATAAGCTAGCAATAATATTATAATACAATAGAATAATAATACATATATACTTTGAATGTTTGAACGAACTGAGTTAATTTTCGTCAATGACCACATCGATAGAACAATAGAAGTAAAGGGTAAAACACACATCATCCATCGAGCGAACAATGTTCGACATGACGTGAAAACCTTTTTAAAAAAACTGTGATTTGTATGTTTTTTCTGCAATATGACAGTAAGCAGTCATATCGATTCATAGAAATTCAAATTTATAAAAAAAATGTGTGGATAGAACTCCGGAATACTGCCAACTTCCTCATTGAACAATATATGACTCTGAAATCAACGTATATGGTAGAATGTGGCTAATACAATATTTTCCAATCAAAAGGTCATTTTAGGTCAAAATGTCAGTTAGAACCTTTTCAAAGTAAGGTAACGAATTATAACGTAGATAACACGATTGGTAACAAATCTTTCTCCATTAAAATTTGCGACTGCTTCTTGAATACGCGTTAAACGCTCTTGCGCCGCATGCGTGTCCTCTAATTTTGTATGAGGATGGTAGACCCGATAGCCCGCTTCCAGATAACTCACCTCCTATCTAACGTGTTATCGGGGAGTATACTTTATCTAATAACTAACTAATGAATGAGCTTTGCGTTTGGATCGACGATATTCTAAGATATTAAGGGTTCGTCCATAAATGAATGACTTCACACGATTTCATCTCGTTTTTGAGCCTCCCATCTTTTTTTTTTGTTGATAGAATTGTTTTATACGATATTTTTTGTAAGTACTCCCGATTATCTTTTGGCACGATTTTTTTCACGGTAGAAAACGTACCAATTATTTTTTTACACTGTTTTATTTTGTTTTTACACAGTTATAAAAAACGAAACGTATTATTAAATACAGTATTTATGTATGTAAAAACACTTCAGCCCTCTGTGAATATTGGAAACATCATTTTTGCCATTATTTGGTGAAATTTGAGATGTAGGGGCTCATTACTAATGCAAGACTTGTTATTGTTTTGACACATTTGTGTCGCGTTTTATGTTTCGATTTTATTCCCTCTCTGGTTTTTATTTATTTTTTTAATTTCTAATGTGTAATTGAAATGGCAAATCTTGTCAATTTATTACTTTTTAATGTTTGTACCTTATGAAACATTTTTTTAATATAAATAAAAAATAAATTCGAACAATTTTTGAATTAAAGAATTTCATTTTTTGGAGGTATTTTAAATAATGGAACCTATATCACATTTATATAAGTGCACCTTAACTTTTTTACACGGTAGCCGTTTAGAACGTATCCCCCGTGCAAAAAGAGAATAGGGTGTTTTATGACGTCACATTTATTATTACCCTCCCTCCTAGGGTGTGATGTAATATATTCTATGGAAAGCCTCTAATCGATATATGATTAAAATCCCAATAACCTTTGTGTTTGTTTTTTTCAGAACTTCTTAGTAGCAATCATTGTCGGAGCGATATTGGATTTCTTAATTGGAACAGGACTCGGACCAACTGATGACATTCAGAGAGCCAAAGGATTTAGCGGGTTTAGCAGTAATTACATAACATAATAAATAAAATATATTTTCAGCTTACAACTAAAATCCACTTAAGTACATAAAACAGGATACTGCATAAAACACATTTTAAAAATTCATTAAATGGGGTGCTTTATTTCAATTTTTAACACGAAATATTAATCATTTAATTATTTATAATAAAACAATTTATTTGGGAGCCATAATATTTAATTAAGAATAATAACATAATAAAGAAGCTCAAAGTAAATCCACTGTTGAAATGCACTAAGTGGATTAATTAATTTGCAGGCATATATTATTATTATCTAATTTAGTCTTCTTTTAGTGAGAACAAAGGCACTGTGACATCTACCAATGAAAATAATTAGTTACTGAAAAATACTTCAATATTAGAGCAATTGTTGAATCAAGCTCATTATAATTTTAGGAATATCTCGGATGATTCTCGTCTGTCAGTCTCATCGCCGAGTTGACAATTCTCTTGAGCTTTACTTTAACCCCCGGTCATGGGCTCAAGTCCCAAGATGTAGTTTTTCATACACTGATTATTCAATTGATTTATTCATACATGCAAAAGGTGTGAATGTCTGTACCATCCTACCGTTAGCCAATCCTGAAAAATTAGGAATAGAGAGTGATTAGCTTACTGCTGTCCTCATCCTTCTTTCCTTGCCCTATCCATAGAGAGGTTAAGTGATTGAGTTACAGCCACTTCTTGTTACTTTTAAGGTGTTAACTATCAATTCTTGTCGGGAAGGCATTATATTCAAAAAAATAAGACACAGTTTGTTTGTACTAGGTCCACATGTTTATAATGCTCAGGACCGGTTTCGCTCATCACGAGCATTATCAACTGATAAAAATACAATCAAAACAGGCCTATTTATATAAAATTATCATGGCTGTTTAGTGTTAATGTTATTTATGTACTTACTATTTCAATATTTTAAATAGCTCCCTAATTTCATTTAAAAAATTCCCAATCTGTCAATTTGTTAAATGAACATATACACATTAGTTCTCTCAGAAAATTTTGCTTAGTAAATGGATTTTTAATGTAGCTTTATTTTTGATTTCAGATTAGTATTTATTGATTTGTAAGAGGTCATTAACATTTTAATTGTACACTATTAAATTTATTTTGTTTGATTACTTGTAAATTCTTGTGTTAGTTCATGACCCAACTGTTTGATTTAACTTATAATTATAGTCATTCAACTTTATATAAATAGCCCTGTTTTGATTGTATTGTTTTCAGCTTATAATGCTTGTGATGAGCGAAACTGGTCCTGAGCATTATAAATATGGAAAAGTACACTTCTTATTAATTAATACATCCCATAAGTAGTTCATTTTCTCCACATTACCGAAACAAATGTAATTATTATCTTAACTTCTCTCTAAATAAAAATCTTCCTTAAATGTAATGTGTTTAAATGTAATTAATTTTTTTTCAGCGGATGTATTTCAGTCAAACTGGAAACCGGATTATCGTTACAGTGAAAAGGTGAACCAGGATTTCTTCTCGGTCTTCGCCATATTCTTCCCATCAGTGACGGGCATTCAAGCTGGAGCAAACATATCTGGAGATCTGAAAGTAAGAACAGGATTGCTTTATATATTGTCAGTATAGTGGCAGAAGAAGAAAAGTCGAAAATCGGCTGTTTTGAGCTATGAATGCAGTATCATAGATTTTAGGACGATCTATCGTCTGAAAAAACAAACTCAGCAATATTCCGTTTATTTTGTACGTTATTTGAAGAAATCAATATGAATTAAGTCAATTTCGTTTACAGTTGTTAGTGGCAAAAACTATAATTAATAATAAGCTATAATAGCACAAAAAAGAATTACAAATATTTAAATCGAATTTGTAAATGATTAACGAATCTCATAAAGTTTTTAGTTTAATAATAATTAATGCTTAAGGCATCTTAATAGAAAAACTTAAATTTTAATGATTTTCTTGAAAGTCGATTATCTCAAAACAAGGTTTTTTGACTTAACGCTTTCTGCCACTATAACAACGATATATGAATAAAAAAAACCTTATCATTATTATTCTATAGATTGTGCCAAATCATCTTATCAGTGACTTAGAGTGAAAAGGTTTAAACTATGATTTGAACAAAATATGCATAATTATTACATTCCTCATCTTCTGCGTGAACCGCATGCTTTTATTAAGGGTGAATAAAGGGTTATGATTCTGGGATAGTGACAACTTTCAATCAGAAAAATTGTCTAATGATTTTTTTATGAACATTTTGTGTAATTGATAAAATACAGCTTACTAGAATTTATAAAACGCCTCGGTTGCGTAAGGTTATTCCTTATACGAATATTCCACTAGCTATTTACTGTTTAAGGTGGATATGGTGCCAGTTACGTACTTAAACAGTAACCTATTATTAGCCCTATCTACCCTATTCAGCAATATGGCTAGTGGAATAGTATTATATGGTTATGCCTTTATCAATGAGGCATTTTCTAAAATTAAACTAGCTAGATTTTTATATAAAATTAAAGTTTACAACTTTGTTGTTCCACTGGCTATTTTACTTAATGTGACACAGCCAGTGAAATAACAAAGGAATCAACTTTAATTTTGTATCAAAATGAATTTTCACAAAGTTACCACCGAATCCATAGAAAACATAACTAGATTTTCTCAATTACATCACTGGTTGTCAACTTGTTAACGTTTCCATGGTGGGTGGTGGGTAATTTGGTTTTTCTTGTGTGTTTTCATCGAAACCATCTGTTAAACTCGACTTACGACTAAGTTTACTTGAAAACAGTTCACAAAACTAACCCGATGGCCGAGGGTAGGGGTGCATAGGAATGGAGTCTTTTTGTCCTTCTACCTTTCTCGTTGATACCTACCTATCCGAATAAAACAAAATATTTGTCCCGTTAATAGCGGTCGACTTGTTTGTAAACACAGTACTTCTTAGATATATGAGAGTTTTTAGTTTACACTATTACTTTAATACTCTCTTTCTACAGTATAAATAAAGAGTTAGGTTTAAAAAGTTTTTTTTTAAATCCTTCATCTTCTAGAAATTATTACATCCTTACACTCATTTATAGATGTCACTACCTCAAAATTTTATTCTTTTCACATACCATTAGATATTTTTATTAACAGTTTATTTTTACAAAACTTTTTGATTTAAATTTGAATAGAAGTCAACAAAAAATGATCCATTTGCATTTGATGGAGGAACTATAAGCCAACTGGATCACACTATCTCTCAAAAATGATCGCATGCCCCAGATGACAATCAGAAAAAATTCCAAAACTGTTTTAAAAACTACAGCTATTTGTCTTTTTAGGATCCAGCCTCGTCTATTCCCAAAGGTACGATGCTAGCTCTTTTGTTGTCGATGATCAGTTACGCAGTATTTGTTGTATTTGCTGGGGGAGCTGCTTTGAGGGATGCATCTGGAAATATATCCGACTTGATCAATGGCACATTGACTGATTGCAGCCCAGACTGTCATTTTGGACTTCATAACAGTTATTCTGTAAGTCAGATTTTACCTACTTTAGTTCAGATGACACTTGATTTTATTTATTCACTCTATTACAATACCGCAGTTGTACATTTTGCAGAGGATAAACGGTATACCCAGTGGCAGACTGTCTCTAAAAATATTGGTTGCAAGGAGTCAATGGGGTCCACCCAAAGGAGGCCCGGCCCATCCAAAACTTTGGAGAGAGGGACCCTACCATATATACTAATTTTTATGTACTGTACTAAAAATTATCTGATAATTACAAAAATTTACATATTACAAACAACTGCAACAGACATACAGAATATGTTTGTAATCATGATGAGGTATTAGTTAATGATGCATATTAAGAAACATATTTATTTGTATTGATGAAATACCCAAAATGGTTTATCCTGTATATGTTTATACGCGTAAAATGAATTAGTTAAAAAGTTATTTTATTTTACTGAGGGCCCACTTACCATTGGGCAACCTACCTGGCCAGTTAGCCATTGGATAGTTATAAACATACATTGAATAAAGCTTATAAAATTACGCTACAACATAAAAAAATTTTTTTACAAATAAATAAATATTCCCGTACAGTACTTCACTGAATAGTATGATTTTTAACCATAGGGTGATATTTATACAAGAATAATATACGGTATGTGAAGCGCTTCCTTACAAAACGCACTAAAGTGATTTTTCACACAATTTAGATTGAGATACATAATATGGAGAGATATTTCTGTCGACTCTATAATGGTCAAACTTTTAGGAATCGAAAAATGTCAAAAACTCAATCTCTCTGATTAAAACTTAAATAAATAATTGATATTAATATAAAATCATATGTGACAACATATTCTAAATAAGAGCATTAAGAAAAGCCGTAGAGAGAGTTTGACTAAATCATTTGTAATATCATTTCTAAAATCATTTGTAATAAATAAATTACCATGTTTCTAAATGATTAGTATTGCTGTATGAAAATGTCAAGTAGGTACTTGATTTTACAAAATACAACACAGCTTGAAATATGTTAAACACGTAACAACAACAGTAAATCCTGCCCTGATTCTATTATCTATTTATGGATTGGTTTACAGTTGGATAATTATAATTATCATTATCATTTTTTTAATGAGGTAGACCAGTGTCTGCCAAAATATTTTACCCCATAGCACACTTGGGAAAGGAAATTTGTAGTAAACCAAATTAAAATCCCACAAAAAAATGTATGTGAATAAAAAAAATAAAACAATATCATATTACCAATATGTATTACATATTAGTGGGAAAAATTATGTTAATGCATAGCTTAAATAAAATAAACAAACAAGTAACTCTTAATCTGTATTTGAGCGATAACTAACTCTACAAAATTATACAGACAAATTCTAAGGCCTTTTTTTCTCGGGTACACGTGAAACCCCTTTCGGTACACAGTTTGGTAGTCACTGAGATGGTCTCAAGATAGAAGGTTATCCCTGCGCTTTCACTGCTTGAGTTGCCAAGGCTAGATATATTAGCTCAATGTTTGTTTCTTCTAGTGGGGGTTACTTCGTCTCAGCCAATCAGCCAGAAACAATCTTCTTTTAAGTCTTGTTAGCTACAACTAATATTGTAATGTACAGATAGGAAGGACTGGCTGAACTGCTCTTCCTGCGTCCAGTCCTTACGGCTAACTAATAAACTGGTAGTGAGCAGTCCATGGGCGCACACAGGGAAGCGGTCCAGTAGGTCCAAACCGCCCCTAGGATTTGAAAATATTCAGTCAAAATACTGTGGTTTTGCTAAGTTTTCATTGACTTTGATGCTGAAATCTTAGGTCACTCGTTTCCGTGGATACTGTCTATTTGACAATGTTACAAAACTCTTAAAGTCCTCTGCATCAGGGTTTTGTAAGTTCCCAATCACATTGGTTGGATTCCAAACCTTTCAGTAAACAGCGAAGGGTTTTATGTGTACAATAAACATGTTTTCTTTTTTAGTATAATTTATTTTTTCTTATATTCCGTATCTAAATCAGGGGTGGAACTTATGATAATATATATAAAAGAAGCTTTAATGTAAGATTATGTGGTAGACGTAGCGATTTGCTTAGTTTGTAAAAAATACTGAAATTTTTCTCAATTTGCTTTTATTTTCTCATACAATAATATTCAGAAAACTTCAGCCTGCAGCATACTTATCTATGACTCGTATGTGACGGTTTTTCTCATTTAAGAGTAGGCTAATTTGGCTATGATGTTCTTCATTATGTTTTGAATATGTTGAATAAAACACCCTAGGAAATAAGTTTGTTTCTTATTATAAAGAGAGCCGACAAAATTTTAAAGTTCAATCACTGATTTTAATGTTTTGATGATATCATAATTTTAATTTTCGAATACAAACTGCCGAGTAAGTAAGTGAATTATAAAAAAACCAAAATGCGGATATTATACTTTTCTTATCACAAAATATAAACCCTAATAAAAATCTCATTCTGCGTGCGCCAATGGAGCTGTCATATCTTTCTTTAAATGCCGTCTGAATTTTTTGTGAATAATAATAAAATTTTCAGGTGATGCAACTGATGTCAGGGTGGGGGCCATTTATATATGCAGGATGTTTTGCTGCAACCCTAAGTACGGCTCTTACCAATCTTTTGTCGGTTCCCAGACTGATCCAAGCTCTTGGTATTGATCGTATCTACCCTGGTCTTATATTCTTTTCGAAGGGTTATGGAAAACACGGAGAGCCTTACAGAGGATATGTGCTCACATTCTTCGTTGCCGCTATTTTCTTATTAATTGGTAAGAAGTCAACATTTATAACTGTTTTAACTACTGCAAATAGTGCGCTTATATTCTAGATCTACTTCGTTATGCTACGATACATGACCATGTTTTTCTAATTCAATCAATATGATTGTACTCATTAAATTTGAGCTCAAAACAAAAAATCGCTCAAACCTGAAAAATCACAATACCTTTTGACTAATATTATCAAGTACAGGGAAAAATAAAGCTGTAGCTCTTTGCTAGTGACATAAATTAATGAGCAAAATTTGTTATTCGATATGTTCGATCAGTGGCGGACAGGCTATAAAAATATTGATTGTCAGGAGTCAATGTCAACCTACCCAAAGGGGGCATATACAAAAATTCGAGAGGACCCCTACCCTATAAACTAATTGGAAAATACTAAAGGGTGCCCCTACCCTAGACACCTACAGTACAGTAATAATTAATTGATAATTAAAAAAATTCACATGTTACAAACATTTTAAACAGGCATAGAGAATATGTTTGTAATCATGATGAGGTATTAGTTAATTGTGTATATCGTAAGAAACATATTTATCTGTGTTGATGACATACCCAAAGTGCTTTATCCAGTATATTTTTAAACACGTGAAATGAAATAGTTAAAAAGTTACTGATTTTACTGAGGGCACCTAACATACAACGGGGCTCATTTGCCATCGGGCAACCTGGCTTGTATGGCTAGTCCGCCACTGTTTTCGATGGATTCGGTGGTAACTTTGGGAAATGTATTTTAAATATAAAATTAAAATTGATAGCTTTGTTATTTTACTGATTGTGTTACCAGGTTTGACACAGTCTGAAGATGCTTCTAATAACAGCGAAACACTTGTCATACATAGAAATACAACCAGTGGAATAACAAAGTTATCAATTTTAATTTTGTAAAAGTAATTGGATAAATATTAATGCAATCAATAAAATGCTTCACTAGGGATCACTTATAATATATCTCTATTATGTCTACTGCACTGTCGGCGTCCGTGGCGCAGTTGGTAGCGTCGCTGACTACGGTTACGGATGTCTCGGGTTCAATTCCCGTTGTGGACGGTTTTCATAGATTGACCTTTCAATCGATTTATGGATTTCTGTTCTTAATCTGAGTCCTCCCTTCCAACCATCCCATTCTCACGGGGCGTAGTGAGAGCGATTAGTTAACCACTAGTCCTGTCCTAGCCCTATCCTTCTATCCCTACTCTCTTCGAAAAAAAAAGAGGTTGAGCAACTAAGTAACAAGCAGTTCTCGTAGAACAATTCTGTTAAGATACCTCCATTAGGAGACCATATGCTCCACATTGGGAGCGGACATGGAAAAGAAAACTAAAAAATGTCTACTGCAGCAGTCACCAAACTAAAGCCCGCTGTTTTTCATCTGGCCCTCCAAAAATTTCCGATTTTTCTATATAAATTATTCATATAGGAAATATTGATTTTATAAAATTCAAGATTAGGTTGTTAATTCACGACCCTTTATTTCAATTCATTAATTGGGATGGAAGCTGTTTTATAATTATTATTTTTTGTCTGTCTCCCCTATAGCCGAGCTGAACTTGATTGCTCCATTGATATCAAACTTCTATCTAGCTTCATATGCACTTATCAACTTCTGCACATTCCACGCTGCGTTGATAAAGCCTTTAGGCTGGAGACCGACCTTTAGAGTAAGTCAACTAATACTAATTCTTTCTTTTATTTATAATTTTTTGTATGCATTTGTTTGTATCCATCTCACTCATGGGAATATTACAATTATCATTAATCATGTGCTTTCTCATTTTAACACTGTTCTGTCCAATAGCAGGCAAAGTGAGAAAATGCGGAGAATTTTATTGTAATTGAGCCTCAAATCATTCATTTATATTACTCAGGATTATTAGAAAGAATGGATTGGATAGGGAAAAAGTTCTATTTCGTTGCTTTGGGAAAACATGGTTGCATCTGCTGTTTTTTCACTAAATCACTTTTTAATGCAGTTTTATACGCATACAAAATACGCTTCTGTCTGCATTTAAAAACATTACAATTATCCGTAAATCCATCAAAATTCAAATTAGAAAAATGCTCTATCTGAAAAACATACAAATTTTGCAGTGCATCAAGATTCCATCTGCATCCATAAATAATTAGAAATACCGCGTGTAGGAAATCACAGCCTTTAAAGTGGTTGTCTCTTTCATTCACGTATGTGTATTTCATTCAGAAAGCTGCATTTTCTGAAATCTTAAATTGCTTCTCCTGAACAGTTTTAGATTTTGCAGATAGAACCTTGTTTACCCAAGGTGATGATTTGTTAGTATTATTTTTACACCAGATAGAAATACGATAAAACGCGCATAAAATATAGTACCTAGACTGTCTCTCTGTGTTACAACATGTCCATATTTCCATACATTTAAGTCTAATTTGATAGAAGTATTTCGTCATTTGAATCACTAGATACTGCAGTTGGAAAAGTAACTCCTTAAATATATGAGACAATTTTGCATTTTTTAAGGTTTTCAATCAAAAGACAGCTCCACTATTTTATCGATAATTACAATTGTTGAAAATGCTCCTGATGATTGAAAACAACCATGACCATTTGATAAAATTGTAAAATTATAAATACAGTCAGTCTGGGTAACTTTGGTCTAGTTCTGAGGGTTTTTGTATTTTTATGGTTCGCCATTGCATTTATGTGAGATATTGTTCTACATAGAGATGAACTAATGCCTCAAGATGAAATTTAATTAACATAAATAAATTTATTGTTATAATTGAAATATAAATATAGATAAAACAAGTGGCCTAAGTTTGCATTCAAATCGGGTAACCTTGGCCCACGATACAAATAATCACTGTAATTACTAAATATTCAGTGATTTTAAAGACTTGGAAACTTTTCGTTATGCTTTCATATATTCAGTACATAACAGAGATGGGAAAAAATATACATCTTTTGGTTTACAGATTAGTAATACAAATTGAAAATATGGCTAATACAATTTATTTCAAGAAAAGTTTTTAAATAAAAGTGTGTTTTATCATTCCAAGCTGACAGCTTACAAATTCAACATGAAATCAAATTATGTTGCACATTAATTCATATTTTTACCACCAGAGGCTACTCAATTCCTTTGTTTAACTAAAAAATATACATATGGCATTAGTATTATAACAGCACCTTTTTCCATGTAGTGATCCAATCTTAGATTTAGACCGACGGGCAAACTCACCCAAATTCATGGTATATAATGTTTCCACTGTGAATTGACAATTAAAACTGTGAAGCATATTAAATATGCTTTATTTTATATAGCAAGTAAATGCATATGACTAGTAACGTATTTCCACTGCATAATAATTTTATTGAACTAATACAATTATTTTCATTTGCAGTACTACAACGTTTGGCTGAGTTTAGTGGGCTTCATCATGTGCGTGGCAATAATGTTCCTCATCGACTGGACTACGTCTCTTATAACGTTCATTATTATATTTGCGCTATATCTGATCGTAGTATATAGAAAACCTGGTGAGTTTATTAGTGATTCAAATTACTTCACTTAATCCTTCACTCCCTGACGGTACAAAAAAGTACCACGTCAAAATAAAACCCATTAAATATATATAGTTTTTAAACCATATCCGATCCCTATTCGGAGTATATGGCCATAATGCGGTTCCTTCAAGCTTCTCTGTCCCCCGCCAGTCTCCTCGTTTCCTTCCAGGTCATCCCAGCATCCCGTAGCTCTGCCGAATACATTCTATGGATGGTCATCAGCGGCCTTTCCGTGCGACGGAATCTATCTGGTTGGTAGAAGAGGCAGGCAGGATTCAGGCTCCCCTGGGGGATCCGCAGCGCATGTCCAAGCCAGGTTCATTGTCGCTTTTTTATTTTGGACATAATAAGAGGCTAGTCCATCCGCTCTCTTACCTCCGAGTTCCTGACAAAATCAAACCACCGTACCCCTAGTATTCGCCGCAAGCATCTGTTTTCAAATATTTGATCAAAGATAAAAGTTTTTGGTTGTACTCGATCAGAAACAAGTGCCACTTACTCAACGCGTGCATTCTGACGGTGCTGCATTACGGTTGCGAGTCATGGCACCTCACCAAGACACAGGGTAACCGTATACTGTGCATTAAATATACGAGGGTAAATATTTTCCAACTTAATATATGACAGTACTTATTTGGATATATTTTGAACGTATTGGCAACAGGGCAATTTTCAGTTCGACAAAATATCACCACGGCAGTAAGTCGTAATAATTGTGTAGTCGGAGAAATTTGTTGTTTGAAAATTGTGATACTTTGAAAGATGAAACATTGACCATGAAACAAGATTTTTAATATTTTCATTATTTAAAATTGTGAAATTTATAATATTTTTTTAAGTTGTATGATTCTTGATTGAAACATGTATAATGTAATTGTGACCTACTGATAAAAAGAGTATGTAATACCTGACTGTACTTATCAGTACTAGTAAATTTTCACCAATATGGGTTTTCCGAAAAAATTTGGAAAAAATCAGCTATGGCTTTTAAGACACAAGTTATACGATTTTCTAAGAAAAACTAGAAAAAATGTTTATCTGCATGTTCAGGGAAGAAAAGGTTAAATTGTTATACTTAAAAGAAGATTGTAATAAAATAATCTACACTGAGTTCAAATATTAACAGTTTATTGAAAGGTTGTCAGATTACACACCATTATTAAGTAATATTAATCAGACACAGTAAATAGAGTCTCAAAAGGCTGATCATTTAATGATTGCCATCTAGGTCTGGCAATCCTCCGTGATAATCGTGACAATTGAGGGAAACCTCTAACGAAAGATCTAACAGTGGACAATACAGAGTGAGTCAATTGAAGTCACTATTTCTGAATTCAAGCAGAGAGCTAGAGGGAGATCCGATTAAAGATTCTCCACTAGATTCCATAAAACGACTAGTTCTTTCCAAATTCTCTAATAGCAATTGTTACCATACTGTAAATGGGGGTTAACCTCAAAAAGAATAGCTACAAATTCACTTCATGTGAAGACTTAGAACCGAGTACTGTTTGAAACTAAAGAACGGGGCTTACCCAACTTACGAATAAATTTTACATAAACTTTTGGAAATTAAGGTGATAAATACGGAATGTCGACAGTGTTTTGGCCAATTACTGTAACTCTCAAAATTGAAATTGTTTAGGAGAGAGTAAAAACTGTTTTAATCGAAAACATTATATTGTGAGTTGCGTTATGAATCTTTGAAATGCACTTATGTAAATTGTCATGTTTGGAGATATGGGATTATACAAAGGGATTATTGATATAATAGTGGCTTACATCAAGTGGGGGGTCAGAATTGTAAAATTATTTATTTTTCTAATTTATATCATTTGGCCCAGACCTGCTCTATCGACTGTAAAATGAGATTAAATCATTAACTCATTTTCGTATTTTTTAGGGTTACATCAATTGGCGAAAATGCCATAGGTATTACAAATATTTAGCATTAAAGAAAGCTAACGACATTTTAGAATAAATATCGCAGGCTAAAAGCCAAAATAATCCATAGTATGATGGTTGATGACAATTGACCATGTGGAAGAAAGTCATTGTAAAATTAACCAACAATTCATCTAAAAAGTAAATGAAAGGAAATGTTACATGGAATATTTATTTTTAGATGTCAATTGGGGTTCTTCGACTCAGGCTCAGACCTATAAGTCAACACTGACTTCCGCATATAGAATGACAAGTGCCACCGACCACGTCAAGAATTACCATCCGCAGATCTTGGTTCTAGCTGGGAAGCCCCAAACGAGACCTCCGCTACTCGATTTGGCTAACCTTGTTACAAAAAACAATTCCTTACTTTTGTGCGGAGATATTTCACAGGTTAGTGAAGATTTACATTAACTCTTTTATACCCCATTTCAACGGAATAATAATTCAAATCTTCGTTGTTAGTTGAAATGCAGCAATTATCTGTTTATATGATACAGTAGGCTCCCCGATAACACGGTAGATAGGAGGCGAGTTATCTGGAAGCGGGCCATCGGGACTAACATACTCATACAACATCAGAAGATACGCGTACAACGCAGGAGTATTTTAACGTGTTATCAAGAAGTAGTCGTAAATTTTAATGAAAAACGAGTTGCTGGGAATTATGTTATCTACTTTATTCTTTTCAAAATACATTATTGATAATTTTTGTAATAAATTTCATTTTAAATACATAAAATGTTAACACTTCGCTTCCAGTGGTCATAATACTTTTACCGTTTTTATAGTGTGCGCGATATAATATAAATCAGTGGTGCACAACATATTTCAAAGAAAGGCCAGTTTATCCATTTTCTAATTTTTCACGGGCCGCAGAGGGTAAAAGTGTAATTTATAAATAATGATATCATTTTACTAGACGAGATATATATTTTATTATTTTTAATTTAATAGTTAGATAATTTTACTACTCATTACTTGTTATTTTGGGCCACAACGAATGCCATTTTGGGCGGCATTTGGCCCACGGGTCCCGGATTGTGCATCACTGATATAAATGAAGACGATTCCATACATATTTATTTTTACCCAGTTTGACAACCATTGCTTTAAAAAAATTACTCTTTGTATAAATTTAAAGTCGTATTTGTTCCAATGTCAATGTTTAATTATTTTGTAATGGATGCTGAGCGGGCTCTGCCCTTTTGAATCACTGGATATTTATCACCCTAAATTTTGTACCAGATATTCAATTTCATTATATACTTAGGTGGTGATTAATGTAGTAAAATTTTTTTTAAATAATTTCATTATTATGGTAATTATGGTGACTAACGAGTGAAATGTTTTTTGCACCTAGTAGTAAATTATTGCTCATTTTAGACCTGTAATATTGCATGCATTAAATGTAAAATGATACATCAATGACACTCATTCGAAAGACAGTGAATCGCGCTGTCAATGGTTCATAAAAAACGAATATCTTTTTTCAGACAAATGTTTCTCATCGTAAGAAAGCGTCGACTGAGAAATCAGGGTATGAATGGTTGAGGGACAGAAAAATCAAAGCATTTTTGGCATCAGTGCACGGTTTCGGATTTGAATCCGGCGCAAGAGCTCTGGTCCAGGCGGCTGGTGTCGGAAAGCTTTCTCCGAATGTTGTCATGATGGGATTCAAACAAGATTGGACGACGTGTCACTGGGAAGATCTAAATGGTTACTTTAATGTTCTACAGTAAGTTACTACTATTCAATTGATACTCAATATAAAAAGTGCTAACAATTGTCAATTCTTGGTGGAAAGGTTTTGTTTTCTTTAAATAAAACAATTTTTTTTTGTACTACTACATGTAAATAATAATCAGGAATGATTTCGCTCATCACGAACAATATCAACTGATAAAAATAAAAACTAAACAGAGCTATTTATATAAAATTGGATGTTAACAAATGCAAGGTAAATATATGTTTTTCAGATATCTGTTGGTAGCCCCTGGCCTATCTTCATTATTTTTAAATGTTTCACTTATTTTTTAAAAAAAATCTAATTTACTATTCTGGTTAACGAATATTCACGAATTAATTAAACTCATTATATTTTGCTCAGATAAATGATTTTGATATGTGCTTTATTTTTGATTTCGGGTTAGTATTTCTTGATTTGGAAGTGGTCATAAACATTTTATATGCATAATTTGTTTGATTGCCTGTGAATTCTTGTCATAGTTCATGAACCAACTGTTTTATATACCTTGTATTTGTTAACATCTAATTTTATATAAATAACCCTGTTACGTTTCTTATTTTTATGAGTTGATAATGCTCGTGATGAGCGAAATTGGTCCTGGTCATTGTAAACATGTAGAAACAAATTGTGTTTTATTTTTAAAAAATAACTCAATCTAAAAATCAAATTTACTATTTTGTTATTTCACTTTTTGTATATATAACTCTAAAAATTGAAATTGTTCAGAAGAGAGAGAAAACTGTTTTTATCGAAAACATTATATGGCGAGTTGTGCTTTGAATCTTTGAAATGCACTCCTGTAAATTCTCATGTTTGAAGAAACGGGATTATGGTATTAAGGTGTGTTGATATAATAGTGGCTTACATCAAACGGCCGGGCTAGAATTCTTAAACCTAAAACCAATGTAAAATGATGTTCCCTTTCCAAAAAAGTGGTCAATTCTAATTTACATGATTTGGCCAAGACCTGCTCTGTTGTTTTTAAAGTGAGATCAAATCATTAAGACATTTTCGTATTTTTTGAGGGTTACATGAATTGGCCAAAACAACGTTGTTATAATTAAAATAATTTTTTACAAATTAACCACTGAATCACATCCAAAATGTGATTGAGCAGGCAATCCTTATTTTCGTCAGTGTTGCTAGGGAAAAAGAAATAACATACCCAACAAATAATTTAATGAACCAAATTTTATTTTCAGCAATGCCTTTGACAATCGCATGGCTGTTACAATTCTAAGATTGTCAGGTGGATTGGACTTCTCAAAGATAACTGGCGATGACGAACCCGGTACACCTGCAGGAGTGTTAACGAGCGGGACATCCAGCGGCGACTTGACAATACAACATCGGGTGCTTGTAAACGGAGGGCAAATGATGCATGCTGATTCTAATCTTGATATAATGCATATGACACAAAATGAACCGATTCCTTCATATAGCAACACTTTACCGAACCGTTAGTTTCTTGAATAATTGTATTAATGAATATAAAAAAACATGTATGCTTCCAATGTGGAGCATTTGCTCTCCTAATGGAGGTAACTTAACAAAAGTCTTTCTAACTGGTTGCTACTCAGTTGCTCAAGTTCTCTGTGTTTTTTCGAAGAGAATAGGAATAGAAGGATAAGGATAGGACAGGAGTAGTGGTTAACTTATCGCTGTCATTTTCGCCCCATTCCATAAGCCATAATTCGATTGACAAATAAATTTATGATACTCTCCCGTCTGGGATTTAGACCTGTGAGATCCTTAACCGAAGCCGACGACGTTGACCGCTGCACCACGGACCCAGCATTCATTTTTAATTAAATGTTGAAACATAATTGTATATTTTTGACACAAATATTCAACATCAATTTACTCAAAACTAATATTAATTTAGAACATTACATTAATTTCCAACTGATAACTGAGGGTGCTTGATGGAGTTTCAATACCAAATTTGAATTGTTTTCCTCTCTATCCTCTCTGTTGTTTTCTTTACGTGAGATGAATTCGTAAAGAATAAACATAAATTAACAATAAAAATAACGATATTCCCATATTAATACATCATTCCATGGTCACCCTGACAGGGCCCATTAGTTTGGAATGAGTAGGTGGTTCTTAGAATTGCAATGAAAACCCTCCATTCCACCTGTAATGCGTTTGTTTTCCCAACTGGGATTGGCGGTCATTGTTGTAATCAATCAGGTGTCATTCTATTTTCTAGACTCAGTGATAAGATTTGTCGTATTTTATCTTGTATATTATATAAGCGATGTAAAGTGTTTACTGTCTGTCAGTTCGAGCTCATTCGTGTGCTCGAATGCCTGAAGATGCCGAAATGCGAAACCCGGGTCGTTAGTGACGAAATACATGGAAATGTACAAAATCTCATCAATTCAAATTTGATATTATCAATATTTTTTCCTAAAATGAATTATTGTTTGATTTAATTGATTGTGCCAAAGAATCCCCTTTGAATCCAATGTACTCTAATTGAGATTGGCGTATAAAAAAAATTAATAATATTTCGATTGCCTTCAGCTCCAGCACGGCATTTCGCCCTAAACGAACTGCGTCCGAAAAAGAAAGCTCTTCAGAAACAAATCATTTATCAAACTCGCAATGGATTACAACTATCGAAAGATGTTCTCAGCAAAATGAGCATCTTCCAAAAGAAGCCAAACAAAGGAACCATTGACGTTTGGTGGCTTTACGATGATGGAGGACTGACAATACTGTTGCCTTATATCATATCGACCAGAAGTAATTGGTCAGGCTGCAAAATGAGGATCTTCGCTCTAACCAACAGAAGAAATGAAATGGAACTCGAGGAGCGCAAGTAATTACAAAATACTTTTGTCAAGCCTCTTAAGCCTCTTAACAGCTCAGTCTAAAATTTATTAAACTAAATTTAAAGATAAGAAATCATCATAACACAATCTATAACATGAGTGGTCAATCTTTCAACCACTACGGGCGACCTTCTATTGAAATTATTGGCGGCGGTCTACTAACACTATAAGTATTAATTTAAAGCCAAAAATAAGTTTAAAATTGAAAATAAACATAGACAATAGTAATATCAAGTTATTTTATTAACTTTGAATGTATTCACGAAGCTAACCATGTCAGTCAATGTTTTGGTCTTTCCTAGAAGTTGCAAATTGAACTCATTTAGTTTTCCTGTAATGTCAAACAGAAAAGCAAGATGAAGCACTCGCTTATCATCTTCCAATTGGCGATATGATTTCTTTGCTGTCACCGTAAACTCCTTTATTTCAGGTATAAGACCCAAGAATCTTTTTCAAACCACCTTACATCAGTGTGCAATAGTAAGTCCCCAAGATCAGATTCACATTCTTCTAATAATGCTCTGAATTTTCCTCATTGCAAACCGATTCCATGGACAGAATTAACTATTCTGAATGCGACCACAATAAAATTTACCACAGAAAAATATTGTACCGTATCTTATGAAATCGAAAAAAATAATTCTTGTTTAGAAGCATCGACCGGTCGACGCTTTGGAGAGTACTGATCAATTCAATTATAAAAACAGTATCAATTGAAGTATTAAAGACTTGTGTGATTAATGAATACCCATGATGTATACCTTTCATCAAGGGCATCTAAAGGGTTAATGCGGTATTTTAAAATATTATTAGGACTAAACGTTTTAAAATTAAGCAATTTTTAATTGGATCAATTTTATTCATGGTTTTAAATAAAAATTTCAGCATGGCGAATTTACTGTCGAAGTTCCGAATTGATTATTCCAGCCTAACGATGGTTCAGGATATAACAGACAAACCGAAAGATTCCACTACTCAGTTATTCAACAGTTTGGTAACTGGATTCAGAGAATCGGAATCAGAAACATCAGGTAAATTACAATAAAAAATCCTATTGACCATCGCGTTATTAGTGATTTAATTGACACACAGGGTAAAAAAAGATGCTGCTAGTCTAAATCAAAATTTGAACACTTTTTAATCGGGTGTCTTTGTGCAAAAAATTATTACTTTCTTAAAATCAACACAACTTCTAAGCCGTTCGATATTTTCGATTCAAATTTTCAAGAGAATCATCATTGGCATTTAATCTTTCAAAATAATATTAAAACACCCCGATTGCATCAGAATTTCAATATATTTATAAACTAAATATAAAAATCATTTATTAATTCAGTAAATTGCACTCCACATGTTATATATACAACATAACATATTTATCTATATCAGAGAATTCTACAATAAATAATAATATATACTTGCAAGTATCACCACTTTACAATCACTGAATGTGTAAAATTTGACCCCTAATTCGACAAACTTAACGCCTAACAAATGTGCCGCTTTTTAAAAAAAATAATAAATACACAAACATCGAGAGTATAATAAGTCGTGCAGCTTATTACCCACTTGTCAAAAAAGGAAACTTTATGAATTTCTTCATATTGCATATAAATATTTTTATCACTCCTTGAATTTAGAGAGCTCATTCAGCATTGTAATTTGTGAAACGCTTAAGAGTTATAATACCATCAATTGGGGTAAGTTTGTCCATCGGTCTAAGATTGGCCCACTAAATGGGAAAATGTGCTGTTATAATCATGATAACACTAATGCCATATAAATATTTCTTAGCTAAGCAAAGTTATTGAGTAGCCCCTAGTGGTAAATACATGAATTAATGTGCAACATAATTTGTTTTATTGTTGAATTTGTAAGCTAGGAATGATAAAACACAATTTAAAACTTTTCTTGAAATAAATTGAAGTAGCCATATTTTCAATTTGTATTACTAATCTGTAAACCAAATGCTGTATATTTTTTCCCATCACAATTATGTACAGAATGTATGAAAGCATAAAGAAAATTTGCCAAGCCTTTAAAATCACTGAAGATATAGTAATTACAGTGATTATTAAATTTGTATTGTCAGCCAAAGTTACTCGATTTGGATGCAAACTTTGGCCCACCTTGTTTTATCTATATATATATATCAATTATAACAGTAAATCTATCTATGTTAATTAAATTTCATCTTAAGACATTCGTTCATTTCTATGTAGAACAAAACACTCAGAACTAAGCCAAAGTTACCCAAATTGATGGTAATGTTAATTAGACTCAAATAAATTTGAAGCAGTGGACTGGTGATCAAAATTTCAATTAAATTCTATTTGTTAAACAGAAATTATAAAAAAGGATTTATTTTGCATCCATTTTGTAAAACCTGAGTAAAGGAGGTATGAGTGTATTAATAAACATTTTGAAATTATTTTTCAGAGTGTACAATAACAGATACTGAATTAGCTACGCTACAAGAAAAGACTAATCGACAACTGCGGTTGAGGGAACTTCTTCTAGAAAACTCCATGGAGGCTTCATTGGTAGTGATGTCCTTGCCTATGCCCCGAAAAGGAACAGTCTCAGCTCCGCTTTACATGGCGTGGCTAGAGGTTCTTACGAAAGATATGCCTCCATTCCTCCTCGTAAGAGGCAATCAAACATCTGTGTTGACGTTTTATTCTTAGTTTTATTATTTATTAAACATCCTTAATTATTTAAGACGCTAAGAAAAATGGTATGTGCATGCACATAAGTAGTATTAATTAAAACAGATCTATTCGACGAGCACAATCAACTGGAAAACATTCCGAGTCAAATTGTCAATGTGTAATGTTTTGTATTATTCTCTAGCTGTATTTATTATGAACTTACGGGAAGAGCGATGCTGAAACTTCTGCGATAGCGACACCTGTAAACCATTTTTAAAAATAAACCATAATTTATTTGTACTACTTCCACATGTTTATAATGATCAGGACCGGTTTCGTCCATCACGAGCATTATCAACTGACAAAAATACAATCAAAATAGGGCTCTTTATATAAAATTGAATGTTAATAATCATAATTGGTTCATGAACTAAGATTAGAATTCACAGGTCATCAAACAAATTATATATAAACGAAATTAAATAGTCTACAATTAAAATGTTAAGTGCCTCTTACACATCAATAAATACTAATCTGAAATCGAAAATAGAGCTACTTTAAAAGTCCATTAAAAGAGAAAAATTTTATTAATGACTTTAACTAATGCATAAATATTCATCAACCATAATAGCAGATTGGGAAATTTTAAAGAGAAATTACTGGACCATTTAAAACAATGAAGTATTAAATACGTAATTAACATTAACATTAAACAGCCATGGTAAATGGAGAACGAAGATAGGCCAGGGGCATCCAAAAAAAATATGAACCAGTTAACCAGTTAGTTATTTTTATATAGAATTAGATTTATTAGACTTTGAGGTTTCTTGGCTCGTAAGCTCGGATGGGTAAAGACAGTTGAGATTTGGGCACGGGCTGGGCTTGGGTAAGGGATTTATTTTTCAGAAAAATATTTTGGAATACGTTTGGGTCATTGGTCAGCCACATGGTAATTCTATTCATAAAAAAAAGTTAGTAGTTTGAATAATTTATTTGAAATTTGTTATGAATACCCTTGCAAATATGGAAACAATATCATCTATTGTTTTAAAAGTATATCATCATACATATTTTTCGGAAACTTGAAGCTAAGAAACCCATGCAATTGTGTGAACCTATTAAAGCTATTTCTGAAACAATGCTCTGTTTATTTATGAATGACCAGTACATACTTATTCGTTAGTACATAAATAAATCTGCTTTCCATTAGCAAAGGATAATAGACAACACAACACTTGGATGCAACCATCAGGCTCAACTCTCAAAGGAAAAAAATAATTATTGTGAAAAATTCAGCTTTCTGGACTGTTGGTGATGTGTTTAGGTTTTACTTAATATTTATCAATTTATTTTCTGTATTGACATAATTATTAGGCTATTATTGTTTGATCTTATACAAAAGTCGGTTGGATAAATTAATTATTAATTAATAAGTAATAACCAAATCAACAACACATTTTCAGCATTCCAGCTAACTGGACTTTACCAATTAGACTAATAATATTTGTCTAAACTTCAATTACTCAATAGCATTCCTCTTCTTCTTTTTAAGATAAATTGTAAATAAACATTATCTGCTTATTTTAATATCATACATACTATTATGTCATAGAAAATTAATATCATTTACATGTAAATATAAGTTGTTTATTAATTATTATTATGATGGATTCTTCACACTAATGATAATTTATCTTTAATAATTTATTTATGACTACAATTAATTATTATTAAGTAGAAAATTGCAGGTTTGTTAATTTTTTTTAAATCACTGGCCGATTTCAAAAAATGCAGCGGTTTATGACCTATCATTTTTGTAGAAATTTATTGAAATATATTGTTATGGATATTTGTTCCATTAGTAAAATTATTGAATTTTGTCTCAGTTGTCTGTGCCATAAATGCGGAGGAACCCTTCAAAATTTTCACGGAACCCAGGTTGAAGAATGTTGAATTAGAGAATGTAATTAAAAGTCAATTACATTCTTGTCATAAATTCAACTACTCACAATATTTTTTCTATATATACATATTGCTTTAAAACATTCTAATTAGCATCAGTGATTAATGATAAATTGTATAAATTCACTAATAAGAAATGCTATTTTTAGAAGATTTTAAGCAACCTTAATTGACAGTTATAGCTTTAGTGTGTATCTAATTTAGGGATTATTTCTAGCTCAACAGAAATATGAATATATAAATTGTGTAGATTGCATATTATTAAATTCAGAAAATACTTTTATCAAAATTTTATTAGGAAATCCATTCACCTTTTTTATTCAACCCTTATCTGCAAAATTTAAGCTTTGCAGACAGTAAATTATTGAACATCCTACATTTTAATTTTGCCCACTACCAAAATATAAATTCAAATGATAACACATATTTTCAATACTTTACAAAGTTGCAGTATGGAAACAGATTGTATCTCGCATTATCCTTAATATTAGATAGTTATATAAAAAAATAAATTAGAGATACTATTCTCAAATCAATGAGAATAGATATACTTTTCATAAAAATAACTTTCCTTGTTGTATTTTTATAGTATAAAATTACAATATAATTAACTCAAGAGGTCATCTCATCTGTAATTCGTGCCATAGATTCCTATACTGTGGAACCCCGATCTATCGTTTTCGCATGTATCACTAATGTTTTATAGTCCCGGCCAAACACCCATAAGAATGTTAAATTATCCTGCAGTCATCGTTCCCCATATCAATTATTTTTCAGTTAAAAATCAAGTAATATACATTTCGAAATAGAAATTTGATGATGTGCTGTCATTTTGAGTTATTTATTTGAGAATTGTCTACAAGGCAGTCATTCAAACTCTCGTATCAGGGGCTCAGAGCTCTCCATAACTCATATTAAGGGGTGGATTATAGAAACAAGGTTGAAATTATCACATACTGCTGTACCCTGTGATCCAAATGTCAACACAAATCCTGCTATGCAAGTTTTTGTGTTTCTATGGTATGTGTTTATCCAGGTATTTCTTTGGGAAGACTGATTCTCAATTATTCATATTGACTGGCTGATTATATTTTCGTATTGTTTGATTACATCCCATTCAAATGAATCATCCATTTGCGTTATAGGTTCCAGTGATTATAAGTGATGATAAAAATAGAGCACAAAACTTATTGTTTATTTTACCTGAAGAGTAGATTAAAACTTTATGACATTTGGCTTAGCCTAAATGTGATAGTGTTCACACTTATGTGTCGTATGATAACATGTAAAATTTGTCATTAATCGTCATTAATTATAATGAAATAGATTTTACTTTACTGTAGCAGTAAGAAATAATTGTGTAATCGTTTCGTTCTCAAGCAGATAGAATTTGTTTGTTAAAATGATACTACAGTGAAGTTGTCAATATGTCATTGAAATTTCACATTGGTATCATCATAATAAAAGACAATAATCATATTTTTGGTCTGTTTATTTTTAAAAAAACATCCCCTTTCACACATTTAAAATGTAACATCATTGCAACAATCAAATTTTTGGTTAACAAATAAGTTTACATAAACAACTATTTAACAATTAAAACAGCTGCAATCAACAAATAAATCTTAAATATAACTATGGACACTGACATACAAAATATTAAATGTATGACAGAATTGATATAAATACAAATTGAACAATTCAAATAATGAGAATAACAATAATTATTGTTTAACCAGTGTACAAGTATATGCCAGGTGGCAGTACCGCCGGTCAATGTTCACTCACCCTCTGTCTACATGTTGTATACCATTCAGTGTTGTGCTGTTGGACAGTTAGACAAAAACAAGTTATACATTGCAACAATTAACAGCAAAATTTATCCTCTCCTTTTGCTCAATGATTACCCCTCTCAACTATTCTGGCTAAAATAAATGTTTTACAGGACTTTAAGTTGGATAATTATTTAATACAAAATTGAAATTGACTTTGTTATGACTGAATTGTTATTACTAAATATGACACTGTGTTTCGCCTCTTTGAGAAGCATCTTCAGAACAACTAGATCACAAGGTTATTAATTTTTAAGGTTAACAATAATTCTAATTCTTACCTTAAAAATGAAGGGTGGGTTGGAATTATTTCCTTCCATGAGATGTGGGAAGGGGGTTAGACACAATACTTTTTTTTAAATTTCTTGCAAAACTCAAACAACACAAGCATAATATTAGATTTTAATTATAGGATTGTCCTGTCCCATTAAACAATATTGAAACAACTTAATTTAAATCACCTATTAAGGTACCATTTGGTTACATGCAACAGACAGGAGACCGAGGGTCGCTCCCTATACAATTATATGAAGTGCATTTGAAAGCGCAAGACAGAGACAGGCGATTGAGACTCTGTCCCGTGTATCCAAATGGTACCTATAAGATTTTTTTATTCTTAACAAACTTAAATATATTGCTGGTGGACATGCAGAATGGTGAATAGGTGTGTGTGTGTGTGTGTGTTTTATTTTATTTTACGACCACATTGTGTAATATGTATTACACATATAATTTTTTAACAGATACATACTTGAATAATAGAAAAAAATACATATTAAAATATTATTTCTGATTGACTTGAGCGTCAGATGTTAGTAGTTAGTAGAACAGTAGATATGTTTGCAAGTAATAGCTGTAAAAAGCTAGTCGTTAATGGATATTTCAGTCTACCACTGTAATTCTAATGCTTAAGACAACTCACAGTTTATAATCTACTAAGTGTGAAACTATGTAAAAAATAAAAACAATATGCCAGTGTTTGAATGATAGAAAATCCTAAACATGTCCATTTTAAGTTTTTAAATGTTGCAAGTTTCAATTTACATTTTTTATATCTGTCTTAGCAGATCTAAAGACTGTTTTGTGAAACATTTGAACGTGTTTCAGAATCGCAGTGGAATTTAACTTACATATTCTACAAATTCCCGAATCTTTCTTTTTCTCAGCGGACTCTTTCAATTCTTTAGATATAATTCCGTGAGCGAATAAAAGATGACGTTCCAAGCCTCTATTGGTGTAAAAAGATTCTCTACAAATTGTGCATGGTATATTTGCAGCCGAGAGGAAAAACATTTTAGAAAAATGCTCAGATTTCAAATGCGCAAATAAATCTTTCGAATCGTCGCAGTCTCGGTCGCATAGTTCGCACTGTACAGCGTCGACATTATAAATTTTTTTATTTAAATTTTTAGCCTGCCGTCCTTCCGATAATTCTTCCTTTTCAGGTCGACTGTGAACTACATTCTTAGTAATTTCTTTATGAATCAACGGACGTTTCTTCTCAGCGCCACCTTCCATATGATATAAAATCGAATATTTCTTTCTGTCCGAAGATGGGACAATAGTCTGTCGTTTCAATGTTTGACGATAATCATTATTGCATATCGCATCATTCGATTTCATAAATTTTTCATCGTTTTCCAAGCCTTTCATTTTGTTTTCTTGTGTTCCTCTCCGCTTTAATGTTGAATTTGACACAATAGATAATAGTTTAGCATTCTTAATGCATTTTAAGTCAGGTGAGGGTGAACAAGTTTTTTCTGTTCGGTTTTCAGTCAACAACGAGTTAATATTGTTTTTTATATTTTCGGTTGACAACTTTTTTGATAGATTCTTCAGTTTTGACTGCTGTTTATTTTCATTTATTTGACGTAGCGGTAGCTCAGTATTTTCAAAAGATTTTTGAAGCATAGCAGTCAACGGTACAACTGAAATAGTCGGTTTGGTTTTTTGCTGTTTATGAGGTGCTTTAATCCGTTGGTCGACAGATGACTTCAAAGAAATTTTTTTCGCCGCAGGGTTATTGTTGAGATACGACACGCCGGCATCGAACCGATTGAGTTTGGCCGGGGGATCCCAGTCGCTATCAGGCTTCAATATGGAATCCAGTCTAAACTTATTAGGACAGCGTAAATTATGAATTTGAACTTTCTCAGAAGATGTATTTTCATATGGGCAAAAAATACATTGCTGAGCTAGGGGTTTGTTGACTCTTACTAAAACATTGTGTTCGGTTTTCATGTGATGTTTGTGAATTTGAAGACTGCCGACTTTGAAAAAGCAAATGTTACATTTATATACATTATTCACCTTGTGTGGGGTCTCCTTGTGAAAGGATAGAATTAATGACGATTCAGTCTGAAATCGACATTGTTTACAAATTTTCATTTTGAATCTAAATTGAGGATTCAATCTATTGAATCGTTCGCATTCTTCCTTCAGAGTAGAGCTTAAAATAATATCGTGCGAATCCGACTCGGGTATTCCACCGCTTTTAGTTATGTCTGAATATACGAATTCCGAAACTAAGCTGGTGCCTATATCCATTAGAAAGACTCCCAACGGACCCGTAAAGTATCCACCATTATTTATATAATCAAAGTATTCGGCGTCATTCTTGAACGTTGAGCGTTCGCATCTTGGTGTATCGTCTTTACATTTTAATGGAGCGTTATTGTGCTTCTCGATCTCTCCGCTACCCTCGGAAAAAATGGAACGAATACATTCCTTCAGTGACTTTTGTGGAGGTCTGCAACACAGAATCGGAGCAGTGAGGGAAGGAGTTTCAATAAAACAATCTTCGTTGTCAAAATCGCAAGTCTGGCTGATTGACATTGTTAGCGTGTGAAAAAGTCACTGAAAGTATCCAATCACATATATTAATAAATTCTCTACAATGATGTAGTGAATAATAGTCATTTTCACAAGCACATTATAAAACGTTTATAAAATTCAACTGACACAACCCTGCAGAAACTATGGTAATAAAATAACCACCTTTGTGAATGTGCTGGATGATGTTTATTAAACTTTTCGCGCTTTTATATACAGACCCATTTATTTTGTCTATGCATACTGTTTTCAAGATTTCGACCAGAGACTACAATTTCTTAAAATAATACCATATGAAAAATATTCAGTTTAAGAACTGAAAAAGATGAATTTGACAATAAATATAACTACAAAGGTAGGTATGGTATTTTTATAACTTTTATAGCACCTGTTTAGTAGTAAACTTTGTTTTATTTTTCAATAATTTAAAAATAAAAATTCGTTTTGGATCATTTTTAAGCATTGGTGTTGAAATTAAGCCGTACTGCACCAAAGAAAGTAATGTAACCAAACAATAATGTGGTGTAAAAGTCATCAAAAGTGAGCAAAAAATAAAAGAAAAAAAAATAGTGCTGCCATAAAAAGTTTATTTAACTACGAGCTCTTTATGGTTTTGACAAGCAATATTTGACATGACGTAAGACGTTCTTACCATAGATAATATACTGTACACTTCTTACTAAAACAAAACAAAGCCGAATGGTGCGAATTGAGCGTAAACAATTTTAAAACCTAGTCTATGATTGGGGAGTTCGTGACCGCCAATATGTGCATATTATAATAAAAATTATATTAGCGCGCCAGTCGGTATCAACACGAGGCGTCGTATTGTCTGTTGGGTGCGTTTGGTCATTCTGATAAATATAATGTATAAATATTGACATTAAAAGTTGTACTGTAAAATTGCACCAACAATGGAGAAACAAGTTAACAGCAGCGATTCTGATTCCAGCGAGACTTGGACAGTCATTGATAGAAATGACTTTCCGCCAGACTGTGGATCCCTGGAATATGACTTAAATAACAGTGACACTGCAAATAATCAAGAGAAGTAAATATAAGTTGCAATATTATTATTTTGTATTTGATTTCATTAGCACAAATAAGATATATCCTACTGAAGCCATTATTTGTTCTTCATGAAAGTTGTTTAGTTTCGACATCTTAGTGGCCTAGTTTTTTTAATTTTTTATGTTCGTAGCAATAACTTTTCGAAACAAATATCTTGTACCCAATAATCAGTGGTAATTAGTATTTTCGTAATTCCGTAAACTTGTTTTGAAGCTTGTTTTGAATTCTGTTGTATTTTGACGAGATAACAACTTTATCAAAATAATATTTTACTACCCTCATTAGCGTGTACGATTATTGGTTTGTACCTAACATCAGTGGAAACAAACTTTATAATAATGTAAAAAAAACCTGTAGGGGTAAATTTTACAAAATTTTTTTAATCAAGAATTTAATATAAGAATATTTTTTTAAATTATCAATAAAATAATGTTTAAAATATTTTTAACTATTTACCAGTTAACACAATAAATTCAAATTTGAATTGTTGGAATTTTGTACATTTCCATGTATTTCGTCACCCAGGTTTCGCATTTCGGCATCTTCAGGCATTCAAGCACACAAATAAACTCAAACTGAAAAACACTTTTTGTTTTGTACTACTTCCACATTTTTATAATTGTCAGGACCGATTTCGCTCATTGCCAGCTTTATCAACTGAAGATGAGAATGTATTGATAAAAATATAATATTCAAATTCGTAAAATGTCGTGCCTTATAAGATGGTTGCTGAACAGCAGCCAAAACATGCTTAGAAATTTTGAGTGACCAATGTACTCAGTTGTTCAGTCAATAACTCAACGACTTCCCCCCCAGACACCCTCAATCCTTTCCTTAAAACAGGGTAGAGAGAGACATTTCCTAACTACTAGTTCTTTTATTTTTTACTATGTCCGCTCCCAGTGTGGAGCATATGGTCTCCTAATGGAGGTATCTCAACAGAATTTTTCTACGATAACTGCTTGTTACTCAGTTGCTCAACCTCGCTTTTTCGAAGACAGTAGGGATAGAAGGATAGAGCTAGGAAAGAACTACTGGTTAGCTAATCGCTCTTGCTATGCCCTGTTTTTAGGATCAGATGGTTGGGAGGGAATTTTGGACATCACGAAAATTCACTACAAACAGAAATCTATTAATCAAGTCATTAAACTAGTCCTTACCTAACCCTATCCTTCTTTACCCTCTGAAGAGAGCTTAAGCAACTGACACAACCGGTTCTCTTTAAAATAACTTTCCTGGAGATACTCCGTTAGAAGTCCATGTGCTCAAAACTGAGATCATATATGGTCAAAAAAACAACAGCAAACAAGGTATTTTTTACATGCCCAACATCAATAAAAATCTTCCTTTCTCACGTTTATAAATCCGGAGCCGGAATAGGGAACTTACGGAATGAATTATTATTTAAAATATCAAAGAGTAATTTTTGTCAACATTTTTGTGAAGTTACAGCTAACTTAATACGACCCTGCACCATAAAAAGGTTACCAACCTATGTACCATTAGAGCACTACACTAGGCAACGGCAATCTACAATGTGTATACTTGGCCGTTTCAATAAGTTTGTTGCAAATTGTGAAATCATTTCTGTCAATCGTGCAATAGTTGTAATATTTTCATTGCTATAGCTGTATAGTCATACTCTTTGGTAAAAATTAAATTTTAAAAGCACCAACAAGTGTAAAAAGATGTACGCAAAGGTTTTCCTATTATTTTATTAATATTTCAAGATAAGAGGTTTTTAATATGTACGAGATATGGAAAATGAAACTGATTCTCTTGAAAACATGATTCATATATTTTCTCATTTTTACTGCCCCTGCTAAGGCAGTTTACAAATAAATCATTATTTTGTTTTATATTTTTTCAAAAGAGACATAATTTTTTTTCATAATTTATTTTTTTCTGCATGGATTTAAAATGACTCAGGTTAATTTTTTTTACCGGCTTAAGTATGCCAACCGAATGTTTTTAATATTTCCCGAGAAGCAACCTAATGATTTCATTCTCTATAAAGATTAAGTCTCTGTCATTTGGAGATATGTCTAGTATGACAGTTTATTAACACCGGTTATAATATGATTTATCACAAAGAAACCAAAAATTCAAGCTATTAAGTTACCAATTTATACAATAGTATAATTATTTTTCAGAATTCATAATGAAGACGATACTGACACAGATGGCGGCATTGCTGTTATCAGCGATGAAGAACCTGAGGTTACCACGACAACACCTGATATTCCTAATTCCAGAAAATCACGCCTCAATGATGGTCGGCCGAGCATCGAGCTGCATAAGTTAAGTGGATTTGATGGAATATCAAATATGATTAACAAAGATGATGAGATGGAAAGAAACTCCACATCTACGATACGAGAGAGCGAACAAGAGCTGTCGGATGACTTCTTTTTGTCAGATTACAAAATTAAATCATACGTACACAGAAAAAACGATAAAATCAGCTCACTTTTGAACGGAGTCCTTCTAAGTACAGTTATGATTACGATCATATTGGCCATCGGTTACCTTTGGGGAACCACTGATGACTGTTCTTTGAGCACCATCAAATCCGTTAGTCAAATTCTGTCTGACATGCAGAAACTCCAGCTGGAAAACGATATGCTTAAATCTAAAATCATGCACCTGCAGTCCGTCCAAAATCAGAGGCCGCCGGTAGACTCTGCCGTAGTTTTGGATCATAACAATCCTCTCAATGCAGCTGAAAAACGCAGAAGTAATTATTATCGAAATAATTTGAAAGAAGCACGCAAAAAGAAATCGGCAGATTACGACTCTGTAACATTTGATTCAAAATTTGGATTAAAACATGCTAGTATTGACAGTTTCAATATTAACCATGGCTTATTCTCCAATTTTGAAAACCAAACATCAACGGAAACGTTGACAGTTCGCAGACCTGTGTTAGCTTCTAAAATTTCACGAAAAAATAAATCATTGTCGGCTAAATATTTAAAAGATTTCAAAAAAGAACATGCCAAACCTGACTGTTTGCAAAAACCGATGAAAATTGATTTTTCTACATTTGGGCCCGAGACATATTGTGAATCGGTTGTGAATCACAAATCATCCAAAAATGAAAAACATCAACATGAAATGTTGCCAAATCTAGACACGGCAAAAGTTAAGAAACCTAAAGAAAAGGAATCAAAAGAAACGGGAAATCATTCTGATGGTATACGGTCAGAAAAAAAACCGAAACACGTGAAAAAGAATAAAGCGTTTAAAAAGTTAGATAAAAAACAATCTAAACTGAGTGAATCTAAAAAAGACTTCCTAGAGAGAGGTAATAGTTCTGAAAAAATGAAAAGGCAACATTTAAACAAAAATAAACTGAACTCTGATTGGTATCAAAAGATGTCAAACGCCAGAGAGGAGTTCAGGAAATGGCATCAGTACGCTGACGACATTAATCATCGTAAGATAAAAGATAAATCAAATTGGTATTTTCGAAGAATGAGGGACAGAGAGTCTATGAGATTTAATTCTGACATCTGAATCTTGCTTCTCTTTGCAGCTGATATAAAGACTTCTGTTTCAATCATTGAAATCATTGATTTTCAACCCTGGATGGGTGTCCTGGCAATGGTAACATCCAAATTTATTGTGACGTTTTTTCACTTTCAATTGCTAAAATGGGCATCTAGCCAGTGATTTTTTTACCTGATTCTCCCTCAACTCTTATTGGATTAGTCGATTAAGTAAAACTTTTTATTTCTGAACGAAACAGATTTTTTTAGTTAGTTTGCTACAAAATTTCATTTATCTATAATCTCCCGACACAAGCTATCTTTTGTTTTAATAATCTTTTGATTATATTCAAAAGCCCTTCTATTTTTACAGCCTTACGTGAAGAAAAATATTGTTTAAGTAAAAACATGCACTGAAGTTAATAACAAACAGATTGTGGTTATTTCTATGTAGTGACAAAATGATGGACAGTTGCATTCGCCTAATATTATTAGCCTGCTTGCTTGGTTTGGTATTGATACCAGTATGACAACAAGCTTTTTATAGGGCAATAATAAAAAAGCACATGTTGCATTGCCAGTCTGTTCAAGTGAGGGCAGCTTAGCAACCCTTCCCTCCGCTTCTACTGCTTCCTGAATCTGAAACATGAGGAAAACGTCATGACAGCTTCTGCCACATTTCTCCTTACTCAGTCACACATTCTACCTGATCTAATGTGGCCGTGAGCGAATGTACTTCGGGTCCCCAAGTAGACAACTGCTCATGTCTTGAGACTTAATTATTCTAGTGTAAATATTCGTCAATAATATGTGAACAAACACTTTTGATCGATTCGTCAATCATTGTCACTATGTGTATCATATTTATATTAATTTTGTAAAGTCGTTGTAATATTTGTAAATTCTTTAAACCATGGTGAAAATATTGCATTTTTTTTTTAAGAGTAATTTTGTTTTCTGGGAATAACAATTACATATTTTTTAGTATACTGGAATTGAAAGTAATGTGTTTGATTAAAATACTAGATGTATTGCTCAATTGACATGATCTGTTTTTATTGGTTAAATTCATCATTATATATATTATGTATTTATAAAACAACACATAATATTTGATGAAAATAATTGTTACAATGCTTATTCTCATGCTTCTCGAAGAAACGAAACGTGTATCACAATAAGTGGAATAACAATGTTGCCCATTTCAATTTTACAGTGAAAATTTAAATTTAAAAGTGCCACTGAATCAATTGAAAATACTTTATGATAAATTGACAGAATCCCATTTTAATTGGTTAAATGATTTGATTACGTATTTTTCATAGCCGTATAATATTGTTCCCCAGCATCTGTGCTTTTTGATTTGTTTTTGTATGTCATAAACCTCCCTTTGCAAGGAAGTGTTTATGATCATGTTAAACAACATGAAAACAATAATAAATATTATAGCAGGAGGCAAGCCACTGTTAAAAGTAAAGTATACAAATTTTGTATACTTCTATAAGTTTTCTCACTAACGACTCAGGTTTTGCCTATCGGCATCTCCAGTCATTCAAGTGCGAGGATGAACATTTGAATGATTCAAAATTGATATTAAAACTCCATCAAGCAGTTTCAGTCAATGTCTTACATTAAATATGATTCAATTTATCTCTATTAAGGTGTCTGTTGAAGGTGTTGTTTTTGAATATCATTGTAACACTTGCTCTTTGTCTTGCAAATACTTGAAGACTCTGCAGATGAATGTAAATTTCCACCTTTTTTTCTGAAAGTATTGGTTAATTAATGCAATCATATCTAGGTAGCGTGAGATGTTCCTACTCAGAAACATTTCCAATTCTAATTTTATCTCTCTTCTTATTCTGACAGACACAAAAGCTTTTATCTGAAATGTATAAAGTGCAATTGCTTTACGAATGCCTTATTTATACACTATTAATAGTATTTCTCTTGGCAATACGATAAGCCAAGTTTCTGGTTACCACAATAATTCCATAACTGAGATTGTTTTTTGTCTGCATCACACTTGATGCATTTGATTATTATTTTAGGTATTATATGTCCATCCAAAAAGAGATTTAATAATATGTTAGTTACACTTATTGTTTAGTTAAGAAAATATGGTTATCCAATATGATTATATATATATATATATATAGTATAATTATCAGTCTTACACTTGCAATTTAAAAAAAATTAAATGTATTTAAATTCATTCCAAGATGCAGTTAATTGAATTTTTATAAATAGCGCAACATGACAACGCATTTTAATACACCAAACTCCGGATTAGCTGAGGGATTGGTAAATTCGGTTTGTGAAAGCGGTTTGCGTCTAAAATCAAATTCATATTTCAAATTCATATCTAGGATAATGCGATACTTTTCAGACATAAATGAATTTCTTAAATCCTCCATGTTTATTAATCACGGAGATGAGGAATTGAATCCATTATTCGAAATAATTCAGACAATCTGGAGTCGGCTGTGTTTATTGTATTCCTGATATATTTAATTGTTTTAATGTGATTTTGTGTTTATTTGAAACTAAATTCTGTGATAAACAAGATCTATGAAACATGTCAATAAAATAAATACATACATTTTATTTTAAAATTTGACCATTTTGACCCCATCACCAGTACTGGATTTAAACATTTTCATATCAATTAATTTTACTGTGAAGATATCTGTACCTGAGAGGTTAATAGTCTTATGTCCATTTTATCAACTTAACAAGAGAAGCAAAAATATGTTTTTAGAAAGCTTTAGAGCGGTTTTAATTTTATATCTATTAGCATAGTTGTTTTGTTTTTATTTTCGTTCTTTTGCAGTTGATAGATAAGGGGCTTAGAGAGCTTCATTTATAGAAGAAATCATGAGGTTTTTTAGGATTTAATAGACATAGAATTGTTTACCCCGTACATGCAGTGTTGACATAGTACTGATTTTGAATAGATTTTTCGGTAACCAGCCCACATACGTCAAAGTTTTATTTACCCAACTATAGATCTTAAAATTACAAATAATGTGATGTTTATAGCTCAATTTCACTATTTTTGGATATATGAGGTACACATTTGAATTTGGGCTCATGACTTCGATTAACCTTTGATTAGCGAGTTATTTTTTATTAAAATATTTTTACTACTACTTACTACACACAAAAATATTTAAAAAAAAAATGTTGCAGGTCAATCTGGAAAGAATATTACATATTATTTCAAGCAGAGAATAATTTTTTGGAATTTTAAAACTCATTTTATAGCGTGCAATAATTTCATATGGATGTCACTAGCTAATTTTAATAATATTATTTAATTCACATTTATCACCTTTTCGCTGTAAATAATAGGTGACGCCTTGTTTTATATTAAAAGGTGCATGTACTCCGTTCTTGAAATTCTATTTATACCCTACCTTTTCAATCTAGTCATAGCAGTCAAATATCTGATGAATGTCAGCCATTGTAGCTCTTACTCACTTCACGTTACTGCACAATATCAGTTGCCAGATACAAATTGCCCTGTCATTATCGCAAGAATATTGTCGGAAACTTCCGCATCATAGATTCTGAAATCTTGCCAGCCATGTGCAATTTTTGATGTCCGTTTACAATCAGTTTTAGTCTTATCTTACCATTCCTGATAGCAGATATGTGATCCAACTTATTACAGACAGTCATTCGGTATAATGCTCCCTTTTTGTATAGCAATGTATGCTCTCTATTTCTAAAATAAATTTGGTTTCCAAAATTCTTTGTAATCCACTAATCACTGCTTCTTCCCAAGTCATGTAAGCGTTCAATAGTTTCACCGAGTACACCCCGCGGATAGTCATTAGCAATCTTCCAGAGCGACGAAATCTATCCGGCAGCAGGGTGAGATAGGCGGAATTCAGACTCGTCTGTGGCACCCTTAATGTATGCACGAGCCATGTCTATCGGCGCTATTCAATATTGGACGTTTTGTGAGTGCCATGTCTCGCGACTCTAAAGCGGCATGCATTCAATAACTGGCATTTGGTTCTGATGGAGTAATAACCATTCTGCATTGTATAAAAGACTCAAGAAAGTAATGTTAAGTCTGTTAAAAATAGGTAAAGTACCAGGTGAGGAAAAAGAAACAATATTTAATTTAACATATTTTTTTTTAATTATAGGTACTTCAATTATCATTTTAAAGTAGATATATTATGTTTAATAATAGAGATGATCATTTTTATATATATTATAGTTAATTACCTAGGATATTTTAAGATAATAATAATTGTATAGGTACATTTAATTTTCAAAATATTTATAATTAACATAAAGGGAAAATTTCTTAGCCTCAAATTTTATTTTAAGAATCTGCCGATACATCCATGAAAACCTATTGAACGCTATAGCCTAATATTGCGTTTTGTAAGGCTAAGCTATGCAAGGAACACAAAGAGACTACAATTGTTAAAAATTATTTACAATGGAAATAAAGGACTTTGAAATAATGGAATGTTAAAAAAGGCTTAAAATTATACAACTAATCAACAGTATTATATAATGATGCCCGTTCATTGAAAAGTAAGCAACAATTGATTGCAGATGAGAACAGAACAGTAAACCATAATAACGCGATCAGATCTGCCATTGAAGGAAATTATTATCAGGTAACACCTCCATTCATATCTTCAAATAGCCCATAGAGTAGAGTTCTGTGCCAAAAACATTTATCTGTAGAATTGACGGGGGAGATTATTTGAAAACAACCACAATTTTTCAATGGTGTACTGTAGCTTTGTGTATTTATGTTAAAAAAAAACATTTATTACTCCAAAATAACGTAACAACTCAGAGAAAACAATAAAAACCCGAAACTGAATAGAATCTGACAGTGGAATGTATTTCAATATGCCATCGTTAGACTCCTCATGTATTGAATAGCTTCATTTTTTCCCACTCTACAGATAAGATAGCTTTTGTATAACTCGCATTTGGCAATATTTAGGGAAGCATAGTCCGGATTGGTTGGAATTTTACAAAAGAATTGTGACAAATTTTAAATTTACCTACACTATATTGCTACTGATTGAATTTTTTTGTTTTGAGAATTTACTATAAAAAATTTGGCTAGTTAATATTTTTATGAAACAATGAAGGTGTAAATTGAACATTGAGTCACCGACATTCTGTCGTAACTTTTTGGATTGATAACAATGTTGTCACATTAAAAAAAATGGATTTACTCCTAAAAATATGAATATATAACATGAAACATTTTTCTATAATATTTTAATAACTAATAAAATATTATTAAACTGCGAAATTTTATCAATGAAGTAATACACAAAAATTAATTGCTTTCATATAAAATGGATAGATGGCATTTTTAACTGTGTCCAACATGAGTAACGAAATTTTATTTGTCATATTTTAAAAAAATTCCAGAAATAATAAAGGATTTTTAACTAATCCTATAATAACTCCTACACAATTAAATAATAATAAATACTTTTAAGATCTAAAAGTTACACATAGTATCATTATCACGCTTTTACGATCCCAACAATAAAAGCCAAATTTACTTTACTTTTTTACATGTAATTTAAAATTCCTTTTCTAAAAAATGGAATAAATTATATACATACATGTATATAAATATAACATATGAGTTGTGTATTTCCAATATTTGCAATGTTTATGGACAAGCAGTAGTAACAACTACCTTCAATTTGTCTTCTTGGTGTACTCAATGCTGTTGTACCACTGTCTGTTATCCTGGTGACAATTCCCAAAGACTTTTCCAACTGAGAGCATTTAGCAGTAAAGACTGTTATACTATTTTTCTTGAGAAATACCTTTTATCAAAAGACAATTCGAATAGTTCAATCATTCAAATATTTGATACCTAATGATCAAATCATTCCTTTGTCTGCATTAAAATTCTGAGTATAAAAACAATATTCCATTCAGTTAGTGTACTGTGATATTTCAATGGATTAGTTACACAAAAATGCGTTTTTTGTATGATGAATTATTCCACGATTGTCGGTTCTATTCATAACACAAAAACGTATCTCCAAAATAACTAAGGATGTTAAAATAATCTTAAATATATATGGTTGGAATGTGAAAAAAAACACAACAACGTATGGACTAATACATTTTTGTGTTTGTATCTTTCAGTCTATCGAAAGGAATACTCCTTTCGACAGACTGAAAGACACAAACGCATTTGTAAAAATTTGAATTAATTATCATGTGTTGTAGTTTGTCTAATCTCTTGACGATTGGCAAATACGTTTTTGTGTAACTCAACCCATAAACTTATAAAGTTATATTAACTTTTAAACACTTTAATACAGTTTAAATAGATATGAATGAATTCAGTTCTCCAAATCGTGCGATGACAATCTACCACTGTCAGCATTAATTTTTAACAATCATACATATCGCACAGACTTCTGGGCAGATATTGAAAATACATCACTCGTACATAAAATCTAAAGCCCAGTAATGTAACACGGCATAAACACGTTAAATTTTTATTACTCTCCGCTTACAAGGTAGAGTGAATTGTCAATCATGTACACTATTTTAAACAACCTAAATGAATCAGCAATAGTGTAATGATTTAGCTGCAAAATTGGCAAGATTAGTCTTCAATGTGCGAAGTTAATATCCCACGAAACAGGTTATGACAATGAATAATCATTTAAAGAAAAACAGACTTGCTATGTTAAACACAAAAAAATGTTTTATAAATTTTATACATTACTCGAAAAGTAATGAGTACAGGTTGTCCTCGACTTACGACCGAGATACGCAGTTGAACTTTGGTCATAAGTCGAATTCCTTACAAAATATCAAAATTAAATATTGTTCGGTTCAGGTCAGTTTTAACGGCGTCAATTATTTGAGGAAATAAAGTAACTGCAACCAAAAATGATATGGACACATTTTAACATCAGAGCACGCTTTTCAACCTTTATATTGCAGTTGTCAAACGACAATAGCAATATCATCACAAATTGGCCCGCCGATCCTCTGTTTTTAATAAATAAAACGGTGTGAACACAATACTGCAACAGCATTACTATTTCCCTTGTAAAACAAGAGGTTGGAGTAAGGTTTGGCTGCAAGAATTGCGTTGAAAATTAAAATTTGCTTTATAATGCAATTAGACAAAATAAGGTTATGCCTGCAGGAATTCGTTAAAATTCCTTCTTGATTAATATTCGATATATAATAATAGAGTTTTCACTCTTGTATGATTTGTAAGACTGCAATCAGAATTTCCACAGAAAAATCATACATTGACTCTTTTTTTTAATTCTATTCGTGAATAACAGAACAAGGTTTTTTTTAGATGTTACATTTCTCTAAACATTGTTATTAATTTATTTACACACTAATTTTATTTTAGGAATGGATTTATCTTGGTACATATCCATCATAATATTTGACAAGTTTTATTTTTTAATATTGGCGGTCCTTCCACACTAAATACAATATTTCATAGAAGCCTTACGAATAGATATAAAAATTAAATTTATATTTTGCGTTACGTTAGTTGGGATGCAGTGGGTTCATCAGTTTTGCTCGAACTTTTTCATACTGCTCTAATAGGAAGCTTTCTGTCGAAAACAATGATCACTTCAGCATTATGACACTGTTTGATGAAAAAGTATCAATTGAGGCCAAGAATTGTGAAATAGAATCATGGTGAATTTAATGCTTAAAGATAGTTAAATGCTTAAGAGAATGGCATATTTCCTTAATTTAAATGTAACAGTTTAATATATTTTAAAGTTATTTAATATTCATTTCTATCGTATTTAAACGCCTCGATTATATTTCAAAGGAAGAAAATATCTCATACAGTGACTGTAGTGAAAATTTTGCTTTTGTGAGAAAAATATGTTGATAAACACGATCAATAAAGCCACAACACTTGATTGCCAAATTTCACTGCATTTGTAATACTTATTTTTTTAATCTTATTTTGGTGTTTCATGAAGCTCGCGATCAATAAAAAGAAAATATTTTTTGACTATAATTATGCCAAAAACAAAAATTTTCAATGTAAATAATATGAAATCTTATCAAACAGAAGTTTTTTGATAGGAAAAGATGAAGACTATACTTGCACTATTGCTAATTTCTTTACATATATATGGCGCTCGTCAATAATTTTTATACATATTGATTAAAAAATATAGATATAATTACGCTGAAATTATCCAACATGAGAATTAACAAAAATGGTTACGCACAAATCGTGCCAGCCTTCCTTGGAAGCTAAAAAGAGATTATTTTACTTTCCGAGACGTTAATCTATAAAAGATCATTTCCAGAGCATCGTTTTAATGAGTCAGTCTATTTCCCGATTGCTAGCTTAGAGTGCAATGACCGCAACTATGCAACGATGAATCAATTTACATACTTCATTATGATTTTTTGAAAGCCATCGTAATTATATTGGAGTTAAAATCAAGCCATTTTCAGGATTTAAAAGATAAATATTGTCAGTGAAACTAGAAAACTGCATACCTACATTTCAGCAAAATGTTTAGGAGTTTTAAAATTCAATAAATTCAGTTTTAATCAATGTTATTTTTGAATTTCACATGTTATATGAGTACATCACCATGTAACATTCATAGAATAATTTTGGTTAAAACGGAATTTATTAAATTTCAAAACACTCCTAAACATTTTGCTGAAATGTAGATACACAGTTCGCTAGTTAAGATGATGATGTGTGAAGCGAATTTTGTTATTTACGGAATATGAAAAAGTAAGCTGTTAGATGGCATAAAAAAATATAGTATTTTGTTTTGCACCCTATTCTGATGATATTATTTTACAAAAAAAAACCCCATTTCTTGTCACCTCTGCCATTCTTTTAAATAAATATTTACTATATTAAAATACTGATAGTTATCAGATAAAGTTTCTCATTCGACCAAAACGATACGATTTAAAAAATAATTTAGAAAAAGTCTATAATTATGAAATTATATTTGAGTAATATTAAGTCATGCACAGGCGCTTGAGCTGAAATCAGTCCATTAACTTGCATTTAATTTTTGAGAATGATACGGATCATATAAGATTTTCATTTCATATTACTATGTTACAAACCTAAAGCATGAACATGAAATGGTTTCCAAGTGGTGGGTAATTAAGCCCAATTACATAACACAGCGTATTCTCAAAACGATAAGAATCTCCCATATAAAACATATCACACGGCAGATCAATGATACTATTTATGCGATGCAAAAAATCGTGCATTATTTGGGAAATTAATTTTGTATTGCATTTAGAAATGATTATCCGACACTTTCAATTACGAACGAATATGGAATAGATTAAAGAAAGAAAACGGATTGGTCAAGTTTCACAATAATCAATACTTGGTCAGAAAGGATGAAATATTATACAACATGTATACGGTATATCCTTAACAAAAACAGCTTTGACAAACACATCCTCATGAATATCCTGTAATACGGTGACTTATTTAGTACACATATTATGTGATTAACTATTTAATATTTCCGAGACCCTATCGGTACTTTTGTATCACTCACGTCTTCTGCAGGAAGTATTATTCATAGATAACTTTCAGATTTCATTATACCCAGTACCGGAATGGAAATTATTAATAAAATGTGTGCTATACATAAATGTGCAGAGGGTTCATTATATAACCGTATCTGTCCTTATTTTTAACCAAAGGTCGTATTTTAATAATACACTGCTATGTCCCGATACATACCAAATGAGTCATTCAAATTTCAACTCGCATCTAGACCTACTCTCTATATACAGAGTGCAGCATCAGAGACCTCAACCGGACTTCTTAAAAGATATTCATAAACTTTTAAAACATTCACTTTAGAATAAAGTTTTTTTTTACAATTTACAAACATAATATCTATATTATAGACGTATAAATGGATGCAATATTAATGATACACTTAAATATATAAAGAGGTTAATTAGTTTATATTTAAAGGAAGATGTAAATTTAGATCTGAATGACTCAAATAATACGTGGAGATTGTTCGCGAAAATGTCTGTTTTGTCATAGAACTGGGTCTCTCCGAATGTAATTTTATATTATGCATATTATTCTTATTTACGTTTGTCAAAATTGTGACAGTAATATATTGTTCTTTATCGTTTATTCGGAGGGGATGCGGTTGCGAATTGTCCGGGTGGCAAAGTGACACATCACTTTGGCAAGCTTTCCTTCAGGATATTGGCGCCTTGCTATTCACCCGTATCGACCCATTTTGATTCTTCGGCTATCCTGTCCAGGCAATCGCTCAAGTACTGGAACTGTAAAATAACAATTTATAAAGTTACACATACATTGAAAGTTCTCTATTTTTTTCAGTGGTCAACGCTCTCGGTGGTTGGTGTCTTTCAGTTGCAGTGTCCCGATTCGTCAGACAATGATTTGTGTTCCAAGGAGTGGATGTTTGTGACGTTTAAATTCCCTCCCATCCATCCGATCTTAAAAACGGGACATACTGAGATCGATTTCTAGCCTTATTCCTCTAACCTTACCTTACGAAAAAAATTAGGTTTATTGACCGAATACAACAGGTCTCGAAAACATCTTCTGTTTAGACCAGTGGTTTCCAACCGGGGAGTAATTTTCTCACTCACTGTAAAAATTCAGTTAATGAATGTTTATTTTACTAATCGACAAAATATACTGTTGGAGGCAGCATTTTTGAACAGAAAATTTCGTAGGTAAAAAACAAATAAAAATAATCTCACGATAATCATGAAGCCTCAATGTTGAGGCAGAAAGAAAAAATTGTTGTGAACAGTCACAAGATGCTGAATTATCATTTTGTGGTTGAAATTAATAAAACTATTTAACATCGACAGTGAGTAATTTGCGATTAAAAAATCTTCCAATTTTTTCAATAAAACACCACCCGACAGATAAAATAGATTTTGATGTTACTGACGATTTTGCTGAGAGCAAAGCAAGGAAAAATAATTTTGTTATAATTCTTTTTGTCCTAAATTAATTTACAATTTTAATGTACAATATATTAATGGATTGTACATCAATAATTTTGTATCTTTTACATAAACATAAAAATTATTTTAAAGACTAGATTTTTTGATATATTTCAAGAACATGCCTGCGGGACAGTATTAATACTAAATATAACATTTGTAAATATGAAATTGTAAAAATATAGTTAATATTTTTCAAGAAATTATATTTGTACATAAAACTTTTGCGCCTGTGCAATATTCTATACTGTGGTGGTTTAAGATTAAAAATAAATAAGAAGTAATTTTAAAGATAACCCTTAATCCAACACACAATCGTAAATATTAAATCATTTTT
Organism: Himalopsyche phryganea; assembly: GCA_022494535.1. Classification (NCBI taxonomy): domain Eukaryota; kingdom Metazoa; phylum Arthropoda; class Insecta; order Trichoptera; family Rhyacophilidae; genus Himalopsyche; species Himalopsyche phryganea. The sequence goes on from JAGVSL010000097.1 coordinate 2,354,188, forward strand.
GGAGGAAAAATTGTGGGGCAACCCCTAACTATGCCACAAAATCTTATTATTCTGTTATTATAATTATATTTATCAGTTTTTATTATTTAAAACATGTCTATATTATAATATCGATTAAAGAAATTAAAGGTAAGGAGGCGCGGAAAAACATTTTTTTTATGGGAGGCATTGTAGCATAAACGTTGGAAACTGCTGGTTTAGACGTTCCATTAGGAGTCCATATTTTTTATTTATTACCATGTGGAGCATATGGCCTCCTAATAGAGGTATCTCAACAGAAGTTTTCTATGAGAACTGCTTGTTACGCAGTTGCTCAACCTCTCTTTTCGCGAAGAAAGTAGAGATAGAAGGATAGGACTAAGACAGGACTAGTGGTTAGCCAATCGCCCCGTTCTTGAGGATCGGATGGGTGGGAGGGAGTTTTAGACATGACAAACATTCATCACTACGAACAGAAATCCTTCAATTTATGAAACTGTCCAGACTGGGACTTGAACCCGAGACATCAGTAGCAGTAGCCAACGACATTACCAACTGCGCCACGGACACCGACGGGAGTCTTTATTAGAGATTGCGAATCGAAATATTCAAAATCCAAAAAATATATTCGGCCTTTTTTTAACTATTCAACATTCGAATATTTGGGCAACTATTCCAATAATATTTATAATAATTTTCAATGAACTATTTTGTCTATGAAGTCAATGAAAGATCATTTCATAATCTTCAGATTTCAAGAAAAATAATAAATATCTCTTGTAAGTAGTTTTTTTTTGACTCACCAAACTTGGGCGCTTTTAGTATCTATTTACAACAGGGACGGCTCTTGTAAAGGAGCAAAGGGTGCAATGCACTCCAATAAGTCCCATCAAAATATTCCATTAATAAACGATATTCAAATATAATAATTATACCAATTCACTAATTTTAAATTTTCCTCGTGTTTCCCATAGGAAAATATTGCAGGAAACGATGATCAATAAACACGACTAGCAAACGTATTCTGCGCCGATTCAGAATACGCATGAAAGTCGGTCGATGACGCGGTAGGAGCATAAATTCTTTTGCACTTCTTAGACGTCTGAAATGTTCTATGTATTTTGACATATCTGTGACGTATGAACCAGTATGAACTACGCGTTAGTTGCATTTTGTATGGACTGTTTTTGCGGGCCCTTGAGCAGCGATCCTCCTGGCGGAAATTCCTGAACGTACTCGAAAGCGATTTGACGTTTGAGTTTACAAGCCTGTAACAGTCATTTGTAAGAATGAAAAAGAGCAGTGGAACAAGCGTAGTAAGCTCATTTAATTTCAATATGATTCTTTAACTATACGCTCTTCAATAAGAATAATATTTACCTACCATTATAACTTTTGGAGTGATGAATACAATTTATAAAATTATAACTATGATCGTGTATAATACCGAGTGGATATAATTGAATATTTAAAATAGGATAGTTTCGAGTTTTTTACCTGGCTGGCCTTACCTATTCCATAATATTCAACTGTGTATCTGGTTCAGTTTCATAATACACCTTCCTCTAATATTTTTTATATTCTTCGATATTGAATTCTACAAATTACTTTCCCCAAAAAATACTTATGCGAAAAATTTCCGGTTTAATACAGAATTATTCCAATTGCAGACATTAATACGGTAACCTTAACATACGATTTCGTGGAGGAATTTAAACTTATATTGAACTAACTGTCTTATACAGCAGAGAAGATTTTTACGATGTCGTTGGAGCCCTGTCTATACTTCAACTCTTCACGAATAAAAAATACATGTAGTATTTAGCTAAACCGTTAAGCCATTACAAATAATTTATACAATATCGATGACTTCCGTCGAAAGTGAGTGTTACTTCTAAAATTTAAAAAGGATCAATTCATTTTGAGATATACCACGACTAAAGACAGACAAGGTTTCCCAAACTATCATCCGCGACAACCTGGAATGGTTGTATATGCTGCTAGGGCTGCAACAAATTTAGACGTAATCAAATTCATATTGATATTTCCTACCAAACAAAAAAAAGAAAAAAGGTGGTCCGTCGAAATTAATCCGCAGGAAAGGTTTGGGAAACCCTGGTGAAGAGAAACAGTTGAAATCGCCAATATCAGACTTATATTTTCGTATATGTCTAATAGTACTTTCAAAATCCAATATGTGGAGGATGGATTTCTTACACAAATATGTGAATCTTTTTTTGCGCTCCCTAATATTCCTGTCACCGGCCGCCACTGATTTACAATACTTGATATAATTTAAGACATCGACTGAGGGTGTTTGATGGAATTTCAATATCATATTTGAGTTATTGAGATTTTGTACACTTCCATATATTTTGTCACTAACGACCCGGGTTTCGCCTATCGGCATCTTCAGGCATTCGTGCGCTCGAATGCCTGAAGATGCCGAAAGAGCGAAACTCGGGTCGTTAGTGACGAAATACATGGAAATGTACAAAATCTAAATAATTCAAATTTGACACAATACTTGAATTTGACAAATGATAATAAACCCTTTACACATGGTGTAATTTCCGTAATTGAAAAAATACCATTGGAGTAATCCGACGCAGCTGGTATATTTTATAGTATATTTTAAATATGGTAATACAATGCAATGGTATTGAAATGTGTATTTATATTGTCTCTACCTGGGATTTGACAGAAGAAGAAAAGATTTAGTCGTAAATTATTATAAGATGTAAATATCTCATGCATAAGAAAATTTTATATTGTATATCAGTGATTTAAAATTTGAATTTACTATTATTGTTATGTTTCAGTTTTACTATTCGATATCCGGAATAGTTGGAATCCCTAATCCATATTCTTCAAATCGGGAAAATCAATTTATTATCAATTAAACTGTACCTACTAGGATTCAAGCCCATGAACACAAACCAAAGCCAACAAAATATATTTGTTACTAATTTTTCTAAAATTGAATATCTAGCGTATTCCAATCCAATCCCTATCAAAATAAATTGTCCAACTTTTTGTATAGGTTGAATTAACAAAAAGATAAAGTTTTGCAATGACAACTTATTGTGTCGATTGAGAGGGCTGCACTGTCCACAAACACGGAGCAGTCAAAGATGCGAAAAAAATAAAGCTGCAGTTAATTATGGCAAGTTCTTACGTAAGGGGTAAATATGTTGAGGCATCTGGGAGGTCTATCGGCTCTCTGACAATGAAGTCGGAGTGATCCAGATGTGGGATCGGCTTCCCAGCGGCGGAGAGAGTTCAACGGGAACTCCAGCACTTGGGATTCCAATGAACCGTCAGCTCGGCATGCGTGCAAAGCCAGCGAAGCAAATCCTAGAGATATATTTAAATACTCAAGTAAATTCAAAATTGTATTTAATTAACAATGAGATAAAATCCTCCTACATCCTTCAAAAATATATATAAAATATAAAAAGCAACAAGTCTATGGATCAAAATGCCATATATTCTCCCTATTTGTAGCATATGACCACTGAATGGTGCCTCCAAGATTCTCAAACGCCGTGCGACCTTTCAGTTTTCTTCCAAGCCAAGTCGGAGTCGTTCCATAGCGGGATCCATCCACAGAGGTATACTGCATTCCCTCGATTATAAGATACACCCTCATTTTCAAATACCAATATAAAAACATATTGAAAAAATTATTACAACATATGGAGTCATACTATGACAAAGGAAATCATTTCATGTGCTTATGTTATTTATCTTTTGATTTTTCTGAATCATATTTCAACTCAAAGTTGTCTGCATTTTTCCACAGAATATCTGCTGTGCAGTCAAGGGTGTATGTAAGTGATGCAGCATTTTTCCACTATCAGCAATTAGCAACCTTTCTGCAAATTTTTATGCGGACTTTCTCCAGGTATCATCATTGACCTATTGGTGTATTTTTGAAACAATAATTGTCAGAAGACACTATCAATTAAGAGACATCCAAATAGAACAAAATATACCTCCATATTCCATCTCCCACAATCAACGTTTTCTGTTTACATTTGTTTCGTTGGTCCTTTCAAAATGTGAAACGATGGTTTAACTGTAGTTTTTAAAGCAATTTGGATGGATTGACATGGCGCAATTAAATTTGACTCACCGACAGTCGGCATGACTTTCCCCTCTTTACGTGAATCAGTGTGGCAGGGAGGGAGGTGAGCTCTTCCGTATCCGGGAAGTGCACGGGCAAGGGCCAGGTACTCACCGACGCGGGAGAGATCTTGCAAAGCTTTCAGTTGATACAGCCTCTCGCCGGCCACGCAAGTGCCGCGATTTACCTCATCTACTGCCTGCAAAAATTATACTTGGATAAATATGCTTTATTAAAATGAAATTATACCACCATGAAATAATATTTTTGTTTCTATAAAATGCTATCCAATTTCATGCCAGGGTTTTGAAAATTTGTTGATCGAGTTATTTTTCTATATTTGAATTTTTTTTACACACAAAAATAGTATATGTAGAATATTACTAATTAATTCATGTAGTGAATATTTTTTAGAATTATAAAAGGCATATTTAAAAATGTTAATTAAATAATTCATAATTACTTTCAAATAATTATCTAGACCGTTTTCACTTCCAATTCCGCCCTAGATCTTTATTGAGATTATCCTATAGGCATGTGGTTTTCTATTGACGCTGATGCCAGGAAAGGAGTTGAACCGAAATTAATGTTTACGATCAATGATATATATTTACAGATTTGCTTCCAAATATTTAACTTTTTACAAAACTCTTTTGTACATTTGGAACAAATAATAATAAAATATGACTGCTAAAAATCACTGATTGATATAAGTATTGTAGTATCCATATTTTAAAGAAATAATAATTCAATAAAAAATATGAAAATAGCCATGCTACTCAAAGGGCTTAACATTAAACAAAAAAAGATTAAAATTAAAGAGCACGCATATTTGAAGGAAAAAAAATATAGAAGATCAGCCCAATAATTGCATTGGTACTGTTAATGATTCCTTTTCTTTTGACTAGGCTGACATCTATTAAACAGTACAAAAGGTGCTGCTAGATCAACTAATCCTGTAGCCGAGTGGTAAAAGATTTCGGGCTTCAAACAGTGAGTTACAAATTCAAATCTTGAATGGAAACTTTCATGATTTGTATCATCTACCAATTTACGGATTTGTGTTCCAAGTCGTGGATGCGTGTGATGTTTCCATCTGTGTGTCGCCTTTTGACTTTCAATTTTGTGTAAAAATTATACATATTTTATTCCAGAAAAGAGAGGTGACATACCTGCCAAAAAACAAAGGTGGCAGCCAACGGGTCATTCCTCAGCATTTCAGCTTCAATGGAGAGATTGAAGAGCCACTTTCTAATCGTCAGGCAGCTACTCGGCGCAGTGGAATAATTCTGAATGTAAAGAGCGTGCGGACATTCCTCAGGTTGCAATTTTCGTTCTGAGGAAAACATTAAACAAAACGTCACCGTACTGGCATAAGTTAGTTAGTAACGAAATTGAGATAAGTACACGATGAGATTCTGCAGATTTATAGGCAGGCAATTTTCGCTGTTTTTTTGGGAGTCAAAACTACAAAAATGCATGTTTTGTGATTAGGTTCTGTTGATAATGCCATAATTATATGTTTCAGTGATAGAAAGCTCTTTCTCATTTACAAGATAGGGTTGGACATAATATCGACCGCGTTTTGGACTGGTTCAGGAGAGAGTAAGAATTGTTTTGATCGAAAACGTTATATGGTGAGTTGCGTTATGAATCTTTGAAATGCACTCCTGTAAATTTCCATGTTTGCAGATACAAAATTATACTTTTGGAGTGTTGATATAATAGTGGCTTCCATCAAGCAGGGGGGGTCAAATTTTTTAAACCTAAAACCAATGTAAAATGATGTTTCTCTTCCAATTTATTTTCCTAATTTACATCGTTTGGCCGAGACCTGCACTGCCGTCTTCAAAATGAGATCTAATCATTAACTCATTTTCGTATTTTTTGAGGGTTACATCAATTGGCCAAAACACCATCGATATTAATCTACAAATTATAACTACAATATAAAAAAATTAATCACCAAAATTGTATTCAACAATCTCGAAAAGATAGAAATATTTTGCGACCGCTTTCGTTAACCCTATCTTTTCCATGACGGCTCGGTAAACTTCTTCGGCATTAGTGGACTTTTTGACAGAGACTGTGACCACTTCCCTGTCAGGCAGGAGAATTTTGAGGTCTACGGGGGACGCGTTGATGGAGTCGTCAGAGTCCGTGAGGAATTCTTGAATCGGGTCTGACTCCGCGATCACTCGCACTGCGCACACCTGAAATAGTATTTAAAAAAAACATTGATCTAAAACTTTTCATTCGAGTCAAATCGTAATGGTATACTTCTATATAAATGGAGCTGTTTATATAAAAGTAAAAAGGCTATTTTTACCTTTTCCAAATATTGTTCTAACCCTCGTCTTCTTGCATCCAGCTGCTGTTCGCTTAAAGCAAACGGCCATTTACCAGGCAACTTCGGAAAATTGAATCCTGAAAATAAAAATTTATGTTTATATAAATTAACACTATAGAATTAAATACTTCACATTGATGTCCAACTTGCAAGATGCAGAGAAGTTCATTGACTTTTCAACTTATATTTGAGGTTTCTTAAAGCAAAAACCGAAATGACAAAGCTGTAATGGTAGTAGTAAACGCTAATTGTGTTTTTCACACTTAAATTATTAGTTTTAACGATAGTTTAACGTTTCCATCATAACGTATTTTCAATTAAGGATAATACGCATATATTTATTAGCCGGTCAAACAATAATTGGAATATAAGCAACATTTATTGATTTAAAATTAAAGTTGAAGTCTTTATTATTCCACTGGCTGTGTTGTCAAATGCGACACGTGTTTCGTTTCTTTAAGAGACAACACACGTTTCTTACACATTCAGTGAAATAACAATATTATCAACTTTAACTTTATATTAAAAATGACTTTCCACAAAGTTACTGACGAATCCATAGAAAATATAATTGGATTTATCAGCGTTAGATTTGCCTGTAGCTATTGAATTTATCGGTTTCTGAGTGTGATTTCCACAAATTTTGAAGAAAATTTTTCGCTGATAGAAGCCAATTTTAATTAAATAAATTGTATTTTCATCACCTGATAATGCTATCGCGATGAGCGAAAACGGTCCTGATAAACATGTGGAAGTAGTATAAACAAATTGTGTTTTATTTATTAAAACAAAGAATTGTGTTTTAATTTTAAAATAAAAAATTGTGTTTTAATTTTAAAATATAATGTGTTTCCAAAAGAATTGCAAGTTAACACCTTAAAAGTGATTTAAATACAAGCTGAACGGAAAACCGAAACTGAACTGATATACTTTGTTTTTACCGAACCAGAACGAAAAAAATAACGGTTCGGGTCACTGACCAAATGATCAAAAATACTAGAGAACGAAAAATTGTATGAGATATACCACCGAATTCCTTCCTTAGCTGTGCATGTAGATTAGCAAATTCCCGGTAACGTCTAGAGCAGAGATGTCTCCCCGCCATGTAGATGTTGAATGCCACATATTTCTGGCCAGCGCGGTCAACACTTTGGTAATCGGGAACGGAGATGGGCAAAGAGCGTTTCTCGCTGTAGTCCACATAACTGTAACCCGGGCCGTCGTCGCATGGCTCCAAACGATCCGCTTCCTAAACGAGAAAAAGGTAATCATCTTTATTATTGTAAAATGATATATTATGATTCAAACGAATAAGATTACGCTTGTGTGTTCACAAGCATGTGTATGGGGCTAAATTAATGTGTAAACCGGATTTCTCGGGTTCAATTCCTGGGGCGAACAGTTTCATAAATTATTCGTTCAATCGATTTATGGGTTTCTGTTCGTAGTCAGAATGTTTGAGATGTTTAAAACGCCCTCCCACCCATCCGATCTTCAAAAACGGGACGTAGCAATAGCGATTAGCTGCCACTAGTCCTGTCCTTCTATCCCTACTCTCTTCGAAAAAGATAGAGGTTAGCTAGATAGAGCAACTGAGTAACCAGCAGTTCTCATAGAAAACTTCTGTTGAGACCTCCATTAGGAGGCCATATGCTCCACTTTGGGTGCGGACATGGTAAAAAAATAAAATCTGTGTGTGAAAGGAAAAAGGCGTAAAGTCTAAAATTGGTACTCTTCAGGAGAGCCAAAACAAGATTTACATTTGTATGAAATTTGATAAAAAATGTGTTGTTTAAACATGAATTTTACCATTGATTCGACTCTTCTTTTTTATATTATATGCATGTATGTATTGTGGTTATTTTAGAATATTTAACTCGTTTTTCAACTTACTCGGTTTATCGCTCTCTTCCTTTCGCACACACAAGTATTCATATACTTCTGTGTGCGAAAGGAAGAGAGCATCATAAAAAGAAAGGAGGTACAATTATTTTTAAAGTGGTGCACGTGGACCCCTAATAAAGCATTTCAACAGTGCTCATCCAGTCAATTAACCTCTACTTTTTGGAGGAAAAAGATATAATGGGTTTGTCTACGTTATGTTTTCAGGATCAGAAAGATGGGAGGCAATTTTAATATGTAAATTGTACACGAATTGAGTTGACTTATTTTTTAGTTGATATGTACTCAATGAAGGTTTAATTTTTACAGCCGTGAATGCTTGCGAGGGCACTACACACATGAATTATTCATAGTATGTACAATTATATTTGCAGACTTGTTTTGGTTAGGGTTAAAAGAGTGAGCATCGAGTACCTGCTGCGTTACCGATATAACTGTGAGGGTCAGACAATCTCCGCCAGATTTGATCAGGTCGACTACCTGTTTGTGAGTCGCTCCTTCCACTGGGACTCCATTACTGAAACAGTAAGAAAAGTTTAAAAATTAGTATGATCAGTTACTAATGTCTATGCCCAACACATTTTTTAAAAAATGCGACTGCAACCGAACGGCTGGTCAGTCTTCACAACTGTCCCTTCCTAACTTTATTATTATCAAAGAAAATTTTGACTATAAAAGTCTATAATATTTTCTATTAAAAATCTTAAAATTTATTATGAAAGAACAGACAAATAATTAACCCATTTGGATCCTTTTACAAGATGCAAAATATTACCAAACTTTTGTTCAGTTTTATCACTATGCCATGTTGCTGTAATAGGTTGATGAATATTTTTATGTAATTGTCTATACACTACGTAGGGGATATATTGTGCGATGTCTCACTTATTATCGTTACCATATTTATTATGAACTAGAAAGATTCGTTAAAAGTGAGGTTTGATTGGGTTAGGTCAGTGATGACTAACCTATGACACGCGTGTCAGAGACACACATTGTTTACGAACGATATTCACCAAAGTGCAACACGATATATTTGAAAAATGTGCGTTAAGTTGGGCTAGGTTATGTTAAGCCGCAATGTATCATCTGATGATGAGCTCGGTCAATTGATCAATTTTACAAAATTAAGTACCTAGACGAAGCTGGTCCCGAGGCGATTTTGGCTTCCACATCATAAATGACAAAGCCAGTTCTGTGGCAGCAGTACGAACTCATCAGACGATCCTCGGCAAATTCCATCCGTAATTTAATCTTTTTGCTCATTTTGTATGACGCTTTTCCATATAAAATATGTTATTTCTTGGTTGCACTGTACTATTTATTGGGTTACAGATTTACTGTAGGAGGCAGAATTCCAGGGCTGTCTCATAAATTTTCCGACACAAATGCCCTTAACAATAAGAATCGTAAAAACAATGGAACAAAACAAATTATCGTTTACAATGTAATAAAAAAACAAACTGCCTTCATAAGTGTATAGTATAATGAAAAATAGTAGTTTATGTTTCTCGAAAAATATATTTTTTTATACGTTTAATATGTCGATTGCCTCGAATAAATATAATTTTTGCTCCAGCTAATGGTCGGTATGCATCTGAGAATTTTGTGTGCGGAGTTTAATAAATTGTTTGCAGGCAAGCTTAAGCGCGTAAACAAGTCATTAAACGTTCACACCTTAGCAAATTATGACTCACAGCGTACTGTGCGCACACAATATTCTCAGATGAATATCGACCATTATGATGGTCTCATAGCCGAATGGTAGCACTATATGGCTTTCGCCCTACTCAGTGTGTGCAGTTAAAAGTGCTAATCTTCAAATGGACGATATCAAAAGAAAGGGTTTGTACCAAACGTATCCGACCCCGAAAATGAGGCGTAGAGAACTCGATTAATTAACAACCACTAGTCTTTTCTAGGTCCGTCTATCCATATCATCTCAGAAGATAGGTTGGGCAACTGACTTCTGACAATTTTCTTAAAATGCTCAATCATAAAAAATCACATATCTACGACAAGCTTTGAGGAAAAAAAATGCATCTAACGGATTTTCAAAACGCCTTAATCAAAATTCCCACTCTACCTAACTGCATTGAAATGTGCACATACTTATTACCAGTTAAGGATAACGCTTAATACTGAAATACCTAGCATGATTTTGCATTGTCCGTAGTTAACGCGCAAGGACTGGAAGTTTGCGCGTCTTGTCTTGAGCGGTGGTTTTGCATTTCAGTTTACAAACGCTGCACCCGCCCCGCCGTCGCGCGTTGACTCTGACCAAGCACTAAAGCGTCTGCAGAGTTCTCTGGACTATATATAAGATAGGACACGTCAATTTCTCATTGGACTGGAGTGCACGGAACATCTTTTCAAACTGCATTAAATAAATTTAGTTTTACGACTTTTCATTCGGGATCTTTATTAATAAAAATTAATGGTCACATTTCGAATGATGGATCTATAAAAAGCAGCAATTCTTTTCCGATACGAACGATTTAAAATGATGAACAACATGGTGGAGCCTCCGAAAGACTTTTATCGTAAAAAAACACATTGCCGGCGGAAAAATCTTGTTTAAAGGTCAAATATCTTTCAATATTATGTAATGTAATTTTTTTTCCAATTGTTGTATATACTTGATCGTTAGTCATTCATAATATCATATCGACGGTGTTTTGGCCAACTGATGTAACCCTCGAAATTGAAATTGTTCAGGAGAGATTAAAAACCGTTTTTTATCGAAAACATTATATGGTGAGTTGCGTTATGAATTTTTGAAATGCACTCATATAAATTCTCATGTTTACAGGAACGGAATTATACGTAGGCAGTGTCTATATAATATTGGCTTACATCAAGTGGGGGGGGAGTCAAAATTTTTAAACCTAAAACCAATGTAAAATGATGTTTACCTTCTTGGTCAATTTATTTTTCTAATTGACATAATTTGACTAATTGGCCGAGACCTGCTCTGTCGTCTTTAAAATGAGATCCAATCATTAACTAATTTTCGTATTTTTTGAGGGTTACATCAATGTGCCAAAACAACGTTGATATAAATAACCTAGTTTGAATCTATTTCATGAGTTGAAAATGCTCGAGATGAACGAAACCGGTTCTGATCATTAAAAAATATTTTTATCAATATATCTTGACGCTTTTCCACCAAAAATTGACAAGTTAAAGCGCTAAAATCGAATACCACAATTGACAATTCTAAAGACTTCAGAAAAATTAAATGATTGTGGATGTTACGTCATCGACTGAAATAGATTTGTGCAAGAGTCGATTTTCGTTAGAAAGGAGGCTGGTCCAACCAGCGGTCCAAGACAGCTAATAATGCGCGACCCAAAACAAATGGTACATTCAAATATTATTTTGCACTTTTATAGTAATTATATCACACGATGCTCAAACATACATTATATTTTTGACTGCATTTTCAGTCGATATAACTACGTTATGAACTGACTTACAAATGAAATGCATAGAGTTGCAATCAGATATTGATACCATAAGAAAAATTTAATCATGCAGCTTTAATGGTATTTCTATATTTCTTAGAATTATGCTACTCTTCAAAGTCCTACAAAACAATTCTGACGAGTGCAAATATCCCATAAATTTTATGTCGCCCTCAATTTTTTAATTTTATAAAAAATATTGAAAAACGTTTTGAGTATTTATAATTATTTGAATTGTTGATGTTTCGTACATTTCCATGTATTTCGTCACTAACGACCCCGGTTTCACCTTTCGGCATCTTCAGGCATTAGAGTTCTGGTACATTTGTGTGCTCGAATGCCTGAAGATGGCGAAAGGCGAAACACAGGTCGTTAGTAACGAAATACATGGAAATGTACAAAATCTCAATAATTCAAATTTGATATTGAAATTCCATCAAGCACCCTCAGTCGATATCTTAAATTATTGTATGTATTAAATATTTTAGATGTGGCCCAGAACAATTACTTTTCAATCAATGTGGGCCAAGATGGCCAAAAGGTTGGAAACCCATGGCTTGAAGCAGTACTCTGCAAACGGTGGGCCGCGAGACTATGTCATGTCTGTCGCGGCGCAATACGTTTGAAAAGAGGAAAGCGATCTACATTAACTTAAATACAATCTACAAAATATTAACGAACAAAGAAATGTCACATAACAATTATACCTTATATAACTGAAATCGGCAAAAACCGATAAGCCCGGGTGACGTACCTAATTTCATTTTTTATTTTTTCGAAAATCAAATCGAAAGTGTCCACCAACTCATTAAAGTTTAAGAACCACCTAGATTTGAAGGGTTTAATTGGTTATAATTTCCAAAAGAAGCGAGTTATTTCAAATGTAAATTCTGTTTCACGAAAATTTCATTTTTGTTCTTGTAGTGTGCCGCGAAATTCTACGCAGTGCTTAGGTGTGCCGAGGTTAAGAAAAGGTTGCGAAGCACTGGCTTAAAGCATGTAACCGGAAAAGCAGGGCACTTCAGTAAGTGAACTAGAGAGGCGGAAATTTGCAAAATCAAGAGCGACGTACAAGCGGCAAGAGGGAAAGAATGAAAGAGATTTTCGTCGAGGGAGAAATCCGTCACGGAAACAATTTGCTTGTATTCTGCCGCGAACCGTACACAAGCAAGGTTTTAACATTTATTATCTACCTGTTTTGCAGTTATACGGTTTACGGTTTTATGATTTATACTGGGTGTTTAGCCGAGTGGTCAACGTCGTTGGCTTCGGTTACGGAGCTCACGGGTTAGAGTCCCAATACCCACAGTTTCATAAATCGATTTATTGTTTGTGATGTCTACAATTAACCCCCCCCCCGCCACCCATCCGATCCTAAAAACGAGGCGTAGCGGAAATACTAGTTCTGCCTTAGCCTTATACTTTTCGATAAAAGAGTGGTTTAGTAACTGAGTAACAAGCAGTTTTATTAGAAAAACTTTTGTTGATATCAGCTCCATTATCTATATCGGTCTATTTACTCCTAATTGGGAGCGTACATGATTAAAAAAATCTTTTTACGCACGTGACAGTTGAATAAAACAGATAAGCACTGGTCTTCTTAAAACCCTTTGTAAGAAAGGTGACGATTTGACTGAATTTTGGAAAGAAATGGCGATACTGGATACGATACATGAAGTAACTCAATCATGGTACAAAATAAAGTCAGTAACACTCGTTCAATCGTGAAGGAAAATTCTACCAGATGTACAAAGAGATGTTTGGGATAATAACGACCCTGAGACAAGTGAAATATCTGAGTTAATTGCAAACGTACAAGATTTTGAAAATGTCGATAATGAAAAAAATGAGGGATGGTTAAAATATGATTCAGGTGGTTCGGGGTTTCAGCGTATGAGTGGTGCGGAACCAATCTTAGTTGACCAGAATAGAAAGAGAATGTGGAAGTAAGTGAAGAAGAGAAAATTATCAATCGCATTAGTCACAGCACGGCATTTTATTTGAGTAAATCGATCAATGGGGATTCGAACTTATATTAGAAAATCGTTAAAGATTCCTGAAAACAAATCAAAACACAGATTTTCTCAATAAATCGAATAAGTGTCACACACGTGATTATACGTATTTTGCATTTCCGTTGTCTACGCACTCAGTTCTATAGGTAGGCATAAAAAACCATTGGGAAAAGTACCTACTATACCGTTTTTTCGTAAAGTATAAACACGTAACTGGCCACTTTAACGAAAGTTTTTACCTAAAATCCGAAGTACAATGTCGTATCTGTAATATTTCAAAAACAGCAAAACTTTATTTAAAATAAGAAACTAGATTTAAAATAATATCACTGTCGCAATTTTGAAGAAGATAGATGCAGCCGTTACTTTGCAACTGCGTTTTGAATCTTTGAGACGCTCTCCTGTAAAATGTCATGTTTTCAGATACGGGATTATACGTAGGGAGTGTCTAAATAATCTGTATTAAGCAAGTTAAAATAATGCTGCTTTAGAAATGTATAATAGTATTTTTAATTAAAAATTAACAGTCTCCCTACTCCACACAATTGGTTCGGATAATCGGGAGTTTACTGTATATAGTACGATACAAAAGGTCTTACGTTAGCAAGGAAAATGTATAGCTCTAAGGAAAAATGTCATCTTAAACATGAAAACCTTGTTAAAATGTTGTAAAGATAAAAGTACAAAAATGTGACAGTATGCGAAATTGCTTTCGACTCTGAACGTGCATGTGTTTGACAGTCAATTGCAAAATAAGTGTGATTTTCAACATCATTTCGAACGATTCTTTTTGGTGATATTTACTATTATACTGAAGGTAAGATTTGACGAGGCTACCAAAATACAGTACAGGCAGTCCTCGACTTACGGCGGTTCGCACTCAAGAACCAATTTTTTTAAAAAACATTTTGTTAAAGGTTGATGCATAAGAGGAGAAAGATCAGTAACAGCATTTTCAAATTTGAATATTTATTTATATAAATATACATCATATTTACCAACGGAGTGCGGTGGGTTTTTCTCTATATCTATCACACAACCCAACTTGTGTATTACCAAGTACGACGCAAGAGCATGCACCTGCGTTCCCTTGTATTCAACGCAATTCTTGCAGGCATACGCTTATTTCATCCACATGCATTATAAAGCAAATTTTAATTTTCAACGCAATTCTTGCAGCCAAACTTTATTTCAACCACTTGTTTCATAAGGCTAATAATAAAATTGTGTTCACAAGATTTTACTCTGTGTTTTATTTATTAAAAACAGAGGATCGGAGGGTCAATTTGCGACAATATTGTGATTGTCGGTTGACGGCTACAATATAAGATTAGAAAAGTGCACTCCGATGTCTTAAAATTTATCCGTACCATTTTTGATTGTAGCTGCTTTATTTCTACAACTGAAAGTGACGGCACTAAAACTGACCTGAACCGAAAATACATATATATTTTAATTTTAATATTTTGTACGTATACGTATCTCGGTCGTAAGCCGAGGACAACCTGTAGTGCCACTTGAACATAGCAGTGCCACTTGATTGACTTGATTCATTCAATATTATATATACAAGTTTGCAATGATTATTGTTAGCAAGAAGCGTACTTATATATACTAAGAACCAATAGCAACTCAGTTTCTAAATGTATGTTACAAATTAGTAAAAAAATCTCCACACACCATTTAAATTTAATTTAATAAATTAAATTTAAAGTCTTTAGAGTTTAAGATATCGACTAAATTAGGATATCGATTGTTAAGATATCGACTAATTTAAGATAAAGTCAGTTCGAGTTTATTCGTGTGCTCGAATGCCTGACGAAATACTTGGAAATGTACAAAATCTCAACAATTTAAATTGAATGTCACTATTTTTATATAGTGAGAATCTTAATAAACATAAATAATGGCAAAGATCGATAAAGAGTTTATCATTAGAATTAATTTATTGACAATTTACACACATATAAGAGTCATTTATTTGAAATACGCTGTTCGCGAACGAGTGAATTCATGAAACCAAATCTTTGTAGTGAACGAGAGTCACTCGTTTCCTCTATTGAAACATTACAAGCGTCGCGAATAACTTCTCAATAGCAGGTATAATGAGAAATAAAATGACACGCGAATTCAATTAGATATTAATCTTTTATCATTTGTTTTTCCCATTGTAACGTTTTGTCTTTAAAAAGCAGAGGAAGAAAAAATATACGTATAATTCGAGTTCAATCCAATTAGGTAATTGGAACGAGAGTTTTTCGACTGAGGGTGATTGATGGAATTTTAATATCAACTTGAACTGACATCGGATCGATTTAAATTACAAGTTACATCTCGAATGTACGAATAGGAAAGGGTAATCGACTTACAAAGGGTAATTGATTTATTTCACATGACTATCAACATAGCTAACACATTTGCACCGGTGGAAATATGACCAAAATACGCTTAGCGGCGGGGCCGTAAAGAATTGAGTACACAATTAACGCATTGCTTGTGAACAATTAGTGTTAAGAAAATAAAAAAATAACAATACATTTAAACAGTTATGAGCGATTAATGTCGACTATATCTAAGGACAAGGAATACGCGTTCCCCGCCATTCCATAAAAATCTTCGCGACGCGGATTCCACGTTCCCTGGTGCTAACGAGCTTAATAACTGCATTAAATAATTATCGTAGCTTTGGGCTTCCACAAATGGATTCCTCTTAAAACGCTGATGACAATGTTCTATCGTATCCAAGTGCGTTTATTCAGCAAAATATACCGCAATTAAAAGTGTTTTCACCGCTCAAGCCATCCGATGTGTCACAGCTCTGACACTGATTGACTGTGTTGCTATAGGAATATGTACGACTTCCACGTTATAATTAATGAGACTTTTCCAACCTGTATTGATAATAAATTATGAAGAGCCAAAGCAATGAGAGTACGCCATCACCAGTAATAGGTAATTGACTAACCCAGAGAATTAGGTTCAATTGAAAAGGGGGAAAACACACTGAGACCGTTCAAATACTCTCAAGAGTATCTTTACCCGTTATATGGAATTATTTATAGCACTATGTTAGTGTAAGCCATGCTTTTACAGAGGTGAAATGAAAACAATAAAGTAATACTTTTGTACCAAAAGAGAAATCGTATTGGAAAAAAGTAATTAATAAATATATAGGCGCAAATTTTATGCGTAATGAATTTACCGCAAGGAAAGTGTTTACTCGTAAAAGTCGTAAACAAACAATACCAACAAGAACGAAAAGCGAAATTTTGTTTTTTTTAATAGGATTATTACCAATCGTTTTATCTTCTTAATGCTTTGCTGTATTAGCTAGCGGTCGCACAAAACCAATCAAGCTAAATCTATTTACGAAGATGGAAGGAATAAAAATATTTGTTTACGTCACTGTAAAGAAAAAAATAAAAATCATATGGTTTCGGATAATTTCAATATAATATTATCAATAAGCGGTGGCAGTTTGGCGTAACAGTAAAAGTTCGATATAATGGACTAATGAAGGTGAGAGGCAGTCCGCGTAGCCGCATGAGTATGTGTAATACATAGGGCTGACGATTAATGCTGCGTACCGGCAGTTCAAAGTTGAAATTCGAAAGGCTGAATATCGAGAGTTGTTTTCAAAGCTATATTTCCTTGTGTCCTACTTGACACTTTCATGATCTGTTGCCTAATTTCTCTACCTAAAGGTTTGAACTATTTTTAAGGCATATATCAACAAGTCTTTCTCTCTAGTTTGGTAATACGAGATAAAGTCTTGGACATGTACGCATGCCCAGAGCGTATCATGTATTATACTCCATTTAATACGGGCTTCGTACGATTAATTCTTGACAATTAAGGTATCTTTCGTTTACTAAATATAATTTTAATTTAATAATAAATAACCATTTGTATTATTCAATATTCGACACGATTCTAATTATTGTTAAAATACCTACTTAAGGATAAACTCTAATGTAAGTGACAATTAATTTAACATAAATCATCAGAAATAAATAAAGTATGTAAAATAAGAAATTTGTCCAAATCCGATGTCGACATTACTATCAAACGTACGAAAACACACAAACACATCATTTAATTAAATTCACGCAACTACAATGCAAAGTTTTGCATCAAGTTAAACAAAAAAAAACGCAATAGATCAACGTGATTATTTATTACGTACAAAGAAATTATAATCTCAGCCTCAATATACAACCAAAATTATATTGTTTACAAAACGCTATCAATATTTTTCGTTTCAATTCCGCACTATTTATTATGATGATAACAAATTCAAGATCGACACACTTTGAAAATGAAAATATGTCCATTCTTTGTGACGTTCTGAACTATACTAAGTATAGTAAAGTCTGTATTATTAATGTGAGAAATCTGCCTTGGGGTCGATACTATGCATGATAATACTCCGTCGGACCAATAGCGAACTGTCCTAGGTAGCAATTTCCTCTAACAAGAATAATGAACGTTGACCTGTTTGCTTTATTTGCGTCGTCATTCTATGCAAATAAAAGCACATTGTAACGTTAAATAGGGATGTAATTATTTTTAAACAAAATATATCCAATACTGGTGTGAATCAAACCGTCGCATAACATAAAACCGTGGTAGTAAATTCTAGAAACCACTGTTTTAGATAGTGATATTAAAGATAGCTTAGAGATTATCTTTTAGAAATCTTAGATATCTTTACTCATTGACTACCGTGATCGACTATGTCGTTTAATATTTTTGTGGTTTTCATACCGCAGTCGACAAATTTTTGACGCCGACCTGCATTCTGGCGTACCACACATGTACGATTCTCCGACACTTTTGTCATAGCTTACTTATACTAGCAAACTCCCATTTCATTAAATACAATATTTTCAGTTATCCTTTTTACATCATGGTAGCAAGTCGCATAATCCCTTAAATTAATTACTACCGCATTTAAAATGTCGAGACAAATAAGAATGAAAGTGGATATAGTCGACGGTGATGATGAAAATCAAAAATTTTGTATAATTCTAAACAGTATCTGGCTGTTTTCGTTTCGTTCGCAAGAAAAAAGTGAAACCAAGTGGTTTTACAGGTGGTGTGGTGATCCTCTGCACCAAGGTGTGTGTGAAACCAAATATCACTATAATGTTTCATGAAAATTTCAAATTTTCATCACCAATAGTTTTTTTTTAATGGATTTTGTACTGTTGTGTTAAACAAGAAAGAATCTACAAAACATCTGGTTTTTGCTAATTACACAATTAAACTTGATTGGGAGTCAATGAGTTAACACGTTCATTTCATACAAATGAGAGTTGTGATAATTCGAGTAGTGAAATACAAAAAAAAAGATCTAAAAAACATAAGTACGAATATCGGCAGCAACAATGAATTTAATATTAAATTAAAATTCGTTATTCCACTGGTTACAGAACTAGGTTTGACACGTCACACCGAGTTATCGATTGTAATCGAATATTGAAAATGAATTCCCACGAAATTACCGGCGAATCCATCGAAAACACAAATTCATTAAAAATCGAGCCGAAGTCGGCCGATTCGCAAATATAATAACATAAACCACGATTACGACGCCATTTTTCTTGTACCCGCGGGGATTGTTTTGCGTAACAGAATATTTTGTTGAGCACCAAATTATAACGGAATTATACAGAATAAAAGTTATTATTTTTTATATCCAATTATCGAATCCACCCCTACATCATGAGCAAATAAAATGATAGTCACGAGTTCGGATGTATGAGTAACCTTTGGTACTTACAAACATTGTGTTAGATAGGGATTGCAATACAGGACAAATAATTATGTTGTAACCAGAGAAAAATTACCAAAAAAAAAAAGATAAGTACCTAAAGCCAATTACGCATAAAAAGCTGACTATCATAAAATAAAACATAATTTGATTATACTACTTCCACTGATAATACTATGCACTATCAACTGATAATGCTCTTTGATCTTTATACACATGTGAAAGTCAAATTGTGTTTTATTTTTAAAATACAATGCCTTTCCACAAAGAATTGACAGTTAACACCTTAAAAATGATAAAAACTTTAAATTTATTATGTCTCTGAATTTAAAAAGGCTAGTTCATCGATGCTGGAATATGTCATTCTTCATCGGATCTTCGAACAAATAAATCACACAGTAGAAAAAGCGTTCTCTGATTAAAATTTTGTTAGAAAAACAGTCATTAAATAATTTAATGCCGGGATTTAGGTTTCGGTAGTGCAGTCCCTAGTGTTAGCTCAATTAGCGCTTTCTATCAATAAATCATGAATTGAATTATCTATTTACATAATTATATCAAATCAAGATGTTATTAATAATGTTATTTTGCGAGCATTAGCTGAAATCGCGGCTGAACTATAATAAGGTCCCCTAAATATTATTAATTGATACTAAAACGCAATATCATAAATCTTGAAAGACATGCGAAACGTAATTTGATAACGAAAATGTGTCTGTCTATCGACATACAAGGATTGAATTCGATATTTTAATAAACTTAAAATAAACATAATAACAAAATTTTGCTATTACATACATGCAGTGGAGTAGTTAGGGGTTTTACCGTGTCCCCCACCATTTTTCCTCCAAAAATGATTTAATATTTACAATAGTGTTGAATTAAGGATATCTTTAAAATTACTAACTATTTATTTTAAATCAAAAAACCATCACGGCACAGAAAATTATATGTATGTATTATATATAAACAAGATATTATAGATATACTTTCTTGGAAAATATATACTGTATTTTTAAAATTTGTCATTTACAAATGTTATATTTAATATTAATATTGTCCCGCAGGCTTGTTTATGAATTATGTCGAAAAATCTAGTCTTAAAAATATTTTTTATATTTATTATTTACACAAAAAATAGAAAATTATTGATGTACAATCCCCTAATAATATTGTACATTAAAGTTGTAAATTAATTTAGGACAAGATATTCAGCAGATTGTACTAACTAGAGTATATTTAATCAATGAGTAAAATAAACATTCATTCAATGAATTTTTACTGTTATGTTACTATATGAAGTTTTATTTATTTTTAGATATTATGGTATGAAAATTATTTTTAAATTAAAATTTTTGGCGCCTCCCCTGGCGAGTGTCCGCGCCTCCCCGGTTGGAAACCACTGAATTACAGTGATTATTTGTATCGTGGGCCAAAGTTACCCGATTTGAATGAACGTTTTGCCCACCTTGCTTTATCTATATTTATATATCAATTATAACAATAAATCTATTTGTGTTAATTAAATTTCATCTTAAGACATTAGTTCATTTCTATGTAGAACAATACTACATAAATGCAATAGCGAACCATAAAAACACAAAAACTTTCAGAACTGGGCCTAAGTTACCCAGATTGGCCATAATATTAATTATAGTTTTTTGCCACTAATAACTGTGAACGAAATTGACTTAATTCATATAGATTTTTTCAAATTACGTAAAAAAATACATGGAATATGGCTGAGCTGTGTGTTTGCTGTGAGACGATAGAATGTCGTAAAATTTATCGTACTGCATTCATAGCTCAAAACGACGTATCGCCTTCCGCCACTATCCCAACAATATCACAAGTATAAATGTCTCAAATGAACAGAGCATAAAAATATATTTATTCAGTGTCGCTGTCTGATAGCACAATCATGCACGAAAGGTAATACGATAAATAATGATGTATTAATAAAAAAAAGAAAAAATACTATACCAATGAGAGAAGCTTTCCTGAGTCTGACGAAATGTAACTTTAGGCAGAAAGCTTGCCGGATGGCAGACACTGTGAAGCGAGCTCATCATCTTTGTATATCACATTGACCAATATTTCTCCTAATTCAGAATTTATTGGTGAAGGCACTGGATTATTAGCCGCAAAAAAAGATCTCAATTTCACTTTAAGTTGACAACTAAAAAGTCGAAATGTGCACACACATCAAGGATACATATTTCTTTTAATCGAAGATTAACCTAATGGATTTATTGAAGAGACAAAAAAGATAATTGCGATAAGAGAGAAAGATAAGCATTTTTCTTCAATTGAGAAATTTTAAGATATCGACTGAGGGTTCTTGGTGGAATTTCAATATCAAATTTAAATCATTGAGATTTTGTACATTTCCATGTATTTCGTCACTAACGACCCGTAACGAAGAGTATCAGAACATTTAACTGCTTTTAGATTTAAAAAAGATACATTAACATTTGCGAATCACTTGTTATTGGAGAACCATACTTTCAATGCGGATGATGGGGTTAAAATGTTGCATCAAAACGTGAGGATCGTAAATTTATTTATCGAGAAATTTTGGAAATTAGTAGAGCCCAGTTAAATCCCTTAACAATTTTAAACGAACAACTTAATCTTCCAAACTCCCCTTTACGTGAGATGAGTTCGTAAAAGAATTAACATAAATTAACAATCAAAATAGCGAAATTCATATATTAATACATCATTCCATGGTCACTCAGACAAAACCCATTAATTTGGAATAAGTAGGTAGTTATTCGAATTGCCTTTTTAAAACCCTCCATTCCACCCACAATGCGTTTGTTTTCCCAACTAAGATTAAGGGTCATTGTTGGGATCAATCCAGTTGTCAATGTAATTCCTAGACTTAATAATTGTCGTATTTTATCTTATATATAAACCAGTGGTTCCCAAAGTGGTTCCTGTGGACCCCCAGGGTTCCTTGTGATTGCTGAGGGGGTCTGTGGCAAATTAAAAATAGTTTTTGGGTGCGTGGACAACTTCGGGGGGTCCGCAAAAGGTTTAATATAAAAAAATATTTGTGAACATTTTCATTATTATGAAAGTTGAAATAAATAATTTGTATAGGTTTGTTGGGTGTTGGACCCTTTTGCGAGCAGCACAAAATCTCATATGAATGCATACTAATACAGGAGCAATTTATTGAATTATCCACAAATGAGGAGCAGAAACAAATGTTTGAACAAGGATACCACAGATGGCTCACTGTGCAGACGCTGTTGATTGCTTTCCCGTCTAGAACGTGAATATAACGTATATTTTAAAAATCAAAATGTTTTATTTTCTTTAACATCAACATTTACCATTCAAGAGATCAACACTAAATTTACAAATTTTTCTTTTATGCAGTTATGTAGTTATTTTACTTGGGGGTTCACGATCAGGTTTTTGTTTTCAGGGGTCCATGGGCATAATACGTTTGGGAATCACTGATATAAACTATTTACTTAAGATGCTGATAGGCGAAACTCGGGTCATTACTGACGAAATACATGGAAATGTACAAAATCTCAGCAATGCAAATTATCTTCCTTTATTAAGAATATAAATATCACCGATTTTAACTCTTCAGTCGCCCGAAGGTAACACAAATTAAATTGCAATCTAAATGCAAATTCAATTTTCATGTTTTCGTAAGTTCAACAATATTGTTGCCTTTCCACAAAGGATTAAAAGGAAACCACGACAAATTAATTACTCGAGAATTATCACACAGTATATTATAAACGTTACGAGATAATTGTTTTATTCCTGCATCAGTCATAAACGAATCTTAAAACAATAATGTTACCACTAATTAAAAATTGATAAACTTTTACCATTAATTAAAAACAGATAATAATAGAATGCTAAGGTGCGGCCGGCTATAATCTGATCATAAAAGAATAAATTTTTATTAAGCGCAATATTTTATTGTAAATAAATTTATCGGCTCCTAAGATAATCAGTCAGTGGGAGTTAAGGAGCGTTATATGGCTCTCTTCGAAATGGGCATATTATTAAATGAGCAATCAAAACGCGACTCAGATATTTGAGTCGTAGGTCCTCTGAACGATTCGTTCTTACCGAATCGTTCATCTGACACAATACCAAAAACCTATTAAATAAAATGTTTCGAATGTTTACTCATTCTCACTGCTGGTGACGATGCAGGTAGAACCGGAAAACATATAAATCAATTTTATATAAACGTTCGTTTGAATTACATTCTTGCGAATCATTTTTTACTTAGACCACCTCATTTCAGTTTTTTTTGTAGAGAAATAGGTCGCGTATTTTTTCTTTCGTTTTGCAGAGAGGCTAACTAGTGAAATTTGTCAGAGAGAGATCAAATCGATGAAAGATTTGTCTACTACTTATACATAACTTTTAGAAAGCTAATTTCTTGTTTAAATGAGAGGCAAAATAATGTGAACAAAAGTTGGGGAAAAAACAATGTGGAAACTATAATAAATGGACGGTGTTAATAAAATCAATAAAATAAATTATGCTTCTACCTTATTAGGGACAAATGCTTTTTAATATGAAAAGATATTTGCAGAGCTGTGAAATGTAATATGTAGTTTGAACATGTACAGATTTCGACTTAACTGTACACTCAACACTCGGTCGTCTTTCTTTTAAACGTTAGTTAAAGTTGTGATGCACGTTTTCATGCGTGTACGGCTGTGTTGCTACCTCTAGCGAATTATTGTACATTCAAATGCGCATAGATGCTTACGTTAATTAATTACTCACAAGCTTCATATCGAGGATATACTGACAAAATGCAATAAGTTATTTTTTGATGATTTTCTGTTTTAAATGTGAAAATTTGTGCAAATTAACGCTCTAGGTAGTGGTATATCATAGGATATAATGGCTTTGAAAAAAGCAGTATTAAGTTATTTTGGTTTTTTTTATTATTTTAGCAAAAAGCCTGATATAACTATAACTCATCGATACCACATCGTATGATTTGTGAGCTAAAAAGATTATTCCTTATAATGTATCAAAAATCCAGTAAATCGAATACTTTCAACAAAAAATAATGCTTTAAATGCGATTATCTCAGAACATGTTTTTATGAATTAATGCCTTCTGTCAGTATAACCTCGATTTACATATACTGTTAGAAATCATACATGATTTATTAAAACAGTAAATAATAGTAAAATAGATTTGGTCGATGTTTGACGACTCCAAATCCGAACAAAATGCAATGAATAAAACCCTGGATATTTTTTACTGTTTATAAACTGAGAGATATAAAAGCTAGTAGGGCAAGTAAAAATAACAAGCATTTACAAAAAAAAAACTGAAGCTTTGGCTGAAGAGAAGAGACGCAGCTAGGAAAATGAACACTGCAGTCGGTGCTGACGTAGATAAAATATTCAGAATAAAGATAGCACTAATAAATACATCAAAACTTAGCTTTTATTATAATATGCATGTATTTTTCGTTTTACAAGTGAGCCATTTGGAGTTTTAAAAATTTTTCTATCGACAAGAGAAATCTGGATATATAAGATTTCTTTACAACTGAGGTTTCACTTTTCTTTAAAATAAATAAAAACGTTAATTTTACTACCTATTTTACCGTATTTTGAAATATGATAAAATGAATTAAGCGATTTTCACCTGATACTCTTTAAGTTGGTTTCTAAAAGTTATAGATGTTATTAAAATGTAGCAAAAATATCACAAATCGATCCATATCCGTAACCGAAAAATTATACTCTCAGACAAACGACACTATTTTACTGGGCGTGCGATATGAACACGGAATATTGAACTTGGACCGAAAACCGACAAAAAACAGACACTCAACCCAAAGATTATTTATGAAACTTGTCGATATTGAGATATAATTAGCGTATGTTTTTTCGCGACGCGATGGAAAAAGTTCTCGTGAAAAACGACAGCGGCGAATGCGTAAACAAGATTTAAAAATTGCATTATATACAGACTCATATAGTGATTGAGTTCATAAAACAAGATAGCAAGTTCTGAACGCGTTCGTTGCCTGTTGAGTGGTTCTCAAAAATAAAAACAGTTCTCGACACACAGTACCACTTCAGCCGGCTTTATACACAGGCGCTTCCATGCGCGATCGGGTGGTTTGCGTGATTTAAAACGAGAAAGAGTTTGTGTAACGTTCTC
This sequence comes from Himalopsyche phryganea, assembly GCA_022494535.1. NCBI lineage: Eukaryota > Metazoa > Arthropoda > Insecta > Trichoptera > Rhyacophilidae > Himalopsyche > Himalopsyche phryganea. The sequence goes on from JAGVSL010000097.1 coordinate 2,379,989, forward strand.
GTCGTTCAGTGTGCATTGAAAGATGGTTCGAGGAAGATTCTGGGCACGTTGACACAACGTGGAGGTGTCAACATATGACATGCCCTGATTTTTTGTGAACTTTTGTTTGTAGTTTTGAAATGATCCAGAACGGCCCTTCGAACGCATTGAAAATGACAATAAATTCTCGGAAGCCAATTACCTGGCCTGCCGTTATAAGCCAAAAGTCATGTTGTAATTAGTAATTTTTGTTTTGTTAAACCACTGTAATCTAAATAAAAGAGATTAACCGGACCGAAATGGCGTTTGCATTGAGAGCTTCCAATTCATCCTGGATGCCGCTAACCAATCATTAACCTAATTTCGGCCTGGCTTTCTCACATATAAGTCTTTAGGTGATGATATTTTTTTAATAATTGTCGAAAATTGATTAAAAATGAAAGAATACAGCGAATTACATTTAACTATAGTATATGATAGGTACTCATATTTTGAAATTAAGAGATAAACAATCATGGAAAAGATTGAAACGATTATAGATTAGATGGAATTTTTTTATCTTTTTGTTTAAAATTACACATAATTTTGCTAACTTCATTCTTCGACACAAGCATTTTTAGTGACGACCATTTTGAATAACTTGTCAAGCAACTTAGACATATTAAATACGATTTCGATGAATAATATGGCACTAAGAAGTACTTTTTTTTTTTTGATCAGTTGATAATGGTCGTGATGAGCGAAACCGGTCCTGATCATTATAAATATGTGGAAGTAGTACAAATGAATTGTGTTTTATTTTTTAAAATATAATGTCTTTCCACCAAGAATTGACAGTTAACACCTTAAAAGTACTTAAGTACAGTAGCATTGACAGGATGGCAAACAATCTGAAAATATTTGATACAATGAAATTTTATTTTTAGGCATAATTATTCTTTAAGTTGTTGCAAATATTAGTACATTGATCGAATCGGCGTTGCCGTTATTTTGGCACAATGTATGTATCACGATAAAATACCTCGCGAGGGTTCAAGCGATGCAACGAATAAAAAAATACATCACTTCACTAAAAAGTTGAGAATCACATGAAAGCGAAAGATAACCTAAAATGCAAACTCTTAACCCCTTGCCCTGAAATTACAATGGATAACTTTAAAAGTAATTTTCCGATCATACTATTGTTTTTATTTTACTCAAATAATTGATAAGCCATTTAAAATGTCTGTTCAGTAGCGGAGTGGTCAACGCGCTTCGGCCGGGTTCGACTCCCCGTACGGGCAATTACATCAATTGATTTTCCAATCGATCTATGGATTTGTATTCAAATGCTGTGTGTAGTGTTTACATCCGATCCTTAACACGGGGATTAGGAATAGCGACAAAGATGAGCTAACCACTATTCCTGTCCTGCCCATATACTTATATCCTTACTCTCTCCAAAAATAACAGATTGTACGACCGCTTAGCAAGCAGTTCTCGATCTTCTGAGAGATAAGCTCCACATTGTGGTCATCTTTACAAAATGTACACATAACGAAGACTTTCATATGTAGCGGTACATGACGCTGCAGATTTACGAAACGTGATATTCCTAAATGCGAAATTGAGAAAGAGTTTTGTTTTGTGTCAGAGTATTATGTCGAGTCAGTGCAAAATCGTCAAATAATATCAATTCATCAAATTTATAATAATTATAAAAGAAAAAGATTCGATAAATGACGCTTATTTCAAGTCATCAACATGACACAGCAGACTAACGAAACGTGATATTCCTAAATGCAAATATACATAAATATGTGATCATAAAAGAAAAGATTCTGCAAACGCAAGATTTATCAAATGCTATATTTGAAAACACGAATATGAAGATGGACACGAGTGAATAATCAAGAAAAGAAACATCATTCTGTCGTCACCCGTCGAACTGGAGACAGCCTCTGAACTCCACAATCGTCATCATCGTCATTTTATACCTACGGATAATTCTCATCAATCATACAACAATTGGAAATATATTCCTAAAGTGGGGACCCCAACGTGATATGAATTTTTCAATCGATCTGTGTTCAAATAAATATTGCCATTGCCAACCATCCGATCCTTAATACGGTGTGTGGTGACTGGTGAGATAGATCAGCTAACTATCGGACCTTTCTAGCCCCTTCCTTATATCTTTACCCTCTCCTAAAGACTGAATAACAAGCAGTTGTAAATAAACAACTTCTGTTGAGGTGCATCATTAGGAATCCATATGCTTCACATGAGATCGGAGATATAAACAACCTTTAAGTTACAAAATTGGTATCGTGTACGTGTAACTAATATTCGTGCTATTAAAAGCGACACATAATTCGTTTACCATGAAAGCATTGGCAGACAAATCCTATTGTGAAAATATTTATTGATTATCACTTAATTTTCATAGACGGCGCCAGTGGTGAGGAGTTTTTATGGTTCATCATTTGTATACATTTTTCAATGAATCGCCAAATAAAACAGTCAGTTAAATAAGTCGTCGTTCTTCTGAAAAAAGTAACTAACTAACTAACTGAAAATTACTAGTTTTGAGTAATTGGGCTTCAAAATTTTTCAAATGTTTGAAATGCTATATATATACACCAATCCCTCGCTTACCACGTTTTGCATTTCGACTATTATTACAAAAACAATAAAAGACGGACTACAAATCGCAAGAAATATAGAAATTAATTTTCTAAATAATGAACCGGATGTGGATTGAGCTTTAAAATTTTAACGAGAAATGAAACAATGCATTGCTAGATATGAAGAGATTTACATGAATCTCAAAACAGATAGACAATCAAAGATTACAGATTTTTTGATACGGCCGACGGAAAATGACGAAAATTTAATCGAAGGAATTGATGAAGGCATTGATGATAACATTCAGCCAAAAAGATGAAACCCCCTTCCCCCATATTTCATCGTTTCAATAAATTTTCAAAAGTAATGTATTTATTTTATTAATATTTCTAAAAAAAGAACCTATACCCTCTTTTCCATACATTTGTCAGTCTCGCTTTAAACGGTTTCGTTCAACACGGTGATCTAGCAGAACCTATCGTCCGTGTTAAGCGAGGGATGGGTGTATTCTACATTTAGTTTGTTTTTACAAAACTGTTTCTAAGTAAAATTATAATTTATAAAAAAATAAGTGTGTTCTTCCATACGTTAGAGTTCGAAATAAGAAACATTTTGGTATAACTAACACAATTTGATGTTAGTTTTAAGGTGTTAACTGTCAATTCACGGTGGAAAGGCATTATATTTATTTTAAAAATAAAACACAATTCGTATGTACTACTTCCACATGTTCATAGTGATCAGGACCGGTTTCGCCCTTGATCTTGATAATGCTCGGGAAGTAGTACAATTTGATGCATATGGTCATCACGCGGTGCCTCCAAGATTCCTTACCACTCGTCAATCGCCTTGCTTCCTCCGGTGGCGTGCCAGCATCCTTCAGTCTCGTCGAGTACATATTGCAAAAATCGTGTTTTGAGTTAAAAATGCCATTTTAAGCGGAAAAATATGACGAATCAAATGCAACGGATATTTTGTATCTTTAAAATTCGAACTGTATGAACACATAACTTGATATATCACTCAACAAAATAAAAATCTCAATAACACTATTTCTGTAGAATTTTGAAAAATATAATTACGTCTATCATTAAGCTATTTTTTTTCCTTATACAATATAAAACATAATTATAATATAGTTCTTAAACTGTGCGTAGGAAAACATTTTTAAGATTTAGCAAATTTCCACCGCGTTACATGGCAAAAACGTATTGCTTATAGTGATGTTTGGCCATGTACTTGAACTTTGAGAGTATGAATAATGGCGTTAGTATAGCTTAAGAATAATCGCATAGAATTCTCGAGGTTTTCGTGTATTATTGTTCGTCCATGTCCGATTTAAAAAAAAACTCCACAACTGCCGAGCAGAGCACAACAGATAAGAAAGCTATGGTATTGAAATGAAAGCTACCGGTAATTTCGGTATTGAAAAATAACTGGTGATATATAATATGAAATAAAATTGCAATTCCTATTTCCAGCGGCCATTTTCCAACTGTGTGAATTTGTGCAAGACGTTGGCCGTGGGACAACAAGCATAATACATTGACGACTCGATGTGCACGAAAAGAATTGAATCTTTCAAATGTGCGCGGTGCCGAAGGGGGGTCGTGAGATGGGTTATTACAGTGCGGAATCGCCGGATAATGGGGCGCGGGGAAACGACAGGTGGAAGTGTCGTGGCTATGCGAGAGCACGCTGGTCCCCGACCCCTCCACTACCCCAATATACTTGCAACTACTCTTGGAACCAGTTATAGGCGAAAGCTACTTGCAAAATGTAGTCTGCAAGTGTACAAAAGCTATACCAACGAACGCTCAAGAGTGAACACGGCAATATAGATACTTATGAAATTGTATCCAGATGTAGATGATTTAATTTGTTCCTACTCTATCCAATCCTCCTGAAAACAAGATGCATGAGAGCGAATGAAGCGCAACCAGTCCTCATTTAACGTCTTTTGCTAGCATTTTCCGAAAAGAAAGGTCGAGCGACTTACTGTCTATTCCAGTGGTTCTTAAGCTTTTCGAAATCACAGAACATTTTTTGTCATAAGAAAAAATGGCGGTGCACTAAACTCAAAAATCAAACGAGTAAAAAAATGCGAACATAAACTTTATTATAAATTTAACAGATTATACAACAAAAAATAATTCATGAAAAGATATACATATGGAAAACTAAAATTAACCCATGGAGATTATTTGATGTGAGAAACAATTAATGTGAAACCTGAGCTTGGCAGTTTTTGCAGATTTCAGAAATATTAGGTCGGATATTATAGCTACCCTCAATTCTTCGTCTAAATTCGTAAGTGTTTCTCGTTTTTTATTTATTGTTGTGAAACCGAGCTCACACAAATATGATGTTGAAAACTGTTACAAGATTTTACTCTTACAGAGAGCTGGGTATTCGTCTCGGACAGAAATCCAAAATTCGTCCATAGTTACCGCAGAAAACTCAATTTTTAGATTACGATTCGTTGACTAATTCAAAAAACTATTCGACGCGAGGCAACACGTGCGATCGATTAGATGAAATCGATTCGTTGGGTATCATAATTTTGCGAAGCATTTTTTCGGTTTTCAACATTTCGCGAATTTATTAGTCTTTTACCATATTTCAGCGGTGTCTTTGCAACAAGCTCACGGTGCACCAAATGCACCGGTTAAGAACCGCTGGTCTATTCTAAGAAAGGTGACTTTACTTAATTTTGAATAATATCGAAAATTCAATGTATAGCTAGCTATTCATGTTTTGAGCTGAAATTTTTTGGAGATAATCACTGTTACCGTAACCACTAGATGGAGCACAAGATTTGTTAAATAATACAATTTTCATTACGGTACACATTTTCTTTAATCTTTGGCATAGTTCAAAAATATAAAAGAATATTTTAACGTTTAAGATATCGACTGATGGTGCTTAATGTAATTTCAATATCAAATTTTAATTGTTGAAATTTTGTACATTTCCATGTATTCCGTCAATAACATCCCGGGTTTCGCTTTTCTGCATCTTCAGACATTCTTGTATTCGATTCAAAAATGATAAAATAATACATTTATTGAAAAATAATATTATGAGCAGTGAACAGAGAAGTTGCCAACATGTGAGCTGTCTCCTAAACACTTTTTATTTAAACTTATACAACGGGTTGAGTTAATACAATTTTTTTTTTATTTTTCCAGAATTGACAGTTAACATTCATATTATAAAGTTCTACAATTTATCACTTTCATCAATAGATGTCACCACCGAAGAAACTTCATCGCTGCACATCCTCTCATTTGAAAAACAGTTTTTGAAACTAGACGAATCATCAGATACGACGTAAGTAAACAAAACTTATTATAACTATTATTATGGAGAAGTTAATTAAATCCCGGGTGCAAGAGATGTTATCTTGAGTTGTTTGCGAGTAATCAAAGTTTTCCCATCGATTCAAAGTTCTCCGCTGTTTCGGGCTCGTACATAGTAAACCAGACACGTCAAGGAGATTCGATCTATATACAAGTTTCATGTAAAATGAATGATATTAATATAATTACTAGCCGACTTGAAACGACGACATATTGGCCAGCCAACTCGGGACCTAATATGTGCTAATCAAAAGGTTTAGAAGGTATTAGGAACAAAGCTATTTAATTAAAATCTTCAGCGCGTTCTTGCGAGTATTGCCCGGGGGGCGGCGGTTGGTCCTCAAAGCCCCCTAAATTTGCCTTGGACTAAAAAAGCCACCTTAGTTCTCTTCAGCGCCTACGGGTGAGCGGTACCGACCCCGTTGGGAGCCTGTGGTCTAGCCAATTCACTAAACACGAAATTGACAGATTTCTTCGATCTATGCAAAAATGTTATAAATAGAACAGTCGACGTAAGCAAGGTGTAATTGTTAAACGACATCTGGCATCGCTCTTGGCCTGTCTACACTGTGCACCCCAGAAACTTCGATTGTTATTAGATACGACTGCTGTTGCATAGACAAGAGGTTTAAAACATCTTCGAAACGTCGATGGAATTTAATATGACACGTATCGTGAAGCGTGCTTGGCATTAGGATAACATGAAAATTCGCGCACTATTGGCAGTGATTCTCTTATTTTGTGAACTTTCTAGCCCAAAAGCGCTTTGGGAAAACAATAAGGACCGAACGTTGCTTTCAACTATACCAATGAGTGAACGGATAAAACAGTACAGGAAAAAAGCAGACAGAAAAAAACCGGACACGGAAAAAGCAAACATGGAAAAAAGCGAACGCGGAAAAAAGCGGACGCGGAAAAAAGTAGACAAAGTTTCACATTTAAATTACATGAGATAATTTTTACATATTATTATTTTCAAAACATTATTTGACACACCCTGGTTTTTGTTAAGTATAAGTTTCATTAGTGTCCAGAACTGAAATCCCCCAGCGGCAGCGGCAATAATTCGCAGAATCGGCCCAAAACTTATTACCATGCCGTTCAATAGCCGCCGAGTACGCCTGCTGGACGAGTCCATTTTGACAGAAAGGGGTAGCTCCGACGATGCAGGCAGTTTTTTTAATTGTATTTGTAGACGGTCGATTATGATCTGCAGAGCGGGACGAGCTGCGCTCTCGTGGCGGCGGAAGTGACGATGTGAATTGTTTGTTTTTTTTGATTTGCATTGGACTTAATTTAAAATCGTTTGTCGTGTCATTTGTATTATAACTTAAAGTAAATTCAGTTGCTAATTAAATGTAAATGTAGAATCAATTTTATGTGTTAAGATTTATATATTTGTGGAATGTAAACCACTGCATCTTGGATGGAAAATAAATAAGTTTTGAACCGCATTTGAGATGGTGTTTGTCTGAGATCACAGCCCTTCCAGGACTCTGGATAACCAGCCGTTCGCCTCTCTTCGATCCGGGGTCTTCTCATTTTATTAATTGTGTGGGTGCTACACGAGGTACGGTCCACCGTGAAATTTTCAACTTTCAACCAAATTTAAGCATTAGATAACCAAAGTCTAATTTCCCTAATATAAGCGTGCTCTGTCTTGGGCAAAACCGTGTAATAATATTGGTTTAATTAAATATCACAAATAATAAATCACCATACTAAAATCGTCGGTTCGCAAGCATTTTTTGAAGTCATAATTGCATAAAATTCCTACATTCCTCGATTCAAAAGATAGAGCGGAAAATTATCCAGCATTTAAATCAAAAATCCCGATAATGACCACAACCTCTAAGATTAACCATAAAAAGCATTCGTGACGGATACAAATATATATTATATTTAATGGTTTAATATAATATATACAATAGCAGTGACGAAGCATTGGCAGTGTTGGCACGGAGTAATTGCTAACTTTGACTTCCAAAATAAATTTTTGATCATAAATCATACAACAGTACAAGTTAAACAAACATAAAAAGTGACATACGTCGTTTGCAAATAACGAATTCAAACAAACAGAATCATCGGGAATCACCTACTTTGTCACTATAACACTGCTTTATCAACAGCAGGCAGAGTGAGAAAAAAAATGACTCTCGAAGTATCCAATTAGAGTCGAACCTCGAGTCATTTATTCTTCTACTCTGTTTTTTGAACGCAGGTAGAGCTAGAAAATAAATGAATCGCCGCTGTATTTTATATACATAAATATTGTCTTCCAATCACCGGGATATAATTATAATTTATGATGTGAGCAATAAAACAATTAGCCGTCATTTTGTCTCCGACCACAAAGGTTGAAGACATCGAAAGGCGATACCCTAGTCCGGTGACAGAACGGGGGGTAAACAAATAATGATTCATTGAGTATACCACTGATCCGCAATCAGTGCGCTGCGAGACAATCCCAGGTGTGCCGCGTCGCAGTTCGTCCGAAATGAGAAAAAATCGGGTATATATATTAGACAAAGCCATTCGGTTGCTAAGATCTCCGATAAAATTTTTGTCGTAGAAACGCACATTATATTATTATTTTGATATTTGACGTAATATTTGTATTAGTTTTTGCACGGATAGTGCAATTGCAATGGTGTGGAATAAAAAGGACGTTTTTTCGTGTGAAAATCGAAAAAAAATCCTACTGTACAAATAAAACATTGCGCATATATTGGGAAGCATTTCGGGAAAAATTTCGCAGTGGAATTATTACAAACAATGAAAAAGTGTATCAAAATAATACAAAGTATCAAATCAAGAGCTATAAAATATCAATCACCATTGTTTCGCACAGAAATATGTTGATTGTCGCGAGGCAAAGTTTTGGTAAGATTATTTGAACTTTGCTACGAGACTATTTATTTTTAACTTAACCAAAACATGCCAGAACGCTGTCAACTCTTTTAAAAAAATCATTGGATGAACTTGCTACATTGCTACCATCTTTGAGCATCTGAATGAATTTAACAAAAAATGAGAAGTTATTGTTATACTCTGACAACTACAAACAGAAACTCAAACATTGGCTTAGCGAGTCACGATTAGGATCATTGAAAATGTTCCGAAGGACCAACGACACTATTATTAAAGACAAAAAGATTATTTTGGATTTGGCCAAACAAAAAAATAGGCAATACTTTTATAACATCAACTTAGCTTAGGTGATTTTTAGTTGTTAAGCTTAGTTAATTATTTGTGTTACAACCTTTACGAAAAACATTTGATATTTAATTTTCAAAAAAAAATGGGTGCTAAGTGTTCCATCACTTTGAAAAGGTAAAAGAGTATAATTTAGTGTTTGAAATTCACATATTTTGGTTTGTTGAGTGCCGCGAAATAATAATCAGTGTTTAGGAGCGCCGTGGGTGAGAAAAGGTTTCGGAGCAATGACGTATACAATACATAATAAATTGCAAGATATATAAAAAAAACATTTATTTGGATTTTAAAGAATATAGTAAGATACGCGTTTTAAAGCAGACTATATTTCAGAAAAAAAAGAAATGTGATTTCCCAATATAATAAATCCCTTACATTAACAATACGAATATAATAATATTATATATATATACAACGCTACATCTCTGTATCGAGCATTCGTGTGGAATGAAAGAAACTTACAATACTAAATATCAAATGGAAGAAAAAATAGTGAGACAAAATATTTCGCATTCGTCGAAGAAATCCTGTAATAAAAGATCTCTGCGTTTGTTACGCCGATGAAACCCAATACATATTTTTTTTATTTTGATGCGATAACATTGCCTGAATAAATATAGCCTCATACAAAAGGTACGTATGTTCTTATGCGCACTTACATTGTGTTTGTGTTGAAATTTTTGGTTGTTTGACATTAATTTGGTTTGAATTCAGGTTTATAATTTCTGTGCATAACAATTTTATATAATTATATTTTAACTTTAGGTGCGCCGCAGGGATCTGGGGAAAAAGTTTTTGTGCCGCGAGGGAGAAATGTGTATTTGGAAAACCTACGATGCCCTGAATTCATTAAACATAAAAGCGCACAAATTATAATATATCGAGTGTATTCTGACGGAAGGCATTAAGTCATCAAACATATTCAGAGATATCAAATTTGAGTTATTGAGATTTTGTAAACTTCCATGTATTTTGTCACTAACGGTTTCGGTTTCGCCTTTCGGCATATTCATGCATTCGAGCGCACGAATGGACTCGAACTGACAGACAGTAAACAGTGTCTAACGTTTATATAGAAGATACAAATACGACAAATATTATTTACGAGATAAAATATTATAAGTATAGGATCCACACTAATACCTGAGTTAAAATTTCGAGAATCGCCTTAATCCTTATTTTGTAAACAACGCATTGACAGGGTGGCGAATTGCCGCTTTCCAACTAATATTAGAATTACCAGTGATTTTACAATTATAATAGCACTGTGGGTTTTGACGGGATGCAATTCGACGAAAGGATAAATATATACAATCATTCCACATTTAGTGGCATCTGTTAGGTGATTCAACGTATAGGATACAGCAACGGGGAGTTTGGAAGATTCAGCTGTTCGTTCAGAATTAGTAAGGAATTTAACTGGGCTCTATTAATTTCCAAAATTTCTTGATAAAATAATTTATGATCCCCCATGTTTTGATGCAACAATTTAACCCCATCATCCACATTCAACAAAATACATGGAAGTGTACAAAATCTCAATAACTCAAATTTTATATTGAAATTCCATCAAGCACCCTCAGTCGATGTCTTAAATTATATTCAGAGATAATCGCATTTAAAGCATTATTTTTTTACTTCTCTCCCAAATACAAATGTGTTTTTTAAAAAGAATAATCTTTTTGTCATACTAATCATAAGATTTGGTATCGATGAGTTAGTCATATAATGCTTCTTGCCAGAATAAAATAATAACATTACGTATTACTTAATAATGTTTTTTCAAAGCCATTATATCATGACTTAATGCGTTCTACCAGTACAAGGTGCGTTAAATTGCTTACATTTAATGTCAAAATGTATATAATGACAAAACTTTGAAAAAACATTATTAAGTAATATGTATTGTTAACAGAAAGATATCAACAACTGACTAACACGCTGGACATGTTAACATGCCCAAGGGCTTGTTAACGTATTCTTCAATTTATTTTAGCGAGAAAGCGACGATTTTAGTTTACTTTTTTATGTATTTGGAATAACTTATATTTATTTCCCATAATTCGTGTTGAAATTGATCTATATTTAGCCATTTTAATAGATCAATTGACTGAAAACAAATTCGTGCGAAAACGACTCGCGCTGTAAGGGTTAATGCGTTCTATCAGTATAATCTCGATATTATATTGACAATAATATAACAAAATAGTTTGAAAAATTATTATGATACACACAAACATAGGTTTTAAACAAGTCTTCTGGTTTACTATTTGCACTTCATGAAGTGAAGATAAATTATCGTGATAATCGAGAATTATCCGTGAGAGTAGATGTGTTGTGTTGCCCAATTTTTTTACAGCGCTCAGTAAATATTTACAATACAAACACAAATTCGTGATTTTTTTCTGCGCTTGTAATTATTCCTCTTAAACTAATAATAAGTCACGACCCCTTCCTATTAGTCAAGTAATGCGTGACCTCTCGCCACATTTTCAAAACATACACTGTTAAAAGTGAGTGAAAAGGTTTCGATTTGGAGACGGTGGCATCTATTGATGACAAAAATTGTTGTATCATCTTTTTAAAAACTTGTTGATTAAAGTATTCCTTATTGATACTATTCCGATTGTTTATTGCAGCGTCTCCAAACTAAAGCCCGCCAACACCAACAATCCGGCCCGTCATAGTTTCTCCACATAGATAAGTAATGCCGAATGCGGAAAAAAGCCACAAGCAAATTTATTCAACTGATCAACCATTTTTTTTGTCAAAAGGACTTAATATGAATGTATAAATCAGACAGAAGCTGGTTTTCTCCTTGTAGGCTATCGGCTATCTCCACTGCAATGAAATATCTTTGACACTAGCCCGTTAGTAGCAACAGAAATTAGCGCGTAATTCAAAACTACAGTATGAGCTAGCTAGGTCTTGGCCCTTGGGACTTTGTGGAGGAATCAGTATGGACTTTAGGCTAAAAGGTTTTGAGACCCCTGGATTACTGTACAATAGAGGTCTGCACGGCCCGGGCTCGGGCGGATAAAGACAATTCAGGTGCGAGCCCGGGTCGGGCTCATGTAAGAAATTAAGCTTACAGAAAAAAAAATGTCCAGGTCATGAGTCTGTCATAAAGCAATACTATTCATAACTTAAATATTGTTTTCCCATGTGTTATGAATATCGTTGGAAATATGGATATAATAACACATATTCCTTGTAAACTATAAACAAATTTCGGTATTGAAAAAATATCAGGAAAATAAATCTGGGCTTCGGGTCGGGTTGGGTAACAAGTGTGTTATTGAAAGCCGTACCTGAAGATGTCGGGCTCGGACCAGGTCATTTTATAAAATTTCGGCCCGTGTAGACCTCTACAGTATAGGGTGGACAGGGCGCCACCGAAGTGCGAGTATTTAATTTTGAAAAATATATTAAGCATCCGCACCGGATGTGAAGCATATGGGCACCTAATAGAGAAGCTCAGCAGAAGTCATTTTTGCGAGAACTGCTTGATATTCAGTCGCCCAACTTTTCATTTTCAGAGAGGAAAGGACAGAAGTGTGAGGCTAGGAGAGCACTAGTTTTTGTCGAATCGCTCTCGCTGTCTCGTTTTGAAGATCGGATATGTGGTACACGACGTTAACATGCATTTGAACAAAAATCCATAAATCGACTGAAAAATGAATTTATAAAATTGCCCATACTAGTATTCGAAACCGTGGACATTGCAATCGAATAGGTCGAGTGCAAAAGAGCGTTTGTTGACCAGCGACGAAAAAAAACTATATACAGTCAAAAACAATTTACAATTGTTAATTACAAATTAACTAAAAATGACTTTCGCATGCCCTTAGCATTGTCGGTGGTTGCATCCTCTAGTTACACCTCTCAAGATATATATTTTTTAAATAATATAACAGCGAAGGTAGCAGTCTTGTGAAGAATAAATAGTCATCTGGTAGAATGATTATTGAATGATTATAACGCCAGACCGCTGATTTATCAACGCGCCTAGACTTGTGCGCTTAAATCAGTGATGCAAAACTCAAGGCCCGTGTGCCACATGCAGCACAAATTAAATTAATTGCGGCCCATCAACTAAATAGTAAGCTTCCTAAGACCAATGCTCTATACTGAGCAGTGAGATATTGTTTATTCACAAAGTGTTCCTGATAGCAATTTTTGAACCTGAATAATTAGCGTTAAATTACATCTGTGAGCAAGTCTCAACACAAAAACAGCTTTAATAATGATAAACTCAGTTCAGAGTTTCAGCTACCATAAGACTTAACTCGAAGTTAAGACGCTTGAGTCAGCGCTCTCATTAGTGTTGACACAGAGTTTCAACTTGAAAAATTAACGAATAGCGGAGTGGGTACTGTAGGGAGTGACTGGAGTATCTGTAATTATTAAGTGTAAAATACTAACATGTATGTCTAGAATAGTAAGGATATATCAATGGCCGGGGTGAACAATCATATAAGTAAAGTTCTTCGTTGTTTCCTTCTCATTTTGAAGTATTTACCTCTATATTCATAAAAATACGAAATAATGCTCTTCAAATAAAAGGGAGAATAAACCACATAAGTCAGATTCTTAATATACTTTTGTGTCTAGCATTATTCTATGGTTTATTTGACGTTTCTTTTTTTAAACTTCGTGTTAAACTTTGATACTGGGCGCCTCAACTATGCTAATAAATATCAAAATAATACAATATTTGTTTCAACGAGAATAGTTTAAGCGGAGATCTTTGCCACAGAATGGCTTTAATTATTTTCTAATATAAAAATACTCTCATCCAATTTTGAACATATTGTTCCACGGCACACGGGTTTCGGATCACTGCCCTAGAGCACTGCTCCGTAACCTTATTTCACCCACGGCACACCTAAGCACTCATTAATATTTCGCGGCACACCACAAGCCTAAATATGTAAATTTCATAAACGAAATTTACAACTTGTTCAATTGTTTTTATTTGATGAATTTAAAATAGTATAGTTGTGATTAATATTTTACATTCGTTAATTAATAACTCCACTGGGAAATTTTTCGCCATCAATGCTTCCCAATGTATGCAGCAATTTACGTATAATTTCTATGGTAGGATTTATTTATTTTACACACGATACAAACCAAATTTTATTCCCCATCATTTCAGTTGTAATATCCCTGCAAACACTAATACAATTATTCCACTAACATCAAAATAATACAATATTTGTTTCAACGAGAATTGTTTAAGCGGAAATCTTTGCCACAGAATGGCTTTTCAGATATAAAAATACTCAATTTTTTCTCATTTTGATGCACTGCGCCGCGGTACACCTGGCATCGTCTCGCAGCACACCGGTTGCGGATCACTGCCCTAGAGCATCCGAAGCGCATGTTCAAGCTAGGTCTTTTGTTAAAGTCGTTTTAAGGGGTTGATTGGTCCAAGAAGTACAGCATCTAAACTTATACACTATGAAGATGCATACATAGTATAAATTTAACAATTGCGGAGTAACCTCAGAGAGTTTTGTTACATAGCCACTTAAGATTTGCGCGCCCTGTATCCTCTGGCAACAGGAAGGACATTTGGAGGGACGGAGGGACGACACAACTACTACCACAGACGACATCGGTTTTCAGGCAAAATATAGTGTCAGTACTACGCATATGGAAGTCCTATCATCTCTCGTATACACACAAGACGCTACCTTGCTGCAATGATGGCTAATTTGATGGTAATTGAACTTGGCAGACCTTATTAGGCCTGGGACTTGGATTAACCAAGAAAATATAAACTATATATAGTTGGCGACCCTGGGATTTTAAAGGAAATTCAAATTTAAACAAATAGCCGTCGGTAATTAGGATATATATTTAAACACAATATAGTATCAAACATAATAAACTGATAACAAAACCAGCAAAACAGAATTGACTACTCGAGTGACTGACTCACAGTGAAATTAATGAATGACCATCTATAAAACGCTACATATATAAAAACAGCATTTCAATTAATAACTAATTAAAGGCGTTTACTATTTATATTTGGTTAAAACAATGAACTTTAAATTATTCATATATTAAATTATCCATTCGGAGAATTGGCTACATAGTTGTTATGATTTTCTTTAGCGAGTATTAAGTATAATGATAAACATCTGTCAGAATGAAATAAAACGTAGAAAAAGAATAAAATGTGTGAATATAATTTAATAATCAATCTGCGATATAAAAGCCGCTTTCGTGAAGCCTTAAACCTGCACTATAATAAAATCAACGGTTTACATAAAAGAGACAACACAAGAATATGGAGAAGTTAAGCGTTTGACATTTTGCTTGTTACCTGTAGTTAATCAAACAATTAAAAGGCAAAATATACGTTATATGCAAGAATTTATTTAATGAAAGTTACTTTGACTTACACTTCTAATATTCGATCTCCCTTTCTGATCCCAGCTTGCTCTGCAGCCCCTTGGTCCAACACAGCACTGACATGTTGAAGAGGCGCGTAGAGTTCACCGTTTATTGACCTCAACTGACCACCCTCGGACACTTGACCCCGCACGTTAAAACCAAATCCTGTTTCTGTTTTGTATATTGTCACACTTCGAGGCCCATTAGGGGACATTATTAGGGTTCTACTATTCTTTTCGTTCCGGACACCTATGTTTTCGTCGGTTTCTGAATCCGCCATGTTAGATATCTGACATTCTTAAAACGGGAACACTAGCGCCAAATTGGGCGTGTAAATTCTATGAACTACCGTCCGTCAGAAAAAAATCAGAGAGCTATTAGTTGAAGTGTTGCAATAGGAATCAACATTTTACCCAAAGCTAAATAATATCCAAAGAAGATATATACCGTCAACTGGGGTTATTTCGCCTCACACTGATGTATAAAAGGTTCAGAATGATCAAATAATGATTTTGAATAAAGTTATAAACAAATATCTTATCAACCCGAGTGTTCAAATAAGTTAAGGCTATATAAACAAAATATTATTTATTAGGTGGCATTATACTCGGTAGACAAAATAACACGAGTTGACGGCATTCACTTCGCAATAAGTGAAAGATAGATGCAGTATGCATGCCATAATATTGTAGTACTCCATTTTATTCTTATAGTTTTTTTTTTTACTTTGGTGGTTGAAATACACCAAAGAAACTATAGGATTTGTCAAGAGCCGAAGCTAAGCAGTGTTACGTTCTACTGCGCTGTGCAGTCACATATTCGAATTCCCGTACAGCACATTGATTTTTAAATCAATTTATGAATTATATGTTTTCATTTTTTTCGACTATGAATACTGAACTTATAGAGAGTAATTAGCCTACCGCTAGTCTTTCTTAACTCCATGACAAAGTCTTTGAAATTCAGCTGGAAGTTTTAATAACACTAAATGCTAAACAAATAATGTTTGACGCATGGATATTCGCTCTAAAATTTGTTTCCATTGAGATTTTCTTTCCCTCGCTGACAAGTTACTCAAAGCTGTGAAACTCAATTATACTACTGAGAACCGAGTCTTTTTCCTCTCCACACTCAATTTGTTATAAACCCTCCACCATTAATTTTCTAGAATGTTTAATAATGAGAAGATTATAACTAGCACCTAAGATATTTTTACGATACATCCAGTCTGACGGTGGGTACTTCCCAAAAAAGAGAAAAGTTAGTCTTCAAAAATACTTAGTTATATTATGACAAATATGGCATAATGGAATCATCATCTGTCACTTCCAGTTTCAAACTTCGATTTTTTCCTGTGTCATTGAAGCATGCCCAATCCTAATATGTGCTGCATATGGAATCATAACGCATCATTTCAACAGAAGGCATTTAATGAGAACTGGTTTTAACTCTTCAAGCCTCAGGGGTGTGATTTATATTGACACAAATATACCGCACATCTGGTGCTATAACATCATAAGTGGACAAGACATTGTTTTTCAGGAGAAACATTAAAATATTCTGAACTTGATGAAGTCACATGGTTTCATGAGTGTTATAAGTTACTTTAAGATGGAAACTATGATAAATATACTTGTGAAATCAACGCGTCAGGTGCAGACACCTATTAGGCATATTTTGACACATAAATCTTAGTCTTAACTTTTCAGGACTTGTGATGTACTTGTACCAGATGTGTGATATCATAAAAAATAAATGAAATAACAAGTACAAAAACTTTTATTACTGTTTTTCATATGCTACATTCAAGTGTCCACCGATAGATTGACTCTATAGGCTTTTCAGGTCCTTCTAGGTGCGCGGATAGATCGGCACTCTGATGCTAAAGGGTTAAGTCAGTCTCACAAACTCTCTTTGAAGAGTTTAAGGATAAAGGGATGGACAAGGTGAGGATAGAATTATGGGGTTAGGAAGGTCTAGTGATTAGCTAGTTGCTCTCTCTACAGCCTATTTATAAGATTCAATAGGAAGTGGATGGAAAGAAGTGAAAACCTCGCATACATTCATAAATCGATTGAAAAATCTATGTATGAAAATTTTTTATTTATGTATTCAAATCCTTAAATGAGCCCACAAAAGATGAGGACGAAAGGATAATAGAGTTTATTAATCGACTGTGGGAATGTCTTAACTGGAATACAGTTTTCACTTTAATCTAAAAAAAAACTGTTCAAGAGACTTTCCACCATATTCTCGTAATCATTCATGATAGATGGAGAGCCCAATGAATTTAAAGATGAGTGACAAAATGAAAATCAAAATGAATATATTACGCTTTATTTTCACACATACGAAAAACTTGGCATACAATGAAATCTATTTACAAATAATAAAAAACAGAGTTAATAATATTATGTCATCTAACTAAGCTACATGAACACTTTTAATCAATGATCCTGAATAAAAATTCTCAATGCAATAATTGGTAATCACCTATTTCAAATGAAACAATTTATAAAAATAATCACTGCTTAAGTTATTTTTATTGTAATAAAACCTTTTCATATGCATAAATTTTAAAATATTGTTTTTAACTTTTCAATAAATAAGCATTTAATCGTGGAATAGTTAGAAAATGCATTTTTTTACTACGCGGCAATACTTTTCATTAACAGAATTAAATAGTCCTTATTCCTTATTCATTAAAGCATAAATTTTTTCAAGAGTAATGGGTTATTCATATTTTGTATATGGGAATTGAACTAATTTTAGTAACTGATTTATTTTTAATAAATATTTTTTATAATATTAAACAACTCCAGCAGTGTTTTTAACTCGCTTTATGCATATAGAAATGTTATAAAAACTCTAATGCATATAAATTAAACATCACAAAATTTACTGATATGACATAAGATTTAATACACTTTGATATAATAATATATTAGAAGGTACAAAATATGGAAGTAGATCAATATTGTTCAACGCCTTCAAATTAAAAAAAAGGAACAGTTTGAGTAAGAAAATTGGTCTTGATATTTATTTTTTCAAGTGAATATTATTAAATATTGCCAGTTAATAAAAAATGAATTTTGTGAAATAATGTCAACAAGCAAATGAAAACTCCTGTGAGGTTTGACATAAAAGAATTTTGATTGTTTTCAGTTTAATGGTTTTACAGGTCCAAGTTAGAAAACATTTTTTGTGTTGAACTAATCAATCTTCATGAAAAAATAATTTTTAGATATTTCATAAAAAAGAAGGCATGTTCTACATGTCACAAATACATATACTGTAAGTCAATGATGCACAACCTGCGGCCCAAAAATTAAATAGATTACCGAGACTAATTTTCAATATGGAACAGCGAGAAGTTGATTATTATTTAATTATATTTCATCTCCGGCTTCAGTCTCAAAAATGAAAAATATACATCACACTTGTCTGGTGTACGCTGGTTTCATAGCACGCATTTTAGTAATCCACAAAAAGTTGTGTAACATATTATAAGCAAGATGTGCAGAGTAAGATAAAGGTTAAAAGGTATCTTGAATGTAGTTATTAAATTGAAAATAATATGATATGAGAGATTATATGTTATAATATTGCCAAAATCTTATGCCTCTGTGGTCCGTGAATAATTGCAAAATGGATAAATTGACCACACCGATAATTAGGTTGTGTATCACCGCAGTAAGCTTAAAGACATTTCTGACATGTTTTAGTTTTACAGACTATAGAATTTACATTAAATATGTCAACACGCCTTACGTAAGTCACTCACATACATTGTAGATGATTCATTTTATGTTAACAAATTATAATATGTATCAAAGATTATTGAAAATGAATTTAGATTAATTTAATTAAGGCATGCCTATAGAAGTGCTGTTAAGTAATAAAACTGAGACAAAAATTTATATTTAAAAACAGTTTCAATAGTTAATAAGTAAAACTCCCCTTTTTTATCACAGCCACAAAACTGTAGACAACAGTATTCACTGACGTTATATAGACCGACAAAGTGATTTATGCCCGGTGAACAGTTGTTCCTTTTCAATAAATGAAAACTTTTTCGTAACACCTGAGAGTAAGAAATTTATTAAATAAATCTTAACTTTTTATCAATTTAAGTATAGTTATAAATAAAATAAAAATATTAAAAACAATTTTATACATGAGAGACCTCGCAAGTGAAATATAAATACCAGCCAGTGTTGGGTAATCTAACAAAGAAAAAAGCAAAAAGTTTTTTTGAACTCTTTTAAATTCATTGAAAATTGGTTCAACTTCAAGGGAACAAAAAATATTGAAGTCGTATTCAGTTGTCTGCGAGCATAATGCTTTACTAGCCGCCCAGTACTGCTCCCTATGGGATCACGGGGCCTCAATATTAAATTTGAATTTCCTGCAGGTGTATCCTTAAGTCACTTTATGTGACATCTGTGATGTCATCATAACAACGCAAACTATTTTGAAGACATATTGTTGTCTGTCATTGGTATAGACCTGAAATAATAATATGTCAGACTAAAGTCGTAAATTTCTTAAGCATTTTTGCAGTCATAATAAAGTTTCTCGACTCAAAATATAGAGCGGAAAATTATCCATCATTAAAAATTTAAAAAACCAAGTCAGAACCTCACAGAGATACAGCTAAAGAGCCTGTATGACGTTACATGTAGCTCCAAATACCCCTTACGGTTATAATTTATCATTTAGGTTTTATATGAAGATATTTGATATTTATTTTCAAATTTAAAAGTTTACAGGAATACAATAAAATACTGAATAAATATTATGACGATTCAGAAGTAATTATTTGTTGCTAAATTCTTCACTAATTAAAATTTGTTTATAAGCTTAAATACTCCATTCCAATAAAATCTTCAGAATTCTCAATTATTATAATCCAAAATGTCATTGTACTCATTTATGACGCTTGTCAATATTTTATTGTGGTTGAAATTTTAGTCTTGAGAAGCATAATGCCATTACTTGATCAGCATTGTTATTTTTTTGGAATCTAATGAAGAAGCCTGAGTCGAATGTTCAATTTGACCGTTAAAAGTATTCAGTGCTGTATGAATCCAGTTGACAAATAAATTCGTCGATATTATTATAAATAACTTTGTTTGATTTTTTTTTCAGTTTAAACCAAGCAACAGGTGCCTTATTTCAACATATGAAACAATTGTAGGAGGCTAAATTAAGAACATGTTTTTGTTGCCATAACATTTACCAAAACAGGAAAGTGTTTCAATTTTAATAAAGTTATTTACATTATTCCCAACACTAAAAATAAAATGATTTCTCTATAACTGGAATGATGAACTCATTAGAATACCTTCTTATTATTGATATTGTTAACAGGATTAAGCAATTGGGACTTATAATAAATTCAACATAAAATACTGGCTTAGTAATTAAAACAGGCAGCTAAGGCGTGACATTATTTTCAAATGTAAAAATTGAGTTCAATTCAAAATAAATTGAAGTTGAAAAACACAACGATAGCCACTCTAAAGGGCTGTTTTTATCAATTAAAGCAGTTGAATTCGCTTGGAATAAAACGTCCTTTTGTTTTATATTGAAAAGAAATTTACAATGTTTTTTAAATAACTATACACAATCAAATAATGATGACATAACTTGAAACAGATTTTGTTCAAAGAAGATCAAGAGATTCTGTGTTGAATCGCTGAAAATATTGTGAATACAATTAACATTATGACAAACTCTCATCGTCGTCAGAAGATTTATCTCATTTATGATTGTCTCGGCTACTACCAGCTGGGCACACTGAAATAATGTGAGCTTGACCGATAATCAATCCATGCAGTTTAATTTGTAATGTCAAATTGAAGGATAACACCATTGGAAAGATAAATACTTCAATATAATATTACGGTTATTATATTTAAAAATTATTATCATAAATCTATGTGAATTTTTGACTAATTTTATAACAAGTTAACCCTAAAGAACTTTGATGAGTGGAAAGGGAGAATCAGTCTTAGCAGGCCAAAAGTTACATTAAATTTGCTTAATAATTTAGCGATACACGATATTAACTGTGAGCATAAAAGCAATGATATTTTTTATCACAAACAAAATTGTAAATGAAATTACTTGACTGAAAGAAAACACTTTGGCATTCCAGTAAAATTGTTTTCACAATCCAAATATTTAATGTATCTAATACCCACTGAAGCAATTTAAGTATCCATTGTAAAGAAAATATTCTGATTCTAAATATTATCTAATCTCATAAATTTATTTTCTTTAAATGTGAAATAAAATACGCCTGAATTGAAAAAATATTTTCTGTTCAAGTAGGGTTACCATATATTAACCTGAGGTTATTATAGAAGAGGACAACTGTGCTAAATGTTCATATAGAATTAAAATTGATAAGTCATTCCACTGGCTGTATTAATAAATGTGACATGTGTTTCGCTTCTTTAAGAAGCATCTTCAGACTAACTATACCACAAGGATATTTATTTCTAAGGTAAACAATGAATATAATTCTCAACATACAAATGAAGGGTAGGGTGGGTTTATTTCCTTCTATTGAATGTGGGAAGGGTGTTATACACAAACAGAAAAAATAAAAAAGAAGCGAAATACATGTCACATTTAGTAACACAGCCAGTGGAATAGCCGAGTTATCAATTTTGATTTTATATTAAAAATGAATTTCCACAAAGTTACAGCCGAATCCATCGAAAAAATGGTAAATTTTAGGTTACGTTTATGTTGCCAGTTGAGGTAGCAAAGAATTAAGAAAACTTGTGCTGTTCAGAATTGTGAACGGCACTCAATGTTCTCAGAACTTTAAAAGTATTCGTTACACCTTTGATGTGACAATGATTGGTTGAACGTTTCATTTGAATTTAAGAGGCTGACATACGTCTTTGTTTGCAAACTTACCTAGGCCCTAAACTAGAAAAGACCTCAAAAGCAGAACATATCCGGAGAAAAATGATGCATGATAGCCCTAGTTTAAGTAATAATGATTCAACTTTTTATTTACAAGGATAACACATCTGATAAAACAATAGAAACAAGGATACTGTTTGTCGAAACTCACTTTACCAATTTAACAAATGGGATCTAATATCAGCAGGAAAAACATTTCTTTAGTGAGTAATCTTTTTATCTTTACTATTTTCATTATTGATTATTAAGCAAAAACTATTGCGATTCTGTAGATCCACATCAAACAATTTTCACTGTAATTAGTTTTGTAAGTAAATTATGGTGATTCATTAAAATATTTCTTGCAAGAAACAATTTCATACCAAAGATACACAGAGAGGAACAAAAATTAACTCAAAACAGAAAAATATTATATTTTATAATTTTGTGTGCGATCTTTCAATGACCTAAGTTAGGAAGTTTTGTAAATTATAGCTTTCAGTTCAAGATACATTGATTCAATGCAAGTACTTATAAAAGTACCTGTAATCTACATTCTTGGCTCGACACTATCCGATGGAAGATTATGTAAGGACTGAGGACTTGTGTTACTGTACATTATTCAAAATGTCGAGGTGTTGGAAACCTCGGTATGACCATTTTATGAGAAGATTAAATGTAGCAAAAAAGCAAACACTTCAGTATTTTATTAGTATTTATTATTACTAGTGATGGACATGAGAATAGTAAGGATGAAGAAAATAATTCATCAATGACAACAATTATTAACAACAATAATGGAACCGTTTCAATTGGCCGCACTTGTGGAACAAGAAACTCATCAATATTTATAAAAAAGTTATCTATCCTACCTTCAAAGTTTGCATGAAGTAATCAAAATGAATACCAAAATATTATACAATTACATGAAACTGAGTGCATTTTACACATTTTGTTTGTTATTTATTGATAAACTTTAAATATAATGGAGTGGTCACTTTTCATTTTAAGACATCGATAAAATCAAACAAACTTTTTCATATTATATTCGAGGATTAGTCTTTTTTCAACCGAAGTCTCATCTTTTGATAATATTTGACACTAACTGTCTTTAGTCGAGTAAACTTAGATTGAAAAAAAATGCAATCCCGGAGATGAGAAGTATTTTTGATAGTTTTAAACACTGAATAGATATGACACCAAAAGTGATTATTAATTTATCTATTGGATTAACTTTCAGACGAATGATTAATAGTTTAGTTATTTTAAAAATACAATGCACAGTTTTAGCCGAAACGCCGCCGAATGATCGGCAAGACGCCGCAGACGAGGATTTGACGGTATCGGCCGTTCGCGTTAACGCTTCGATCTAATACGACGCTTACAAAAATATATTCCAACTCGAACAGACGTGATGCAGGTCGCATTCAGCATTAATATTATCATACTTCCAAGTATAATGGGCGAATTAATTTATCAGACTATCAGAGAACTCCACCGACAGATCGGCACGCTTGTTACCCATTAATAATTTTATCATAAGAGATTATTTTACTCAAAAACGCAGTGCAGTCGTATTGTATCCACATGTTTATTATTGATATAAAACCACATTTTACTAATTTTAGAGATATCTTAACAGTTAAGCTTCATGTATAAAAATGTTCTTACGCTGACGTAAAACTGTGCCCGGTCAGTAATTATTTTATCATAAGACGGAAAATTCAAACTATTACTGATAGTCGTTATCTTTCTGCTCTGTGACATGAAATGTTTGGGGAAATTTCACAAATAGAATGTTCCGTACTCCATTTAACACATTCCGGATCACTTTAAACACACCATTTTGTTATTCATTATAAGTTTTCACAATTCACATTGTTTCATTAAAAAAAACACAAATCTTGACATTCATGTTTAATCTAAGTTATTTACGCTGTCAGCTTTAGTTAATTTTCGTCACTTCTCATTAATCTTTTCTTCTGTGAAACGATATAATACATATTTAGTATAGCACTATATTTTATAACCTTCTTTGTGAGAATTTCGCAAGACCCGCACTGTCAAAAGATCATGTTGCCAGATATGGAGATGGCGCACTGTCAAGTGGAGACTTAAAGGTGGCTGCTATTAAGATGTGTTTAAGATTTTTTTTTATATGAAAATTGATGATACAATCAAATGCAAATATACAGCAAATAGAAGGAATTTGTTGGTTCTCGTGACAAGATTTGACAAAGATTGAAAATAACAGGAACCGGTACAACAATTCAATTTACATGGACAGAATCTAAATTTTCTAAGACAGCTGATACAGAGGTTTTTAAATGACGAATTATGTTTGAATATGTATTATAGTATCGACAACTGTTTTCGATGCACGATCGGATATGGCAGTTTAATCGGAGTCATCGTCGTTGTCCTCGTTAAATCCAGTGAGGTCGGCGGAAGGCAGGTAACCCTGGGTGAGGGCGTACTCGATGAGGGCCAGATGACAGAAGATGTACTGATCGGGCATTTGAATGGAGTAAGCTCTCTGCGAGCGAATTTTCTCCACGGTACCTCGCACGTCGACCAAACCGGTGTCTTCCAGTCGGGAAATGCAAATATCCAAAGTGCAGAATGTCCCTGAAATTATTAAAAGTAAATTTAATTACACTCTAATTCACATAGCCAAGATATTCGATACTCTGAATGGATTCAGATTCATTTTCTATTAGTTTTGAAAATTCTTCTCATACAGGTAAAACACCTGACACAACTAGTTACAAGACCATTAGAAAAACAGTGGTTTTTTTTTAAAGTAAATTGAGTAATTTTTATGATTTTAACAATAAAACACAATTCATTTGTACTACTTCCACATATTTATAATGATCAGGACCGGTTTCGCTCATCACGAGCATTATCAACTGAAGCATTGAGCTGAGCAA
Source organism: Himalopsyche phryganea (assembly GCA_022494535.1). Lineage (NCBI taxonomy): Eukaryota > Metazoa > Arthropoda > Insecta > Trichoptera > Rhyacophilidae > Himalopsyche > Himalopsyche phryganea. Next base: position 2,405,424 of record JAGVSL010000097.1, read on the forward strand.
CTGAGCATTATCATCAGTTTATAATGCTCGTGATGAGCGAAATCGGTCCTGATCATTATAAATATGTGGAAGTAGTACAAATGAATTGTGTTTTATTTTTTAAGATATACTCTATTATGAGTCCATATGCTCATAGACATTGTTGAAAAAAATATTAATTTTTAAATTATTTACCCGTTCGTCCGATTCCGGCAGAGCAATGAACAACGATAGGCGGTCCTCGAGAGTGTCCGGCCCATCGGTCTCCGAGTGAGCGTAAACCTCGAGCCTGCCGCGCTCGAACGCCGGCTAGGAAATGTAATACTGCTCCCGCGCTACCGGGCACTCCGTAGTCTGGCCATCTTACGAATTGCCAATGGGATATGGAGCGGGACTCATCCGTCTGTCGAAAACATAAATTGAGTTACATGTCGTTCACTTCTATGTTATCTATCTCTTAAGATCAATTATCAGTTATGATAAGATTGGTCAAAAGTTGATTCAAGAACACACTGCAATGAAATCAAATTCTTTCAGATGATTCTCTCTTTGTGGAATCTGGTATTTACACTTTTCTAGATAGTTCCCAATAGCCTGAATGTACAGAGCATGTGTTGAGAGGACTATTTATAAGCTTTTTATGTTTTCACAATGGGTTATGAAGTAATAATAAGTAATAATATATCTAATACTCTAGTATAACCTAATCTTACTTACAAACAGAATAATACAAGCATTTTATTATTTCTCTATGATTTTAATTTAAGACATCGACTGAGGGTGCTTGATGGAATTTCAATATTAAATTTGGATTATTGAGATTTTGTACACTTCCATGTATTTAAAAAAAGAAACTTCGACATTCGCAAATCACTTGCTAATGGAGAACCATACGTTTAATGCGGATGATGGGGTTAAACTGTTGCATAAAAACATGGGGGATCATAAATTATTTTATCAGGAAATTTTAGAAATTAATAGAGCCCAGTTAAACTCATTACCAATCTTGAATGAACAGCTGAACCTTCCTAATTCTCCGCTATTATATCCGATACGTTGAAACACCTAACAGATGTCACCAAATGTGGAATGATTGTATATATTTACCCATTCGTCGAATTACATCCCGTCAAAACCCACAATACTATTATAATTGTAAAATCACTGGTATTTCTAAAAGAAGTTGAAAAGCGGTAATTCGCCTTCGGCAATTCGTCACTCTGTTAATATGGTGTTTACAAAATAAGGATTAGGACGATTTCCGAAATTTTTAACTCAGGTATCGGTGTGGCTCTCAGACGTATAATGTATTGCCTCGTAAATGATATTTGTCGCATTTTTATCTTCTATATAAGCGTTAGACACTGTTTACTGTCTCTCAGTTCGAGTCCATTCGTGTGCTCGAATGCCTGAAGATGCCGAAAGGCGAAACCCGGGTCGTTAGTGACAAAATACATGGAAGTGTACAAAATCTCAATAATCCAAATTTCTCTATGAAATAAAATTTTCATAAAGAAATAAAAAAATCGCACTTTTCGATTTTTTTTTCAAACATATCACATTCTGAGTAATTACGAAAATGGTATAGTGTCACGGTATTCACAAAATCGCTGAGAATACTACAAAATTACAAAATAATCCAGTACAGTATTGAGGACTTCTGATAAGTGACTGATGTATAATTTAAAAAAATATGTTTCATATATTCCATCACATACTATTAAAAGAATAGGGGAGTTCATCATGTCCATAAAAATACCATTATTCATAATATTGATATATGAAATATAAAACAACCAAAAGAAATATAAGAACTTGCTTTGTAATAAATAATAATGTTCTAAATAATAGAGTTTCTTGTTTTCATTTTTTATGGCTATAGACAATATATAAACAGATACAAAATATAATCAATGCAACACTCATTAAATAAATTAGTCATGCTTAATATAGAACAAATAGTGTGCTTTATTCACAACAGAAGAATAATGACAAACAAAGTTAGAATCAAACTATCAGGCCCGTGATCTCCCCAATGGGAGTTTTCACATAGGTAGGGAGGGCCGATATATCTTCCCAATGGGAGTAAAAGGGTTAAATCGCTTACGCTTCGGTGGGCTGATAAAACTTGAGAAATACTTAACATATAATAACGCACCTCAAAGTTTGTGATGACAAGTTCGGATACAACATAGTCTGGATTGGATTCAACTGTTTCTGTGAGAATATTGAATGGGCCGTGACGACACTGCGTTCCTGAACCGGGAGACCAATACTGTCCACACTTTGGTCGGCCTTGTTCGATCGTGTTGGTTGTCATGACGATTACAAGGCTGTGCTGTTCCCATACCATCCGCCAAAAGTCACCAAAGGTGTTTGGCAATGGACCTGGAATTTATAACAAATTAATAACATTTTATGTAAGGATTGAATTTGACCGAATACAGTTTCATGTGAAATTTAACACATTATATGCTGAAAAGAGATAGCGGGGAAAAAGTAAGACAATGATTTTCGACTTTTTTTACACAACATTTGTGCACATTAAGATCGTTAAAATTTATCATTCCTTTAGGTAGACAATAAACCTTTCTTCATATCCCAAATTGCAGGTGAAAAACTTTGCAATTTCAAGATATAAAAAATTGAAATCTTAATATGGCTCTCCTGCATAATTTATCAAATGTCATTTAAACAGGTTTAGCAATCAACTGACGACTAAGTCACAAGAGAGAAAAGTAAGAAAGTAACTGCCAAATCTATAAAAAATAAATGAAGCACCCTCCTCCGTAAGTTTTACCTGTCATTAAAGTTTAAATACTGAGATATTGATATATTAAGACTGCTTTCTCTTACCTTGTGTCGATATGAATGCGTTCTTTTGTTTGTATCCATCGACATAATTTGCATTAATATAATCTGAGCAGGGATCGTTCTCGTCAATCTGCGAAAGGAGAACTCGGGAATGGTCGTAGCACAGCACATCGTTGTAACGGTTCTTGGGCAGGTTATTTTTAAGCCTGAAACATAAATAAATATATGTAAATAGTTGGGACACAATATTCGGTATTCATCATTAAATATGAGTCGAATTTGAAATTTACAAAATCTCAACAATTAAAATTTGATATTTAAATTGCATCAAGCACCCTCAGTCGATGTTTAAAATTAAATTTGAGTCATTTATTTATATTAACTCCAGAGCAGTGAGACTATTATGCTTAAAAGTCTGACAGAGCCGATCTATTAGAGCAAACTTTACGAAAACTATTATGCATCCTAAAATCCTTTTAAGCGAACTAGTAAGGATTCTACCAAATGTTTATATTCCTCGCTTGTATAAATGAGTGCTCACTTAGTGTACGTGAAGGTTCCATCCGGGGCAGGCGTCTTGATCTCGCTGTACTCTTGCAGTAATCCTCGCCTACCGAGCAAGCGGACGCGGGCCAGCAGAGCGGCCGGCGTGCCCGCGCTCCCCTTTCCCCCCGCCCCTCCCCCTGCGCTTCCAGTTGCCAGACTGTCGTCGTCTGAGAATCCCGAGCTGGCTGACCCGCACTGGGAAGAGGCGTCTGAGCCCCAGGCTGTTTGACCACCGGCTGCTGTGAAATACAAAACTGATCATCAAATTTACTGTCATACACATTAATCATTCTAGCCATTTTACTCCAACACGATTTTGGGATGCACGTGTTATTCATTGTTTAGGGTTTTTCAACCCTTAGCACTCCACAATCCCACACAAGCACACAATTAACAGTATCACTTCTATAATTGCTGAAAAATTAAGAAGTAGCACCTTCGAATGTAAAGATTAAAAAAATAAAATAACAATTAATAAAAAAATAAATACATTATAAATTATATTTCAGTTATAAGAGAAAAAACGATACCATCTCTAAGACTAAAGGATTAAATTGAATAATTGCGTGTTATATGTTTTAAAAGACTGACTATTTTTGTGTGGTGGATTCTCAACAATGAGTCGAGTAATAATAAGTAAGAATCACTGTCACTATTAGCAACCCAGCCAGTGGAATAACCAAGTTATCAATGATTTTAATTTCATATTACAAATGAATTTCCACAAAGTACATGTGGAAAAATAATTGTAATTTTGAAATGAAAGATCCTGGGCTGAAATTTCGGCCCTGTGGGAGTAAATGGTTAATACTAAAGTAAATACCGTTGCTAATTATGACATAAAAATGATTTACTTAACAGCAAGATAGTTCTCATTTGGCTCATTTCAACAAAATGCAAAACCAAAGCTGTTCAGAATCTTCGGTAGCCACGCTAAGCTGAAAGACTTGCTACGGGGAGAAATTATATTGCAAATAATAATTTTGAAGCATCATACAAAGTGAGTAGATCTCAATTCATTTACACTTTATTTAGTACATAGCAATGAAGACGATGGAAAGGAATCATTTTATCCCACTTAACCTTTCCAGGAGTAACTAATTAATTGTAGCTGTGCTATGAGGAGTGAGTTTTTTTTTACGTAATAATAAGATACAATTTGTTTTCTCAGTTGATAATGCTCGTGATGAGCGAAACTGGTCCTGATCATTATAAACATGTGGAGTTAGTACAAATGAATTGTTTTATTTTTTAAAACATTTTTTTTATCAAATCAATTTAATGGAAAGAAAGAAATGTTACAAAAAATCATACATACATATTACTATACTGACGTACAAGTACGTCCATACTCCTTCGCGGAAAAATCGCGGTGACGTACATGTACGTCCATACTCCCAGAAAGGTTGACGTTGCTTTGTTACACAATATGCCCAGAATAATGGATTGTAAAGCTGAAGCGGGTGATAGTGTATTCATCATTGAGAACCATTTCCAAACAAAAAAATATTTGGCATATTACAACTGACAGCCAATGCGCCAAATATTTAGAAAATTTGAAAATCATTTAAATTTGATATTGACCTTGCTGGGACTTGAACCAGGACCCACCAAATCGCAGGGGCAAAACTCTTACCACATAGGCTGACATTTTTACAATTCACTACCAAAGCAAAATTTTGAGTAAGGTTTTTAAGTACTTTTGCTAAAGAAATAACAATTTTTAATTTACGTGATATTTTTAAATCTTCTTCATCGCCAGAACTACCGGCTTTCAGTTTATCGCCAATTCCGCAAGCTCCTCCCTCGGCATTATTGTTCTGCTGCTTTCTTCCGTCGGGTGTAGATTGCGCACAGATGATGTGCATGGTGGCATCACCGTTCTGCTGAATGGGAGACGTACTGATTGTGTTGGTGTTAATTTCTGAAGGTTCACGGTCGGAGGTCATCATTGCGTTCCCGTTGGCGAGGATGGCTTGCGACTGGCGTCCGCTGCGCTTCGATTGATGGTAACGGTTGCTGTCCGCGTCGGCGACTGCCGTTGCAGCTGCAAGGTTTGAAAAACTCTCAGTCGCTGTTCCATTGCAGTTCGTCAATGATTTCTGGCAGTGTAGTAACCTAAGAAAAACAGAAAGAATAATTAGATTTTATTTTAATTCATAATACAGTCTGCTAAAATATTTTCATGCATTTCAATAGACAATAGCTTTGATTGAGGTTCAACTAAAGATCGTTGAGTTTTCCAAGACAAGCAAGAACGCCTTCTTCACAGGTTATGAGATTACAATTGTTACCTTGTAACTGTTTATTAAGTAAATTAGGTTTTTTTTTTGAGAACATCTGAAAAATAAAAGATACCACACATTTCTTCTCCAAATTCTTTGTCACTCAAAGATGTTACAATACTGTCTGAACTACACGAAGAAGTCAATTATCTTTTGATAACCAACACACCTCTGTGTGTAGTGGGCACTCAAAATCTCCATCATTCACCTCACATATTTCGAAAAAGATAATCTTGAAATGAATGGCATTTAATGATGCTTTTATGACAATATTAATGGTGTTATGCAAACGCCCTCCATATATTTTAAAATATTTTTGCACCTAATGCAGAGATGAATCATGCAGTGTGTGCAAACAATATTTGGTAACTCAGTTTTTAGATGAGCAATAAATCCTCGGTACCTGCCAACCGTTGAAACAGCACAAAATGCGCGAAAAATGCATTATAAAATGCAATACAATACACCTTAGACTGCATTCAATTTAATTTAAATATGATTTAATTGATTTTATTTTGCCCCCCAAAAACCTGCTGTTTCTCCCCAAAACTGGTATTTTCTCTGTGGCCTCCTTGAAATATGCTGTGGCCTGTGAGGGCTTCGTGGACCCCGGTTGAGAAACGCTGTACAATATGATAGCATTCTCTGAATCACAGGTTAAAATACCCAAACGGAAACTATCATATATTGTATTTTAAAAATTTTGTTTTATTTTTGATAACACCTTAAAAGTGATATCATACATTGATTTTCAAATTGACTTTAGATTTGTGTCCAAAGACTGTAATTCCTTCCTACCCTGCCTCTATCTGATCCTGAAACTGGGGCAGAGAGAGGAGAGAAAAGAGAGGTTACCAGTATTCGTAAAACAACTATTTTTTGAGATGTTCCACTAATTTCGATTAAAAATACCTATAAATCTATATATACATATGTATATATACATAAATGAAGATTTGTTTGTTTGCCCTCTATGCATTGCTTTACCATTGATCCAATTTCGATCAAACTTTGGTGAGTTGTTGTGCACACACCCGTGAAGGTTTCTGATGAAAAAAAAATCTGAATAAAAGAAACAAATACGTACATCTACCGACATCTCTGAACCAGATGGAAAAACAAAAAAATATTGTATATCCGGAATAGAGGTCTGCACGGGCCTTGGGCTTGGCCAGCGGACCTTAACCCGAGCCTAAATAAATTAAATAATTATATCTTAAATAATTTATTTCACATGTGCTATGAATATCGTTGGAAATATGGAAACAATAACATATATTGTTTGAAAAATATAAACGAATTACTATATTAAAAAATAGATCGGGCTTTTTTTGGACTGAGAAATTTAAATCTGGGCTTCGGGTCGGGTTCGGGTAATAAGTGTGATATTGACTCGGGCTCAAGCTGGGCCGGGCCTGGAGATGACGTGTTCGGACCGGGTAATTTTATGAAATTCCAGCCAGTGCAAACCTCTAATCCAAAAGCAATTCAATAAACAGAATTAAAACTCAAACCATTTCTTCCTTTGAGTGGCATTGCAACGCATGCCGGGTACTCACTAGTACTTTATAAATAGTATATAAAAGGGGTCACGAGTAGAGAAACTATGTTCTAGAATCTAGATTGTATCATTCTTTAATTAATGTGACTGTTTAAATTTGTATTGTAATTATATTAAAGTCAATTGGTTAAATTGATGGAGTATTTACCATTGTGAGAATTTTTTGAAGTCCACGGTATTTCTTCTCAAAGTCTCGGTCTTCCAAAATTATACACTCTTAAAGAACTAATACTGACTTATGGACTTAAATAGTAAAAGTAATTTACTTGCACAGTAATTGTGATATTTACCAGTTGGCATGGTCGATGTGGAGCGGTCCTCCTAGTCTATCAGGGAGCGCCTTCCTGGGCAGGTGTAGCGGCAACTGAGGTACGCTCACCGTGAAAACTCTCTCACGAAGCTTTTCTCTCACAAAGAGTCTGAGGATTTTGAAGGGTGCTTTAAACCACAACGGTGCCGTCACGATTAGAACTTTCTTTAACTTGGCAGGATAGCCGCCCTGAAACAAATAGAGAAGTAAAAATTTAGATCTGTTCAGCAGATATCCAATTAATTGATGAAGGGAATGAAAAAAAAGAAACCCTCCATACAATATTTGGAAACAGTCATAATTTGCAAACTACGAAACAAAATATACTGAAATTATCTTACCATGGTATATTTATAAAGATATACTGTAGACCAAATGAATAGATGCTAAATTTAATGTATTGTTTTATAAAATCAGAGGGAATAAAAGAGTGGTCAATTATAATTAAAATTTTTCAATTTTAATTATTGCTGAATTCTAAGTGATAGGAATAAGTCAAGATATTGCAATCTATAAAGTAATAAATTTAGATGGAAATGAGCCAACGTTGACTTATAGAAATGTAAATCTTAAAAGGTCACAATTATTACTGATGATGAAGAATAGAAAACATTGGATGCGAGTATAAACAGACACAGTTAATATATACGCCAGAGGTTTTCAAATAATGCTTCCTGAAAAATACTTCAATGAATATTAATACAGTGTTGCATTGATTAAAACAACCTGAAATCGGAGACACTCAATGGAAATTAAAAACATTTTTATTATAATTATTGAATATCCCAAAATGTCATCTCATTTGGATACTATTGCTATTTATAGAAATTATCTCCTATCCATTGATTTTGTATACTTAGTTAATCAAGTGACGGTATTACAAGCATTTTTTTGATAGGAAATGAGTAGGTGCAAATTAAACCATTCCATCTCCAGTGAATGTCAATCTAATAGGAATGTGAATAAACATTTGAATGGCAATACACCCATGGACATATTCGTGGGTCAGTACTGAATGAAACAATGCCATTTTGCTGTATCGATTGTTTGCAATGGACCTGACTAATTTTGGTTTGCATTGCTATATAGAGAGCGAATATTGAAAAAGCAATTTATTTTTTACTTGATTTTATAATGTGTGAACTTCATTATCAAAAAGTATTTTTTTATCCAAAGCAACAAAAATATCATTTATTTTGAAAATGGCCAGTTTTACATAATTTATATTAATTAAAAAAATATCTGGCATTACAGCTGACGTCAATGCTCCAAACATTCTGACAATTGGAAAATCATACGAGATAAACTCAATGAGAATTTTTATATGGCGATTTTGTACACTTTCATGTATTTTGTCAGTAACGACCCGGGTTTCGCCTTTCGGCATCTTCAGGCATTCGAGCACACGAATGGACTCGAACTGAGAGACAGTAAACAGTGTCTAACATTTATATAGAAGATACAAATGCGACAAATATTATTTACGAGGTAAGATATTATAAGTCTGAGAGCCACACTGATACCTGAGTTAAAATTTTCGGGAATCGTCCTAATCCTTATTTTGTAAACACCATATTAACAGAGTGGCGAATTGCCGCTTTTCAACTTCTTTTAGAAATACCAGTGATTTTACAATTATAATAGTATTGTGGGTTTTGACGGGATGTAATTCGACGAATGGGTAAATCCCGATTGTATATATACAATCATTCCACATTTAGTGACATCTGTTAGTTGTTTCAACGTATAGGATATAATAGCGGAGAATTAGGAAGGTTCAGCTGCTCATTCAATATTGGCAAGGAATTTAACTGGGCTCTATTAATTTCCAAAATTTCTTGATAAAATAATTTATGATACCCCATGTTTTTATGCAACAGTTTAACCCCATCACCCGCATTAAAGGTATGGTTCTCCATTAGCAAGTGATTTGCGAATGTCGAAGTTTCTTTTTTTAATCTAAATAAAATCTAAATAATCCAAATTTGATATTGAATAAATATTGAATATATAAATCTCAATAATCCAAATTTGATATTGAAATTCCATCAAGCACCCTCAGTCGATGTCTTAAATTTTATATGGCACTCATGTCGAAGGTCACAAATTTAAATTTCATATTAACCTTGCTGGGACTTGAACCAGGACCGATCACTAGGGCAAAGCTGTTACCACGAGACTACAGAGACGGACAGTTATGATATTTTGATTCTGACAAGTCAACAATTGAATCAACATGTTGCAAAAAGCACTCAAGACATTTTTCAAGTTTTGAGTAAATGACGAAAAACTACTGTGCATACATACCAAGCATTAAATGAATTAATTTAAGACATCAACTGAGGGTGCTTGATGGAATTTCAATATCAAATTTGTATTATTGAGATTTTGTACACTTCCATGTATTTTACATGGATATTAAATACATGGAAGTGTACAAAATCTCAATAATTCAAAATTAAATGAATTATTTTTTTGCTATTTCTAAATGATTTCCCGACCAGGCTGAATGCAATTCGAAGCCAGAATGCTTTGTGCGACTCGGTGATTCAATTGTTAATTACCATTAATTTGTTTTAGGAGTTTATCATCAAAATATATTAAATTTAAAGTTACTGCAGAGTTAAAGAAACATAAAATTATACTGTTAATTAACAGCATTTATTTTACAAATGCCAAGATAGTAAATACCATGTGATTTGCCTTCAAAGTATGCAGGTACATCTTATTTCACCTTTAAATAATATGTTTCTGACTTTTCTTTCCTTCCCTGCATGAAAATAAAACTGTATGTTTGTTAGCAAAAATATTTGACACATCTGCTCTAAATATTTTATAATTGATAATGCAGATATTGCTATGTAAGTCATCAAAAGGCAGAAGTAAAATGTTTTAAAATTAAATAAGAGCATAAAATATATTACGCTATCTAAATTATGATGCATTCAGGGCATTTACAGATTGCACTTCATTGATACTGCATACAATAAAACAAAACTATATTTTACACCTTACACCTTGATACAACACAAAGTATTATTAGTGTAAAATCTCTTCGGACGAATATCTTTTTTTTTACCATGTCTGCTCCCAACGTGGAGCATATGGACTCCTAGTGGTGGTATCTTAACAGAAGATTTGCTACGAGAACTGCTTGTTATTCAGTTACTCAACCTCTTTTTTTCCGAAGAGAGTAGGACTAGGGCAGGAAATCGCTCTTGCTATGCCCCGTGTTTGGGATCGAACGGGTGGGACTGAATTTTAGACATCACCAACATGACATGCCTACGAATCGAAATTGATTGAAATATAAATTTATGAAGCTGTCTGTCCCGAAAACATCTGTAACTAAAGTCAACGACGTTGACCACTGCACCAAGGGCCCAACAGATTCCTCGGGCAGAAGTATGAGAGGTACAATAAAGGTATTGCAGAGGATATCTCACTTTCGAGCCCACCATGCAAATCTTCAGGGGAATGTAAAGATGTAGAAGTTATGTATCAGTAGAATGATCTACCGAACAACGCTGAGAAAAAATGTAATTTTTCATCAAATCGAATGCAAAAGAATTGATCTTTTGATGATGGCTTCAATTCAAATTTAATTTTATACATTGTGTAGAAAACTGTAGAAAAATGATTACTCATTTTATTTCAAAGACTCGCATTAATTCGCTGTCCCCAACGCACAGCAAAAAAGCCCAAGTAATCTTCACTAGAAAGTGATGATTACTTGGGCTTTATCATCTATATCACCAAACTAATAGCACACCATAACCTGAAATTTGGGAATACAATGTGTGCATACGTCGAAAATGCCACACTTTTGAAATAAGTGTTATCGAATTCTAAAATGATATAAAGTTATCAATAATATTGTAATTGTTTTTTCCCAATTTTCCCATGCGACTTTATTCCCAGGTGAAACCCCAGTTTTTTCCCGGCCTCGCATCACTAGGTACATTACACATAATTCTGAGAATTATTTACTGCAGTAGTTTTCGACAATAGATTCCAATATACAATGACCGATTAAATCTTTTACAGTTGCATCGCGGGTGACCATTTATTCACTCATTTTTAAACTTTTCTTAGCCTAATCCTCTACGTAAAAATAAGCTTTTAAATAATTTCATATAATGTCATTGGAAAGTAAATTCCTTTATGGGAGAGAATATCGACGGTGTTTTGGCATATTGATGTAACCCTCAAAATTGAAATTGTTCAGGAGAGAGTAAAAACTGTTTTTGTCGAAAACATTATATGGTGTTTGATGTTAAACTAATGGGAAATGCATACCACTCCCGCCAAAACATTGTAAGCGTTTTTCGCTGTTGCACTATAATATGTTGCGGTACACGTTTTGTGACGAGTAAGCTGCCACCACGGCCACTATTGTAATTATATCGACGGTGTTTTGACCTATTTATGTAACCCTCAAAATTGAAATTGTTCAGGAAAGAGTACAAACTGTTTTTATCGAAAACATTAATATGGTGAGTTGCGTTATGAATCTTTGAAATGCACTTCTTTAAATTCTCATGTTTGCAGATACGGGATTATACGTAGGGAGTGTCGATATAATAGTGGCTTACGTCAAGTGGCCGGGTCAGAATTTTTAAACATAAAACTAATGCAAAATGATGTTTCCCTAACAATTTATTTTTATAATTTACATCATTTGACCGAGACCTGCTGTGTCGTTTTTAAAATGAGATGCAATCATTACATCCACTCATTTTCGTATTTTTTGAGGGTTACATCAATAGGCCAAAACACAGTCGATATAATATTATACACTTTTAAGGTGTTAACTGTCAATTCTTGGTGGAAAGACATTATTTTTTAAAATATAATATTATATCCCGTTTTGAAAAATTTAATTAATTAGATAATTATTTTTATATTACATACTTACATAGGTGGATCGGAATTAAATTCATGAAAAATAAATTGTTAGGGAAATAGATACTTTAACATTGAAACTGAGATTCTCGGAATATTTCAATATTTTTTTTAATTTTACTTCAATATTGGGTGTGAAGTGTGATTAGAAAGATGTTTTTGGCCTCCTAATGGACGTCTCTGCACAGAAGTTTTCGTCAGTCACGGGGTCGTTACATATGGGTGGGGAATGTTTGAATTTTCCAACTTAAATATAATATTGTTGACAGTTTTCACAACATTTTCCGATGTATACAAAACGTTTTCAAACAGTAATTAAAATTTTTTCCGAAAGACTCTCAAAAATCGAAATTCTTTTTAAGATTGATGTGAGATTTATGGAAAATCATGAAAAAAATGTTGCAAAAAAATATAACATACTTTTTGTCAATCTTTCAATCTTTTTTGCCAATCTTTCCTAGTTTTTAAATGTACATGATTTGTCGGCCTCTGTGGTCTAGTGGTAAGTGTTTGCTCTAGCGACCAGATGGATCCTGGTTCAAGTCCCAGCAAGGTCAATATCAAATATAGATTTTTTCAATTTAAATTTGTGATCTTGGACATGAGTGAATTCTAAAAATTTTCATCGAGTTAACCTTGTATAATTTTTTAATTTTCAAAATATTCGGCGCATTGGCTGTCAGCTGTAATGCCAGACATTTAAAAAGAATATATTTAAAACTTAATGATTCAATACAGAAAAAAATACTTTTACATACAATGCATACGTGGAATTAAAAATCAACAACGAGATTTCCAATATTTCAACGGATATCGGGCGTGCTTTTCCAAATTTTCAATATTACGTTTTATAAAAATTCGGCATTCCGATTCATCTATTTGAGAAAACCGATGACATTCCGATTCTTCAATAATTTTTCGCAAATTTACAATGTTTTCATTCCAAATCTAATCCTGATTGCAAGTCAATAATTTGCATTTCAAAATTGTCTAATGGCATCCAATCTGGAGGGTACAAAAAAAATATTTCCATATTGAATATGTCTGGATGGTTGATGATTTTTATAAGCTACTTTTCATTTTATTTTAAATTCTGAAACGTTTTTGAAAACCGTGTTTGATGGAATTAAGGATATTGGAATATTCATCTAAATATTTAATGAAAAGTATTTTTTTTTCAAATTTGGCAGATTTTGTCTGGAATGTATATAATATTTGATTTGAAATTCATTTATTTCTCCATACCTGAACATCAATAGTCCCTCTTCCTTGCATTTTTTTATTCAAAACTAGTGATTAACCGGCATGCATTGCAATGCCACTCATAGAAAGAAAGGGTTTGTGTTTTAATTGTCTGCATAGGCTGAAATTTCATAAAATTACTCGGTCCGAACCCGACATCTTCAGGACTGGCCCAGCCCGAGTCCGAGTCTCAATATCACATTTGTTTCCCTTGCCCGACCCGAAACCCAGATTTATTTCTCTCGTTCAGAAAAAAGCCCGGTTTATTTTTTAATATAGTAATTCATTTATACTTTCATGTGAAATAAATTATTTAAGTTATGAAAACTATTGCCTTATTACTGGCTCATGACCCGGACATAGCACGAAATATTTTTCTTAAATATGAATTCCTTACCCGGGCCCGTGCAGACCTATAATATGTATATTGCCAAAAAGATGTTGTGTACATTTCATACAAAATGAAAACTTGTCAAGGTTTTTCCAAGATGTCGTAGTAGTACGTATTTGATTTTTTTTAGATTTCAATTTTTTTTCTTCAGAAACCTTCACGGGTATGCCTACAACACCTTTTCCTCGAAATCGGATGAATGGTAAAGGAATGCATAGAGGACAAACAAACCTTCATTTTTATATATATAGATATTTAAATAAAACGTTAAATCAGCTTAAAAATAACTTTGTTAGCCAATCAGTATCATAAATACAGTTCTTTAATGTTATTGTTTATTGCATTTGGTTATACAATACATAGTTGATTTTACAGTTACAAAAAATCATAATTTAGGAAATAAAGCAGCAAAGTAGCAAGATGCATGACAAAGTAAACGATGCCTATCGGAGAGGGGGACGCATCTACTTCTCCACCCGCGAGCGTATCTCTTAGCCGAAGCCTCTGCATGATTAGAAAAAATCTGACATTGTTGTCGGAAAACGAGGCGGCTTCGTAAAAATTAGACCGATCGCAACACCGTTTAGACGTGAGCGACCCGGACCTGCTATGATCGGTCTCGTTTCGATCGACAACCCACCTCCGGGGAAGCGCGAATTGCAGAATGATGTATGATTGAATTTACCGAAGCTAATACATGTAGAGTGCAATTATCAGCAAAAACGTCTTATTTTTCCACTAATTGCAAAGTGACGGGTGACTCAAGGAGAGCACATTGGCGCAACGTGGAGATGCCATACGTTATTAGTATCAACTTAACATAACAAAAAATTACGTGAGACAAGAGAATTGAATACACACGCCATAGATTGTTTGGGACTTGTCCCGAAATCTTGTGTGTAATGGCAACTGTCCAGTGTTGTCACAAGTCATAATACAGAAATCAACATAATTTCGTATTGATTTCATACTTTTTCTCACTGTAAAGTGTAAATGTTTCGCGTGGCACATATTTAATAATGACAATTACCTTCGCTCCAGGGTAGAAGAGTTCTAGCCAAAAAAGGTTTCGCATGCTGTAGCATTGTGATGCTGACTCATTAAATATAATTAGGGTATTCTTATATTATAACTGAAAAAATATTTTGATTATTTTTTTCATTTGTAAATAAACTCTTTCACTACACAAGCTGCTTTGCTGAAAAGTGTATGCAGGTATATTTAATATAATTTCAACAACAAAAAAATAGGATCTGCTGGCAACTAACCGAATATAAAAATATGTTAAGGTGTCGATATATCACTTTTTCATCAAAGTCTCCAATCATTTTATTTCAACATTACAGCATTAAATATGGCGAAGTTCTCCTATAGATGTATATTGTTTGCATTTGTTACAGGAGTATTAACATGCAGAAGAACCGTGAAACAGCTGATAAATTAAAATTGTAGGTATCTGAATGCTAGATTGAATTTTAGATCAATTGAAAATACGGAGATAGGTCAAGTGATCGATAGTTATAATGTGAGTTTAAACATTTGTGATATTTTGCATACACTTGGCCATTTTGTTCACTTGTTGAACAGGGGTAGAGAAGCAAGATTGTGCTAGATGCGGCTTTCTGAATGAATTTGAATTGCAGAAAAGATCATTTTATTTATATGAGTATGTTTTTTTGCCATAGAATAGTTTTTAATCATAATATGCGCGTCCGTGGCGCAGTTGGTTTTGTCGCTGGCTACGGTTACGGATGTCTCGGGTTCAATTCCCGGTGCGGACGGTCTTCATAGATTGATCTTTCAATCGATTTATGGATTTCTGTTCGTAGTCTGAGTCCTCCCTCCCATCAATCCCATCCTCACGGGGCGTAACGAGAGCGATTAGCTAACCACTAGTCCTGTCATAGCCCTATCCTTCTATTCCTACTCTCTTCGAAAAAGAAAAGAGAGGTTGAGCAACTGATTGACAAGCAGTTCTCGTAGAAAAAATTCTGTCAAGATACCTCCATTAGGAGGCCATATGCTCCACATTGGGAGCGGACATGAAAAAAAACAAAAAAAAAACATTTAAATACCAAAGAATATTTATTAGTTTTGAACTTTATTTCAACTAATTATTAGATCATTTTTAAGGTGTTAACTGTCAGTTCTTGTTGGAAAGACATAGGATTTAAAAAAAAAAAATATATAATTATTAGACACAAAAAAAACATTTTGAAGTGCATACACATACACACATACACATATACATATACATATACACATACACACACACACACGCGCGCACACACACACACGCGCGCACACACACACGCACGCACGCACGCACACCTACGTGACGCAAGTTCCGAGGCAAACAAACAAAAATAACAATCAGACCGTCAGTATGGAAACTAAAGAACAGCGGCGTTTGCGATTAGTCGTGAGCGACAGAAGAGATGGAGAGCGAGGCGAACTCCGGAAGCTGCAAAATCCCGGCGTGATGCTGATGCCGATTCACACAGACAACAACGATCACAAAGAACTTCGGAAGCTGCACAATCCCGACGTGCCGCTTACGTGGAAGCTCATCGAAGAGCTGAAGAAGCTCCAACATTCAGTATTTCAATTTCAATACCGTCGTATATGACGGGCGTCATACTAGTCGATTAAATAAAACAGAAAATAAAAAAACGGGTCCGAGTTCACCACGATAATATATATATATATATATATATATATATATATATATATATCACTGTCAATTAGGGATTTCCCTGCATTCATCGACGGTCACACGTGCTAAATCGTATAAAACCACATTCGTGGTTTCGGATTTACGATGAAAAACAGAAGATAGCAAACCGCAATGTGGAAAATACTTTGGGTGGCATTTTTTTCTGCATTCTCAAGTTCCTGCATAATTGATAAACATTAGTACAATGTATTTTCTATTATATATTTTTTTCTTTCTATTAATTGTTAAAACATAGTGCCATGCCATCAGGTAGCACCACCTAGTTGCGTGCCCTCTTATGGCAATTAGCGCGAAATAGGCATGAAAATTTAGTAGATTCGTGCATTAAATTCATTGTTATTTATAGTAGAATCTTTATGCAAATAACTCACGCCTTAGAGTCATATTTACGTTTCAGTAAAATCATAAGACTCATCATGACTATTATTTTCCGAAGCCGGCTCCTAGTGGGGTAAGTTCTTGCTAAGGTGAGTACAGATTAAGTCTTCATATACCTTTCCACATGTAAACTAGCTATGAAATGCTAATCAGCTGACATAATCTTTTAGATTATGTCAGCTGAAGGCTTTGTGTGCGGAAAACACACGAGAATCATTTTCTTTGAATCATTAACAATTTCAGTTCAATTCTTACCAAGAATTGCTCGTAGCTTGGCGTAAACTTAAAGAGTTTATTGTTGTTGTATTAGACGTGCCCAGTCCATGACTGAATATACGAATCTGGCTCGAATTGCCAAAGTGCGTAGAGCGATTAAATTAGGGCCGGCATGACTGGCAGCCTCTTCCTGGTCCGCCAGAAAGAAGAATTTCCTGTAAGACAAGGGAGGGGGAGCATAGGGATTGTGACATCATCTTGACGAGGTTCTTGTAGACCTTGAATTGAATTTTGAATTTATTTATTAATTTAGTTAATCGATCTCACTACGCCCCGTTTTTGGGATCGGAAGGGTGGGAGGGAATTCTAGACATCACAAACATTCATGCCTAGGAACAGAAATCCATAAATCGATTGAAAAATAAATTAATGAAACTGCGCAGACCGGGACTTGAACGTGAGACATCTGTGACAGAAAACAACGACATGGAACACTGCACTATTTTGAAAGAGTTGATGATTTTCTGGCATTTTTTGGTTGAGTAAAAATTAAATTGCTTCATCGCGAAACTCAAATAATCTTTCCAAAATTTGCGGGGCAGCGAACATTTTTCTTTGTACAATCTTGAATTTATATTCTAAAAAAATCCGAATTTAAGGCTGTTGATCTGATTATGTGTATTATTTTGATAGCTTCGTTTATTATTTGTAATAGTTCCACTGGTAAAGTATTAGCCATCAATGTTTCCCAATGTATGAAGCAATGTGCAATTTCTATGGTAGGATTGTTTGTTTTACACTCGAGACAAATCCCATCACTGCAGTTGCATTAACCGTGCTAAAAAGCTAATGCAATTATTCTAATAAATATGAAAATAATACAATATTTGTTTCAATGATAATAATATCGACGGAGATCTTAGCAACCGAATGCTTTTCAATTTTTTATGATATAAATATACTCGATGTTTCTCATTTTGGACGAACTTGCGCCGCGGTACACCTGGGATCGTCTCGCGGCACACCGGTTGCGGAGCACTGGTCTAGACCATACAATACAGAATAACTTCAAAGAGTTCATGTGACAGTAAAATTAGATAACCATGGCATTATGTACTTACGACATTCGTTTGGTCATATTCAGTAATGAATAAACTATCAGTACTAGGATTGAAGTTCTCGCTGGGGATATACAATAACTGAAGAACGATGAATGAACTCGTATAATAACCACCAGAACAATTGCACAAATCTGGAGTGGCACTGGTCAGAAAATCATTTGACATAATGGAGCAAAAGATATCTGGCTCTAGTAAACCACAACTATATTAATCAATAATAAAGTTATTGAAAAACTCAAATGCAACTATCACACCTATGCACTGACGTATCACTGAGGTAATACAGGCGAAACGTGTGATACAAATATGTGAACTATATCAGTGCTTCCCAAACTTTTTATTGCCACGGCCCCATAAATCTGAAAAAATAATTCGCGGACCACCGAAAAAAACATATTTCAATCGTCAATATTATATCTGACATTAATTATTACTATTAGTACATACATATTTATATTTAATCACAAAAAATAATAACTAACTTATAAACATTTTTTTTTTTTAAATAAAACACAATTTGTTTGTACTACTTCCACATATTTATAATGATCAGGACCGGTTTCGCTCATCACGAGCATTATCAACTGATCAGTGGAAGTAGTACAAACAAATTGTGTTTTATTTTTTAAAATATATTGTCTTTCCACCAAGAATTGACAGTTAACACCTTAAAAGTAATTATAAACAATTTTTAAAAATTAAATAAGAAAAAACGACGTACACGAAGTAAGCTTTTGTTGGAAAGCCTGAAGTTTTATATTCATGATCAAAATGCTGCCTTCTTCCTGAAGTGAAAGATTTAATTCAGTGACTTCAAAATCTGCCAAATAAGACGCAGAACACATACACTTCTTATCACGAAAGAAAGAAGAGTGTTCTGGTTTTTTGTCATAATGAAAAATGTTCATAAATAAATATTTTTACTTTCTACTGAAAACTTTCGCGGACCCCAGTTTGGGAAACACTGAACTAGATAATATAGTGAAGAGATAAGAGTTCACTGTCGTATATGGATAAACAGTATTGCCGTTACGAAATAATCAGTCAAAGAAAAAAACAAAATAACACCTGAATCAATAAAAAAATAAAAACTCAGGCGTACAGGTACACTCAAATTATTGGAAAGTAATGAAGAAATAGATATGAATATTATGAATACAGAATGATATGTTTTATTGATATTTCAACTGAAACCATCTATGGCAAGTGTGTATTTATATTATGAAGAATGTGGAAAGTCATCCGTAACCATAAAGTAAAATAACATGTAATTTATCTCGCTAGTCATTATCGCGGCGTGCACAACTTTTCGACACGTGGACGGCAATATGAAAACATCATACATAATCCAAACATGCCTTTGTATACGAATACATAAATCGATTGCAAAATCAATGGACGAAAGTTTTCATTCCGCAATTCGAAGAAATGACCCCCCTACCGGGTGAACGAAGGTCCAAACACCGTTGACTACACGAATATAGTAAGATATTATCGGCTGTGTTTTGGCCAATTGATGTGACCCTCGAAAAATACAAAAATGAGTTAATGAGCGGATCTCATTTTAAAGACGACAGAGCATGTCTGGGCCAAATGATGTCAATTAGAATAATAAATTGATAACGTTTTTAAAGGGAAAAATCATTTTACATTGGTTTTAGGTTTAAAAAATCTGATCCGGGCACTTTATGTAAGCCACTATCATATCGACACTCCCTACGTATAATCCCGTACCTGCAAACATGAGAATTTACAGTGCATTTCAAAGAGTCATAACGCAACTCAACATGTAATGTTTTCGATAAGAACAGTTTTGACTCTCTCCTGAACAATTTCAATTTTGAAGGTTACCTCAATTATCCAAAGTCGTTATAATGGGAAGCTACATAGAAAATTAGATTATTAAAGTTGGACAACGTCTCAAGACAGACTAAAACCTACTTTAGTAGTACTGTGAATAAATTGGTCAGAGGTTTGTTTCTGCGTGTCCATTATGGCACATTCGAGTAGGAATACAAAAATACTGAATACGATTATTCAAATGTGGCAAACAATTAGCGCCAAATGGCGCATCTAAAGTTGGAATGGAAGACACAAGCAGCAGCCGCGGTGTGATCTCATCCGAAATAATACTTAAGACGCCCACAAAGAGAATCATCCGACCTGAGCCTCGAATCGGAATATCATCTGGGTTCGCCGAACTCGAGAACAATTCATCTGAGATACGATCATGCGCTTAAAATGGTAAGTATGGGAACTTTTGAATTAAAATTAAATTATCATTACAAACATATTATTTTATAACGAAACAACGGACAAATGCTATGAACAGTGGCGATGTGGACGACTTTGAGGAGGTGATCTAACGAGCTCCGCAAGATTTAAATGAGCTCACTTTGCAAGGAAAGCACTGAGACACTACAACATTGAATGTCCTGTTCGTCCACTAATCATCAGTGTTGGAGCAATACATTAAGTTAATACTAATTCTATCAAGCAAAAAATTGACGAAGAAGGTTTTCCGGTTCCTCCCGGTGCATCGATTAAAATGACCCCACCTTCACTGTTGGTATGTCGTTGTCGAACTTTTCGATAGATAGCTGGTTGATCTGCATTTTAACAATGGCTCCTGCTGCGTCACAAAATTAAAAATTAGATCAGAGTCATACGCTAATTATTCTCGCAGCATTTCCCAACTCGTGTTACGTGCATGCGGCCGTGAAGAACATATGCCAATTTACGACAAAAATTTTCCGAATCAAGCTTGATGAGCGCCTCGTTGTAGATACCGTCGGTATAATTTAAGGCGACATGAGGATTTTCCCGGTCCAAGACATTCAAAATGATATACCTTCAGACATGCAGTCCTTATTATTCTCCCAAAGCACTCACTCACAAAAGTTATAGAATTCCTTGAATATAACTAAACGAGAAGAGACAAACTAACGAGTGTTTAAAAAATTACCGACTTCCCATTGGTCATCCATTTACCAGTTTATGATACGTGATGTAGAATGCAGAATATAAAATTAAAATTGATAACTTGGTTATTCCACCGGCTGTGTTAGTAAATGTGACACGGGTTTCACTTCTTTAAGAAGCATCTTCTGACTAATTATATAGCAAGGCTATTTATTTCTAAGGTAAACGATGAAACGAAACAAGATCAAAATTTTGAAATATTTTTTTTCCAAGGCCGATTAATCTTCAGAAGCGGTCACACGGACTAGCTATACAGATGCTTTTAAACACTGTTTTTTTCTGCGCTGTTATGTAAAAAACCGTGTGCATGGTTGAAAAGTCATAAAATTAATGAGAAATGCTCCCGAAAGAGTTTCTCCATTTTTTTAGCAGCCAGAAGGTGGCCATAAATAGCTGAGATATTATCTTGCCTTCTATGTCTCGCTTAGACATCCGGGCTTCGCCGTTTGACTTATAATAAGGCTTTCAAGGGATTTTGAAATCTCGAACTCGAACTGACGCCATTTAATACTTTACATAGTTTGCATAGCAAGCTAATATGCTAAGTTATTTTATTATTAATGTCAAGACTATGAAAAACATTGATTCAATTTCATTTTGAATACACACTGAGTTGGTATCACGATGGAAATATTTCGTAAATTGTTACAAATTAGTAGGTATCCGTTTTGTCAAGTAGTCTTCAGGACCATGTATCATTTATAAAAGTTATTATCTAGGTGATTATTAGAATTAAACGTTGGGTATGCCAAAGTAAGGAATCTATTCATATACATTAAATACGGATTCAATTTAAGATTAAATATCACTTCCTACATGCTCCATATAAAACATATTCAAAACAACTGGTTTCGGATATAACACTGTATAACTTAGCATGTGTAATTATAAAATTGGTAAATCGCCCCTGTAGTCAAAGAGTTAATCGTGAAAATCCTGAAAACGGGGAGGACGTAGCGAGAGTGACAAAGTTAGAATGAATGACTTATAGCATACAACTAGTATTTTTAAAACCATTTCCGTTACGATGCTCGATTATGAGTCCATATGATCCACATTGGGAGCGGCTACGGTAAAAAAAACTATTTAATTACGGTCTATATATTTCTAATAATTTATGTCCTCTATGACGTTTATATTGCATTAATAATAGGAATTATTGAATATTAGTTTCGTTAATTATTTGCGAGCATCCTGTTTGTCGTAAAATGCATCTGCAGAGCAGGTCGGTGTTTTAAAATTGAATTTGTCACACCTGTGTGCATGGATGAGAAGCGACAAAAAAATAAAAGACAAATTGAGCAGCATGTAAAGGTAATCTAAATTGTTTACGGCACATGGAAACTCGATAATGTTGAAGGTGGCGGATGAATAAATTTTTAATGATGAATATAGTAAAATTACTTAACTGAAAAAACAATTTTCAGTTGAACGAGTGCCAGAATTATTTACATAAAACAGATAAATAACGTCGAATATCCACCTCTTGTGATCGGTGAAAAAAACAGAAGCTCATGTCGTATACATCCGCTAGCTGTTCGCTATGAAGATACCATAGATCACCAATCAATGAAAATAATAAAATTCGTAATGTAGCCCATCTAAAAATAAACATTAATTTGCAAATTATTCCGTTGGAAAGGTTTTGGCAATAAAAATCTTGGTATCACGCGTGGAAAAAATATTTTTGCTTATTAACTCGTTAGCACAGGGGAACGTCGAATCAGCGTCGAATGCGAATTCGGCGTCCTTCGATATAGTCGAAATTAGTCGCTACTAATTAAAGTATTACATGGACGGTGTTTTGGCCTATTGATGTAACCCTCAAAATTGAAGTTGTTCAGGAAAGAGTAAAAACTGTTTTATCGAAAACATTAATATAGTGAGTTGCGTTATGAATCTTTGAAAGTGTGGTTATAATAGTGGCTTATATCAAGTGGCCGGGTCTGAATTTTTAAACCTAAAACTAATGTAAAATGATGTTTCCCTTCCGAAAAGTGGTCATTTTATTTTTCTAATTAACATCATTTGGCCGAAACCTCCTGTGGTATTTAAAATGAGATCCAATCATAAACTTATTTTAGTATTTTTTGAAGGTTACATCAATTGGCCAAACAGTCGATATCAAACTATTTATTCCAATCATAGCTCCGCTCAATGCAAGGCTTAAGGAGATTAAGTAAACCACTCTTCAAAATTGACTTAAGTTTTGCTCGATTCGCTTCGTCTATGTTTAGTCACAAGGGGGCGAAAGGGAGGAAAATCCTTCCCCATAACGTTGCACCCTCTCCAACCATGGTCGTGATGTGAGGAAACGTGAACGTACAGGTGCCAGAAATGGCTTTCGAGAAACTGAATACATAATATAATTACTAAATTAAAAAATAATTGGCACTAAGGAAGTATTAAACAGGAGGTAATTTATCTTCTAATCTCGCGATAAAATTATTTAACATAAGAAATGACACATCCGTATTGTCATTTATATCATCCCGTCGGATATGCCGATTCGGTTCCCATCTAGCCCAAATTACTAGGCATGATGTTCAGTGTGTACCACGGAGAGCAAGTTGAACTTGAATTTCAAAAGCTTTTTAAGTATCCTATTTAACTATCTGCACACCGTGCAACCAACTCTTGGGTCTCGACCTCTCCTCGTTAATTCCAGCAACAATTTTAAATACCAATAATAAAAACGGATTAGAGCCGGTAAGAAGGCTGTGTAACCTAGAGGGCCTAGAGAATGTAATAAGGGTTATATTAAATTATATTACCTTCAACTCAATGCGGAAAGTCTGAGACTCAAGATTGTACCGGTCAGAAGCAAGTGCCACCTATTTAACGCATTTATTCTGACGGTGCTGCTTTACGGTTGCGAGTCCATGACACATCACTAAAGCACAAGGTAACCGTACAATGTGCTTCGAAAACAGATGTTTGCGGTGAATACTAGGGGTAAGATGGTTTGACTTTATCAGGAAGAGAACGGACGGAACAGCCCTTTATTATGCCCAAAATTAAAAAAAAACGATGGACTTGACTTGGACGTGTGTTTCGTATGTCCCAGGGAAGCTGACCATATCCTGACCGTCTCTTCTACGGACCGGATGACCTGGGAGGAAGCAATGAGACTGGCAGGGGACAAAGAATCTTGGAGGAACTGCGTGGTGGCCATATGCTCAAAGTAGGGAACGGATATGGTTAAAATATATATCAATTAACACCACATACGTAAAATATAAGAAAAAATTATAGAAGATCTTAGAATGTATCATTGAGGAAATATCATCTTCGATGTGATACAAACAAGTTCATCGAATTAAAAAAAAAAGGATTAAGATCACGCATTGCATTTGAAATGATATCTTACAGATGAAATTCTTATTAAATTTCTTGCTCACGGCTTATCAACTGCTCAACATTTCAGAAATCTATTACTGAGCAAGGGAGGGCATGGCCCGAGGCTTGAGCACAGCGAACCAAGAATGATTGTTTATACCGTAATTTATCAAAGTGCAGCGGGTAACACAGTGAGTGAAAAATCCAACAGTTTTCATACATAGCTCATTTCCTACGATTATCAAATCGCATATAAAGGGAAGACGGTAGTCATTAATAACTTTGATTGGATTAATAGTAATAATGTGTTTGGTATTTGACGTTTAATTAAATAGTTGAAGAACATGCTGTGAACTGTTATTATGATATCATCACGAAAAGGTGTAAAACACTTGATAATACACCAGGTAATTTATAAAGAAAAATTATTATACACCCAAGAAAATCGGCCAAGGATTGTTTGTTGCGGGGATCGATCATCATCGCGAAAACCGGTGTATAACATCGCCCATCCAGTATAAATCATAAGTGCTGGAAAATGTAATTTTATGGTTTAAATTCAACAATTTCCGTAGGATTCACACATAATTGTAGTGTAAAAAAATCACTACTGCTAGTCACTTCTATTCATTTTTGATACTTGGTATATTTAACAAATATAAAATATTTACAATTAAAAAATAACACATGTGGCTATATTTACAGATATTTTTGTTGAAATCAGTTGGAAACATCCTATTTTACCGTAGAAACAAAAAAAATATTTTCATACCTAAGATATATGATCTGAAAAGAGTATTTTAAATTGATGGAAAACTGAAAATGCGATTTTTCAAAAACTATGAATTTGCGGTTAATGTTTGTTTTATATATATTACAGTGAATATAGAAACTTAAGAGATGAGTAATAATCTACAATATCATAATATGACTTATATTACTGAGTTAGAATTTACAAAAATAAACTATTACATAGTTATATTAATTTTCGTATTTCCACGACCAAAAAGGCAGCGACCATATAAAAATGCAGTAAAGCTCATCGGTCTCTGTGGTCTAGTGGTAAGAGCTGTACCCTAGCTACCAGATGCGTCTGGGTCCCGTCAAAGTCGATATCAAATTTAGATTTTTCACATTAAATATTTGACATTATGGGTATAGACGTTTGCGATGTCTTTTCTAATCCAGTTGATCTCGAATGACCATTAAAAATTTCAATACATCTGGCGACTGGCTGCCTTAGCTGTAATCCCATATTTACATCTATTATATTGAACCGTGCTCGATAGTAAAAAATAGATTATTAAGTTTATAACATTTTTAACACGGAATAAATCAGTGTGAAAATAAATCCAGATTCACGTATAAGGGAGACAGTTTCTTAATAATCTACTAAATAGTAGAATAATATTATATGAGTTAGTAATATTGAGGTAACGATGTTATTTAATGCTGAAGTTTGACAAAGAATCATATTCTCTATGTATGACACGGTGCCAGGTGGTATTAAGCGCATATCCGAGCACTAAAGAAATTTGCCAAAGGGGAACGGTTCATCCTGGCAGTTTTAATGTGAAACGATCGTTCACCCTTTTCTCAAAAGCATGTATACACTACACTCACCCCAGTAAACGGAACATGACAATTTCCTCAGCGACATCGACATGCATTTTATTTAAATACTGTACCTCTGAGGCTAATAGTCCTATGTCCAAAAATAGCGAAATTGAGTTATAAATGTTACATTATTTGGAATTTTAAGATCTATAGATGAGTAAATAAAACATTGGCGCATGTGCGCTGGTTACCGAAAAACCCTATACAAAATCAGTCCTATATCACATTACAATATGGTGAGTACCGTTATGAATCTTTGAAATGAACTCCTGTAAATTGTCATATTTGTAGATACGTGATTATACGTAGGAAGTGACGATATAATAATGGCTTACATCAAGTGGCTGGGTTAGAACTTTTAAACCTCAAACCAATGTAAAATAATGTTTCCCTTCCAAAACGTGACCAATTTAGTATTCTAATTTACCTCATTCGGCCGAGACCTGCTCTGTGTCTTTAAAATGAGTACCAATCAATTGGCCAAAACACCATCGATATATTGAAATATCAATATTGATCTAATCGACCGGTATTGCCTCCCAAATTTAATCATATTATTCTATTGTTGTAATTCCTGTTATGATATTTGAAACATACTACCGAAATATTGGTATTAAGAAATTTGTTCGGTATTGGAATCCCTAATGCAACGCACGCTATTGGGAAATTTCAGGTGTTTCAATATGCATATCTCAGCGTGTAATATGCGCAAGCTGGTAATCAATGTGTGAAAAAGTGGAAATTAATAATTAAATGATCACGGGTTTCCGACCACAGGTTAGGTACGTGTTTGAGTATGTGTGTGGTATTTCAGCTAAGGGAGTAATACTGGCAAAGTTTCATCGGGGCATGTCAAAGTAGGAATATTTTACCCGACCAGCGCCACCGGAAAGGAAAGGGACATCGCATGAACCCCAAACGACAGGCACAAGGCGTCTATTAGCCACGAAAGATTGCACACCCGAATTGACTTAGCGCTGGAGAGGGGGTAATCATGGGCAATTAAAACGGAAGCTAATAGCACGGCGATGTTGGTTTAAGTTTGGTTGAATGGGAGAATTTTTGTAATAAACGAAAGTAGACTCGTAATGAAACAAACATAATTAGCTTGGGCAAATAACTAAGGGATTTGATGATCTTCTACGAATACAAGGCGTTATAGAAATATCAGAGGATAATAATTAATATCTATGGAACAAACAAAAAAATGTTAAGATTTATTTATTCTCAAGTCACCTACACCAGTTTGTTACACACCTAGTAACACGACGACGAATCTTCAAAGCATGGGTACTTGTAAGCTGTGAGTTTTCAATCTTTAAACGTGCCGTATAACGAGCAATTCACGAATTACTTATCGTCTGATTTGAACAGATCAAACTTTTTACATTTCTATTCGTTTTGTCACTACCGACCTTGGTTTTGCCTTTCAGCATCTTCAAGCATTCGAGTATACGGATAAGCTCGAACTGAAAGTTAGTAAATAGTTTATAACGTTAATATATAATTTAATATATCGACTGAGGGTGTTTGATGTAATGTCAGTATCAAATTTGAATTGTTGAGAATTTGTACATTTTCATGTCTTTCGGCATCTTCAGGCATTCGAGCAAGCAATTATTTGAATGTAAGACAAATCAAGAAAAAAACGCGAAGCCGGGTCGTTAGTGAAAAAACGTATGGAAAAATTTACAAAATTTGTACGATTCTAATTTAATATTGAAAATCCATCAAGCACCTTCAGTCGATATCTAAAAAAAGTCTTATCGCCTATAAGTTTTGCTGCAATATTGGTAAAGTTATTTCGTGTATGTAATGTGACGTCATGCAGGGTTTTTTTTATCCTGTAAGCTAACAATGTGGGAATTCTCGTAATTGTAACCTGGATATGGAAAGCCCATATTCAATTCCGACCCCTGACAATTCCGGCGTAAGGATGAGGTAAAGCTTCGCTTTCGTGCAACATATCGCAGTCACCGTACGATGCAAACTGAGGGCCGTTGAACCCGGTCGGTTTCTAGAGGTTCCAAACCGCCCCAAGGTGCACGTGAATTCAACATCACCCTCGTTTTATAGCGTCATAGAATCAGACGATGCTCGTCCCCAAATATATATCTCAGCGAAATGAAAACAGCGTGCCCGGATAGAAATAAAGAAGTAACAATTTCTGTGAGCATATTTTTCACAGTTGCGGTAATTAAAAAAAATATGGAAACGTTTCACGAAAAATTTAGTTTTATGTTGCATACAGTAAAAGGAAATTCAAGGAATAATTATGATAGTTGGGCTTTGAAGCTAGACTAGTTTTTTAGAGTTGCAAACATATATTACACACTCATGGGAAATGCATAGCTCTCCCGTCAAAACATTGTAAGTGTTTTACGCTGTTGCACTATTACAGTAGCTAGTACTTCGGAACTGTGTGTGCATCGCATAACATCTTATTTTATACACACCGCGAACGCTTGCGTCATGGGAAAATTTTATACTTACATGTGATAATAATAAAACGACTACAGAGAAATCTGGGCTATTATATATAAGATAATAATAGAAGCAGTAACACGGTTAAAGGCCGGTACCAGTCACAAGCAAATAAGCTGGCTACAAGCAAGCTGATGAGTGAAATTAGCGGAACCTCGATAATTCGGGTAAGTGGTTGTCCGATAAAGCCGAAAGTCGGTAATATAATAAATATTTTGCTTCGGTTTAAATGGCAATCCAATCAATAAATAAAGCGTATACGGTTGGAGGCGTGGCTTAGTTAACTCAAATCATGGGCCAATACGCGCTATGCTACGCAACTGCTGCAGTTGTGTGATGTCGTGACAATCGTGCAAAAAACAGTTTAATTTCAAACAATTTCAAGATTTTATCGGACAATTTTTATGGTGTTACTTTATAGGCAAAACAGTATTCGATATAAAATCTAATAATGGCCCAAACTTTAAATAGTGGAACATCGCAATCGTGCTACGCACACGTCTATCGATCCATTAAAGCTCGCAGGTACAACCTTTCACACGCGATATGATTATTTTGAATCCACTACAGATACAGTATTTGATTCCATTGAAAACGTATATTTATATACCAATCCAATCAATTTAGGGAGAAATATTGAATTATCAAACCATGGGAAAAAATATCGACTGAGCGAATGTCGAGTAGCATTTGATTGGCCGCCATTCAGCAAACAACACACGAATCTATTTAGTAAAAGGGCGAGTAGCGAATGCTGAATGCATTAAGGTTTAGTTTAATTGTCTAAAACAATCAACATGATAAAATAATAAATATTCTTACAAAAACAAATAATGCATTCTGTGTTAGAATCAAGCATCATACTTTGTATAATTTAAGACATCGACTGAGGGTGCTTGATGGAATTTCAATATCAAATTTGGATTATTGAGATTTTGTACACTTCCATGTATTTTGTCACTAACGACCCGGGTTTCGCCTTTCGGCATCTTCAGGCATTCGAGCACACGAATGGACTCGAATTGACTAATAGATGGCGCTATAATTTAAGATTTAATAAGACATCGACTGAGGGTGCTTGGGGGCGAAAGGCGAAACCCGGGTCGTTAGTGACAAAATACATGGAAGTGTACAAAATCTCAATAATCCAAATTTAATACCTCCTTATTATTTCTTTCCGCAATCGCTGGAATCGTGTATTTTATGTTGTTTTTTGCCATTTTACAAGATGTACCATATATTTTTTACGTTTCATATGATTAGCTGGTAAATATCTTTAAAATGAAGAAAATTCTACGTTTAAACACGTGCCAAACAACTGTCAGAATGAAATTGTGACATCGACAAAAAAACAGTGTAACAGAAAATATCCATAGGTAAAAACGTGACAACTTTTTAAGTATAAAATATAAGTCAGTTCGAGTTCCTTCGTTTGCTTGAATGTCTGAAGATGCCGAAAAGCGAAACCGGAGTCGTTAGTGACGAAATACATGAAAATGTACAAAATATCAACAATTCAAATTTGATATTGAAATTCCATCTATCACCCTCAGTCGATATCTTAAATTATACAATACATAAGTTTTACTGTGTTTTTTCTTACGCAAAATATTTCGAATTTCCTGAAAATACAGTGGTTTTATTTAGCAGAGCAGTATATTTCTTCATACAATACAAGATCTGCGCCTCAGCATACGCTTTGCTTTAATGTTTGTCAAATAATTATTTTCACGTAGCTTAAAGAAACATTTTATGTCAAGTAACTTACCCAGCTTATTACTTAGTATAACAAAATAAAATATAAAAGTATTCAGTACTGCAAGATTTCATTATTTAGTTTATAGCTATTTAGGCTTTAAACCAAAAGTCAGAAATATTGAACAGATAGCATGAAGTCGAAATAACTATCAACATACTTAATTTGGGTTTAAAAATGAATTTTCACAAAGTTACCGCTGAGTCCATCGAAAAAACGAATTAAGGTTAGATAACATTATTAAAAACAACAATGATTAATAGCCTATATACACAATCCAGGTTTCTATGACTGCGAATGTGCGCCGCCTACGCCGTAGCACCACAACGATGCAGGCTGCGATGTAGCGGTTCATAAAGGGAAAACGGAAAAGGTAAAGTAATACGTTAAATACACTACTAATTTGTAAGACGTATCTTCGATAGGAGGCTTTTAATAAACAAAAGATCAATCACATCAGACGCATATTCTTATTGCTGGATTTATTTATGTAATATTCTTTCTCAAAATATATAAGACATCATACGATATAAGGATTTAAGCGTTGGAGTCTTACCAAGTTCAACTAACGTTCGCTCGATTTATTTGAGAGATAGGGGCATTTATTTATTACCTATCTCTACTATATAGCAGAAACTACATATATAAATCTGAGGGTAAGTCTGTCGATCAATTTAAAGTGTATTTTCTGGTGCATAGTAGAGAATATAAATGAAATATGAATTTTCACAAAGTTTCCGTCGAATAAATCGAAAATATTGTTGGTTTTGTTTTGAATAGAAATAACAACATAATCGATTTTGTTTTAATATATAATACGTTAGATGTAACCAATATAATATAACCCTGGATTCTAATACAAGCGAAAATGATCAATTAATTCATTGAGGAATCAATATACAGTTTGCATATTCTATTATGCATAGTGCTTGAAATCTTGACATTGCCGGTCTAACGGAAAATATATTCAATTCGCAATCCTTAAGTGGTGTGTGTTCTCATTCCATGGATTAACAGCTTGCTATTTCAAGAAATGAAAGTAAGAAAATAGACCTAATTATAATGGCAATATGACTGCCAATGATAACATATTTACGCAAAAGAAAATAAATTAAATACTGCAAGAGGGAAATGTGCTATATATAGTAAAAAAAAGAATTCAAAGACTCTCGGAAATATAAGAGGAAAACTATGTAACAAAAACGATACGGAAGCGAAATGAAAATAAACATACTTGCCCTATTTCCAGCCATACGCTTTCGCGAAAGTAGTTGCTTTTGCGACAGATAATACACAAGTAATGGGGTGTTCTTAGAACGGTTTAAGGGTCTTTCAACGGTGGAAGTGCGAGGCTCGGGTCCGGACGTCACAAAAGAAGAGGAGGCAAAGCCTCGGTACGTGTTTTTTTTTTTAAATTTAAAACAAGAAGATCCACACTGCAATTCGCCAGCAATGGTTTTTATTTTATCCATAAAGCTTAGATGTTTGATTTAAAATTTGTAATTATATGTATTACGGCTACACTGATATTAACAATTATATTTCTAAATTGATAACTTCTCATGGCAGTTAGGAATAGTGTCACTGTCAATTTATGGGGAATTTTTTCTTACTTAACGTTAATTCTAGATGATAGAAATTTCTGATAGCTTTCCTACGTTAAATGTTAACTTTAGATAATTACTATATTATAAAAAATCTTATGCTGTTAACTGTCAATTCTTAGTGAAAAGATATCGTATTTATAAAAATGGTACACACGTTGTGTACTATATCTACGATTTTATCGAATTTTATCGGCAGCGGTTTCGCTCATCACGAGTTTTTTCAACTGATGAAAAATTAAATCGAGCAGACCTCATTTATATATAAATATCTAAGGTGTAAAAGACAGTACAACATGTATACAATTTTATACTCGTAAATTTTATCATTTGTATTCGTTTTGTGTAGGCTATACACGATATTTATTATGTGTGGATTACGTCCTTTTGCCTTTCGAATGTCGATATGTATGCAGTATTTTAAAAACCTATTACGAGTAAATTAATACAATATCGCGATGAGCAAATTCGTTCCTGGTGCTTTAATAAAATTATGGAACGGGTACAAAAATGTATTTTATGAATATCAATTAACTTTGCTATTCCGATGGCTCCATGACGTACTTATATACTTTTTTATTTGACACACTCTCACTTCGTCCCTAATTGGAAGTGAAACTATAATGACACCAAAAAGGAAAGATGGCCTCTGCAAATTATATTTTCATTAAATAAATATTCTTTCTGATAATTAAAAATGAGCGCCAAATCATGTAAGGTAAACGTACCAGTAGTTGACCGTTTAAGAGAAAAATTCAACAAAAATAACGATTAATGTTTGGCATTAGACCGAATGATGACAAAGCAAGTGTATTCATAATGGATCAAATGTCTAATTAATATGATAAGACAAAATTAGGAAAGGGTCTGTTATAAAAAAATTGTGTTCAATTTTTAACAACCATATTTTTATCAGTAGTTGACCATCTAAAAAATTGAAAATTCCCGTAGTCAACAACTTTTTTTTTCAGTAGTTGACCATGCCTAATTACAAGGTTTCATGACGATCTTTCATCAGAGCTTCCTGTAAGACCACTCTTGGTTGAATCAAGTAGCATATGCTTACATTCACTGATACCCTTAGCAATTCTCTTAAGAAATTCAAAATAAATACTTACTGTATAAGGCGTTGTTTTTAAATAGCCGCTATGACACCCGAATGACATATACGGTGATGAGTTAGTTCCTCAATCCGACCAAAGATGGTTTCGCTTGTCTTAACTCTACAAATTAGAGTAAATCCCGCGTAAACGTTTTTTATGTTGAGCACTTTTATTGGAAAAGGTCAACTACTGGTACATTTACCTTAATTAAAGAAAACTAAAAAGAGTTTCGCTGACTTAAAATACGTAATTCAGAAAATACTTCTAAATTGTTTATAAATTTGTAATTCGATTCGCTAACCAGCTGTATTTGAACAGCATTTAGAACAGCAGAACAGCAAAAAAATAATTTTTGGGTGTAATGCGCAAAAAATACAACAATGGCTTTGCTAAATGTCCTGTCGTCTTTTACAAATTCTGACCGTCCCTTAAATGATAATAACCGAATGAGCTGAAAAATTAAAGGCTATAATTACTCAAGACAGTATATAAAACGTATTTTTATATATCCCGCAGTCTACGTATAAAACGTATTTTAACGTTTTCGACAACAATGTGCGTGTCTAATTTCCTGTTTTCTTTTAAAAATGAAAAGAATACTTTTAAAGGAGTTGAGAAATACAAGGCTAGAACACTGAAGTCGGTCCGACCGATGGTTTGACCGGATGGTAAGCGACGAAGGCGTCTTACGTTGCGAATTACTTTACGTCGTACGAAGGGCCTACACTTTGGTGTATATAAAACACCAAAGTATTGGTAAGTTACTCCTAACCTAACCTAACCATCTAAAAGCTGGTTTGTTGCGGATTGCGCCCTGTAAGCGGGATGTGAAGCCGTAGCGGATGGTGTTGGTGAGAACTGAATACTCTTATGATGAGAAAGATTCATTTAACAATTTTTACATAAAGAGAAAGAAATACACATTAATGATATACTTATAATTCACCATAAATCGATGATACTTAATAACCAATATAGTAAATACATACGTGTAAATACTTCGAATCTAAAAATCATGAAGGAGACGTAAAGAACTTAACCAAACGTTAAAAAAGCTAAAGCAATAATTATATCAACTTTGGAAAGGAAAAAGGACGTAACACGTAACCCACACAAAAAATATTGTGTATAACTCACAAAACGTCCTAATACACTATATGATATATCGACTGTACACGTTTCGATTGTCCTTTTTCCTTTCCAGAGTCGATATTCATATCACAATATTTCGATAATGCCGGAAGCTTTATGTATGGTATTAAAATTTAATTTTCACTTGAAATTATTACAAATATTTATAATTACGATGATTTAATGTGTCGACCGTCTTATTTGTTTCATTCCGAGAACCGGGGACGTCCAACTAGACGCATCAAAAACCAGTAAAAAATATGTTTGGATGCACTAGGAATAGCCAAAACAACAATATATCGGTCGAGTCTATGTAGTGAAAGTATATTGAAAGGAATAGTATCAGGAAATAAATGATTATTTCAATCAGCACGTGATTTTGTGTATTTTTTCTTGAGTGGAGCTTTTCGAGTCTATAAAGGATTGAGGACGTTCACGTTACGCAAAGATGTTTTAAATAAAAGGTGAAATTCAAACAATCCAACACATAACCGTAGTCAGCGCACTTTATTACAGTCGTCGTCAGAATTGGGTTAATGTAATTCCATGCCATGTTGAATAATTCCGTAATAGTTGATTTTATACGATAGATAGATAGATAGCGGCAATGCAGTCGCTTAGAGCTGTGCACGGGTTCGGGATCGGCCGGGTAAAGACAAATACGATGTGGGCCCGGGTGAGGAATTTGTTTGAAAAGAATGGCGTCATTATAATCTTTTTTCGGGAAATTAAGCTAAATCTGAAACAATGTTTTCTTTATTTACGAATGACTAATAGTTATATTAGAAGTTCGTATATAAAGAATGAATATTATTTAGAATCTGCTATCCGTTAATTAAGATGATTGACCGAACGTTCAGAAAATAAAATGGTTCGTTAAAAATGAATTTCAACAATACTTCAAAAGAAAAATCGGGCCATCGGGTTGAGATAAAGAAATCTGTGTTTTGGGCCGGGTTTGTGTAATAAATGTGATATTAAGACTCGTGTCCGGATCGGACCGGAAATTTTTCTCAAATTTCGGCCCATGCATACCTCCACAGCCGCTGCTAGGCCATAGCACACTCGGTATTTTTATAAAATATTTGTTTCTTTCTTCCATTGGCAGATTGGATTTTGTTATCACATGAAAATATTAGTATCATAAAATCGAAGGGCTCCAACGGAATAATTTTATTACATAACTATGGAGGGAAGTAAAGAACGAAACGGACACATGGCATCGGCGTGCGGTGAATGTTTGTATATCTCTATCACTCAACCTCACTCGTTTATAAGCAAGTAGGAAACAAGAGCATGCCCTTCTATCTCGCTCGCACCCTCCACTTAAGGTGTGATTGAGCGAGAAAAGGAGAAATTCACAACACC
The DNA here is from genome assembly GCA_022494535.1 of Himalopsyche phryganea. Lineage (NCBI taxonomy): Eukaryota > Metazoa > Arthropoda > Insecta > Trichoptera > Rhyacophilidae > Himalopsyche > Himalopsyche phryganea. The sequence goes on from JAGVSL010000097.1 coordinate 2,441,293, forward strand.
CGCCTGATACATAAGTACATGAAAACATTTTTTTTTACTTAATAAATATACTATAATTTTCATTTTACAATGTGTATAATAAATTGTATCTTAGTATGTTACTCTACTAAGAACGAAGTGAACAGCACAAGTTATTAACTCTAAGTAAAAAAGCCTTAAATGAATTTTAGTTTCCTTAGGGACGGTACGTTTTTCGACAGGAAAAATAATATGAAATAGCAATCTCATACGATGTAATGGATAAATGAATAACTGGTAGGCTATCAGAACATTGGCCGAAAAGATTGCTTTTGTAATAAGCGAAAAAAATGGTATGATAAATTTTGACTAAGGGATCTAGGGTGTAAATTTTATTGAACAATCTGAACTTGGTAAATATATTTTTTGCAGTTTTTCATAACATAAATACATACAGAAATGTTTTGCATCTTAACAGTCAAACTAGAATATATGTGAGTTGAAATTAAATCGCTCAGCTTCTTTTTCAGAGAGAGTGGGGATAAGAATAAGAATCTCTCAATAAGAATCATTGTTAACTTTATCTTATATATAACTAGTGAGAATCCAAAGAAACCCCATGAGAACCCAATCAAAGAAAGAAAGGGTTTGTGTTTTAATTCTGACTATTGAAGTGCTTGTATCCAAATACACAATATTTTCTATTTCCGTCTGGTGTGTATATGTTTTTTTTTGCGTTTATATATATTTGATTCCATTTTTTAGATTTTCTTTAAGATTTTAATTTCTTTTTTCTTCAGAAACCTTCACGACTGTTCGCACAATTCACCAAAGTCCCATAGGGATCGGATGAATGGTAAATGGACGCACAGAGGAGAAAAAAATTTTTTTTTTATATATATATATATATGTATATATAGATTGCCCAGACCGCTCTGTATACGTTTTATTATAATCACATATCACACGTAAGTATGAAATGTTCTCATGACCTATGCGTTCGCAATGTATATCTATATATATATTGACACACCCTGGTTTTTCTTAAGTATAAGTGTCATTAGTGTCCTGAACTGAACTCGGCCTGCGGCAAACAGCAATAATTCGCAGAATACGCTCTTTCTTGTTGCCAGGCGTTTAAGAAGCCCCCGGGCTTCGGCCGCTGGACGAGTCCATTTTTACGGAAAAGGGTAGCTCCAACTTTGCACGGAGTTTTTTTGAATTTTGGTAGACATTCGATGACGAGCTGCCGAGTCGGACGAACGAGGTCTCGTCGCGACGAAGGTGATGTGACGATGTGAACTGTTTGTTTTTTGTGTTTTGATTTGCGTTGGATTTAATTTAAATTCGTTGTGTTATTTGTATTATAACTTAAAGTAAATTCAGTTGCTAAGTAAATGTAAATGTAGAATCAATTTTATGTGTTAAGATTTATATATTTGTGTAATGTTAAACCACTGCATCTTGAATGGATAATAAATAAGTTTTTAACCGGATCTGAAATGGTGTTTGTCTGAGATCAGCCCTTCCAGGACTCCGGATAACCAGCCGCTCGCCTCTCTTCGATCCGGGGTCTTCTCATTATATACAATAAAATTTTCTGCAATGCACACACAGTTTCAGGCGTACCGGCTACTACATTCAGTATTTCAATACCGCCATCTATGGCGGGTACGGTTACTAGTAAATAAATACACTTTCGATACAATTAGTCTGAAGATGCTTCTCAAAAAAGTGAATCATGTGTCACAGTTAGTACAGCAATCAGTGGAATAACAAAGTTACTAATTTTATCACAATTTAGTGCATAGCAACCAAGTCTTGAGTCACTGCTCCTAAGACACTCTTCACGTTATTTGAAAGCGCCTAAAGCTACTTTTTTATTGGATATTCCCAGTAAGGACTGTAAATCTGTAGCGTTATCTGTAGCTTTAAAATATTTATTCGTTGTTTTTGAAAGGCTTCTTGTGAAAAATAACTATAGAATTACATCACACGAGGCACCATTTCAAAGCTGAGGTGTTTAATTATATCTATATATGTATCGAGGTTCAAAAACTCGAAATCCAAAAATACTGAATCTTTAACCTATAATATATTCTGTCGACATATAATAAATCACCCGCTTTACAAAGTTTACATTGCTATATTCGCTAATCCATAAAAAAGTATGGTTTTACATGTAGCCATCTAATTTATGAATACAAAATATAGGATATAAGAAAAATTAAATTTGCAAAGTACACTTTCTCCTTTTATTTTGTTGTCGAAACCTGTTCTCTTGCCGAGTCAAAATTTTCAACAGAAAATTAATGTCAGTGTTTCGTTATTGTACAAAAGTATTTCACTTCGATCGGAAATTAAATGGATATTACGTGTGCAAAAATAAGTAAATCGTGTATTCAAACATGCAAAAAAAAAACAAGTTTATATAAAATATCATATAACAATGCCACCCACACAAAATGTTCATTGTTTTAATCTCGTTTCAGGAATTATACTAATGCAACGTTCATTACGAGAGCTTATTCCTTATACTGTTGCAGGGCTGCCCACACTCTTATAAAATGTGTTATTGGAACACCTTCTCTATGTTAAAAAATGAGTCAGTTTACACACAATTATTTAACATCCCACGCTGCTCGATCAATATTCTTTTTCGCAATTAAAAAAAAGTCATTATAAAGTAGGTGGGAAATCAAATACCGTTTTATAGAAACGTACAAATTGGTTGCCAAATAATAGTGGTCAATGATTCACTATTACCTTAACTAACTGACAATATTTGGTGTAAAGACATTATACACCCAGTGTTGCTTTTTATGCGGTACAGATTTCATAAAAATTCATAACAGCACGTTGTTTAAATTCTAGAAGTGGACGTGTGGACATGACACGTTTCCCTGTTTAGTCTCATTTCTTCTTGACAAAAATTCTGAACGAGCCTTCAAATTCCCACGCCAGCTCAACCCTTACAGCACGAGTCGTTTTCGCACGAATTTATTTTCAGTATATTAATCTGTTAAAACGCTCACTATGGCTAAAATAGATCAATTTCAACAGTAAAAAATGGAGAATTATGTGAAATATATGTTAGGTATTCCAAATACGTCAAAAAGTAAACTAAGCTGGTCGCATTCTCGCTAAACTAAATCGAGAAGCTGAAAAACTTTTCTTTATGCTTTCATATATTCGGTACTTAATTGAGATGGGGAAAAAATATATTTGGTTTGCAAATTAGTAATACAAATTGAAAATATGGCAAATCCAATTTATTTCAAGCTATGTTTTTAAATTGTGTTTTATCATTCCAAGCTGACAGCTTACAAATTCAAGACTAAAACACATTATGTTGCACAGTAATTCATATTTTTAGCACCAGGGGCTACTCAATACCTTTGCTTAACTAAAAAACATTCATATGGCATTAGTATTAAAATGGTTTTATAACAGCATCTTTTTCCATGTAATGGGCCAATCTTACACTGATGGTCAAACTTACCCAAATTGATGGTACTTAAAATTATCGAAAATTGTGTAATCGAATGACAACGAATGGTCAACGAGCATGGATTTTATTTATCGACGTTGTGTAACGACGGATGACGCTCATCCACCCACACTAAACATATTACAAATACCTCAAATACACGAATGCCATGGAAAAGGGAAAAGGTCAAATAGCGCATAATAAAACATACCCAAAGGTTATGTTCATTTGAGTGGAAGGAAATGCAATTTCTCGGGCGTAACAAATTTTATGGACTATGGACGGTGTTTTTTTTTTTATGAAAGTGTGAAGTGACACGTTAGTGTTTGTGACAAACGTGGAAATAGTAGAAAGCAAATTTGTTTTTTATTTTTAAATATAATGCCTTGTCATCAAGAATTAACAGTTAACAGCTTGAAAGTGATTATAAATGTTACACGGAAAATTTGATGGAAAGCTCCGATAATACTAACACTTCATACGTATAATCCCGCATCTGCAAATATGACATTTTACATGAGAGCGTCTCAAAGATTCAAAACGCAGTTGTAAAATACTACAGATACGACATTGAACTTTTGTGGATGGCAAGTATTAAAATATAATATAATACATAAATATATATGTTGTCATTCATCATAACAGGTTTCAAATTTGGATTATTGAGATTTTGTACACTTCCATGTATTTTGTCACTAACGACCCGGGTTTCGCCTTTCGACATCTTCAGGCATTCGAGCACACGAATGGACTCGGTTCGAGTCCATTCGTGTGCTCGAATGCCTGAAGATGTCGAAAGGCGAAACCCGGGTCGTTAGTGACAAAATACATGGAAGTGTACAAAATCTCAATAATCCAAATTTGATATTGAAATTCCATCAAGCACCCTCAGTCGATGTTTTAAATTATAACAGGTTTCCTTTACAAATTTTAGAATTACGTAACCTGTACCCACTCTGACAATACAGGATATACTCCGCTCTAGTTTCAGTAGAAGAAACCATATATACTTGTAGATAACATTATGTTCGCAATTTAATCCAGATCAATCATCCCTATGCGCAATAATTTACAAACAAAATTTGTGCGTACTTTTTTAGCCGTATTGGAAATGTAATCTGGGTAATTTTGAAGCGGGATGAAAAAACTCTTATCCACTCAGTAACTCATCGAGTTTTGCCAGTACATTTGGCACAGACTGCTTTCCCCCACGGTGATCGCATTTGACTCACATCCGTATATGAGTGACATCAAAACGAATCTTTAACGATGTGTGTGCAATTCATACATACACAACTCCATAGTCCACAGCCATCATCAGACGACTGAAGCGGTTTGCGCGTGTATTAAAATTGGAACAACTCCAAAACGCTGCAACAAAATTGGTAGTGTGAAATAAAATATGCTAAACTATCTCACGTATTTACGCGATAACAAGTATGTTTTGTTTTTGTCTGGCTACGTAACAGAGACTTGTAGAATGGCAGGGTACCGTGGAACACCATTTAGGAAATACTGTTTTTGTAAATTTTTCCCCAAATTTTCCATGGATTATTCAAGTGTCATATATGTATGTTCTTGATACGTATTTGCAATGTGTTACGTGCTGTTTCTGAAAGGCTCAATATATTTTGCAATATATTAATCACTTTGCCGACATGACATGAAGTCAGTAGCTTATTTTATTTATATCTGTTCTTTTTCTTAATTGAAATTTCAAGAACATTATATCCTACTTTAATTTCTTTCTATTTAGTCAAAGGCTTGTTTAACCCTTAAATATTCCATTATTAAATTTATTTCCCTTGGGTTTTTCACCTCCAAGTACCAGTAATTGATTTCTAAATAGTCGGCGTCCGTGGCGCAGTTGGTAGCGTCGCTGGCTACGGTTACGGATGTCTCGGGTGCAATTCCCGGTGCGGATGGTTTTCATAGATTGACCTTTAAATTGATTTATGGATTTCTGTTCGTAGTCTTACTCCTCCCTTCCACTCATCCCATCCTCACGGGGTGTAGCGAGAGCGATTAGCTAACCACTAGTCCTGTCCTAGCCTTATCCTTCTATCCCTACTCTCTTCGAAAAAAGAGAGGTTGAGCAACTGAGTAACAAGCAGTTCTCGTAGAAAAATTTGTTAAGATACCTCCATTATGAGACCATATGCTCCACATTGGGAGCGGACATGGAAAAAATAGTGTTTATGTTGTACCCCTCCCCACATCCAGTAGAATGGAATAAAACCCACCACACCCTTTATTTTTGATGTAAGAATTAGAATCATTGTTTACCTTAGAAATGAAATGAATAACTAAATTTGGATTATTGAGATTTTGTACACTTCCATGTATTTTGTCACTAACGACCCGGGTTTCGCCTTTCTCAATAATCCAAATTTAATATTGAAATTCCATCAAGCACCCTCAGTCGATGTCTTAAATTAAAGAAATGAATAACCTTGCGATATGGTTAGTCTGAAGATGTTTCTTAAAGAGGCGAAACGCGTCACGTTAGTGATAAACCAAGTGGAATAACTAAGTTTTCAATTTTAATTTCAACGAGAACTTTGAAAAATCTTGGGTACTTTCAGTAGATATCGGCGCGATAATAGGTGGTGCAAAACTGGCCTAAATACCTTTTTTTACTGACATTGAGTGAAGGCAACGATATTCAGCAAAAGATGGGGCGAATATTGGGATAGATGATGGTGTTTAATGTGCCATAAGGTCACGCCCGTCTCTGGTTGGTTAATTCGTAAGTTTAACATTTAAGGTGTTAAAAAGAAAACATTACTCATAGACAAAACTGCATCAATGGGGCGGGGCATAAATTGGTTAAACCTAATATCACGATTTTGACTCTACTTAACCCATCCTAACCTGTGATGTGCAACTAGTAAAAAATGCTGCTAATAATCTAACAAATAATCGGTTGATAATGCTAGCAATGAGCATTATCAATGACGAATAATTGTGGAACTAGAAAAAAAAGTTTTCAAATTGTATAAATATAAAATTTCTCCTTTAATTAATTTAGCGTTCTTGTTTTCTTATTTTTACATTCATTTAATTCACTCTAATTTATTCATGTGTATCGCCTACACAACACCAAATGGCTTGCTCACAGTAAGGCAGTGTTAAAGATAAAACTATGATGCCGATATAATATGCAATATATAAAAAAGGCTCTTCCAGTGTCTGTACGATTTGCGGGCTTCGAAATCCGATACAGCGTATTATAATCTGTCCAACGCCTTTTAGCCGTGAATTAAGTTCCGCTTCATGACACTGCGAAACAATAAATGAAAAAATGAAAGACAAAAAAACGCGTCCCTGCGAAACTTTTCAAAGGGATAGGATTACTTCGGCAAGAATGTGGCGATGTTACGCCACTAAGGCCGCCATTTTCAGAAAAGACAGATCGACGCCCTGCCATTGACATCTATACCATACAAATCATATTATGTCACTCAGGCCCCACGTTGGGCGCCAGTTATCACATATATCTCCATTATAATAAGACTTCTTTGGTTTCAAATAATAATCGTTTATTGGAATCTATTTTAAGATTTCACACATTTTATAGGTTCGATCAAAGTATTAAGCACACATGACTTATGAATATGAGTGAAGTTTTGATCTAACCCATGATCAGTTAGCTAGTTTCCGAAGGTTGAGACCTGTATTACTGTATCAATTGAACACTAAGCTAACGACGGAAGGCAAAACTCGATCAGCTAGATAGTTTCAAATGATAAAATCGAAAGGTGGGCTTATAAAGTCCTGTGTTAAAATCGTTCCTACGCTTCATTAATATAAAACATAGCGCCATCTAATTTGAATTGTTGAGATTTTGTACATTTCCATGTATTTTGTCACTAACGACCCGGGTTTCGTCTTTCGCCCTCAAGCACCATCAGTCGATGTCTTAAATTATTAAATCTTAAATTATAGCGCCATCTATTATTTAAAGAAAAAAAGTTATCAATGGTGAATAAAATAATTATATTTAAAGCTAAATAGCGAACGAACTCTATAGATAATAATCGCACGTTATAAACAGTGATTTATTACTTAGTAACGTACTAAACGTAATATTGTGAGTTGTAAGAACCCACCACATAAACGAATTTGATTCTAATTAAATTTATTATAATAAAAAATGGTAAGTAGTGTCGCTTTCTTTTTTTTACAACCATGCTCCACGGTCTTCTTTATAAGACCGTTATTTCAAAACACTGTACAAAATAATCGGAAAACAGTCTTCGAACAGGTGCAGTGTTCAATGCAAATTATTGGTTTCACAAAAAATCATTCATGCGATTATAAACTCAGCAAAAATTCTGCTAGGAACTCATCACTTGGTAGTGCCGACGACCGGAAATCCATTAGTATTTATAATAACATTCTAATAAATACCTAAATCAGTCATTTATTTTAGTACACGTGTAAATATACGATGGTAAGTAATAATTATACGTCAGTAAAATCATAGATAAGCTTTCATTTTTAAAAGAGGACCTTCCACCGACATCCGATCCTACCGTCAATGGTATTCTTCCATGTAATAAGGTCTTAACGGCGAGTGAAAGAAGCCAAACTGGTATTTGCGATAGAATTTCAACGCTTTTTAAAGGATATTATTAAAACCTTCACAAGTAGGTATGTATAGTGAAATTAATATGGGAAAAGCTTACATAAAAAAAGATGATTAAAAAAAATTCACGCCTATAGATAAGAGAGACTTTATATAAAAAGTGTTAATCACTTTCAAGGCGTTAACTATCAATTCTTGGGAGAAAGGCATTATATATAATTCAACACAATTTGTTTTGTTCCACATTTTTAATTTTTAAATTAATTATTATTTTTAAAATAAAACGTTATTTATTCAAATTAATTAACTGCGCCGAGTTAATCACTCGACTGGGTTAATTCTGGGTGAAAAGAAGATAAAATCGTGGTAGATCAGCGTGTAGGAATTTTTAACTGATGAAAAAACACCGTCTAATTACATTTTTTCAACAGGTGAGGTCAGTTCGAATTCATTCGTGTACTTGAATGCCTGAAGATGCCGAAAGGCGAAGCCCGGGTCGTTCGTGACGAAATACACGGAGATGATGCTCTCTCGCTGAGCGAAATGGGCACTGATCACATTACGAAATTTGTAAGTATGCACTGAAAATGTTTTTTATTTTAAACAAAATGAATAATATTCACTTTTCCAAAAAAATTATATCAAATTTCCTACGTGAGATACCTGATGGTACTTTTTAAAAATGAATTACTATTCCTAATTATTGACGAAGTTTATTGCAATCAAATTTAAATTTGAGTTGACAAAAAATCGTTCTTCTGATTTCGAAATGGCAAAAATGCTATTTTTGTCCGAGCAAATGTAGTAAATCAAGCTTCACGGCATTTCGTTTGACACGAATTCTTATACTAATTGAAACATCAATGAAAATAAGCAGCAAGGTATTTGAACTGTGGACCTACAACAAGGTAAAACAATGTTTAAAATGGGGCATGGCAAAGTCCCCCTACATCAACAAGATTGCTTTGGGCATGGCGCTCGGATATTTTCCAGTGGGGTATGATTTCTTACCATCGTGAAATATGTTTGAAATTACAAAAACCTGTTGTTTGTTGACCCTTCTTCAATGAACTGTCATTACTCGACGACCATCTTATCTTGACTTAAGACCGTTTTTGATAGGATAATTGAATGGAGCATAATCAGATAAATAAAAACCGACACTAACTCCACACTTGATTTCTTCAACATAGATTTCTTTCATGATTTTTTCGACTAAATGCCTAAACGATGGAACTGAAACGGCTAAACGGAATGTCGAAGGTTGCCTCAATGTAAATACGAGTAGACTTGACCCACTGACAATTTTCATACATTAGATTAAAAGCGAAATATATTTAGTAAGACTCATTTTTACCAGTGTTCAATAACATATAACAAAAACAATACGGATTTATAGATACATATAAGGAGACAAAAACGGTAAAAAAAATTGCAACGGCATGAGTCAGTCAATTTGATGAAAATTTAGACGTGGTATTGGAGTTTGTTATATGGACTCGAATGATAAATGTTTAAAAAAAAAATTCAGGTTCTTAAGATTTGTGATTAACATTATTTGCGTAGAGACGAAAAATCAAGTTATTAGGTTATGCCAATTAACGGTTAAAAATAAACGAAAATACCTGGTAACAATGAAAATATTCTCAATGATATACGAGTAATTAATTTTAGCCAATTTGTTATTGCGGCGATTGCGGTGACTTTCCATCTATGATTGTTTCTTGGGAAACGGCTTACCAGCAACATCTGGTTACCTGACATACCTTATAATGAAATGATTACAGGATATGATAAGCGATGTCGATCTACGGTAATCAAACCTGATACACCAAAGTTTAGCAGCGTGCCCAAAACTGTGCCTTGAGTCGCCTTTATTTACGGTAAATTATTTTTTTACCGCATTGGCAAACACATACTATTTGATATAATTTAAGACGTCGACTGAGGGTGCTTGATGGAATTTCAATATCAAATTTGGATTATTGAGATTTTGTACACTTCCATGTATTTTGTCACTAACGACCCGGGTTTCGTCAGTTCGAGTCCATTCGTGTCCTCGAATGCCTGAAGATGCCGAAAGGCGAAACCCGGGTCGTTAGTGACAAAATACATGGAAGTGTACAAAATCTCAATAATCCAAATTTGACATACTATTTGATTTAACTTAATTTATGTAAATCGGCATAGTAATAATAAAATAATTTTAAGCGACCGTTTGAAATATTTCTATCGCCCAAGGCAAAAAAGTATACCTATATCAGCCAGAACTGTTAAATTACAATAGGGGTGAAATTTTGAATCTCACGGCAGTAACTGAGTATCATCCCTTGTTTTATCCACTCTTTCGGAGGGGCGGTCTATTATTTGTTTGCCAAACGCTACGTTGACATTGTGATTTTGTTATGTATAACGTGTTTTAACTTATAAGCCGTAAATAATTATAACTTCTTTGTATTTTAAAATAAGTAACTGCATCTATTAATGAAAAAACGGGACACAGGACTGGTGTTTTCTTGAGGATTGTCTTGAAATGTGGGATCAGTCATTTTCAAGCGACCTTAACAGGAGAGTTTGTTAAAAACTATACACAATTGCTAGCCAAAAATTCGCCATGGACACGGCACGGGGAATTAGTCAATTGCCCTCTCCTCTGCCTCGTTCATTCCAGCCGTATCATGGTATAACGTAATATGGTTTATAAAATTCTTTTCAAATCCCGATTCAGCGACGACTCATATATTTTCTCGCTCTACCCACTGTGGATAAAAGCAGTTTAGAAAGGTTGCGAACAACGCATGATAAAAATGGAATAATCTCAAAAATAAAAAAAAATGCATTCCAAACGTTAATTCACTGATAACATATTTAAATGACATTGGTGAAATAGTCTTGTTCTTACCTCGCTTGTACAAATGTTAGTGTCGTTGCAGGTAACGATTAGTAATAGCTTCGTGAAAACGGTCCTTACCTGTTGATAAAACAGAAAAATGCAATCAATAAAAGTGATACATCATTACCAACGAAGCTATGGGTGGACAAAGATTATAAAAATAATACTAAATATTATCCAAAACTATCTAACAATGACAATTTAATAGCAATATCGCCACTTTTTTCACCACACATTTGTTGCTATCTATATTCATAAAAATGAATGTTTGTTTGTCCCTTATGCGTTCCTATATCATTCATCCGATTGCGATGAAACTTTGGTGCGTTGTTATGCGCTCACGCGGGAAGATTTCTGAAAAATAAATCTAAAAAAACTATAAAAAATGTAATCGGTTCAAACAACGACATTTCAGTTCATGTATAACATAACAAGTAGTGTTAATTGTTAAATTCCAATTGCCGTTGTTAAATGTAAATTTAAAGGAGAACATGTACTGTTGCCACAGTTGCGGATCGACAGCTGCGATCGTTTGGTTAGCCAGCCATCCATACAAAGCAGATTAAAAATCATACGTGCATCTGAACCCTGTGGGACCTGTATTGACTCTGGCGTGAAAAGCTGTATGTTTTCGAGGGTTACGATTGAGAGAAACATACATACAAAGATCACACCCGGGACTGCACGAGGTCGGTGTGAATATTTATATTTTTTACTAGAATGACGACCCGGTTTCGTTCGAAATTTAGATTCTGATTTTGTCTCTCCGAACTCGTAGCTCGGAAAGCATTCTGAAAATAGTCACACTGATTGGGAATTGTTAAGCACAATAGAGTGTAGAAATTTATTTGTATAAAAAAATGGACTATATTACGAAATTCTTTTATTATCTAAGTTTTATTTGTAATTTACTGCTTTGCATTGCAATCGGTCCAGTCGATATTACTAGGAATCGTAAGTTAATAATCTATCACATAATTTCTCTATCTCCGATATTTCCAATTAATCTATTTAAGCATAGGGTGCACAACAGAACGATTCGCTAATTGTTACGCTTTCCTGGGTTTCGCAAGGTTCTATTACAATGGCGACGGAGTCTCATCTATATAATGTATAGAATCTGTATAACTTATCAGTATTTTACGCAATATGTTTCTCAACGGAAAATGCTTTTCAAGATGATAATGTTCACTGAGCGCGAGTTTAGAGCGAACATGTATCGAGGGCTTGGCGGCGCCATCTTCGAGCTTAAATGGGAGATGTATTGAAAGCTTGACGAACCCTATATAAAATTATCCATATCCAGTCAGTACGTGTCTGTCAGAGCGAATATACTGTTTCTGCCGCGTTTATTGCATACATTTGTTGGATATGAACCCTTTATTCTGCAAACTACATGTATAATAACTAACTGGAAACATAATATAATAGCATATATGTGACTAATCCATAGTACGGCACATAATTGAAATGAAAATCAGTCTAGCACTGTTTGAGTAAAATTCGTTTTGGTCAGGTTAAAATCTTCAAGTAATTGAATATGTACCATAATTGGCTAAATATCCATAAAAACGGTGGAATAGTAATGAAGTTAGCTTTACATTCAGTAAATACATGTAAAAGCATTTCTGTGCGTACGTCCAGGCGTATTAGCGACTTACATTTAGAAATGCCGCTGAAATTCAATGGATTAATCAAATGAAATCGGATGTGCACAAAACATCGTAAGAAGAATCTATTTTACCGTAAGATTAAATGAAATTAAGTTATGTAATCAAAATAATGTATAGCTCACCGATTATAAATTTAAAGAACCTCGTCATCAAAATAATAGAGAATTCCATTATGAACATTTTTTTAAGGAGTAGATATCGTCGGTAGTGGTGAAAGGCGTTAGGTCAAAAAACCCTGTTTTGAGACAATCGACTTTGAAGAAAATCATGAAATTTAAATCTTTCTATTTACGCACCTTAACCATTATTTATTAAACAAACCACTTTGTGAGATTCGCTAATCATTTACGAATTCTATTTTATTATTAGTAATTCTTTATCATAGTAATATTAATTAATTGCTTTTTGCCATTAATAACTGTGAACGAAATTGACTTGTGCTATATTGATTAAAATTACCTAAACAATGCATGGATATGGCTGAGCTTGTTTTTTCAGAGGATAGACCATCCGAAAATTTATCGTACTGCAAAGCAGCCATCTTTCAACTTATCGCCTTCTGCCGTTATGCAGACGATATAAAGGTGGGAAATAAATTAGCGACACAAAAACATTAAGACTTACATGAATGCTTCTTTTCAAATACGGGCCATTCCCGCAACCGAGTGGTCAACTCTATTGTGCGTCCTTTTCATATCATGGGCGTGAATACACAATTGGACACTTTGGATGGATGTCTGTGACGCTACATTCTATCCTAACCATAAGATCCTAAAAACAGAGCGTAGCGTAGAGAGAGCGATTAAATGACTACGAGTGCTTTCTTATCTACATCCTTCAGTCATTATCCTCGCCGAAAAAGAGAGGTTAAACGAGTGAGTAGTAACATCTGTTGATTATGCGTTCATATGCCCCACGGTGGGAGCGAGCACCGTTTTAAAAAATAATAATACTTGAAAATCCAGATGATTACTCGTTCCATGTTCAATCGAGTAAAAAATACATTACGTTGTATCTATTGGGTTGAAATTGAAGTTTAATGCAAAATAAGTGTGGCTCGCGAAATGAAGATTCATCGGAGAAAATTTGAATAATTTAATGTAAGTCGGTACACGTGTGTAAGGGAGCACCAAAAGCAATGAATAAAACATAGGTAGGTAGGTGGCAGCTATGAAGAAAATTTTAACATACTTCAGATGTTATTTTTTTTCCATTTTCTTGCCCAGTTGGCAGTGGCCAATCGCGAGTCACGTGACATGCGATGATCCGATCCGCGCACGTGGCAAGGCGGAGGCGGTGACTTAATTGATTATTATAGTCGGCGGGACGCACGAGTTCAACTTCCTCGCAGCGAAACGTAAATCTATAAATTCTACGTCACCTCGAGGACAATTATTTAACATTTTGATTCCGTGCATTTGAAAACAGCTATAATCACACAACCTGTATAATCTCTATACGAATACGATTTACCGACTTCACGCAAAAATTGTTACTGATTGGTAAAAACTAAGTACGATTCCATATGTTATGTTTGATGATAATACATCATTAAGGTGGGCAGAGCGTAGAAAAAATATGTTGTTACATATTTTCTGCGCGAGACAGCAGCGTATTCACAATCATTGAAATAGAGTATTCTTTTCAGATCATTAAAAAGTTGCGATAGAGCTTGGATACGTGCCGACGAAAAATAGTTATTTTGTATCAGATTTTTCAAAAAATGCCAATTTGGCCGCCGTTGGACATCATTTTTTATAATTTCAGATTTATTGGAGGAAACATTATACACATTTATAACTCATATGAAAAAGCCTGAAAAAAATATTTTTAACGACCATAAAAACATATCCTCGAAAAATGATTACTATTTATCAGTATTAATATTTTTTTGAGATTTTTTTATTAAAAGACGTACATAAATAATAGAATTTCTTGTTGCCCTACTTTTTGTAATAAATATTCGTTGGTGACAAAATACATGGAAGTGTACAAAATCTCCATAATTCAAATTCTTTATAGAATCGTTATATTCAATAAATTCCAAATTCCGTCACGATCACTTTCTTAAAAATACTTTGTTGTACGATTTTGTCTCAGACATGAAATCTCGACGTCATGAAGTCACGGCGTAAAGCAAATAATAGCATTTCTGAAAAGCAGGTGTCGACTCTTTGCTAGACAGGTTTGAAAACTTAACTATTTTCATTTAAATAAAAGTGCAATAGTGTAAACAAATACTTTGAGAGTGCAATTATTCGAAGAATTTTTTTTTATTTCGACGTTTAAAATTTTTTAGGCGACGGAAAACGATTAACGATTTTCGCGAAATGACAGAAAAACCTACTTACGGACCTTAAGATTTTATGTCTAAGGCAAAATCGCAGAAAAAATTTTGTTCTATATATAGAGACCGATGTGAAATTTAAAATTTATTGAATATAACGATTGTATATTGAAATATACCAAAAGTTTGTCTTCCCCACTTTTCCTTACTGATATTTAAAGTAGAATTATATTGAGTATACTTCTAAAAATAGAACAAAACATTCTATTATATATGTCTTTTAGCAAACAAAAAAATTGGCTTTTCATTAATTTTTTTAAACATAACATCGACTTCCGGGCAATAATGTCAAGCGAAATAAATGTCAGGTAAAATTTTCGAAATGAAAATTTGATAACAGAGAAGCATCTTTATTCTCAGATGCGAAACACGTGCCGCAGCTAGTAACACAACCAGTGTGATAACAATTTTATTGGTTTTCAATTTAATTAGTTACCACCGAATCCATCGAAATTATACAGTGTTAGTGTGTTTTTAGAATTGCCATGTTGTATATTTAAGTTAACTGTTGTTTGATGACTTTAATTATTTACTCATGGGTTATAAATAATTTCACTTTGTGTTAGATAGTATTCACTTGGTACACTTGAACTTTTATTTCGATAGTTTGCCCTTTGGATTAGATAGTATTCACATTAACTTAGTACAGTCAAACTTGGATTTCAATTGTTTCCACTTAGTCACGGATTCTTTTAACTAAGTGAGTTAAGTCGTAGTAGGTTATGTTAGGGTTGGTCTGGTTTGGTTTGTGTATTGTATTCTAATGCGTGGAGCAAAGACAATATAGACAAGTAGTAAAGAATAAGTGATATTTCATTACAGCTTCGTCCAACTATCGATTTCAAAGTGTGAGTATTTATATTGAGTGAAAACTATTTTTCCGTAAGTCTAATACATTTCTACAATGCTAAAATATATTTTATAATGTGGGATCACTTTATTTTTAGTGAAAAAAATTGTTTTTTGTGGAATGTATTTGTGATAAGTGAAAACTATTTTTATGAAAGTGAATATGATCTAAACATAAGTGCTTTTAATTGTAATCCTTTACTCATTATATTAATATTCCTTATCGTCACTGTGTATTATAAACATGTCGACTAAATGTATCATTGAGGAGACACGATCTTCGGTGTGATTACAAACAAGTTGGTCGAATTAAAAAAGTGTTAGTATATTATATTCTATTTATCAATGTAATATAATGCCGATTCGTCGTGAACGTGAGTTGATACGCGACACAAATTTAAAATGATTGTAGGTGAATTGTGATTTTTGGTGACGCATTCAGTGCTATGGTTATAAAAACGACTCAGATTTCAATCATTGTCCATAAATGGAAAATGTTGACGAATGCCACTGTGATATCATAGGAAATCCTTGGTCAAGAAATTTGCATGATCTGAGGACATCAGTCAGTTAGCACGCGACTCATACAAGAATATTACAAACCATAATTATTTTCAGCGCCGAGATGTCGAACTAGTTTTTTTATTACATAAAATAATATATTATAAACATACAGAATTCTGTATTAATAATTCAAATGTGATTAAATTTTGTATTATGTCGAGTGAAGTAGCTCTTATTACCCCAACTGCAATTCACAAGTTCGTTGGCAAACAGTTAAATGGTGTTAAGAAAAATCCATAAAGAATGATTATATCTTGGCTGTGGGTATAAACTGTGTCAAAAATACTAGTTTTGAGATAATCGATATTGAACATTTGTATGTTTATAACTATATTTTTCTTTATGCGTCACCAAGAAATATCCGCAGTCTCGCTACTTTTTGCAATAAAATAAAAGTCGTGTTCGACTTCGCTGACAAATTAAAGTAAAAACGAGAACGAGCCGATATCGACGGTGTTTTGGCCAATTGATGTAACCCTCAAAATTGAAATTGTTCAGGAGAGTAAAAACTGTTTTTCTCGAAAACATTATATTATGGTGAGTTGCGTTACGAATCTTTAAAATGCACTCCTATAAATTCTCGTGTTTGCAGATACGGGATTATATGTAAGGAGTGCCGATATAATAGTGGCTTACATCAAGTGGCCGGGTCAGAATTGTAAAACCTAAAACCAACGTAAAATGATGTGTAACTTCCAAAAGTGGTCAATTTATTTTTCTAATTTACATCATTTGTCCGAGACCTTCTCTGTCGTCTTTAAAATGAGATGCAATCATTAACTTATTTTCGTACTTTTTGAGGGTTGCATCAATTAGCCAAAAAAACGTCGATATGATCATATTTACATATTTTAATGCGTTTTTGTGATTTCTACAATGACTTCACAAGGATTATATTAAATCAAAAGAATAATAAATAGAAAAAACATATCTGTCCGTTTTATTCACATTTTTTTTTCATGTCAAGAAACGATATTTATTTTTAAAATATAATGTCTTTCCGCCAAGAATTGACAGTTAACACCTTAAAAGTAATAAACGTTATTTCATCATTTTCAACTATAATACAACATATTTTGCCGTATCCCTATTCATCATTTGTTTCTATCCATGCATTATTTGGTAGCTTGATCCCGTAAATGGTAAATTTATACATATTTAATTTCCTTGACTGAAGTAGAACTTCTAAGATTGGTACCTGGCTGGACGCTTAGAAGATTCATCACTATGGCTATGAATGTTAAACCCAATATAAAATTAATGTTGATAACTTTGTTATTCCACTAGCTGTGCTACTAAATGTGACATGTGCTTCGCTTCTTTAAGAAACATTTTCAGTTTATTCATTCAGTAACAGTCAGTGGAAAAAACAAAGTTACCGCCGAATACATCGAAAAAATTAATCTTAAATCTATTTATTTATTTGCCAATTCGGTATTCATTAGTGGAATACATTTTGATAACAGTAACACAATTGTACTTTCAGCGATATAGATCAGCAGATTCGCACGATTTTTTTTAAATCAAAATTGCCAAGGAAAAAGCATCAACGCTCCAAGTGCTTTTACGCTGTAGAGATGTTCGTGCTTATGACTCAAAACTCAAATTATCTTTTCCATTTGAATATATATGAGTGTCTTTTTGGTAAAATATAGAGCGATAGATGTATATCATTCATCTCATCATTAAGGCAAAACAGCCAAATTTTGACTTAATGCCTCTCCACAATATAACGCATATATATATATATCTAATAAATATGTAATATTTCCTTTTTTTTCTTTCTCTCTTTGAGTTTTCCTAGTAAGGCTGAGCATTTTTTGCATTTTAAAAATCCTGTTACTGATAAAAGAAATCGTCGTTTCTTTTGATGCAGAGCAGTGTTATAGCAAGGAAGTCCCATACCAATTCAAAAGAAATATTATCAGTCAAAACTTTAGTTATGTTTGTATCCATTCGTGTGCTTGTAAATACTTCACAAATGCGACACCCGTGTTATAAACACGAATATTTGATATTTCGCTCTAAATTATTGTTACGCTTGTACGAAAAAATTTCTGTTAATAAAATGATTTGAATCGATTGAATTCGTTAAAAAAATCCGAGTGCTATACATATTTGTTATCACTAAGAAATACAGCCTACGCGTGTAATTAATAATCTATGTAAAAGTTGGCGCCCACTACTTCGACGTAACCTTTTTTGGTAAGTTTCATTATAGGAAATAATAGCGGTTACCATAATGAGACAACTTGATCAGGGTCGAAAAGTTTTTACGATAGTCGTATGCCGATAAAGTATAATATTCACAGTGAATACTAGCTATAACTTATAAAGGTTTTACTCGACTCGAAGTCGAACTCCATACAAAATGTTAAAATTAAATATTGTTCGGTTCAGGTCAGTTTTAGTAGCTTTCGTTTGGGGGAATAAAGCAGCTGCAGCCAAAAACGGTACGGATAATTTTTAGCACTTCAGAGGGCGCTTTTCAAATCTTATATTGTAGCTGTCATACGACAATCACAATATTATCGGAAATTGTCCCACCAATCCTCTGTGTTTAATAATAAATAAAACACAGAATAAAACCTTGTGAACACAATTTTATTATTTGTCTAGAAAAATATGTGGTAAGAATAAGGTTGGGCTGCAAGAATTGAGTTGTTAAAATGAGAAATTTGCTTTATAATGCAAGTGGATTCTTGCTCAATCATATGTAAAGTGAAGGATGCGAGCGAGGTACAAGAGCATGCATCAACCATTGGCAATGGTGCTCCATGATGCAATAAGAAAAAATTTTTTTTTTTAATTTTTGGTCGTAAGTGCGAATTGTCTTCGTTTGTTGAAGTCGAAGACTATACCTGTAGTAACGTTTACAAACTGATCAATGCAACCACAATATCTACAAAGCCTGTTACCAGTACTGCTTGTATGCCATCAGGCGACCTGCATGTTACAACCGGTGGCGCTACAACACTGTTACATAGGGGTCACGGGGCGGCGGCGGCTGCGGCTGTTGGGGTACACTTTCAACTCGTAGGACAGCCTTAATTATTATTCTGCTTTGCGCCCGTACGCAGTTCGACGATTGATGTTACAACGCGGATATCACAAAACATTTTCATTAACTGATGATTGGATTACTTAAAATTACAATAGTACACGCACCATTTAAAAACATAAGAATAACGAGCCATAAACACATTTTTGTCGGTTTTTGTTTCCTTTGAATCACAGAGGAAATTATTACTAAGGCCAGCTTATCTGCAGAATGGCGACCATTTGAGCGGTACGCTGCATACCAAATGGATGTATACAAAGGCATAAATTATACGGTGTAGATGCACTGTAATGAATGTATTTAGATACATAACGAAAAAAAAAACATAAATTTGGGGAGCACCATAGGGTGGGGCGACAGCACAATGAAATTTGGATGTTTTCGAAGAATTTTAATTAAAAATATATAGTAAAAGGTGACAGACCCTGGTTTTTGTTAAGTATAAGTGTCATTAGTGTCCAGAACTGAAATCACCCAGCGGCAACAGCAATATTTCGCAGAATAGGCCCTTTCTTGTTGCCAGGCGTTCAATAGCCGCCGGCTACGTCCGCTGGACGAGTCCATTTTTACGTAAAGGGGTAGCTCCGACTTTGCAGGGGTTTTTTTTAATTATTTGTAGACAGTCGATTACGATCCGCCGAGCCGGGCGAGTTGCGGCGGAGGTAACGATGCGAGTTGTTTGTGTTTTGATTTGCGTTGGACTTAATTTAAAATCGTTTGTCGTGCCATTTGTATTATAACTTAAAGTAAATTCAGTTGCTAAGTAAATGTAAATGTAGAATCAATTTTATGTGTTAGGATTTATATATTTGTGTAATGTAAACCACTGCATCTTGAATGGAAAATAAATAAGTTTTGAACAGGATTTGAAATGGTGTTTGTCTGAGATCAGCCCTTCCAGGACTCCGGATAACCAGCCGCTCGCCTCTCTTCGATCCGGGGTCTTCTCAAAGGGTTATTTAAATATACTTAAAAAAGAATAATCTATGCCCAACTTGCCTTGGGAGACCCAGTAAGTGTTGTAACTTTTATGACAGAGATTTATTTATGATATAGAGCGAAAATATTTTAATTTTTTTTTTCAAAATAAAAAGCATTATTTTCATAAAACACATTTGATATATATATCCGTAGGCAAATACTTAAATTGTGTTATATATATACATATATTCTCTTGGTACAGTCACCGATAGAATACCTTTACGGATGTTTTGAGATTTTAAATAAAAGAAAACTCTAATGCACTTCTATGAAATTTTCAGTTAGTCACTTTTTATGTGTTAATTGCCAATTCTTGGTGGAAAGGCATTATATTTTAAAAATAAATCACAAGTTGTTCATTACTATTTCTACATTTTTAATAATGATCAGGACCGTTTTCGCTCATCGTTTATGCGTGGTCCTGATCATTAAGTTGTGGAAGTAGTACAAAATGAAATATTTTTCTTTTAAAAATATTTTTAGTTATAAAGGTTATTTTTTTAGAGGTATAGAACGTTAAAATGAAATAAAACATTTAATAATCGTTGTTCTGCTCATTATATTGGGTTTATTGAAAAATTAGCGCCACGGCTAGCTCGAAGAAAGCGCAATCTCGAATTATGAATCAGCTGCGGCCGTATATCGGCGATAACGCGGCGAATGTTGACTTCAAAATTATTAAGCGTTGCTGGATTATCAACGTAGACTAGCGACTCAACATACCCCCACAAAAAGAAGTCCAAATGGTGTTAAATCACACGATCTCGCTGGCCAATTCACAGGTCCATTCCGCAAAATTATGCTCCAATTGAAAGTTTTTTTTAGCAAATTGATTGTGGCGTGCGCTGTATGGCATGTTGCAACGTCTTGTTGAAACCAAAGCTCGTTTACATTATTGCCATTCAATTTTGGAACGAAAAAATTAGCAACCAGAGATCTCTAGCGCTCTCCATTGACAGTAACGTTCTGGCCGCATCGTCTTTGAAAATATATGGACCAATGATTCCACTAGCCCATAAAGCACACCAAAACGGTTAAATTTTTGTGGATGTAACGGCGCTTCAAAAGTGGCTTGTGGATTTTCGTCGCTCCAAATCCGGCAATTTTGTTTATCGACGAAGTCATTCAACCAGAAATGAGCCGCATCGCCGAATAAAAATTTTCGGTAAGTCAGGATCAAATGCAATTTCTGTTTCTCCCCATTCACCGAAGTTGCGACGCACATGATGGTTAAGCGGTCTGCTCATGGTGAAATGGCAAACGAAACTGAGCACAAATTAGTTGTCAGCTGTAAAATTCGCGGTCACTGGAAAAAGTGCTGCCAGTTAAAAAAACAAACCTCTTAAAGAAACATCCTTTATTATACATAGATAGTAGGTCTTCCAACTCGAATATATATAATATCCGAATATTTGGGTAACTATTCGAATACTATTCGTAACAATTTATAATGAAATGTTTTACAAAATCGACGAGAGAAGACATCACAATTTTTCCAGATTTTAAAAACAGTATTGAATCCCCCGGTAGTAGTTTTTTTTGCCTTCACCAACTCGGGCGCTTTCAGTAACTTATCATAATTATTGATATAATTTAAGACATCGACTGAGGGTGCTTGATGGAATTTCAATATTAAATTTGGATTATTGAGATTTTGTACACTTCCATGTATTTTGTCACTAACGACCTGGGTTTCGCCTTTCGGCATCTTCAGGCATTCGAGCACACGAATGGACTCGAAAGGCGAAACCCGGGTCGTTAGTGACAAAATACATGGAAGTGTACAAAATCTCAATAATCCAAATTTCATAATTATTGAGTTTGACGAATGACTCTGGGCTAAAAAAACCTTTAAACATGTCGTAATTCCAGTAATTGACAAAATACCGTTGAAGTTATCCGTACCATCTGCAAATTAAAAATATTGTCATACAATGTAACGATGTTGAAAAATGTATTTATATTGCCTGTATCTGGGATTTGACAGAAGTGGGAAAAGATTTAGTGGTAAGGTATCTCATACTTAAGAAAATATTATTCAGTGATTTAAAATTTGAATAAATGTGATTTTTATTATAAAAGAGCTTGGTCTATTGCAAATTTTAATGTACGATTAAATTATTATTTGAGTATATATAATGTTATGTTATTCATTAATCAAATCGAATTTTTAATATTATTTTTCGGAAATTATTGGAATTGTTTCAGATTAACTATTCGATATCTGAATAGTTGGAATCCCTAAAAGATCTTACGATGGCGTGACTTCAAAGTAGCACATTTAATTAAATATCACGGGAAAATCGCGTTCACAACAAGCTAAGCTATATTACAAAACGTCAATTTCAAACGTAATAATAAAATGATTAAATTTCTTAGAATTTAGTCACTGAAAAATGTTGACTGAAAGTATGTACAAGCAATCTCAACAAATAGTGCTCGGGGAGAAATAAAATGTTTATTTTTAGTTATTGAAAGTGGAATACGTTTTCCGGCGCCGAGATATTTACATCAACGAGCCGCGTGAAAATGTGGAAATTCAATTTTAAAATCGCGGCACCAGTCTTTCCCAGACTACAACAGTCAACTTTAACACGGACGACTGGTTTCGGTTTTACACGATCAAATTAATCGTATCCATGTTTATACGGTAAACGATCGGTTTGACAAATTTCATTGACTCATTATTGATGGAAACTCAAAAACTTAAAAAATTTATAGCGATTGTAAAGACACTCAAAAAGTCAATACTAGCATTGAAAATATTCAACCAATAAAAACTTGATTTTTACATTCTATACCTTACATATATCACACCTTAAGTAGAATAGTATCCTATATAGTGGATATGCTTGCCTTCGTGACTACTTAACCCTTACAGCGCGAACCGTTTTCGCGCGAATTTAGTTTCAGTCAATTGATATGTTAAAACGCTCACTACGCCTAAAAATAAATCAATTTCAACAGTAAAAATGAAGAATGATCTGAAATATATTAGTTATTTTAAATACACCAAGAAGTAAAGTAAACTCGTCGCATTCTCTTTAAAATAAATCGAATAAAATTAAGGAAGCTGAAAAAAGATTTCAACTACGACATTGCAAGCAAAATGGTCGAGACAAGTATTCATATATTTTTGGAATATATATATTGGAATTTGCTTACAGCATCGTCAGAACTAGTTCTAAAGCCGAAATACCTATCAACTACCTGATTAAAAATTTGCAGAACTAAATACTTTGTTATTTTATCCTATTAGTATTCATATAGACCGCTAACACGCACACAAGCAAGCACGTAGCCGCATAAGTATGTATACAAGGGCTGACGATTAATAGCGCATATCGGAGGTTAAAATCTGAATATCGAAAGCTGTTTTCAAATGCATATTTTCATGTGTTCTGGTTGACATTTTTATGATTTGTTGCCTAATTTCCCTATCTAAGAGTTCGAGATATTTGTTAAAGCATATATCCAGAAGTATTTCCTTCTAGTTTGGTCGGAATTACGAGATAAAGACTTGGACATGTAAACATGTCATCGGGTTAAACTCAAATAGTGTCAGAGAATAAACACTTCTAAATTCAACGTAAGATATTCTGAAGAATATCGTTGCTGTAAAAATAATTGCCAGTGAACTGGCTTTGCGTATAAATGGAGTGTCGTTAATGTTTCCAATAATAAAAAAAAACCAATACTCTTTAGCCTGCATTAGTCTGCTTTATGGAGGAATTGATTTACTACGCAAAAACGCAGAAGACTAAATTGAATCGAGTCAATTCCTTGGGGCAGAACGCAGAACCAATATTGCGCCAAGTGTGCACAAGTTCATCCACGAAATATGATGTTAATACGCACGTGGGAGAAGCCAAGTGGCCGGTGTAAATTTATTATTCTGAAAAGTGAAAATATTTGCATTCGATTTAGGCGAAGCACGCTCCGTCCATAAATTAATTATTGATTGTATCGCGATGACGTCAGGTGCCAGTCTTCCATACAGAAATGGAACGTGCTTGATTCACAACAACTGAGTAATAAATTACTTTATTCATAAATACCGACTGCGTATTATGGACTGTGGAACAGACTGTCCGAAGCCATAATATATTCGAATCCGGCGTCATTCAATTTAATACATTTAGTGCATAAATATTGCGCTTGTATGGTATCTGACTATTAAAGGCATTTCGAGTTTTTGGTGAAATCCATTTTCATAAATATAATCTTTTCTCGCGATTGACCTACACAGCACTTCTTTAACCTTTTATATCTTCATAAAATGGGTTTTGGTTACAGAATAGTCGGCATTCAAGATGTAGTAAATATTGATTTCTGCACAAATATATTGAAATTTGTAAGGACAAAATTAATTAATTATGATAATAATAATACATTTAACGGAACTGCGGTCTAGTGGTTGACGTAATTGGCTTCGGTTGCGGTGCTCACGAGTTCGAATCCTAGTACAGACAGTTTCATAAATTGATTGTTCAATCGATTTATGGATTTGTGCTAAAGGCATGGATCATGGATGTCTAAAATTCCCTCCAAACTTCCGATCATAAAACGCTCTATATGTTTCACATCAGGAGTGGATATGGCTTAAAATCATGATAATAATAACACAAACTGTAAGAGGAAGTGACTCTTCGTCATTATCAACTATTCGAATATATTCAGATATTCGATTAGTTTCTTAAATATGAAAATAATATTAAAAATTCGATTCGAATAATTAAAAACATAACATTCCAATACCGTTCCAAAATTTAAAAGTTGCAGCTGCGTCAGATTACTCTAACGATGTTGCTTCGATTACTGAAATTACGGCATGTTTAGAGGGTTTTTTAGCGCCAAGTCGAGCAAAGGTAAACATAATAACTTCCTGGGGTATTCGTATTATTGAAATCTGGAGAAATTGTGATGTGATCTTACGTCGATTTTGTACAATACTTCATTAAAAATTATTACAAATACTATTCGAATAGTTAAATTAATCCTAAATATTCGAATATCGAAAAGTTAAAAAGGGGTCGAATATATTCGGATACCGAATGTTCGAGTTGGAGTCCCTATGTTCTAGAATCTTGAGAAGTCCGCTTGAGAATTCTTATCCTGCATGAATAAAATGTTTTCTGCCTGTTATAAGAAGTGTTGATTTTTTATATCTGCTTAGGTTTAGACTATTTCCGCCTATTCGACTTGGAAGTTTAAAATAGCAAACGTATATTTGTCGTCAATATTTTCTAGCGCATTTTAACAATGTGACGTCGCCAGTTCATGGCACACATCAGAATGTAGGACGGCTGCAACACTTGAACAAAAGCTTTCGAGTTTCGAGATAAGGATCGCTTCGCAATCCAAAGGATGACAATGAGTAGTATGTTTCTGACAGTCGACGTCCTACAACGCTATTTCACACGACGCGATGATAGCCATCTGAACTATGTTTTCGGTCGTTTAACAATTTAAATTATCACCTATTTAGAAACTATATGTGATATCACAAATGAAAACGGAATCGTCGTGTTTCAATAAAACCATTTTTTTCCATACAAATTTAGAAAGCCAGTTACGATTAAAGAGAAAAATAGAATTAACAGAATTTTAAACCAGGGACTGTGGAGATAATTATCTCTACTATATAGCACAAAATACATGTAGAAATCTGTATGTTTCTATTGTCTGTCGGTCACAAGAACTCCTCCCAAACGCTTTACAGTAGCGACGTGAAATTTTCACTTGTCATTCTGGTTGCCATTTCTAGGTCAACTGTGCTATTTTCAACTTTTAACGTTAAACTGAAAACGCCATATTTTTGACGTCTCAATGAAAAGCAACAGACAAAATATTGGCAAATTGTTGCTTAGCAACCGCTCCATACTAAAATAATTCGCCATGTCGTCATATCAACTCAATCTGTGTTGAATTTTCTTAGCGACTATACATATGTTATACCATAAATATCACAAATAATATTTTTTCACGTGAATCGTAAAATTTGTTAAAAGTCAAAACATTGAGCGGAAAATTATCCACCATTTAGAATTATAAAACTAAAGCAGTCAAATCCTCATTTCGTGGGTTTTACAAGTATGCCCAAAATGATGAGAGAAGTGTTAAATGAACCAATATAAGCGAGTTCTATCTTGGGCGAAGCCAGGTAAACAATACTAGTATATTATAATTGTATGGGTTAATTTATTTTATTTGCATTCCACGAGCGAGGTGTATAGCCGTTACAAAAATAAAAGTAATTTGTTTTATTATTTTTTTCCATCCTCTATAGCTAGTGATCCAAGGATTTACAAATCATAATATCTCATTTCACATAGCATAACGATATAAGGTAGTTTAATAATGATACAGTCAAATAATAATTCCCTTTTCATGATCGGATAGCGCGAGTGCTGAAGGATGAAAGACATCACAGACGATCAGGTACGTGGATACCAATGCTAAAATCGGTTGAAAAATCAACATCCTAAGCTGTACTTTTATTCGGTTTCACGATCGAGGGTATGATCGATGATATTATGTATAGAAAAACGTTTCCGACTTCTGCCAATAAAACTTTGGTACGCCAAAAATAACTGTGATATTAATTATTGTCATTTCATGACAACATTGAAACTATAATGAAACCCAACAATATGATAATTTCCAATACAAATGTAAATTAGTGTGAAATGTCGTGCTTATGTCTCTGGTTTTGTTCAAATAAGACGTTAACAATAAAAGGTGAGATCTGTTATACTGAATTCAATTAAAAACAAATTAGCGTTCGAAGAAATAAGTTTCTGGTAAACATATTATACTCCTTCCTAGTAAAGTAAAAAAATACACAAATTGGCGAGGTGAAAGGCAACAACGCACAGTCACAAAATATGATCTAATGTTGGTTAGTAAATTGTATTTTACCGTAAAATATTATGTTTTCCACCGCTTTTAAGTGTATATTAGACGAAAACGTTCGTTTAAACGTAACTGCATGGCGATGACGTGATGCCGAAACAGATATCAACATATTTTACATAAAACTTGTTTAACTAAATACAATTAAAATTGATTACATTCTTGTTCTTCCACTTTCAGTGTCACTTAATGTGCCACCTGTTTCGCTTATTTAAGAAGCATCTTCCAGACTAATTGTATCGCAACGATGATTCTAATTTTCAACATAAAAATTAAGGCTACGGTGGATTTATTTCTTCTACTGAACGTGGGGAGGTAAGACACAAACGATAATAGTACTAATTTCAAAATTAACTACTAGTGTATGAAAGTGAAAATCATAAGGAATTAAATTTGACAGTGGTGAGCCACGTATCCTATTAAAAATTATATTTACTAATAACCGATATTAATGCTGACGGTTTTATTAATTTATAAAAAATCTAAAGAAAATATATATTTAAGTGATATCAAAAACAGATTTAGTATTTGTAAAAAGTTTATAATTAAGAAAAGTTGAACATAAGTTATCTTCAAGAAACAAAATATATTACATTAAGTATGTTGATATAGATATTCGCATCTCTCAATATCTCATTTAGGTCAGTATTTATAGATGAACAAAAATCTAAGTTCTGTTGATGTTCCGAAATATGTATCGGCAATATTTGAAAATTCTTGATGATTTACTTTATAATCATAGCAAGTAAATTTAAATTCAAATAATCATTGAAGGAATAAACGTGGCGTCTTTAATTAATCAATTCGAAAAACCATTCAAAATCTATCCATATTTCAACGTCACCAAGTGCATGATTCCCTAAAACTCTCCGACACGCCTGAAAGTGTTCCGTCGATATATTATTAGCGTAGGTGTAGCGCTGGAAAGTGCACGTCCGGTTGTTAGCTCCGGAGAGATGGTGCAGACAGATTGCCGGCGGAAGTGGAATTATTCATAGTGCACAGACTGCTTCGACGGTATAAACACAACACGGAGCAATTTCCGATCAGGAACAGCGAATCTCTATATTTGCTACAGGTAAGCCGCCATTCTATAAATTGTGTTTGCGTTCACTCGAGAAGAAGTCTTTATCTTGAGAAGGTCACATATTTTATTTTCAACATCTAGTAAGTAACGTTTTTCCTTTATTTTGAGCACGCATATAAATTAAAAAATCTATGAGAATAAAAGCCCTGTATTTTAATAAGAATTGTATAATACACACCAGAGTTTTGCAACGTGCCCAAAGCTATACCTAAGTCGTCTTAAAATATGGCAATTCATATTTGTACCGCTTGGCATTAACAAACATTATTTCATTTACCTTATTTTGTGTGAATCTGCTTAGTAACAATATCTCATCATTTTTCAGTGACCGCTAAGAGATATTTCAACCACCTCAGGCGAAAGGGTGGTATACTTACAAAGCAATAACCGTTTGAAATAAATGATACCTAGCCGTCACTATTGCAAAAGGTTTGGATTTAAAAAAAATATCGTTCGTTATTCCTTCGGCCGCCATCGCGTAACCATCCCTAGTTTTTTGCCTTTTCGGACGGGGTGATCTCTTAATTTTGTTTGCCAACGCAACGCTGTCATTGTTATTGTTGTTATGCATAACTTGTTTTAATTTTGTAACTGTAATTGCTTGTGTATAAAGTTAAACGTCAACTCATTTGTTTGTTTCAATTGTTTAAATAATAATTGTGTTAAAAGTTAAATGTAAATTCAAGCGTTTGTTTAAATTTGTTAAACTAACTATTTCTGAAGTGTAAATGTAATCTCAATGTTGCAATATTTTTTCAAACCACTGCATCTGAAAAAAGAGATTAACCGGACCGAAGTGGCGTTTGTATTGAGATTTTCCATTTTATCCTGGATGTCGATAACCAAACATTCACCCCCTTTCGGCCTGGTTTTCTTATGTACTATACATAGTTTTTACTGTTACAGTGAAACATACCGGACGAATGCGTACCAGGGGGCGTAAATAAAGTTAAAATGTTCATTATTTAAAAAAGAATGTATTCCGTCTGAGCTTCTTATTAAAAAAACAAGACAATACATTTACATATTCTTTAAAACACTAGCGAGGTTTCCATAAATTTATTAAAATATTACGTAATTAAATTAATAAATTGAAAATAATTTAATTAAACTCGTTTACAGATTTTTTATGTAAGAGAAATGTTATTAACAGCAACTTTATTTTACTGCACATTCCTCCTGGCTATTCAACCTAATTGTTGAAAAATAAAATTATATCAATATTCAATCGAATCGATGCAAATAATTCCACGAACTGTATTTTTTTCCTCACAACGGAGATTTAAAAACATGTAAATTACTATGCGGGTGATTTTCACGAAAGGAAGAGCGGACGCTGCAAAAAACATTAGCGACTTCCGTCTCATTACACATATTGATCCACCGCATAGAATGAAGACAAGGCCAAAGATATGCGACATATTATTTAATTACAAATAGAAAAAATAATTACGGAACATATGTTATATTACGTATCACGTCCTGTCACGATTGCTCTACAAGAATCGATGAAATTGAAAATTTTAGAAATACACTCTGTTGCCACAAAAAAGCCACTCTGTTGCTAAGATTTCCGTTAAAATTATTCTCATTGAAATAAATATTATATTATTTTGATATTTGATGGAATAATTGTATTAGTGCACGGAAGTGCAACTTTAATGATAGGGAATAAATTGGGGGTTGTCTCGTGTGTAAAATGAAAATATCTTATCGCACAAAATACACATTGCTGAACATATTTTGAAGCATTGATGGCGAAACATTTCCTAGTGGAATTATTACAAACAATGAACGAATGTATCAAAATATAGTCACATCAAGAGCATTAAATACGCAATTTTTTTTTGTTGTTTCACACAGAATGTGAACACTAGACTATTATTGAAAAGAGAAAGATTATTTTGGATTTGGCCAAACAAAAAAATTCATAAAATTAAAACAAATTAATAAATTGCAAGTTTTGTTTATGTAATTTACATATTTAGGCTTGTGTGCCGCGAAATATTCATGAGTGCTTTGGTGTGCCGTGGGTGAGAAAAGGTTGAGGAGCAATGTTATACGGTAGAGAAATATTGTAAGTTTAGCTAACTAATCTCGATAGAATAACCTCGCATCAACAGATTCCCCTTTGTGAAGTGTAATCTTTCCTGCGATCGATCGGCGTTGTTCAGTTCGCTGTCTAAGTGGAACAAAAATAAAGTCAGGAGAGAGGAAACGGGAGAGGAAAACTCTTGGGTTATTTTTACAACGCGACCGACCGCAAAAAAAAAACTCGTCGGCGAGTACAGCGAAAGATAAATTAGAAGAGCGTCGGTCGAGTTCACCGAATCGGGTCGTGAATAATATATGTATTATCTCCTGCTATGGCAACAAATAGTTGAAATGCCGCATCGAAGTGCCGAAGTTTCACTAGTCCTAAGCGTATACAAAAGTAATACAGAAACTGGTACTGATATGAAGAATAAAGGGTGAAACACGTCGCATGCATAGTTTCACAACCAGTTGACTAGGATAGTTATAACTTTAATATTTACAGAAGTTTTTTTAACTCGGATTGGTTGAAATTCAGTTGCTTCTACTTCGGAGAGTAAAAGTATGGATTGAAATGCGATGATAACCGTTTTAATGCATGAAACTTTTCAGATGAAACGCCACGGTAAAAGAACAGAATGAATTTGGGTGAGAGGAAAAATAACGACTATAAAGATGATAAAGAAAGAGTATTAGCAGAACCTCACGGCCCTTTAGGGTGGTCCACAGAAACAAGCCTTCATCACGCAAAATTTTCTGCAACCGTTGTTTCTGTTTGCCCTTTGGATTCGAATTCGAATTTTTCTTTATGGTTAAAATTTGCGTCACGTGGAGCTAACTGGACGAGTTTGAAGAAAAATTCGCCGGACAAAAAACTGGCCACACCGTTAATATATATTATGTATTGTTAATACACTTTATATCATTATCTTTAGTGGAATATCACCAAGACAATAAAAATACATGTATATTAGAAGTATAACAACAATCACTTTTAGGGTGTTATTAACACTGTTAACTGTTAATTTTTGGTGGAAAGGTACTGTATTTTAAAAATAAACGCAATTTGTTTTGTACTACATACACATTTTCATAATGTACTTTTTCATAATAACCATATTGTTTGTGATTTAAAATGATTTTTTGTACATATTTTTCTACGTGTATTTTCTGCTATATCGTACAGATTAGTTGATAATGCTCGCGATAAGCGAAAAAAGTCCTAATCTTTGTAAAATGTGGATGTAGTTGACTTAAAACCGGTGTTATCATCCAATTAAATAATAATCGACTTGTCACGGGCCAATATTGAAAAATATTCTTTGTAACCAGGTATTTTGTCTTTGTGTTGCGGGTTGTGTAGCAATTTCAACAGGATAACCAGTAACTGCGATGATTTTTAATACTTTTCAACAGCACTTTAAATTATATAATATCCTTACCGTAAACATAAGCGCAATCACAAGTTTCATTTTGATTTGATGTGATTTTTGGTCAAAGATTCTGGTAGAAATAGTTTGCCTCTAAGTTGATATACGGCACTTCAATAATTATAACGTTGTCGGGGACTGTAGTCTGACGGTAAGATTTTTTTCATTTAAGACATCGACTGAGGGTGCTTGATGGAATTTCATTACCAAATTTGAATTGTTGAGATTTTGCACATTTCCATGTATTTCGTCACTAACGACTCGGGTTTCGCTTTTCGGTATCTTTAGATGGTAACGGGTCTAAGTCTCGACCAGGACAATAACAAATTTACATGCCATGCGGGTTCGGTATGACTTGTCTCGTCAAGTTTATTTAATTGAAAAATATCTGACAATTAGAAACCGTACTGAGCCTGTAAACACGGTTTTATAATACGATCCCTAGTGAAATTTATCAGAATAATATTAAGTATCGAAAATTATTTTTTTTTATTCATCAACTATTCTTTCTTTATTATTCGTTTTAAAACCAACAATTTCATTTTAAAATCATAAATCAATTTTTGTAAATCATACTCTGTATCAGTGCTCCACAACCATTTCTCACCGACGGCACACCTAAGCATCATAAGTCGAAATATGTTAATTTCATAAAATCCTTTTTATTAATTTGTTTTTATTCGATGAATTTGAAATAAATTTTTTAATAAACGTCAATTGAAGCGTTTTACATTTTCAAAGTGATGGAACACACAAAGAAAAAAAATTGCAAATTATGAAATACATTGCATATTTAAGACTCTTGATTTGATAATGTGTATTATGTATTAATAGTTTCACTGGATAATTTCGTCATCTCGCCATCAATGCTTACAGAAATATGTAATTTCTAAGGTAGGATTTTATTGTTTTACATACGAGACAAAGCCCATGCAAACACTTGTACAATTATTCCATTTAATATCAAAATAATACAACATTTGTTTCGACGAGAATAATTTAAGTGGAAATCTTTTGGCTCTGTAATGTCTTTAATTTTTTTCTTATTTTGGACGCACTGCATCGCGGCACACCGGTTGCGGAGCACTGCTGTATAGAAGTATATTCACAACTAACTGAAGTGACTCTGAAAGGATCTCAAGTTCGTTCAAGATGCCGATTTTGGTCCAGTGGAGCGAATGATGATGACTGCGCCGATTACGCTCTACTGATTAGTCGCTGTCAAGTAAGTAAGAGGACCTTGCCTGCGAGGTTAAACGTGTACGTCCCTGTTTGACAAAATTACGGCGATATATCTTTCATACTTGGAAGAGATAAAGTCAATAATAAAATATAATAGCGCAGACCGGTCTGTAGGCGAAGACGTTTTATTATTATCACATACACATGTAGGTATGAAATTTTCTCATGACCTAAGCGCCCGCGAACTATATAAACAATACACACAGTTCAGACGCAAAGTAAATTCCGAGGCAAATAAACAACAATCAATCCGTCACTATGGAAACTAAAGAGCAGCTACTTTAGACATTCTGTATTTCAATTTGAATGCTGTGTTCACAGTAGTAATAAAATATTTTCGTGCAACGTTAATTTAGCTACGCACAGCAAGTAATAAAATTTAAATTACACTTGTACAATGTAAGTCATATCTTCCAACGTGGATAAGCGAGATGGAATATTACATCAACACATTGAAGATCATAAATTATTTTATCAAGAAATCATAGAAATAAATAAGGTAGAGCTAAAATAGTTTACCAATTTTAAACGTGCAAGTTTATGAGAGATAAGCTATCATTTATTTCAAATTTAATTCTTACAAAAACATGTCTGATATTTATCATACAAAAAAAACCACCACTTAAAAATCAGTAGGTACCTCTATGGTATGATCTTTCCTCAATTGCCTTTTAATGATAATTTATTCTTGTGACTGCCTGTAGTTGTAGGGACATACAGTTAGCAATTTATATATATCTAGTAGACTTAGTGATAATATCTTTTACATAATTCTTTGAGAAGACCCGGATCGAAGAGAGGCGAACGGCTGGTTATCCAAAGTCCTGGAAGGGCTGTGATCTCAGACAAACACCATTTCAAATCCGGTTCAAAACTTATTTATTTTCCATCTGAAGATGCAGTGGTTTACAACACAAAAAAATATAATTCCTAACACATAAAATTGATTCTACATTTACATTTACTTAGCAACTGAATTTACTTTAAGTTATAATACAAATGACACGACAAACGATTTTAAATTAAGTCCAATGCAAATCAAAAACAAACAATTCACACGTCACCTCCGCCGCGACGAGGCCGCAACTCGCCCGGCTTGACAGATCGTAATCGACTGTGTACACATACAATTCAAAAAACTGCTTGCAATAGCAAAAATTTCAACAAGTCTGAATAAATTTTCAAATAAAGTCTTCCATTAAACTGGTTATTAAAGTGACCAATTTTCTCATTATACCTTCCAGGTATATATATGGCTTTGAGAAAATTCACGTTTATCGATTTCAGTTCTGGACATGAAATAAACATAACAAAAACCAGGGTCGTCATCTTCGAGTCCATTCATATACGAATGCCTGAAGCCAACGACGAAAGACGAAACCCGGGTCGTTAGTGACATAAATAAATTTGGAGTTTTTCTTCATAAATACAAAATGTATTTTCTTTCGATTTTCATACAAACAATGGAAATTAATTTTTTCATGCAAAAATTTCACAAGTCTGAATAAATTTTCAAATAAAGTCTTCCATTAAACTGGTTATTAAAGTGACCAATTTTCTCATTATACCTTCCAGGTATATATATGGCTTTGAGAAAATTCACGTTTATCGATTTACCGTTCGAAAACATGAAATAAAAAAGATAAAAAACCTGACGTCAGTTCGAGTCCATTCGTGTGCTCGAATTCCTGAAGATGCCGAAAGACGAAACCCGGGTCGTTAGTGACAAAATACATGGAAGTGTACAAAATCTCAATAATCCAAAATTTAACTATTAAATGTATTTTCTTTGGGATTTTCACCTCCAAACAATGGTAATTAATTTTGTCATGGTAAGTCATTACTACTATTGATCGCGTTTAACCCCCTTCTCTACGTCTAGTAGAATGAAATCATTCCACCAACCCTTAATTTTTATGTCGATTATTAGAATCATTACCATATAAATAAATAGAATTGCAATATAGTTAGCCTGAAGATGCTTCTTAACAAAGCGACAAACATGTCACATTCAGAGTCAACAGTTGCAAGAGCCGTTCGGATGATTAATGCACGGCCTAGAGAGCTGGATATTTTCAGCACTAAACTCTGGGTATTGTTCACTACATATTTGTTCCTTGTAAATTAATAATGTCTTGTTTTTTTTATTAGTAATATTGTTTTCAATAATTATTATTATTGTTGTTACTGTTATTATGTTTGTGCATAGCGCATTGGGGTCAGCTGTAATGCCATGCATTTAAATTTTTTAAATTT
This sequence comes from Himalopsyche phryganea, assembly GCA_022494535.1. NCBI lineage: Eukaryota > Metazoa > Arthropoda > Insecta > Trichoptera > Rhyacophilidae > Himalopsyche > Himalopsyche phryganea. Next base: position 2,476,664 of record JAGVSL010000097.1, read on the forward strand.
ACAATAAATTAAGTAGCAGCCAGTGGATACCAAAATTATCAACTTTTAAAGTTACCGCCGAATCCATTGCAAAGATTAAGAATATTTTCAACGAAAAAGAGTTTTAAAAATATTTAAAATTAAAAGGGTCTCACGGGTAACGTAGATTGACAGGAATTAATCCAAGACGCTCGCTGTGTAATAATAGAATCATCTGAACGCGCCGTTCGCTCAAAGGCCTTTCACTTCAATGCTGTTTTTGCAATGAGATTTTTCAATTTGAAAGGTAATTATAAAAAACAAGTAATTGGAATTCGATCATATGATTATTTCCACGAAGATGTAAAATATATTATTGAAATAGTTGATCTTGTTATTCACAATCATTCCATATCGGATAGCGAGCAAGCAGTTTCGAGCGGAAAATACGTAATATTAATATACAAAACTAAGATTATGTATTCCATTCGGGATCACACATTATTGATTAAATAACGTGGCGCTCATACCGCTTATCCAATGATAAGAGATAAAGCTTCTGGACGCACTTCCCAATAGTAACGTAGATTACATCGTCGGGATAGTGGCGAAAGGCGAAAAGCCGAAAATCGGCTGTTTTGAGTTATGAATTAGGAAACCTATCGTCAAAAAAATCAAGCTCTGCGATATTCATGTATTTTTTACGTAATTTGAAGAAATCAATATGAATTAAGTCAATTTCGTTCGCAGTTGTTGTTTCTTGCAAAAGCTATAATAATTATTACTACAAAAAAGAATTAGCAATAATCAAATCGAATTCGTAAATGATTAACGAACCCCATAATGTTTTTAGTTTAATAATTAATGGTTGAGGTATATATAAATAGAAAGACTGATTTTCTTAAATGTCGATTATTTCAAAACAAGCTTTTCGACTTAACACCTTCTGCCACACTATACTGACGATATGAATATTTATGTAGTAGCATAAAATTATCTAGCCAATTTATTTATTCCAGTAAAATAATAAAAATATTATTCATTGAATTGACATTTACTTGGTAGACCTCCAATATAATAGGATAAAATAACGAAGTATTTAGTTGTACAAAATTTTACTAGTTAGTTGACGGCTTGACGCCATCGTCAGAACTACTAGTCAATAGCCATTCCTACGGGCCGCCAGGGGTCCTTGTGACCGCTGAGAGGGTCTGTGGCAAATTAAAAATAATTTGGAGGTGCGTGCAGGGGGTCCGTGAAAGGTTTAATATAAAAAAATATTTGTGACCCATTTTCATTATTATGAAAGTTGAAATAATAGCAATTAATTCATTGATAGCGATTTGTTGGGTGTTGGACCCTTTTGCAAGCAGACCCACAAACTCAGACGAATCCATACTAATACAGGAGCAATTTATTGAATTATCCACAAATGAGGAACGGAAACCAATGTTTGAACAAAGATACCAAAAAAGATCTAGTTACAAAAACAGATATTATTTTTAAGTCCTCCATTATGGGTCACTGTACAGAGGCTATTGATTGATTTCCCGTCTTCCTATTTAGTAGAGGGTGGATTAAGTGCAGTTATGAACGTCATCATACTTCAAATATCACATTTTTTTATTTATATTTTATTTTTACATCACCATTCAAAACATCAAAATTCAATTTATAATTTTTTATTGTATGTAGAATTATTTTACTTGGGGGTTCATCGTCAGGTTTTTGCTATAAGGGGTCCATGGACATAACAAGTTTGGGAACCACTGGTCTAGACAGCAAATTCTTGGCCTACCTATCCTCCTACGACCGTCCGAAGTAACATGCATAAGACACGGCCAACGGAGTTCAACCCTGACTTTAACAATCAGTGAACCGTCTTTTGTCGTTTTGACAGGTCTATATTTTAAGTCAATCGAACTATAAAATAAGTGCGCGAATACTATGCAATTGAATAAGTACGTGTGTGTGCCTTAACAGTTTTCCTGGAATTATAAGAGAACCACAGTTTACATTCGAAATCCGTCATGCCATTGCTAGAGGTAAAACATGAAATCGCTATATGGGTCAGAGCATTGCATAACCAAAACTAGCGTGTATATTTGTAGAGGGAGCGCCAACCGCCCTCTGGCCGGGTGCCAAGCTGTGGGGTTATAATGACACTTCCTTACCGATTCTACAATATAATAGCATGCCAACCATAATCTTATAAATATATAATAGCCCAGACCGGCCTTTAGGCGTTTTATTATTATCAAATATCACGTGTAGGTATGAAATTTTCTCATGGCCTTAACGTCCGAGGTGTATATAAAATAAAATGTTAAGCAATGCACACACACACCCGACAATACAAACATTAAATAGTTCGTAAATAAATTGGTCCACGTGAACGGCAATCTTTGATGTTTCCCACACTTGAGCCTCACTTCTCGTTCATGTTAAAATCCTTGTATTTCTTTTAGCCGTCACAGGGCTCCTCCAAGATTTTCTGTCGCCCGCCAGTCTTCTTGCTTCCTCCCAGGACATCTCAGCGTCCCGTAGCTCCGCCGAGTACATCCATCCAGGTGGTCATCAGCGACCTTCCACGGTAACGGAATCCATCCGGTTGGTAGGAAGAGACAGGATTCAGGCTCCCGGGGCATCCGCAACACTTGTCCAAGCCAGGTCCATCGTCGCTTTTTTTTTTTATTTTGGACGTAATCAGGATAATATTTTGGACGTAAATAATCCTTGCATAACTAATAATATTTCTTTCTTGATTGAGTTGGCATTCACTCGGTAGAACTCCATTGGGATAGAGTAAAAATAACAAAGTTTTCAGCTCTGCAAGAATTTCATCAGTTTATTGATAGTTATTTCGGCTCCACGCCATCGTCGGAACTGTTTAAACTCAATTCAGCTTAGCTTTATATACTGTTTTATAATAGATATACAATATTATATCATCTCAATTATTCCAACATCATAACTTTTATTTAAAATTTAAATATTTAATTTAAAAAATAAAACACAATTTAATTGTACTACTTCCGCATGTTTATAATGATCAGGACCGGTTTCACTCATCGCGAGCACTATCAACTGAAAAAAATAAAATCGCAACAGGGCAGGGCTGTTTATATAAAATTCAATGTCAACAATGACAAGGTACCTATATAAAACAAATTTGAATTGTTGAGATTTTGTCACTAACGAACCGGGTTTCGCCTTTCGGTATCTTCAGGCATTCGAGTACACTAATGAACTCGAACTGATACAAATTTGATATTGAAATTCCATCAAGCACCCTCAGTCGATGTCTTAAAGTATATACAACAGTCGACTAATGAACTATGATAAAAAAAGATAAGTAAATACTAACTCTATAGCAGTGCCTAACGTGGTTGACTGCGGTTACGGATGTCTCGGGTTCTAGTCCCGGTGCGTTTTATAAATTGATTTTTCAATCGATTTATGGATTTCTGTCTGCAGTCATGTATGTTTGTGATGTCTAAAATTCCCTCCCACCCATCCGATAGTAAAAAAAACGGGGCATACCGAGAGCGATCAATTAACCACTAGTACTGTCCAAGCTCTATCCTTCTATCCCTACTCTCTTCGAAAAAGAAAGGTAGAAAATTAGGATGACATATGCTCCACATTGGAAGTGGACATGGTAAAAAATTCAGTAATGAAAATATTTGCATTTGCTTGATGACGATTGTTACTAATATTGTATTTGCAAGCTACAAAATCTAAGCGCTGAATTCGAAATATTTCAATGAGCGTATTTGTAAAAGCAAGTTCGCCGGTTGCAACTTATCTGAATTTGTGAAAATGAATTGCTGTCAGTGTAACGCCAGATGTTACGTCGGTTTGTGAATAAATGAAGTGATTCAAAGTCATAAAATACAACCCAATAACTTGGTTGACTCTGTGTGAAATTCGTGAAAAATCAAATATAAGACTGACCGAGTGTTCAGGGCTGTTGGACTTTTATCCTACTCCGATGGGAGGTCACGGGTAGGAATCCTATATCGGAAATTTCAAACACGGATTTTTCAATCGCACAAACTCCTTTCCTTTTCCAATTCACATTGGGAGTTGGCAGGGAAAAACAAATAGATTTCAAATTTCGTACATATCCATGTATTTTGTCAGATTTCACCGTTTATCTTCATTTATTTTCATCTTCAGTTAGTAAATAGTTTATAAAATTTGGACTATTGAGATTTTATTGGGGTTAAACTGTTGCATAAAAACATGGGGGATCATAAATTATTTTATCAAGAAATTTTGGAAATCAATAGAGCCCAGTTAAATTCCTTGCCAATTCTGAATGAGCAGCTGAACCTTCCTAATTCTCCGTTATTATATCCTATACGTTGAAACACCTAACAGATGTCACTAAATGTGGAATGATTCTATATATTTAACATTTCTTCGAATTGCATCCCGTCGAAACCCACAATGCTACTATAATTGTAAAATCACTGGTAATTCTAAAAGAAGTTGGAAAGCGGCAATTCGCCTCTCTGTTAATGTGTTGTTTACAAAATAAGAATTAAGGCGATTCTCGAAATGTTAACTCAGGTATCAGTATGGCTCTCAGACGTATAATATTTTACCTCGTAAATAATATTTGTCGTATTTGTATCTTCTATATAAACGTTAGACACTGTTTACTGTCTGTCAGTTCGAGTCCATTCGTGAGCTCGAATGCCTGAAGATGCCGAAAGGCGAAACCCGGGTCGTTAGTGACAAAATACATGGAAGTGTACAAAATCTCAATAATCCAAATTTGATATTGAAATTCCATCAAGCACGCTCAGTCGATGTCTTAAATAGTTTATAGTTTATATCGTGTACATGTAAGACAAATTAAGAAAAAATATTATCACTAAGCCTAGGAACTACATTGATATTTGAATTAATTTTAAGACTGACTTCATAATATTACTTTTAACCTCAATTGGTAAAATAATCGCATAAACAATTACAAATTCATAGGACTAAGCAATGGCATCATGAAAATGCAATTTGGAAAAAATATAGCATAGAGATACCTACTGACAAATTGGTGTGTTTTGTTAGGATGAATATCAGATGACGTATTATTGTGGGAATTTCATTATATTGATTGCTGGGGTAATTAATGATTATTTTACGAACTCGTATCACGTAAAGGATACAATAAAGGAGAGTTGGGGAGATTAAATTGTTCGCTCAAAATTCGTAAGCTTCTTTACTGTGTACTATTTATTTTCAAATTTTCCTGAATGAAAAAATGTTTTGATGCAATATTTCAAGCCGTATTGTACGAGTTATTCTCCGAAAGTAAACGTATAAGATAAATTTAATAATCATTATCAATATTAAAGTTCATCGAGGAATGTCGGATTTAAACAAAAAAATCATAAAGTAAATTGAAGATTCAACCAATTCCATTTTGGCTCTAACACAGCGAGTACTTGTTTTGAATTGTTTTGTGCAGGTCAAAATAATCACGTATCTAGGGTATCTTCCACACACATTATTTTGTTGAACGTATGAAGCATGCAGCAACTTATTTCTGGCAGAATACACTTCGAGATCTGCGGAACCTGGCCCATTAAAATGCTTCGCGTATTTTCGTATCAAAACAAATCTTGGAAAGCAATGTCGATTATTAATAGCCCAAAGAATCGAACGCAATTAAGTCGCAACATAAGTATGTAGAAATTTTCATCGCTAAATTAAAATAAGTTCAAAGCGAAAAACATTGATCTAAATTGAACATTATAGTCAAACAGGGCTGCGGAGTTAATGTATTATACGATATAATTAGACATACACAGATAGATATTATCACGCTCAATCGCGGTAACCTACTTAATTTCTAAGCCACTATGAATGCATCACCACTATTTCAAACTTAAAGCATTATGAAAAGTTCAAATATGTATAACTACCTAATTATTACTATATATATATATACATATATACTTGTTTTCCCTCTCAGACATCAGATCCAATTTTTAGTCACTCATATTATGGTCACTTTATTATATCGACACTCCCTACGAATAATCGTGTACATGGCACTTACGTGATTGTACGTATTTCACATTTTCGTTGTCTACGCTGTCAGTTCTATAGGTGGCATAAAAAAACATTGGGAAAAGTACCCAAGCACTTCACCGTTTTTCGAAAAGTATTAATACGTAAATAGCCACATATACGAAAGTTTTTACCTAAAATCCGAAGTCCATCGTTGTCGTATTTGTAATATTTTATTGACTGTAAACTTTGTAGCGAAGCTTTATAATTCCCTCTACTTTGCAACTGTGTTTTGAATCTTTGAGACGCTCTCCTGTGAAATGTCATGTTTCAATATATATGGGATTATACGTAGGGAGTGTCGATATATACTAAATATTTTATTTGCATCGCTTTATCTTTTTTAATTTTGATATGGAACATTATTAAGTTTTCATAAAATATTTGTATTTTAAATCAGTTGATAATGCTCGTGAGCGAAACCGGTCCTGATCATTATAAACGTGTACAAGTAGTACAATCGAATTGTGTTTTATTTTTAAAAATATAATGCCTTTTTTTTAAAATAAAACACAATTCCTTTGTACCACTTAAAAATGAAGGTAGGTTATACACTAAATTGTATATAAAAAAGCCTGTTATGTTTGTATTTTTATCAGTTGATAATGCTCGTGATGAGCGAAACCGGTCCTGATCATTATAAATATGTGGAAGTGGTACAAATAAATGGTGTTTTATTTTTTTAAATATAATGTCTTTCCACCAAGAATTGACAGTTAACACCTTAAAAGAAAAATATTTGTTTCTCAAACAACTGTCATCAAAGATATAATTATATTTCGTTAGCGGCAACATTATAATAAATCACTTCAGAGTTCTTTCTCATATTTTCTGTTCTCATAGTCAAGTCCCATATTATTAACAATACTTTTGCCAATACGGACATTTCAAAATATGTATTTTTATGACATGATAAACTTAACCGACTAGACATGGAAGGGGTCATTAGAGATTAGGGAAAGCAATATGTATTGGCATTAGTTCACTTCAATATTTTTCCTTTAATAATTTATAATTTACAGATCTGCTAACTCTCTTTTGAAAAACAGTGAATTCATAAAATAAATATTTATAAATTGCGTCTTTGTTTTCAACTACAAGTATTCTATTATCGCTTTTCATCTCTTGGCATTGTAGTGGTAGAACATTGGGGTTTTCTTGGAACACTGTGAGCATGCTGCCAAAAATATGGACAACTACGCTTAATTTTAAATGATAATTTGGAGATAAAACATGTTATTAGCAATATACTTAATGACTTATAAAAATAGGCTAGAGAACAGAAAAAAACTTCTGGCAATATTTAAACAAATATATTTTAAATTAAAATAATCACGCGATTTTTTTCACTTAATTACTATTCTAAAAAATATATTATATACCCGATTTTTTCGGATGGTACCGTTCATTTTTTAAACGGGATATATTTATTGTGACGTGATTATTTCTTTAAAAATAAATGTTTAAAAAGCGTTTCATCAAACGAATCAGAGAATAATTCCAATTCAAGCGAAATTCAATAAGTCCTTTCAAAAACTCGCAAACGAATGCATTTCATCACCAACAGTGAAAGCAGTGAGTGACTCCAATATGAAAGTTAATATAATTTTATTTGTAGGTTTATATTAAAACGATCACTGCATATGAAATATCTCATGTAATGAGAATCTGAAAAATCACGATATTTTGCGAATTTTTGAATCTTTATAACACGTGTCACTGGTGATGTATCCTACCCAGGTGACGTAACTTGAGCAGTTATGCCCGACGAAGCGAATTACGGTGCGTTTAAATCACACTCTTATTCTTGGTGGAAAGGTTGAAAAATAAAACACAATTTATTTGTACGACTTTCACATGTTTAAAACGACCAGGACCGGTTTCACTCATCGCGAGCATTATCAACTGACAAAAATAAAAATCATAACAAGGCTATTCTATAAAATATTATGTAAACAGTTAAAACGTATATCCAACAGTTGGTTCAAGAGCTACATAGATAATATGACAAGAATTTACAGGTAATCAAACAAAATATATATAAATTAAATAGTCTACATTTTAAATGTTAGGGGCCTCTTACGAATCAATAAATACTAATCAGAATCAAACAATATAACTTTCTTTTAAAATTTTTCGTGTGCTATTTTGGCTAATGTATATTTTTGAAATATTATTCTAAGATAATTGATTTTTATTGTGGTTTAATTTATGTCATCAGCTTTCAGAGTTAAAAGAGTAACCTGACAATATGGCCAGTACTGAATAGTTAAACCTACGTTAAATAGGTCTATGTGATACATACAGATCCATTTTCGATATTTATGTATGTGAGTGTTTTATATACGTAGGGGTAATTCAAGCAGAATATTGAATAAATTGGCATTTAATTAGTAGGACTCCTTTGCGTACAAAAATGGTAAAGTAAAAAATACCCATTTCGGCAACACGTCTCGTCGGAACTAAGTATACATCCACATTCTGGCGAACAGATAGTTCCAACGATGGAGTGGGACGAAATGCTGTATTTAATAATGCATGTGTAATATCATATAAATGAAAACTAGTAAGTAATATAAAAACAAAAAATGTTTCAGTATTGATTTCAGCCGACATCGCCTACTTTGCGAAATCGGGAATATCTAACGGACTCGAAATAGACATAAAAACAGGGATCTCGCCATTTGAAAAAGGTAAATGTGAATTACCTATATAGTTCGTAATTACGACTTCGATGACTACACGAGACACAAAAGTTCAAAACAGGGGGTAGAGGCTGTCGTTATTTTTAAAATAAGAGGGTGAATAAATTGCAACTGGAAGGGGACAACATTATCGGTAAAGTCAGGGTGAAATTCTGAATCTTCGGATAAGACATGAAAGCGTATTCAGACAGTGGGAATATATAATATTATATACTTATTTGTCGGTAAGAACAGGAAAGGAGGCCGAAAAATCGATACGTGTTCTTCGCCCTAGTATTATAATACATGATCTTAGTATAATAGTATTATATAGCGGTCACAGTGGGAAAAATAGCTCAGTAGCACAATTTGAGATAATTCTTTATTTATTATTATCCTACAGGAGTTCAATAACATTGTTATTGTGTTATAGAAAGAAGTCCGCTAGGATCAAATCTTTTCAATTAGATATTGACGGTAGCAATTTATGTTTATGAAACGCAAATATAATTAATCAATGAGATAAAATTAAATTGGGAATCGTATTTGGGAAAAAAAGAATGTCACTCAATCAGTTAAATAAAACAATATACATTAAAAACCTCAATATTGCAATTTGCAATCATTTTTGAATATTGTTCAAATAAAATGCCGCTATTGTTTTACATGCAATGTTACCGCTGTTAAACAATGCTTTGCCCGAGATGAACACGTAATCACACAGTAGCCGCAGTTTTAACGCGTGCTGGCCCTATGATATAACATGCGCTTAGCCACATTCCATCTACACGTCATACAAGTCTCATCATTTTTTAAATCACAATGTAAGTTTTATCAATTTATTGGAAAATTCGGTGATCTGGTTTAAAAACGGATTGTGTAGTTTAAATTATAAAAAAGGCGCTCATCACTGGTAATGGACCGTGTCGAGGATTTACAGTAAATTGTGAGCGTCTGTCCGAACCCTTGGTATAAAGGTGTTAAGACATGGGTGGCTGTAAACGAGTATCAAAATTTGCACATGGCCGTCAAGATTTCTCAATCTATGATGGGGCAAGGTTTCTGGGAATAATAATGCGGTACTATATCAGGGCAATGTGTGTCTGGCAAGTATAACCAATGATTTGTGTGACCAGCGGTCACATTTTCCCCATCGTATGCAACTCTGATTTAACGTTTTTGCAATTTCGGCAGTACCGTTTCATTCAAAGTACATTTAATACCAGCACTTACGTTTTTTATGCAATTCACGTCTGAAATATTCAAAATTCACTTTAAATTACATACATTTTATGATGAATTATGATACTTACACACAATTTTTAGGAGGTTAAAATTATAATGAAATTAAATAATATTGACAATATAAAACTGCAAAGAGTTATGTTTTACGTAATATCAAATAATTTCAAACAGTTTTTATTAGTTTTACAATATAACGGAACATTGCATTTTCCGTTAACTACTTACTACAATAAAATAAACTACCCATACAGGAGTTCTATGTTCATATGGCATACATTCGATGTGAAGTGTTTGAAAATGTTATGACATATAGTAATAAAAACAAAACTTGATACAACTTGAAAAACAATAGTTCTGACGATGGCGTTAAGCCTAAATAGCAATCAACTACCTAATACGATTTTGTAAAACTAAATGCCAATTCAGTTAACAAAATTTGACATCGAGAATATATCTGACGTCTGTCGACGCGGTTACACAATTTGATAGATCTCGAACAGAGACGCACTAAATGGCGGAATTCAATTTAAAGATATCAAAAGGTCAAAAGACAAAGCAATCGAATATTTGTCCGCCTGTTGAAAAAGCAGTCAGCTGCTACGCGAGTAGCAACAAAGGGGTCTCATAAGAAAAGCCGCTCGGGACTGAGTGAGTCACACCTGGCAGTGGTGCTCTGGCACGTGAATCAGATATATTATATTACCTGGCCAAAGAAGGTGTTGCACAATTGCAGCTTTATAGACAACGGCCCCCGGATGCGTTCGGGTTGCGAGAGAATATAATACATTATAATATATCTCAGGAGAAACAAAAATAGGAAAACACGCTTGTGTCTAGGGATTGTAATATCGGCACTACTGCAACCGGGATTCCATTATTACTTTACCGTTAGCCGCTTGTCTAACAAATGTTTTCTATATTCGGGCCTATTTCCTGAAATCCGATCTACATTCGAGTATTGAAAGATTAACCTTTTTAAGGAGACAGTTTGATAGATATTTTTATGAAAATCATGTTTTTATGACATATTCGTCCTGTATTGCAATCCCGAATCAAAGATATGAGCAATTTAATGTTTAAAATAATTATAACAATTAGAATAATTGCTATAGTAACTTAGAATTGTATGCTAATTAGTGTATTGTCTTACTCTGCATTTTGGAAGGAATTATTAATTTATTTTTAAAAAATGTGTGGCTTATCACTATCTTACAGTTCTTAAAATTAAATTTTCATTGTAAATTGTGGTATGTCATTATCCCTCAAACAAAAATTGTAACACATTTTTACAATATTATCAGCATTAATTTAAAGAAAAAATATAATATGAGGACAATAAAAGAACATTTTAAAAATGAATTTCCACAAAGTTATCGCCAAATCCATAGAAAATATCTGAGATTCAAAAAAATGTCTAATGAACAATGTGGGAACAGGTTTTATTCACAATCAACAAAATCATAATTTGTGGCACATAATTGTCTTGTTCAGTTCAATTTATAAAAAAAATATTACAATTTTTTAATCCCTAAATAGCGCTATTTAAAGTAGTCGAAAGAATAAGTATCATGACCGATAGAATTTTTTTCACAATGATCGCAATTTCTGTTTTACCGATGACATATCGACATATTGTGACCAAAATCAATGTTCGTTCCGGACATTGGCGAAAATGTATTTATCATTACATGTTCAATTCCTCCACCAACGCCTCCAGTAAAGATAGATTTGTTTGTATGCCACTTCAAATAAGCCATTTTTAGAGCAGCGGACGCCAACCAGTGGTCCGCGGAGTTGTTACAAGAAAGACATTGAAGTCAAGAGTCCATAAACTTATTTTAAACGTGCAAAAAGAAATACTACACTTATTAATTTTCGAAAATTGTATGATCACTATTATATATCGACTGTGGAAAGGCAAAAGGACGTAACCAACACCAAAAATATTGTGTATAACTCACACAAAACGAGCTAATACACTATATGTATATATAGATATGTTTTTTTAAAGATACAAACATATCGATTGTAGAAAGGCTCCCTCCGTCTTTTCAAAATATTTTTTTTCGATAATAGCAATCATATAATTTGATACACGTTTTGTTTGGGCTATACGCCATATTTTTTGTGTGTGGGTTACGTCCTTTTTCCTTTCCAGTCGATATGTGGCCGAAGGGTTTGAAAATTATTAGGTTTTAGCGGGGGTCCGCGAGGTCCGAAAGGTTGACGACCGCTGTTCTCGGCGAGTTCTTTACAGCTGTATATTTTCTGCTCTGATAATTTTCTACAAGTGTTTTACAACGTTTTACTACAATTTTATCATTAATTTACGATGAACACTATTGCAGTTATATCAAAGATCTATTTTTCGTCACACAACATTGTAAATTATGTAAATAATATTTAGCGCTGCCACGTGTTTCTTATTAAATATGATCGTTTGGGGAATTCATTGCGACAACAGAATACAATATACTCAAATTATTTCGAATAATTCTTTTCTAATATGTTTTTTTCCCCTTCATGAAATTGATTTCCAACATAAAAAAGGTAATACGATATCGACTGTGGGTACTTCATGGCACTTGAGTCGTTCATATTCTGTATCCGGGATGTCAAGCAATAATAAATAAGTTCAGGGAGGATGAGTGAGTTTCGACCAGTCATACTCAACCTGCGACCCAGCGAGCTTTTATGAGAGGCCCGAAACATACAGATTTCAGGACATACGTTGTATCAAGAATTGTTTGTTGCTTATAGAAAACTATAAACAATATCACAATTAGCTGCATTGGGATATGATTACGCAAAGCTATTTGATGAATCTATTGAGTTTAAGAACGATACTAATCTGAAAGCTATTTATCAAGTGGTGGCGCTCTAATCTTCAATCAAACGGGTTTCAACCAATACTGTTGTTACCTATAATGATTTTTTTTCGTCATATCAATATAATGTTGCGGCCCCCGTAACTTAGCAAACATACTCGGTGGATTCCGTGGCAATTTTTATCTGTGTAGCTGTGTATTTTCAATCGACTTATTCTCATACATAGTAGCATTTCAAATGCAATAAACATAAAATACGTAAAACGTGTTTTTTTGAGAAATCAATTTATTGAATTGATCTTTCATAATACTTGATTTTTTTACATCCTAGATTTTAAACATTCACGACATAAGTCAAGTAAAGTTATGGACAAGTTCCATGTAAAAAAAGGAAAATTTGTTATTGATATCATTTCCGCAAAAGATGTAGGATTGTCCTTGTACCGAGACATAAATATTTTATGATAATGCATAGGTTTATTTCAGTATAGTTTGTGGTCGGCTAGACATGCGGTCGCTAAGCTTTATCGAACGACGCATGAATGTAATACACACCGTTCGACCTTAGGAAAATTCCTAGAGAACAGCGACTGAACATGCCACCGTCAAAGACGTATATTAATAATTACATGCATGCAATTATTAAAGATTATTCGTCATCGAGCCTCAAGTTTTAAAAACATCAGGGACATACAATGCAATACGTGCTTGGAAGGAGGTTTTAATTATGCATTAAATTTCACATTGTAAGCAGTTGTTCAATGATATCTATTTCAGTGCTTCCCAAACTTTTTCATGCCATTAATTTAGGTGAAAGGATAAGCTCAAATTATTAAGTTATTCAAACAACTTCGCGGACCACCAAAATTTTCTCACGGACCACTGGTTGGCAACCGCTGGATTAGAGGTCTAGCAACAATAGCAATGTACTTGGTTCTGATTACCGAATCCTTAACAGATAGGTTCTGCTGCTGAACACATCATTCTAATTTTATAAATCATGAATATTTTTTTTAAATGTTAATTATAATATCTGCACACAATTTAATTTAGATTTAATATTCGATTAATTCGGTTTATGTGTTTTAAAATGAATGTGAAATATTTCTAATTTGAAACAAAGTTATTGTTTAGCCTATTTTGCAATGTTGAAATCTTGTGGTTTGCCTACTACTTCTACTGTAGCTTATGTAGCTAGCGATGAAATTGAGTTTGACAAGCCTGATTTATAATAATAATTGACAGATTATCTAAATACATGAAACCAAGTGCAATTCTGGGAACCTGGAAATTACATTAAATCTGGTATCCATCTGAGATAGATACAGCAGGAATTTCAGATACCATCAATTTGAGTAAATTTGTCCATCGGTCTAAGATTGGTCCACTACATGGAAAAAGGTGCTTTTATGCATGATAATACGAATGCCATATGAATATTTTTTAGTTAAGCAAAGGTATTGAGTAGCCCCTGATGGTAAAAATATGAATTAATTTGCAACATAATTTGTTTTAGTATTGAATTTGTAAGCCGTCAGCATGGAATGATAGAACACAATATAAAAACTTGTCTTTAAATAAATTGGATTAGTAATATTTTCAATTTGTATAACTAATCTGAAACTAAATGCTGCATATTTTTTTCCATCTCAATTATGTACAGAGTATACGAAAGCATAAAAAAAAGTTACCAAGCCTTTAAAATTACTGAATTTATAGTAATTACAGTGATTATTTGTATCGTTGGCCAAAGTTACCCGATTTGGATGAAAATTTTGTCCACCTTGTTTTATCTATATTTATATATCAATTAACAATAAATCTATTTAATTTATTAAAATTTCATCTTAAGAGATTAGTTAATTTCCATGTAGAACAATAGCACACATAAATTCAATGGCGAACCATAAAAATACAAAAACCCTCAGAACTGGAACAAAGTTACCCAGATTGACCGTACTCAAAACAAGGTAACATTATTCTACTAATTCTGCAAGTACCCTACCCTGATTATATTATATTGAAATGGCGGTGGATTTGACCAAAATTAATTTCGCCGAACGAGCTTACAGAGAGCTTTACATTTTAAATCAGGATAATCTTACCTTGCCTATTATTAATTTGTCTTAGTTTCGTATTTAGCGAAGTTTTAGTTTTCATTTCGGAAATAGGGTTAATGACTTTCTGACCCAGTTCAATTTAAATAGGCGACTGAGAAATAGATTACGCCGAGCTACGATAGAAAATGCAAGAAAACGTATACGCGCTGCAAAGTCTGCAACGCCCAGATGTGAGACTGGATTTCAAAGGTGTTACAAGATAAAAATAATAACGATGTAAGAATTACATACACAACATACAATACATTATTATATTTGTCTTGTTCCCATATACATATACGCTCCCTTTCCCTTTCGCTCCCTTACATATATGCTCCGTTTTCAAGATCGAATGGTGGATGCGAAATGGTGATAGACAAACAAACACACTAATCGATTAAAAAATCACCGTAAGAGTCCGTTCCGAGAATCGAATTTTGGAATGAATAAAATTAACAACAGAGTACATCCGATTCCTTTTTTACACCGGGGATAGTCTCAGAGACTGCCGTGCAAAAAAACCGTGTAAAAAAGATAAGCTTTCCATATAAAGATGGAACATAGCTTCCATTATATAAAATTCTCAAAGTCAAAAATTATTTGATTTTTTTATTTATATACAAATAGTCTTAAGATTCGACTGCACTAAGCTGTAAGCTATTCGCAACATATCAAGATGTACAATATTGGAAAGAAATTCAATTCGGTAAACAGACATTAAACAGTAAAAACCAGAAAGAGAAAAAATCGAAACATAGAAGAGCAACGTAAATGTGTCAAAACAATAACAAGTCATGCGTAAGTGTTTCAATTTTTTTTAACCCTTACAGCGCGAGCCGTTTTCGCACGAATTAATTTTCAGTCAATTGATCTGTTAAAACGCTCACTATGGCTAAAAACAGAACAATGTCAACAGTAAAAAGTGAAAAATTATGTTAAATGTGGATTCCAAATACATAAAGAAGTTAATTAACTAAGCTCGTTGCATTCTCGTTAAAATAAATCGAAAAAATGAAGCTGAAAAATATTTAATGTACGACTTTGTACTACTCCGTCAACACGTACACAAGCAGGCGCGTAGCCGCATAAGTATGTGTAATTCATAGGACTGATGATTAATGCTGCGTATCAAAGCTGAAATTCGAAAGCTCTTTTCGAAAATATATTGTTCTACTTGACATTTTCATGATCTGTAGCCTAATTTCTCCACCTAAAGGTTTGAGCTATTTTTTAAAACATATATCCATAAGTTTTCCCTTCTATTTTGGCCGGTAATACGAGATAAAGCCTTGGACATGTAAACATGTCCAACGCGTTCAAAGGGTTAGTCTTTTATAACCGTGTAATATTGCGCTAATGTACAATAAAATAAAGATTTCTCTGAATCCTGAAAATCAATAACAAACGAACATTAGAATAAGATAATATTTTATATTAATCCGCCCACGCTTTATGACGCATAAAAAAATGAGATTTTTCTTCTTACTTTGTCACCGTATTAATGTAAATATTTACCACTGATGAGTAATATTGATAATGGTAACTCGTGTCAACATATTTGTGACATGAACAAAATACCGTCGCTACGCAGTAATCCTTTTTTCTTATTTGAGTGCCGTAAACACTACGCCGTGTCAAGGATCGTATCAACTTTTAGGCAAGTGGTGTACAGGTTGTCCTCGACTTACGACCGAGATACGTTCCTGAACTTTGGTCGTAAGTCGAATTCCTTACAAAATATTAAAATTTAGTATTGTTCGGTTCAGGTCAGTTTTAACGGCGTCAATTTCATTTTTGGAAATAAAGCAACTGCAACCAAAAGTAAGGATACATTTTTACACATTTTTCATGTAGCTGTCAAATGACAATCACAATATTATTGCAAATTGGCGCACCGATCCTCTATTTTTAATAAATAAAACAGAGAATAAACGTTGTGAATACAATTTTATTATTTACCTTGTAAAACAAGTGGTTGGAATAAGGTTTGGCTGCACGAATTTGGTTGAAAATTAAAATTTGCTTTATAATGCAAGTGGATAAAATAAGGTTATGCTTGTCAGAATTGCGTTAAAATTCCATTTTGATTTCAATATTGTCTATATAGCAATAAATAAATTCAAAAAACAGTATTCGAAAATAAATTGCGTCACCCACCCTTTTTTGATGAGGCGATAATGTATAGTATTACTAACATTACTTGGCCGGCGCCGAATTTGAACTAGAAATTTCGGTCTACAATTAATTTCCTCAATTGTCTTTATATGCAAAATAAATATCTTGTCTACTTTTTTTTAATAAGCGTCGCTAAAATATCAGTTTTGGAATTTCTTGAAATTTCAGTTCTGGTTGAGTTTCCATTTCATTATAACATTTCTAATGTGACGGTGGCACCCTCACCAGCGGCCAAGTTAAATTGGTACATCTATGATTCAAAATTTAGCATTTATTAAAATTTTTGGTCGTAAGTGCGAATTGGTGAAGTCGAGGACTTGACTACCTGTACAGTTTTTTGCGTGCGACTTGCTTGACTACTTCATACATTGTTTTCTACAAGAGCTCCTTGTTACTCAGTTGCCCAACCTCTACATTTTCTAAAACAGGAAGAACGTTGTCTCTGAATACGAATCAATAAATCGAGTGGTTAACGTCGTTGCCTTCGGTTATTGTGCTCCACGGATTGAATACCAATACGGCCAGTTTCATAAATTGATTTTGAAATCAATTTCATACATAAATGGTCCATACTACTTGTATTTTGGGCATATTTTAGTAGTACCTAGGTACCATTACAAAAACTTTTAACTACTGACTTAATTTTGCGCACGAATTGCTTCTAGCTGCTTTTGTAGTACTCACAGATTCATGAGAAATATGTAACTATTTGAGATAAAGCTTTTTTCAATAATAGCAAGAAAAAAACATAGAATTGAAATTATTTCATACTCGAAAATGTCAGGTAAAATAACTGGGCTTAACAGTTCAATAAAATCACATATTATCTACCCTTTAACGAAAAAAATGATTTTTTTAATATATTTTCCATAACTCTGGTAAATCCTGTCCACCCAAAAAAAAAAGAAACAATTAGGAAAAACATCATGCATTTAAGGGTTAAGCTATTTTTGTCAGTATATACTTCGTATTGTAGTTCGTTTATATTTGTAGGTCATATCGACGGTGTTTTGGCCAATTTATGTAACCCTCCTAAATTTAAAATAATCAGGAAAGTAAGAGTCAGTTCTTATCGAAAACATTATAATATGGTGAGTTGCGTTATAAATCTTTGAAATGCACTCCTGTAAATTTTCATGTTTGCACATACGGGATTATACGTAGGGAGTGTCGATATAATAGTGGTTTACATCATGTGGCCGTGTTAGAATTTTTAAACGTAAAACCAATGTAAAATGATGTTTCACTTCCGAAAGGGATCAATTTATTTGTCTAATTTAAATCATTTGGCCGAGACCCGCTCTGTCGTTTTTAAAATTAGATCGCACCATAAACTCATTTTCGTATTTTTTGAGGATTACATCAATTGGCCAAAACACCATCGAATTATGTTTTTGTCTTTTCCCTTTACAGCAAGTTCATTAGTATTGCATTACTATATTATATAATATTTAATTAAATTAATATGTGTATATGTGTACGGCGTTGTTTTTTTCTTGTCAAAATGCAATAAAAAAAAATCAATACCATGGAAAATCAAATAGAGAATTATCTATATCATAGCCGCCACTCAATCATAGCAGTAGCTTTATGTTGACAAAGAGCCATAACCTAAAAGCATACAATAGTCAAAGCTGACCATAAATAGTAGAATGGTTTCTAGTCAACAAAACAAAAACGTATAGAACGACATCAATATGAAATAAATTGTACGCAATTACCATATTGTATAAATAGGTATTGTTAAATGATGGATTAATATTGCAATAAGGTCTCCGCTCACCTAGCAATACTTGAAGAATCTTACGGCCAAAGGAAAGATATCGATCTGACACGGCTAATCAACCCAGGGTATCTTGCAGATGTAATAATATTTACAGTGGTGCTGGGAAAAAAACAAGCAGCACAGAACTCGCACTATGATTACTAATAATTTCTACACAGAACGAAAAACAGCCCACATTGTCGAGTCCGAATATAATTTTATAACGTCCTCTTTTGACACACACAGATAAACCACACTTCACTGCACAAATTCTTTCCGTAAGACCAAATACAACAATTGTTTTTATGCCGGCTTAATGTGATACTTCAAATTGGTACAACATGCAGTGATGTAATTCGACGTGTCTATTTTGCGTTATGCAAGGTTTATCAAATAAGCAACAGGGTAATCACGACGACAAGGTTATAACAAGTGTTTTCAGTATTGCAAAAGTGTGACACAACACTTTTAAAATCGTTTATCCCGCGCAAAAACAGCGCGTCGATCGACTATGGCTGCCAGCAAAATGGAACAAGGCGGACGAACAACTTATTCGGCAAGGTTGATTCACGAGCGAACAGTGTCAGCTCTAGCGGCAAGCTGAAAAAGCACTGACAGCAGTGACAGCGCACTAGGCAGACCAGAAGTGCGTGGCCAGCAGCTGAGGAAGACTGTAGGTGTGTTGGTCACTAGTATGCGGCCGGATTGTTAGCGTTTTGAATATACCTTGCCATCTATATTTTGGACTAGCGTGCGCGCGCACGGTAGCCGACAGCTGTGATATTTGGGTGTGATGTACTATAAAATTTAATGTTTATGTGTGAAAACCATTTGTGTGAAATCGAAAGCATGAGAGCCGAAGAGCGGCATTAGGGGTATACAATCTAGGACTCGAAATTCGAAAACATCAATTTGAAAAAACAACATAATCGGTAGGAAATCCGACAATCATCTGCTATGTGAAAAATTAATCGATAACTTAACTGAAGTTCTTCGACATATCTTGATACCATTTTTCATCAATCATTCTATTCGTCTCATAAACACTCAATATAAAAAAATCATTATTAAGCTGCAGCATTGTCAAATTTATATTTAAGTAAATTATCAACATATTGTTTTACTGAATTTGTGATAATATGGACATGGATAATATAATATGAAACAAGATTGTAAGCATGACATTTGGTCAGTTATGACTTTAAAATATTAAACTATTTAATAATATTTAATAGTTTAATAGCTGGCTGTGACATAAAGTAAAGATGGCTAAACTGAACTGAAAGAAAACCTCCAAAGCGTAAATTCATATAAAATATCCTGGCACGAGGACAAACAGTTGGTCTCCGCTGTCATATCGTAGGTTGTATTTGTATATGTGTATGTGTGAGTACGACGTGAAAAACGAGTGAGTATCTTATAAGGCAGAAGAGGATGTGAAGAGAGGTGTAATAAAAGAAGCGTAGTAGTATAGGTGCACAGTAGCTGCTTATAAATTAAGTTTTTATTTCTAACTACTCATGGCATTGGTTGAATAATATTTTCCGCCAATGAACAGATAAAAACAAAAACTAAGTATTAAATATTATATTTTGAAGTAGATGACAACTGAATTACTAATATACGCTTATAATTATTGAATGAAATAAAAAAGAAAGATCTCAAAAGCGAATCCAATTCAGTCGGCGCTTTATATTAAAAAAATAAAATGGTGAATAATAATGAATATTAATTGTTGAAATTTTGTACATTTGTATACGCTTTGTCACTAACGACAAGGTTTTTGCTTTTCGGCATCTTCAGGCATTCGAGTAAACGGATAAATTCGAGCTGAAAATGTGCAAAATTTAAATAATTCAAATTTGATATCATGTTCTCTCATTTGGTATCTTAAATTAAAGAATGAATTGTTATTATATGCATGTACCACCGCTTATTTTAAATCTAGTGCATACATAAAATGTACACTTGCATAATTTTATAGAATTCGTTCATGTTACAATTGCGCGTAGGTCATAAACGTAACCAGCGCGCCACTGATCAATAAAAATATGCCGACCTACCTGAAAGCCCAACATTGCAAATGATTGCCAGGTGTACAGTTATAATTCAATTCATTTATATAATGTTACTATTTGAAATAAGTATTCATTTTTAAATATTTGAATAAATAGAGATATGACTAAATTTGAGAAAAGTGAGTAATACGTAATTTAAGATATCGACTGAGGGTGCTTGATGGGATTTCAATATCAAATTTGAATTGTTGAAGTTTTGTACATTTCCATATATGTCTTCACCAACGACCAGGATTTCGCCTTTCGGCATCTTCAGGCATTCCGGAATCCGAATCGTTAATGACGAAATAAATGGAAATGTACAAAATTTTAACAATTCAAATTTGAGCAGTACGTGTCACTAATAGCATTTTCACTCCTCAAAATATTAAATGTCACGTAAAAAATAATAACACAATATTTATATATAGACATTCATACATCAACATTTTTCGTATGCATTAAAAATTAAATAAAATAAAATCGATGTGACGTTTTTTTGTTTCACATTGACAGTGAAAGTGGGACTGATAAATTGGTACATAATATAGGTTTCTGGAACGACAATAATTATTATACTAAAATGAAGTTGGCCAGAATAGAATCGAAAAAATTTCAATAGAATTTATCATAATATATACAAAATAATAATAGTTTATAACATAAAAATTATAAATATATTGCTACAACGTCGAATATAAAAAAATACATGTTTCGATGACCCTTTTAGATTAGTGAGACGATCGGTAATAATTAAATTATATTTCCTGAAGAATATTTCAACATCAACACTATTTATTTTAAATCCAATTGATATGACGGCGGCACAAGCAAACTCTTCTTATACTGAATTGTGACCAATAATAATTTCAATATATGTCGGTTCTCGATCAACTTTTTCCGTTAGTAAGAGTTGTTTTAAAAATGCTAATACTCTTTAATTATATGCATCGACACTCAATGACTGAGTCAATGACGTAAATAGTAGTATATATTTTAATAAATTAACAATTTCTTCCACATTATTGTTACATATTGAACCCTCTACACATAGATTGAATAATTTCAATGAATAAGTGTCTCTAAATGTCTCATGTTACAAATTTACCTTATTAAACATGCGATGTTATAAATATACTTTGACATTTCTTTTAAAAAATAACTAATTTTAAATTCATATCTGATTTTAGCATATATTCGTATATTGAAATATGTTCGCATAAATTGGCATCTACCGCAAAATGCTCAAAATACGTATCACATAATTAAATTTCATGAAAATTTTAATCCAATACTCTACGTTGATTTGAATACGCAAAATGTTAAATGTATAATGTAAATACAGACAATAAGCTTAATTTTATAGATTTATCGATAGATTAAATCGTTTGTTACCTATTTTAACGATTTTCTTATAGTGCCAAAATTACATGCTTATAAAAACAAAGCACATTGTTTTGTACTAATTTCACACCTTTTATAACGACCATGACAAGTTTCGCTCATTATAAAAATGTGGAGTTACTGCAAAGAAATGTGTTTTATAAATAAAATTACTATTCCAACAAGAATTGACAGTAAGCCCCAAAAAAGTGTAATGAATATTTGGTAATGTAACGCAGCGCTAGTTGAAAGATTATGTGATTCAGCAGTATGTATAATATTATAATGCACTAAAGAAAAACTTCATTTTGAAGGTTTTAAATTTATTATATCGAGGCAACAAATTTTCATTTTCCAAAACGATGCGGAATATTGTTTGCATATTGAGATACAGAATATAGAACACATAGCGACATGATTGAATAAGTATAATTGGTGAGATGGATAAAAAATGACAGTCGCTATTTTTGTATTTGTTCATCGCGTATTTATTGAATTACAATTAACTATGTTTACAACAGTGTTTTGGTGATAATACAAATTTGCTTCATTAAAATGACATTACATATTTTACAAAAACAACGATCCAGCACACCTATACGTCTTGCACCGTGAACTAACGACATGTTACTCCGACGAAAAACCTACGTTCCGTTTTCGTATTTCAATCGAATATTCAAGTGATATTGGGGCACTCTACAAGTATAATTGTAACAATAGTGGAAGAAATTGCGTAAAAAGTTTTTCAAAAAAAAAGCTAGTCATGACAACACTGGCAACATGCGGGTTGGGCGGAACGCGTGCGCGGACTGTCATGCGCGTGGGTGAATAGGAAGCTGTCAAACATAAATACGTATGTGTTGAAGTCAGTACAATGTTTCGGATTATTGTGTGCGAGTTCCACAGGGAACACGAGTCAAGTGACGTCATAGCACGAAAACTAAGTATGTCTACGAAGAGTAGCGCCTATCGTAAACATTGCGCATGCTTCGAAATTCGTACCTTACTTTTTGAATGTTTTGCGTATTTTTCGGTTTCTATTAAATATAATGCTTTTAGCAGAAGCATTATATAATATTCAAGATTGTAATGCGCCGCCAACTGACGGACGTTGGCTTACTCACACTAATATACGGGTATGCATAGCTAGAGATGCGCCAAACAGGGTAATTATATTTTTATTTTAAATCGTTACAAATGTGTAAAGAGGGATTTCGATTAAATTTGGGAGCGCCTTTTTGTGAAGTCAGTGACGCTGAAAAAAGCGCTGTTTCTTTTTTACAAACCTTCGGCATCATTCCGAAGGAAATGAGATGTGATGATGGCCGTATTATGACATCTTCATATACTGTAAGGCCTCACTGGATGTGCAATAAAAAGACTTCTATGACTCGTGTTGAGATCCGTAAAAATACGGGGACAGAGCGCTCGAGGATTCCTTTAGAAAGTGTAATACATCTTATTTTCTGTTGGTCAGAAGAGTTGACTTCCATTAGTTTCTGTGAAAATCATTTGTCGTTTAACAAAAATACGAGTTATTTACGAACTCGTTTCGTCCATAAACTGGGACATCGATTTGGAATATCAGTTATCAGGAAAGTAACTTTACTTTAGACGCCTCATAATATAATATATTTAGTAAATGCTTGTATATTGTAGTCAGTTTAAGAATGGATGTAGAAAAAGAGGAAGAATTAATACCTATATTGAATTGTCTGAACCTGAATATCTAGGTACCTGACATTCACAATTCTCATATAGAATTCCTAAACATCTCAATAAAAATTTGATTATTTATTTTTTTCTCAAGAGTATAGTCAATACTGCCCCAAAAAGGCAGATTAGATAATCTAATGTTTCTAAAATATATTGTTTATCTCGACGCTGCCTTTACAGCTTCGCCCTTACTATCTCATAATTCGAATACCTACTTATATAATTTGTATTCGGCGTATTCATTAAAAAAAACTCGCGCCAAAACGAGGAGAAACACTTAAGGTATTATCTGTCTGCAAAACTGACCTTGTCCAACATTCTCAAGGAAACTACTGCACGAGAAAACAAGACATTAATGTTGCTTAGACCAGTGCTACGCAACCTTTTCTCACCCACGGCATACCTTAGCACGTTAATTAGAACAAAATTTACATCTTGTTTTTTTTTATTTCATGAATCAAAAATAGCTGGCATTTTTTTAAATTGCAACTAATGAAACCCCTTTAAGCCTAGTTAAGTGATTCTTAACCCTTTTGATGTGATCGAACACTTTTGATTTGATTTTCGAAAGAAAAAAAAAATACGTATTTTTGAAAATTACAGATTACAAAAAAACATCGTTAAGATCAGTAAAAAAAAAAACTAAACTAAACGACATATAGAAAAATAATTTATATACGTCTCCTGAGCTTATCAGTTTTGGCTAATTTAAGTAATATTATGTGTAATTATTATAAAAAAAAATTGAAAAAAAGTCAATCCCGAAATCTCGGGATCAGAAAAGGGGTCCGGGATTGGATGTCCTAATTGCACCGTGGCTCGCTAGCATCGTCTCGCGGCACACCAGCTGAGGAACACTGGCTTAGACTACGCGAAATCAAGGTTACCAATAATACCAACGAACCAGTATTTTCCAGTGTATGTTAACTAGTTATTTTTTTTATATCTACATATTATTTTTATTTTACAAATTTAACGTTCGAATTTATTATAATAAAATAATAAGGCATTTACTTATGTTAAAGAAAACGTTAAAACATGTGTTTTTAACAGAATTCTACTTATACCTAGTTCTTATTTATTTTTATAGTTATTTTTTACACTTTTGCGTTAAATATAATAAATATTCGACTGACAATGTATGTTCGAAATATACAGGAAACACTAATGAGGTGCTCTATTTTTTAAAAAAAATATTTGAAGTAAAAAGAAAATTATTAAACTAGGAAAGGGTTAGTAATGATTACCATAACATGAATATTTGTGTGGAATAATATACATTGGCTATTATTTATGTAAAAACGTACTTTTACCTGTCTCCCGTATTTTCGGATAAAATACGTTCATCTGGTTGACATATGATGCATTTTGATGGTTTATAATTTATAGCAGGGGTCTCCAAACTTTTTAGCCTAAGGGCCACACTGGCTCCTCTACTAAGTCCTCAACTACCTCTGCCAAGGGCCAAGTCCTCGTTTGATTACCTGTAAATTCTTGTCTTAGTTCATGAACCAAATGTTTTATATACCATGTAATTGTTAACATTCAATTATATAAAAAGACATGTAATTATTAAAGACATCGAGAGAGGGTGCTTGATAGAATTTCAATATTAAATTTGAATTGTTGAGATTTTGTAAATTTCCATGTATTTCGTCACTAACGACCCGGGTTTCGCCTTTCGGCGTCTTCAGGCATTCGAGCACACGAATGAACTCGAACTGACAGGAGTCGTTAGTGACGAAATGCATGGAAATGTACGAAATCTCAAGAATTCAAATAAAAATTAGACCCTATATTTTCTATGGATTCGGTGGTAGCTTTGTCGAAGTTCATTTTTAATAAAAAATTAAATTAAAAATTGATAACTTAGTTATTACACTTGGTTTATCACTAACGTGACGCGTTTCGCCTCTTTAAGAAGTATCTTCAGACTAAACGTATCGCAAGGTTATTTATTTCTAAGGTAAACGATGATTCTAATTTTTAAAAGGGTGGGGGTGCGTCTTATTACATTCTACTAAACGTGTGTAGGGGGGTAAGGTATAAACACTGTTACACCTGTATAGACCTGTTATATTTTTTTTTGATCAGTTGATAATGCTTGTGATGAGCAAAACCGGTGCTGATCATTATAAACATGTGGAAGTAGTACAAATAGATTGTGTTTTTTTTTTAAATATAATGCCTTTTCACCAAGAATTGACAGTAAACACCTTAAAAGTGACGTCTTTTTTAACATCGGAGTCAAGGTAAAGTCGGAGTCTGAAGATTATTAGGTGCCTCCACCACCATGAGACAAAGCGAAGGTAAATTGAACTGTGATTATGGATTGCATTATAAGATAAAATAAAGGTTTGAGTCAACGGATTGTCATTGTTTCTATACTTGTGCATTGTAAGTACGATGTTGCGCAACGAGTGGTTATTTAATGTATTAATCAGTCTGTTGTGTTGTCAACAATTAATATAATTAACGAGTCGAATGAATAGTCAACCTTAATCGAATGAAAAGTAAAAATAGGTGCAACTAAAAAAACTTGTCCGCGGAATTCGAGGAGCGACTAAGAGCAGGATAAAAGATATCAATTTGAGCAATGATCAATAGCCACTTACTTACTGGCAATACTTGCTTGACAAGTCGTTTTTTTTGCGCGTATAGTTTCGCCTCTATTATAGGTCATGGTCACTTTATAAACATCGCTTATGCAAAAAAAAATGTCGAGATGAGGCGTCCAGTTCTGAATTCTTCTTTATTACCTAGGCCTTAAATGAAATAAAAAAGCCGGATTTTGAAAGAGTATCAACTATGTTTTGAAACTGCAATATACGCAAGTAGAAATAATTTTCCAGTATTTTGTATAAATCAAAAAGACAATGAAAAATTGTCATTCAATTTTGTGTTGTATGTCTAATGTAGACATAATACGGATTTTGAAACTGTGATAATTTCTCACTTGTATAAATAGAGTGAGACGGTTTTTGGAAATGACTAACAGATAACAGTTTTAGGAACGAATGAAATTATTGATTCGATTCATTTGGCCTGAAATAGGAGATCTTCGGTACCTAGTATTCTTAGATAAATATAAATGCCTCGACAGTCTCGACACTAACAGTGCCCGATCGGTAAGGCTCAACACCTTTCCACCAAATGTAATGATTTTGATCGATCAATTTCAAGTGTGTAAAATAAATTATATTTATTAAGACCTCCACAGAACCTACCTTCAATTACCTCTCACTGTGCAATTAGTGGAAAAATAGGCATTGGTCAAGTAAATATAGATTCATTTACTTAGTAAATTCGTTCATTTAAATTCAATTGTCAATAAAAGTAAACCTTCTGCAAATAATTCAGTCATGTTAACCGTTCACCAAAAAAATCCGATTCTCTTTCTTTCGGTTCCCTTTGCAGAAAAAAGTCACGGCTTTACCTAAATTTGTTCTATTGCCTCCCAGCTTTGATGCTGAGACGTACGCTTCGTGGGTGGAGAAGTAGGTGCGCCCCCCTCCCCGAAAGATATTGCTTGCCTTCGTAAAATTTACTGAATGTTTTTGATGTCGAACTGTGTATTTTAAACTTATTTTTTGTAACCGTTATTAACTCCTGTAAATGTAATCAACTTTGTACAGCGAAGTACAATAATGTTTATCCCTTGCCGGCGTATACTGAAGACGACTGTAACCCTCTTTACCTCCACTCCCGCCCGACCGGGTGTATCAGCATATTTCGCGAAAAAAGTTTCGTTATTTATTTAGCTCTTGTTGTGAAAAGTTATGTGACCATTGACCGCCTTATTTTGACTATCTTTAGTACAAACCTAATAATCATGTTCCTGCACAACAATCATTACGTTCGGTGTTGAGCCTTACTGACTGGGCACTTTTAGTGTCCGGGCTTTAATAAATCTGAGAATAAGACCGCTGGTTCAAAAAATGATTTCATAAAAACAAGAGTTCATTACGGATTTTGAAACTTATCGCCTAATATAAAGTAAATATGCATTGATACATTTATTCATAGGATAGTTATTTTTAAATGTTATTCGACTGAATAGAAGTGGATTTTGTCATATACATACAAAGTATTTCATTACGTTCTGGTATCACCATTTTGCCAAGGATAAGCGGTTGAAAAACGAAATTCATACGCTGCATGGTTACAAATTGAACAGCTTTGTCACACTATGAAGCAAATATCATGTTCACGGTTCCTGGATTATTTGTTATTACGAAATTGATATACTGATGCAGTTTATCATACGTTACCGAAAGCGTACACGAAATTCGTTATGAAGATTATTTATTTTCTACTAAGAATTAAAAATATTGTTTTTAAAATCTCCAATTACGACTTCGACGGATTATGATTTTGCTATTTTCTTTACTAAATCAGGGACTAAGCACTTTCGACAAAATCAATCTGAATTAGGAGTTATATCAGCCTGACTGTTAAGTGGAATAATTCGTAATCCGATTGGAAAATATATGGAATTAATTGGATATCTCAAGAAAATGTGTAGGACGTAGTCGTTGTACTGTCTACGAATTCTAACTGGAATATGCGAATATATTCGGCCCTTTTTTAACTATTCCATTTGGGCAACTATTCATTATAATTTTTAATGAAATATTTTACAAAATCGACGAAAGATCACATGACAATTTCTCCAGACTTCAAGAACAATAATGAAGTGTTTTGTTGTCTTCACCCAACTAGGGCGCATTCAGTATCTTATCATAATACTTGAGTTTGACTAATGACTCGGGGCTGAAAAAAACCCTTTAAACAAGCCGTAATTTCAGTAATTGAAAAAAATACCGTTGGAGCAATCCGACGCAGCTGCACATTCAAAATATTCCAATACAATGGAACGGTATTGAAACGTGTATTTATATTGTGGTTATAAATAATTGCACTTTGTGTTAGGTAGTATTCACTTGGTACACTTGAACTTTTGTTTAGATAGTTTGCACTTTGTATAAGATAGTATTAACTTAGTACACTCAAACTTTGATTTTAATAGTTTTCACTTCGAAACGGATTCTTTTAACAAAGTACCACAGACTAATTTTGATAACTTGACTTTGAAACGGATTATTTTAATTTTGTATGTTATGGACATTGAAATAAATTATATTGACATATTGCATGTCCACTTAGAACCCTGCTTCTTCATAAATACCACTCCTATAATATACTAGTGAATAAATTCTAATGCGTGGAGCAAAGACAATACAGGCGGCCTTATATAGAGCTGCGACAAGTAAACTAGTTGCAAGTAGTAAAGAATAAGTGACATTTCATTACAGCGTTGTGAAACTATCGATTTCAAAGTGTGAGTATTTATATGGAGTGAAAACTATTTTATGTATGTGATGATATTTTTTCGTAAGTGCAACATTTTTCTTCAATGTTTAAATATATTTCATTATGTGGCATCACTTTATTTTTAGTGAAATAATTTGTTTTTTGTGGAATGTATTTGTTATAAGTGAAAACTATCTTTACAAAAGTGAATATCATCTAAACAAAGGTGCATTTAATTGTAAGCCTTTGTATTGTCTCTATTTGACAGAAGTGAAAAAAGATTTAGTCATAAATTATTATAATGACGAATACTTGGAATACTGTCATTGCATTGAGATGATAAAATAAAGGTACGCATTTTTGAATGTGGAGCATTTCAACATAAGATTTAATGATCAAAACTCGTTGTTGGTAAAAAAAATACTAGTAGTTAGCTTACCGCTCTCGCTACGACACGTTTCCAGGATTAGATAGCTGAGAAATGATGAAAACAGACATGCTTTTTGATACACGAGTATGACAAAAGGATGTTATTTTTAATACAGGTAAGCCCTCCTACTCTCGGTCCTTCTTCCCTCTGACGGGTGCAGGTTTGTTGTATCGCGATCCATTTTGAAATATCGTTGTTGTTCTGGAAGTAGACACTAACTGGAAAATACTAGTTTTGAGTAATTGTAATGCCATACCTTTTTCACTTTGTAAAAACCTGTTATCAAGTAAGTAAAAGTATTATTTATAAAAATAAATGTGTGTTCTATCATACGGTAGAGTTTGAAAAAAGAAACATTTTGGTATAACTAACTCAATGTCATTTTTTTCCATTTAGTGTTTTCTTCCAGAACATCGACGATATTTTCTAATTTATATTGACTAATTTAATTTCTTAGTAAAATTTTATCATTTTGTAATTTAAAAATGCCAAAAAGAAAAAGAGAAATAATATCGGAACGTGTAAAAGTTAAAATAATAATCAATGTAGGTGTTAAAACTTAAGGTAAAAACTAAAATTACAGAAAACAGTAATAATTTCACAGAAAATTTCATTCGTACTGGAAAGCGTTCTACATATTGCCGGAGTTGACAGTATAAATCAGTGCTTCCCAAAATATGAGTCGCGCCCCCTTGGGGATCCTGTAAGGTTTCTGGGGGGTTCAATATGTTCCAGTAGACCTACACATATTTATTTATGCAATCTTTTCCTTTTAAATATGTATAAAATTGTAATATAATAACTCATTTTTCGTGATTTTATTAAAATTTTGTATTTGTTGTGATTGTAGAATGCAGATGGGTGAATATAATGTAAAATAAAACTTTTGATAACTAAATTAAATTTATTTGATGGGTAAGGAACCGTGGTTTATTTCTTGCAAATTTTGCGGGACGCAAAATGAAAAAGTTTGAGAAGCATTGGTAGCACGTTACAAAGCAGATGGATCCGCAAAAACATTTAAAACTTTAAATATAGAATCATAGACGTGTCTTGATTTTTAAGTAGAAGCAAAGAAAATCTTTAGTTATTAAAGGGTTGATTATTTTGCTTTTCGTTTTCGTCCAGAATTATAAAATTTTAGATAAAATGAAAGTGTTATCATTGAAGAAAAACTAATTTTTGTGCATATGTATATTACGTCACATGAAATGCGAGTGCTTAGTGAGTGCTTATCTGATGTGATTGTAAAGCAGGCGCCGCACAGCTTCAGAGAAGGGGCCGCCCGCCGTCGGATGCAGTTCTCCGGCGCCTGCCCGTAAATATGCAGCGAAACGCTGGCGAGAGACAAGCTAGTGATAAGTGGGCCAAGCTTCGCCGGAACCTGGCAATCGATCGCTGTGTTGTTTACTTTACGAAATTATTGCATACTATTGAGGTCCTACTTCCAGCATGGATAATGTGAACACACAAAAATACCATTCCCTCGGCGACGAATGATTCTTATCCCCATAATTCAATGTCAAGTTTATATGTCATACAAAATTTACGAAGATAAATATGACGGTGCAATACGGAAGTTATAACAATAAAGTTTGTTCATAGTTACGCCTGATATTTCATGCCAAAACAAAAATGTTTCTTTGGTGACTGTCAAGAAATGTTAATATCGAAGTAGGAAACAAGCAGAACGATTTGTAATATCAGGCAACAACGTGTGAATTTTCCAACCACATATTTGAATTAAGCTTTACTATCCCTACTGGGGTTTATATTATACGACACCATAACTGGAGTCATTACGAATATAGTTACTACACACTGATATACTTTGAAATGATTTCTTTCTTACCGAAACATAACGCATATTTATTTTCAATATTTCTTTTTATTCGTCTGTTAATCAAAAATGCATTATTCGTTGTGCTTTTTATTGTCAAAAAAAACTATAACATATTAAGCAGTAGTTATTAGTGAAATTATCTGCGACAGATCTGATGGAAATAGTGCAGGGTTTCCCAAACTTTTCTTGCGATGGAGCACTTTGCGACCCCTAGAATTTTAACGGATCGCCTTGTTTATGTTGTTGGGTATATAATATCAATACGAGGTCAAACATATTTGAATTTTTTGCAGTTGGAGTAGCATACAAAACGATTTGAAGTTTTGGCAAGAACACCTATTTCCGTTTGGCGGAATACCAGTGTTCCGCGCAACATAGTTTAGGAAACCTTGATGTAGTGTAATATGCTGTCTTGAAATCTTGTAAATATTGTATCGTCATATTTTGACTAATTATTATCATACATTTTGAAAAAAATAGTATTCACAAGAAGAAACTAACTAGAATGTAAAAGTTCGAAAATCCATCACGATACATGTACTGCACTAGATTACGAGAATTAATCGCGTTTAACGTGTTCATTCTCAATTTTTTGAGGAAATGCATTGTATATCTAATATATAAAAATCAATGTGGGTTTGGTCGTATCTTATGCACTGCCATACCGTTCATCCGATTCCGCTGAAACTTTGTCAAGTTATTGCTTGCACTTTAGCGAAGGATATAGGCATAGTACAATCAGGCCCGGCCCGGCCCGAGCACGACTCACAACGTTTTAATTTTTAACTTACATTACATCTTATCATATATAAAAAATCAATCTCATAATCCAGATATATCTAAAATAAAGAATCAAATTCGTACAAATAGCGACATCTCGGAAAACCTTTTGATTTATTCGTGTACGCACCAAAAAAAAAACAAAAAATTTTGTGTGTCCAAAATCACTTCAATAAACAGAATTAAAACACAAACACTTTCTTTCTTTGAGTGGCATTGCAACGCATGCCGGGTACTCACTAGTTATTTATAAAAATAAAACACAATTTTTCCAGTTGGAAATGCGCAATGAACAAACTGATTCGGATCAATACTTTTAATTGTGGAATAAGTAGAAAAATGCGTTAAATTACAAAATCCTTTTTTGTTGCTGTTGTTGCGAGTTTTGCATAATTGTCTTGTTTAAATATTACTATATTTTATCAGAATGTGTAACCAAAAATAAGCTTCGAAGTGGAATTCATGTATCGGTATTCATAAATTACACACTTAGCTGCATACGAAATAGCTATCAACCATATCTATCACAATGGAAGTAAATGTCAATTCAAATAATATATTCAAAATAGATTCACCAAAAGCTAGTATATTTTTGACGGAACTTTCAACAGAACGTATTTTGTTTTATCAATAGAGCTTGCGTTAAATTTGCCACTACATTTTGAATTTATTGAAAACTTTCACGTTTCTCATAATTTTAAACTTTCTGATTCAATTATACAACTATTAAAACGTATTTCTAAAATCGTTTAGCCAATACGTCGTCCGCACATTCCAAGCCTGTCCGTTAGTACATTCCACTAAAGAAATGTAACTATGGAGCAGGAAAAATTTGTGACGTCAGAATGGAGTGCATAATATCAAGATGGCTTCCACGAGGTAGGTCAGGTTGCAATGCGCACTGTTTTACATAACAGGAAATACTAAAAATATCTCAAGCTTCAGTTGTTGCTAGAAAAGTTCTGCATGACCTACATAAATGAAAGGCTTTCATTTTTCCGTATTGATAAGCAACACGGGGTCTCCAATGTCTCTACCCGGCCAAGTCCGAGAAATGGATTCGGATAATGATTGAGATTCGCCCTCTGCCAGGAAAAATGTTTTTAGAGCGACGATTCTTAACGGAGGCGTTCATTACTTCGGATCAATGTATCCGATTTCTTTTTCGAAGGCATTTTTGAATTTGTTGACGTAATCGCGTGTTTATTGAAAAACAATCTATTGTGTTTTGTTAAAATGGATCTATACTTCTTACACCAAGGGACAGCCCATTTTGTTGACATATTTTGTGCACGCGTGAATGAAGACGACACAACAATGACGATGTTCAGTGACTTGTCACCTATACATCAATACTGAATATTCAAAATCACCAGATTCCGGAGTCGACGTGAGTCTCGTTGGCAAACTTCTTCGACATGAAAAAATCTACATGACATAGATTACTACATTATCATCATATCATGATGGCGTAATGCTAGATAGGAAGCCTTGTGCCCGAGCTAGTTAATTTTGTAAAACTTCGCATATTTTCCCCGCAACCAAGGACCTACTACTTGCTTTCATAAAAAAAATGAAATTACTTAAATTAAATATCTTTCTTCGTCGCCATTAAATTTGCAAATTTTGCAGTCGAATATTTTAAAGACATTTTCTGTGCTTCTTCATTTTCAATAGTTTTGACCGATTGAATTTCTCTGCAGTCTGCATTCCAATAAAGCGTTCATTTATTTGCACTAGAATCTTAATCAATAATGCTAGAAAATACTTAATATTTATCAATTGTTATTCGTTTTCAAAACGATAATTTGATAACTGAGTTCATCAAAATGTCATTTAATTTGAAAATCTCTGTCCAGTCCCCATTACTAAGCTAAATCTTAACTTTCATATCACTCATTCTTGTTTTTAATTAAAATATATAATAATATTTGGAGATCCTGGGAGGCCTCAAGACCCCAAGGGCACCACACGCACAGCTTACATAGTAATTACGCCACTGCCTCCAATAGCAACATCATATTTATTATAGTTAGTTTTATAAATTTAAGTAATTTATCACACCTTGTTTGAGTTTTCTCAATGAGTTTCTTTTTATTAATTACGTACAAAGTTCTTTCGATTTTTTTTTTTCAAAAGTAGGACGTGGCAATTCACCTCTGGTTGAAGACGTTTCGGTTGACGTGTCCGTAGGAGTTGAATTATAAGTTTAAAAACAGTTTCATGAATATGAATGCTTTGTTTTGTTATACTTAAAGTCATATTTTTTACAAGACTGATTTTTCAAATTGTGTTTTTATAGTAAATATTGTGCATATTATACGGCAAGACTAAACATAAAAAATACTCGACAAATAAATTTAAAATTATCAAATGGAAAAACATACACATAAAACAATTCAGGGAATTTTATAGAAGGAATTTTCTTTTTACTGATTTTTTAGTAGGGGTGTGGAGTCATCCAAAAAAACGCGACTTCGACTACGATTAAAAAAGTCTAATTTTATCAAGTTTTTTCCTACCTTTAAAATTTATGTGTAATTGGTTTTCAAATTAAACATCAACCAACCAATCCGGCAAATAGCCGAATTTTTCATATTATACATATAATATACACATGTATATTGCACAACAAGATGGTATAGGCATAAATAAAAAAGGTACATTAATACACGCAAAAATGCACTTTATAGAAAAGTTAGTCGAAGTCGTTCGTTTTTTACAACTTTGACCCCGCAACCCTGGATTTTAGTATTTGCCATAAACAGCAGTTTACCTATAATCGATATGGATAGATATAGCATTCGAAAGGAAAACACAATGCATATTAATAAATAGAATATATAATGTATCTTATATTATGTTAATGTAAACTATACTGCCTCATGAATGTATGTTGTTCGACTGACATAGAAAAACAAGATACACAAAATTCGGCGAAATGGCCTTGCAAATTTCTTAAAAACAAATGTCACGTGAGCATTTGTTGTTTTCGTGATTCCATAATCAGTGATCCACAAGTTCAGTGGTTATCAACCTTTTTTGCAGATGGTTAAAACTGAAAATTCAATGATCCGCACGGGCCGCAACATAATAGTAAAAAGGCTTAGGAAATACAGTTAAGTTTGATACTTTTGCAACACATATTTTACTATAAAAAGTAACAATGGTATTAATTGAAACGTACCATGTTTAGATATTGGTACTGAAATATAAAAAAAAGAATTGTTTTTATCTACTAATTCTTTATATCGACGGTGTTTTAGCCAATTGATGTATTTGTTGAGAGTTATAGATGTACCAATATAACTTGGCCGCTAGTGAGGGCGCAACCGTTTCGTTAGGAATGTTGCCATATTCAACCAGAACTGAAATTTCAATAAATTCGAAAACTGATATTTTAGCGACGGTTATTAAAAGTAGACATGAATTTTCGAAAGATATTTAATGGCAATTGGGGAAATTTATTCAAGGCTGA
The DNA here is from genome assembly GCA_022494535.1 of Himalopsyche phryganea. NCBI lineage: Eukaryota > Metazoa > Arthropoda > Insecta > Trichoptera > Rhyacophilidae > Himalopsyche > Himalopsyche phryganea. The sequence goes on from JAGVSL010000097.1 coordinate 2,512,502, forward strand.
CAATTCTAGTTCCAAATTCGGCGGCGGCCAAGTAATGTTGGTAATACTTTAGCCGCAGGAGAATTCACCAAACTGGTAAAATATGTATACTTTCATTATAATTAGGGATTGCAATGACGTTATCGATCCCGGGATCCCCGGATTATATATCGACGGTATTACTCAAAAAATACGAAAGTGATTGATCGGATCTCATTTTAAAGACGACAGAGCGGGTCTCGGCCAAATGATTATAAAAATAAAATGACCTTTTTGGAAGGGAAACATCATTTTACATTGGTTTTAGGTTTAAAAATTCTGACACAGCCACTTGATGTAAGCCATTATTATATCGACACTCCCTACGTATAATCCCGTATCTGCAAAGTTGAGAATTTACAGGAGTGCATTTCGAAGATTCATAACGCAAGTCACCATATAATGTTTTCGATAAAAGCAGTTTTTACTCTCTCCTGAACTATTTCAATTTTGAAGGTTACATGAATTGGTCAAAACACCGTCAACATATATATTTCCAACTAGTAGATAACAATTAGTGAACATTTTTTTTTTAAAACGTTTTCCGTTCCAAATGTGGAGCATGTGGACTCTTAGAGAGTTTAACTCAACAGATGTTTTTCTACGAGAACTGCGTGTAACTCTGTCGCTCAACCTCTTTTTTCCGAAGAAAGTATGGATAGAAGAATAGGACTGGGACAGTACTAGAGATTAGTTAAACGCTCTCGCTACACCCCATTTTTAAGATCAGATGGGTGAGAAGGAATTTTGAACATCACAAACATCCATGGCTTCGAACTGGTTGATATCCGTAAGTCGATTGAAAAATTTACTTTTGAAACTGTTCGTACTGGGATTCGAACCAGTGAGTACCGCAACCGAAAACAACGACGTTGACCACTCGACGGCGGATCCAGAGTTTTAGCCAACAAAATAGTGAAAGTGGCAACGCTGACTTGATCAAAGCATTCAGATGGCAGTCATAGATGTTTAAACAATCCATGCGGGATGAATGACGAATCGTTGCCTAAATGCATCACGATTCGTTGTCATCCAAGTATGTGCTTAGTTGAGGTTTTAATTCGCCCTTTTTGGTAACCGGTTTATTACGCGGTGGTTAAACGATGTTGCGTCATCTAAATGCGATCAACTGTAATATTTATTGACTATTTTTAGCTACGGTGTCCAAAGCTCGAAACGACGTCGCTTCCGGCACATCATATCACTTTTATATATATATAGGTAGCAGGTGCGTTCCGTGAATTTCTCTCTTTCTCGCCCTATCACATGTAAAGTGAAGGGTGCGAGCGAGATGCAAGGCCGTGCGGGCGCGTGTTCTTGTATCCTGCTTGCTTATAAAGCACGAAACGACGCCGCTTTCATCACATATTCGTCTGTATTATATCACTTTTAAATATATGTAGCAGACGCGTGCCGTGAATTTCTCTCTTTCTCGCTCAATCACATGTAAAGTGAAGAGTGCGAGTGAGATGAAAGGGCATGCGGGCGCGTGATCTTGTGTCCTACTTCCTTATACACAGTCGAGGTTGTGTGATAGCGATATAGATACATCCGCTATATGCCGATAACAGGTAGGTATTATTATGTGTAGTTGGAAGATTTCTATCAAAAACATAAAATATATATAGATACAGTGGAGTCCCGATCTATTATTATCCGTCGTTTCTCGTATGCACCGTTCAATTGATAGAACGATAGATCGATAATATATTATACATGATTGAAGCGCCAGCGGATTAATCTGTTTTAAGTGTGCAATCAATAAATTACACGCCTCGGTTGCTACCTCGTACTCCGCCGCCACTGACCACAGGCTTTCCAATGCACCGGTTTGTTTACGAACATACTGTAATCACTCCCCATATCACCCCTCTCTCCACGCCCACACATCAAAATATATGTTTCGTTGGATAAATTTTATTCAAAAAAACATTTTTTTATAATGAAACAAGTGTTTCGCTTCTTTAACCTTTCCAGAAGTAACTTATTAATTATGGCTGTGCTATGAAGAGTGAGTTTTTTTTAAATAAAAATTAAATACATTTTTTTTCTCAGTTGATAGTGCTCGTGATGAGCGAAACCGGTACTGATCATTATAAACATGTGTAAGTAGTACAAACGAATTGAGTTTTATTTTTTAAAACATTTTTTTTTATCAAATCAACGTAATGGAAAGAGAAATGTTGACACACACATATTACTATACTGATGTACATATATGTCCATACTCCCAGAAAGGTTAAAAAAACAACTTCAGACTAACTATATCGTAAGGTTATTTATTTCTAAGGTAAACAAACAATGATTCTAATTCTCAACCGTAAAAACAAGTGAACTAAAATGATGATGATTTTATATAGTTTCGATTTAGAATTTAGACGGTTGTATTTGGCTTCAGGTGCTTGCATTTGTATCAGATATTTTCCTGCAAATAAATAATAATTTGGCACTTCAAAATAGCTCGATAACGATCTTCAATGTTTGAGGCAAAATTGAATCTATAATTAGAAAAATAGATTTTTGGAGGTCATGTATCTGAAATGACCAACGTGAGGTATTTGAAAGCTTGCACATTTTTTATGTGAGAGCAAGTTTTGTAATAATAGAAAAAATAATTAAACACCTAAAAGGTTAAAATCAGCTTCGAGTAGTATTTCCACACATCTGAGGAAGAAAACAATTGCATTTCAAATGCTTATAACTCTTACACCGCGAGCCGTTTTCGCACGAATTTATTTTCAGTCAATTTATCTGTTAAAACGCTCACCTCCTAAAAATACATCAATTTCAACAGTAAAATATGGTGAATTATGTGAAATATATATTAGTTATCCCGAATACAGCAAGAAGTAAACTAAATTAATCGCATTCTCGCAAAAATAAATCGAAGAAAATGAAGAAACTGAAAAATATTTAATCTACTACTTTGCAAGCAAAATGGCTGCGGTCAGTCTTCATATACACAGCCAACACGCACACAAGCCGCAATAAGTATGTTTAATAAATAGGGCAGACGATTAATGCTGCGTATCGGGAGTTCAAAGCTGAAATTCGAAAGACTGAATATCGAGAGCTCTTTTCAAAAATATATCTCCTTGTGTTCTAATTGACATTTTGATGATCGGTTGCCTAATTTCTCTACCTGAAAGCTTGAACTATTTTTTATGCATATATCGACAAGTGTTTCCTTCTAGTTTGGCCGGAAATACGAGCTAAAGTCTTGGCTATGTAGACATGTCCAGGCGTTCATCGGATTGATGAAGAATACTTCCAGACAGCCACATTAATATCAATCAAGGAAAAAGTGAATTTAATCAAAATTTCAAGTGATACTACATTAAAGGCTGAAGTCAAAAGAAAATTACTGGTTGAATTTTGGTTAGATATCGGCAGAGAATAATCGTATCTTTATGACAAGGTACTCAAGTTTATGTTGCCGTTTACAAGTATGGAGATGGTTGAGAGAGCTCTTTCTTCATATGTGTTTAAAAATAAATAAGCTGACTGCAGCTCCAGATTTCAAGTGACATCTTGCACCATTTGAACCTGATATCAAAAGACTATGTACTTCAAAACAAAGCACAAGGATCTCACTGAAATAAATAATTTTATGTTTACACCTATTACTTAATTTCATTGTTATTATTATTTTAAGTTTGAAGTTGAATTAGTCAATTCCCGGTGCGGGCGGTTTTCATAGATTGATCTTTCAATCGATTTATGGATTTCTGTTCGTAGTCTGAGTCCTCCCTCCCACCAATCCCATCCTCACGTGGCGTAACGAGAGCGATTAGCTAACCACTAGTCCTGTCATAGCCCTATCCTTCTATCCCTACTCTCTTCGAAAAAGAAAAACAGAGGTTGAGCAACTGAGTGACAAGCAGTTCTCGTAGAAAAAATTCTGTCAAGATACCTCCATTAGGAGACCATATGCTCCACATTGGGAGCGGACATGGAAAAAAAAAAGTTTGAATACAAAATATACTACATTCACTTTATAATTACTTTATTTTTTAGAGAACCATTTATAAGTATGGCAAGATTGAGAAAAAGTATATTAAACACCGAGCAAATTAAACTGTTTTTACAAATCTTCAGAAAGTAGAGCCTATTGCGCTTACATTCTCTTTGCCAAGACAATGTTATTTATTTTCGTTTATATTTTTTTAAATAACAGCAACTACACACAATACAATTTTTTTGTTGTATGAGGGGTTTAGTGAAATGGGCAGCCAAGTAGGCAAGTCAAAATGAAGCAGTAGTATAATATACAAAACTGCACTGCCATCTGGTGAAAAATGAAATAAGCTTACAGCAATGAAAATTAGTGGTGTGTTTCCAGGCTAACTGATTCTTACTAGGATTTTTTAAATCTATTATACAAAAAGGTTAAATGCTATTTACAAGAAAGATAAATAGCTGCTTATTAAAAACAATAAATTTTACAACATAAAAATTTGCTCTAATATCGAAATTTGAGGCATAAAAATAAATTTAAAAAAGTGTTTTTGGTGAAATGAAAGGTCATAACAATTTGTATACAATTTGTATTACCATTTGATTAGGTGGTGATGACATGTCATACTGATTTAATGGAAATTTATCATAACTTTGTTATTCCACTTGTTATGTGACACACATTGTGTAGCTTCTTTGAGATGCTAAGTAAGCTAAGGCCTTATTGGAATTAAAATGAATTAAATTTAAAAATGTGTTATAAATTCTAAAAATGTATCCACTACTTGAAATTTTAAGTAATATTCTTCCAAGATTGACCAATAACAAAAAAACATGCTTTTATATTAGTCTGTGTTGTAATAGTAAAAATAATCAATATATAAAAATATAGCTCACTAATCAAAGGGTTAAAATTATTAACCTTTACAGCTCGAGCCTTTTTTTGTATGTGCCTACCGCCCACTCAAGACGTTTTTCGATGAAAAGCATATCTTCAATACAATATCAAATTGGTGAAAAACATGTAAACAAAAAAAAATTGTTTTATTATTTCCGTAAAAATGAATATACTGCACTTATTTTCATATTATTTGTCATTGTGTTGTATTTCACATAGCAATCTCCTATATGTAATCCTGGTTTATTGATGCAAGTCTAGCAAAATAGTCGTATTTCCGATCAACCACCAGGGATTTTTCTATTGCAGCATACTGTACAGTCTTTCTTAGTCCCGGAACGTAGGACATGTAACTTATCTGCAAGTCAGTCTTCTGTAGGAACAGTTGAAGTGCGCCTTTGAGATCCGCCTTGCCAAAAATCTCCTACTTATTGGTCAGCCAATAATTTCACGAACTTCAAATGTAAATAATAAATCGATACATTCTAATTTTCATTAGACTCATTAGAGTACTTCACATTAGATATGTAAGCTTCTGAATCTGTATAATATACTAGTCAACAATGACAAAAATCTATTCAAATATAAAACTGTAAACTATACGAGACGCCCTTGATTTTGAAACAAATAAAAGCGAGTAATAATTTAATAAACTCACTTCAGATCATGCATAATACTGTTCACCCTACAGTCACAAGAGCATTCAATAAGATTTATTGCCCTATGCAACAAAAAATATCACTTGCACGGAAAAATTCATATAAAAACACATGTTGAAATTACGCATGCTGTCTTCATTTGGCGACTCCTTTCTCAGATGAATGTAATAAACTATTATTATTCATTCTAACTTGATTGAAATCGCAATAAAAAATGGCTGAAAATATTTAAAAAAAAACACAATTGACATGCCGCCGTACCGGCGGTACTCGAGTAATGCGATAAACTTCCAACGCCGCCGCTATGGCGGCACTCGAGTGCAAAGAGTTAACATTGCTGACCAAATAGTAAATTTGAAACATGAGTTTTTTGTACATGAGAATTTTATTGTTTTTTTCCATTGTATGTACGTGTGTATTACCAAATAAGAAATAGTTTAAGAAAATCTAACAAACGATTATTAATTTCAATTAATTTTCAAAAACACAAATGTATATTTATAAATTACTTAACACTGTACACACGCGTGTGCATTCATACCTTTAAAGTGAAATTCGTATTGAAGCGAAATTTCTTAGAACCAATTTCATAAAGCCAAGGCTCACGGGGCTCATGGGTACCCGAGTGCATATTGAAAGAGTTCACCACCAACGTAAGCTTTTAAAAATTTACACTAAGTTCCGACTTCTTCACATTTTAAATTAAAATTTAGAACCCATTGTCAAAGGTAAGCCATTCGGGTTGCCTATCTTAGTAAAAAGGTAGTCGAATACTGTTAGAGTTAGTGAATCGATCTACTGTCTATGCATAAGTGAAAAAATTTGCTTAAACCACAGTTTGACAATGTCATGGTACCAAAATAGCTATTAACAATATAAGCTCATTCTAGTAGGGCTAAAGGGCTTTTTACCTTGAGTTGTTAAGATGATTACAAATAATAAAGTAAGTATAATATATGAAAGGGGGCAGGAAGTGTAATAATATGTGAACCATTTATAAATTTGGCTTACCTTAAGAAGCATCAGTATTTTCTGCGAAAGGTCGTAGTCAAAATTGGAATACTTGGAGTCGGACATATCATAAACAAACACTAAGCCGGCTCTCTGTGTGTCGACTGATTGGAGGGCTACATCTAGTTGGTAGACAACACCCTGTGACAAAATTCATAAGAATTAGCAAAAGCCTTAGTGAAAATCAATTATTAGTGAAAAACAATTATTTTGCTTTCCAATGAATTAACCAAAAGTAGAGTATCTCTGCATTTTTCGTTGGGGGTGTCTCATTATCTTTTATTAAACTTTTATAGCATGCAATTATGATCATACATAAGAGGACTAGGATCAAAAAAAACATGAAGAAAGAATAACAGAAATATTTCTTATTGTATATTTGGTTGTTGTTTATTTGGCAATGCAGATCATAATTTAAGGTCAATTCTGTGTGCGAAATGAAGAAGGTGTTAAGTCTTAAAAATTAAAAAAATAGTTGAACATGCCAAAAAACTACAAAGCATATGCATATAGAAGAAAATGGGTCAGTCGATCGAACCAATGCTGCTGAATCAGTAAATTTCAAGTTCAAACATCATATTTTTCATCAAATTTCATTCAAATTGAAATCTTGTTTTGGCTGTTCTGAAAAGTACCAATTTTAGACTGAATGCCCTTTTCCTTTTGCACACAGTAATGTTAGTTTACTTACAATTTATAGACATGTAAAGTAAACATTTGCGTTAAAATCTAACAGTCAATAATTCGATTCTTTTGTCTTTATTCAAGAATAACGATTGCGATTTCAGGAATCTGATAAATTAAACCGTCTTTTTCCTTTCGGAAACAGAATAACCATAAGATTCTTTCGTTCAAAACTGGGAACATTTAAATCCAATAATCTCATAAGTAAACTATAGGTATTGGCATTTTCTGTATTTATAAATTTGCTAGCGTTGAATTATACATATCTGTGTACTATAGGAAAAGGGAGTTAAGTCGAGTTTGAAAAACGAGTTAAATATTCTAAAATAACTACAATACATATATGTATATTATATAAAAAGGAAGAGTAGAATCAATTTCTGCTAAATTGGTGAAATTCATGATTAAACATCACATTTTTCATCCAATTTCATGTAAATGCAAATCTTGTTTTGGCTCTCCGGAAAAATACCAATCTTAGACTTAACGCCCTATTTCTTTTGCACACAGATATTACTCACTGTGAAAAGGGTAAAATTTTTTACACATGGGAGACTTTTATGTTAATAATATTACAAAGTATGTAACCAGTATAAAAATGTCACAAAAATGACTACTGTCCATTTAATCATCATCGATTAACATTTTAGAGCTGTAATGAATCATCAAGTGTGGTGTCAACATAAAAATATGTTTGGGTGGGAAACATTCAAATGACTTTTGCAGATAAGGGCATGCTGATAATATTAATGACATTCAAATAACACACTAGGACATTCTCCAAAATTGTGGAAGTATTTTATGAAGTCTATGGGTATGATAAAGTATGCAATAATAAACAGTGAACTAGCCTGGAGGGTGGTCTGATGGGAAGACACTTGTGGTATGTGAAGATGTGCGGTGAATACTGCAATAGCAGCTCCCGTTGCATCTCTACTAGGCTGCAATAAGAACAAAAAAAGGATTAATTACATTTTGTTTTATATTAACCAGGGGTGTGGAGTCGTCCAAAGAAAACACGACTCCAACTCCGACATTGACCAACAACCCGACTTCGATGGCGATTCCGATTACGACTAAAAAAAGTATAATATAAAAGTCTCTCGTTTTTTACAACTCCAACTCTGGCCAAAACAGCGCGACTCCACGACTCCGCAGCCCAGATATTAACAGTTGTTAAAATGCAGTTCGTCTTAGCAGATCAACACCTAACGTTATGTATAACCACCAATAAAAAAGGCCCTGCAAACCAATCAGGGATTAACTATTGAGTTTGATTAAAATGTGATAAGCCTTTTATGTCGGAGATCTATCGCTAGAAGTTTAATATGAATTGTAAATATTTATTAGAAAAAGTTATGAATTCAAAATCTTTAATATGCTGTTTACTAACAGTTAATACGGATCATCTAACTTCTTTTTTAAAATCAGTGAGTCAAGAAAATTGGCAAAGATCGTTTGTTCTAGTTGCCAAGAATTATTATGACTACATTGGTTGATTGAACAAACACAATTTAATACCATCATTTATTCAAAATTATTTGTTTACACTTCAAATCAATAATGATACAGCATAAAAGTTAAGAGAATAATTTAAAGTAAACAATTTAACAATGGTCGGGTCCATAATCAAGTGGTCAACGTTGTTGACTTCAGTTGCGGTGCTCACGGGTTCAGATCTCAGCATGTTTGACAGTTTCATAAATTGATTTATCAATCGATTTACGGATTTCTGTTTGAATAAAAACGGGCTGTAACAATAATGAATATCTAACCATTAGTCCTGTATTAGCTCTATCGTAAGATAGTATGGACTCTCTTCGAAAATGAAAGGTTCAACAACTGAGTTACAAGCAGTTCTTGTAGAATTTTTTTTGTTAAGCTAAGCTCCATTAGGAGTCCATAAGCTCCACATAAAAAGAAATAATATTTTAAGACGAAATAATGTGTAATTTATAATTACTGTTCAAACCATTATTTGGTTTTGAATATGAAAATATAATTTTACTATAACTAAGAAGCATAATTGATATTCAATCTAAAAAGCAATATTATATCATCCTTCTGGAGGCAACACTGTGTTTAGCAACAAAAAAATTAGCTGTGAAGGAGAAAACAATTATTTTTAAAATTTGTGTAGGAAATACAAATAAACTGGTATTACAAGTTGCCCACAAAAATGTTGATTAAAACAAATACCCAGCATTCTAAGAATGCACATTCGCGGAAAAACAGAGTTAGCATTTGAATGGCATAAAAATAAGGTGTAGTAAAACTATTGCTATTATTGTATTTATTGCATGCCAAATGATGATATACATAATTATTATTTTTTTTGAATGGCTACAAACTTTTTTGTAGTCTTACAATATTTTACTAAATATATGAATCTACTGTTTAATTGTAATATTTTATAAACCTATGATCAAATATATCAACGGTGTTTTGGTCAATTGATGTAACCTTCATGATTGAAATTGTTCAGGAGAGAGAAAAACTGTTTTTATCGAAAACATTACTGGTGAGTTGCGTTATGAATCTTTGAAATGCACTCCTGTAAATTCTCATGTTTGCAGATAAGGGATTATACGTAGGGACTGTTAATATAATAGTGACTTACATACAGTGGCCGGATCAGCATTTTTAAACCTAAAACCAATATAAAATAATGTTTCCCTTCCGAAAAGTGGTCAAATTATTATTCTAATTTACATCATTTGACTGAAACCTGCTCTGTCGTTTTTAAAAAGGGATCCAACCATTAACTCATTTTCGTATTTTTTGAGGGTTACATCAATTGGCCAAAACACCGACCGATAACGAGATTGTAATCCCTAATTATAATCAAAGTAAGCATATCTTACCAGTATGGTGAATTTTCCTGTCGCTAACTCTGAGCGTAAAGGATCTACGTTAGCATCAAAGTGGAAGAGCCCCTCTCGGCTCCTCGTCAGCTCATGCTGTTCAAAGAGTGCTGACGCCCTGGGCACGTCAAACTTCCGCGCCAACAAGAACTTGACAGCTGTCGCCCAACTGACTGGACTGCTGTCTCCATCTGTAATTGATTCACTACGCCGCGCGTTCACTATCTCGAGGAAACGTTTTGTGGCCTGTAAAAAAAAATTCATAATATTGTTTCATAATTTCTAATTCGAATATCTTTTATATATTCACAATGTGTTTTCTAAGGATTCGGCGGTAACTTGGAGGAAGTTCATTTTTATATAGAATTGATAACTTAGTTATTCCACTTGGTTTATCACTAACTTGACGCGTTTCGCCTCTTTAAGAAGCATCTTCAGACTAATCATACCATAAGGTTATTTATTTCTGGATTAACGGACAATTGTAAGGTTTTTTTAAATGCAGATGAAACCCTATTTTCAATGCGAATGAAACTGCATTCAAAATTGATTTTGTAAAAAATCCGCAGATAGAACCTTGCTTACCTGAAGGCGGCGATATATCGCAATATTTTCAGATATTTTTGTTGAAATCAGTTTGAAACACACTATTTTACTTTGGAAACAAAAAAAATATATCTTCATACCTGACATATTTGGTCTGAAGAGTATTTTAAATGGATAAAAACCTTCAAATGCTATTTTCTCAAAACTATGAATTTGCAGTTATGGTTGTTTTGATGGGCGATATATAGCTAAGCTAAAATAAGTTTAAGTATAGTTCTGACGATGACGTTAAGCTGAAATAGCTATCAACTAGCTAATAAAATTGTGCAGAACTAAATACTTTGATATTTTACCCTATTATAATGGAGTTCTATCAAGTAAGTGCCAATTCAAACAATATCTTAAATTTTTGAAAATAAAATATTTTTTAGAGAATCATTCTCTTTTCTACAGCAGAGCATGTATCGGTATTGCTGTGTAGAAACCTAAAAATAATCTATTTAGCTATTTTCAACCCTAAATCAACAATTGCAGTGAAGGTAAAAGAACGCGCGAAAAGATTATGTCCAAAAAATAATTGAATAATTATTTAAAACCACTAAACAAGCAATACTACAATTCCCATAGCTTTTAAATTTAGGGAGCCTCAAAAAGATCACTAACCATGGCCACCAATAAACATGGTGTATTCCTAAAATAAATATATTATAAAAACATTCAGCGAAAGCCTACATAAGACGTTCATAATTGTTATTCGATTTTTTGAAACATCAGTGTTTCACAAATTGCAAAATTGTGAGCGAACTATTAAAGTTTCACAATTAATTATAAAAATTAGGTATGAAATAAGTAAACTGAAAATCGTACCCTTAAGTAGTGAAGAAATTTCTTAATGATATTCATTTCTATTACAAGGCAGTTTGTTTATACATAACGAAAAATATCAATCAATTGATAGCAACACTACTACTTAACAATGACCAAAGAAAATAAAATATATTATTTAGTTACACTTTTGAACAACAATCAAATGAACACTGAATCAGATGGTTTTAAAATAACCGCTTCACAAACGAAATTGTCTATATCACATGTATCACAATAAAGTCAAAGATTAAAAAATATTATTAAATTAGATAAATCGGATATTTTATAAATGTTAAGTATAATCTAAAAATGAAATAAATAGGAATTGACAATGAAAAAGAAACACATCTCAGCTTTAGCCATCGACTATTATTGATCAGCAAAACTTTTTTACCTATGGGAGCGGATGTCACCTGAGTAGGCCAGGTGTCGCCAATCAATCGAAATATACGAAAATTAATCAATGGAAAGTGATTAGACACTTTTTAAGATTTTCGCTGCATTTAATGACTCTGATAATTCATTCATTCATTTTTAATACATACAACAATGAAATAAATGTACGCGTGCGTAAGGTGGGCGTAGTGACTATGACGAACGGACCAAACGCAATAGGTAAATGCGTTGAACGCACGGAATGCGTTAAGGAAACTGAGTTATTCTTATTTACATCGCAGTAAGAACTGATCACTGTGCCAGATTCCAATGTATAGCGTTATGGTATATGGTAGTTCTTGGTTGAATCGGCATTTACTTGGTAAAACTCCATTATAATAACCTTGACTTCTGACGATGGCATTGAGCCGAAATAGCTGTAAACTAAGTAATAAAACATTGTAGAACTAAATACTTTGATATTTTATCCTGTTGTCTACGGTAGTATCTCAAAAGTAGGTAAATATTGTAATAGGCCTCTGCGGTATAGCGGCAAGAGCTTTACAATAGCAGTATGCTGGTTAAAGTTACGGTGAGGATATCAAATTTAGATTTTTAACATTTGAAATCTTGGACATGGTGTGCGTGCTGTCTTTTCTCCTAGAGAGACTTGAATAACATATTGAGATTATCTCGTTTTAAAAAATCAAAATATCTGGCGCGTTGCAATTATAAGCTGTACTAACAATGAAGTCAACACTTCTATAACACGGAGATTCGTGGTTCCATATTATGAAATGTTAGATATTTTTTTGTTATTTATTCAAATAATACATAATCAAGAAACCAGACCTTTTCCCAGCTTTTTTTATTGGTCGACCAACCTTAATTCCTTATTTATAATCATATATTTATGTTTGTTGGTAGTTTTATTTTCAGCTACTCGTGTTTATTATTTTTTGTTCTGGTCGTCTACTGCTTCTATATTACTAAAAACGATTTACAGAAGACCGTATAATACAAATACAAATGCCTGTAATATAAATTTCATTACATAATAATTCGAAAAGTCAAACAAACTTTTTTTATAAGACGGTAAGGCTATTAAGTTTAATCTTAAATTCCGCAAACAAATACTACAGAACAACAAAGATATTAACATTAACTTTATATTACTGGAAGTGAATTTCCACATCTTTCCAAAATATTGAAATTTATCGGATTCACATATCGATTGCTCGCGACCGTTAGATTGACTATCTGCGTCGTAGACACTTTTGAAACTGTACATGTCAGCATCCGGTGCTAATTCTCCTTGGATTGGATGTATACGGTAAGTATTTTATCTATTCAGAATATTGTCTACCAACCTAGAATAATCATCAGTCACTTGTTATATAGAATATAAATTCTCCTTTTCGTCGCATTAGCAATACAAGTCACAAACAATAATATATCTTTGTAAATATTGATATCAGTTAATTTTGATTGATTGTTTCATAAATGCACAATATGAATCGTGTGTGTAGTTCTGGGGCCCGATTCTTACAGTAAGCGATTTAAGTCGCATGAGAGAGTTTGTTTATTATATATACAGTATATTCTTCAAATAACTTCTAATTAGGTTTTAATCAATAAAATACCGTCCCCCCAAAGCAAATGTCTTTAATGATTTTTTATTAGTAATTTGAAAAAAATGTGTGCAGGTTATTTCTTAGCATCATATATATAATAGCCCAGACCAGCCTGTAGGCGTTTTATTATTATCACATCTAGGTATATTATGCAATGCACACACACACCAAACAATACACACTGTTACGACGTGACGCAACCGAGGCAAACAAACAAAAAAAGCAATAAAAATCAGTCCGTCAGTATGGAAACTATAGAACAGCGGCGTTTGCTGCAAAGTCCCGTGTGATGCTGATGCCGATTCACCCAAACAACAGCGATCACAAAGAACTCCGGAAGCTGCACAATCCCGACGTGCCGCTAACGTGGAAGCTCATCGAAGAGCTGAAGAAGCTCCAACATTCAGTATTTAAATTTCAATATCGTAATCTATGACCGGTGTCCCACTCGTTTTGAAATAAAAATTTAATCACAGGTGCATTTTTTATTTATGATCTTCCAATTTTGTATTTTTAAGTCACATCTATGTAAAAATTTCAAGTAATTTTTATTTTTTCTTTGTAAAAAAAATATGCTTTGCTCTGCATGAATTGGGGATATAATTGCAAATTTCGCTTCAGTCAACATATAAAGCTAACATGTTTTTATATTAGACACCAAATCTCGATAATTTACAGTAAACTCAAAAGAGGTCATGGCGAAAGGTGCCAACTCTTTACTAGGCAAGCTTGAAAACTTTACTATTTGCATGGGGAAAAAATGTAATAGTGTAAAAAATACTTTGAGAATGCAATTATTAAGAAAAAATCATGAGATTTAGGCGAGGGTAAGCGAGGGGGGAAAAACCTACTATTTTCTGTAATTTTAGACACCGACTGAGGGTGCTTGATGGAATTTCAATATCAAATTTGAATTGCTGAGATTTTATACATTTCCATGTATGTTGTCACTAAAGACCCGGGTTTCGCCTTTCGGCATCTTTAGGCATTCGAGTACACGAATGGACTCGAACTCACGGTTCGAGTCCATTAGTGACAAATTACATGGAAATGTACAAAATCTCAACAATTCAAATCTACTATTTCCTCTTAATAAGAATGCTTTAAATCAGGTCTGGGCAAACTGCGGCCCAACGTGTGGTCAATAAGTTAGAAAATCACTCATTTTTATATTGAAATTCATAAATGATGTACATCTAATAACATTATTTTTTTTTTGCGCCCCGCCCATTCATTTTGAATTTTTAATGTGGCCTTTTAGCCAAAATGTTCGCCCGGGCCTGCTATAAATAGTTTAAATAAATTAAATATATTAATGTATTTAGAGTAACATGGAATACGAATCAATCGACAAATGTCGTACGGAACAATGTTACCCGCTATGATGAAATCAAATTTGAATTCGGAACGAACAGAAGCACCCTCTTCCCACCGTGTCGGAAGTGACACGTTCACTTCCTGGATGCTTTTAACTGCTTTCGAGCGGCCGTCTGACGGAGATTCATCCTCCTCTCGGTTCTCAATTTAAAATCGTGACAAATAAAATAAGTGCATAAATACATTATGCAGATTATGCCGCAGTTGAAACGGAAATTTGAGTATTCTGGTTTTTATTTATGCACATGCGGAAAAATGTCACGATGCAATCTATATTATATCTGTTTTCGCTCTCATTATTCGTGAAAGTTACCTCATGCCAACGGTTAAATCATTAGAAAATCTCAGCATCAAAAAACTTTCATGCAGCATTTGTAATTGTGTTTACATAGGTGCAACAGCGAAAAAAAATATAATAAAATGACGACTTAAAACGGTGTAAAAATCAAAAAGCTTTCAGAATAATCATATACCTAATATATGGATTACAATTTTTTGTGGTAGGTTTCGAAAAATATGTTCATGGCAATACGCTGGAATACCAGATATTATCTTTTGAAAAAAAAAACCAATACATTTCAAATCAATGCAGTAATTGAACGAGAAGCTTTTAATACGTTTTATATTTGGTAATAACGAATGTTTTCATGGGCCCGGTGCCAATGCATTTTAACGAACTGTACGGTTATTTATAGAAAATATGTTTTCCCGGAAACTGTTCAACACAAACGATAATCAAATCCGATAGAATAAATTTAGCCATAATGAACAGCACAACATATTTTTAACGATACTAACATTAAAATCGTCATTATTTGATTACAGGCACATCGAGTGAGTATGTATTTGTGGGAAAACGAATAAATACGAGGGACATTGTTGACGAGCAACCAACACTGAAGAAAGCAGAGACACAAACAGAACGCGTCATACCATACACCGAGACGGACGATAGACAGAACGCGATCGAACGTCATATAAGCCGGACTACCTCACACTTGGAAACAGGCGACAATAATTTCTCACTAGCCGGTAGATCTATTCGAAAATGTTAAAATATCTGTAAATACACAAGTCGAAATAAAAATATTCCAAAATATTCAACAGAAAAGTGACGGTTTTTGTTGGCAACTACGGCTTATTTATAGGTAAGAATTGCTTAGCGATAAGGTTTTTGGTAAATATAAAATCTTGGTTCGCTTCCCTGACCTGTAGGATTTTAAAAACATTAACTGACACAGAAATGCTGTTATCCACTGCAATACTTCGTATAATTCTTAATGTTATAAAATGTATGAATGCAAGCGATGCTAAATTGACTAACATGAATTATTATTAATGGCAACATGAGAATAAGTCACCGGGTATTTCATCATAAAAGGATGTTGTGGTCAGGCAAATAATATTATTTTACTGATATTCATTTCTACTGATAATGCGTAAGATTTCAACTGGATATAATAATATGTACACATTGATATCAAGGCTGCTTAGCAAAAAAGTACATCGCGATGTACTTCGTGTTAGACCTTCCTATCGTATATGCTTGAACAGATTTTTTACTGCCAACGTTTTCCTACTTATACCATACAGATCCTGCGACGTAACATTAATTTTCCCGGCTTTTATATCTAAAGCGGAGTTATGAAGATTTTTAAGTGGGACGGCCGCATAAAGCTAGTTTTAACCTAATAACATCACATTCAATAAAAGTTGAAGCAATTGAATTTACCAAAATGCATTAACATTTTACTAAAAACACAAAAAATCATACTAATAGAAAGATGCACCAAAAATTCTTGTGCGAATGTCTCGCGTCTGCAGGTTGTTCATAATTAATATTGAACGATTGACTTAAAGATATTATACACACGGGACACTGAAATTGAGTTACCATCTGATACCCAGTTTTGCAACTTGCCCAAAACCATGCCTTGAGTCACCTGTAATTATGGCAATTTAGTTGTAAAAGCATTGGCAAACAAATATTATTCGATTTAACTTCATTTATATAAATTTGCGGAGTAAATTCAATACCTAATAATAATAATATTCGTTTGAAATCGGCCCAGTGAGCCCCCAGGCTGAAGGTCGCGTTGACTCACGGTCGCATACATGCTATAGTCGGTCGACACACCAACGAACATGGGCGCATGTTTGAGTTTCTCATCCTCATTAACTGCTTGTTAGTCACTTCGTGAATATCTCATATTACACTGCGGTCCGCTAAGAGTGGGGGTGAAGGGCTTAACTCTTATCCGATCGGATGACCAGTCTACATTGATTACCAATCACTCCGTTGCCGTGTAATTCTTTAATTGTAGCTTTTTTGTATAATATGTATTGACTTGTAACAGTAAATTTTTTGTATTTTAAACCAACCAACTACATCTGAAAATAAACACGACACAACGTTTTTCTTGGTGATTGTCATGGGAGGTGCGGTCCTGTCATCATCCAGCAACCTTGATAGAAACGTTCGTTTCACATAATATTTTTTTTAATTTAAAAAAAATACAACCACTATAAAGATATAAAATAGAGCCGCAAAATGAAGGCAAAAAAAAGTATCTGCTACATCAATTTAGTGGCGTAAATCCCAGATAAGAAATGTGTACGTTTTCAAATTCAAAATATATATCACACTAACCTCATTATGTGCAAACATTGTTTTCTATGTAAAAATACCATTCGATATAGCATTTCATTAGGTAAATTCATTCAAGTGACAAAATGTGGCCAGTGTCTAACATTCATGGAACAAGAAAAGTAAATATATCTATATGGCTAGAGATTCTTCGGCAACTCTGTTGAAAATCAAGCATTTACGAGGAACTCGGAGGCGAAGAATTAAAACAATCAAATAATACGTCAAGTTTTGTAAAATAAAATTCTATATAATTTTCTTAACGCCTTAAAAAATATACTGTTTTTTGTACCTATGTTTTGTCTTTTCTGTAATCGACGATGCCTTAATCGCTGTCAAAAATGCAACAGTCGTGACGATTCCTGGACGTAGAAAATGACAGTAAGAGCTTCAGCATCTCGGAAAAAATCCCGTATAAAATAGTAGAATACCTTTTAAAAAAATGCTGCATCACCTATAGTCCTTGATGGCTTAGACCACAATATTTTATAGGAATATGCAGATAACGATTTTGAGGCGATATAATTATGATTCAGAATAATCCGATACTGAATCGCAACGAGTTAAAGTCTGCGATCGTGAATAGATACGTAATTTAACTGTTTTTGAATGTCATTTTTGACTCTGCTATAACAAAGTTTTCTATATTTTATTAAGGTTGCATCCTATAATCTAGAAAATATGGTATATTGTCGCATTTTTAAATAGCGGTAAAGCCATTATTTAAACCTATATTAAATAGCAAATTAAAAATTGTTTCGGTCTATGGTGAACCGGGTTGATAAATTCGTTGGCTGATATTAACCCTTACAGCGCGAGCCGTTTTCGCACTAATTTATTTTTAATCAATTTATCCGTTAAAACGCTCACTATGGCTAAAAATAGGTCAATTTCAACAGTAAAAAATGAATAATTATGTGAAATATATATTAGTTATCCCAAATACATCAAGAAGTAAACCAAACTTGTCGCATTCTTGCTAAAATAAATCCAAGAAAATGAAGAAGCTGAAAAATATTTAATCTAAGACTTTGCAAGCAAAATGACTACGGCCAGTCTTCATATACACCGCCAGCACGTACACAAGCACAGCCGTATAAGTATGTGTAAAACATAGGGCTGACGATTAATGCTGCGTATCGGCAGGTCAGAGCTGAAATCTTCTTCAGGCATTCGTGCGCTCGAATGCCTGAAGAAGCCGAAAAACGAAACACGGGTCGTTAGTGACAAAATACATGGAAGTGTACAAAATCTCAATAACTCAAATTTGATATTGAAATTCCATCAAGCACCCTCATTCGATGTCTTAAATTATATTTACTTGACATTTTCATGATCTGTTGCCTAATGTATCTAGCTAAAGGTTTGAACTATTTTTTAAAGCATATACCCACAAGTTCCTTCTAATTTTGCCGAAAATACGATCTAAAGTCTTGGACATGTAAACATGTCCAGCACGTTCATCGGGTTAAATAGCAAAACAAAAAATATTTCGGTCCATCGTCAAGCGGGATGATATTAATTGTGCTATGAAGTTAGAGTGAAATGCAATAGAAAGAGTGTAGAGATATTAAATATGTTCCATGGAATAATATCTCGGCAATGATAACTTTGTGTTGTGAGTGTACATTGATATTAAATATAATGCCGGAGAGAGTTTAATTTATTCAAGGACTTTTTTGGTTCAATATTCCTTACGACTTTACCAGTATCGGAGAACTTCTCCGTTTGCCCGATTCACTCTGGAATAAGTGAGTGAATATCGAAAGGTGAATTGCGCATTTGTACGGTACTTCGCTTAAGGAACGATCAATATGCCAGAGATGCTTTACAACAAAGCTCGTGAGAAAATCAAAACGCATCCCAAAGACAGCCACCTAGACAGGTACACACCCTCAGCTGATATATTAAATTAAAAAAGGAAATAATCCAATTAGTAACTCAGTGTTGCAATGCACAACTTCTACACTGTATTTTAATATGTACCGGATCTCATTTTGACATATTGTCAACAATGAAGAAAACACGATGAAAATGAATTTAAATGGGAGCTAAGTGTAATGACATGAATTAATTTTAAGATAGCGTGCGAACTAACTACTAACGGACATATAAAAATTAGCGGCTTCGTTGGATTTATTCATGCCAAGCACCACAACACCAACACACATAATGGTGATTTTTCGTTGTAAGCGTTTTGATTATATTTACGAAAGAAATAAATTATTAACTATCGATTTCAACGTAAAAATCCGAGGCAGTGTGAATTTGCTTTGATATCCCTATCAATTTTACAATTCTGTTTCATTAACTCATCATGAATGAATTTATTTTTCAATTACAATTTCAAAAAATCTTTATCACTTTAAAGTAACACTTATACATATATTTATTTATTAATATCTGTCTGTATGTCTGTCGGTCACAAGAACTCCTCCCCAACCGTGTACAGTACATTCTGGATGCCATTTCAGGTGAACTGTGGTATTTTTAACATTTAACCGTAATTTGGAAAATTCTATATTTGTGACGTCTCAATGCAAAATAAAAAAATCAACGGAAGCCGAAGATCGCTTAGCAGGCGCTCAATACCAAATATTCCGTGATTGTCATCGTCATAACGTCATGTCGCTTATCAATTATAAATAAGTTATAGTATAAATGTTATAAAACTTTTCATGCTTGAATCGTACAATTTGTAAAAAAAAGTCAAAAGATTGAGCGGAAAATTATGACTCTACTTGGAACTAAAAAATTATAGTCTACTACCAAAACTACAACGAACTAAAGAATTATACATTAATATCACAATTTTATCTACCGAAAAGAAACTGGTGGTAAGGAGGATAATGCCCAAAATTTGCAATGCTTTGTTGCAGGTAACCTTAATATTATTATTGAATGTCACTTTTCCCTCAACCTATACGCCAAGATCTTTATCTGATGAAATTCGCGAAGGAATTCGGACATTCATTGAATAGGGAAATAATATAATACTACTGTAGGCGATGGGTCCCCGTTTTATAATAAAGTAGATTTTTTCATATACGAGACACAAATTATTCTTGTAAGAATTATTTTTTTATTCAACTTTTAGCAGGTTTTTTTACGTTCTTCCATATGTTAAGAGTAAGATTTACAATGTGTTTACGCATGTAAACATATTAAATGCAGACGGCTGGGTATGGCTAAGCGCATGTGAGATCATCAGCCGACACGCGTTAAATCAATTGCAGCTGTGTGTGATTAACAAATAGTGTATATATTGAGACGTTTTTAACAATTTTAAAATTTATCCAGAAATTCTGTGAGTTTAATCAGAAGTACGTCTTTCGAGGTTTAACTGTAATTTGACAAAGAATAATCGGTAAAGAGCTTGTCTAAAGTTCACTCTTTCTTTCTTTCACAAAACTTGATAGAATTAGACAAAATGCTATCCCGTCATTGTTGAGAGCTTAAAGTTAAATCTAAACAGATAACAATATTTATAAAGACCGTATAAGATGACGAATTGGCTACCGGAGACAACTGCCGGCAGGCCTGGGTAAACTTTTGGCTGAGGGGCCACATATAAAAATTCAAGGTGAAAGGCGGGCCGCAAGATACCATTTATATATTCATGATTTATTATCATGACAAAGGAATTTCAACAGAAAAAAACGTGATTTTCTAACAACGTAAGTCATAGTATGCCAAGGCCTGCACTAATGTAATCTCCATAATAGACAAAAACGAGATAAATAATTATCTTCTTTTAATCATTACATTTATCAATAGTACAATTGTGTTGTATCTCACGCGATAAATATTCTCAAATATGACATCAAAACAAAGACCCCTTAGCCCCTCCAGAGAAGTTCAAAATCTAAAATCAGGTCAACGGAAAGACAAAAAAAGTAGTTATGAAAACTGGAATAGCAGATATAAACGTCCGCAGCGAAATTGATATGGTGATCGGTGGGACATATCCGTGCATGATATAACACCCACCTAGACAAGGATAAAATAGTGAAAATAAAGTGACAATGCAAGGGAGACGATCGAAAATGTTGAAGAGAGACAATGGATCAACTAAAACCAATTTTTGTGATGACAAGATTGTTACCTGTGTTCGATTTGGTCAAACACGATCGGCTGTTTCTTGTGGACGTTTTGGTAACGAAATATTCTGGTTAGCCCTTTGGAAGTACCGGTCAGTGTGCGGTCTCTTGAAAAGATGCCCGCGTAACGGATGACGACTAAAGATAATGCCTTGTAATTTGTGATGTCAGCTCCAATATTAAAAATTAACAGAGGTCGAGAATTTGTGGTGCGACTGAAGTTATCAGATGTAGACGTAACAAGTAAATTACGATGTAAACATACCCAAACCGTAATGCAGAAATAAGCATTGACAAACACAACTTTTTGCAGAGCAAAAAAACATTCCTATTTTTAACAGCCATGTCATTGGACACCTTCTTATATTATATGTATTTTATTGATCGACAATAATTATAGCAATAAAAAGTAAAGCAAGTAATTTAATTGCAAACGGGCATAATTTTAAACATACTTGATATCAAGTTAGTGTAAAATGTAGATAACCGGCCAAATCATAGCTGGGCGTGGTGGCGTTGCAGCAAAGGCATCCCAGCTTGGCCGGTTGGCAATGCCGACTTTGTGGATAAAATTATATTGAAGTATAGCCAATAACTTTGCAGCAGTGGCATACGAAGAATGAGTAGATCTGGACACATAAAGGTTTCCATTATACGCCTGGAAACACTAACTTCTGCTAGGTACTTTTGTGCGGCCTATGTCTCATGTCTATCTTTCTTTCGCTGGAGAATAATTTCCACCTACTATAACAAAACTATATTATCTAGCAAACTTCCATTCGTGTCATTAAATTACAGTTTATTGAAGAGACAGTAGTGCCGTAAAGTATCTTTTGTTGAATCTGTTCAATATTATTTTTAGTATATATAAATTAAGTCTTTTGAAAGACAGTGTTTTCCTTGGTGGCCCGTTGTTCATTCTAAATTGCATCAGTGGATTGCAACTAAAAGTCTTGGAAAATAACGGAATACGAGAGAAAAATTAAAATATTAAATAAACAACGGAAAAATCATGAATCACGTCCAAAGATCTGGAATAGGAATATATTATCGGCTAATACTTTGAAAGATATCAGACATAGAACGCTAAAAAATGAGTCATTTTTAAGGTTGATTAGTAGATGTTGTCAAACAACATTGGGAGAGAATATCGTTTTTGAAAAAACGTTTATTAAACTGCTTTATTTTGACGTTATAATGCCGTATATGTGCAAGACTAGAAAATATATATATTTCACGAACACAAAGCGCACAATAGGTACTATAATACAGTCAGTTTTCTGAAGACAAGCATAGGGCATTCAGCCTGACAATGAGAAAAATATTTTCTTCTTCGTCGTTGTGGGTTCTTTTCTCTCGCACGGACTGGTCTATTCAGGCAACGACTAGATACGAAAAGTCTGAAAGAAGAACTTATGAAAGGCGTGTGCAAAGCATACGCAATGAGAGCAAGGGGAAATAGCAAGATAAATTAATTATGGATTTCTCCAAACTAGACGATGTAAATTATTTAATAACATTCCCAATATTCTCATTACCTATTGAATGACGGCATAGGTGTTGAATTTATGTGAGGCAATAAGAAGAATTTTAGGATATTGTTACGATGAAATTAGTATTTCTAAAAGCAATGTCATATAACAGAAATTAGATTGTCACACTACGAAACAAATAAATATCAATCTAGTAAACTTCTAATAGTTTACCCACGAATTCGCGTACAGAAGGAATCACCAGAATGTCGATCGTGGTCTACTGGTCACCCTTGGGGCTATTTGTCGTCGATCCCGACAGAAAGTTAGTGTCAAAAGCAGAGAGTGATGAAAAAAATGTTCAAAATATATATAGCACAATAATAAATATATTCCAGACTTTGAGGAACAAACAAAATCTATGCATTGAAGAAAACTAAAAACATTATTAGACTTCGAATCGAGTTCGAGTCGGGAGAACAATAGAGTACACTTTTAGTACCTGGTTATGAAATATATATAGATTAATACACTTTCAAGAATGAGGAGGTGCACACAATAATTTAACAACAAGATTGTCTACGGCGAATTATACCTTTCAATTTTCAATGGACATGAAAATTATATCAATGCATCCAATATAATATATAGACCTTGTATACTAAACTCGTAATCCATTTGAGGCTATACTCGAAAACACCTAATACTTTAACTTACTATTAAAATTATTTAAAAAAAAAATAGAAGCGAGATGGGCAAGAAAGGATGTAAGTTATTGAGAATTTAGAAAATAGGTAATAAATAAACAGGAAAGTAGGAAAACAACTAAATATTGCCACGCCACAATACTTGGCAAGAAATTAATTGAAAAAATGAACTATGTATGGATACGTTTGTCTTTAATCTTGAAAAAAATTGCAACAAAATACGCTGATTCGTGACGCCCAATCTGCATACATAGAAAATACTACAACATACACTAAAATATAATAAGATAATACGTCTTTCAGATAAATCTAATTTATCTTATAATGCGTATCGGTTATTGATACAAAACAAATGAGCAAACAATAATACATAACTTGATTATATTGTCGAATGAAAAAATAAATAGAAAAGGAATTCTAGTTCATGTTCTATCTAAAGATTCTATAGCTATTTACCATATAATTTAAATACGAACAATGTAAAAAGCCAAACCCAAGAATACTTGCAATATTTTAAAGCGAATCCGCTTTTTCGAGTTCAGTAATAATTCATATTCGATTCAGAATAAATTGCAATTGAAGATTGATTCCATTCGATTTAAAATGCTGTTCGCAGTTATAATTTACCTTTCCGCGGACCTACAACTTTAATGGTTTGCATTCGTACCAACACCCCCCTTCCCCCCTTGCCGTACAAAATGACAGCGATGGCAAAGCTTTTTCAGCACTTAGATCAAAATTGAATTCTGGATTTTGTCGCGTCGTAACTCGTACCTACACATCGTGGGTAATCGAATATTGTTCTTTCTACGCCTGTCAGAGCACATGCACTCGTGGTAATATTGCAATATAATTTTTATTATTGCTATAGAAACGTTTTGTGGGCGATATCGACATTAATTATTATCAAGTAACATCAATTTGGGTAGGTTTGCCCATCGGTCTAAGATTGGCCCACTACATGGAAAAAAATACCGTTATAATACATTGATAATACTATAGCCATATGAATATTTTTTAGCTAAGCAAAGGTATTGAGTAGTCCCTGGTGGTAAAAATATGAATCAATGTGCAACATAATTTGTTTTATTGTTGAATTTGTAAGCTGTCAGCTTGGAATGATAAAACACAATTTGAAAACTTTTCTTGAAATAAATTGGATCAGCCATATTTTCAATTTGTATTACTAATCTGTAAACCAAATGATGTATATTTTTTCCCATCTCATTATGTACACAATATATAAAAGCATAAAGAAAAGTTGCCAAGACTTTAAAATCACTGAATTTACAGTAATTACAGATATAATTTAAGACATCGACTGAGAGTGCTTGATGGAATTTCAATATAAGATTTGGATTATTGAGATTTTGTACACTTCCATGTATTTTGTCACTAACGACCCGGGTTTCACCTTTCGGCATCTTCAGGCATTCGAGCACACGAATGGACTCGAACTGATATGGAAGTGTACAAAATCTCAATAATCCAAATTTAATTACAGATATTATTTGTATCGTGGGTCAAAGTTACCCGAATTAGATGAGAATTTTTCCCATCTTGTTTTATCTATATTAATATATCAATTATAACAATAAATCTATTTATCTTAATTAAATTTCATCTTAATACATTTCTATGTAGAACAATACCACAATAAATGCAATGCAACCATAAAAATACAAAAACCTTCAGAACTGGGCCAAAGTTACCCAGATTGACAGTAACGAATGAGTATAGAATTATATAACGATATCTCAGAACCAAAAAAATTTACATTACAAATGAAAAAGTTGATGAATATAATAAAGCGTTATGTTATATTACATATTTACAAATGTACAATATCGTCGTTTCCATTGAAAATTGCATATCTGCAAAATATTTTTTTTCGGGAGAATAAAATCAGTTTAAAAAAACAACTTTATTCAATTGAACCGAATATGTCTGATGCGAAATTATCAAAAAGAAGATTAGGATTATTATTCAGTACGAAATTAAAAATTGGTTGTCATTTGAAGGTTACACTTGTTTTGAGTTGTTTCAAGTAATATTTATTTTGGGTAACTAAAACCTTTCTTTAATTAAGTAAAAAAAAAAGAAAACACGAATGCGCGGCATTTGAAAATAACAGTTTTACAAGTATTATTCTCATTATGAAATCACAACGTTAAACCAATTTAGTAGATAATATCGTCGTTCTTCTGGAACACTGACTGAAAAATACTAGTTTGGACTTTGAAGTTTTTGAAATGCTATACCTTTTTCATTTAGTTTGTACAAAACTGTTTTTAAGTAGAAGTATATTTTGTAAAACTAAATGTGTTCTTCCATACGGTAGAGTTTGAAATAAGGAATATCTTGGTATAACTAGCTCAATAAGTAGTTTTTTCGATTTAGTGTTTTCTTCCAAAACAACGACGATCTATAATTTCATACAATACTCATTTTGAATAAAAAAATATAACAAGGAAACAAAAAAAATAAACTTCGTAATGACTAAAATATAAAAACTTACTGGACGGAAAACTAAAAGAATGGCATTTAATTATAAGGCACAATTTTTACAAATAAACTTACTTTGATTGTTGAGGCACTTTATTAAAAAACCATTCGCAATTGAACTTTTATAAATAAAATCGTTTTACACAAATTATAAATTAGTTTAAAAAATATTATAAATTACAGATTGAGAACTGCTGTGCGATAGTCAACTGGTTTTAATAGTACGTAATAGTAAATTTACGTTGAAAATCATATCCACACACACACACCCAATAAAATATTTGTTTCTCTTGTGAATTAGCGATGTGTTTAAAGTTTATCTGACATGTCGGAAAAAATACCAGATTTGCGGTGGCAGGAGAGGTGCAATAACTGTATTGTTGTATTAATGAAAACACGTATTGTATCAAATTCAGATATACTTATACCGGTTTCCTGGATTTCTATCGTGCTTTTATAAGATAAATATAGTACGTAATAAAATGTTGTAGTAAATTTTAATTAATCATCCATTAAAATATACAACTGTTAAAAATAGCAAACGAGATAAGTATTATCTATTCTAAATTTAAAGTTCTAAAGTTTTGTTTTAATGGATCATAAAATAAATGATTTACATATTGACAAAGAACATTGTTAGTAAACATTTCATGTTATTTGAAGAAGTTAAGAAGACTTTTATTTTCGTATCAGAAACTAAAAGCATCGTCGGACACGATTTATATGGTAAGATAGAAACAACGCAGTATAATTGATATTTGGTAAATAATATTCATTTTTCCTAATGATGGTGTGTCATCTTTCCTGACTAGAGGCGGAATAAGTACATAAGAGACTTGAATAAATTACACATCCGAGAAGACAATCGTGAAAACAGCTCATGAAAATACAAAAGAAACTGTTTTAACATCGAATGTTACGTCAACCATGTTCGTGATACTGCCAAAACAAACGTAAACAAAGTGATTTTTACTCACCGCTTCCTGATCGGCCGTAAGAGCGGCCGCCATTTTGGCTACTAACATAGACCACAGTGTTGCAATCACTCTTAGTCAACTAAATTTATAATCAAAAGAAATGAAATAAAAGTTTCAAGTGAGTTTTTATAACTCTAACCAACGTGATAGTTTTAAAAAAGCACAATTATCTGAAAACTTTAATAATACTGTAGAAACGTTGAACATTTCGGACAGTCTAGAATCCCAAAATAACGATAATCATTTTTCAAAAACGAAGTAAAGCCATGCTTATAACAATATTATCATCATTAACACGACATCGCACTGTAAAACTCGGTCTAAATTAAAATGTCATACCTTAGAAAAATTCGTTCATACCAAGAAATTTTATTTAAATGAAGAGTGGTTGTGTATATCGATACTTTTGTTGATTAATGTTATCTATCCAGGAAAGTTTTTTCAGGAACGTCATTTGGGAGGAGGGTCATTTGCCCCTTGAATTTGAATAAATAAATACAAATGAAGAAAATCAAAAATAATAAATAGACCAATTCAGATTATTACTCTTACATTTGTGTGTAAAAACTGTAAAAGATGCATCACATTTGTATAAATAAAACTTTTACATTTGTAACGATAATTTAAGGTGATCTGATTTTTTACTTAAATTAAAAAAACGTAAGTACCTACCATAGCACTCATAAATACGTAGGTAGGTACGTAAGTTGCTACCTATAATATCTTATATCACAATTATATGAACCTCTCACCTTGAGCCGGCTGTATAATTTTTTTCAATTTAGCTTACGAAATCAAACAAAATTTGACAACTACCTACTTCAGAATGCGACGTTTGTTATTAATATAATGGAAAGTATCTCACACAAGTTGCAAAATTATGGAAAATAAATCCGAAACAATGACCAGCAAAATAAACCAACGTTCTATACCAATTGATATACTGGATGACCTCAGCAGGTTAGTAATGATATTGGCTACTTAATATTTGTATTTTACCCGATATTTGATTCAGAAAGTGTTGTTTCCATCGTATCGAATAAATTTAATTCGAATAAGTTTTCAAGCAATATGTTTGGCGAAATAATTCACTAAAGATACTAAAACTATTGACATAGAAGCGTTTCTGAGGATTTTATAGTTTATTACTTTCTGTTAATGTTCTGGCTATACAAAATACCTTTAGGTTGTTGGAATATAATAGTTCCATACGCGATTGTTTTGCACTACGCTCTTCATATTTGATACCGTACATATGTATAATCTTACTTATCAGAGCTTATCTTACTATTCCTGCTAGAAAAATTGTTTTTTTCTGTGTCTTCTTTAACCTTACTGGATTTGGTTTCTTACGAGGCAGCTTAATAACCTCATAATATCTATACATCGTGTATTTGGCGAAGGCATTCTTCTAGGTGACGAGCATTGCCAGAGATGAAGTGATCATAGACGTACACACTTACGTTTTTAAAACTCGGGTACAAATGATTTTGGGAAATATGCATTACAACATGCCACTATTTTTCTGCCTGAAAAAATACTGAAATTGCTGCAAAAAGTAATGCCATTCTCTAGGGAATTTGTTTGCAAATAGGAAATTGGCAAAAAAACATTGGAATCAAGGAAATCAATAAATTATGTGAAATAAGAAATATTATTCATCAACAAATGTCAAATATGCTCTATGGTTTGTTCTAAGAAGTTACATTTGACATCTTAGGCCCCTTACACACTGGTGACCAGTCTCCGGCAACCGGAAATTGGGCGACCAAAGACCTGAGACCAACATACGAAAAATATTGTTGCAGTAGCTTTGGTCCTCAAGAAGCAGAGCACTAAGGACAAGAAATATTTTATGCGTCCTTTACCACCGAACAGTTCCACAACCTCTGCCACTGGGCTTTTTTCATTTCATCATTAGAATATTCTGCAGATTGACCCTTTCCTTTCAATCTCCATAATTAATCTTTCTTTATCGAAATTCATAGTTTTTTAATGAAGAAATTGAGAGGCCTTATGGTGACTTTTTCATACTGATATTATGTTCATATATCCCTTAAATTATCCATGGATGATAATTTGATATTTTCCTATTCGTAATTAAATTTTCTACAAAATTGCATCGTTATTAGGGGTATTTGGTAAATTTTCGGGACGAAAAAGAGTATCGTGTTGTTAAGCATATTAACCACGATTTTTTGTATGAATCAAGAAAATATTATTAAAAGAATATTTCTTCATAACAGTTTGAGAGGCACTTACATCAACTAACTAGAAAAAAAAATACACTGCATCATTATCTTATGTCACATGATACCACTAAATTTAAAATCAAGTGACTTCATTCTTAAACTGAGTAGTTATTTAAGCTTAAATTTGGATTATTGAGATTTTGTACACTTCCATGTATTTACATGGAAGTGTACAAAATCTCAATAATCCAAATTTAATATTGAAATTCCATCAAGCACCCTCAGTCGATGTCTTAAATTATATAAAGTTATTTAAGCAGTGAATGACAAACTTTTTTTTACCACGTAAAAATGTTAACATAACTAAAAGTTACTGGGGACTTTCTTTTACCTTCAAATAATGCAAAGTGTTTGAGTAAAATAGAAATGACTCTTGTTATCGCTTTCATTTCCTGCAACTGGATCTTTTTCTGGTCCGCTCAAAAGGCATACGACAGGAATGCATTTAACTGTAAGTATTATTAATTATTTAAAAAATATTTTTGTTCACCTTATTACTTTTTATTTTTTCAGCCGCTTCATTATCAATGTCCCAGAAGAAGAACGAACGAACCTCGTCAGGATTTGTTTTCAAATTGAATTAGCGCATTGGTTTTATTTGGATTTCTATTGCACAGATGAGTCGGCAAATGTTCAGCCATGTGGCATGAAACAATTTTCTGCCCACATTTTTCAGGTAAAGACACGTTTATTGATGATATCATACAGGCGAAACCTGCTGAGGCAGACTATTGACGGACGGAATTCTGGTTACATTGATCTGAAAATAAATGAGTAAGACCACAGTGTTGTTTAACTGTACCTATCATGACCCGTGGCAGGATGCCATCATCAAAAAAAACCATGAAAAAAAAGATGTGGTGAACATAAATGAAAGATAAGTTCTACATTTAAATGTACAATTTCAAAACTGCAAAAAGAAAACTATTTGTATTATTTGTGAAAAATGCTATTTTTATACATTTACATAAGGATAAATATATACAATCATTCCACATTTAGTGGCTTCTGTTAGGTGACCATGAGATGATATTTTTTTTTTTAACAAAATCATTCATGATAGGATACAGCAACGGGGAGTTTGGAAGATTCAGCTGTTCGTTCAGAATTGCCAAAGAATTTAACTGGGCTGTATATATTTATTCTTTCGTCGAATTGCATCCCGTCGAAACCCACAATGCTATTATAATTGTAAAATCACTGGTAATTCTAATATTAGTTGGAAAGTGGTAATTCGCCACTCTGTTAATGCTTTTGTTTACACAATAAGGATTAAGGCGATTCTCGAAATTTCAACTCATCCTAGACTAGATCCTAGACTTATAATATTTTATCTCGTAAATAGTATTTGTCGTGTTTGTATCTTCTATATAAACGTTAGACACTGTTTACTGTCTGTCAATTCAAGTCCATTCGTGTGCTCGAATGTCTGGAGATGCCGAAAGGCGAAACCCGGGTCGTTAGTGACAAAATACATGGAAGTGTACAAAATCTCAATAATTTAAATTTAAAAAAACTTTCTTGCTCATGTATTGAAGACACTGACAGTTCACTTAATGCAAAAATATGTAACTTGAATATATGCCTATGTCTTCTATTGAATGGTTACTTATTTGTTTTTCAGCATATTCCATCGCTTCAAAAGCACAGTCCGCATTTGGAAAGCGTACTGGACCACTGGAGAGAGTACAAACAGTCTGTTCCAACTTACGGAGCCATCCTTCTCAATGAAGATTTGTCACAAGTGCTTTTGGTTCAGTCATTTTGGACAAAGGCTTCTTGGGGTTTCCCAAAAGGAAAAGTGAATCAAGACGAAGAACCTTGGCATTGCGCATGCAGAGAGGTTTGTTTGTTTTTTATCATTTAGACTAAAAATAAAAGCATAGTAATTTATTTTATAAATTATGATACTGGTGCCTGATTGGACTTTAATTTAAAATTTGAATTATTCAAATATTGTACACTTAACCCTTCCATACTCATGGTGTAACATTGCGTTACTTCGGCCTTTAAACCTTTAAATTATCTGTGAAATAGGTCATAGGAAAAACTGAAAATTTTGCTATTTGTAAATAAAATAGTTCTACATATCAAATTTGGATTATTGAGATTTTGTACACTTCCATGTATTTTGTCACTAACGACCCGGGTTTCACCTTTCGGCATCTTCAGGCATTCGAGCTCACGAATGCCTGAAGATGCCGAAAGACGAAAACCGGGTCGTTAGTGACAAAATACATGGAAGTGTACAAAATCTCAATAATCCAAATTTGATATTGAAATTCCATCAAGCACCCTCAGTCGATGTATTAAATTATAGTTCTACATATAATTAAAAATACATTATAGTTTACCATCATAATTTGAAATCCTCGTCAATTTTACCATCAAAAAAGACAACATTTCTGTATAGTAACAATTATTATAGTATAGTAACGACGCGAGATGCATGACCTTACCGTATAAAACCGTTTTGTTTTAAACGCCACTGAAACACGTCTCAAGCCTGTTCTGCTATGAAGAATTTCTATAATTTCGCATAGTTTCATATGTATTTCAGATTTTACACACAAAATATGACTTAAAATAATTATTTAATACGACATAAAACCATATTTCACTCTTTGAAATTGTTATTTTGCTTTAGAAATTTGTTTATATGACAAAACCCACACGGTAATGCAATGTGACTGCATTAGATACAAAGGGATTTTATTAGCATGGAAACGGGAAGGTTAAATAAATTTTAATCAAATCTGATAATAATTTTAAACCTGAAATAATTATTACTTTTTTATAATAGGTTTTTAAAATCTTTAAATACCTTTAATCTTAGAAGAAGCAGTAACTTTTTATGACGATTTTTTCTTAACAATTGCCTAATAGCAAAGATTCCTGACTTTGGCACAAAAAAAAGTTATACTTCTGGGATGATTATTATTATATTCATTCACTGTCCTTTTGCTTAGTCTTTGCAGTCACTGCCTTTATTTTAAGAATTGGCCGTAGATGTCCAATTTTTTAAAAACAATTTCAGATGCTATTTTGAAATTATATTGATTTTTGGGTTAACTAATTTGATGGAATACAAAATTATCTCACAGTTGGTATTCATGACTCAATTTGCAATTTTTTACGTTTCACTGCCTTCTTCCTAAGAGGGACAGTATTGTGTACTCAATATGGTGTTTACTCAGTCAAACTGTATCAATGATCTGTGTCTTCTATTACTTGACCTTGCTAGAACTTGCAGGTTTTATTTATTTTTGTAGGTTTTGGAAGAGACAGGCTTTGACATAAGCAATCGTATAGCTAAAAACGATTTCATTGAGTCTGTGATACATGACCAGCTGGTGAGACTATATATTATAGGCCACATTCCACAAAATACTAAATTTCAACCTAGGTAAGTCACCTGTGTACAAAAAAAAATATTTTACATAACTGTCACATTTATCCAACTACACCCATTCCTCATTTAACAGGAAGATCGTTTCCGCTACATCACCGTGTTAAATGAAATCATGCCACTCAATATTTTTTAGATTCTTGATTTGCAAAAAACCCGGGAATTTTGAAATGGCTGGGAAAATATAGAATTAACTGTTAAATATGATTTTTTTAAACTAAATTTAAAATGTGTCTCACCGAGTTTAACTTCATACATAAAAAGAGGAACGTTTCCATAAATATTTTGTTTGGTTTCAAGTATACATAGATGTCATAGGTGATCCGATATTGAATAAAGTTCCTTACTTTCATCTACATCATCGAACTTACAACTCACCCTAACCTCAAATTTGTGGATACAATGTTGGCATACATATAAAATGCCACGGTTTTAAAATAACTGTTGCCGAATGCTAAAAATGATATAAAATTATTTTTTCTTTAAATTTTCCCATGCGAGTTCATTCCTCGGTAAAAACCCGGTTTATCCCAGCCTCGCATCACTAGCACTAACAATATACAATTTTGTGATATAGTATACAATTTAATGAAAGATGTTTTTTAAATTCTAGAACACGTAATGAGATTAAGGCATGTGAATGGTTTCCCATCGTTGATTTGCCTTCGAATCGTAAAGACATGACACCTAAGGTTAAAATGGGAGTCAGTCCTAATGCATTTTTTATGGTAGTGCCGTTTGTAAAAAGAATGAAGCGTTGGGTTGCCGAACGGGTTCAGAAAAGTGCCAGTAACTCTAAGCGATTGCGTCATAAGTCCATGGGCGACATAGAGGTGTCCACCGCTAAAAATAAAAACAAGAGTATTTCGCAAGGCTTCCAAACAGAAATTATTGAATATCAGCAGACACTCAACGATGCAAACAATAAAAATCAGAATGTAGTAATTAAAAGTTCCACATTTCAAAACAAGAAAGATAAGAAAAACAACTTTAAAAGACAGTTGTTCTCTGGAAATAATCTTTCTAGCCAAATCGTTCATCCCAATCCAGCAGCCGCAGGAAAAGCGAACACGAATGTACCCGATATTTCGTGCAATTTCAACAACTTCTTAGCTAAATCATGGATGGAGTTCAAATATGACAGAGAGGCTATCTGGGAAAGCATGTCATAATGTAACAATTCAAAGTTCCCGACTGGTGTAAATGTTGAATAAGAACACCCAAATGAAAAAATCACAGCTGTGTTGAGCTATTTTGTCTGACATTTGCAAGGATTTATGTGATCGGGCATAACTGAAACGATACATAGCTTACTAACTTTGTGCAATGATACTATTAAGTATTTGAAATATATGAATTGACATGAAAGATATATTTATTAATATTGCTGGACTTATTTACTATGTTACGTTATTGATTCAGCAATGGATTCTTAATTGATAGCGACACACACTTCCATATTCTGTGGGTTTACGCTAGTCACTTTTAGTTGTGCTCGTACCGACGAAAACAACATTAGCAAATTTGACCTACGGCTCAATTTGCGAGTCATAGTTTGAAATCTTCCTTTGACAACTGACTGAATATGTCTGGTCTAAATATCTGTTAAGTATGTTGATGATGAACGAACAAGTTTCCTTCTCATTTTATTTATGTTTTAACAAGCTCAGCAGTCGTTTACGGATTGCAATCGAGATGCAATTTATTTCAATTTTAATGTAACTGCTGTTTAACTTCTCTAATACCGAGTGACAAAAGTTTTCAACTTATTATTGGTTCAGCATCAATGGTGCGTATGAGAACATTAATCAAATAATGTTGTTCTTTATAAGAATAAATTTATTTTGAAAATATCATTTGTGTCTTAATTTTTGCATATTCATTAACCTTTCCAGGAGTAACTAATTAATTATGGCTGGGCTATGGGAGTGTTTTTTTACATAAAAATTTGATGAATGATACAATATCGATGTAAAGTTGTTTCGGAAAAAGTAGAATTCTGCAGTTTCTAAGGTTTAAACCTATTTTTAAACGATGAAATAATATACCCAGAAGTCCACAGATGACATTGTAATACTTTTTCAAGCTTAAATCACACACACAAACTCATATTACCATACTGACATACATGTACGTCCATACTACTTCGCGGAAAAATCGTGGCAACGTACAAGTACGTCCATACTACCAGAAAGGTTAAATCTATTTTAACTCTCCAACTCCACAAGATTCCATAAGCAAATAAAACTTGACTTCTTCTTAAAAGCTTCTTTTGTGTTGAAAATACTCCAGTGAAAATCTACCATGAATTGGTAAACACACCTTAACTCTTAATATAAAATTAAAATTGATAACTTAGTTTTTCTCGCTGTGTTACTAAATGTGATACATGTTTCGCTTCTTTAAGAAACATCTCCAGACTAACTATGTCGCAAGGTTATTTATTTTCAAGGTAAACGATGATTCTAATTCTCAACATAAGTGGTAGAGGTAGTTTTATTTACTTCTACTGGACGTGGGGATGGGGTGAAGCGATAATAGTACTAATTACCATAACACTAGCATTACAAATATGATTACTAGTGTTTGGAGGTGAAAATCCCAAGAGAAATAAATTTAACCGTGCTGAGTCACCTAATCTATTTAAAATGTTATTTACTAATAATCAATTACTGTCGATGGTTTTATTAATTTCTAAAAACTCTCACTTTAATACCTTTTTTATTTACTCAATGGAGTATTTCTAAGATATTAATTTTATTAAAATTATGATCATTTTCAATTAAATGATTCGCAAACTGATAAATTATTACTATTGAAACATATTCTTTAATTATAATGTTAATTGATAAAACCATTAACAGTAATCGATTATTAGTACATCAAGAACTATTAATTTGTTACCTAACAACTTGTCTTTCAAAATTCGAAAAAAATATTGACCTTTTCTGTAATAATCAATAATATGAGAATAAATAATAATGCGACTGTGTAGCTATAAAATTACAGGTTGAAGGACAGCTTTGGGAAAATAAAAATATATATATATATCATTACACATTAATATTCGTGCTACTATAATTTTTCAATACAGTTATTTTCATTCAATAAAAATATAATGAAAGTTTACAGAACTTACTCATAGATGTTTCAATGAGAACAGTCTATACACTATAGAATCGGTACCTGTCAAAATTTTTATACACTTGTCTTAATTTGAGGAAATGGAAAAATAACATTCATAATAATAATCTTTCATTGACATTTAAATATTGTTTTCTTGTGTAAGCCTAAAATTTTATATTTGTACGGCTACAGTATACAAGTAAAGCATTCACTAATTTTAAGATTTCTAAGAACTTAACTGGAAATCGACGGTGGAATCACTGGTCTGTACACTATATTATGAAAAGATCAAAAAATCTTTAAATGATTTACATTACTTCTCTATATTAGAAAATCTTTTTTCAAGGACGGTTGTGTTTAAAACCAATATATTCCATGCAGTTCTCTTTACTTTCATATTAATTACATATTCATACCCTTAAAATGAATTATTTGCAAATGTCTAGTTGTTTTCGAAAGACTCTTCTTGCAACTGAAATCTATTCATATCCCCCCCCCCCCCCCTGAGTCCTGAATTGTTTTTGTAGAAATATTTTCAATCTGTTATGTAATTAAATATAATATTTGTTGTACAATAAAAGATTTTTGATAGAGAATACAGTGGCCGTAAAACCCCTTTCAATTTGACCCTTTTTATCAGTTAGTTTACTGAAGCCTTACAGCTTTAAATGCTGTATAATGATACAATTGTCAATCTTTTCTTGAAAATTTTTAACACATGAAAAACATATTGGGTAATCAAAATGAAACGGGTAATAATAATAAATATGATAATGTTAGTTACAAAAAAAAATTTTCATAATAGTCATCTTATTGTTTTATGAAATCTCTTAAATTTTTATTATAAACTTGAAGGTATATTAAGTAAATATTGTTACGATCAAAAAGAAGAGCAGGGTATCGGAATAATTGTTAATTGACCTAAGAGTGCAGACGAGTGTCAAGGCGGACGAATAATTTCTATGGAGACTGCAGCAACTGCTACACATAATGTTAAGACGTACAAACACCACAGTAATAATTGAGAAAAAAATATATATTAGCTAAAATATTGGGATACGATGTTTCAGTAATCCGTAAATAAAAATAATTAGTAAATCTAGACGCTCGAAATTCTATTTGACAGTCGCTTTATCCTATAACATTAATAATATAAACATCAAAATGCTAGTATACAGTACATTGAGTGAATATTAGCACAAATTTTCTTATAGAAACAAGTATTCAGGATTAATAAATCACATTTTAAAAAAGCTCAATATAAAAATAGAGCAAAATTTGACTAATATCAAAGCTATTTTTCTAAATGCTACAAAACTTGAACATTCTGCATTTTTATATGGGTGATATATCCATCAAAGTTGTGCTAACAAGCTGATGTTATAACATAGTATAAACTACACGAGAGGTTGGATAATTTCACTGCATTTTAGGAAAGGTTCACAGAGAAATTAAAAACAAACCAACGATGACAGAAGACAACGATGTATCGGAAGGTGGCCCGATAATCACTCTCTTCTAGCTTCTTTAAATTGACTCTATTTCCATTTCTTGGTAGCTATTGAATAACATATTTATTTAGAGGCATTCTAATTTTTTAAAAATTTATTTTCTTTTACTAAAATAAGTAATATCAAATCATAATTTCATAATACTTAGTTGAATTTAATAATATTTCATAGTACAGTAAAACCTTGATACAATGGAGAGATTTGGAAATTGTCAAAACATCCCGTTATTGGTATTCATGTTCAAATCCAAGAGCCACAACCCGTAAACAATATTCTGCATATGATCACCCTGCTGGGATAGATTTAATGCCTGCTGGCGGTAATTTGACAGGCGTTAAGCTAAGCCTTACCCACACATTTGTTGAAGCCTCACTGAAGTTGTCTATGAATATATTATGTTGTTAATTTTCTAAATAAATACGAAAGCGGATCAAGAAAATCTACTTTATTATATAACGGATAGCCTCTCCCACGCTTTAGGTTTTACTGATTTTAAATGCACGCGAGTGTGAAATGGTACGAATCTTAAAATAATTTAAAAAAATTATAAGGCCTCATCTCGATAGGAAATTTAATATTTTTTGAACATTTTTTTTCAGGAATACAAAACAAAACTGTATGCATAAAGAATTAATAAGAAGTTTTACAATTCACTAAAAACTTCATCTAGTTTAATAAAAAACATAGTCATCATCAATCGAAATATCATTTTAAATATTACTTGGCAAATATACTTAAGGTTTTCATTCTTTATCAAATTATTATAAAAATACTAGGAATTTTGTTTTCTTTCTAAATAAATAATCCCATATTCGACACAGGAACATTCGAAGGTTTACTTTCTGTAATATTTTAAGTCAAAGATAACAATGAGATAAGTCATATAATTGGTAATAACAGACAGTACCCTTTGAACGTCCCGTCACGAAAGCTTAACATTATACTCGAAATCTATAGAATTAAGGCAACATTTAAATGATCATTTAAGGTACAAACAGTGTCGGATTACCCCATAAGCGCTTGGGGCCTCTGAATCTTAGGGCCCTCAAAAATAACTTATATCAGTATAACACAGATATTTTTAATTCCGTTTTCAATAATTAATATATTATATAATTGCAATAAAATTGTCTTTGATGACTAAATAATTAATGCTTTGATTAGAACATCTTTGAATTGAACATAGGTAATGAGATAATTGTGATTACAAACAGAGAAAAATTTTAATAATTTACGCTGAAAATCTCAAATAAATATGTGACGCTTTTCTGTTATCCGGGCCCCCACATTATAATGCGCCTGTGACCTTCCAAATGCTTGATCCGCCACTGGGTACAAACATTCAGATGAGATTCAATCCTCGATGAGAATTTCAGGTTGGTTATCCAACTTCCTCCTCCTCTTAAGGCAAACGTAAACTCCACCGATGACCATTAGAAGAAACGGAATTCCCAGCCCTATGCTGATGAGGAGAATGACGAACAGTGAGAATCCTTCTGCAGGCGGTAAGCCGTAGCCCATTGTGAAAGACCTGGAAATTTACAGTTTTTCATAAAAATACAGGAAACTCAATTCCTTCTGAAAATGAGGATAATTTAATTTTTTATTGAATGTATGTCACGGATATACAATATGGATCACGATCAAAAACAACAATTTAATTAAAAATAATCAAGATAATAATAAAGACTCGGCTAATATATTTAGCGTGAGACAACTATAAAAACTAATTTGACGAGATAATTCCCATGAAACATATCTACACATTTTACAAAATAAATTAGTCAATTTGAGTCCATTCGTGCGCTCGAATGCCTGAAGATGCCGAAAAGCGAAACCCGGTCGTTAGTGACAAAATACATGGAAGTGTACGAAATCTCAATAATTCAAATTTGAAATTAATAAACAATTTCAAATGTTGGATTAGAATGTAATATTATTATAAACATCACCTTTTATGCATTTGAAATAAAAAAATATTATTTGTCATTGTTACTGTAGTAGATACACTAGTTTTATTAGAGCAGAGACGATAGATCAATGAAAATGGGAAAACAATAAAACAGTTGAAGTTCAAATGAATACCTCTTTAACATCAAATCAAATTTACAAAACATAGAGGATGTTAATACTACATCCTAGATAATGACCAAACTCTGAAAACATTAAAATACCCTCTATCTTCGTCTTCTCCAGTTGTCGAAAAAGGTATTGTTAACTTGTGTGCATGTAATGAATAATTAATATTCGAAATAGTTTTTCGTTGGATATAAGTCATAGCATTTTTATGTCCATTGTCTTTATTTTATTTAACGGTTACTGAGCAGACTTGGTCCAATTTGAATGAATGGATATTTGTCACCTCATTAATGTCGTCATAAATTGTGTACCACATATTCAATTTCAATATATACAGTGAGTATATGTGATATACAGAGAGTAAGTAGTTAAAATGATTTACGCTTAGTAGTAAATGATTGCCAGATTCAAATTGCCAATAGGGCTCATGATGGCCCATGAATAAAGTGTTATTAAAAGCTTGAATAGTAAAAATCTGGAGCTTTACCATATACTGTAATGGGATTTCTTATAAAAGCCATCTCCTTTCCCTCCCAGGCATATGATAACCTTTTCAACCAGCAGTTGGAAATCTGTTAATTTCCTGTAAAATATTTCCGCAGTGCTGTTTGGAGCCATTGTTGACAAGGACATGGCGCCAGTATTAACATTTGTTGAAGTGGAAACGGCTCTCAATGACGACGTGTAAGACACAGGGCGATATTGAATGAAGCCTCCATCAGAATTTTTCGCTGTCTCCGGTGTTATCATCTCAACAATCTGCAAGCATTTTGTATAAGTATCATCTTTATGAAACAGCTCTATTAATTTAGAAATAGCTGGAGCCAAATTTAACTGAGAGTCTGGGACCCCTAACTGTAGACTGTTAAAACCAAATCCCATTTTTCAACGCAAGCATTCTAACAGTCAGTGACAGAAATATTAGGGAGTCCAAAATATGATTCACCTATACTATGAAAGAAATCCACCCTCCAATTCTCGGATTTAAAAAAAAACTTTGATAACACAAAAATTAAAGTCCAATGTTGACAATAAAAATTGTGTTTCTACACCTAACATCGCAAGAGCATTTAGTACTCATATTAATTGTCTGTGGTTTGATAAAAAAAATCATTGATTTCATAAAGATTTCATTGAGGAAGAATTTCCCCAAATGTTTGCTTCAAGAAAGTGATTTGAACACAATGTCATCAATGAGAGGCAACATGTGCTATTGTGATGCATTCAATAACCATTATCATATTTTGCATTGGTAATGGTTCAAGTACCCCATTATTACAAAACAATATTGCTAAACAGCGCACATCAAAGATAAACTTTTGAACTTGCCAAGATAATGTTGAAAGTGTGTCAGTGTTTGCTGAAAATATTTACCGGTTTGGCGAGTGAAATTAATTTTGCATATCGAAATAACATCATGTGACAAACGAGGTATTTGTAAACAGTGAAATAATGCAACGTAATTTTTTTGCAAACCCATACTGCTTACTGTAGTATTTAAAGGAATAAGAATTACTCACCTCAAATATTCCAGGAGTGTGTTCGTCATCCAAGCCCATTCGCATGTTGATATTAATTGTGTCATCATTTGTTTCTGTGCTAACGAGCAACATTTCCAGACAAAACCTCGAGTTGTTGAATTGGTCGGTGGTAGTCATGTTCTCAAATATGACATCAATCAGGGTTGTGTTAGATGAATGCTTCAGATGGGGCAGATCAAATGCGTAAGCCGTATAAGGGAATAAATCAAGCTGAAAACAATTAATTCAACTGTCAAAAAAGTACCTTGTTGTCGAGATTTTCCTTTTGATAACGTAATACTTTCTTTTATCCAGCTATCATTTACGACTACACGCTACATAGATTGCACTTATGTTCAAGTAGAGGAGAGCCCTCTACTATCTTTATTATTACTATCATCAAAAACAATTCGGGTTCACAGTGATGTTACATGTCACAAAATTAAGGACCTTTAAAAATGTGGAAGCAGTACAATATAAATTGTGTTTTATTTTTAAAATACAATGCCTTCCCACCAAGAATTGATAGTTAACACCTTCATATAAAATTTAATAAACTTATATTTAAATCGATCATTCTTCAAAGTTTCACAATAAATATAATATTATGTTCTTTGAGAATTATAATGATTTCTGGAAAGGTGTAATTAATTGTGCACATTGCTGATCTTTGAATCCGCCACCTGAGAATATCGAGGTGAATTCTCTTCTCAGAATCTCGAGCTGAGTCTGTTGGCAATTACAGTAAGTCCTCTACTTACTTGGTTAATTCCTTCATGTATAAAATGTACATGATAAAAAAACCGAAGACAAACAGTGCGTGCAAATAGCTGAACAAAACAATTTTTTAATTTAAGACATTGACTGAGGGTGCTTGATGGAATTTCAATATCAAATTCGGATTATTGAGATAATTTGGTCAGTTCGAGTCCATTCGTGTGCTCGAATGCCTGAAGATGCCAAAAGGCGAAACCCGTGTCGTTAGTGACAAAATACATGGAAGTGTACAAAATCTCAATAATCCAAATTTGATATTGAAATTCCATCAAGCACCCTCAGTCGATGTCTTAAATTATATCTGTAATTACTATAAATTCAGTGATTTTAAAGTCTTGGCAACTGTTCTTTATGCTTTTATATATTTTTTTAAAAATGTGGTTTAGTATGCAGAGTACTCTTATTTGCGAGAGTTAAAATAAGGATAACATTAAAATGTCATAAAAGAGACTCTTAGTGACTTTTATAAAAATCATTAGTCAAAATAATTAATAAGAATTAGAATAAAGAGCTTCTCTTTGTGTTTTTTAGTTATGAAGACGAGGACCCGCCTGTGTATGATTATTATTTAACTCGATAAAAGTTTTAGGTACGAATCTTTGTTTGAATGAATCTTATTTTCTTTGTAGTGGTATTCAACGAGATCATAAATATTTGATTTCTGAATACAACATAGTGCACATGCTAGTCAATCAACAACCATTTAAACGTATCAACGCCACAAGCGCGTTAACGCACTCTATAATCCCGTGCATGTGGGGCCGGTCAGAAAGATAGCGCCGTATTTTAAAACTCAAAACATTGTTTTAAGACATCTAAATATTTCATACGCACAGTGACATCGCTTGGAATCATGATGATATAATTAGACTTGACATATTATAACGTATTATCGATTTTAATAAGAGCTTCGTTGGGCAAGCAAATTTTTCAAAGAAATTCCGCCATATGAAACCTCCCGGCAGTTAACAAAGAGTATTTTCAGTAGACTAGAAAAATACTGTGAGACACCGTACATTGAGCATTTATAATATGCATCATCCCTGAATCTGTGAAAATGATGATAGGTGAACAGCCGGCCGTTACATGAACAAAATAACTTATAAAGTTGTCACTATATATTATTTACTCAATGAGCAATTATCAATATGATAAATGAATGTATTAAGGTTCAATATTTAATATACATTCATGCTACAAGCGTCTAGCTCAAATAGATTAAATAAATGTCTTCAATAAAGGCATTGTTAGTAAATTTATGG
This sequence comes from Himalopsyche phryganea, assembly GCA_022494535.1. Lineage (NCBI taxonomy): Eukaryota > Metazoa > Arthropoda > Insecta > Trichoptera > Rhyacophilidae > Himalopsyche > Himalopsyche phryganea. Next base: position 2,555,736 of record JAGVSL010000097.1, read on the forward strand.
AAAAAATGAGTCTTGGAGATTTACTTTGCAGTTAAAAATCATTACAACAGGAGAAATCTCAAAAAATATAATATGACAAAGAACGAGCTCTTGCGCATGTATTATAATAAGGTAATGAGAAATGTTAGATTCATTCTTATAGATTTAAAACAAACAATTTTGTCAATAATATGTAAGCTATATGTTTTTTATTCTTAAGACAGTATGCGGGCAATAAAATAAAGTCACGTAGAGAAATAAGTTGTAAAATCGCCTTTTTAAATGACTGTCACACAAGGTTTCCAATCTGCAATCAAGGGTTCAATTCACCGAATTGAAATTCGTATATATTTTTTAATCGATCACTTTCGCTTAAAAACAGTATTGTATAATTAGCTAACAGCCAGTTTTTTTTAGTTCTTTTATTATGACCTTTTCTAAAATGGAAGTTAAGTGACCAATTTACAAGCAGATATTGTAAAAAAAACTACTGCTCAAATGTTTCCTAAGAAATCTACGTGCTAAATATTGAAAAGAAACATGAGTATTTTTTTATACATTGGTATTAAAAATCGTTGGTAGGATAATGTCTCATATTTTGACAAAAAAAGGCATGAGCAAATCGTTGCACACAAAACCACAAGTTCAGATTAGCAGAAAAATATGTCAACGTAAAATGGGAACAAAACAAAATCATTTATTATTAATCATCCAAGTCCAAATGATTCACAACTCAAATCTGACTAAACAAATCCCAGAGGTACCTATGTTGCTTTGTTCAACGATTCAGCATAAAGAGTTTTCTGTTAAATCATTTTGTTAAAGTAAACAGCTGTGATATGGACTTGGATAGCTATATGGACCTATTTAATTCTTTAAAACAAAGTAATTTCAATACATCAATGCAGCAATTTGCTAGTAGATTTTTGTTTGCAACTAAACCTCGAGTTTCCAAACAGTAATTTTCCAGGTGGGTTACCATCTACTAAATAATAACCCGAAAAACTATTTATAATGATACAAAATTATTTTTTCATTGATTCTAAATGTGTTAAGAAACGATTTAATTTTTAAAATTCTGCGAATATTGGATCCGAAGGATTGAATGTCGGGAATAACTCAAACTTGGCTTTAACAAATAAAAAATAATCATCCACAAATCTTAATGCTGGTTGCTGAGATCAAAGTAAAATCACTTTTAAAGAGTTAATACTTTAACTTTACTCTTGGTGTAAAGGCATTATATTTTAAAAATAAAACACACTTTTATGATACTTCCAATATGCAGACTTCTGAAACAGTTTTCAAAGTCAAAAATTGCTAAATTGAATTAAAGCCTGCACAGCTTGTGCCATATATTGATGTGACAAACCTTTTACAGTCAGTTAAACGTGTCATTCATAACCGTTACACAACGGCAGTGTTATTTTATGATAAAAAATTCAGTAATCTTTTTTTACATTCATAATGACAAATTTGGCAAACTTACTTTAACGCTGATTTCTCCCTTCCTTTTAACATAGCCGGTTCCGAATTCGTGAGCTGTCAATTTAACCATTACTTCATTCTCTTGCTGGACAAGGTTTACACGATTCCACATCATTTCTTTCATATCGAATTCACGTATTGCAGTTTTATTCTCAGGATTAAAAGTCGCCGTATTATTCTCGTCATTGAATTCCCAGATCTGAATTCAAATAAAGTCAATTAAAACAGAAATCAGGAAGTACGGTGATTTCTTTTTAATAAATTTATTATATTCAAGAAATGAATTGAACAAGTATTTAATCATCAGGTTACTGGTCTAACACAAAGACAAATGTGTGCTAATCTAAATACATATCAAGTTATTGAATCAAGTAATTGACTAACAATATTTCACCTTCCGAGCATTTTTCCTTGTGTTAACATCAATAATGAAACTATGAATTTAAGACATCGACTGAGGGTGCTTGATGGAATTTCAATATCAAATTTGGATTATTGAGATTTTGTACACTTCCATGTATTTTGTCACTAACGACCCGGGTTTCGCCTTTCGGCATCTTCAGGCATTCGAGCACACGAATGGACTCGAACTGACAGACAGTAAACAGTGTCTAACGTTTATATAGAAGATACAAATACGACAAATATTATTTACGAGGTAAAATATTATACATCTGAGAGCCACACTGATACCTGAGTAAACATGTTAACGTGTGCTCGAATGCCTAAAGATGTCGAAAGGCGAAACCCGGGTCGTTAGTGACAAAATACATGGAAGTGTACAAAATCTCAATAATCCAAATTTGAAACTATGAATGTTACAATATATAACATGTCAGTTTTAAATCTTATTATATTAATTTCATGAATATCATCTGACATTTAGAAAGCTTGACAGATTTGCTTGTTGAAGAAATTATAATTACAAAATTAAATAACTGAAATATACTGTATTCAGACTATTTCAGTGAGATATCTTACCTTCAGTAATAGAGATGGGCTATGTGTAATAGTATGCATGATTTTTTCAGTCAATTAAAAATGGCTGATCATAACTGTTTAAATTTGTAATAGACTATGGATTTTGAATAAAAAGTTCCATGTTTGAACCGAATTATAGATTTATCTGATTTATAAAATAATACTGGTGGGAAATGACATTAACGGTATATGTAACTACAGCAGCATTGAAATGATTATATTGATCAAACAAGTAAGTTTTTCACTGACCTTATTTAATACCACCGCAAAACTGTACTTTGGAGTTTCCGAAAAATCGATGGATACAGGAAGATTGTTTTCCCATGTCACATTCATTGTAGTATTGACATCGGTAACTGCAAATATAATCGTTGGCTTCCCGCGAGTAAAATCCCAAACATTATGGATAGTATCTTGCACGCCGACAGATTCGGTATATAGTAGTGTAATTTTTATACTGTTGCATGACAAACATCCAGGATTTATAGCGGGCCGCAGCTAGAATCACCGAAAAATTTATAGATTAGATAGTGAGAACTCTTTGTTATCAAGTAATTTTAATAAATTATGCATCAGTACAAACCTGTCGATCGAAACACTGCGTATGATGAAGACAGAATATTAAAAAAATTAACAATAAGGTTTTCATTGTGAATAAATTGGTAAACACAAAAATACAGGGGAAAATAATAAATAATGAGAAGATTGTCACTATGGCGTGTAGGTAGGTTTTGACGTTTACAACGGAAATGAACGGTAACAGCGCGCAATCACAGCACACGTCAAGTACGACTCTTGAAACAGTTTTCACTAGCACTATTCCTCTCTCCTTATCGAAATAATAGTCCAGTTAATGAAGCGATAGAATTATTGATATCGTTATTGCTGATTCATCGACCAAGAACGCGTCGCAAACAAAACATTGTCAGCTGATATATGATAGGGGCATATAGTCACATCATTGAAGTAATAATATTATCAAGCTATTTTAATCAATACTCCATTGACATGGTATGCACATACGAGGATAGGAGAAAATGAAATAATATTTTATACTGAAATTGGTTTTAAATAATAAAAATCCTTCTTTCATGTGTTCACTGAAATATCACTAACACGCATGTCCAAATCTCGAATTTAAATTTTTTTAAATGCCCTAGGGTACTCAACGTTGTACCCACCACCACCCACTACGGCTTCACACTCTTACAGAGTGTATTCCGCAACGTAACAACGTTATGCGTGTTTCAAATGTTTGCCAGGAATGTCCGAGGAGAAATTCCTCAAGACTTGGTTGCATGCACTCTAGTGTGCAGTAGGTTATGTTTAAAATAAGTGTTAAAAAAAAAGAAAAGGTAAAACAAGGGGTTTAATGTGTTAAGGAATTGCGTTCCAATCGCTTTCCATAAGACGCCGTAAACTCTTTAAATGCCTTGTAATTTGTCAGAGATGCAACCAAGTCGGCATGACCGACGGGGCCGACAGATCCGACTGATAGTCGTATCGTCTTGAGCAATTTTTCCCGTTCGTTGTTCATGTCTGGACATTCCCAAAGGATGTGATCAGCATCCTGGATCATATTACCACATTTGCATAGTGGACTATCTACCAACCGGCCAAGCTGGAAGAGCTTGGCAGCGAAGTGACCATGGCCAGTTATGAATTGGCTGGTCCAGAAATCAGGAGTCAAAACTTTGGTTATCTCCATTCGCCACTTTATTTTCGGAAAAAATTTATAAGTATGCCTGCCCTTAGAAGAGTTATCCCATCGATTCTGCCATATCCGCATTGCAGCATCCATTGCTACACTACGAGATGCAATTTTATGAACATTAGGAATGTATGGATTTAGTCGAGGAGGAGGCAGTAAAGGAATCCCCCCCATCTCAGATTCAAAACCCTTATGTAGCATTACTGTTGCACCTCTTATTTGAATATGTAGATCTAGCGGAAGTATACCAGCCAGGACAGGCAATGCATCTGTTGAAGTAGTTCTGTATGCTTTAGTTAGGGCTATCAACGCACTACGTTGGCCGCTTAGAAGGATTTTCTGGATGAACAGAAGGTCGCATCGCTTGTACCATGTACTAGCAGCGTAGCCGGCAATTCCCATGTAAATGGATTCGTAAGCGATTTTAAGAGCACTAGCCCTCAGGCCCCAGTTACTACCAGCTAAACGGGAGATTCGGTAGAAAGCAGTGGTAGCCTTGCTTACCGATGTTTTGGCATGGTATGCAAATGAAAGTCTCGAATTTAAATTGAAAAAAAAATCAAATTTGCTATTGACCTTGTTGGGACTTGAACCCAGACTCACGGTGAAGCCAAAGCCCCCGATAAGGTTATAGGCTGATAAGGTTAGAGGCTGATATGGTAAAGCTCTTACCACTAGTCCACAGAGCACGACAAACAAATGTTTTAAACTCGTGACATTATTATTTTGGAAAAACATTGAGTTATATCGTGGTGTCAAAATGCTGATCACCACCTATCAAGACACCGTATCTCCACAAAATAAAACTTCCTTATACAGCACTGATTCCATAAAAAATATATTTTTATAAAAAATAAAACAAAATTAATTTTTTAGATTTGATGTACATATTGGGATAGTCGACCACAATGACGTGATAATATGGTTAGGTGAATTATCACTTATGAGACTGTCCATATTTTTATTATGCGGATTCATTTGTATTTTATGGAAATAAATTGAATTGTATTGTAAACATTCATAATAAACAGCACCCATAAATAATATTAGAATAATAGATGAGTAAATAATTAAAGTCATAAAATTACAGTAAACTTAAATATACAACGAGACCAGTGATTGGAAAGAACCAGATTGCATTCTAACAAAAGAGACTATCTGGGAAAAATAGATACGTAATTCTACTTCGAAGAAATATGACCACCGAGTTTGCCAAGCTGTCAGAACAGATAGTGAGCAGAGTTATTCACGTTTGCTCTAAGATACTCATGAGACACCAATGGATGAAAAATTGTGCAGCGAATTTGTGCTGGTTTCCCGAGCAATACTTAATGGATGACAGCTCTTCTTTGGACCTCTAAATCTAGAAGAATAAGTTCTAACATAATAGGAGTATATTCAGTTGAGCGGATTCGATATACTTTAGACATGGCAAGAAGGGGAAACCTTTCCCCCAAAGAAGTATTTGACATATTTGCTGTTGCAGGGTACATCTATATGCCCAATAGCTCGTAGCATAACGAAGGGTTTGTATAAATGCCGGGAGTGGTTCAGTGCCGGGAGTGATAGGTGGTTCAGTCCCAACTTACCCTAACCATGCTTACTGCCATTTTAAATTTTGTCTATATATTATCTAGCTAAAGCAGTTTTAACGTGGTCTAAGAAAGATATTCTGTCATCCAATATTGATCAAAAGTTTTTCAAGGTTCGCTGAGCAGGAACTATTATTGTATTAAACCTTATTATTGGCTTTCGAGACAGTTTTCCTTTAAACATTATGCTTCATGTTTTATGGGATGCAAATTTTAGTCATTTGCAGTTTACCCATTCTGCTACATACAGTATTCAGTTAAATATTCGGCTGATAGTTGTTCGACGGTACTTCTATTGTTTCTTTGAATAAACATCTTCAGAATTTTCAGCATATGTTTGAGAGAAAAGAAGGTCCAAGAGATCATTGAATAAAATATTATGTAGAAGTGGGTCAAAAATCGAACTTTGAGGACAACTGTGTGTGACTTTTCGTCGGATTAAAGAATTTCTTGTAGAAATGACGGTTCTGGTCAGTTTTAGCGGCGTCAAATTTTTTCTTCTAGCCCTCGTTTATAAAATGTTAAAATATTAATAAATACAATAAAGGGGGCTATATAAAGCTCATTTTGCTTATATAAAGATAAATTCCTTCCCACATATCTAACCTAAGAACGGAGCGTAGCGGGAACGATTAACTGGCCACTAGTATTGTCCTAGATCATAGATAGAAAGATTTCTATCCCTACTAGAGAGTAGAGTTGAAAGAGAGAGGTTGAGCAATTGAGTAACGAGCATTTTTTGTAGAGTACAAACTTCTGTTGATATAAGCTCTATTTGGAGCCAATATGCTCCATATTGGAAGCGGATAAGGTAGAAAAAGACAAATCTCATAATAATTGTCTATGGTAAGTACGTAACACTTTTGTATATAGTGGCGTCGTTATAATTGACCTGTACCAGTTTTTCTTTCATTATTTTTTTTTAATATTCTGGCAACCCTAACTACAATGTATTCATGTTTTGCTGTCAAAGATCACTTATTTGTTTTGTAAATTAAAACAGTCTTTGAGCGGTCTTGGCAATATCTATTGAATTAGAAATAACTCAGTTTCGTGTGATTCAAGATGCTTCCAGAGATGATACTTTTATTTAGCGGAAAACGAAAAAGTGGAAAGGACTATATTACCGATAGACTAAGAGAAATGTTCGTATTTTATTTATTAATTTGAAAAAACAGTGACGCTGTTTACGATATGAATTAGTTGTGGGATTTCTATTTTGATGACAGTATTTTTTTACTGTAAATATGCGAGACTGGCAGTATGCATAAAGGTTTTTTTCATATTACACATGGGTGGGTGTTCGAGTTCTGCATACTCTGTATACATACACTTAATAATTATTTTTAAATTTCATAGTTCTTATTTTAATAATTAGGTCACCAACAAATCATTTAATAAAAATCAACAAAAACACCATGACACAAATTGAACAATTAAAATCGTTTCTCTTAAGATATTTAATTTCTTTTGCATAGTTATTATGTACTGCATCAAATGTTAAGTGATTTTATTTTTAATCAGACAAATATCTTCCCTTAAAAGTTTGTAGCTTATATCAATTATACTACCTCAATCAATTCTGAATCATAAACATAATACAATACATGTTTGTTATGTGATATACATACATTTCATACAAAATAGTCCCTGAAGTCTTAGACATTTTTCATATCCGGGTATTTGTGACGCAATATTTTCAAGCAGCGATGTCGCCTGGATGGGGGTGGTGGGGGGGAACATGACAAGAAGTGAATTCCATCCCCCCTTTTTTTTTTAAAAAAAGCCCTGCTTTTATCTCTTAAAATTATAAAAAATAGCAAGCTGGCATCCCTGAAAAAAGCTGTTTGATAATATATTATTGTGTTTTTATTCTAGGGTAATAAAGCATACACAGTAGAATTCCGAACTATCGTTCCCCCATTTTCCATTTTCGTACATGTATCATTCACTTTATCAGATCCTAAAAAAATGGGTATTTGAAAAAAAATGGTGATCATTCCACAATTCATTGTTTTTGTATACTGATCGCTTTTGTGTATTAATCGTTTTTGTGTGGAATGGAAAATATTTACTGGAATATAGAACCTTGCCCGTGAAAAATCATGCAAAGAATTTTTGCCAGCTCCTACACTTTTTAAAGTTTCGAAAAAATTAAAACAAAAATTTATGCGTACAATTTCAGCAAACACCTAGTAGGTAGTTTCTATCTGGAAAAATTATTATATAGCGTACAAAAAAAAAATTCCAATAAAATACATTAAATAAATTATATATTATTTGTCATGATTTATCTGTCTATCAGTAACATCAGAAACATCAAGATTTAAACCATTCAATTTTTTTGTTATGTTTTCAGAATTGGTCAGAATTCGTGTGTCATTGTTAAGATATCTGAACCTATCAAAAGCCACTGGGCTAAAAAACTTGGCTTGGATCTTACAGAACTTTTGAGTGATAGTCAATACAAAGAAGACCATCGAGTCAACATGATTAAATGGAGTGAAGAGATGAGGGATGAAGATTATGGTTGCTTTTGTAAAATTGCATGTGATAATGGTAATTTTTGTCTTTCTTTAAACACTTGGGGTTCTAAATTTCAATTTATGTTAAGCAAGTCTGATATGATATGTTTCGCAAATCTCCTAATAAATGGAGCGATATCAAATGTTTATAACTGCATCTCCTTGATTGTAAAACGCATGTTTCTCCTATTACGATGTCTCTGAATTCGAGGTGGGTCTTATAATTGATACTGTCCTACAATCGTTGTTGAAATGGCAGGAATCCTGATGTTCGATAGTGGAATAATCTTTTGTAAAATGGTGAATAGTATAATGTAATGAACGACATAATAAATAAAATTTCAGTCGTCCTCTGTGGTCTGTGGTAAGATTGTCCCAGCGATCGTGTGGGTCTGGGTTCAACTCCCGGTCAATATCATGTTAAGATTTTTTCAATTTAAATTTGAGATCTTGGACATGGATGTATATGATGTCATTTCTTCTTGAGTTGATCTTGAGTGACTAGTGTTACTGCAGAAGAAATTAGATATGTAATCAGTGGCGGCTGGTGACAATAGAAACAGGTGGGGCCGGGGGTCAACATTTTTTATATTTGTTTACAAACTAAAAATAATATGTATTTTACATATAGTGACATGATCAAAACATAATAGGTTTTTAATAAAGGCAGACATTGAAAAATAAATACACCAACTCTTATAAGAAATCCTATCTTTGAAGTATTTCCTTGGGAGTCCATATACTCATCAGGCCGCCAATTCTCTAAATCAGACATGCATAAATCAGAATATGTATTATCCAAATAAATTTTCCTCATGTAGTTTTAAAACTATTGCCAAATTGTATGGTTAGAATTCTACGACCTAGGTTATGCAAAGTCTTAATGCCTTCATAAATGCTAAAATCGTATTTTATATTATACTAATAATGACAGAAGGTGTTAAGGAAAAAATTGACTGTCTTGAGCTATTAATGCAGATAGATAGATATCAACACAGTCTATCGTCTGAAAAAAGAAGTTCAGCCATATTCCATATATTTTTTACGTAATTTGAAGAAATAATATGCAATAAGTCAATTCTGTTATTTGTGGCAAAAAACTAAAAATAACTAAACGCTCTTTACTACTGTAATTGAATTGAATTCGTAAATCATTAAAGAATTTCATGAAGTGGTTAGGTTAAATGGAATAATGGATAATGGTTTAAGTGTATAAATGGATAATTTGTTTTGATTTAACGCCTTCTGCCACTATACTGATTATAAGTTAATTGAAAAAATATATAGTTTTGTAAGAAAATAATTATTCTTCGGAAACAGCAAAATTCTTGCCTGTAACTTCAATCTCCGATTTCGAGATTTGGATTCTGTGAGTTAATATAAATATTTGATGAACTTAATTAATTTCTGTAATTCATAATAAAATACTCAATTGATCATGAAATTTTCAGCTAGGCCTGCAAAACTTTGGATCATTAGTGATATCCGACGGAGAACTGACATCAGATGGTTCAAAGAGACTTATGCCTCAAGAGTGAAGACTGTTAAAATAATTGCAGATGATAAAACTAGAATTCAACGCGGTTGGGTTTTTACACCGGGGGCTGACGATGTCGCTTCGGAATGTGACCTCGACGGAGTTGAAGAATGGGACTTTACCATAGACAATAATGACATAACTATGGACATAAAACAAAAATTGGCAAACATATTAGATGCGATCGAATATAATTTATCAGATTCCTGAAATCGCAGTTGTTTTTCTTGAATATAGACAAAAGAATCGAATTATTGATTGTTAGATTATAATGAAAATGTTTACTTGACATGTCTATAAATTGTAAGTCAACAAACATTACTGTGTGCAAAAGCAAAAGGGCGTTTTGTCTAAAATTGGTACATTTCAGGAGAGGCAAAACAAGATTTGCGTTTGTATTAAATTTGATGCTTGAATGTCAAAGTTACTAATTCAGCAGCATTGATTTGATTCATCCTTTTTATTCTATATGCCTATACGCAATGTAGCTATTTTGGCATATTCAACTTATTTTTCAATTTTTAAGACTTAACACCATTTTCCTTTCAATCACAGAATAGGTTCCCAAGTTTTTATGTATTTCGCTGTAGTCGCTGTAAACAATTTTTTTTACAATGTATTTGAATAAAATATTTTGATTCATAGAATATAATCCATTACAAGAAAAAACATCTGTGAATAATATCAAAATTAATTAGCTTTTTTGGGGATTTACATCATGGCAAAATTATTTAGGAATGCGTTTTACTTTTTGATAAATGAACTATAGATATACTAGGCTGATTTATTAAATATCCAATGATATGGAACAAAGAAATGGTATAAACGATTATAGCGCAATTTGAAAGTGTTACCTTATTGAGATTTGTTGCAATATTTTTTTAATGTTGTAAAATATTTTTGAAGAATTCAGTCTTTACTTTGGAAATTTAGAGGAAAATCATTCCATCATTCAATTAGTTAATGAGCTTTTTATTTGACATGAACTTGTCAAATAATCAAAACATGTATCAAATCTAATTACACAACAACTGGGATAACAAAGTTTTCAATTTTAATTCTATATCTGTTTTATGTTTGTTTCAATCATCGGGATGGTTTGATGATTTTTATAATGAGATCAAACTAACAATTTTTGAATTTATTATGATATTCAAATTTATTGAAGATTTTTTGAAGGAAGGTGTTGGATTTGAGCACTGTAGGAGTAAACTGGGATCAAAACAAGGGTATCTGAATAGCCTTGTTGGCCTAGAAAAGATAGAAACTTGAAAGAAGGTGGTGTGATATCTCAAAGTTCGCCTTATTTGTGAAATCTTATTTATAATATGTATTAAAGTGTTTGAAACAGAAAATGTTTATAATTAAGAGAAGGTGATCATATATACTAGGGTTTTTCGACACATTCAAGCCTTTGTTATTGAACATACGGGTAGGTTTTTCTGGTGAGAAGGGATAACAGTAAATATTATAATAAAACTATTTTGTTCGTTAAACTAAATATAAGCGCGGCCACGCATATGTTTTAGAACTGCTTCGCACTCATCTCTGGTTGGCATGCACTCAATACAAAATATAAATAATTCTCTCCAGATTGTTGAAACGTATTGAGAGTTGTAAAAATGAGAACAATATGTTGATTGCAAATGTTTGTTAATGTGTGCCTGATTTTATTTTATATAAAAAAAATAAAAGAATTCTGTTATTTTCAAGAATTTCAAAAATGTTATTAAAATAATTATTTTATATTTGTAAACTATTTTGTTTCAATAAATGTTATATAACTAAGCGATGCCTATAAATATGTTAAATTTAAAATAAGCAAATTAACTATTTTTTTTTATTAAATATTTGTTTTTTTATATACCTAGCAAATAGCACAAATGAAAAAATAAAAGTAATTTCAATTATATATAGCAACACTAATTTTTATAAAAAATATTGATGTTTGCAAAAAAGATTAAAATTATGCTGCACATTTGTTTGTTAGGCTTGCTGACCTTTCAGAGTTTCTGCGCAGAAAAACTCATATCTATGAGGGCATCGGATAGGGCTACTTGTTATGAGGGTGTAGTAGGTTCTTTTTTCCCATTTGGCGAAAATCTTTTACCGTTGCCTAAATCTCATATAACGTATTTTTTTACATTAATAATTGTTTACACATTTAAAAAAAATAATTCAATTAACTAAAAAAACTTTCTTTTTCAATACTTGGCCATATTACATACTAAACAAAAGTGGACATAGCCTACTTGTATTTTCAGGCTGCCAATTGGCAAGATACTCTAACTAAATCATTATTTAATTAGAGTATCTTAATGGCGGATTACATTTAATTATCATATATATTATAAGGCAAGTGATTACCTAAAATAGTGGTCTGCAACTGGTGTGTCGTGGCACAATGCATCCAAGATGAGAAAATACAACTTTAATATTAGAATAAATAAAGCCATCTTGGTTGCTATGATCCCTGTTCAAAATTCTACCGTAGAAATTACACATTGCTGCATACAATGGTCAAAAGTTGCCAGAGGAATTATTCCAAATAAGAAATGAATGCATTACAATAATAAACATTATCAAATCATGACCATTAAATTTTTGAAATACTCTGTGAGGAAAAGGAATCATAATATCGATCCTTACTGTTACACAGAAATACTGGTACTGGCCAGTTTTAACTGCGTCTGTACACAAACATGGTATAGATTTATCTAAGACGATTATAAATATTTTCAATAGACAAGAAAAATTACGGCATTGAAACTAAATAATATTTAAAATATAAATATTTATTTCATTATTAATTAAAAACATAAATACTCATCACAGATATAAAAAAGCCTATTTGTAATTAAGCAAGGAAATTTGTTAAATCAACATAGCCTAGTAATATTTATATAAGTCGACAAAAAGATATGTTTGAAAGCCTTGATTTGTAGAGATACAGCAGTGTTAGAAAATTAAAGGTGCTTTCATATTCTATATTGATAAGAGTGAGGGTTTATCCTGGATCTTGGAATTTAAGGAATCTCATTTTTATACTAAAATTAATTGCTTCTAGACATAATAACTATATATTATAAATATAACAATACATGTGTTCTTTGTGCAGCAAATTATTTATTAATTCGGTATTTACTTGGTAATGTAAAGATATGGAACCAATCAATATTGAAGTCAAGTGTTAAAAGATCGATTTAATTAAAATATATTAAAACTAGGATAGATACTTTATTATACGGGTTGGAATGAGAAAATGAACCCTTCTAAATAATTATGCCACAATATAAATGATTTTTGAAGTTTGTAGTATTTTCCAATTATATTACACATCAAAATATCTTTTTTAGTTCAAAGTCATAAAATATGTAGTAATAATGAGTCATTATATTTTTGGTTTAACAAATATTAGGTTAAGTCATCAGCGACTAACTTGGTGAATTTAATTATAAAATTCACAATGGCCAGATAGATCAGCTGCTATATTAATGCCCCTGATAATTGAATGCGTGTGACTTGGTATGGACGAATCTATGATTATGTCTGTTGTGTGACTGTTGGCGGACATATGCATGCATTGAAGCTAATAGTTTTAGCCATCAATCTGTAAATCATCGGTACAATTTTGTGGATCCCTTGAGACTTCTGCCAGCAGGAGATCTGCCAAGTGGGGTAACAAGAAAAGATGGGACACCACAGAATTTTTTGGACTCATACTTAGCCGAGTTTATGTGGAGAACAAAGCTAGGTGACCGACATCCATCAGACATAAGACATAATCGCACTCTATCCACTTCCATTATAAGGCACATAGTTTTATTGTAATTGCAGCACTGAATTACATGAGTTTGTATTGTTAGAAACAACTGACGTGTATATAATGCAATTCTTGCAGCCATTCCATCTCTTTGTTTTACATTGGAAATATAAAAATTGCGTTCTCAAAATTACAATCTGTGTTTTATTTATTTAAAGGGAAGGATCAGCTGGCCAATTTGCGATAATATTGTGATTGACGTTTGACAGCTACAATATAAGATTTGAAAATCAGGCTTTTATGTGCTGAAATGTATCCGTACCATTTTTGGTTGCAGCTGCTTTATTTCTACAAATTAAAGTGACGCCATTAAAAAGAAAATTTATCAACACGTTCTGACAAAACCCAGGGCACCGAACCGTTATTTTTTTTCGTTCCAGTTCAAGTATAGAATGTATATCAGTTCGTTTGCGGTTTTGTGTTCCGAAAAAAATAACAGTGTTTCCGGTTTTCGGGTTTCGGTTCATCTCGGAGTGATTAATTTTAAATGTTTTTATTTGTATTAAAACAAATTGAGTAGAATATACGCCGCATAACTTCGGCTCTCCATTGATTTATTTCGAAATGTAAAAAATTAATACTTACGTATGCATGTTAGTGAGTGACCCAAGAGTCTAAGAGTTCATGGGCCAAGACGTGAGCCTACGACAGCACGACAGCTGAGCGACAACTGAACTGTGGAGTAAGATCATGTTAACGGACGTATTTGAACATGTAACAAACCGAAAAAATCGATATTTTTTTGGTTCGGTTCCAGTTTTCCTTCCGACAAAGATAAAGGTTTTTTCGGTTTTCGGTTCAGTTCCGGTTCGAAGCCCTGAATTAAACGGTTTCAAACATAAACTCTGACTTTGGTAACTAAGACGAGGGTCATTAAAAACGTTGCGAATGATCAAGGAGATTATTCAAAATAGAAAGACTATTTAGGATTTCGCGTAACAACATTTAGCATTATTGCAACAACATTTTGGGAAATACTTTTTAACACATAACACAAGGAAAAATACGATTGGATACGAAATCTTTTTGTAAGTAATTGTAAAAAGTCTTCAGAAGGCCTTTCAAATTTGTGAAGAATTTTTGATTTACGGAATGGTAGAACGCTAAAATTGAAGTTCCATTGTGTTCCATAAAAATATGCCATTGCAGTTCGGCTATATATTATTCATTATATATTATTCATGTGGAGATAGTTTTTCAACTTTAGTTTTAATAAAATATAAAAGCAGTTGTGCTTGTCGTTCATTTGAATAAAAATTTAGAGTTGCTTTGTCAAACATTGAATCGAATAAGGAAAACTAGAAAATTAGCGTTACTCAAAAAGTCAATATTATTTTTAAATCTAATTAATTAGAAGAAATATCATTACTCTTTTTGATATTTGTATACGTACAAACAATAATATTTATAAATCAACAAGAAAAAGAATTTTTTGATTGTATATCACTATCTTTACGTAAAAACAATACTTTTGCAAAACAAATTATAATGGAAATTGTAGTACAACATTACCTTAATGTAAAAACAATACTCTCTCTTGCATAAAGAATTACTATTTTAGCGACGGTTATCAAAAGTAGACATACATTTTCTAAAGATGTTTATTTTGCATAAAATGGCAATTGGGGAAATTTATTCTAGGCCAACAATTTAAGTTGCAAATTCAGCGGCGGCCAAGTAATGTTGGTAACACTATAGTACCTACGTATTTTACAATTTTACGATATAGTTAGAACCGTACCGGGTTCATTACCATTATATTGTTCTTTCATAAACGAGGTCTAAAAGCAAAAACCATTTTGCAATTTTAGTAGTAAACTATGTTTTTATGTTTCAATAATTATATCAGTTTTTCTATTGTATCGTATTATCAATTGAGAATGCCTATTTTTAATACCCAGTCAACTGATAACTGCAATAAATATAAATTAAATAAAGTTGGACATATCTGAATTGAATCTATCAGTTTTTGCGTAAAATTTCCACGATTTGTATTAAACATTGTTTTTCGTATGCTTTTGTCGGGTTTTTCATGTTATATGTGTCACTTAGAATAGTAATGGTGTAACTCCAAAATTACGTAAAATGAGTTTATACCTCAAACACGTTCAAAAGATGTTATTCTATTAGCTTAATAATGCACTGCAATATCAGAATAAGAGTGAAGTGTCCGGACAGACTTCATTCACTACTACACTAACGTTTAAGTTCTTCAGTTGATTGACAAACAGTTATTAATGGTTGTTATTTGATCCTAAGAATATTTTACAAAACCTTGATTTTCTGAAAACTTCAAAACTGGAGTTACACCATTACTATTTTAAGTGACACATATGTCTTTCCACATTATGTGAAATTAATGAATGATGAAATTTCAATACAAAATTTGAATTGTTGTTTTTTTTGTACATTTCCATGTATTTTGTTACTAACGACTCGGATTTCATCTTTCAGCATCTTCAGGCATTCAAGTACATGAATGAACTCGAACTGACAGTTAGTAAATAGTTTATATATAAGATACATTAATACAAATTATTATCGCCAAGTCTAGGAACTACATTGACGTATAAATTAATTTTAATTCAGATTTGATAATAACAACTTTTAACCTTGATTCGCAATAATCGTATAAACAATTACAAACTCATAGGAATTAGCAATTACAGGCAATCATGTAAAAATGCAATTTACCTAACATATTTTCTCCAAATCTCGTCTATCGTATTATAATTATACTACAAATTATTGTAAATAACCAATACTTTTTTATATTTCATTGATGTATGATTATTTGAAGCTACTAAAACTATCCGAAATGTGGTGATGAAACATCTCAAAAGAAATAGTTTTACGAGAACGGTTGTAATTCAGTCTCTCAATGTCTCTTTCCGGAAATGATGGGACTAGGAAAAGTCTAGTTGTTAATGATTAATTACTATTATCTTTACGGTCTGTTTTTACGATTGGACCGGAGATTTGGCCTTTTTTGAAGCCGATTGGTTACGCTCTTGGACGTTTGATCTACTAATCTGTCACTGGTCACAGGTTCGGCTTACTGTTTTACAAGTTGCTGTAACTCTTTCAAACGTTGATTTATAAAGTGATGTATTAACTTGTTTCCAAAGGCATGGATCTGTGAATGAATTTTTAAACCATATCCGCTCCCTATTCGGAGCATATGTCCATCACGCGGTTCCTGCAAGATTCTCTGTCCGCAGCCAGTCTCCTCGTTTCCTCCCAGGTCATCAGTGGATGATCATGGATGGTCATCAATGGTCTTCCAGGGAATCCATCGGAATCCATCTGGTTGGTAGAAGAGACAGGCAGGACTCAGTTTCCCCTGGGGCACCCGCAGCACGTGTCCAAGCCAGGTCCACCTTCACTTTTTTATTTTGGATGTAATAAGAGGCTGGTCCGTCCGCTCTCTTACCTCCGAATTCCTGGCAAATCCTAGTATTCGCCGCAAGAATCTGTTTTCAAATCACAGTGTACAGTTACCCTGTGCCTTGGTGAGGTACCATGACTCGAAACCGTAAAGTGGCACCGTCAGAATGCATGCGTTGAATAAGTGGTACTTGGTTCTGACCGAGTACAACAGTGAGTCCCAGACTTTCCGCATTGGTTGCTCCAGCTATCCCTAATCGGATTGCGAGCTCTTTACGCGGATTGCCATCTCCCGTGATGTGTAAGTACCCAAAGCCGTCGACTCTCTCGATGTCTTGCCCCGCGCTCGTTAGAGGGTAGTCTGGGTCCGGACAGAAACTTGCAGAGCACATTGGTTTTACTAGCATTGATCTCAAAGTCGATACGAGTTGCTCTACAGCTTGTCCCTTGTTTCCTGAATACCCTCTACAGATTTGTCAAAATCAGAATCAATAATACATAAGAAAATTATAGAATAATATTATAATCGTACTCAAAGAACCATAAAATTAAAATATTTAATCGGATACAGGATTCTAGAATTGACTATCAGACAAGAAACAATTGCTTCTTTTGTGAATAAATGTAAAAGAATTGAAATCTACGTTTTATTTGTAAAAAGGAGAAGACCAGCTGACCAATTTGGGATAATATTGTGATTAATGTTGTGTGACAGCTACAATATAAGATTTGAAAATCGTGCTCTTGTGTTGAAATGTATCCGTACAATTTTTGGTTGCATCTGCTTCATTTCCACAAAAAATATCTTCTAAAAATCATACATAGTGAAACAGATTATGTTTATATTTAAATGAAATGTGATATAATAAATTCATTTACAATCTATTTATGAGAATTCCGATTTTGAAATGGTTGTTATTATTATCAATATTGCGGTTTTAATCATTGTTCTTGTTAGTGCTACGAAGTCGTAAACGGAGTTGTAGTAGCGTAGCGCGCTGTACACTGTTCTACGAAGTAAACAATATAAAAGGTAAACATGATGAAAATGCTTTGATTAATATCATTCTTTTATATAATAATTAACTAAGTATTTTTAAGATCCAGTATAAATCAGAAAAAGTGGCCCTAGCATATTTGGTATAGGTGTAAAGGTGCAAATCTGCATAAAAAGTTTAATAAAGTAATTTTTTAAATCGATAATTTGTGTAAAAAATGAGCGGATATTTGTGATGTTTCCTTTCTCACTACCCTTCCTTTATCTGATCCGGGTATATATATATATATTTATATATATAGAGTGATTAAAAATAAGCTTTTTCCTAGAGAGCATAAGATCTAGGCAATTATTGCAGATATGGAAAATATATTTAAGGTAAAAGTACGAGTAGTTGACCGTTGAAGAGAAAATTTCACAACAAAACTAACGATTAACGTTTAGCATTAAACCGACTGATGACAAAGCAAGTGTATTCATAATATATCAAATGTCTTAATTAAAATGATAAGACAAAAATTAGGAAACGGTCTATTACAAAAAAATTGTGTTGAATTTTTAATCACCGTGTTAATGTTTCAGTAGTTGACCATGTCGAATCAGACGGTTTCATGACAACCTTTTATGAGAATTGCCTGAGAGCTTCCTGTAAGACTACTCTCGGTTTAATCAAGTAGCATATTATGGTTACTGATATCCTTAAAAAGTTTCTTCAAAAATTCAAAATAAAATAATTACCGCAAAAGGCATTGTTTTCAAATGGCCGATACGACACCCTAATGACATATATGGTGTTGTATTAGTCAATCTGACAAAAAACGATTTTATTTGTCTGAACTCTACAATTTAAAGTAATCCCGCGTCCACGTTTCTTATTTTGGACACTTTTATTGGAAAAAGGTCAACTACCAGTAAATTTACCGTATGGTGTGCTTTAATCATTGGTTCATCTTCTAACAGGTAAAAATTCATATCAATAAACTTGGTGTATGCACCAAAAAATCATACCGTTATCATCACTGTTTTCAAATAATTCCCAAATTGCCCTTGTTGTGTAAACTGACACCTCCGCTGCTCTATTGCCTTCCATTGTCTCTCTGGAATCTTCTACAGTAGCCCTATTTTATAATCACTGATTTAAATAAATGTTTTTGCTTAGTGATATATTCTCCGTAATACCAGAATATTTTCAGAACTAAAAATGTACTAGTAATTCACAAGCTACAAGTTTCTAACAGGTATGAAGAAAGTTTAATTTTGTGGTCAACATTTTTTTTTAAATAAAGCCACAGGAAAGGGGTCACTAATTTTTGAGGGTATATGGATAATCATAGTTGTATTCTACTGCTTTTCAAATACACATGATTATATTTAATAGTTTAAATGCAAGAAGTAAAATTAATATGGTTGCTTTCTGCTTATACACGATCAGAATGAGAATTTTGAAAATGTCATACAGTTTATTCTGGATGAATATCTGATGAATCGTGGACATAAACTGTTTATTCTCTCAAAGTGAGATGATTTTAATTATAAAGCTAAAATTTAAATATTTAACTACATATTTAAAGGATTTGTGAATCATTGAATTAAAAAAGATCATAATTTTAATAAAAATAATAACGTAGAAATACTTCACCGTAAATAAAAAAGGTATTAAAATGAATAGTTAAGATTTGGATAATTGAGATTTTGTACACTTCCATGTATTTTTTCCACTTACAACCAGGGTTTCGCCTTTCGGCATCTTCAGACATTCGAGCGCACGAATGGACTCGAACTGACCCGACTGACTTGAACTGACTCGAACGAAACCAGGGTCGTTAGTGACAAAATACATGTAAACGTACAAAATATCAATAATCCAAATTAGATATTGAAATTCCATCAAGCACCCTCAGTCGATGTCTGAAATTAATTTTATTCTAAATGACAGTCTCAATAAATTATTCTTTTATGTCGAATGTTGCTTTAATCAACTAAACGTTCATATGACATGTCTTAAATTAAAAGAATAGTTAAGAGTTTTCAGAAATTACTTTTAAGGTGTTAACTGTCAATTCTTGGTGGAAAGACATTATATTTTAAAAATAAAACACAATTTGTTTGTACTACTTCCACATATTTATAATGATCAGGACCGGTTTTGTTATCAGTTGATAATGCTCGTGATGAGCGAAACCGGTCCGGATCATTATAAATATATGGAAGTAGTACAAACAAATTGTGTTTTATTTTTTAAAATAAATCAGAAATTAATAAAACCATTAACAGTAGTCGATTATTAGTAAATAACGTTTTAAATAAGACAGGGATTTTCGTCTCCAATTAATTTTCTTGGTAATTAATAGTGTTATTATCATTAGTACGCTGGTTGTGTCTTACCCTCTCACGTTCAGTAGAAGGAAACAAACATACCCTACTCTTCATTTTTAATTTTATAACCTCGAAGTTTGGTTAGTCTGAAGATGCTCATTAATGAAACAAAACGCGCTACATTTAGTAACACAGCCATTGGAATAACAAAGTTTTCAATTTTAATTAAAAAATAATTGAATTTTCGCAAAGTTACCGCCGAATCCGTAAAATATCGTGGAGTACTGTTTTATGTTTTCAAAAAAATAAAATTGTCGAAACACGTTCGGCAGACTTCATTGTCAATTTTGTATTTATTTATAGTTTCTTTTAACAATCATAATAATTGACAAGACTTATATTGCTTGCATTGTATTTTCTAAGAAATTAATTTAATTGAAATTTTCACACCCATTACGTCATTTGGAATAAATTAAAAATATAATTTCCTGTCATGTGGCCGAGTGTTAAACTCTTGTGGGGGTCTGTCGTGTTAGATTGCGATGTCTATGAGTTCGAATCCTCAAATGAACAGTTTCATAAGTTGATTTTTCTATCAATTCGTCTTTTCATAGATCATTATTGTGTTCTTACCCTTTCTGAAAAAGGAAGGTTAAGTGCGTTAAGAGCAAATAAGCGTTGACTTTCTCGTGGGAGCGGGTACTGTCTAATTATCCCATTGGGAACCGGAATGGTTGAAAAAGGAAATTTAAAAGATTATTGATTCAATTTTATAATTTAAGACATCGACTGAAGGTGCTTGATGGAATTTCAATACCAAATTTGAATTGTTGAGATTTTGTACATTTACATGTATTTTGTCACTAACGACCAGGGTTTCGCCTTTCGGCATCTTCAGGCATTCGAGCACACGAGTGAACTCGTGTAGACCGGCCTTTCATTGCAAGAATTCGCAAGGCAAATTGCTTATTAACAATAAAGATAGAATTCACTTTAAGAAAAAATCTGGCATTTATAAATTACAATGTAGTGATTGCCAACACTTCTACGTGGATAAAACTACACGTACATTAGATATAAGAGTATCAGAAAATTTAGATGCTTTTAGATTAAAAAAATATACATCAACATTTGCATATCGTTTGTTATTGCAGAACCATACCTTCAATGCGGATGATGGGGTTAAAATGTTGCATCAAAACACGGGGGATCATAAATTATTTTATCAAATCAATAGAGCCCAGTTAAATTCTTTACCAATTTTGAACGAACAACTGAATCTTCCAAACTCCCCTCTATTCTACCCTTTACGTAAGATGAGTCCATAAAAAATAAAAAAAAACATGAATTAACATTCAAAATAATGAATTTCCTATATTAATAGATCGGTCCATGGTCACCCTGACAGAGCCCATTTTTTGAAATTGGGTAGGCGGTTCTTCGAATTGCATTTAAAAACCCCCCTTTTCACCCGTAATGTTGTAACTAGTCCAGATGCTAATTTCTTAGACTCAGGGATAAGATTTGTCGTATATTATTTGCATATGATTGTTATAAACAGTTCACTCGTGTGCTCGAATGCCTGAAGATGCTGAAAGGGGAGACCCGTTAGTGACAAAATACATGGAAATGTAAAAAATGTCAACAATTCAAATTTAACTATTGATTCAATGAATCTGAAAAATTCTCCGAAATCGATAATTTCGTTTAAAATTT
Source organism: Himalopsyche phryganea (assembly GCA_022494535.1). NCBI lineage: Eukaryota > Metazoa > Arthropoda > Insecta > Trichoptera > Rhyacophilidae > Himalopsyche > Himalopsyche phryganea. The sequence continues at coordinate 2,577,788 of JAGVSL010000097.1, forward strand.
CACGTTGTGGTCAATCAACCGTGTTGGATATATCCATATACTTTAAGCAGCGTTTACCTGATTACTCCACCGTTCACCAGATTTATTCAGTGTGAACTACAGACCACTGTCAATGTTTGAACGGACTGATGAAAATCGATGTTGAGCATCAGTCAATTGACCGTCAGAATGTGTCTATGCAAAATAGGTTCGGAAAAGCACACCTTGTATAAACAAACAGAGTAGAAACCGGACACAAATTACAGGTTCCCTTTTTTATAAACTGGCCTAAAAATAATAATAATTTGATGTCGACAATTGAATATATAGAACGACTCCCGAAAAGTCTTGATGTTAATACTGTTGTGATGACAACTCAGAAAGCAGATACTGCGCAACTTTTCAGTTTTTTTTTGTTTGTTTTGTGAAAGTTTTAAATATTGATTGTTGACAGCGTATATTTCTATGAAAATATTAGTTTTATAATTGTTCAGGATACATATGAAGTCTTGAATAGCTCGGAGAATAGTCATGTGTACTTTTCAGATACAGTGGCGCCATTGTTGTAGTCTTCCTGGATTTCTGTAGACATTCTAGGAAACGATTTGTCGTTCTGTATGAGTATATACTTACATGGACACCATAAATAATTTGTATAAAAAACTTAAACATGTTCGTATCGATATCGCATTATACGACGGGTGTCGATTGAGGCCGATCCGGTCCGAGGATTTGCGAAACGCCACGGAAATTGACGAATTTAGATTCCTTTCGGGACAGTCCTATAGAGGAGTGCAACCTTTTCACGGTGGGTACCCCGAAACATTTTTCAGACTTACGTAAACGGCGAAAGGCAGCGGCTATGAAAAAATATGATGATTTTATCCGTATATGCATTAATTCAAATATATAGTATCGACGGTGTTTTGACCAATTGATATAACTCTCAAAATTGAAATTGTTCAGGAGAGAGTAAAAACTATTTTTATTGAAAACATTATATAGTGAGTTGCGTTATGAATCTTTGAAAAGCACTACTGTAAATTGTCATATTTGCAGATACGGGACTATACGTAGGGAGTGTCGATATAATAGTGGCTTACATAAAGTGGCCGGGTGAGAATTTTTAAACCTAAAACCAATGTAAAGTGATGTTTCCCTTCCAGAAAGTGATCAATTTATTATTTTATTTTGCATTCTTTGGTCGAGACCTTCTCTGTCATCATTAAAATGAGATCCAATCATTAATTCATTTTCGTATTTTTGTGTAAATTGTTTTTCACAATGTAAAATGATTATAAAAGTTATTAAAAAATAATACGGTATAATCGTGAGACAGGTATAGGAAAACGATAAATTCCAAACTAGAGAAAGAGGCAAGTTTTTACAGTCACTTTACCCAAAGAAGTCTGACAGGTCTTGCTATAAATATAATACAATATGCGGGGAGAGAAACACATTATTTAGATTTCTATGCTACGTTTTGTTTTTTTTACTAATCCCCCGAATATAACGTGAGTGAATTGTACAAAAAAATATTATTTTATTACATTTTTGTTTGAGAGATATGATATTTTATTCTTGGTTATATTCTGTGTGAATAGATGGAGACGCTGTGGCGCGAAAAGCAGGCTGCGACCCCGGAATGTGCCTCTCCTGCATTAGCGAGTTTTCATTGATCGCAACGTCGACGACAGAGAACCTAGCGGCGATTCCGTTCGCGATCTGAGGACACCCGCGCCTCGAATGGCTGTAAACGAGACCCGCTCACTTTTCCGCTCGTAATTACACAACGCCCGTATACTTTTCCCGGAAATGCCGTGATTCTCCCCTACGGCGGTGAGGCGGCTACCATCCCGTAGCGGAGTGGCCCATAAACTAGAAAAGGTCCCGTCCCGTACGCGGCCGACTCGTGAAGGTGAACGAGTTATATTGTGTGAATATAAGGACTTACGTCGCACCGCCTCAGTCCACCCGCGTTCAGTCTACTTGGTAAGCGCATTTGCTGCATGTATTTGGATTTTTTCAGCCAAAGTGATTCGCTTTTAATAATCTGACGCGTTCGTTGTCGACGAGTCGTTGCCGCATCCGAATGAATGTATCCTAAAATTCCGCAGCTTACTACATTTGTATTGCATAACTGCTTTGTTTAAAGGCTAATTGTTATGGTGTCGAAAGTTTACTGAACGCGTTCGCTCGCTCAAAAGTTGGATGATTTAACGCAAAGCCTGATCGTTCGAGGCGATCCGGCGGGGCTGATTCCCGCTGTTAAGCCCCTCGGTGTCACCGTCCACCGTAGCCCTCCGTTGAGCGCCTCCGTTCCTCACTCGGTAAGTCAGCTAGAACATTGCTTTTATCTGTGCTTTTAAAATACGACACCTAAACTATTTTAATACATCAGCGCCTTACTTAGATATTGTTGGCATAAATTTTGTTTCATCATGATTTTTTATCGTCTCCGCGACTTTATTTGAAGCGATCTTGACTGGTGAAATTCTTAGTACGGTACACTGCGGCATTTTTCCAGCGGTGGATAGTTGTGGGAAAAATTTCTCAACAATTTATTCAGTGCGTATGTCGTGACGATGAACGAGGAACGCGTTCAAAATGCGTGTGCTTTTCAGAGTTTTACCTTTGTATTAATATTTTAAATAAACTAGTCTAAAACTAGATATAAAAATGAAAAATTTGCGCATTTATTAAAAAAAAAATCAGATCACGGTAAATATATAAAGAAAAAGTTTTTCAAATCGGACAAAATAATTACTAAAATTAATAACTATATACTTTTTATCCAATGTGAACTATACATCGTTTTGTTATTTAATGATACAAATGTGCAATGTTGGAAACTGTGTTGAGGCTCGTAAGTTAATTTTTATTTATTTATTTCATGAATTAGGTAGTTAACTTATACATTTTTCATTAGCATTTTTAATTCTAACAAAAAACAGTTTTAACCTTAACTATTTTACTAATAAATTAAAGGCAGAGAAAGAATACAAAAAATATTGAATTAATTTTGTAATATAACAATCTTTTTTTGTTATATTTTTTGAATGGTTTGTAAATCTATTCGCTAAATAAAAAAAAATAAGTTTCAAAATTAATTATTTAGATTATTTAATAATGAAATCTTTTTGTGGATCTGAAATTTTTATTGAATTGTTTGATGCATTTAAAGTGACGAATGATTGTGAACTCATAACTGACGTTTTATGTGGAAAATTTAAGGAAATAACGTAACTAGTATCAATAGTTTATTTACGATTTGAAGATTGACTTAATCAAAATTACGATTTGTTTTTGGCACCATTTTATGTGCCATATATGATTCAGTTAAATAATACCCAAACCAAATTTGACTTAATATTATTTAGTGTGTTGCGTTGCTTGGCAATTGCTTTTTTGTCACGTTGTGTAACAGGGCTAGAAATATGCGACAAGTTTTTCTTTGTGTGTCAGAAATAACTTCCTATTAAGAATTAAACCTTTAATGTGGCCAGCTCGATAATCTTTCTTTGGAGAGGACTTGTTTCTTTTAACTCGGTATCACGTTGCCGAAATATTTCGCAAAACATTACGACGAAAAATCAATATTCTGTATAAAAATATCTCACCAACCAATGTTACCTAATAACAGCTGCTATTTAATATGTTTGTTTTTTTAGTGGACAAAGAGATTATATAATGTAATTTAAAAAAATATCTCATTTATTTTGAGTGAGTTTTAAACCGTATTCTCATTAGAGTATGCTAAGAACTATTATTATAAATAACGAAAGATTGTTTCAAAGCAATTTTTCTGTACTTCGGATTCTTTAGAAAATAAATTTAAGAATCTAAAGCTCGTAACTCCACAGGCTTCTACTTCATATACGTTGCGTTTTCTATCACAAAAAGTATACTTTTGTATCGTGTTTATATTTGACTATTAGGTGACTGTAATTAAATATATTTTTGTATTGGAAATAATTGCAGAACATTTTTACATAATATATCACAAAGATCGATTACGTAAGTTTTTAAAATTTTGTTTGTTACGAGTTTGATGGAAATATATTTTTACAGAATATAACTTATAAATGTATTACTGTTCAAGTATTTTCAAAATTTATGGTAATTTAGGATTTACGAGGTTTGCGATATATAAATCGTATTAAAGTTGTTTTATTTTATGTTTAAAGAATTAAAAGTATTAATTCTAATGGTGGCTTGTCATATCCCATAAATAATTTATCTTTACTCAAGTCAAATTAAAATGTAAATAATTTCTGCTTTATTGGCCAAAAATATAATAAATTCTTTAAAATTGACAATTTTATGGAGTATTTCAAATTCAAATCTTCTAAGGTGACATGAGAAATTCAATTACATACTGAATTGGAAACTAATATATCTCATATTTGTTTTCGTATTGTCTGTCGGTTCCGATAATAAGGAAAAACCTCTAGATACAATTTTATTTCATTTCAAAAATAAAAATTTCAATGATGTTGTGATCAATGATAAGTTTTATTTTAATAGAGACAATACTTGAAATTGTTTATTGTTCTATACTTCTAAACGAAGAGAATAACATTTTAAACAATTTGTGTGTCCCACATCATTATATATATAATCATTATGAACATGTGAAAGTAGTACAAACAAATTGTGTTTTATCTTTTAAAACATAATGCCTTTCCACCAAGAATTGACAGTTAACACCTTAAAAGTGAAGAGAATGACAATTAAATTCAAGACTTTTCGTGATGATAATATTAAAATATTTAATTTTATTAGAAATATTCATTATCACTGAAGTTAGTTGGGTAAATATGCTTTACAAGATGCTACTCTTAATCTACTTGAAAAATTGCTTAATGTTGTTGAAAACAAAGTAATTTAATTGCGGGTAGGAAATTGATAACGAATCAAAAAAATTGAATGAAGGAGAGCAATAACTTATGTGAAATACGAAATATTACTGCGAAAACTTGTCACCATCCTTAAAATTGTGTTGAATTTTTCAAATTGATATTGTATTCGTATTTCGCGTAAACTATCAGTTTCCATGATTCCAATATTTGATTATTTCTCAATATCCTGTCTGCACTTCTAAAGAGCTAAATTGTTCATACCGGCATCTAGTAAATTTTCAGACAGAAAAAGAGTGATTGTACTTATTTTAGTTGTAAATGCTTAATATCTTGGCAAATTGATTCTACAACTTTTATAAAACTATAACAGCGTTAGATTTGTTAAGATCAGTTGTAAATTCATACCAATTCAATTGCGTAATATGTTTTACCAGTTTACATTTGCATTTGTGTTTAGTTATACTAAGTAATTATGTATTTTTACTAAAACAAAAAATATTACGGATATATGCACTCGTCTTAAATTGTATGTGGTTCCAGTAATTATCAATGCTAAAATATTCTTCCTGAATTATTTTTAAGTAAAATATTATTTTGATGCTGTTACTTCAAGAATGTTATTTTATTAATATGAATACAAACAAAACCATGCTTAAATGTTCAATTTGTTTTAAAAGAATTTAATACCTTTTATGAAACAACCAGCAAATATTTATCATTTTTAATATAAGAGTACTTTAAAATTCAAAAGTATCGGCTATTGTTTGCTAGTGTTAGGTTGATGGGCCGCTGTTTGTCGCAATTGAAAGTAGTCTACGAGAATATTATGAATGTTTTAATAATCCTTCTTATTTTTTTGTCAAATTTGATTGAAATACAATTATTTTTAAGGTTTTGAATATTTAGTCGATTTACAATATCCGCGTCAGCCTAATTAAGAAAACACGTATCTATGCCTGACAAAAATATTTAAATCGGAAATGAATTTGTTGCTGTATAATTTATTTGATAGATTTTTCGATAGTTTGAGTTGACTTAATATTGTAAAATTCAATGTCACGTATTAAGGAGTGTAAATAATATTTCCTCACCTTTCGTTTTTCTCGTAAACATTTTTCTCGATCGTGAAAACGTGATTTTTATAGCGAAAAAAATGTAATTTTGTCATTCGAGTTATGAAAACGTTTGACCCAGAAAATTTTCGAATATTGAAATGAAATCTAGTATGTACATTCAATGATATTAAATACAAAAGTAAAATAATATGACTAAAAGTTGTCGACTTAACTTGATGACAATTTTAAACTCACAGTGCAGGGGATATAATATAATGCGGTACACATTACCTTTCGTCTTTTTGTTGGCTCTAGACCTTTGTATTTTCTACATTCAGCTGTTAGAAGTCGACGCTTTTGACATTAGTATAATTTTTACAACAATAATATCAGTTTAGTATTGATAATCGGGTCTCCACTATGAAATACTCTCTCGTCGTCCTAAGCCGTAGTAATAAAAAATATACACAGCAGAGCCCGGCTATAAAGAATAATTTAACGTTTGGTTGTTTCATGTATTTAAAATTTAATTTCTATCCTAATATTAATGCAAGCAGAAGAAAAAACTGTTGTTTTAGCATGTCTTTATATTACAGTATTTCATATTTAAATGAGACTTTTTGACAAAAACAAAAAAATAAATACTGTAGTGTATAAACAGATTGTATTTCAAAAGTAGGAAATTTTAAGAAATTAATGGTCTAATAAAACAAATGAATGCAAAGAAAATAAAGAAAAATGGTTGCTTAGATATGGTTTCTATAGTTAACGAAATGACAATTCGACAAATTACTGACAAATAGAAAAGCTTACAAATTAAATAGTTTGAAAATTTTATTAACGGTTGAAGATTTTTTTAAAATTTATTGTAGCCAAATGTTCAACGTTTTTGGACGTTCGTCCTATTCGGTTGTTGGGTCACTGGTTTGAATAACCCAACAACAGTCACGAATTTGTCTTGAATGTTTTCCAACTATTCATCATTATCAACTATTCGAATATATTTGAATAAAAAGTATGAAAATAATGTTAATAATTTGATTTGAATAATTAATAACAACATTATATAATTATACTTGAATAATAATTTTATAGCACATTAAAATTTGTAGGAAAACGAGCTCATTTATAATAAAAGCCACATTTATTGAAATTTTAAATCATTGATATGCATATTCTATTTTCAAGGATGGCATACATACATCCTATAATAATTTACGACTAAATCTTTTCATATTTCTGTCAACTGCCATATAGAGACAACATAAATAGACATTCCAATATAGTTCCATTGCATAACAATATTTAAAAGTCCCGAGTAATTCGTCAAACTCAAGTATTATAATTTATTATAAGATACTGAAAGGGCCCGAGTTGGGTGAAGGCAAAAAAACCACTACTTAGGGTATTCATTATTGTTCTAGAAATCTGGAGTAATTTTGATGCGATCTTTCGTGGATTTTGTAAAATGTTTCATTACAAATTATAACCAATAGTTATCTAAATATTCGAATAGTTAAAAAAGGGACGGATGTGTTCGAATATTCAAGTTGAAATCCCTAATCGAAAGACGTAGATGTCTGCGATGTTTTCAACTCTCCTCACACAGATCGCAAGATCCGATCCAATAAACAAGACTTAGAGGAAGTAGTTCACTTATTTCTAGTCCTTTCCTGACCGAAACATTCTTTTTTCATTTCCTCCGAAGTGAGAGGTTGAGCTTCTGACTTCAAAGTGGTTTTCGTAAAACGGCTTCTCGTAAGATGAATCATTAGCAGTCCGCTTAATTCACATTAGGAGTGTAGTTTTTTTCCATGTCCGCTCCCAACGTAGAGCATACGGTCTCCTAATGGAGGTATCAGAACAGAATTTTTCTATGAGAACTGTTTGTTACTCAGTTGCTCAAACTCTCTTTTTTTCGAAGAGAGTTGGGATAGAAGGCTAGGACAAGGACAGGAATAGTGGATAGCTAATCGCTCTCGCTACGCCCCGCGAGGATCGGATGGGTTGATGAGGAGAGAGTTTTAGACATCACAAACACTCAGACTACGAACATAAATCGATTTAGAGATCAATTTATGAAAACTGTTCGTACCGTGAGTTGAACCCGAGACGTCCGTAACCGTAGCCAACGACGCTAACAATTGCGCCATGGACGCCGGCATTGAAATGTGAAAATTAAATATTGACAAAAATAAAGCTTCAATAAAACCATTCAATTAAGACAACATATCGCACCTCCAGTTTTAGACTATTCCAAGTCAAAAAATTGTCATTTTTTTTAACATTTAATGATGCAGAAAGGTTGAAAATATCATTAATTACCCGTTCAAAGACTATCACAAGTCTAAATGAATTCTAAGGAAATACAAGACAGAATGAATAGTCTTAAATTTTTAGAAATTTTAGTGTGTGATATTTAAAAACTATCCTTTTTTACTATAATCGAATATTAGGAATTAAGGTTTTATTGAGTTTTAGACTATGGCATCTTGAACTATCGTAGTTCCAGAATAGACAAAGAAATGACAATAAACGAAAACTACACAATTGTGAAGCATTCAGTAACAGTAGTGATAAAAAAATTAAAGTTTAATATAAAAATAGCTTAAAAATAATTTATAATTAACACGTTGTTTATTGTTTTATATGATATGCATATTATGTTAAAGAAGTTTTGTGTTGTTTCCTATTAGTTTATGATAATAATTTATGCATAGTCAAAACAGTCTAATTTTAGATTATGAAATTTCAAACTAAAAATACTTTTTCTGTAAGATTTTTCAGTATAAAAATTATTTTATTCAAAAGTGATACATTTTGGAAAAGAAAATTGGATTGGTATATACATTTTCAGATTTATTTGAGAGGGTTTGAATTTTAAAATCCAATTATCTCAGAATGCCATTTTTTGACTTGTTATAGTCTAAAACTAGAAGTGCGATATGAAATGTCATTAGTAAATTATGTTCGTAGGAAACAATAACTAAAATAAAGTTTATTTCGTTGAAAAGGGGACTCTAAAATAATTTCTTGGAGTACTTTTCATAACCAAGTCATATTCATGTTGATGTGGTAAGCAATACCGTCGAATGTAGTCAAGACCTGAAGCGAAGATATTCATAGAGCATAACATAGAGTCTCTCACAAACTGGGGTGAATATTGTGACCTCGATTTTATATTATAATATGTAGGCACACTTCTTCAAAGCACTCTATCAAATAGTTTTTGAATAGCGCCGGCAGCCACTCTATAAAGAAAGTGGGACATGTAAAAAAAGTCATTTGCTAATATTTTCGTAACATTTTCGTGAAAGTGATTATTTCTCATTTTTAAATAGCGATATCATTTCAAATCATGTTAATTGTCGTCACAGTTGGATGCATATTAAAGATTGGTGAAAAAACTAAATTTGACTTGTTAAAGAAATTTTTCGGGAAAAAAAGTAGATAATATAGAACACCGTAGCAATGATCATATACATATATTTATATAAAAATGAATATTTGTTTGGTTCGTATGCGTTCCTTTACTGTTCATCCGATTTCGATGAAACTTTGGTGAGTTGTTGTGCGTAAACCCGTGAAGGTTTCTGGAGAAAACAACCTAAAACCTAAAAAAGAATTAAATACGTACAAATAGCTAAATATAGTACCTTAGTAAGAATACTTTCTGATTTATTCGATACGCACCAGACGGAAACAAAAAATATTGTGTATCCAAAATCCACGGAACTTTACCCGGCCCTTACCGTGCGCTGGGTTTGGGCTGGTAAAGACAATTCAGATTCGGGCTCGGGCCAGGCCCGAGTAAGGAATTCAATTTTCAGAAAAGTATTTCGGACTATGTTCGGATCATAAGTCAGCCATAAGGCAATACTATTCATAATGTAAATAATTTATTTTACTTGTGTAATGAATATTGTTATGAAAAATCTAAAAAAAAGAATCAAATTCGTATAAACTCGTAAAACTTTCCGATTTATTCGTGTACGCACGAGACGGAAACCAAAAATATTGTGTATATAAAAGTACTTCAATAAACAGAATTAAAATACAAACACTTTCTTTCTTCGAGTGGCACTGCAGAACAAAATTATTATAGAAGGACCCGAATCGTTTTTTTACCACTATACAGTAGATTTTTTAGAATTTTTAGCAGCTTACGATTGTGATATTTTTTAGTTAAACAATTCTCAGGACATTAATGTAATTATTTTGACATGATTTACTATATATTAAATAGTATTTTATCAAAAATAGTACATGGCGTATAAATTTCGGCATCTTCAGGCATTCGAGCACACAAATGGACTCGAACTGACAGACAGTTAACAGTGTCTAACGTTTATATAGAAGATACAAATACGACAAATATTATTTATGAGGTAAGATATTATACGTCTGAGAGCCACACTGATACCTGAGTTAACATTTTGAGAATCGCCTTAATCCTTATTTTGTAAACACCACATTAACAGAGTGGCGAATTGCCACTTTCCAACTTCTTTTAGAATTACCAGTGATTTTACAATTATAATAGTATTGTGGTTTTTGACGGGATGCAATTCGACGAAAGGGTAAATATATACAATCATTCCACGTTTAGTGACATCTGTTAGGTGTTTCAACATATAGGATATAATAAAGGCTCTCAGACGTATATCTTAAATCGTAAATAATATTTGTCGTATTTGTATCTTCTATATAAACGTTAGACACTGTTTACTGTCTGTCAGTTCGAGTCCATTTGTGTGCTCGAATGCCTGAAGATGCCGAAAGGCGAAACCCGGGTCGTTAGTGACAAAATACATGGAAGTGTACAAAATCTCAATAATCCAAATTTGATATTGAAATTCCGTCAAGCACCCTCAGTCGATGTCTTAAATTATATCAAATAATATGCGTTTAATATTTCAGATTATTATAATATCAATGTTGTTTTGGCCAATTGATGTAACTTTCAAAATCGAAATTGTTCAGGAGAGAGTAAAAACTGTTTTTATCCAGAAAATTATATGGTGAGTTGCGTTATGAATCTTTGAAACGCACTACTTTAAATTCTCATGATTGCAGATACGGGATTAAACGTAGGGAGTGTCGATATAATAGTGGCTTACATCAACTGGGGGGGGGGGGGTCATAGTTTTTAAATCTAATACCAATGTAAAATGATGTTTCCCTTCCAAAAAGTGTTCAATTTATTTTTCTAATGTACATCATTTGGCCGAGACCCGCTCTGTCACCTTTATATTGAGATTCAATCATTGACTCATTTTCTCTTTCTTTTGAGGTTACATCAAAGTGTCAAAACACCATCGATATGTTCTAATTTTTTGAATCTAATTAGATATACGTTTATATTTTGATAGGATTGTCTATTTTTAACGGACCACTAAAAACTCGCATTGTCGAATATTATTTTAAATTTAGTTGTATAATTGTTACGGGGAGGATTTTACAATAAAATATATTTGCTCAAACTGTGTCTAAAAATAACTGAGGTCTAATAGTAAAATTTTTGCCTACAGCGCATGAAAAGCGGTTTAATTTGCATAATAATTTTCGAAGGAAATCTACATTTTTTTTCATTCGATATTTTCATGTTTCAAATCGGTTTCAGTCGCTTTCAACAACCATGGGCTGAAATAAAATGGTCTTACTTTTGAAAAAAAAAATCTCTTTATTTTAAAATTTTTTCTGTATTGATTCACATCGGATTTTAAATGAATAATGATTTCAAGAAACAAAAAACCTTTGTAATATGCTTGAAATAGTTGTACCACTTTCGGTCATACACAGTCTTTCTCTGTTTGAGAATCGTGAATCGTACGTAACACAGTGTTGTGCTGTGTGTCGTAGACATAGAAACAGAAAAAATAAAGACAAATATGTATTAATTCATTAATAATAATAATATAATAGTATAAATTAATTAATAATATTTTTTGTTAATACTGCATATTAAATACCGATACAATCATTTGTAATTGTTCGGTTTACCTTAAAATTCGAAAAATATTAATAAAAACATATTTATTTTTTTGGCCACGATTAATTTTATCAAAAAAAAAATTTTTTTTTCTGCCAATATACAAAATGCTAAAATCAATATTCCAGTATGTTGACTGTCAAGAATATTTTTAATTTTCTTTCAGTTAAGTCTTTGACGGAACGATATTATGAGATCTAATTGAAGCATCGTTATTTAAAAGATGATTTAAAATTCTAGTTATTCCACGAATTTTCATGAAATCATTATTTCATTCAGCTATTAAAAAATTGATACATTGAATAACTGTGAAACAATCATTGACGCAACTATTAAACCGAATAAATATATTGAAAGTATCAACTGTTATAATATGTCGTCGGCATAGTGGAAGAAGACGATAGATTTTAGGATGGTATATTTGTAAAACAAAAACTCAGATCAGCAATATTCCATTATTTTTTTACGTAATTTGAAAATATCGTTATGAATTAAGTCAATTTCTTGCACAGTTATAAGCAGCAAAAAACCGTAATTAATATTATAACCTATTATAAAGAGTTAATAATAATCAAATCGAATTCTTAAATGATTAAAAAATTTCATTCAGTGTTTAGTTTAATAAGTAATGGTTAAGGTATGTAAATGGACATATTTCATGATGTTCTTAAAAGTACATAATCTTAAAACAAGGTTTTTTTAACTTAACGTCTTCTGCTACTATAGCGGTGCTTATATTAATTGAATTTAGAGCGGTAAGTTTTTTAAACATAACATTAAAATGTAAATCTAATTCTTTTTCAATTCTGTAATGTTTATTTATGTCTGAAATTTTCTCATACTTTACCACTTGCACTATACGGTTATGACAACGGAGTAAACTAATATTTTCTACTGTAATAGTTCATTTGGAATCTAAACGGTTCATATTGAAAGCAAACATAGTAAAAAAAATAATTTAATGTCTAAAGTCACAATTAGGGCTTCCAATTAACCGCCCAAAAAGACTAACCGGTTTTCGGTTTTTTTCTGACGAAAAAACCGGTTAACCGGTTTAAACCGAAATATACGTTTTAACTATTTTCCAAAAACCAGTTTTGGTACCATGATGTAATAGTGTAACGATTGAAAAACAAGGTATTTTTCTTCATAAAATTTACTAATATGAACTCATAGGTATGTATTATACCAGAGATTCTCAAGCCCGTGCCGGTGGACATGGCGCCCGCTCACCGATTGTGTGCGCTCGGCGCTCACAAATTTATCGCGGCAATTCTATAGAAACCGGTGTAGAATTACCGTGACAGATTATTTATTACTTCAATTTCATTTTCTCAACTTTATAAAATACTCATTTGATAAAAATGATATTCGAACTCATTTGTCTGCATAAGTCGAAATGTTTATGTTGTCTGGCTGCTCTGCTAAACACTGGATGCATCTTTGTGATTGTTTACTGACAGGAATATCATCAAGCTCTCCTTATTATGAAGCACTGGCCAATGAAATGCAATGCCAAAGATCATACTGACTTTGAGAATGATATAATAATTTTTAGTATATTTAATATATTTTGATAATTGATATAATAATGTACTTAAAGGCTGGGAGCCCCTGTATTATTATTATACAAGTGAATTAAATATACACCAACACAAATACAAAATACAACGCACCATAACAAAATATTTAATCAGACGCAAAATACAATTGGTAATAATTCAATTATTATGTTAACGCATTGATGAAACATATACACACAATGCAAATGCAGAAAAGACAAATGCATTCATGATAATTGCGCACGGAGTAAAAAGAATACATATTTTGTATGTATTGTATTTTAAAGAAAAATAAAAATATGCTAAAATTTTATATACTTAAATAGGAATGAATATTAAATAATGTGTTACGTTTTCAATGTAGTAAATACTATTATTTTATTAATTAGTAATCTTGATAATTTATAATCTAAATTATTTTTATTTCATTATTATGTAACTTAGAGTATATTATTACAAAAACAAAATAAACTAATTTACTCTCAAATAATAACTGACATAAAATTTAAATTTTGCCTTTACATCAAATCATTAATGTCACTTTCATTCAAAACTTTTTTTCATTGAATGTATAAATACCTATATTATTTTATATGAATTGAGTGGTCAACGTCGTTGACTTCGGTTGAGGTCATAAAATGATTTTTAAATCTATTGATAGATTTCTATTCGAAAATACAGTTGCCTCCTATGTCTAAAACTCCCTCCCGCATATCCAATTCTTAAAAGGAGATGTAACGGGAGCGATTAGCTAACCACTAGTCCTGCCCTATCCTTGTATTCCTGCTCTTTTCGAAAAAGAGAGGCTGAGCAACTGATTAATAAAGAATTTTCGTAGAAACAATTTATGTTGCGGTAAACTCCATTAAGAGTCCATATGCTCCACATTATGGTTTTATTTATATATAATTGTTACTGTATGCATATAGCTTTGGCGCAATAATTGTAGTGTGTGTATTATATAGAACCAAAAATAAGTATTTAAACAGATACCATAATAATTATTAATGTGTATATTATCATATTTATCATAGGTACTATGATTGTATATTCCAAGAACATTATTTCGCAATTTTAAACCATTTTTTCTTTATTGTTTAAAAACTGTATTGCACTTTGCATCTCGTGTTTCATTAAACTACGAATATTTGTGAGACATTATTATTATTGTTCTTTTCGCACTACAAGAGATTAAGTCTGAAGTAAAGGTTACTAAGAAAACGATTTATGACAAACGATTTATGATTTATGACACTTATTGTCGGAAATACCAACAAACATGCTTTACAATTGAATTTTTGTGTTTCCGTTGACTTTATGGATATGTGTTTGTTTATTTAAACTTTTTATTTTCCCAATAGATAATAAAACACACTATCCCGTTTGGCTTAGAAATCACTATACCTTTTTTTTACAAAACTTTCTCGATTTTTTTATTGGGTAGCAGTTATGTTAGATGTTGACTCAACATTAAAAAACATCTAACAACGAAAAATCCTTCTAAAAATATTTAAGTTGATGTAATGGGTGTCGACGTCTGTGGCGCAGTTGGTAACGTCGTTGGCTACGGTTACGGATGTCTCGGGATTAAGCCCTGAGCAGAGAGTACCATAAATCAATTTCTGTTCGAAGGAATGGGTGTATGTGGTGTCTAAAATTCTCTCTCACCAGTACGATCCTAAAAAAGTGGCGTACTGAGAGCGCTACTCCTGTCCTAGCCCTATCTTACTATCCTTACTATCTTCGAAAAGAGAGGTTGAACAACTGAGTAACAAGCAGTTTTCGTATAAAACTTCTGTTGAGATACTCCCTTATAAGGTCATATGCTCCACACTGGGAAGCGGACATGGTAAAAAAAATGCGAAATATAAGATAAGATAAGCAATATTATATTCCTCGTTATAAATATTTTTTTTACAATACCAAGCTTAGGTAGTAATCAGATCTTTCTAATAAAAATCAGAAGTAATCGTGAAAAATTAGAAAAAAAATTGATTATAAATATATATATATTTTTTATAATAGTACCTACAAGGGGTTTTCCAAATTTTATTTGCATCTGAAAAATAAATAATAAACGTAGATGTGTCGTAAGTTCAATAAGAGCTATTGTGTAACACTAGTTTTATTCTCATCGAAAATATAATATGAGAATCCTTTCAAATTTTGGATATTAATTTGTATGTAACGTCAAATCGATTTAAAAAATGATTGTTGTTCATAATTAAGATAAGATAAGCAATATTATATTCCTCGTTATAAATATTTTTTTACAATACCAAGCTTAGGTAGTAATCAGATCTTTCTAATAAAAATCAGAAGTAATCGTGAAAAATTAGAAAAAAAAAATTGATTATAAATATATATATATTTTTTATAATAGTACCTACAAGGGGTTTTCCAAATTTTATTTGCATCTGAAAAATAAATAATAAACGTAGATGTGTCGTAAGTTCAATAAGAGCTATTGTGTAACACTAGTTTTATTCTCATCGAAAATATAATATGAGAATCCTTTACAAATTTTGGATATTAATTTGTATGTAACGTCAAATCGATTTAAAAAATGATTGTTGTTCATAATTTTACCTCATTTATATTGCAGGAACTAGATAATTGAACAATATTTATATTTTTAAATAACTGATAACTCTACATATGAATAGACGTATTAAACCCTATTATATTTAATATGGAAAGAGAAATTTCTAGAAACCCCGGTTAACCGAGGAAAATAAACCGGTTTTCGGTTTTTTCAAAACAGCCAATAAACCGGTTAACCGGTTTCGGTTTAAACCGGTTTGGAAGCCCTAGTGTATCTTATCGGTTTGTTGTTTAAATTCGAAACTGATTTTATTTTTAAAACAATTCAATCTTATTCAGTTATATAACTTTCCTGAAAATTTTATAACAAATTTTCACTTTCAGTTTGCAGTTTTTAAATATTGTTTACAAAATGGTGTGGTGTGAGTTGTTTAGTTAACGATGATTGTGCTATCCATTTAAGAAACTAAACTTAATAGCATATTTGAATCACATCATCAATTGTGTTTAGTTGTTAGCATTTTCCTCTGCCATGTCTCCAACGAATAAGACACTATGTGCAAAGAAGACTACGACTATTTTCCATAATCATGTTTTTTTAAATTGGAAAAGCATAACCTCTATGACACAACATATAACATATAACGCGAAATGCTCATTAAGGTATTGATATTTATGATTATTATTGAATTACGTACAAAATATGATATTTATTTTGACGATGGGTGAGCTTCAAAAAGCTTAACATTCATTATTAATACAAAAGCTAAAGGTCAATGGAGAAAAACGTTTTTTCTTCAACGGACTTTAGGGATTGCGGTAAATGTTACCTGTTCTTTGTTTCTATTTGACAATGTTTATGTATCAAAATCTAAAAAAACCATCATATATATGGAAACTATAGAGTATTACAATCAATAATCTTTACTCAAAACCTTTTTGCTAATTGATTAAGACATTATTATATAATTTCGTCTTGAAAGTGAGTTGGATATGTTAAAAACCACATGGACAGTTTCGTGTTGTGGTTTGAAGATGAAATGAAATAATACTACGTTTTTAATTTTAAATGATTGAATTGGAATTTACATTTAGTTCTACAGTAGTTATACATCTAGATCTGCCAAAGACTTGAAGCCGAAATAGCTATCAACCAAACCATATGATTCTTGTAGAACTAAATACTTTGGTATTTCTACCTTATTATAACCAAATTTAATTTTTCGAAAAACGAGAGAAAAGGTGGTAAGTATAATATTAACTGTGTTTTGGCTACTCGATGTAACCCTCAAAAATACGAATGTGAGGTTTGAGAACGAATGATTGGATCTCATTTTAAAGACGGCAGAACAGGTCTCGGTCAAATGATGTAAATTAAAATAAATTGACCACTTTTGGAAAGAAACACCATTTTACATTGGTTTTAAGTTTGAAACTTCTGATCTAGCCACTTGATGTCAGCCACTATTATATCGGCACTCCCTACGTATCATCTCGCATCTGCAAACATGAAATTATACAGTATTTCAAAGATTCATAACGTAATTCAGCATATTTTTTTTCGATAAAAAGCATTTTTATTCTCTCCTGAACAATTTCAATATTGAGAATTACACTAATTCACAAAATCATCATCGATATTAGTTTTTTAGTTGTATATAAATTAAAAGTTTACAGAACGTTTTGTAACGATTTGTGATTGTTAAATGATGTAGTATGCCAGAAATCAAACAAAAAATTAATAAATGAAATAAAAAAACATGTTCACGAAAAACTAATTTACTAGCTATATGAAATAAAACGGATAGAATGCTACCAATTTGAATATTAAGGCAATTAAAAAGACTTTAAAATTTTCAAACAATAATGCTTAATGACTTCCTCTTAAAAAGAAATTTTAATTAAAGCCATGGCGGTAAAAATAATGATAATTATGATCAATTGATTAACAATAAACTAGTCGAAAGGAAGTGAATAAAAATATAGTTTAGAGTACAAATTTTCATATTGAATTAAGTTTAATATATGTAGTAATGTTTTACAAAATTGATCAGTTGAGTTGCTGAATCGCTAAACACGCTCCCGAATGTTTTTAGAGTTCTGAGTAAACCACGAAAAACAATTATGGGGAGTATGATAGTTTGAAGTATAATTGTGTGTCTTCCGGTGTAAAAAGAAAGGTAAAATATTATTTTACACTGTCGTTTTTTGGAGGGCATCGACCGTGTAAAACGAGGATCGAGATCGTGTAAATGAATGATATTTGTAAAAATTTGGATTTTTGAGATTTTGTACACTTCCATGTATTTTGTCACTAACGATCCGGGTTTCGCCTTTCGGCATCTTCAGGCATTCGAGCACATGAATGGACTCGAACTCAGTTCGAGTCCATTCGAAAGGCGAAACCCGGGTCGTTAGTGACAAAATACATGGAAGTGTACAAAATCTCAATAATCCAAATTTAATATTGAAATTCCATCAAGCACCCTCAGTCGATGTCTTAAATGATATTTGTAAGTTTGGAAAAAATCTTGAATTTCGAACAGGGGACGAAATGGAAAGAAATTTTAGACCTGCAACTGGAAAAATTGATATATCTATCAATAGAAAACATACGTACATTAAAAAGTCGCCAAAAGCGTGCTTAGCGACTTAGTGATTCAATTATAAACTGTGAACGATTTTTTGCTATGTTCTTTTTATTTTACTAGATAGTGCTTTAATTCAAGAGAAATATTACTTTTTAAAAAGTAAATCTTTAATTTTTTTGCCAATAAGTTGCACTGTGTATACTGGGCCGCAGTCCTTGAGTTGCGATCATGCCGCACCAGTGGCGTGCCACCGGTACGTACATAGCGTAATAGACTATTTTATTTCTTTCGCGAATCGATATCCCGCAAACTTCTTACTTTAATATAACTTTGCCAGTTCGTCGCCAATTCGGCTAAAATTTTTTATCTCCTTCCAAGACTACGCACGACACCAACTTATTAAGTCCGTATCTCATATCAAATTATCTTTATGTTTATGTAAGAGTTGTTTTGAAGAAACAAATTATATTGCGGATACATGTTATAATAAGATTTTTTTTTCATATATCTCTTCCAATATATATCGACGGTGTGTTAGCCAATTGATGTAACCTTCAAAAAATACAAAAATGAGTTAATGATTGGATGTCGCTTTAAAGACGACAGAGCAGGTCTCAGCCAAATGATAAAAATTAAAAAAGTAAATTGACCACTTTTTGGAAGGGAAACATCATTTTACGTTGGTTTTAGGTTTAAAATTTCTAACCCAGCCACTTGATGTATACCACTATTATATCGACACTCCCTACGTATAATGCCGTATCTGTAAACATGAGAATTTACAGGAGTTCATTTCAAAGATTAGTAATGAAACTCACCGTATAGTGTTTTCGATAAAAACAGTTTTTACTCTCTCCTGAACAATTTTAATTTTGAGGGTTACATTACCCAAATCACAGTAGCATAGCAGTTGTGTTAAAAGAATATTTCATATATGAAAATATGCAGCATAATTATAGGTATAATTGATTTTATTGATGATTGAATCGGCATTTACTTGGTAGAATTTCATTATAATAGGGTAAAATATCAAAAGTATTTAGTATAGCTATTTCGGCTTAACGCCATCGCTAGAGCTACACTTAAACTTATTTTTGGTTATCTACATTTTTTATTGATAGAGCGTAATTACGCGATAACGGTGATGAATTAATGTTGAATGACCAAACACTATTATGTTGTGATTACTGTATTTTTAATTCAAAAGAATATTACTGATCTAAGATCACATGATATTGCGACTTTATCCATTCATGTTTTATATTTATTTCAAATAGACATTTGTAGCAGAGAAGTTATTTATGAGAGTTATCAATTATTCAGAGATTTTAGAGTGGGTGAATGTTTTTTTGAAGGCTTTGTGTAAATTGCATTGTTTTTTTCAATTTCAATGAGTAAATATCCGTTCATATTTATAAATATCCAACCCATCCGGGTTGAATATATTTATAGATCAATTGAAAAAACACTTTTAATAAACAAGATAATTATTATTTAATTAAGTACCTCGGCAAACTAAATAAGATTATCATTTTTTAGGTGCAGTGTTAATATTATTATTAAACGGAAATAATTATATAATAAATGCAAATATGATGATATCTATTCGACGCACAAATAAATTATTTTTGTGATTGAGTTTGTCTTACCAATGACATGGGGGTATTTTGCGTGTTAATGCTTCTACAAGATTTCCGGTTACCAGAAAGCCCTTTTTTTTAAAAACAAAACTTTAGATACTGGCTTCGTTGGAGTTTGAAAACGAAAAATTATGGTAATTTTCAACATTCAAATTCAAGAAAAACCAAAGCCAAATATGACTGCAGATAGGAATCTACTCACGCTAATAATGCATGTTTTTTGGACTATTTGTAGTAAAAGTCCTGTTTTGATCAATAAACTAACAAAAATAAGATTAAATTAAGGGTTATAAATAATTGCACTTTGTGTTAGATAGTATTCACTTAGTCACGGATTCGGTTGTAGTAGGTTATGTTAGGGTTGGTCTGGTTTGGAGCAAAGACAATATAGACGGCCTAATAAAGGGTAGAATAATAAGTGATATTTCATTACAGCTTCATGCAACTATCGATTTTAAAGTGTTACTATTAATATTGAGTGAAAACTATTTTATCTATGAGAAAATATTTTTTCGGAAGTGTAATATATTTCTTCAATATTAAAATATATTTTATTATGTGGGATAACTTTATTTTAAGTGACGGAATTTGTTTTTTGTGGAATGTATTTTGTTATAAGTGAAAACTATTTTTATGAAAGTGAATATGATCTGAACAAAAGAGCATTTAATTGTAAGCTTGAAATTAATAGCCTATATATTTTACTAAACTTTATATTAGAAAGAGTATAAAGTAAAGCCGTCGTACGTGGATACCACATAAGAATATTTGTAGACTTTGGAATGTTTCTACTAGACTTCTATACTTTCGTAAAACTTGTATAGATAATAATCCTTTTTTTACACATATCCGTTTGCTTGTTTCTAGCCTGTCAGAATATTCATAAATATGCATCAGTCTTTTTTTTTAACATTTAAGCCATGAGATAAAAACATAAGAAATTATCAAAAGCTGAACAAATGTGTGTTTTTTCATAAATATATTCGATTGGCGATAGGAAATAATTTTCAAGTATTTCAAAATAAAAATGGAACACTGTCTTATAATTCAAAAAATATAGCGACCAATATAATGATGCATTCTTTTTATAACACCTAAATAGACGAAATAAAATTTGTGAAATTCTTTCTATGTGTAATTTCTCGCTCGTGTGATTTTTTAACTGTGTAATTTCATCCCGAAACCCTTGTCCATAAACGTATTCGTTTTACGGATTGGACTGACTATAGTGGATTATTCCGTAAACTCAACTAAAAAACACAGTTTTCATTATTTTGCGTGTAGTGGTATATCTAAAATAACGTTTTCAAAACAACTGCACGTTTAAAGCATCCTTATGTAATACCACACTACCACCACATTCGTTCAATACTGAGTATGTGTTAATAAAGTAAACAGCTTCATGTATATAACCATTAGCCGACCTCACCTCAATCTAATAAAGGACACTTATTACTAATTGCAGACTGTCACAGGTATATTTTAGTTCAGGCTTCTTCTTAGTCGTGTTTCTCACGTGTGAGGGTTGTGACCTCCGCCTACCGCAACAACTCCATTTCCTTTGGCGATCCTTCGCCACTCGCTTCTGCACTCCCCTGCTCTGAAGGCCATCGGTAAGGAAAGTCGTCCTTCACTTGGTCGCTCCAGTAAGCTGGAGTCTTTCAGTGTCCTCTTCTGGCTTCTAAAATGAGCCTCTCGAATTTTTCCGTAGACTTGCGGGTGAGTGGCCAAAAAAGACGAGTAGGCGTCTTGTATAGACGGCCGAGAGTCTGTTTAGTATTTAGAGATCTTTCAGTGTAGTGACGTTTGTGGGTTTTGCAGTCCATTTCTCCACGTCGTAACGGCATATGGAGTGTACCAGCAATCGTACTCGACGCATTTTGGTATGTCTGGTTATTTCTTTGCTTTTCCAGATTCTCCCTAGTCTAGCTAGTATCAGGAAATAAATACAAATTTTAGGTAAGAACCTATATTTCAGCTATACACATAAATAAGCTATAATGAAGACTTAAATATTATTATTATCAAATATAAAGGATATATACTACATCTCTATTAAAAATCGGATTCCTAATTTAGTTATCATAATTTAGACACGCAATTTTGCACGAAATAAAGAAAATCTCATTCGTATAAAATAGATATTATTAACTGTGACATCAATTTTACTCCCTTTGGAAGTGTCGTGAAAGAAATAATGCTAAATGCTATTTAATATTTTAACAAGTTTATTAATATTACATATGTTGGTTATTCGTAAAACTAGCATTTATATGATATTGCAGTACTGTGAAATTAACGGTCATGTAGGCCAGTGCTTGTCAAACTAAGGTCCGCGAAAATTTCCTGTAAAAGTTTTTTCTTTATGACAAAAATCAAAGTTCTAGTATTTTTACAGAATTTTGGATAAGGTGACAGCAGGAATATCCCTCTATTGCAAAAGAATTCTCGGTAATCGTAAGTTCTTTTGCGACTACATACGTGAAACAGTATTTTTGTCATTACTTTTCATAAAAAATAAGCACAAATCATGCCTTTCCACGGAGACTTTGGAAGAATCCTTGGGAGTTTTTGCATTTTTGATATTGAACAGATATTGATTGAGAAGGAACATACGACTATAGTTCTTTTAGAAATAAATACTTTGATATCTTTACCTTATTATAATGGTATTCTACCAAGTTAACGCTAATTCAATCATTGCAGATAGACGAGTTGCCAATCGACCATACGTATATTCAGTATGAAATCTTATAGTGTCATAAGAAAGCTTTTTCTCAGCGTTCGTTGATATTTTGAAGTATATAAATAATTTACTGTGAATAATATATATTGCTCCCACAAATTCGTGGGAAAGTACTTTAAAATTCTCACATATATGGCAACTCAAAGTCGGTGCTTATTTTATTCATCGTTCCAATGTATTTAGCTACTCTTCGTGGCGTAGCGGCAGTTTTTTTTAAAAAAAGATATTCGAGCTGGTAAAATAATTTTGATGTATTTTTGTGAATAAATAATACGACACATCCGATAAGTAAAGGATCAAACGATAATAATCGTCAAATTTAGGAGACCCATAATTTTGACAAAGTTTAGAGCAATTTAAAAACTGTTAAATAATTTACTCAGAATATTGAACTGTAATTATTAGTCTATCAGTGATGAAAATACATATACAAAATAAATGAATTAACATATATTGATATAAATAGTCTCGTAGCCGAGTGGTTAATGTTATTGGGCTTTTATCGTACTAGGATTTGCAGCCCAAGATCCAGATCCCTGAACCAAAACTCTTTTACCTATCAAATTTGGATTATTGAGATTTTGTACACTTCCATGTATTTTGTCACTAACGACCCGGGTTTCGCCTTTCGGCATCTTCAGGCATTCGAGCACACGAATGGACTCAAACTGACTATCCCGAACTATGACTATCTCGAACTGAAACCCAGGTCGGTAGAGACAAAATACATGGAAGTGTACAAAATCTCAATAATCCAAATTTGATATTGAAATTCCATCAAGCACCCTCAGTCGATGTCTTAAATTATCTTTTACCTATATTAATTTTTCAAGCGATTCGTAAATTTGCAGCACAGACATTGAAGTCTGCGATGTTTTTATACCCCTTCAGTCTCCACCTATCCTATCCGAAGCTGAATATAGTGCGTCGAGAGAGATAATTCGTGATAACTTAATTCTATCGTTCTAGCTGTATCTGAAAAAATCGAAATAATAACAAAAAATACGAATATCATCGTTTCCATGGCAAATTATTTATCGTGTTTCGGCGTGTGATTTCCATGACATGCAAAGGAGTTCAAATTGTTGGATTTTGCAAATAATATATCATTACATATTAAATTGACTTAAAGTATATGTATGTATTTTTTACGTTTGATTTCATCAAAACGTGGACTTTGTGGATCAGTTTTTCATTATTTTATTCTCCTTAATTAAGCTTAAAGCAATACTATGACTATTATTGATATTTATAAAGCTTAAAACTACAATATTAAATGAAAATTGATAACTTTATTCCACTAGCTTTATCAACAGTGATCAATGACATCTTAAGCAAAAAAGGTGGGTACTTATTTATGAAATTTATTTTCTATGAGTTTTTTCCTACCATGCGTAAGTATATTGGAATTGTTTTTATTAATATCTCCCTCCCCCAAGCCTAGTAATACTAAAATAGCTTTCTGCGCCTTATATAAGTGAAGAATTATAATAAATGTAAACTTTATATAGTATTACCAACATTACTTGGCCGCCGCCGAGTTTGGAAATAGAATTGCCAGTCTAGAAAAAAATTCTCTAATTGCTACTTTATACAAAATAAATAAATATGTCTACATTTAAAAACCGTCGTTGAAATATCAGTTTTCGAATTGATTGAAATTTAAGCTATGGTTGAGTATGGAAACATTCCTAACGCGACGGTGGAGCCCTCACTAGTTAAATTGGTACATCTATAGTTAAAAATAGAGTCACTCGGAAAATGCTTATCAAATAGGCAAAAACTGTTTCACAGATAGTTAGTTACGTAAGCAGTGAAATATTAAAGATTTGGAATATCAGTTCTAAACAAAAATAAATAACGAATTTTAATAAAGTTTTCCGTTAAGTTAAGGTTATAATATTTTCCTTTTTTGTAGTTTGTAATGGGTTTGTAATTTAAAATTTGTAATATCAAGCCGCTGCGATAGAAAAATTTTCAATGAAATCGTGGCTTTCTTATATTGTGAATATATTATGTATATATCTGTCGGCGTCTGTGGCGCAGTTGGTAGTGTCGTTGGTTACGGTTACGGATGTCTCGGACTTAATTCCCGGTGCGGAGAGTTTTATAAATTGATCTTTCAAATAACAGAAGAATAAAGTACGTCATGAATGATATTGTTGTATCCAACAATGCATACAAAAATAGTGCCGTCAATAAAACAATGGCGTTTAAAAAAAGGACTAAGGATAAAGCGAGGAAAAGAATAGGATTAGTATATGTAATCTTCACAAACATTCATGCATTTGGATATAAATTCATAAAGTGATTGAAAAAGCATTGTAGGCACAGTGTTAGTCCCGAATTTGAACTCGTAACCATGTAATAAAAATAGGATGACCGCTAAAAAGCATTAAGAATAGGCTACAGGATTAGCGTATTACTTTTTTTTATATAGAAGTGTTTTAAAAATAGTGCCGTCAATAAAACAGTGGCGTAAGAAAAAGGACAAAGAATAGGGAGAGGTAAGGAATAGAACTAGTAGATCAGAAAGTATGAAAACGTCACAAAAATCCATGCCTATAGACATAAATTCATTAGTGTCGGATTTGAGCCCGTGACCACGCAATCAAAATAGGATGAGCGCTAAGAAGCATTGTCCTCTTGACTACAGAACTAGCGTGTTCGTTTTTCTTATATAGATGTTTTACTGTATTATTTTTTCAATTTAAAAAATACTGCAAAATAAAAACAATCGTACAATAGTTGATTCTGTAATATTGTGGTAGATATCGATTTGTAATTAACTCGTTAGTCCAATTAACTTGAAACATTACTTTATATACTCCGTAGAACGTTCTGTAATTTTCTCTAAGTAATAAGTATACTGTATAAAACAGAAATTTACTTCCCTCCTCTGTTTACGGTTGAAATAAAACCGTCATATGGACTGAGAGAATCAAAATGGCGTCATGTGGTCTCAATCGATATAGAAACTACACTTAAGGATACCACGCAACTCTTTTCTCGGGGGAAATTTTACTTTATGGATGCCATCTGTGAGTTTAAAGTAGAAGCAATGTCCAAAAACACGAGCGGCTAAATGGATTTGTGCACTTAAATTGACTGGAAAATTTCGGTTGGCATTAATTTTCATTCTATTGCCTACTACGTCAGTGACCACTATGAATTATGTTGGCAAAACATTATTTATGTACAACATCACCATAATCTAAATTATAACATAAATTGAATTAATGAATAAATTTTTTTTGGGTTTACGAGTATCGCTATCAATTGAATCAAACTAAAACTATATTAAATAAAATTATTGTTTTGCTAATATGATTGTTTTAATAATATTTTCAGTAAATTGTAATTTATTTACATTTGACATACAATATCGAAAATCCTCTGAAGACTCGAGATTTATTTCAATAAAACTAAGACAGATAAATATTTTTTGCATAAATGAAAGCAACTTCT
Source organism: Himalopsyche phryganea (assembly GCA_022494535.1). Taxonomy (NCBI): domain Eukaryota; kingdom Metazoa; phylum Arthropoda; class Insecta; order Trichoptera; family Rhyacophilidae; genus Himalopsyche; species Himalopsyche phryganea. The sequence continues at coordinate 2,604,227 of JAGVSL010000097.1, forward strand.
TTAATTAAAACAGTAAAAAACAATATTACTACTTATGTACTTTAAGATATCGACAGAAGGTGGTTGATGGAATTTCAATATTCCTTTCAATATCGTCTTTCGGAATCTTCAGGCATTCGAGCAAACGAGTGAACTTGAAATGATGATGCTGAAAGGTGAACCCAGGTCATTAGTGACGAAATACTTGGAAATTTACAAAATTTCAACAATTAAAATTCGAATTTGAATCGTTCAAATTTTCGTCAGTTCGAATTCACCCGTGTACTTGAATGCCGAAGGGTCAAACATGGATCGTTCGAGACAAAACATCAGAAACAAAAATTGAACGATTAAAATTAAAAGCCATATCTTTTTTTATTTCTATACCCGCTACCTCAGCGGTTGACAACTAGGGTTTAATCAGGTTGGCAAACCAGGTGAGCATTTTTAATATGACCGCAGTGAATAAAAAATATTTTTTTGATCAAAACTACCCAGTCCATCTTGCAAAATTAAGATAAAGTGCCCATTTTGAGTCCCCGTCCAGTTAAAAGGTCGCCGACCTTCGTACTATCTAACCACCACACGGTAGAGTAGATAACGGATATGACAATAAAAAATGTGTCTGTCTCTCGCCGGTCTCTTTACTTCCTCCCAACTTTCAAGTGATCTCAGTGTTCCGTAGCTCCGCCGAGTACATCCTATTGATGGCCATTAGTGGCCTTCCAGGAATACAGGTAGGATTCGTGCTCCATTGGGGAAGCCACAGCACATATCCTGCTTATTATTAATTTTACGAAAATAATGAATTTATTTGAAATTTCTGATTGAATTTTTATAAAAGTTCCAGTAAGAAATATACACATAGTTTATGAGAAAGAATAAATTTTATAATTTTATGCTGCTGTAAACTTTTTATTGTTGGCAGAAAGTCTGTAATGAAAATGATTAAAGATCATTTCTAAAACTGTCCATGCGAAGCCTTTTCGAGTCTGTAATTTAATTAAGCCTACCCTGCCTACCATTATAAATGTGCATGGCTGCATCAACACAGTTTGATTTCCGCTTTAGTTACAAACTGGTAGAACCTTTTCCGAGACTTTCTGATTAAGTGATAAAATCATGTTTAAAGTTCACAAAATTTTCTATTCAAATTTGCTAGTCATCGATCGATATTCATTGCTGATTTAAATACAATAATTTTTGTTGCATTTTATATAAAGTATGATTAATTTTATTAACTTTTTGCACGTAATGTCCGTGTTGTACTCTTATACTATTCGGAATTAATATATGAATATTTCCAGGAAGAATTAATAAAAAGAACAATCTTTAATTCATCGCCTTTATAGAATTCATAATGTAGACTTGCTAAACAAATATTATTACAAAGCTCATTAAATAATGATTGCTTAACATTAAGAAATTTATTTTTGGACTAGGTTTATTCGTCTTGTGTATTAGCAGATGTTTTAACATTTTTGGAATAGATCTACCACCAACCTTGTGGTCTCGTGAGAATTTATTGTTCCCTTTCTCAGAGTTTGAAGTAGTCCGGCTTCTATAACGTTAGATCGCGTTCTGTCTCCGTCTCAGTATATGGTATGACGCGTTTTGTAGATATCTCTGCTTCGTTTAGTGTTGTTAGCTCGTCGGTGTTGTCCGTTGTGTTTATTCGTTTCCCCTCACTGTAATGCTTCTTTACTTTTTCCTGTATTATATTGGTTAATTTCGATATACTTCAATGGATTTTTTTTAACTGTGAGACAATACTGATTGTGATTTTACACTTCAAGTGTATGAATATAAAATTTATATTTTTTTAGAAAACAGCTGTATGTAAAAAATACGACTCATGTACGATTAAAGCCTCATTTAAGACGACAGGACAATTTATTGAGACTGAATTTTAAATAAAATCAACGTTTTTATATTGTACGTAAAAAAATAACGAAATTAATTTTTGAGTTATTGATATTTTGTACACTTCCATATATTTTGTCACTAACGACCCGGGTTTCGCCTTTCAGCATGAACTCAAACTGACTGAAGATGCTGAAAGGCGAAATCCGGGTCTTTACTGACAAAATACATGGAAGTGAACAAAATATCAATATCTCAAATTTGATATTGAAATTCCATCAAGCACCCTCAGTCGATGTCTGAAATTAATTTTATTCTAAATGACAGTCTCAATAAATTATTCTTTCATGTCGAATGTTGCTTTAATCAACTAAACGTTTATATGACTCGTATTTTTTTACATAAATACAGCTGTGTTTGGGTCAAGTGCAAAGCGCAAAGAAAAACATTGAAATGAGACTGAATAATGCATAGGTTCGTTATTCACGAAGAAAAATTCGAAGCTTTTTTTACTACAAAAGCCTTATATCTGAAAAAACGAGACATTGAAGTTATTTATGCGGAGACATCAGTTGGGGATGTGCATATTTCTTATTAGTTTGTATTGCAAATTATTCCTTTTTGGATGCTTTGATAATTTATTCAGTAATTTGGAATTGTAAATATGTAGGAGCCATGCGTCAAACTAACAAACGTTATAATTGTAAAAATAACAAATTCTCCCTTTAGTCATGTACAACATTCAATGGTTTTTGGCCAATTGATGAAGCCCTCATAATTAAAATTGTTCAGGAGAAAGTAAAAACTGTTTTTATACGTTATGAATCTTTTAAATGCACTCCTGTAAGTTCTCATGTTTGCAGATATGGTATTATACTTAGAGAGTGTCGATATGATAGTGGCTTAGGTCAAGCGGCAGAATTTTTAAACCTCAAACCAATGTAAAATGATGTTTCTCTACCAAAAAGTGGTCAATTTATTTTTCTAATTTAGATCATTTGGCCAAGACCTGCTCTGTCGTCTTTAAAATGAAATCCATTTACTGGGAAGAGAATAATATGATATGCTTAGAAAAGTGGTGATATATATAGCAAATAATCTATCAAGTGATAATACCTGTGGCGGACTGGCTCTAAAAATATTGGTTGCCAGGAGTCAATGGGGGCCCAACCAATAGGAGCCCATCCAAAAATGGGATGGGGCCCTTACTCTATATACTAATTACAAAATACTAAAACGGACCATTCAAAATTTTGAGAAGTGGGCCTCTACCCTTTTTTCTAATTCCTATGTACTATAGTAATAATTAATTGATAATTACAAAAAATTATATGTTACAAACAGATGAAACAGACATATAGAATAAGTATGTAATCGTGATGAGGTATTAGTTCATTGTGTTTATCGTAAGAAAATATATTTATTTGTATTGATGAAATAACCAAAGTGCTTTATCTTGTATATTTTAATCACGTAAAATTAAATAGTTAAGAAGTTATTAGATTTTACTGAAGGAAACCAGGCTTGTATAGCCAGTCCACCAGTGGATAATACTTTTTTCCATTTGTGCTCTCAACGTGGAGCATATGGCCTCGTAATGGAGGTATCTCAACTGTTTTGTTTGTTACTCAGTTCCTCAACCTGTCTTTTACGAAAAGAGTATGGATAGAAAGATAGAACTAAGACAGGACTAGTGGTTAGCTAATCGCTCCTGCTATGTCCCGTTTTTAGGATCGGATGGATGTGAGAGAATTTCAGACATCACAAAAATTCATGCCTATGATTAGAAATCGATTGAAAAAACAAATTTATGAAGCTGCCCGCACCGGGATTTGAACCCCAGACATCCGTAACCGTAGCCAACGACGTTAACAACTGCGCCACGGAGCCGACATATTATAAAATCCTTAATATTTTAAGGATATTTTACTGGTAAGATAATAATTTTAAATGCGTATAAAAACGGTGATTAATAGGTATTACATATACAGCAAATAGTCTATTAAATGATAATACTTTCTAAAGAAAATACAGTGCAATAAATATATGATTTTGTATATTTTGAAATTGTAAAATTTACCATGTTTTACAAAAATACAGTTAAATAAATAATATGGCACACAATTAATAGAGAAAATGTTAACACTGAAAAATCTATGGCGGATTTTGAGGCAGTAAATTCAGGCGGAAAAGAATATATGTAATATTATTCTTTAGAGTAATAAATAAAATAAGAAGGTTAACAAAATCTAGCACTCGACTGCAAAAGAAACGGAGAAAGAAGAAAAATTAATAAAAAGGCTCGATGTCTTAGCCTCAATTGATTTACAGATAGTCTACGCTGTCTCTACGTCGCCTCTACGCCGGCTCTATATTCGAATGACCTACATACATTACTGTTTACGTTTTCTTTAACTGCTTCATACAAAATGCCAAATAAAATTTTAAGAAATTATTAGTTAGTTATTTTTTTTATAAAGAAAAGAATCATTACTTTATAAAGACCATGTTTTGACTAATTGAACCTCAAAATTGAAATTGTTCAGGAGAGAGTAAAAACTGTTTTTATCAAAAACATTATATGTTGAGTTACGTTATGAATCTTTGAAATGAAGTCCTGTAAATTCTCATTTTTTTAGATACGGGATTGTACATAAGAAGTATTGATATAATGGTGACTTACATCAAGTGGCCTGATCAGAATTTTTAAATCTAAAACCAATGTAAAATGATGTTTACCTTCCAAAAAGTGGTCGATTTATTTTTCTAATTTACATCATTTGGCTGAGACCTGCTCTGTCATCCTTAAAATGACATCCAATAATTGATTAATTTTTGTATTTGTTGAGGGTTACATCAACTGGCCAAAACACAATCGATATATACTATATCTTACATCAAAACAATATTAAGTCAGTTTTTGTTTTTGGAAACCTCGAAGAAATGTTATTTAGAATGTTCAGAGATTATATTGTTATAATCGCCTGTCAGTAAAAATATTTCTTTATAGAGAATTTTTCAATTCTTTGCAGAAAAATAGTGTAGAGTTGTTCTTGTTATTGCTACTTAAGTAGAATATTGATATTTTTTGTTTAGAATACATAAATATATATCCGAGTGGTCGACGCTATTAGGGCTCTTCTAATCGGCTGCCGAAGAAGAACGTAATATTTATAATTCAATCTGTTCAAGGCATGTTTCTCTGTTATAATTTTATCTCTCACACTCTGTTCTTAAAAAACTAGATATAGAGAAGGCGATTAGCTAACTGAATTCTTTCTTCACCTATTCTACCCTTTCCGAATAGAAAGGAGAGTCAATGGATACTTGACTGAAATTATAATTTAAGGTGTTGACTAAGAGTGCCTGATGGATTTTCAATATCATTTTGAGTTCATTCGTGTGCTTGAATGCCTGAAGATACCAAAAGACTAAACCCAGGTCGTTAATGACGAAATACATGGAAATAAACAAAATCTCGACAGTGGAAATTTGACTGAAATTAGTTAAAAGTCTGTATGATATGTACACATAGGGAGCCGAAGTGATGTTTGGGAGTGTCTATATTTTAAATTAAAAAAATGTATCTGGAATAACAGCTGACAGCCAATTCGCCAAATATTTTGAAAAATAAAAAATCATACAAGATTTTTATAAGACCTACCTAATCACTAGGAAAAAGCTCTCACTACTAGAACACATAGGCCGACGACTTATATAAGTTGATTATTAGAAAACATACGACAATAGAACTAACTTTTTTTCATGTCCGCTCCCAATGTGGAGAATATGGTCTCCTAATGGAGGTATATTAACAGAAATTTTCTATGAGAACTGCTTGTTACTCAGTTGCTCAACCTACAAGAGTGTGGATAGAAGGATAGAGCTAGGACAGGACTAGTGGTTAGCTAATCGCTCTCGCTACGCACCGTGAGGATTGGATGGGTGGGAGGGAGGACTCATACTACGAACAGAAATCCATAAATCGATTGAAAGATCAATTTCTGAAAACCGTCCCCACTGGGAATTGAACCCGAGACATCCGTAACCGTAGCCAGCGACGCTACCAACTAAGCCACGGACGACGACAGAACTAATACTAACAGAAATTAATTTTTCTCGTTCATCTACTGAAAGGAAACGTTGTGAATTATACTAAAAATGTGATAATTGACAAAAAGAAATGAAAATCATTACATTAACACATACCTGATGTATGATTTCTATAAAGATTTTAAATACTAATACCGTTTTTAATAAATACCATAATCTCTTTTTCTTGTGATGTATTCGCTAAAATATTATTAAGACTAAAGCGTATTAATAAAACGTGCGTGATGATTGATTATATTTTCATACTATAGTATAAAATTTCTCACACACAAACATATCGCAAATTAATGAAAGCCCGCACTATCTTAACCTACTTTTTCCAACCCAAAATTTTCTAAGCCAAACAATTGATCAAGGTCGAAAAGAACGATACGTAAATTGGGAAAGTTTTAGTTAAGTAACTGGTTAGTAATGTGTTTTATTATAATAGAAAACAAAATTTTATTATTTTTAGAAGACACCATGTTTAATTGGTGATAGAGCAGCCTATCCCGGACCCTTTTTGTGATACCGGGATTTCAGTATCGGAATTTATCAAGCACGTAATCCCAAGATCATTAAATTTAATTTCATACCGACTGTGGAAAAGAAAAATGACGTAACGTACACACGAAAAATACTGTGCATAGCCCAAACAAAACGTGTATACACTGTGATAATTGAAATAAATATTTTGAAAAGACGGAGGGATAAGTCTTTTTGCCTTTCTACAGTCGATATATTATCTATTTATATATAAATATAATGCATTAGCACGTTTTACACAAGTTATACCCTTTTTTGTATAGGTTACGTCCTTTTTCCGTTCCACGGTCGAAATGTTAAATTGTACAATTTAAGACATCGACTGAGGGTGCTTGATGGAATTTCAATATCAAATTTGGATTATTGAGATTTTGTACACTTCCATGTATTTTGTCACTAACGTCGTGCGCTCGAATGCCTGAAGATGCCGAAAGGCGAAACCCGGGTTGTTAGTGACAAAATACATTGAAGTGTACAAAATCTCAATAATCTAAATTTAAATTGTACGTTTACAATTTATTTTGCGTCCATTTTTGCTTCAATTGAATTTTTTTTGGGCCGGTTTTTATTTTTAAATCAAACAGTCATTTACAAAAAAAGAGAAAACAAAAATAAAACATAATGATCAAAATAATTTGATGTTTTATTTTATTTATTGCATTATTATGGTAGGTTTTATCTAATGGTATCCAAAAAGAGGACATGTCCTTCAATTCGACGTAAAAATATTGTCCGCCATCCATTTCAGAAGCGGTCCTAATTTGTCCTACATTTCAAATTGGTTAAGGACGGCTGTTACAAAATATTCGAAAGAAGATAATACAGTTATATTAATTATACAAGTATTTTAAAAAATACGTACATGAACAAACCGAGATATACGTTGTAGTTAATTTGGAAGTTTTAGTTCGAACTATGGATTATTTTTTAAGATTTACCGTGAATCCTGAAAACCCGGGATTGTCTAAATATCAATCCCGGGATTACGTGATTGGATGCCCTAATTAGTCGTAACCAGTTTTGTAGTCGTAAAATTCACATTGCGTTATCGCATACACTAAGCTTACCTGTTTTTGGCTATTGCTCGCACTTATCTTTAGTATTGATCTAATAACTGTGCCCAAGAAAGCTTTCGGTGATTTGAATCTTTATATTTACTCTATTTTATTCTAAAAATGAGCGAAATGGTAAAGCACTTACTCAAGCTTTTTAAACATATAATATAAAGTACAAAACAATTTAAAATTTGAATTGCTGAAATTTTGTTGGGTCCAGATGTTAATTTCTTAGACACAGCGATAAGATTTGTCCTATTTTATTTTGTATATAATCGCTATAAACTGTCTATTTGAGTTAGTTCGAGTTCACTCGTGTGCTCGAATGCCTGAAGATACCGAAAGGCGAACTCGGGTCGTTAGTGACAAAATACATGGAAATGTACAAAATATCAACAATTCAAATTTGATATCGAAATTCCCTCTAGCACCCTCAATCGATGTCTTAAATTACAACACAATTTGCTTGTACCACTTCCACATTTTTATAATGATCAAGACCGGTTTATCAGCATTATCAAATCAGTTGATAATGCTCATTTATCAGCATTATCAAATCAGTTGATAATGCTCATTATAAACATGTGGAAACGTTCGAGTCCATCCGTGTGCTCGAATGCCTGAAGATGCCGAAAGGCGAAACCCGGGTCGCTAGTGACAAAATACATGGAAGTGTACAAAATCTCAATAATCCAAATTTGATATTGAAATTCCATCAAGCACCCTCAGTCGATGTCTTAAATTAAAATTGTGTTTTGTTTTTTAAATACAATACCTTTCCACCAAGAATTGACAGTGAAAACCTTAAAAGTGATATAATAATAAATGTTAGCTTCTTCGTTATTGCATTATTTTTCTTCAACTAACTATTGTTTATCTTACTCCGAGAAATTTTGAAGCGTCTAAAAACAAGTTTTTGTGTGTTATACGACACAATTATGTTGGAAGAAGATTTCATTAGTAAATGAATTAGTATTTATTCTATAACTGAGAGTGGAACCGGTCATGACCGCATTATAAAATCGTGAAATATTTATAAAAATAAAATGCAGTTTTTTTACTTGAAACGAAGTACGTTTCATTTTTACAAATATTTATTAAAAATTATAATGAACTTAACTTCGATTGTGAACAGTTAATCCGTATCTTTTGATTTCTGTCAAAGATTGAATTCAAAGCAAGTATTTCTTAGATCTTTACGAGCGTCGTAATCTGTATCAAAATATGAAAAAACGCGACTGCCGATGGCATTGAATTAAAATTGCATAAATTGTCGGTGCCATCTTGAACTTTGAGCTACTTCTTTTTGTAGAAAAAGTGGAATCCAACATCAATTTAACTTCTCTTGCACCGTGTTATTTATATAAAATGCTGAAGAAAACGTTTCATTTGAAAAAAACTTGTTTACTTCATTATTCTGTCAAAACGGTTGTCTGTCGGGAATCGGGAATCTGATAAAATTAAAATTCATAGTATTGTTATTTCACTTGATGTATAACTAAACGTGAAACATGCTTCACCTCTTTGAGAAGCATAATAATATTTATAGTTATTAACTCTGCATTTAAAAAAATTAAGGCGTACTTTTTGTTATATTACATATCGACTGTGGAAAGAAAAAAGGACGTAACTTATACACAAAAAATATTGCGTATAGCCCAAACAAAACGTGTATTAAATTGTATACATTGTGATTATCAAAAAAATATTCTAAAAAGACGGAGGGATAAGTCTTTCTGCCGTTTTACAGTCAATATATTATATATTTATATATAAATATAGTGTATTAGCACGTTTTGTGTGTGTTATAAAAAATGTTTTTTGGTGTGGGTTTCGTCTTTCTTCCTTTCCACAGTCGATATAATATTTGTTACCATCACGCATGTTTTTTGATGTTATTTCTTTGAGATGATGAATTTTTATTGTTTTTTTTTTTTAATTTAAATATGGATATTTTTCCGCTTGGGTTCAAGTTCAGTTTCCGAAGAATGTAACAATTAAGTGCAATTCTGATTATTGTTGCTTGCCAAGTTAACTATTTTAGCATGCATTTTAATTATTTGTAACATACATATACTACAGGGTTGCTATGCTAACGACCAACAACAATGCGACTTTAAAATAGTTTGCGTTGCTATGAAAACATCACAGAATAAGTAACCTAAACGAATGTGTACAGGAATATGACTTCAGGTAATACACCTTATTTCCAATCTAAAACTAAAAAATACGTTAGGAAAAATTGAAAAATTAAAATTGTATGAAAATTAAATCAAAATTTTGACAATGTATAGTAATTATTCCTCATTTTTATGATATGATTAGAAACAATTTAACTCGTCAGGTGAAAGCGCTCCCTCGTCGAGCGAAGTCTTAGATTTATTTTTCTTTTTTAGTACTAATGGGAACGCCCTTATAGATGACGGAATTGAAATTAAAATATTGAATGTCTAAAGTAGCTGTTCTTTAATTTCCTTACTGATGGATTGATTTTTGTTTGTTTGCCTCGGTATTTTCGTCACCTCGGAACTGTATGTATTGTTTATACACACCGCGGACGCTAAGTTCATGAGAAAATTTCATACCTACATGCGACTACATTTACGCCTACAGACCGGTATGGGCTATTATATAAGATAAATAATACACATTGAGGCAACGAATTGTTGAAGATACTCTATAGATGGTTACAAAAAACAATTATTAAAATCATTAGTAATTCTTTCACTGTAAAATGTTTAAATGTTATCTTAGTAAACGTGTAATAAACAAGTTGATTGATTCAATGAATTGCAAGGAAAACGGGAAATCAAATTATTTTCTCTTGAAATTAATGAGTAAAATCTCTATTATACTTTATTTTTAATTAGAAAAATTTTAACAAAATAATAATTCAAAGGTTTATTATAACTTATCAACAGTGTTATTGGAGAGTTATACACAGCTTCATGTGTTTGCTTTAATTTAGATCGGTTTGGTTCAGCTTTATGGGAATACAATGCGTTACCTGGATGATTTCTATGGGGAAAACGAAGCCGCGCATTTATAGACATTGTAGTTCGGTGTTATTATTTAATCAGGTGAATGCTATTGCAAAATGAATGTTTTGGATTCATAAGAATATTATTAGTACACCACGTGTTTATATTTTATTTATAAACAATGGTTTCTCAGCCAAAAATGTACAAAATATTACTTAAAACAAATATACGTACACTCAATATATTTTCCACATAAATACAGGTTTCTACCGGAATTCAAATCATGATATTATCTTTATCGACCCATAGCTCTGAAAAGCAAGTATCCAGCAAGGTGATAATAGTTAGGTTAACTATTTGAGAGATTTTTGCGATGAACAAATAAGTGTATTTCATAGTTAAATGTTGAGTACCCGGTATGCGTTGCAATGCCACTCAAAGAAAGAAAGTGTTTGTGTTTTAATTCTGTTTATTAAAGTGCTTTTGGACACACAATAGCTTTTGTTTTTCTGTCTGGTGTCACGAATAAATCAGAAGGTTTTCCGAGATGTCGCTATTTGTACGAATTTGATTCTTTATTTTAGATTATAGATATATCTGAATTGTGAGATTGATTTTTATATATAATAAGACCCACTGTAAGTTAAAAATTAAAACGTTGAGAGTCAGGCTCGGGCTGGGCCGGGCCTGATTGTACCATGCTTATATCCTTCACGCAAGTACAAGCAATAACTTAACAAAGTTTTATCGGAATCGGATGAACGGTATGGCGGTGCTAAGATACGAACCAACACACATTGATTTTTATATATTAGATATAGCAGAAAATTACTGACGCAGTTTTAAACTGTGTTCTAAAAAAGCGATAAAAATGAGAAAATGATAAAAATATTTTGCACTTTTTATGTTGGATTTTAAACAAACATATTCACAGCAAAAATAAAAATCTTGGAATAAGACCAAAAGAGCACTGAGAATATTTTTTTAATTAATTGGAATTATATTACTTGAAGTTATGTTAAATATGTTTTAATTTATCTAAATGCCTTTTAAGGTGTTAACTGTCAATTCTTAGTGGAAAGAAATTATATTTTAAAAAATAAAACACAATTTATTTGTGTTACTTCCCCATATTTGCGGATAATATGTGGAATTTGTGGTAAATATGTGAAAGTAGTACAAATGAATTATCTTTTATTTTTTATTTTTTAAAAGAAAAACAAATATTCGTATAACGTACCATAGGTATAAATATCTTTGAAAGGAAAAATTATAAGAGTGGCTGTTTATTTAAAATTCATACGTCAGGTTACAAATGAAACACAACTGGGCGTAAACGTATCAATGAATTTCATCCTTCAACTCCGCTGGAGTAGGCGTTCGCGTAGACTCTACGGCGTAGAATGTAGCAACACCGCCCCAAGTAGTTCAATACTTTCGGGCAGACTTAAAATCAGACAGACCGTGCAGTAAGCTGAAAATTTGTCGTCTTGTAGAAATAAGATTTGTACGTTTGTTTTTTGAATAGTTTCAACGCGGTAATTGATGTGAAATTAATAAATAATACTATGATCTAATATTTAACATTTAGTGCGTCTGCTGTTTTATTTCGTCTTGAAATGTAGCGCTGTGGTGAGTCGAATCTCACTAAAAATGTATTTTCAAAAATATTTTCATATTTTTTCTAGTGTCAAAATGCTTTTTTTATCGACGTATATTGGGTAAGTTTTCCTGTATATCGCTACGTTAAAGCAACAATAAGACGTATTGCAAAACCTAATTCTGAGATATTGGCTGTTTTGTGTTTTGCTAAACCTCTAAATGTTTTCTTACACACAGTTTAAGAACTATATCATATTTTTCTTTGTACTGTATAAAGAAAAAAGTTAGCTTAGTGGTGGACGTACTAATATTTTTCAAAATTATACAGAAATAGTGTTATTGAGATTGTTATCTTGTTGAGTGGTATATTAAGTTATGCGTTCATATAGTTCGAATTTTAAAGATATAAAATATCCTATTGCTGAAAATGGCATTTTTAATGCAAAACACGATTATTGCAATGTGTCTTACTGTTACACTGACGTAGAAATATTTATTGATAAATGATATAATAATACAATGTTGTATATTTATTATTCACAATGAAAAACATTTTGCCTTATAATTTTTTTTATGTATCGTTCATTCATTGAATTGAATCACATTTTTAGCAGTTTTTGTCTGACTAATGAAGGACTAAATTTTAAATTTAATATAATAAGAATCTCTTCGATTATGATTCAAATTACTGTTTAAAAATAACTTAATTTGTGTTGGCTGTACTATACTTAAATACAATACAATTTTATATAATAACTTTCACTATGTAAGCAAAACAGATCCTGAATATATCTGTGTATCTTTGGCCCAGTTCTGATGGTTTTTGTATTTTTATGGTTTGCCATTGCATTTGTTCTATATGGAAATGAACTAATGTCTTCAAATGAAATTTACATAAATAGATTTATTGCTATAAATATATGCAAAAATATAGACAAAACAAGGTCAGCAAAATTTTCATTTAAATCAGGTCACTTTGGCCCTCGATACAAATAATCACAGTAATTACTATAAATTCAGTGATTTTAAAGTCTTGAAAACTTTTCTTTATGATTTCATATATTCTCTACATAATTGAGATGGGAAAAAATATACAGCATTTGGTTTACAGATTAGTAATATAAATTGAAAATACAAAAGTAAAATTGTGTTTTATCATTCCATGCTGACAGCTTACAAATTCAACAATAAAACAAATTATGTTGCACATTAATTCATATTTTTACTACCAGGGACTACTCAATACCTTTGCTTAGCTAAAAAATATTCATATTGCAATATATTATCATGGCACCTTTTTCCATGTAGGAAAAACTGAAATCTAGTACAAAAAGGCATTAAAAACCATTTAAATATATAAATCTAATGCATGAATAATTTGCGACAGCATAATCCCATTACCCATTATAAGCGACAGTAAATGAAGTGACAATGCCAAGTCTACATTTTCGTCGTTGATGCGCTATTACTGTAATCATCGATCGATATAATAACATCAATTCACGGTATTAACCATGTAGGGAAGTATATATTTCTTTATAGTTTTGCAAATAGTTAACTTAAGTTTTCTTCACGGTCGTTTCTACATGACTGAGCATCGCAACTCACCTTCAGAATGATTGCGTTCCATGTTTTTGGCATTCGGCGACATTTTTATTTCTTTTGTAAATTCCGAGTATCGATCGTTCAAATTGTGGTATTTATCTTTATCTTGCCAGTGCTTGAGGCATTGTGTCACTTATACAGCTGATTTTACAGCTGAGATAATATTTTCATATTATCTATATTTGGTCAGTTGCCCTTTATTTTTCCATGCATTGTGAATTAAAACAATCAACTCGAAATAGATAACCTTGCGATATAGTTAGTCTGAAGATGTTTGCTAAAGAAGAAAAACGTGTTACAATAGTAACAAAGCCAGTGGAATAACTAAGTTATCAATTTTAATTTTATATTAAAACAATCATTGTTTGTCGTTGCAGAAGATGTGACCAAAGTATGCAGCTTTTCTAAGTTCGATAGCTAGAATAAGTTTTATTGTCCTATAGTAAAGATAATTAGACGTAAAGAATGATTTGAACATATCTTCCAAGATCTAATTCTTCGTTTTTCTTCAAATTGAACGAATATTTTTCAGTTTTTACAGACTATTCTACCAAAAAAATTCTTGTTCATTTCAATTGTAATGCTTCCATTTGATCTTTACATAATTAATTCTAACCATTTTTTTGAAATCACGTATTGAAAGCGTTCAGCTTCTATATTCATCCTGCCTACGTGATATATGTTTTAAAGGTTTTCATTTTTATAGAAAATGTTAAAGATGTGACCAGACAATTTTTGGTTGAAAAAGCTTATATAATTATGCTTAGAAGTGCTCAACAAACGCTCTTTAAATAATCATCTACTGGTGAAAAATATTGGTAAAATTGTTTTTCGTCTGTAAAATAAATTAGTAAAAAGTTTTTATTAATTTGTTTCAAAAAAATACTGTAAAAATAAAATATTTATTTTTACAAATTTATAACACCTTTGTGTAAACATTTTTCAGTGCGTTTTTGTTAAAAACACAATACGATGCGATGAAAAAATCTTGGTGTAAAATTTCTTTAATAACCCGGTTAATATTTGTAAAATGTTGCTCTGAACCAGGTTTATCACCGGAGCCAATCTAGTTTACAAGTCGGCCTTGTTTGTCCTCGCCGTTCGAGCTTTTTCGTCGGTTCTCGTCGACACTCGGGGCGGTTCGCTTCGCGGGTCTCCGTTGGCCTTCGCGGGGGTTCGTCTGTATAATATCCGCAGGCTTCTCAGACTTGCGCATTGCTGATGGAAAACAAATTTTCAAACTGAGTGCTGGGTATCCCGGAAAACCCTTTGATCGTATTCGCCGACTCGCCATTCGAAATTGCTGTACGCGTAATATATTCAATACATCTGCCTGCGCATATTCATATATGTATACACTTCTTTACTGATAAATAAATACTAAGAAAATATCTTAAAACATTTAACATTTTTAATCTAAATAATTAATAATCATTTATAAAAATAGTGCAACAACATAACTATACTATTTACGTAAATAAATGGAGGTCTGTTTGAATATAAGCGAATTTGAATATTGCATATTTTCCTGCTTGTAAAATGAAATTGAAATATGTTTTTTCGATAGATTTTGACGGTACGTTCGTGGAAATTAATTTTCAATTTAAAATAAAAGTTGATAGCTTTGTTATTCCACTGGCAGTGTTACTAAATGTGACACGTGTTTTACTTCCTTAAGAAGCATCTTCAGACTTATCGCAATGTAATTTATTTACATAATTTGGCCAAGACCGGCACTGTTGCCTTTAAAATGAGATCCAATCATTAACTCATTTTCATATTTTTTCAGGTTTTGATAACAAAATTAAGAAATACAATTAAAATTCCACACCTTATTTATACGCAAAAACACGTTAGCGTAGTTTTTATACGAAACTGTATGTTGTAAAATATTGAAAAAAATTGAAAACTTATATATTTCCCATTACGATGACAAAAGGTAAAAGCTTTGTTTCAAATAATTATAAATTAATTACTTCACGTTGTAATACGGTGTATGTATTATTTAATAATAGCACTAGACTAATGAAGCAAATAATATTTAAATTAAAGAAGTGTTATGCAATAATTTATTTAAAAGAATAGCGTTATGTCACATTCAGCTATCAAAAACTAACCGCTACGCCACCAATCCAAAAGCTCGCCGAAGAAAATCTCTCGTGACTGGAAGGGGTACGGAAAAAGTGAGGGGAGGGAAATATGAGAGGTATGAGAGTCCAATGTTGCGTGTCTATAGGCTACATGTCGTGTTTATGCTCTACTATAGCGTTTCATAAACTATGGCTCGCGGCCCCTAGAGAATATATGAGAATTTTTCGTAGGTCTACGCTGACTTATAAAAAATCAGATTAATTTTCTGGGAATGATAAATGTATTAAATGTACGAAAAATACTATTATTGAACTGAATATTACTTGTTGAGTGTCATAATAAAATCTATTATGACACTCAACAAGTAATATTCAGTTCAATAATAGTATTTTTCGTACATTTAATACATTTATCATTCGCAGAAAATTAATCTGATTTTTTATAAGTCAGCGCAGATTCATGTACACTATTAAAATAATGTTGTACCATCGTTTGGTCACTTTAATGGAATATATTATTAACGCTAAATACCGAAAGTAAATCAAACAAACCAAATTTGAAGTCATTATTGAAAAAAAGTATCAGAACTTTAAATAATTTCACCAAACAAGAAAACAATGTCACATGATTGCGATTTAATTTTCATCACTTAAATTGCTAATACGCTGAAGAAAACCAATCCTGACATAATGGAGTTGCGGTGATCACGGACTCGAATACTAGTGTAGATAGTTTCACATATTAGTTTTTCAATCAATTTATGGATTAGCGTTCGAAGGTATGGATGTCTGTGATGTTCAAAAAAAATTTCCCCTCCATCCTTTCATAAAAAACGTGGTGTAGTAAGAGTGATTAGCTTTCTACTCGTACCTTTTTATCCATATTCTCTCCAAATTTTTGTAGAATAGAAAAATAATTCAGAGTCCTGTTTCACATTTTAAGAAGATCAAAAAACATGTAAACAATCCTAAGTCTATCTTAAAAATAAAGTTTTATTGAATACCTTACAGCCGATTATGTTTCATACCTTACATTTGAATGCGTCGCAAGGAATATACTCAATAACGAATGATTGATAGTAATTTTTAGTGAAGGAAATAATAGTATGTACTTTAATATTTGATAATAAAGATGTGATAAATAAAAAGCATTATCTCTGAAATAATAATATATGTATTTGTTATTTTAGTGTGACTTAGTTGAAAAGATACCTCGCATCGCCGTATCACATTTCAAGGCTATAATAGTTCCGACAGAGGTTTTTAAACATTTGAATAGATTCGTCAAATATAATTGCATTTTGATTCATGACGAAGGTTATATTATTTTGGATAACGTTACTGTGCTACAGAGATTGTGAAAGAGTATTTTAAAATAATTATATTTTGTTATCTTCTGCATAAATAAATCTAACTATAGTAGACATATCAAAAGAAAAACATTAAAATTACTCCAGCCGAGTATCAGTCCATGACAAAGCTTTTAGTTTTCTTAAGTGAATGCTAAAAATTATCTGGAATTAGAAAAGCTTTTTCCACACCTGCTAATTAGTTATTGTATTAGATATTTATTGCATATAGGGAAATTGCAATTTGCGTGTTTAAGAAAAAAACCAAACCGTTAGTCACTATTTCAATATTTAATTAATCACTTTTGAGATATTAAAATACTTTTTAAATTTATGCATTCTATAGTATATGCAAAGTCTTGATTAATTTTGCTCGGATATCATTGACAAAAAACTGAATTAAAGCTGTGTTAAGCTGCGAAATAAACTTTGTAAGAACGGTAGCTTAATTAAAACATAAAGTACTTTCGCCTAGTATACCTTCATCAGATTCTATTGAAACAATTACTGAATACTCTTGGAGGTTGAAACCCTGGAAAAAATATGTATTTGAATATATTTCTTTTCTGCAATCTCGTATGGTTTATTTAGATTTTTATATTGACCAACACAATTTGATTACATTGATGTGTTGTCGTTAATTGTATAAATAATTGCGTGCGCTTAAAAAGCTCTGCTCTAGATACAAACGTGTGCCCTGTGTCCTCTGCAGTGCTACGCGAATAGCTACGCCGGGCGGCGTCTACGGTAATCCACACATCGTAGAATGCGGCAGCTTTGTTCTTTGGGCATGGAGGTATACGATAGTTTTTTTTTATTCAGCTCATGACGTAGCGACAGTCGCGTTCGTGTCAAACTCGATTTTCTATCCAATCTGCATAATGTTAAATGTGTATTTGTAAACCTACCACAAATACAATATGCTAACTAATATGAACGTGTGTTTGTTGCCTAAATACTGTTAAATAGATATGCAGATAAACACAAATTGCAAGTTTATTTCTACTGTTTTGTTCTTCTGTTCATCTACTAAAATGAAATATTCGATACACTTGTGAATACGACAAGAAAAACAGAAATAAAATATTTTGGTAAACAAATAAGATTTATTGAATGTTTGTTTTCATATAAAAAACAAATTGGAAAACTTGATAGAAAAATTGAAAATACTTTAGTACACTTTCGAGTCAAACATTTAATTTATTAAAAATAATATATCGACTGTGTTTTGGCCAATTGATGTAACCCTCAAAATTGAAATTGTTCAGGAGAGAGTAAAAACGGTTTTTATCGGAAACATTATATGGTGATTTAATTTATGAATCTTTGAAATGCACTCCTGTAATATCTCATGTATGCAGATACGGGATTATGCGTAGGGTGTGTCGATATAATAGTGGCTTACATCAAATGGTCATAATTTTTTAACCTAATACCAATTTAAACTGAAGTTTCCCTTCCAAGAAGTGATTAATTTTTCTCACTTACATAATTTGGCCAAAACCTACTCTGTCGTCTTTAAAATGGGATAAAACCATTAACTCATTTTCGAATTTTTTGAGGGTTACATCATTTAGCCGAAATACTATTTTATCTGCCTTATATTAAGAGACCAGCTTAAATTTATCAAATGGAATCTATAAAGATACAATCAACCGTTCTAATCAACGGAATAAATAAACACGCCTCTTTGCTTCACTGTTATAAGACCTATCTTGCCAGAGAAAAATATCCGTGTATTTGTAAACTATATTCAATTCTAAGTAAGCAGTTAAGATAAAATTATAAAAAAAATATTTCGAGTCAAACATTTAATATTATAAAAATAATATATCGACGGTGTTTTGGCGAATTGATGTAACCCTCAAAATTGAAATTGTTCAGGAGAGAGTAAAAACGGTTTTTATCGAAAACATTATATGGTGAGTTGCGTTAGGAATCTTTGCAATGTAGTCCTGTAAATTCTCATGTTTGCAGATACGAGATTATACGTAAATAGAGTCGATATAATAGTGGCTTACATCGAGTTGGGGGTCAGAATTTTTAAACCTAAAACCAATGTAAAATGATTGTTTCCCTTCCAAAAAGTGGTCATTTGCCTGCTCTATCATTTTACATCTGTCATCTTTAAACTGAGATGCAATCATTAACTCATCCTCGCATTTTTGAGCATTTATATTAAATAGTCATTCTCATTCAGTAATTAAATATAGAACAAGTGTTCGAAAATTTCTATTAAAAAATAATGAAAGAACTATAATGAAAGATTTACGCCGTTTAAAAATTAAAAAAAAAAAACGTCTCAATGTAGGTTTAAAAGAATATGTATTGTATATATTATTAAGTAATTTCAAATCATAGCTTTTACGATTATATAGAAAAGATCATATATTAGAAAACTATATCACAACATTGTTTTGTGGTGGGTGTTCAAAACCTCGGAGCAAATGTTCTGTACTCCCAAGCGTACGTAAGAGCATTTAATAAAGCTCTGCTAAAATGTTTTCATTATAATTATGTTTAATTGCGACACCATAAGCCTCATACGACGTAGCAAATGATACTCCTGCATTACAAATATACATAACAAAGAAAAAATGTGAAACTCGGTTAGTCAACTAAATTAATTATTCTTTTAATGTCATACACTTATTCGTTACACATATATAAACTATAATAAAAAAATATGTATATGAAATATATCTATGCTGAAAACAGTCGCGATATAAATACATAAAAAAGTTTAATTTAAGACATCGACTGAGGGTGCCCGATCGAATTTCAATATCAAATTTGGATTATTGAGATTTTGTACACTTTCATGTATTTTGTCACTAATGACCCGGGTTTCGCCTTTCGGCATTTTCAGACATTCGAGCACACGAATGGACTCAAACTGACTGTCAGACTTTCGTCGAATTGCATCCAGTCGAAACCCACAATGCTATTATAATTGTAAAATCACTGGTAATTCTAAAAGTAGTTGGAAAGCGGCAATTCACCACTCTGTTAATGTGTTGTTTACAAAACAAGGATTAAGGCGATTCTCGAAATGTTAACTCAGGTATCAGTGTGGCTCTCAGACGTATAATATTTTACCTCGTAAATAATATTTGTCGTATTTGTATCTTCTATATAAACGTTAGACCCTGTTTGCTGTCTGTCAGTTCGAGTCCATTCGTGTGCTCGAATGCCTGAAGATGCCGAAAGGCGAAACCCGGGTCGTTAGTGACAAAATACATGAAAGTGTACAAAATCTCAATAATCCAAATACATGGATAAGTATTTTTGTACTGCAATTTATTTAAAAAATATATTCGATTGTATTATTTTTAGTTAATTCTTGGTGAAGTGACACTGAAAAAATGATTGAAAACACGCAGATTAAGGATTAATTTTTTAAACAGAGATCAGGTCAGGTTTATTGAGCGCTATTGTGATGTAGAGACCAGACCACCTCGTATCTTTTACATATTTTACATATATAGTATTTGCGGTTCTTTGCTTGGTTCTGGGCACATCATGGTCTACAGTGTGTATCTGATTGTGTTATATAATATAAAAATATATGCATACATGTCCATAGATAAAAAAATGATATATATATCAAATGCGTGCCGTGCCATTCTCTCTTTCTCGTTCAATTACATGTAAAATGAAGGGTACGAGTGAGATACAAGGGCATGTTCTTGTATCCTACTTGCTCATATACAAGTGAGGTTGTGCGATAGAGATAACTCCACCGCACGTTGCTTATATAGAAAAATAAAAACATTAGACGAGAAGGAAATAATATAGGATAAATATAATAAGAGAAAAGATAAATTATCCGAAATTAGTCTAGATAGAAACAATAAGTTCTTTAGTGAATATATGATTAGTTATGTAATTTAAGACATCGATTGAGGGTGCTTGATGGAACTTCAATATCAAATTTGAGTTATTGAGATTTTGTACACTTCCATGTATTTTGTTACTAACGACCCGGGTTTCGCCTTTCGGCATCTTCGGGCATTCGAGCGCACGAATGCCTGTAGATACCGAAAGGCGAAACCCGGGTCGGTAGTGACAAAATACATGGAAGTGTACAAAATCTCAATTACTGAAATTTGATTAGTTATGTCTTTTAGAATGTGTATCGTTGCCTTGTTAGGCCATGGAGCTGTAGAAATTTTTCAACAGCTTCTTGATATGGTCGTGGTAGTTTCCAGATCTAAGTCTATGTGGAGGGTCTTGTTTGAACAAACCAAGGTATGTGCATGATTGTTCGCAGTCTTGTTTTTAATAGTCTGTAGCGTCTTAAAATGTCTGACGGCATTCGCGTATCACTATATGGTTGGTGCGTACGTCATTATTGGGTGTGTAATCGAGTTATAAAGAAGAAGCTTGCTTTTTAGAGCTGGCTTTGCTGTTTCTGCCTATCGTTGGCATGAGTCTCTTGCTGGCAACGATGGCTCAGTTTCTTTAAATCTCAAAGAGTCGGTTAAACTTTAACTTACTATCTAACGTCAGTTCTAAGTATTTTGCCGTTGGGGTCAATGTTATATATTCGTATTCACTTAATCTTTTTCGCATGGCCTTTGGGGCGTCTGTAAAAATTAGCCAAGAAGCTTTTACTTTTAAGTTGTTAACTGTCAATTCTTGGTGGAAAGACATTATATTTTAAAAAATAAAACACAATTTGTTTGTACTACTTACACATATTTATAATGATCAGGACCGGTTTCGCTCATCACGAGCATTATCAACTGATAAAAATACAAACATAACAGGCGTATTTATATAAAATTGAGTGAAAAAATGAAGGTATATAAAACTGATGGTTCATGAGCTGAGACAAGAAAATATTGATTAACAAACAAATTATACATAAATCAAATGAAAGAGTCTACAATTAAAATGTTATGGACCTCTTGCAAATCATTAAATACTAATCTACAATCACAAATATAGCTACATTAAAAGTTCATTTAGCTAAACAAAATTACTACTGACGATAATAATATAAAATGATTATAAGTAAAAATTAATGAACCATTTAAAAATAATCAAACATTAAGTATGTCATAATAAACAGCCATCTTAAGTGGGGAAAGCAGAGCAGCTATGAGTATCCAATAAATTTTAATATCTGAAAAACAAAAATTACAGAGACAGAATCAATTCTTAAAAGTTAAAAATAACCTTACCGGTATAATACAAACCGGTATAGTACCGGTATAGTACAAACAAATTGTGTTTTATTTAAAAAAAAACAAAAAACAAGAAGCTTTTGTCTGAGTTTATTTTTATGAGCTGGTCCTCGCACCAAGTCGAAATGTTGTTCGACGCGGTTTGCACTATGTCGGTTAAGCAATCCTGCGAGAATGGCTGTATCATCCGCATATTTTGTTAAGATTTTGACTATCGGTTGTTTTACCTAGACGTTATCGAAACCATTTAATATGTGAAGAAAGAGCCTGGTTGTAGAGTCGCGATGATTGAAAGTTTTTTTTTTTTTTTTTTTTTTTTTTCCATGTCCGCTCCCACTGTGGAGCATATGGTCTCCTAATGGAGGTATCTTGACAGATTTTTTTCTACGAGAACTGCTTGTCACTCAGTTGCTCAACCTCTCTTTTCTTTTTCGAAGAGAGTAGGGAAAGAAGGATAGGGCTATGAAAGGACTAGTGGTTAGCTAATCGCTCTCGTTACGCCCGTGAGGATGGGATATTGTTGGGAGGGAGGACTCAGACTACGAACAGAAATCCATAAATCGATTGAAAGATCAATCTATGAAAACCGTCCGCACCGGGAATTGAACCCGAGACATCCGTAACCGTAGCCAGCGACGAAACCAACTGCGCCACGGACGCCGACATCGATCATAAATGTAATTCATGTTCCTGAGTAATTGGTAATTTGTTGAGTGTGTCAGGCGGAAGCCATGTTGCTCGTTTAGTATGAGTTTCTTATCAGAGACTGTAAGTTCTATCCTAGCCTCCTTACTTGTTCTAGATTGTTCTAGATTTAACAGCCAAGAGCAAACTAATAGGATAGTGATTTTCGGGGATCAAATGATTCTTACCGGATTTCGGGGCGAGGATTACACTTGTAAATCTCCATTGCATTGGAAAGTGATATTGTTTAAGACACCCATTAATGATGTTTCTAAGAGTGACAACAAGGTGCTTAAGCGTGTTATTATTTATGACGATGTTGTCAGGGACGTTTCTTTTTTTAAGGAATTTAATCTTCTTCCCGATCTCTTTTTCGGTTACTGGTTCGATTAAAGGGGGTTGAGACTCCGAGATTTCTGCTAGGGTGGGCTTTATCTCCATTGGCAACAATGTCACGCACTAAGCAAGCGTGTTTGGTTCAATTTCATATTGCTTAAATTGCTCATTCAGCCCTGTCAATCACTGTATAAAATAGTCTGTATGGCCTGTGAGTGGCATACGGGGGCTTTTTTAGGATGTGACTTAAGGTGCAGGACGACTGTCCACCTCTCTCTAGTTGTCTAAGGTTAACGTTGAAAGTATTCTCGCGATGTTCTTTAAGCGCGGGTCTGACTACGGCAATAAGTTTAGTATTACAGGAGATAGGGATGTTGAAAAAAGGTTATCAATATTTTCACGCTTGGTTTTTTTTCGTTATAGATTTTTAATGCTTGAAGAGTTTTTAGCTCTCGGAGCTCGGAGAGTTAAGATTATCTTTGATGTATTTAGAGATAGAAATACTTTTAAGGTGTTAACTGTCAATTATTGGTGGAATGGCATTATATTTTGAAAGGATTTCTTCTAAAAAAGATGTAATACATTTCCTAATAGTATTTAAATGGTATAGAAATATTAAATATATACTATTTATTAAACAATTGTTAGAACAACAGATTACGAAAAGTGTCTACCTACCTAAACGTAACCCAATTAACCGGAGATTTTAACTAACCGGTTTTCGGTGTTTTTTTGACAAAGAAACCTGTTAACCGGTTTAAACCGAAATACCTCAGTTCATTATTTTCAAAAAATCATATACAAGTATTTTTTTTAACTACACCAAATTGAAACAAAGAGTTATAACAAAATTTCAATTTCAATAATAAAACTTAAACTTAAATAATAAAAAACTTTAATAATATTTAATAATAATTTCAGTTCGAGTCCATTCGTGTGCTCGAGTGCCTGAAGATGCCGAAAGGCGAAAAGTGGTTAATAATAAAATTCGTAAAAAGATTACTATTTGAATGTGTTTAAAAAATATTAGGACAGCAACTGGAGAAATTATAAACAATAGCAACACATACTATATCTTATACAACAAAAAAAATGTGGTTATACACACGGAGCAGAAATAAAATCAAATAGACGAAAATATCTAATCAAAATAGAATGAATAATAACTATTATAAATATGTACATATGAACAAAAATATTATTTCCGTATGTTTAATGATAGAATTATCAATTACGTCTAGAATAAACCAGAAAACTCAGAAGTATAGTTTGTATGATAAAAAAAAGTTTAAAAATTTGTATATTTATTAAAATAATACATGAAAATTTATTTAATATTTAAAGTGTTTACAGTTCATTCTAGAATTTTGAAATCTTTAATCAATTCCTATGTGTCGTTGTGATTTTGGATTAACAATCAGAACAATTGATATGCTCTTACGCATTTCATTTATTGTATTGGTCTCAATGTTAATGACTCCCGTATTCCATCAATTATAATTATATAATATCTTTTGGGTAAAGTTTTTTCGTAATAATTTTTTCAAGCGAATCTATGAAAGCTTAATTTAAATATAATTTATAAGGTTTATGATAGTTTTTGGTACGGTTCTGTTGTACACATATTTCAACTAAGAAATCAGTGGCTTATCAAATCTCTTCGTTCCAATAATCACCGTGTTTGTATCTCATTACTGAGAAAACGTTCAATTCTTTCGAATTGATAGTATAAAAAAATCAAAATTTCTTTCGTAGTTGAAATATTTACCTAGATCAATTTCACAAATTTTTTTTACAAGTTCTAATGGTCGTAAATCAGATTATATAGATTTATAATTTAGTAATACACACAATTGATAATTTCTTTATTTGACTATCAGTAATATGCTTTGGAAAAAAATGTGTTTTGTCAAAACGTCAACAAAAGAATATAATAAAAATCAAAATGTGGGTCCTACGGTCGAGAAAACATCTGGTTAGGTAAAGTTAGTGATGGTATAACAACTTGCCGCTCAAATATTTATTATTATTTATGGATGTCATATTTTTTATGACGGTATATTTTGTCAAAAACATAAATTTGCGAATAGATATATTGTATGACCTGACGACTAATTAGGGTAAAGTAAAATAGAGTTTTATTACACAGCTTTCTATTGCTTATTCTTGAAACAAAACTTTCTCAAGTATTACTAGCTACATAAAAAATTAGCCGCTTTAGGTTTTTAAACATACTTTAGTACAACGTCACATATAAACAATATACCTTTAAAAGTATAACTTCAAAAGCAGCGGAAGAATAGAATTTTATTTCCAACAAGCAAGTAACGGAAATATCCATAAAATAACATGCACGCATGGACATGAAAATATTTACTACGATTGTAGGTTATAAATATAATCGGCTTTGTGGTTCAGTGCTTAATGTTGTTGGATACGGTTACGGATGTCTCGGGTTCAAGTCGCGGTGCGGACAGTTTCATAAATTGATTTTTCAATTGATTAATAGATTTCTGTTCTTAAGCATGAATGTTTGTAATTTGTGGAACTCCTTACCACCCAACGGATCCTAAAAAACGGAGCGAAACGAGAGAGATTAGCTAACCACTAGGCCTGTCCTAACCCTATTCTTCTATACCTGCTCTCTTCTAAGAAAAATAGGTTGAGCAACTGAGTAACAAGCAGTTCTCGTAGAAAAATTCAGTTGAGAAACCTCCATTAGGAAGACATATGCTCCACATTGGGAGCAGACATAGTAAAAAAATATATTGAACTAAACATTTTGCTATTTTTCACTTCTTCATAAAGGATTTCTGGAAAGTAAATGCTAATCAATCACTAAATTTATTATTAAAGAGTATGATCAGCCTATAGGAGCAGTCGACTCAATGGATTTTTATATTGGAAAATATGAAATATTTATTTTTATTATTTTATACAAGGTAAACATGAAACGAGCACTTAACAGTTATATAATGTCAACATTATCTAATTTTATTATAATTGTAATCTCCTAAAAGTACTGTGTAAGTATCATATTTTATGTCGCTAATGCACGATGGCGTTTATAAAGTACAGAGTGTTTTTGGGTGAAAATATATCAAAATACTATTTTTTTTTGAATATTTTTCCTATAACCTCACCTATTCATTGCATATGGACATATTTTTTTATTTAAAAGATGAAAATCATGCATTTAAGCGTAAATAATGCATGTGTCTTTTGATGATGCCGTGTAATTCTTTATTGTATAAAATATCGCTGCCATAATTTCGACACCTTTGTGATAGAGGCGATTATTCAACAATTTGTACATTTTTTTCCTCTTAAAGGCGTTAAATTTTAAAAATAATATAAATAAAAGAATTTTTGAAAATATTTTTAAAAACCCGGTTAACCGCGTGAAATAAACCGGTTTTCGGTTTTTTTCAAAACACGCGATAACCCGGTTAACCGGTTTCGGTTTAAACCGGGTTGGAAGCCCTTTTTGTTTTTAATTGAAAACTTTTACTTGCTAAACAAAGCTGGTTCAGATTTAAAACAAAATATCGATATTTCCATAAAACCAAAATCATTTCTTTCGTCATATTTACATATTCTCTATTCTGGAAAAAAATAAAAGAGAGCGTGCTGCTTGCCAGTCTCGAGACTGGAGTGTTGCGCTACTTTTTAGAGGCCTTGACTTGAGTAAGAAACCTCGACAATGGAGTGAAAGTCGAGCATCTAAAAATGTCTAATAATAACTACCCACTTACATGATTTAAAATAAAATCAGTCTTTACGTTGGTAGATGCTTGGTATGAATTATATTTCAATAGTTTTTGATTTAACAATTCTAATTCACAGCGATAATTCCGTATATTTATTTGTATGTTTAAAAAGGTTGAAATCATAACGTCATAACATAAAATATTGTTATTTAATGTATTAAGGGGAAGAAAAATGGCATCTAACTGTGTATTTGTATAATATACAACATCTAATTCGCAAGAAATTTTATTACATTTCAGTTAATTAAGATTTTACTTATTCAAATTAATTCTTATATAACATGCTTTATATAACTTCAGAAACATCTTTAAAGGTTCAGCAAATAATAGATTATTTCTTTTCAAGGAACATATCATGTTTTATTTTGAAAGTAAGGTATATCGAAAAAAGGTAATCGTAAAAAGTGCGCCATGAATCTTAGTTGAAGAATTTTTAGAAAAGCAATTGATCAGAGAAACAGTGGAAAAAATTGGCATCACCATTTAATGGCGCTCCATCTACTCTTATTCATCAAATGGTCAAAAAAGTATAATGAAAAGTAATATTCGATCGTCAAAACTCAGAAAAGTTTTGTCATAATCTAAAACAAAATACGTAAATATACTACAAGTAATTTCACATAACAATTATGTAATAATATATAACTTGTAAAAACCGAAAAAACCACAGAAATCGATAAATTTACCTCCGATATGTCAAATTTTGTTTATTGCAATAAGCGGTTGATGGGATAGTTAAAATAAGCATTATTTTATCACTTGGGAAATATAATACGATGGTAAAAATAAACTATCGATAAAGTTAATAGTTTTATCTTTAAACGTAAAAGCAATTATTGATTACATTGTAAAGTGGAAATATCGGTTGTTACTTTTAGAAACTTGACATTTATTCAATTGAATTTCTCCTATTCTTAAGTAGTCAGCGTTGTCGTGTAAGATTTCGTTATATAATAATTAAAATGTGCAGGTTGATTTTTTGAAATGTTTTGTAAATAAATAAATAAACACTCTTTTGTAAGCAGTCGATATCGCTCGAGGAACATATTCATTAAAATTACATTCAAATATCCTCATTACGATTACATTGCTCTAGATGAAATGTAGTACCTCGCAAGATTGTAAATATTGCAGTTCTTAAAGGTTTTATTTTCGCATGTAATTTATGGAGACGATAGAATATAAATGAAATGTATTAAATTATTTTCGTTCACAAAAAAAAGATAGAAGTTCAGGCGACTTATAATTTGATGAAGTGAAATGATTCGAATGAAAGTATTTTCATACATTTTTTCCCCTTTTATTTTGATCATGTACAATAAATACCTGATCATGTTTCAGTGGAATGAATTTAAAGCTATTTGTAAATGTTTTGGAAAAACGATGAGTTAAAGAACAAAATAGCTGTTAGCTAATAATATATGAAACGTCACGTATCTTATTTTCTCTTGGAACCAACCGACCACAAAATGACTAAACGTTGCTATGATAACATCACAGAAATCAGATAATGTAACTTAAAGACACGTACACTTAGAAATTTGTTATTGATTCTGATGACACTGCAGGGAACAGTACTGAAACGTAATGGGTATTTCGTGACATATGTAGCGTCACGCATGTTTTTTGTTATTTTATCTGTGAGGTTTAAATCGTTTTAAGTGTTTTTATTTTTAAAAGATTTGTTATGTTTGGCTCTTTCTTTTGAGTCCAGTAACTATATTATGACATCGATGAGGTATAACAATTGACGATTTTATTATTTTTTGACATTATTTTATGTTATAATTGTTTATTTTGGGTTGCTATGACAATAAATGATCACAATGCGACATCAAAATAGTTTACGTTGCTTTTAAATTACATATGTCAGATAGTATACCATAGGACATGTGAAATTTATTATTGATGTCCGGTGATCCCTTGGGGAGCAGTAATAGGCACCTAGTCTTTTATTAAAAACATTATTAATTTCTATTCAGGAATGTCTAGTAATCCCACTTCCACTTTGTAAAGAAAATCAGACAACGTAAATATAAATATCGACTTTGGAAAGGCAAAAGGACGTAACCCACACCAAAAATATTATGTATAGCTCACACGAAACACTATATTTATCGACTTTAGAAAGGTAAAAGGACGTATCTTTCCGTCTTTGCAAATTATTTGTTTTTCGATAATCACACTATATACAATTTAATACACGTTTTGTGTGGGCTATACACAATATTGTTTGTGTGTGGGTTACGTCCTTTTGTTTTTCCACAGTCAATATGTTTTATTAAATTTTCTTATTAATCATATGAATTATAGTATTTTAATTAATAGTAAATATGATATGTCACCATTTTAATCTGTCACTGCGCCCTATCTGTCATATACAGCAGAAAGTAGTTGGGAATATTCTTTTATTTAACTAATTCCAGTGAGACGTTTAGTCATTATAGTTAGATGAATTTTATAAATCACGCTACTATTTGTACACAGGTCGATTACTAAGTTTTCTCGTTAAAAGATGCCACTGTCAAAGAAGATTTAACAATGCTTTTCACAAATATATATCATTGATAGATTTTCATTTATTACTCTATTATATAATAGAGTTTCAAAAAGAAAGTAATCTCCAAAAACCACTGTATTAAGTATAAAATTTAAATTTTAAAACTAGTTATTCCCTTGGCTGAGTTATTAATGTAACGTGTTTCGCTTCTTTAAGAAGCATCTTCAGACTAACTATATCATACGGCTATTTATTTCTAAGGCAAACAATGATTCTAATTCTTAAATTAAAAATTAAGGGTAGGGTTTTTTTTCTTTCTATTTCCGCAAAGTTACCGCCAAATATATCTAAAATAGCCACGTATAAGTTTAAAGAAAATATTACAGATGATAGATGTTGGCTTTATCAACGAAGTTTTTTCATGGAGATAGTATATTGATAGATTTGGTATTTATTTCGTAGAGTTAGGATTGCGACCCCCATTTTCGGAAACAGGTCTACTTAATCATTGAATGACCCACATTTTCCCCTCGTTGCATCGCAGTGCGTAGCAGAATGCCCTATTTTTATTAGGGAAGGCTAAATTTACCCGTAAACATATATCAACCCTAAGCAAGTTTCCCATGACTAAACGCGTATTTGTGAAAATTAGCTTTGATCTCTCGCACAGGCGTTGTGGTTTTGAATGTGTAATTGTTTTAATAAATTATCCAGCCCTTTTGTGTAAGATAAATCTATTTTTTAACAAATTTACTTATTCATTTGATATACTATGTATGACAGTAAGGCGATTTTCAACATTTGTAACTATTTTTGTTTTGATATAACGTTACATTTAGTCATTTCCATTTTAAAATTGTGTATCTACAAAATCATTTTTTTCAGATGAGCATAGAAACAGTGACAGCTTTATCGATTTAAAAAAAATTAAAATACATGTTATTAGTACAGTGATATACATTTTATATTAATTACGTGTTTTCGTTATCGTTTTAATCCAATAAAGTTTTTTAAAACTGTTTTTATGCGCTTTCGAAAAAAAATGATTTTGCAGATACATAATTTTGGAATGGAAACGATGATATGGTACAAGCTGACAGCTATTCTTTTCCTTAACTCATCGTTTTATCATAAACATTTACAAACACCTATTAAATTAATTTCCACAAAGGTAACGTCGAGTCCAAAATGTAAGAGAATCATTGACGTTAATGAATATTTGAGATTTCAATACTGTGTTCCGTTATTCAATTATATTATAATATTATTAGTCAAAATAAAATTTATATTCTTATAAAAAAACATACATATTTTTTTTTATAAAAAAACACTTTTTTGAAACTGAATGAAAAAAACATTGATAATGTTGGTATCTCACGGGTTGCATAATTAGGTCATTAATTTAATAGTAAAAATGAATGTGTATCCAAAGTATTGTACGAATCCATCAAAATAAATTAACTGAAAAGTTTGGGCTTATTAAAACCTGTTCTTCTTCATTACTTATCACATACGTTTTCTATAGGAAGCATTTGGTCACTACATGGCACTTTGTTTTCTCCTTGGTGGAGTACAGCATAGATTCATATAATATATTTTAACTTTTATTAAACGATTAAAAACTTATAAAGTTGTATAAAATATTCGCGTAACATCAAAAGATTCCAATATAGTAAATTTCAATATTAATTTATTTCAACTACGGTCAATCTGGGTAACTTTGGTTTAAGTTCTGAGGGTTTTTTTTTATGGTTCACGATTGCATTTATGTGTAGCATTGTTCTACATAGAAATGAACTGATTTATTAAAATGAATGAGTTATTGTTAAAATTGATATATGAATATAGATAAAATAGGGTGGGCCAAAGTTTGCATCCAATTCGTGTAACTTTGGCTGACGATGCAAATAATCACTTTAATTACAACAAATTCAGTGATTTTAAAGTCTTGGCCATGTTTATTTATGTTTTGATATATTCTGTAGATAATTAGATGGGAAAAAGTATACAACATTTGGTTTACAGATTAGTATTACAAATTGAAAATTTGACTTATCCAATATATTTTAAGAAAAGTTTTTAAATTGTGTTTTATAATTCAACAATAAAACAAATTATCGTGCACATATTCATATTTTTGTCACCGGGGGTTACTCAATACCTTTGTTTAACTGAAAAATATCCATATGGCATTCGTATTATCATGGTATTATAACAGCACCTTTTTCCATGTAGTAGGTCAATCTTAGACCGATGAGAAAATTTACCCAAATTGGTGGTATATATTTATTTCATATAATAGTTCGAAGTTCAATTTAATATTGAAGTTTATTCAATTAGAAATCAACGCCAACAGCATTCGCGCCTTTTCATGTACAACTTCCGACTTGTTCCGGCATCTCCAAGGCATTCATAGACACCGAAGAGATTCTTGCTTCGAAAATAATCTTTGTCAATGGACAATGGGGTAGAAGGAAAGGGGGGATGCTACCCCTTGCGAGAGTGAGCACGATGCCGACATGACGCCGAACGTCCAACGCGACGTCGGAAGTGTAGGGGCTTTGTGAGACATCCGCAGCAGCTGTGAAAAACATTTTCGGGATACGTCCTGCATATTTTATTAATTTTCATTATTTAACACTGAAATGGTGATATAAATCTTTATATAATTATAATTAGAATATTCTGTCTAAAGGAGCGTCTCTACAGAAGTTTTTTACTCGGTCGGTCCACTGCTTTATTAAAACCTTAATAGAAAAATTGGTAAAATGTTTAAATTTAACATTATATCATACCTATCCTTTTTAAGTTTTAAATATGCAATATTTGACGTTGTTTTGAACAAATGATGATACGACAATGAGTTAATGATTGTATCTCATTTTAAAGACAACAGAGCAGGTATCGGCTAAATAATGTAAATTAAAAAAATAAATTTACCACTCTTTGGATGGGAAACTTTATTGAACATTGGTTTTAGATTTAAAAATTCTGGTACCCGGCCACTTAATGTTAGCCATTATTATATCGAAACTACCTAAGCATAATGACGTATCTGCAAACATGAGTATTTACAGTAGAGCATTTCAAAGATTCATAACGCATTTCGTCATATAACGTTTTCGATAAAAACAGTTTTTACTCTTTCCTGAACAATTTCAATTTTGAAGGTTACATCAATTGGCCAAAACACTTTCGTTATAGAAAATAAGCGTCGTCACTTTATGAGCCATAAGAAATATAATAAATTATATTCGATACAGTTACGTCTACGACATCCAATCGCGGGCCCCTTTTATAATCTCGGAATTTCGTGATTCAGAATTTCTCAATCCAGGGTTGGTCTTAAATTGTAATTTGATATGAAATTGTACATCTAAAATTTATTTTGTTTCTATTATTGATTTAATTGGAATATATTATAATTCAGTATTTTTTTGGGCATTGGAATGACTTTTTTTATGGATCAGAAATCGGACCATAAATGTCATACAAAAAAGAGAAAGAAAATTAAAAACCACAATGAACAAAATAGTTTTATTTTATTTTATTTACATTTACATTATTACGGTAGGTTTTACCAGATGGTATCCAAAAAGAGGATAAGTCTTTCAATTCCGCATGAAGATATTGTCCTCCATCTCAAATGGGGTAAAAACGGTTGTTACGAAATATGAGAAGAAGAAAGATTACAATAAATTTATTGTATAAGTATTATGAAAAATTGTGTTGATGAAAAAACTGAGGAACACGTTGTAATTAATCAAGAAGTATTTGATTTAAAATATTAACTATTTTTTATCATTTACAATTAATTGACCGGGACTGGAAGCCCTAGTTACGTCACAGAATAATGTCAGGAAACTAAAACAAATAAAAATTGATTATTTGATTGAAATATTGGTCAGGAAGAAAAAAATAAATCGAAAAAATGACGTATTGAGTTAGTTATACCAAAATGTTCCTTATTTTAAAATCTATCGTATGTACTAACAAACTAATTTTTATAAATTATTCTTTCACTTAATAACAGTTTTGTACAAACAAACAAAATACAAAAGGTATGACATTTGAAACATTTGACAAACTTAAAAGTCAAATTACTTAAAACTAGTATTTTTCAGTTAATGTTTTCTTCGAGAACACCGATGATATGTTCTGTCATATTCAATCGATGCGTCATCAATAGTAATGAGCACCAAATTTTAAATAAATAAATGCGTGACTGATTGATAGCTTAGTATTTTTTTTTAACATGGTGTTCCATTCCAAGTTCCAAAAACAAAGCTGGGAAGCTAATAATTTCATTATTTAGGGAAAATTCTCGAAGTATGAAAAGCGACGGTGGATTGATGGCGTCCATGGCGCAGTTGGTAGCGTCGCTGGCTACGGCTACGGATGTCTCGGGTTCAATTCCCGGTGCGGACGGTTTTCATAGATCGATCTTTCAATCGATTTATGGATTTCTGTTCGTAGTCTGAGTCCTCCCTCCCACCCATCCCATCCTCAAGGGGCGTAGCGAGAGCGATTAGTTAACCACTAGTCCTGTCATAGCCCTATCCTTCTATCCCTACTCTCTTCGAAAAAAGAGAGGTTGAGCAACTGAGCAACAAGCAGTTCTCGTAGAAAAAAATCTGTTAAGATACCTCCATTAGGAGACCATATGTTCCACATTGGGAGCGGACATGGAAAAAAAAATGGAGAGCAGTATTTGTAAATGGTTTCAAATATCTGCACTAATGTCGCATTTCAAAGTACAGCTGAAAATTTTCAGATCTATTTGCATTTGTTGTAAATTGCACATTATTATGCATCTATTACATTTAATAAAAAGGGATTTTCTATTCAGATACAGCTCATTTGATTGCAGTTGAGATTTGAATGTAATTTGTGATCGAATTTTACTTTAATAATACCTTTACTTTAACGATTGATTAATAATGCCACTTAAATATTTTAATCCTTTGTATTATTATAAACTATATTGGGCTATTGCCCAGACCGCTCTGTAGACGTTTTTATTATTTTCACATATCATATGTAGGTATTCTCGGTATATATATAAAATAAAATGTTATGCAAAGCACACACAGTTCCGACTTACTAGCTACTTTAGACATTCGGTATTTCAATTTAAATACCGTCATCTATGACGGCTACGGTTTTACTTGTTTAAAATAAGTGTTACGATCTTGGTATTAGTGAGATGACATGTGTCTATCTCTTCTAAGCAATATATATAGCTAAGCAATATATATAGTAACAACTACCTAATAAAATTTTGTAGAACTAAATACTTTGAAATTTTACCCTATTATAATGCCCTTCTACCAAGTAAATGCCAATTCAATCAATACTATATGTCAACTAGTAGAGTCATAGTATCAATGTTGAAATACATATCAGAATGTTGTTTTCAAGTGTATAAAATATAGTTCAAATTTATCTTTCTTATAGACATCGTCGTTTTACTGTCAATTTTTTTGCGAAATATTTACTTTGACTATTTTATATGAAGTAGTGATGATTAATATCTTCAAAATAAAATAGAATATGATTGTTTATTTTGATTTTAGTAATTTATCTCAAAATAGCCAAAAACACAGTTCAGAACACTAACCTACCGATTAATCTAGGAGGTGTCGAAATACAATATGTTTAATATAAAATTGAAATTGAGAACTTCGTTATTCCACTGTCTGAAGATGCTTCTTAAAGGAGTGAAACGTGTTACATTAGTAACACAGCCAGTGAAATAATTAAGTTATCAATTTTAATTTTATTTTTAAACTGAATTTCCAAAAAGTTACCACCGAATCAATCGAAAATACACAATATACGTTTTTTATACTTTACGTCTTCTGTGGTATAATTGATATATTTTATCTAAAAAAACCCAACCTCTACTCGAATTAAACCCTAGATTTGAGCGCATTTTTTGTAGTTTATAAAAAGAGAAAAATAAGGATAAGCAATATTGGAAAACTGGCCGTTACTCATAGATTGCTGTCAACATTTTTGACGTGGAAAACCGGACATATCTAACTATGATCTCATGTACCGTTAACTATGGAAAACTGATAACATTTCCGTTCCCCATAGAAATACATCATGACAAATTGTTTTACAAGAATTGTTTTGTATGTAATGTGTATGTTCAACCTTTCTTTTTCAGATATAATAAAATACAATTGTATCAATAAAAAAACAAAGTTTCCGTTTCAGGATTCAACCTCACGCAACTACGCATCCAAATAGGACGAACGGCTTAATACAACTCGGCTATAGGACCGTCAATATATTTAATTTAATATGGCGTTTTTATTGAGGCGCCATTAGTAATCTATCCAGTGAATCTCTGGGGCTATAGTATTATTAATAATAACATGATCAATTGAATGTTTACGGCACTCTAGCGGGCCGGGTTCTTAGAAATAAACTAAAATTCGGATACATTTCAACTATTAATTATTCCAACCAATAAATGTCACTATTGTAGAATCCCAGCGCTATTATTACTCTTAAGTATTTCCGTGTTTACAGTGTTAACAGAAATATTAATATGATTCCTTCTTACTTTTTTACTAGTTTTAAATATTGATTAATACAGTTCAAAATAGCAAAGACGATTGAGTTATTGTTTATACATTTAATACAAAGATTTAGAAGATTTAAATAGTTAGTTTTACTATAACAAAATCTGGCCTAAAAAATAACATATTGAGTTAGTTATACCAAAATATTATTTTTACCTTATTTCAAACTCTACCGCATGAAATAACACACTTATTTCTATAAATTACTAGTGAGTACCCAGCATGCGTTACAATGCCACTCAAAGAAAGAAAGTGTTTGTGTTTTAATTCTGTTTATTAAAGTGCTTTTGGAGACACAATAGTTTTTGTTTTTCTGTCTGGTGTCACGAATGAATCAGAAGGTTTTCCGAGATGTCATTATTTGTACGAATTTGATTCTTTATTATAGATTTAAGATATATCTGAATTGTGAGATTGATTTTTATATATAATAAAACCTACTGTAAGTTAAAAATTAAAAAGTTGAGAGTCGGGCTCGAGCCGGGC
Source organism: Himalopsyche phryganea (assembly GCA_022494535.1). Lineage (NCBI taxonomy): Eukaryota > Metazoa > Arthropoda > Insecta > Trichoptera > Rhyacophilidae > Himalopsyche > Himalopsyche phryganea. The sequence goes on from JAGVSL010000097.1 coordinate 2,640,953, forward strand.
CTGGCCTGATTGTACTATGCCTATATCCTTTGTGCAAGTGCAAGCAATAACTTTACAAAGTTTTATCGGAATCGGATGAACGGTATGGCAGTGCATGAGATACGAACAAACACACATTGATTTTTGTATATTAGATACGTTTCCTTAAAAACGGTTTTGTGCAAACAAATAAAATGAAAAAGGTATAGCATTTCAAACATTTGACAAACTTCAAAGTCCAATTACTCAAAACTATTATTTTTCAGTTAGTGTCTTCTTCCATCACAACAAATAATACTACTATACAATCTCTTGGGTTCTTAACGTCCGACTCTTCCAACTTGTTATATTTCACAGCGTAACAACGATATTCGTGTTTCAATTTTTCACAAGGATATTCCCAGATGCGGTGATCAGCATCATTTAAAATCCCTTTTGTCAACCGGTCAATTTGAAATAGGGCGTTTATTATATTATATTCATATAGGCCTCTGTGGTTTGGATTCAAGTCCTGGCAAGTTCGAAACAAATTCAGATTTTAAAAATTTAAATTTCATATCTTGGATGTCTGTGTTTATGACGGGTTGACCTCGAGTGACTCGAAATTATAAACTGTGATGCCAAATACTTTTTTTTATATTCATAAATATATAATATATTCGTAAATCATCGTCTAATTTGAGAATTGTATCCAATTTTAGTGATATTGTTATTAAATTTGGCAAAAGTGATGAATATATGAATATGTTATCATAAAGTGGACAATAAAATAAATAAAACCTGAATAAAACATTACTGTGACTGAAGTGGCTGAGAAATATATCTGAGAGTTTTTTGTTGTATAAAAAGATTACAAACCACTCTCCATTTATCAGGAAATATGAGTCGGGGGGAAATTCATATTGTAATTTGATTCCCATGCCAGCCTCAAATATCACAAAACCTCCTTAAGTGGTGCCGGCTGGACTGTCTTTGCCTTAATCACTTTAAGACAAGGGCGAGGTGGAGTGATTCAACTAAAAATCTTACGTATTGTTTACAATAAAGCTATTTTAAAACTTCCATGGACTGAAAAAATATCTGTCGACACACTTAGATGCGCATAAAATTTTGTAATGGCACAGCAACTACGATTAGAAGATAACAGGTTAAAGTAATTCAGACATTGTTAAATAAAATCGGATTTAGAGTTCATTAATTAAATTAATAGTTCATTAAATAAATAGTTCATTAAGCTTTGTTTTTTTTGTATCCAATGAAACATATACATTACATTGTATTTTATGAAGCAAAAATAAACGGATAAATTTAATACAACATTCGATTAAAGTGTCAATTTCTTATGAAATTTGATTTGTATTGTGACCTTTTGATTTTGAGCTAAAAAAAATGATTAAAATTTTGGAAGATAATTTATATTGAAAACAAAATATTGACACTTCAAGTAAACAATCCTATGTCCATTAAAGCTTAAAAAAACATAAGTTCACTTGTAAATGAAATTCTCCAAGCCCCTTATATATCCAACTGCAAAAGAATGAAAACAATAAGAGAACAACTATGCTAATTGATATAAATTAGAAATACGCTTTCGCTCCTCCTGTAATGTTGATAAAATGAACCTAGGAATATTATCATCTTTCTATAAATACACATATAGAATGATTAAAAAAACACCTTGGAGCCAGTTACATTATTAAATCACGTTAAATTGGATATATATGGCATATATATTATAACATCACCTGTAATTATTTTATCGAAACTTGAAGTGAAATTATAATTTAAGACATCGACCGAGGGTGCTTGATGGAATTTCAATATCAAATTTGAGTTATTGAGATTTTGTACACTTCCATGTATTTTGTCACTAACGACCCGGGTTTCGCCTTTCGGCATCTTCAGGCATTCGAGCGCACGAATGAACTCGTCAGTTCGAGTTGATCAATTTCAGTTGTTGAATTAATTTCAATTTTGGTTAAGTGAATTTTTGATTACATTGAAAATTAGATATTTATCCGATGTAGAATATTAATTGTAGTAACATATATTTTTTGACCTTTCCGATATAATAAATAATATTCATTATTTTGATCAGATATGATACCGTTCAAAATAATATATTTAATGTCATATTCAATTCAATTTGGTAACTTTTAACAAATCATAATTTTATAAATATGTTGTTTTATTTTGCATTTAAGTATTCTTTTTTTAAGCATTGTTTTATAAAAACCTATTTGCGGTTTTTATAGAGTATACATATTTTATAAAAACGTTTATGAACATAAAAAATTATCACGTACAAATTTGATTTTATTCTATTTATCTATTCTTTGATTATATTAGCCAAAATGACATATTCGTGTTTCTCTGCTTCTCGCCAGAAGTAATCGGCATCAAAGCTCAATATATGGTCACCCTGAACGTTCATAGAGTGCCATGTCTGGTAAAATCATAAAACAGTGCTGTCAGAATGCATATTGAATAAGCGGTTTCGACCTAGTTCAACCGCGAGTCCTAGACTTTCCGCATTGCGTTTAATGTGGCGCCAGTTATCCCTGGTCGAAAGCGAGCTCTTTACTCGCATTGCCATCGTCTGTGATTTGTACAACCAGGTATCTGAGGTTGTCTAGATTTACAACGTTCTTACCCGTGCTTATCAGTAGTTAATAGACTGAAAATAATATTTTTGCTCATTGAAATAGTAATGAAATACAAGAGTTGCTATACAGCATGTCAATAATATTTGAAATGCCCTTGACGGTTCATCAAATATGATAGATTTGATACCGGCTGTCTTGGTATTGGATAGAATCGATTTTATAAAAATTAAGTCAAAGACTTTTATAATTATGCGTAGGAATGTTGTATACGGAACTTATAATAATTAGAGACACCTTATTTAATACTTAAAGTATCGTACGTCAAAACATAAAAAACTTTTTAGCTGAAATTATGTTATGTAAAATATAAATAATATTCACAATCACCTTAATTATACTATCCATTGCAGGGCTATAAACAATACATATGGAAGATTCAAATTTTACTATTAGTTGATTTGATGATTAAATACAGCTGATGAACTATAAATCCGAAGAGAAACGAATGATGTTATGAGTTTTAATATTTTTTCATATGTCAAAGATGAATATGAAAAGCTTCTATTTAATTAATTGAAAAATCATCATTGAATAATATACCAATCAAAAATCATTATTTAATATAAGCTTGAATTTGTGACTTTTTAATAATAACTTTTTAATTAAATCTAATAACTAAATCACGAGGAAGCCATCCAATAGATATTAAATCGTAAACTCTAACCTAGCTGTAGAGTATACATGAGTCGATGAATCTCTAAAGACGCTCCTGACGATTTGTCATAAAATAAGTATTTATTTTAATGTACGTATGTGCTCTATTGAGAAAATCAATTTTTCCAGTTGCAAGGCTTAAATATGTCGTTTTTTACATGATCTCGATCCACATTTTACACGGTCGAGTCGCTCCGAAAAAACGATAGTGTAAAAAAATATTTTACTTTTCGAAGATACAAAATAACTTAAATTATACTTAAAACTATCATACTACTCATAAAAGTTTTTCGTGATTTACTCAAAACTCTAGAAACCTTTGGGAGCGTGTTTAGCGACTCTGCGACTCTCATACAATATTACTCTATTTTGAGATTTATATGAGAAAACGGTAATCCCACGTTTCAAATATATTACTTGATAATCAAGGAGTTACAATATTTTTATATCCAAAACAATCGGTCGAAATTGTTTGACAGATTGTTAAAAATGAGCAAATATAAAGGGAGTTATTTTTGAATTATAAATCAACAGTTGTTTTACTTATACCAAAAGTTTATTTCTAAAAAGATTTGAAACAGAGTTAGTGAGAAATTAACTTTCATATAATATACACCTAAACTTAACCCTTAGAACTCTTATGTCAAGCTGGACTCGACAGTTTACAGCACACTTTGAAATTTAATTTATGACTATTTTATTGCCTCCTTTCAAGTACCATTGATTGGTATTGCACAGGATGTGTTTTGTCCGATTTCGACATTAGGTATAAGAAAACATTATTATTATAATAGTAATAACTAAGTAAATTTATGGAGTATTATATACCTCAGCGACTTTCTACAGGTGACACTAACCTGTGCTTGAATGGACGCATCAATTTAATATTTTCGCAGAAGAAACATAAGGACTGTAGGGTATGTTCCAACAGGAAGGTTCCAGGAGGAAGAAAAGAGACTTTTGTCAGATAAAACCTGGCCTTTACCGAGAGGAATGTTTTGAGAAATATCACACTTTGGAATGTTTTAAATAGTACACATTTTTTTTTGTAAATATCACACTTTGAAATGCTACATTTTTTTATTGGATACCTTACAACTTAAAAATAATGAAATAGTTATAACATATGTATATCGCCCATTTAATTCATTAACGTTCGAATATTGTTAAAATCTTTAAATTCATAAAGGCTTAAAAAGGGTTAATAAATAACAAAAACAGCATATTTCCTTACCTTCTATAAGGTCAAAATATTTATCTTTTTGTTTTTTAGAAACTAAATATAATAGAAATGTATCCTTCATTGTGATAATACACACACTTAAAATAAACTAGCCTCATTTTTTGTGTCAAGCGTCAGTAAACCTCGATCGATATTCCTATTGTCTGTACCGGAGTCGGGGTTAGTGTTGGCGGAAAATCGATTTTTGAATAAGTTTACAAATATTCAAACAACACGCTACACCAATGTTTCCTAAACGTTTGGTAAATAATTATTATTAATAAACCGCTTTGTTCACACGCGTTTGTAAACAATAAATGTATCCTGTTTAAAATTTAAGCTATTTAAATACGATTGCTTTCTTACTATAAAAGTAAAGTTACAAATGTTATTTATTGCAGTGAATGTAGAAAGCATTACAACAGTTAAATCAGACTCATATGCTAATTCTCGCAGAATTTCAACATGTTCCGTGCATTCTGGCGTGAAGGACGTATCATGCTAAAGAAACCTTACGCTACAAGCCGTGCTATAAGAAAATTCGCAATTTACGAGTAGTCCTAAAAGCACCAGTCTCTACCAATAAATAATATGGCGGTTGTACGTACATCCGACTCTCAACTCCGTTTTTCATCGGATATAACATATGTTTAGGAAAATATTTCTTGTGAGTTTACTCTGTGATTCTTTAACATTATGCTAATAGTATTCTCGGCGTCCGTGGCGTAGTTGGTAGCGTCGTTGGTTACGGTTACGGATGTTTCGGATTCGATTCCCGGTGCGGACAGTTTTCATAAATTGATCTTTCAAACGATTTATAGATTTCTGTAGTCTGAGTGTTTGTGATGTCTAAAACTCCCTCCCACTCATCCAATCCTCACGGGGCGTAGCAAGAGCGGTTAGTTAACCATTAGTTCTGTCCAGGCCTATTCTTCGAAAAAAAAGAGTTTAAGCAACTGAGAAAGAAACAGTTCTCATAGAAAAATTCTGTTAAGATACCTCCATTAGGATACCATATGCTCCACGTTGTGGGCGGACATGGGAAGAAAATAGCACAGTTGACATAGAAATGTCAGCCAGAACGACATGTGCGAATTCACGTCACTATTGAAAACCGTTTGGGAGGAGTTCTTTTGACCAACATACATACACACGGATTTATACATATTGTATTTTTTTCCTTGTTGGCCCAAGAAAAAGGATCCTTGTATTAGGTAATTTAGACGTTAGCTAGCTAATTTTGAAAATATTACTGTTGACCATAACTCTCTTAAAAATAAAAGAAAACATTTCTCAACTTTCACAGCGATCATTTTGCAGAGCTCGAAGAATCCTGTCAATATCGTGTTTGGTGGATTGGCCAGAGGACTTCAGATGCACACTAAGATATACGAGATTACCAAGCTCACTTTCTACCAAACCACATGAAACTCTTAATATATAAATATTACCTAAACTGCCCCTCACGAAATATATTATTATACGCGGTAGTTAAGCGACCATTTTGCTATTATTTTTTCTTTTGATTTTTTCACTCCTCATTGAGACGTCAAATATATTGTTTTACAGTTTAATGTTAAAAGTTAGAAGCTGAAGGTCGAAAATAGCACAGTTGACTTAGAAATCGCAGCCAGAATTACATGTTCAAATTTATCGTCGCTACTGTACACCGTTTGAGAGGAGTTCTTGTATCTAACAGACATACAGAATGACATACAGATTTATACATGTTTTTTATGTTACATAGTAGAGATGAATGGAAGTTATTAATATAAAAGTCGCTGAAAAGGACAACATTTAATAATTTCAATATATCATAATTTTTGTTTATATTTTTGATATAATACAATTTAATATATGATTGAGAATCTTGTCTCTAGACATTGTAATTGAAGCTTAACTAATAATATTGATTTTAAACCATTTTAATGTTTCCAGTATTTGATTTGATGCAGTGGTCATAAGGCTACATATTAAATTGTATGGTCGCCATATAAATTATTATATACGAAGAGTGCCTTGGTTAGGTTAGGTTAGGTTAGGTTAGCTAAATTAACAACGAACAAAATATGCAAAGAGAGACAATACATAATATTATTAACTAATTGAAATCCAAAAGAAGATATGATTCGTAATATCCTGTATTGATTTCTTTATTTATTAATATATATCATTGGAAATTGACAAGTCAATCTGGTAAGTTCAGACAATGTCCACTTATATACATTACAAAAAAGTGCTCACCTGAACTCAGTCACGTACAAGTGGAATCCCGGAATTACGTGATTGACCAATTGCTCGGGATTACGGAATTTGAAGATCTAGTAGTAACATCCTTAATAACAAAGCCAAAATAATTCACCACCCTTACTTAAACCATTGTTAGAATCGCACGTAATTACGAATAATCAGTAAAACTTCATTGCATTTACATTAATGATTAATTGAGAAAAACCATTGGATGTTCTATTCCATGGAACAATTCAAAAACAAAATTAGTGCGTTTAATATTTTAATTTTGAATAAAAGCTATGATGTTTAAACATAGTTCTGACGATCGCGCGAAGCCGAAATATCTATCAACAAACTCTTGTGCTCTAATAAAATTCTCGTAGAACTTTTTTTACGATGTAATAATAAACTCAAATCAACTTATAATCGCGTCAATAAAAAAAACTTAGTTGAATTGTATAATCGATGTCCTTTTTAGCAAATTTTTATCTGTCATATTTGCATCGAATTACTATGTAGTGAAGCTAAAAATATATTAAAAATTACAATATAATCAGAATTTAAAATCATGGAAAAAGCTCAATTTACTGAAGAAAAGCAAAAGAGGAAGGGATGTAAATTGTGTATATAAACATATAACGCGAAATACTCCTTACAATTTTAATATGTAACATAATCGACAGTGTTTTAGCAAGTTGATGTAAATCTAAAAATTGAAATTGTTCAGGAGAGAGTAAAAACTGTTTTTTATCGAAAACATTACATGGTGAGTTGCTTTATGAATCCTTGAAATGCACACCTGTAAATTCACATGTTTGCAGATACGATATTATAAGTTAGGGATTGTCAATATTATAGTAAGTAGTACTACACCTAAAACCAATGTTAAATGAAGTTTCCTGTCCAAAAAGTGGTCAATTTATTTTTCTATTTTACATCATTTGTCGTCTTTAAAATGTTACATCAATTTATCCAAAACACCGTCGAAATATGATAATGATAGCTAAAGATTTTTAACCTTTTAAACGTCTTCGTTTAACTTATAAAACAGTATATTTTAGCTTCTACATAGTCATTTTAAAAAGACTTGACATAACCTTCACTTGAATGTTACGGAAATAATTTTATCATCGTTCAAATATTGTGACACGCTATCGACAGCCCTATTCACGTACTATAATAGAATAACTGAAGAAATATCGATTTATTTTATTCTGTACATATCGTCGTTGTTTGGAAGAAGACGCTAACTGAAAAATACTAGTTTTGACTCTTTTAGGTTTTTCAAATGATTGAAATGCCATACATTTTTCATTTAGTTTGTTTGTTCAAAACAGTATTTAATTAAAAGTATAATTTATAAAAATAAGTGCGTTCGTTTATATGGTAGAGTTTGAAATAAGGAACAATTTGGTATGTATAACTAACGCAAAAAATATTTTTTAGATTTAGTTTTTTCTTCCAGAACAATGACAACATAAAGTTGGTAGTGGTAAAAGTGGGTTTCCGGGTCTGTGGTGCAATGATTGACGCCGCTGGGTACGGTTACCGATGCCTCGGGATTAAGTCCCCGTTCAGGTAGTTTCATAAATAGATTTTTCAATCGATTTATAGATTTCTGTTTGTAGAAATGGATATTTGTGTTTTCTCACACCTACTCGACTCTAAAAACGTGGCGTAGCCATAACGATTGGCTAACCATTATTAATGACCTAGTCATAAATACTGTCTTCGAAAGAGTTAGGTTAAGCAATTGAGTAACAAAAAATCTCGTAGAAGCTTCTATTGACATACCTCCATTATGAGGCCGTATACTCCGCATTGAGAGCGGAAATGGTGAAAAATAATTAAATAGTAAAAAATAATCAAAACAGTTTTGTATTTTTAAATTTGTATTTCTAAGGTACGTCATATCCTCTAATTCAAATTCTTTTAAATATTGTTCTCGATCCGTTTAAGAAGCGGTCTTAAGTGTTTCCCCTTTTAAATTTGTTTAAGATCGACTGTTACTAAATATGAGAAGAAGGGAGACCACAATACATTAATTTTATATGAAAATGCCAAATTTTAATTTATATAAACAATTATGAACAAACTGAGGTATACGTTGTAGTTATTCAGGAAGTCTTCATTTAATATAAATAAATATTATTTTTTAGTATTTACAGTAAGCCCCGAGATTCCGAAATTGATATTTAGACAATTCCGGGATTGAATAGTTGATCGCGATCTCGGAATTGGAGGTCCTAGATAGGATTAGATATATATATGACAAATCACTAATTTATTAATTTATTTCATTATGAGCGTACTAATTAAACACACAAAATGTTATTTATTTGAACAATTTATTTTTACCATGTCCGCTCGCAACGTGGAGCATATGGACTCCTAATGAAGGTATCTCAACGGAAGTTTTCTATGAGAACTGCTGGTTACTCAGTCGCTCAACTTCTCTTTTTCGAAGAGAGTAGGGATAGCAGCATAGAGTTAGGACAGGACTAATGGTTAAGTAGTCGCTCTCGCTACGTCCTGTTTTTGAGGATCGGATGAGTGGGAGGGAGTTTTAGACATCACAAACATTCATGACTACGAACAGAATTCCATAAATTGATTGAAAAATCAATTTTATGAAGCTGTCCGCACCGGGACTCAAGTCCCGGTTCAAAGTCGTAACCGTAGCCAACGACGTTAACAACGGCGCCACGGAGCTTACAAATTATAACATCCTTAATATTTTAAGGATATTTTACTGGCAAGATAATGATTTGAAATTCGTATAAAAACGGTGATTAATAGATATTACATATACAGTAAATAGTTTATTAAATGATAATACTTTCTAAATAAATAAATAATATGGGACACAATTAATTAAGGACCAATTTATTTATTTTAAAACTGTCCGCACCGAGAATTGATCCCGAGACATCCGTAACCGTAACCAGCAACGCTACCAATTGCGTCACGGAGTCAACAAAATAATACCATACTAAAAATTGTACAATAATTTTATTAAAACGACGTAAGAGATAGGTAGGTTAATAATTAAATTAATTTTAGGTAAACGAGAGAATATACTCCTCTTAAAAAAATACTGATTCGCAGACGATAATAAATTATTGATTGAATATTTGGTTATTCTAAAGATTACGTATATCACGTAGAATGTGGATAAATCGTATTTGCAGAACATTATTAATTTAATTCGCATGTAGGAAAATCGCGTTTAACGGAATCATAAGGAATGTAAGCAAAGTTTATTTCTTAAAATATGTCCACATCGATTGGCACTCACACGGAACGCACAGCTGTTGTTATGCAAGTACGTAATACAAGCTATTTTTGGATATTAATTGATTTGATATTTACCATGACAAGAATCAAGTTTGAAAATGAATAAAAGCCAGTTGTGATAAAACAACCTGTGTCTACAAATCAATAAATTATCTAGACAGGGTTAACCAGATGAACGCGCTGGACATGTTTACATATCCAAGACTTGATTTCGTATTTTTGGCCAAACTAGATAGAAGCACTTTTGAATGTATGTTTAAAAACATATTTCGAACCTTTAGGTAGAGAAATTAGGCAACAGATCATTAAAATGTCAAGTAGAACACAAGGAAATATATTTTTGAAAAGAGCTCTCGATATTCAGTCGAATTTCAGGTTTGAACTGCCGATACGCAGCATTAATCATCAGCCCTATACTTATGCAACAATGCGCTTACTTGTGTGCGTATTGACGGTGTATATGAAGACTGGTCGTAGCCATTTTGCTTGCAAAGTCGTAGATTAAATATTTTTCAGCTTCTTCATTTTCTTCGCTTTATTTAAGCGAGAATGCGATGAGTTTAGTTTACTTCTTGATGTATTTAGGATAACTAATATATATCATATAATTCCTCATTTTTTACTGTTGAGATTGATCTATTTTTAGACATAGTGAGCGATTTAACAGATCGATAGACTTGAAAATAAATTCGTGCGAAAGCGTTCGCGATGTAATTGTTAACGATCTTATTCATCAAGAAATAAAAAATCAGCCATCATCACACTTACAGTCAGCAAAAACCGTGAGAAACATTAAATTAATAAGCTTGATAAAAGCGGCATCTATAAACTGTCATGTGAGATGTGCAATTCATTTTATATAGAACAGACAGGAAGGAAAATTTTAATTAGATTTTAAGAACACATAAGTTATTTAAAAATAAAAATCAGACCGCTAATAATTTACACGTCTCATATCGAATTCACATAGCGTGCATTTTAATTCAGTACTCACATTTTTGTAATAAGGTACTGTGATTAAATTACCTGGATAAATTTGAAAAAAAAACAGACATATTCACGAGCATAAACTAAACCAGTGCTACGCAACCGGTGTGCCGTGGGGCAATACGACCAAAAATGAGAAAAAACGAGTATTTTAACATTAGAAAAAAAATCAAAGCCATTCGATTTCTAAGAACTTACTGTATATTACTTACGTTAAAAAGTATTTCCTCTTAGTTAATATATTATAAGTGTCAGTAAAATTTGTTAAGCTGAGTTCTTACGATAGGTTATTGTCGAAATAGCAATTAATTATATTTTATACTTTTGTTGAAGCTAGGTACTTTGCTGTTTATATATTATTATAATAAAATTCTACCATTTAAATGTCAATTTAATATCTATAAATATAGGCAGGAATTATAGTAGTTGTACTTCAGCAATAATTATAAATAATTGACACTCTACGTATAATCACGTAAGTGCAAAATATATGTCTTTTGCATTTTTGTTGCCTACGCACCCAGTTCTATGGGTAGACATCAAAGAACAGGGAAATTTGGATTAAAAATAGTAGCACTGTCCCAATTTTGAAGAAGATACATTTAGTCGTTACTTTGCAATTGCGTTATGAATCTTTGAAATGCTCTCCTGTAAAATATCATGTTTGCAGATACACAACACAAAATCAATAGTTATCGTATTCAATCTTACCGTACATCCAAATTGATTACCAGCCTTGTTCAACGATTGACTATTTTTTTTACTCTTAATAATGTTGCTAGTTGAGTTATTTGTGAATTTTAAAGATTCGCAAACTACTGTTTTATTCTCTATACATTCATTTCGCATTCTGACATTTTACGAGAAGTCCCAAGAGTAAAATTAAAATTTTACCAGGTTGTTTTACAAATGTGTGGATTTTTTTATGGTTAATGAAGTACGCTAATTAATATTTAAAAAAAATATATTTTATAAAATTATTTACCGATTATAATAGTACCTATTCATTATTTACATATAATTAAAATAAATATCGAGCGTAGTGTCGCTTTGGTACAATTCAAAAATCATTTTAGAATCGTTATATTCAACAAATTGCAAATTCTCTTCTAATCACTTTTTTAAAAATACTTTGTTCTACGATTTTTTCTCAGAAATCAAATTTCGATAATCTACAATAAACCCTAATCTAGTCACGGCGAAAAGCAAATAAAAGCATTTCTGAAAAACATGTGTTAACTCTTTGCTAGACAGATTTGAAAACTTTCCTATTTCCATTTAAATAAAAGTGCAATATTGTAAAAAAAATGCTTTGAGAGTGCAATTATTAAAATAAAAAAAATATTTCGACGATTCAGGTTTTTTAGGAGACCGTAAATGATCAACGATTTTCGCGAAATGAGAGAAAAACCTACTCCTTCCTCTTAAGCTAGGAACTGCAGTATTGGAAAAAATGTTAAAAATACAAATACTGGTATTTGAAAATATTATTCAAATATGACAAATATAAGAAGGTACACTAAAATGCGCAAAATTGTAAATTAATAGTCATAATAAAATATACGTACCTTTAAGGACAATATCGGCTCGTGCCATCAATGACACCTTGGACAGGAAGTTTACCTATGGCTATTCAGTAACACTGCAACACTTTTTGATAAACCAATTAGATTAAAATTTCATTTTTGCTATTTTTTTTAAACCGAAATACCTTAATTTTCATTTTCTAGGTCGGTATCTCGATATTGAAAAACAGTCAAAACACCCGTATAGAAATTTCGGTCATTCTGTTAAATTATTATAAGGTAACTAAATTATATCTTTTGAAATTGTTTATTTTACTGGTACAATAACAGAGATTTATTTAATTTAAGGATAGATCTGTCACCGACCTACCGCGGTTGACGGCCAGTGAAAAATTATTGTTGTCAGTACGGCCTCTCTGTCGGTTTCGTTTTCTGTTGGTGCTTCTACCCCAAGAGTGTTGGCAGCTCGTCTGTGTTGCCATCCGTATTGATTCGTTCCCCACACATTCTACCATTAAATCGATAAATATAACCGTTTTAGATATAAATTAAATATGTCATGTTTTTATATGTAAGAAATTATCTAAATGTATTACAATGTCATTTAAATTGAATCAAATATGAAGTGTTCAGTAGATTGATAAACATTTTATTCCTTCAATTAAAAAACATAAATACACAAACGTACATTAAATAAAGAACAATATTTGAAAATTCTCGTAGAATTAAATGTAATGCTTATTTATCTTGTTGCGATGGAGTTTTCTACAAATCAATTGTTATATATAATCAATATATTTTAACAATACGCATCATTGCCGTAGTTAATTTAGCCTTTATTATATAAGGCGAGATGTAATTGGAATATTGGCCTAGCGCTGTTGACATATTTATAGACAAAATTTCATACATGATATTTCAATAAAAAAGTAATTATATAAAAATCAACTTGAGAGGTAATTCTATAAAAAATTAAACTAAATACATTGCTGCTTGTTTCAACCAAAGTGTTTTTAACTCTCACCGCAATTAAAACTTATGGGAAAATAATTAATGCTCTTTTTTCTTAATGCATTAGAATTCCCTCAAGCTTTGGCGCTTAAGTATTTAAGTAATTATAAGCACCTACACCGTAGTATCGTAGCTATCCGTAAACTAGACTCTTGTGTATTTAAGTAATTATAAGCACTTCCATGTATTTCCAAATACATGGAAGTATCGTAGCTATCCGTAGACTAGCACCTTGTAAATTATCTTAAATGATGTTTATTTATTTTAATAAAGAAAAAAAAATCTTAAGGTAAAATAAAGTTTAGTTTTTATGTAGTTGAATAAGTTTTGGAATGTTTTTTATTGACTAGTGTAATTACAGATATTTCAACATAAGAATCGATACGCCGCCGACCTTCCGTGGTCAACGTCTAGTGAGAAATTATTGTTGCCTTTTCAGATGGGTTAGGTAGTCCGCTTCTATGACTTTCGATCGAGTTCTGTCTATCGGTATGACGTGTTCTGTAGGTATCTCTGGTTTGGTTTTATCAGCTCATCCGTGTTTCCAATCGTATTTATTCGTTTACCCAAATAAGTATTTGCTAATAAATATTTTCCATGTCATTTGCATACACACTGTGAGTACAGACTTTGAGAAACAATACCAAATAACAAATACTTTATCTGAGAAAATATAATATTATAATTATTAAGTCAGTATCTTACTTAAAAGTTCTGATGTGGTCATACTGACAAACGGATACTGATATGATTTAGAAGAAGAATACTTATTGTCTATTTATATATTACTAGTGAGTACCCGGCATGCGTTGCAATCCCACTCAAAGAAAGAAAGGGTTTGTGTTTTAATTCTGTTTATTTCACAACAACTTATATTTTTTTATTGTCACTGTTCTAGAAGAAAACACTTAATCGAAAAAATTACAAATTGGTTAGTACACTAAAATATTTTTTATTTAAAATTCTACCGTATGTAAGAAAAAATATGTTTTTATAAATTATACTTTTACTTAAAAACAGTTTTTTACAAACAAACAAAATGGAAAAGGTATAGAATATCAAACATTTGACAAACGAAAAGTCCAATTACTCAAAACTGGTATTTTTCAGTTAGTGTCTTCTTCCAGAACAACGACGATATATAGATTATACGTCTGAATAGCAATGATCACAACATAAAATCAATTGATGGCTTCTTAACTAATATATTTTTTACGTGGTCATTCGTTTAGAGAAAAAAATCAACATTAGTTTGTATTGAAGCAGTCAAGTGTTATTATTTGATTGTACTGTAAAAGAACTGTGGCAACCTGATCCGTTAAAGTTTGAGAACACAAAAGGTCGCGTTAATTTATTTTACGGGAAATTTTGAGCGGAAAGTTTTAAGGTCACTGTGAATAATGGTGGCTTCAAGGGTTAGTTATTGTAACTTTCTTTGAAAATGACGTGGACAATAGATGCGAGAGAACAAACTAAGGAAGTTACTTTTCATTTCAATGAATATCTCCAATAAATACTACTACCGGAGAGCCAATAGATTTCCGAGTTGCTTTTTTGTACATATTTGCTTAGATTCGCGACCCCTGGAAAATAGGACTAGATTTGTTCAATTATTATGCTGACTAATAGGAAAATTATCGCATTTCTCTTAATAGTGATTCATTTATTTTTCAGAATAAACCAGCATGCTAGTTAAACAATTGTCAATGTGTTTGATATCAAATAGATTTTGATTAAGGATGAAAACCAATTTTTTTTTAATAATTCTTATACCGACCGAAATGATACTTTTTAAAAAAATATATTAAAAGGCGTAAACTTTAAATTAGACAATATATCGGAATTTATTTAAATTAACTAAAGAATGAGCATCTTTTCTAGTGTATATTTTCTATTCTCAAAAGACATTTACGGTTATTAGTCTATCAGTTCAATTGATAATAAATTTATAATGGTTATAAAACTTATTAGAATAAAAATTTGAATCTATAAAAATGGCAAACAAACTTATTAAATCCAGGGCGTTCAGTTGCTGACAGCAAGTGTGTAGAAGTATGTTTCTTTGAATCGATGTGACATGTAAGAATGCAGTCGTCATCAATATCTGGGACTGAATGTTTTTTTCTACAGACATTACTGTTTGTAAATCCTTAGCCGAATAACACCACCCAGGGCTTTCGATCACATTTTGGCATAAACAAGAAAAACCCCTTTACTTAATTACGTATTCAGGAAAAAATGATTATATGTTGTTGGTACGTTCTTTCCGTTCGTCCTTTATGCAACGATCGACCCTTTGGTGCAAGCTTACCAAACATTATTTTTCTTAATTTAATTACCGCCTTTTGTTTTGCGTCGCTTGAGATAAATGGACAAATGAATGTATAATTCTCATCAGTATTAATTATACATGACTTTCGGGTTGTTGTTAGCTCATACTGTTGATAAAATTAAAATTGATTCCTTTTTAAATAAACAGCAGAATTATCATCATCATAGGTGCAACAACCCTCGTTATGTTTGGGTCTCTATATAAAATCTCTATTACGTAATCCTATCCAAGTTGATAGTTTTTATGCGTTGATCTTAGTAAAGGACGTTCTTTGACGTTTTAGTCTTGGCCTATCTCTGGCCGTCCACGCTCCCGAATTGCTAGATATTTTTTTAGCTGGTTCATATTCAACCATGCGGTGAAAATGTTTAACCTAACTCACTGATTGTCTGAATTGCGCTTGCATCAAAATACAGCAAATATGATTCAGCCTTTTCTCTATGCACAGAGAGAATTTCGCATTCCAAAATATTCATTTTATAAAGTTTTTGTTCATACCACATTTCTCAATTATTTATGGGATTGCAATATAATTACAACAAAAGTTTTTAGAATGCAGTAATACTGTTTTGGGAGGAAGAAACCGTGCTTTGATTCATCATGTGCACCGAAGTTTCAAAACCTTTGCTGGCTTGAGATCACAACTCTTGAAAAAGAAACTTGTAATGATTTCAGAATCTGGAGTGAATACCACCGATCAAAAGACGGTCTACACGAAAAAATATATACAGTTCTTACTTCATATTTCTATACGTTGCTTTATCTACTTTGAAAATTACATTGAATGCACATACGCGTTTTGAACTTGGTTAAATTAAAGTTATTTTACCCTTAACATTTCATGGAATATGAATCAAAGGGGGTATAATACATATCATGGTACCCATGGGTGGCCAAACTATCAACCCCAACGGCTGAACTGCTTTTGAAATTATTCGTGGCGGTCTACTAACACTAAAAGTAGTAATTAATATCCAAAAATAGGATTAAATTGAAAATAAACATTAGATAATACCAATATCAAGTTATTTTGATAACCTTGAATGTATTCACGACGATAACCATGTCAGTCAATGTTTTCTTCTCTCTTTGAAGTTGCAAACAGGTCAAAGAGAAAAGCAAGATTAATCACTTATCATTTTCCAATTGACGATATGATTTCTTTGCTGTTGCTGTAAACTCTTTTATTTCAGGTAAAATACCCAAGTATCTTTTTAAAACCACCTTACATCATTATGCGATAATTCCCAAGGATTAGATTTACATTCTTCTAGTAATGGTCTGAATTTTCGTCTTTGCAAACTGATTATACGAATACAATTAACTATTTCAATGCGAAATTCATCACATTCAAATTTACTACGGAAAAAATTGTACTTATGGAATCGAAAATATTAATTCTTGCTTCGAAACATCAGACAGGTGGGCGACTAGGAATGGCTACGTGGTCGTCGCTTTGGCTACCCCTGATATATACGATATGAAGGTTAGAAAGTTTACTTAGGAGTTTATTTTTCGCAAATTATGTTGAATATTTCATTATACGTTAGTATACCAGGCATCATGACTGGAGAAATTGAAAAAATATCCAATTGGAACAAGTAAACACAGTACTTTTGAACTTATTTTCATAAATAATAAGAGGAAACAGAAAATTTTCTCAAAGTAGAATTTCGATTGGTACCGGAAAATGACAATAAAAGCATTCTTATTTATTCGAATAATATGGAATTGGGGTTAATGACGTAAACGTGATATAATTATAATTCGTTGTGTAACACAGATGTATTATGAAAACCATCATATTGGCACATAAAAAGTTACTGATTTTGCAATAGAACGTTGAATTTAAATGTGCATGAATCTGATTATTATTGATTATATTAAACGAAATAAATTATCGATATCTTTTTCTTTTGATCTCTCATATTAAAAATAGAATAGATTTTTGTAGCAGCAAAGTGTAACGATGCTAAATGAAATATTTACCCATATAGCAAGAAAACTTTGTATAACAATTTTTTATCTATATATATATATATATGTATATATAAAGATGAATGTTTGTATGTTTGTTTGTCTTCTATGCTTTCCTTTAATATTAATCCGATTTCGTTAAAACTTTGTTGAGTTGTTGTGAGCACGCCCGTGAAGGTTTCTGAAAAAAAAAATTAAAATTTGAAATCTAAATACAGCGACATCTTGGAAAAACCTTCAGATTTATTCGTTTCCGCACCATACGTAACAGAAAATATTGTGTATCCTTTTGGATGCACTTCAATAAACGCAAACCCTTTCTTTATTTGAGTAGCATGGCAACGCATGCCGGGTACTCACCGGTAATTTATAAAAATTTTGTGGTAAAAATTTTGTTGCCCACCTCCACTCGTTATTTGTATGCAGCCACTGTTTCACTACCGCCTTCCATAACGCAATAACGATCAAGAAGATAATTTACTTCTCATGCTCTTGGTCCAATGCAGAGCTGCACGAGATTAGTATTTTAACCACGCGCTATTGTGCTAAGAAAAGAAAAGGTAGAAAGAAAAAAAAATGAATTGTGACTTGCTCACCGACTTAGTGTAAGCGATATTAAGTATCCTGTGTAGTCGTATACTGAGAATCCGCCCTAGGGCTAGAATTTAATCTACTCCACGTTGAATCTAAAGAATAATCGAGAATATCCCGATTCCTATATTATGATGATGCAAATTTATCATACACCTCAATATTGTCCTTGGTTGAGGTCAAGTCAGTGTGGCCTATTGGGCCCGCATGAGAACGGACCACAGCGAACAGCTCTGCTTGTTCGACATTCATCTCGGAGCAGTCCCACAGAACGTGATTATCGTCCTGATAATTTTGTCCACAGGTGCTATTCGGCCTTTCAACCAACTCGTCCAACCCAAATAGTTTACCGCTGAACTTGCTAGTGCGCAATCGTATAAATACCAGATTCCTTCAGCAGTTCGATTGAAATTAATGATGAAAATTCTCATTCGCAGAGAAAAACTGGTCATGAAGTATTAGAAAATTGTTAAATAAGTAATTGATATGATTAATAAACAAAATATGTATCTTTTAACCTGATGAACGCTCTGGACATGTTTATATGTCCAAGACTTTATTTCGTATTTCCGGCCAAACTAAAAAGAAACACTTGTGGATATATACTTTAAAAAATAGTTCAAATCTTTAGGTAGAGACATTAGGCAACGGATCATGAAAATGTATTATCGAAAAGAGCTCTCGAAATTCAGTCTTTCGAATTTAAGATTTGAACTACCAATACGCAGAATTTATCGTCAGCCCCATATATTACACATACTTGTGCCGCTACGCACTTGCTTGTGTGCGTGTTGGCCGTGTATATGAAAACTGGCCGCAGCCACTTTGCTTGCAAAGCCGTAGATTAAATATTTTCAGCTTCTTCATTTTCTTTGATTTAATTTAGGGAGAATGCATCGAGTTTAGTTGGCTTTTAATAATTGAATGAAAATAAATTCGTGTGAAAACGGCTCTCGCTGTAAGGGTTAAAACGTTTAGTTTTATTTTTATCCAGTTGTGCAATGTATTGATATTTGTATGGAGTAATATTTGATACTACGTCAAATCCAAATTTTCAACAATAAATAGTTCTTAATTATGTACTTGAATGGCAATCTCTTGCGATGTATATTTTATATACTACTTCTTATCTATTTTATACGTGTTACATAAATATTATATACTAGTATAATCGTACCCGTTGAAGTATAAATTGAAATACTGAATGTTCAAAGTAGCTAGTATGTCGAAACTGTGCGTGCATTACATAACATTATCTTTTATATGTACACAACGAATGCTTAGGTCATGAGAAAATTACATTCTTCATGTGATATGTGCCAATAATAAAACGTCTACAGAGCGGCATGGGCTAGTATTGCATGTTATATATTACTGGTAAGAGCCATCCATTGATAGAAAAATAATAAGATTTTAAAATTGATACGACTATCACCTAAGGATGCGAGCGATACGCAAACTTTCTAGTTACATCAATGCTTGCGAATAGTTATAATATGCTATAACGACTGGCTTTATCAAGTCGACAGGCATTATGGTATTAAATTACTGTTAAACTAAATTAGGTAGAGTGATTGTGAACAATATAATCACATTTACAGCGCAAGTCATGCAGCCTGTGGTGCACTTCCGCTAAGTTTTATTGACTATGCGATATTCGCTGGGTACATTTTACTTAAAACTGTTTTATCCAACATGTTCCCAATGTGAAACATAATTCGACGGTGCCAATTAATTAACCCTCAAAATTTAAATGGCTCAGGAGAGATTAAAAACAGTTTTTATCGAAAACATTAGATGGTGAGTTGTGTAATGAATCTTTGAAATGCACTCCCGTAAATTCACAATTATTATGCACCACTTCCACATGTTTATAATGATCAGGAACGGTTTATTAGTTCACGAACCAACTGGTTTATATACCTTGTAATTGTTAACATTCAATTTTATATAAATAGCCTCGTTACGCTTGTATTTTTATCATTTGATGATGCCCGTGATAAGGGAAACTGCTCCTAATCATTATAAACATGTGAAAGTAGTACAAAAAATAATTGCTTTTTATTTTTAAGTCAGTTCGAGTCCATTCGTGAGCTCGAATGCCTGAAGATGCCGAAAGGCGAAACCCGGGTCGTTAGTGACAAAATACATGGAAGTGTACAAAATCTCAATAATCCAAATTTTTTATTTTTAAAATATAATACCTCTCCATCAAGAATTGATAATAGTTAACATTTTCAAAGTGGTTATTAATACTGTTAATTACTAGTGTGCTAACTGTTTCTGCATGTCCGAAATAATCTAAGACGTTATTGCAACAACTCCGCTGACTATTGGTTGGTGAACACTGATGTAAATGTGTAAACAGTGCCAAACTGCAATATTAAAAATATGATTGCTCTCGGCTTAACTTTGTGGGATTTTTTCTCTATCGAGAAATATGTAACGTTGTTTCCTTTGAAAGTATATTTTTTTATTGAAAAATAAAAGATGAAAACATGGCTAAGCAAAGCGAATTGAGCAGCAAATGCTGCATTTCATCTCGCGAATCCATAGAAATACAGTTAATCTGGGTAACTTTGGCCCAGTTATGAGGGTTTTTGATTTGTATGGTTCGCTATTGCATTTATGTGTGGTATTTTTTTACATAGAAATGAACTTAAAATGAAGTTTAATTAACATTAATAGATTTATTGTTATAATTGAAATATAAATATAGATAAAACAAGGTGGGCAAACTTTTCATCAAAATTGAGTAACTTTGTCCCACGATACAAACAATTACTGTAATTTAGTGATTTTAAAGTATTGGCCACTTCTCTTTATACTTTTATATATTCTGTACATAATTTAGATGGGAAAAAAGATACAGCATTTGGTTTACAGATTAGCTATACAAATTTAAAATATATTTAATCCAATTTATTTAAAGAAAAGTTTTTAAATTGTGTTCCATCATTCCAAGCTGACAGCTTAAAAAATTAAACAATAAAACAAAATATATTCCACATTCCATGTTTACCACCAAGGGCTACTCAATATCTTTGCTTAGCTAAAAAATATTCATATGGCGTTAGTATTATCATGATATTATAACAGCACCTTTTCCCATGTAGTGGGCCAATCTTAGATCGATGGGCAAACTTACTCACAATCATGGTATCAGAAGCTTTATTATAAGCTTTAACATAAATTATGATACCATTTTCACTTCCAATAATTACGAAAGATATTAAATTATAATTGCTGTTCAAATACAGCAATTGCTTTATTATTTTAAAATAAAACACAATTTGTGGCAAATAATATTTCATAATAAATTCTTGAACGATTTTGATCAGCGAGTTATGAATAATTCGCTGAATACTAATAATAATATGAATAATAACAGTAATGAATATTTACAGACAATTGGTTTATGACTATGAAATGAATTTCTAGATTATTTAAAGAATTATTAAGAAATGAAAATCAAAAAAATAAATAAAATATAATGAGTGAAGCATTTTACATTGTTGAGCAAAGTGCGTCCTGATCGTCTTGTAAAATTATGAAATTGGCAGGCAGGCCTTTACCCAGCCCGGCTCGGGTTTGGGCGGATGAAGACAATTCAGATTCGGGACCGTGCCGGGCCTGGATAAGTAATTAAATTTCCAGAAAAATGTTCGGGTCTTGAGTCAGCCGTAAGACAATACTACTCATAACTTATATGGGAACAATAACACAATTTGTTTGATTATATAAATGAATTTCTATATTGAAAAAAAAATCGGACTTTTCCCAGGTTAACAAAAATAAATCTGAGCTTCGGTTCGTGTTCGGGTAACAAGTAAGATATTGAGACTCTGGTTCAGACCGGGCCGGGTCTGAAAAAACAGCCATTTTTATAGAATTTCGACCCATGCAGACCTCTAATTGCTACACATAGTATTTTACTTTTATGAATAAAACGATTTTCCACCAAAAATGTACAGTTATCAACAGTTAAGTGAGTAATTATTTTGATTGTATGAAGTTAATAAATAGAAACTTAGGTATTTTTTCTTCGGTCTACCAAGTAAATGACAATTCAATCAACCAATTGTTTTCACGATCTATTTCTTCTTCTTTTTTTGAGAATGGTAGAGGCGGCTAAAAACATCTTCAACAACCACACACATTGAATAACAATTCACATGGATAAGGACAGTAAAAAATTGAAAGCAATAAAAAATGCATATTGCAAATTTTTACTTTCTGGGTTTTTTATCGTACAATAATGTAAAATCTACATATCTTTATGGAACACTAATACGTATTTAGGGTTTTCTTTCGGCTGGGAAAGTGAAGTGTGCTGGAATAGGTTGTCGTATATATTTCTACTACTATAATGTTTTATAAGAAAAAAGAAGACTTTGCGAGCGTGGACATGGCTAAAATATATCGATTGTGTTTTAGTTAAATGATGTAACCGTAATGTAAATGTAATGTGGATTTCATTTTAAAGACGACAGAACAAGTCTCGGCCAAATGATGTAAATTAGAAAAATAAATTTACCACTTTTTGGAAGGGAAATATCATTTTACATTGATTTTATGTTGAAGAATTCTGACCCGGCCACTTGATGTAAGCCACTATTATATCGACACTCCCTACGAGTAATCCCGTATCTGCAAACACGAGATTTTACAGTAGTGCATTTCAAATATTCCGTATATTTTCGATAAAAATAGTTATTATCACCTGAACAATTTCAATTTTTAAGCTAGCGTCAAATGGCCAAAACACCTTTGATATTACGTCGTTTCACAACCTTACAAATTCATATTTTGAGAATCGTTTCGTCATAAAAAAATACTTTTCAAATTCACGTGTTCATAATATTATTTACATGTAGCGTGTACGAATTGTTTTATTTCAATACGGAAACGTGTTCAGAATTACAATGCATTCATATGCGAGTGGAAAAACTAACAATTATGAACACGCGTCACATTGTATCTAGCATGAATGCCATGCAATCTATAGCAAACACTCTATTGTGGCATAATGCGGTTTATTAATTGGTATTATTAGTAACCTATATACTAGAAAATGCACAATTTAAATAGGCTTTATCCAAAAAACGTAACATATTTCAGGAATTATATCACTGTCTATTAATTAAACTAAAACTTCCTATAGTCCGTGGTGCAGTAGTCAACGTTACGAACGTCTCTGTTTCAAATCCCGGTACGCACAGTTTCATAAATCGATTTATAAATTTCTACTCATATGCATGAATGAATGCCGAAAATTCCCTACTAACCCTCCGATTCTAAAAACGAGAGGTTGAGCAACTAAGTAACAAGAAGTTCTCGTAGTAAATTTCTATTGATATACCTCCATTACTAGTCCATATGGTCCAAATTGGGAGCAGACAGGGTAAAAAAAATGTTTTGCTAGAGTCTAAGCAGGGGGTCTCCAGACTACTGCCCGCGAGCACCACTAATTCGGCCCGAGGTAGCTGACCGGAAATGCCTAGTATCCGGGCTGACATAGTTTTTCACACATATAAGTAGTGCCAAAAGCGGGAAAAAGTCACGACAAAATTTATGCAACTGATCGACCAAATTGTTTGCTGAAAAGACTTAATATGAGTGTATAAATCAGGCAGAAGCTGGTTATCTCCACCTCAATTAAATGTCTTTGACACTTGCCTTTAAGTACCAACCGGAATTTGCGATTAATCCAAAACTACATGTTGGTATGATGAGGTAACTAGGTTTGACCCTTGGGACTTGGATGTTTGGAGACCGCTGGTCTAGAGTATACTAATGTTAGTTGACTTACAAAGAGCTAGTATGATAGAGAATAATGTCATAGAAAGTCTTTGGTTGCTGTTCTTATAATTCATCCTTGCTTTTTAAAAAAAAACAATTTACACCGTTATTGAAATAAAATTATTTCAATATTGATATATTATACATGTTTTAGAACTTAATGTAGAACTTCAATAAAAGATTTTAAAACTGAGTAACTTATTAGTCTATCTGTCACCTTTAGGGTGAAGTGATAAAACTGTGTGATTGACAGAATAATAGATATTACGTAATTGCTGTTTTAATACACCGTTTTCAGGATTGAAAATTGTAAAGATGATAAAAACATCACATTGTCTTCGTACCTTTATTCATTTATCGATGTTTCCAAATGTCTTACACATTTACTAACTGATTTCCGAGAGTGTCTTGAAAACGAGCATGTGGAATTCTACAAGAAAGTTTCGTAAACAATCTACTATTTTATTTTATGTTGTTTCCTTAAACATCGATTAACCCATTAAATAATAACTTCTGAGCATCGACTGACAACTGAAAGCTGTCAAAAATTAAGCTTTTGTAGTACATGCATAGATATTCATAAACAACCGTTTCCCCACTTGTGATGCCTGTATTTCACGATGAAAAATAATATAGAAAATTGCTGGCATCTTAACGTAGATAGACTATCAGTTACTTCCAGAAAGGTAAATCTTATCACAAGAGAAATCAAGTTAAAAGAATTGTTTTCTACTTTTAAATATAAAAAAAAATATATTATTACAAATAATCAATCAACATGCATTAATTAATCCAGTAGTATTTTTTTCAGTACGAAAATCTTATATTTATAAAATTAAAAATGAATTTGAAAAATCAAGAATTTCAAAAACGTTTGTTTGATTGCAAATTCAAACCAACAACCGCATGTCATCACGATATCTGATGAAAAAAATAGAATCATGGTATATATTATACTATTGGATATAAAAATAAATGGTAAAATCTATTTCAGTTTTCCAAAAAAATAAACAAAAGTTTGTACTTTAAAAATTACAGTATGCATTTAAGGGTTAAGACTGCAGTGGGGTAATTGAATTTTTAGCTGGCAAGAGAAATAAGTTCTTTACAAATTAATAAATGACGACGTTGAATAGATGTTCTTTTTTCATATACTTCTGATGTTTCAGATAAAAAGATACTACATTTAACCTACTTCTTTAATGTTTCTACTATTTCGATAGCTGATAGTTAACAAATAATGAACGGATACGTTAACCGGTTAATAAAATAGCACGATAGTAATTGTGGCAATAAATTTATTGATGCTGATCACATCAATTAGAAATTTTAATGGGTGATGTAAGTAAGTACAATGAAAAGGAAATGATTGTTTATGTCAATCCGAACTATGGTCAGACTATGGTCGACTTTACTTGTGGCGTAAAACGGTGTCCGTAAGTTCAGACAAATCGGTCATTTGATTAAAATGCGTACTATTTTCATAAATCTATATATATCCTCTATGCATTCCTATACCATTCATCAAACTTTGGTGAGTTGTTGTGTTTCTAAAGAAAAAAAAATCTAAAATCTAAAAAAACATATGTTATTTCCAAAAATTCCAAAAGAACGTTAATGAACAGAATTAAAACACAGACCTTTTCTTTCTTTGAGTGGCATTGCAACGCATGCCGGGTACTCACTAGTATTATATATTCTCGTTGATAGTATTTTTAGGACCTTTTCTACTATTAATACTTCAACTCCAAGGACTGAACGATATATCTGTTACGTGTGCATTGATAAATGGATATTCAAATAAAATAATTGGATTTATAAATAAAGTTCTAACAAGTGCTTCCCAAACTTTTCGTTCCATGGCCCACAAAGTTCGCAAAAAAATAAGCAACGCTCCCTTCCCCTAAAATTAAATTATTTAGTTATCAAAAGCTTTATTTGACACTATATATCTGCATTCTAAAACATTTTAATAAAGCCACGAATAATGTATTTTGATATAACAAATAAATACTTGCAGCTTTACTGGACGGGTCCCCTCACGGCCCACAGTTTGGGAAGCACTAGTTTAAACTGTCAGAAACGACTCATTTTTAATGAAAACGAATTTAAAAAAAAAACAGTAAAATTACGAAATCGAATGACAGAAAATTCCCACAAGGCCTGTCCATTTCACGTTCTGGTATTAATAATCAAAGTTTAAGAGACCAATAACGTCAGTTCATTGAACACCGCTAAGCCGTCGTTAAACATTATTATGTACACGAGCATACATATTATGACTGCTAAATTTTTATTCGCAATTATCTGGAATTGGCGTTTGATCTGCAACTAGTCATTTAACATAAAATGAAACGAAGACTTGAATTAAGGTAAATGTACTGCTAGTTGAACATGTACCAGTGGTTGACTTTTTTTCAATAATAGTTCCCAAAATAAGAAACGCAGACGCGGGATTGCTCTAAATTGTAGAGTTAAGACAAGTGAAACTATCTTTTGTCAGATTGAGGAACAAACACATCACCATATATGTCATTGTGCCCATTTGAAAACAATACCTTATGCAGTAATTGTTTTATTTTGAATTTCTTAAGAGAATTGTTAAGGATATCAGTGAATGTAAGCATATGCTACTTGATTCAATCAAGAGTGGTCTTACAAGAAGCTCTGAGGCAACTCTGACGAAAGGTTGTCACGAAACCCTCTTATTAGGCATGGTCAACTACTGAAACATTGACATGGTTGTTAAAAATTGAATACATTTTTTTTGTAACAGAGCCTTATCTAATTTTTGTCTTACAAGGTTAATTAAGACATTTGATCGATTATGAATATACTTGCTTTGTCATCATCGGTCTAATGGTAAATGATAACCTTTATTTTTGTTGAATTATTCACTTAAGCGGCCAACTACTGGTACATTTACCTTAATATATCTTTTTATATTAAATCATACGGCTGTTTGAAGTAATTTTAATTATGTCATACAGATGAATTGAAAATTGAAGGGAAGTAAAAAAGTATTCAATTTGTTTATTTCGGTAACTCCGTTTCAGTTCTGACTTATTGTTATTTATGAACAGTATTCCAAAAAGCGCGGCGGTTACAGCCATCTTGTGAACTGTATCAAATGAAATATCAACAATGTTGCGGAATCTAATTAACTTTTATAACGTCGTTTGACATAACCGCTAATGGCTCATTTTTTTATTGAGACCTCAGCAGACTTCACGTTTAGGCAGTGCGAATGTTATTTTTATTATGTCACTCGCCTTTTTTGTCGTTTTGAATAACAATGCTAAATTGACGCCGTTTCCATGAACTATTAAACTTTTCCCTCTCTCAAACCACGTCACACAAAGCTTTTCATTCCTTCACCATCACCAAGAAACGTCTACACTCTACGTCTTAGAGATGAAATTTATTTATATATATCTTAACTCTTACGCATTAAGACACTAGTATTCATCCGCGAACTGTGATGGTGGGCCACGCTGGATATCATGATTTGGAGTTACCATTAAGAAGTCTCAAATTGACAAATATTTACACACTATCAATAATAAAAAGCTAACAATGGTGCACTGAAAGTGTCCTCCCGAATACTACCAACTAAGGATTCCAACTAGAATATTCGAATATATTCGGACCTTTTTTAACTATTTAGTATTCGAATATTTGGGCTTCAACTATTCGTTATAATTAATAATAAAATGTTTTGCAAAATTGTTGAAAGATCACATTACAATTTCCTCAGATTTCAAGAACAATAATGAATATCCCAGATAGTGTCTTCGCCCAACTCGGGTGCTTTCAATATCTTATCATAATACTTGAGTTTGACGAATGACTCAAAGATAAAAAATCCATTAAACATACCGTAATTTCAGTAATCGAAAGAAATACCGTTTGGGTAATCCGACACAGTTGCACATTTTAAATATTGTGATACAATAAAACGGTATTGGATTACATATTTATATTGTCTCTGTTGGGATTTAGCAGAAGTGGGGAAAGACTTCGTCGTAAATTACTACATCATTAAGAAAAGGTTATACCTATGTATATCAGTGATTTAAAATTTTAATAAATGTGACTTTTATTATAAATGAGCTCGTTTTCTTACAAATTTTAACGTGTTGTTTTAGTAAATATAATATTATGTTATTGATCATTCAAATCGAATTTTTAATATCATTTTCATACTTCAGAAACTATTTGAATACATTTGAATGGTTTTAGTTTTACTATTCGATATTCGAATAGCTGGAATCCCTTGTACCAACCTTCTGCTTGGTGCACGATGTATATACTGATTTCATATTTTTTCAACTATATATATTCCCAATGTAGATAAAACGAACTGAATATGGAGGTTAATTTTATAAGCATATATATATTATATATTTAAACAATGTTATTTGTTTGTAAGCTATTTTATTTTTTAATAATTTGAAAAATAAAATAATAACTTAGGAGCTGATAGTAAGCACACTGGTTTACGTTTCTAGGAATGTTCAGTATTAGGAATTTTTATAAAGGTTAGAAAAACATCAGTGAGTATTTAAATGAAACTCTTAAAAGATTTTATTTCTATTTCGATCAATCTGGGTAGCTTAAGTCCAGTTCTGAGAGTTTTTGTATTTTTATGGTTCGCCATTGCATTTATGTGTGGTATTGTTCTACATAGAAATGAAAATTAATTAACATACATGGATTTATTGTTATAATTGATATATTATATAAATTTAAATAAATCAAATTGGTCAAAGTTTGAATCCAAATCGGGTAACTTTGTCCCAGAATACAAATAATCACTGTAACTACTATAAATTAAGTGATTTTAAAGACTTGGCAACTTTTCTTTATGCTTTCATATTTTCTGTACATTATTGAAATGGGAAAAAATATACAGCATTTGGTTTACAAATTAGTAATACGAATTGAAAATACGGCTAATCCAATTTATTTCAAGATAAGTTTTTAAATTGTGTTCTATCATTCCAAGCTGACAGCTTACAAATTCAACAATAAAACAAATTATGTTGAACATGTACTCATATTTTTACCACCAGGGTCTACTCAATACGTTTGCGTAGTTAAAAAATACACATATGGCATTAGTATTATATTATCATGGCATTATAACAGAAACTTTTTCATGTAGTGGGTCAATCTTAGACCTAAGGGAAAATTAAAAAAAATGATGGTAATATAACGTTGCAATAAAAAAATGAATTATAAAAACACGTACAATAAACGAATATCGTTTAATGTGTTCAAATGTAATGCTAATTTCATGATTAATACTTATGGGTGTGATTTCATTCAATTAATAGTCTCTCAGTTTTCCAATAGCGTCCCTTTTGTAAACTGATAAAAGTTGAAATGTCGCTCATTGCCTTTGAGTCACACCAGCATATAAAGCCGTGAAAATGCAATTTCACTTAGGGAGCATAATATCATTACTTGACACTTATTTAACCCCTTTAACGGGGCTAGTATGAATGTTCATTATTTAGCGCGCGGCTGTATTATTAATGCAAAGAATTTTTTACTGGCGATATGAAAATTTTTTAATTGCGTTTACTTAACGATATAAAGTCATCAAACACCTGCCACTTTCTATAGAAATTAAAAAAAAATATAAATTTCAGCTGCGATATTCTAATAATGATTGATACTATGAGAATTAACACAAATATTATTTTATACAATTTATAAACAGTAGTACTTAAATAAATATGCTTTAAATATAGATATATTTTTATATCGAAAAGTAAAATGACGTAAATTTTATACATTGTGATTGTCAAAAAAAAATGTTTTGAAAAGAAAGAGAGATACGTCATTTTACTTTTCTACAGTCGATATTATATATCGATGGTGTTTTGGTCAATTAGTGTAATCCACAAAATTGAAATTGTTCAGGAGAGAGTGAAAACTGTTTTTATCGAAAAAATTATACGGTGGGTTGCGTTATAAATCTTTGAAATGCCTTCCTGTAAATATTCATATAAGACGGGATTATAAGTAGCGAGTGTCGATATAATAGTGGCTTACATCAAGAATCAATAAAATCAATGTAAAGTAATGTTTCCCTTCCAAAAAGTGGTCAATTTATTTTTCTAATTTACATCATATGACCGAGAGGGGTTACATCAATTGACCAAAACACCGTGGATATATATTTCTTTTTTTTTATTTAATTAACAGAAAAAAATATATTATTTTTCACTTATTCTGTTTTTTCATGTTCTGTTTGGTCCTGTCATCATACTGAGTATTGTATGATGAGGATAAAAAATGACATTCGCCATTTCTGTATTTGTTGACAATACAAATTTGATCTGTCAAAGTGGCGTCACATATTTTACAAAAAACTATCCAGCTCAACTATACTTCTAACACCATAACCATGGTCTATAAAATTGGATATACCCATCTCTACACAAATTCGTAATTGTGAGTAAACGATAAAACATAGGTGGCAGTTTCGTTGGCATTGCACGGGGCAGCACATAGGTGACTTTACATAGGTGAACTACGCTATGTCGGAGCGCGTTACTGAATTGGGAACCTGCGGCTTGTTTTTGTTTAACTCTCTACGTTCCGTTGAAATGTATACTCAATAAACCAACACATTAAAACATATTGTAGTCGTTTACCCGTATAACTAATTAAATACCGCTGTTGTCTTGAAATTTCAAATAACTTGCATAACTTACGCCGGAGTCTAGAATTTCGGTTGAATTCTCGGATGTAATCTGTTGACCTGTATTTGATGGGCTACTCAATAATAATATATCGACTGTGCAAAGGAAAAAGGACGTAACCCACGCACAAAAAATATTGTGTATAACCCTAACAAAACGTGTATTAAATTGTATACATTGTTATTATCGAAAAAAATATGTTTTTGAAAGACGGAGGGATAAGTCGTTTTGCCTTTCTACTATCGACATACTATAGATTTATAAATAAATATAGTGTATTAGCACGTTTTGTGTGAGTTATACACAATATTTTTTATGTGGGTTTCGTCTTTATTTTTATCCTGTCAAGTATTATCATAATATATTGAAAGCGCCTCAGTTGAGTGAAGGCAAAAATAACCATTACCGGTATTCGTTATTGTTTATGAAATCTGAATAAATTATGATGTGATCTTTCGTCGATTTTGTAAAATATTTCATTAAAAATTATTAAAAATACTATTCGAATAGTTGCCCAAATATTCGAATATCGAATAGATAAAAAAGGACCGAATATATTCGGATATCAAATATTCGTGTTGGAGTCCCTAGTAGGTATGTTCCTTAAAAAAGTAACACTTACGATTCCAACAGAATTACTTTCTTAGTCACTTAAAAAATCTCTATCACTGTATAATAAAATAACAGACTGAAGGCAATTGAATGAGCTGACCTAATAGCAGCTTCTAGGCTTTGTGTTCAAAGTTCAACGTTCTACGTGTATTATTCAGAATACAAATGCAGCCATTCAATACGATTACTAGCTGCAGGGCATTGGGCTCTCATGCATAAAATACAGTATAAGTGCAGGTATTAGCGTAAGTATATTATTGCAACAATGCAGTTATCGGATAATCCGCAATTTACTTTTACGTTCACATGATTTTTGTCTCATTATAACACTACCTCAACCTTAATATTTTTATTTTTGTAGGATGGCGTTTAAGCAACTATTGAAATTTATTATTTCTCGCAATATCGACAATTCTTAAATATAGTCCTGTATCTGCAAACATGATATTTTACAGGGAGCGTCTCAAAGATTCAAAACGGAGTTGCAAAGTAACGACTGATAGTTGAAGTAAAACCAATGAAAAATGATGTTTCCCTTCCAAAATTTTGTCAATTTATTTTTCTAATTTACATCATTTGGCCGAGACCTGTTCTGTCGTCTTTAAAATTAAACCCAATCATTAACTCACTTTCGTATTTTTTGAGGGTTACATAAATTGGTCAAAACACCGCCGATGTGACGACAATTATTTATTATAATCAGAAGATTCGAAATGGGAAAACTGCTCAACCTCACTTAGAAAACATTTAAAAAAGGTACGATATAAAATTTTCACTCCTGTAAATTATCATGGTTATAGATGCAGGATTATACGTAGGGAGTGTTGATATAATAAAGGCTTACATTTTTAAACCTTAAATCAATGTAAAATGATGTTTCCTTCCAAAAAAGTGATTCGTCAATTGGCCGAAATCTGCTTTGTCGTCTTTAAAATGAGATCCGATCATTAACTTATTTTCGTATTTTTTGAGGGTTACATTAATTACACT
This sequence comes from Himalopsyche phryganea, assembly GCA_022494535.1. NCBI lineage: Eukaryota > Metazoa > Arthropoda > Insecta > Trichoptera > Rhyacophilidae > Himalopsyche > Himalopsyche phryganea. Next base: position 2,673,547 of record JAGVSL010000097.1, read on the forward strand.
GTCAATATGTTGTTCGTATTTAACGACATGACCCGTTCAAATGATGTTTAATTATTTATTTTGTAGAATATTTCTCAATTTGCTAACCACCTCTTGGAAGAAGCACACAGCATAACCGATAATTCATCTCCGGTATGCTTACATTTGTTTGATAAAAGCCTCAGGTTTAATCTTTTAGAACAACTTAAAATTAATCGATACAATCATGACAATAATCTCCTTAATGACTATACAAACATTAATCCGTCACCCTTACTTAAAACACTACAAGAAGCCCATGTAATTACTTATAATTAATACAATTTCAATGCATTTATTTTAAAGACTAATTAATAACACCGCGTAAGCTCCTTTTCTGAACACACCATTAATACCTTAAATGGTTTAATTTTAAATCAACATTATGATGTTTGAATACGTGAGATGACATAAGATTATCTATCTCTTTTAAACACTATATATAGCTAAGCTAAAATAAGTTTTAGTATAGTTCTGACGATGGCATCAAGCTGAAATAGCTATCAACTACCTAATAAAAATTTGTAAAGCTAAATACTCTGTTATTTTATCTTATTATAATGGATTTCTACTAAGTAAATGCCAATTCAATCAATAGTTAAACTACCTCCGTATAATTCTGTTGGGAAAGAAATATTTTTCAGTGATCGACGTTAAGCACATAAATATATTATTCGTGGTGCCCTCCCTAGTTGTCATCTTGAAAAATTACGAAGGGAAAAGTTGTGTAGCCCCTTAAACGAAGCGATTCTCTTAACCTATTCACGCTCCAGAATGAATTGCCCCAAATTATCGCTGAGGGAAGAAAAGAATGCAAAGAAGACCGTGAAAGGGGCTAAATAATGAATTAAGCCACCCCGCTCTTACTGAGGATTCTACAGTGACGTAGTGAAAAATGACTCGAGTATAATATCTACATAATAGGCAAACAGTGGAAATAATATTAACCAAAGTAATTAAATTCAAGGATTCTTAGAAATATTTTAACGTAAAAGCCTTCGCGGTAAATATATTTTTTTTTGTGTATTTAGAATGAGGTACTTATGGCATAGTGGTTATTAATGTTTTTTTTATATTACCATCAATTTGGGTAAGTTTGCGCATCAGTCTAAGATTGACCCACTACATGGAAAAAGATGCTGTTATAATACCATGATAATACTAATGCCATATGAATATTTTTTAGTTAAGCAAAGGTATTGAGTAGCCCCTGGTGGTAAAAAAATGATTTAATCTAAAATATACTTTGATTAATTGTTGAATTTGTAAGCTGTCAGGTTGGAATGATAAAACACAATTTAAAAACTTTTCCTGAAGGATATTGAATTTGCCATATTTTTAATTTGTATTACTAATCTGTAAACCAAATGTTTTATATTTTTTCCCCATATCAATCATGTACAGAATATATGAAAGCATAGAGAAAAGTTTCCAAGACTTTAAATCACTCAATTTATATAAATTGGGAACAAAAATGGGGTAAAAAAATGTTTATGACAAGACCAGCTTTTCTTGTGACACCATTGTCAGCAACAAAAAAATTTTGCTCAAATAAAAATTACACCGGTTTATATTATTACAGTTTTTAATTCATTCCAATATAATTCGTGTCTATATTGTTTTATATATTATGTAACTTTTTCTAAAGAATTACATTTAATTATGTTTAAATAATATACACAAAACTAACAACAATTATTAATAATGAAAAAAAGTATTCTCCCACTCACTTTAGTTGCGGTTATCATGAATTAATAATTAAAAACCTGCGTTAAAACATGGTTGCTTAGAATTATTATTGTTACATTTTTTGGTAACGAAAGGCTTGTTTTTAACTACTATATAAATAATATTAATATGCCGATTTTGTGGTTAAGCTATAGGGTACACGTGTACAACTTTTTCAAGCCATCCGCTCTCAATGTCGAGCATATAGCCTGCTTATGGATGTATCTCAATCAGGGATGGGATAACGATTCGAACTGTTACGTTATTCTATAATGTAATCCAATATTTTTTCCGTTATATAACGTTATTTATTACCCGCAAAAAAAATTGATTCATTTCGTTTATAACGCTATTATTTTTACGCATCTTTGAAACAGGGATGGGATAACATTTCGAATTGTTACGTTATTCTATAACGTAATCTAATATTTTCCTCGTGTCAAGTATATCTTTACGACTTCTCGAGAATTGTGAGTAATTAGCAAGAAGACAAACCACACCGTTGTCAAATGATTGTCGAATATATCTGTCAAAAATGAAATTAATATAAAAAAAGGACATTAAAACTAACATTTCAAAAACGTTATCGGCTATTATAAAGTTATAGAACGTTATAATTAAACCGTTACGTTATTGAAAAATAATACCAATTGAATCGATATTATAACGTTATCGGGTATCGTTACGTCACGTTTCCCATCCCTGATCTCAATAGAAGTTTTTCTCTATGAAAAATGCTTTATATTCAGCAGGTTCTTCTCTTTGAAGAGAGTAGAGATAGAAGGATAGAGCTAGATCAGGATTAGTGGCAAGGTAATCCCTCTCACAACGCCTCGTTTTTAGGATCGGATGTGTGGGATGGAATTTTTGAAATCACAAACATCCACACCTTCAAACGGAGATCCATAAATCGTCGGTCTCTGTGGTTTAGTGTTAAGAGAGTTGCCTTAGTGATCAGGTGGGTCCTGGCTCAAGACCCAGTAAGGTCAAAATCAAATTAATATTTTAAATTTAAATTTGTGATCTTGGACATGAGTGACTTATAAAAATTCTCATTGAGTTTATGTCGTATGATTTTCCAATTTTCAAAATACTTGGCGCATTTTCTGTCAGCTGTAATGCTGGATATATAAAAAAATATTTACATAAATCGACTGAAAAATCAATTTTTAAACCTGTCTGTACTGGGATTGAAGCCTGTGAGCACTGTATTCAAAGCCACCTCCACCACGGATCAGAATATATATGGTACTATCTCATGGTTGAGCTACTTTTACCACAGTAAATAATTCCCGAATGGAAGGAATGATAATAATTATTACTATTTGTTTACAGACGAATTTTAAAACCTCGTTTTTCCGTTACATCCTATCAACCAATTCATATTAATCTTGTATAACTAAATGTTTTAATATTTTTTTAAATTTGAGCCAATAGACGATACGTAGGTATATTGATTTTTATTTTAGTTGTGGCAGGCCTGTCAATATTTTCGTGAGCCATTTGTGTGCAATGAAGTTGGTGTGGTTTTAGCGGTTAGGCGACAAATAATTACTACCCTCCTTTGATTGTGCAGTGTATATATTTTTTTCGTGGTTGTCGAAATATAAACATGTACAAATCTACATAGGGCCAATTTACGCAGCAGTTATTCGACACCTTTTCGACTAATCGGTGCGATATGCAGAGCAGTCGTGAAATCACTATTCGAACACGCGACTGGTGGTGGAGAGACAGCCAGTTTCTATACGGTATGTTCTTTGTATCTGCATTATCTGAAACATTTTAGTATTGACTTAATCACAACCAGTTATATAAATACAACTGATGATGAACGTTATAAATATGTTTATTTACTTATATTGATCCCTCTGCAAGCGCGTTTTTTATGAATCAAATTATTGAATAATTCTACCAAGGGCTCACAGATAATGTCGTTAATGAAGCAAAGAAGTAAATTACATAACGATTGCATTACGATTCATGACGTTAATATTGATAAATAGCAAACGAGAGTAAAATGTTATATTAAAATCAGGAACCCAACCTGTTATTTTTTCGTTCCGGTTCGGTAAAAGTTCTAAAATATCTCGGTTCAGGTCCGGTTTTAGGTTTTCGGTTCAGCTCATATTTGAATCACTTATAAGGTGTTAAATGTCAATTCTAGGTTGAAAAGCATTATATTTTAAAAATAAAACACAATTGATTTGTACTAATTCAACATGTTTATAATGTTTTAAAAAATAATTCATTTGTACTACTTCCACATATTTATAATGATCAGGACCGGTTTCGCTCATCACGAGCATTATCAACTGATTTTTTAAAATATAATGTCTTTCCACCAAGAATTGACAGTTAGCACCTTAAAAGTAAAAAATGTTTATAATGTTCAAGACCGGATTCGCTCATCGCGAAAATTATCAACTGATAAAATACAATTTATTAATTAAATCTGGCTTTTTTCAGCGAAAATTTTTCTCGTAAATGATAAAAAAAACCGAACTAAATATTGGCTCGGTTTCGATTTTTTCCGGTTTTCGGTTCGGTTCCTGTTCGAGTATATAATTAAAATTGATAAATTTAAGACATCGACTGAGGGTGCTTGATGGAATTTCAATATTAAATTTGGATTATTGAGATTTTGTACACTTCCATGTATTTTGTCACTAACGACCCGGGTTTCGCCTTTCGGCATCTTCAGGCATTCGAGCACACGAACTCTCAGTTCGAGTCCATTCGTGTGCTCGAATGCCTGAAGATGCCGAAAGGCGAAACCCGGGTCGTTAGTGACAAAATACATGGAAGTGTACAAAATCTCAATAATCCAAATTTAAAATTGATAACTTTGATATTCCACTGATTTTACTACTAGTTGTCATATGTAATAAAATTAATAATATAAAATACTCCATCCAGTAAATAATAAAAGGTTTAAAATGAATACTTTAAAAATCCTGGAATAAGAGCTGTTATTATTTGTAATTTCTTTGATTTTATCATACAGGTATTTGATTAATTTTTATTTTTATTAGTACTGGTATTGTTTGAGTCAAACCCTTTGGCCACGTCCAGTGGAAATAAAAAATCCTACTCTACATTTAATATAGTTATATATAAAAATCCATACATGGTAGATATAACTAGTAACAGAGACAGTGGAATAACAAGGTTATTAATTTTTAATTTTCGCAAAGTTAACGCTGAAGCCATCGAGAGTACAATGTTTTGTGAAATATTAAAACATTTGCGGGTTTTCCTCTAAATGGTAACAAATCATACAAAATTCATTGTGTACGATCTCGTTATATACTATATTGTAGCCGCTGGACATTTGTAGTTGGGTGAATCACCGGCGTGCGACGGCCAAAGCCTTACATAATTTATTTACATTGGAGTCTCAATTAAATTATTAGTTAATCAATTGCAAACCAAATGGCTCATTGTTTATAAATCAATAAATAAATAGAACAATAGTTTGCGATTCAATTTTGTTTACTTATTGGAAAAATGACAATACAGTCAACGTATCGAATACGCCATTCAGTGGATGGTTAAAATATTTTAACATAACTCGACACTTCCTAGATACAATCGTGATTATACGTCTTTTGCATTGTCGTTGTCTACTCACTCAGTTCTATAGGTAGGCATCAAAAAACATTGGGAAATGTACTTACTTTACCGTTTTTTCGTATAAGTATAAACACGTAACTAGTCACTTATATGAAGGATATTTACCTAAAATCCAAATAACAAAGTCGTATATGTAATATCTCAAAAAAAAAATAAACGATTGAGCAAAACATTACATAAAATAAGAGCTAGATGCAGCCGTTACTGTGCAACTGCGTTTTGAATCTTTGAGACGCTGGCCTGTAAAATGCTATGTTTGCAGATACGGAATTATACGGAGGGATTGTCGATATAAACAAAAACAGGTATTTTTTTAAATATTAGATTGAAATAAATAAAAGAATTAAAAAAAAAACAGGAAGCCAGTACTGTAGGCGAGAAGTAAACGCTTCGGGCGTTAGTTCTGTTAATTTGTACAGTCAATGGTTGAGATCACTGAAAAGACAATTTCATACATTGATTTTTCAGTCGATTTATAAGATATGGGAGTCTGGCATGCGTACATTTATTCCCAGCCACCTCATATCCGGTTCCAAAAACATAGAGCTTAGAAAGGATGACAAAGAATAACCATGATTCACGTATTTATAAAATTGTAGCCTTTAAGTATACATACTTGATAATTTGAGGGTTGTAAACTCGCCCATCTAGGAAAGAGCTATTTTAGTTGGTCAGTTACTTTTTTATGGGTTATAAATAATTGCACTTTGTGTTAGGTAGTATTCACTTGGTACACTTGAACTTTTGTTTCGATAGTTTGCACTTTGTGTTAGGTAGTATTCACTTGGTACACTTGAACTTTTATTTCGATAGTTTGCACTTTGTATAAGATAGTATTAACTTAGTACACTCAAACTTTGATTTTAATAGTTTTCACTTCGAAACGGTTCTTTTAACAAAGTACCACAGACTAATTTTGATAGATTGACTTTGAAACGGATTATTTTAATTTTGTATGTTATGGACATTGAAATAAATTATATTAACATATTGCATGTCCACTTAGAACCCTAATTCTTCATCATTCCTATAATATTCTAGTGAAAAAATTCTAATGCGTGGAGCAAAGACAATACAGGCCGCCTAATATAGAGTTGCGACAAGTAAACTAGTCTATGGTCGAAAATCCTATGTTGCAAGTAGTAAAGAATAAGTGACATTTCATTACAGCGTTGTGAAACTATCGATTTCAAAGTGTGAGTATTTATATTGAGTGAAAATTATTTTGTCTATGTGATAATATTTTTTCGTATGTGCAACATATTTCTTCAATGTTTAAATATATTTTATTATGTGGCATCATTTTATTTGTAGTGAAATAATTTGTTTTTTGGGGAATGTATTTGTTGTAAGTGAAAACTATCTTTACGAAAGTGAATATCATCTAAAAAAAGTGCATTTAATTGTAAGCCTTTTTTATCCTCTTTATACCAAGATGGAAAAACGTATGAAAGAAGTACTGATACGAATGAAAAATATTTGTCTCAGAGTGGGATTAAATTGTTCCCACCAGTAAGGAGTATTTTCTTCGAGTTTGATTTTTTGAATGCACTTATCACCTACCTTGTTTCCATGATCCTTTCAAACATGAGCCATGTGCAGAGATCATTTTTTAAGCCATATCCGCCCCCACTATAGAACATATGGACTCTTAATGGTATCTCAATAGAAGTTTTTTTTCGAGAACTGCTTATTACTCAGTTGCTCAACCTCTCTTTTTTGAAGAGAATAGGGAAATAAGAACATTGGGTTAGGGCAGGACTAATGGTTAACTAATCGCTCTTGCTACGTTTCGTTTTGAAGATCGGGTGGGTAGGGGCTAATTTTTTGAAATTATAAACATCCGTACCTTCAAACAGAAATCAATAAATCAATTAAAAAACAATTTATGAAAATGTCCGTAGTGGGATTCGAGCCCATGAATACCGTAACCGAAGCCAACGACTTTGACCACTGTACCGCGGACCCCAATTACCAATATATATATTTGTACATCAGAGGCTATCAACTTTACAGGAGGATTTGAATTGTTGAGATTTTGTACATTTCCATGTATTTCGTCACTAACGTCACAGGTTTCGCCTTTCGGCATCTTCAGGCATTCGAGCACACGAATGAAAAAATTCTGATTTGATATTGATATTCCACCAAGTAGTCTCAGTCAATTTCTTAAATTATTTACAGGAGGAGCCAAAACGTGTTTCTAAAACCGTTTTTAGCACGTTGTTGTTCTCTTATTGTTTTCGTTATTTTGCAGTTGGATAGATAGGGCTTGGAGAGTTTCATTTACAGGTGAAACCATGATTATTTAGAATTTAATGGACATATCATTGTTTACGCCGTAAATTCATTTTGATATAGGACTGATTTTGGATAAGGTTCTTCGGTAATCAGCCCACATACGCCAAAGTTTTATTTGCCCATCTATAGATGTTAAAATTTCAAATAATGTTATATTTATAACTCAATTTCGCTATTTTTGGACACAAGACTATTAGCCTCTGAGGTACAGATATTCGCATTGCAGCTATCGTTATATTGAATTAAGAGCGCTACAGCGTTTGAAGTTATGAAATGTGAAAATGAATAAACGTTTGGTTTTACGATAAGGTCAGTTTTTTCACTTTGCCATTACAACGATATTTTTACGTTGTGTTTGAATAATGCAAGATACAATGGAAGAGTCGTCTTGTGCTTTGACAAGTAAGGTTGCAACAATACTAACACACATATCATTCAAAAGTCAAGGATGAACATGCTTTGAATCGAATCAATATGATAATGTTGTGAATACACGAGTGCATCGGAATACCCCTAGAGATATCAGGTTCTCTAAAACAAAATTTACTTTACGTATACAACAATGTTTCCGCAACTTTTGGATGCCCCTGGGGTATATATCTCGCATGCAACATACAAGAGGTTATCAAGCTTTCATAAACAGTGGTTTTTTATTGTAATATTCATACTATTTTAATATAAAGTGAAGTTTTAGGAATATTTGGTTATTGAGATTCCTTCCCTAATATTCCCTTTGATATTTAAACTTTAAACCAAACACTCGTACATGATAAACTATATTTAGTTGAGTCTTTCATGTGTGCGCTTTTTCATTAGTTAAATCGATGAACGCGCTGTACATTTTTACATGTCCAAGATTTTACCACGTATTTCCGGGCAAAATAAAACTAAACACTTGTGGATATATGATTTAAAAAATAGTTTAAACATTTAGGTTGAGAAATTAGGCAACAGATCATGAAAATTTTAAGTAGAACACAAGAAAACATATTTTTGAAAAGATCTCTCGAATTTGAGATTGGAACTGCCTATACGCAGTATTAATCGTCAGCCTTATATATTACACATACTTATGCGGCTACGCGCTTGCTTGTGTGCGTGTCGGTGGTGTACATGAAGACTGGCCGCAGCCATTTGGCTTGAAAAGTCGTGATTTAAATATTTTTCATTTTCTTCTATTTATTGTAGCAAGAGTGCGACAAACTTAGTTTACTTCTTGATGTATTTAAAATAACTAATATATATATCACATAATTCTCCATTTTTTACTGTTGAAATTGATCTATAATGATCAATTGACTGAAAATAAACTCTCTCTGTAACGGTTAAGCATAAAACAATCACTTGATTTGTGGTTATACGGAAAACTCAACATCCTAATCACATATATTTACAAATAAAAGCTGCTTTCAAATAGGTTTAGAATGTAAAAAACATAAAATGTACGATTTCTACAGTAAAATTGTCATAAAATGGTTATTACGCTCCTCGTGTTTTCTGTCACTTTTTGTCGTTATTTTGATCTGTTCGCATCAATTCCTTAATCTTTTTATTTATAATTTTTACCGTTCCGCAAAAGTTTACAAACCCCTGATTACGTCGGCATTCGTTGTATGTTCGCGATTATTAAATAATTATGCATTAGTAGGGCAGTATGAGACATTCTATTAATAATATGCATAATAAGCTTCTTACATAAAGCATAAGATTTGCCTAACCGCCCTTAAATAAGCCTTGGTAACACTAACACTACTTATGTGTCTTCGTACGCAATGGAGTGTAAGATATTAATATTGTATTATTTCTAGAAATGCATAATACGAAGTATTTATATTATATTCTCAAGATAATAATTCCAAAGTACGTCTTTTTACGAGGAACGGATTTATGTTATTCGCTCAGCTTTCTTTTCTGAGAAAATAAGAATGAATGCTTTGAAGAGTAAATATTGCAAACAAACAAGGTAACTCTAACTTTCTTTGGAAAACTTATTTAGTATAGAAAGAGTTTAGAAACAGTGAAAGGTAAAAAAGGTACCGTCAATCTGGGTAACTTTGGCCCAGTTCTGACGGTTTTTGTATTTTTATGGTTCGCCATTTATGTGTGGTATTGTTCTACATAGAAATGAACTAATATTTTAAGATGAAATTTAATTAACATAAATAAATTTATTGCTATAATTGATATATAAATATAACTAGGGCTTCCAAACCCGGTTTAAACCGAAACCGGTTAACCGGTTTATTGGCTGTTTTGAAAAAACCGAAAACCGGTTTATTTTCCTCGGTTAACCGGGGTTTCTAGAAATTTCTCTTTCCATATTAAATATAATAGGGTTTAATACGTCTATTCATATGTAGAGTTATCAGTTATTTAAAAATATAAATATTGTTCAATTATCTAGTTCCTGCAATATAAATGAGGTAAAATTATGAACAACAATCATTTTTTAAATCGATTTGACGTTACATACAAATTAATATCCAAAATTTGAAAGGATTCTCATATTATATTTTCGATGAGAATAAAACTAGTGTTACACAATAGCTCTTATTGAACTTACGACACATCTACGTTTATTATTTATTTTTCAGATGCAAATAAAATTTGGAAAACCCCTTGTAGGTACTATTATAAAAATATATATATAATTATAATCAATTTTTTTCTAATTTTTCACGATTACTTCTGATTTTTATTAGAAAGATCTGATTACTACCTAAGCTTGGTATTGTAAAAAAAATATTTATAACGAGGAATATAATATTGCTTATCTTATCTTATATTTCGCATTTTTTTTTTACCATGTCCGCTTCCCAGTGTGGAGCATATGACCTTATAATGGAGTATCTCAACAGAAGTTTTATACGAAAACTGCTTGTTACTCAGTTGTTCAACCTCTCTTTTCGAAGATAGTAAGGATAGTAAGATAGGGCTAGGACAGGAGTAGCACTCTCAGTACGCCACTTTTTTAGGATCGTACTGGTGAGAGAGAATTTTAGACACCACATACACCCATTCCTTCGAACAGAAATTGATTTATGGTACTCTCTGCTCAGGGGCTTAATCCCGAGACATCCGTAACCGTAGCCAACGACGTTACCAACTGCGCCACAGACGTCGACACCCATTACATCAACTTAAATATTTTTAGAAGGATTTTTCGTTGTTAGATGTTTTTTAATGTTGAGTCAACATCTAACATAACTGCTACCCAATAAAAAAATCGAGAAAGCTGTGTAAAAAAAAGGTATAGTGATTTCTAAGCCAAACGGGATAGTGTGTTTTATTATCTATTGGGAAAATAAAAAGTTTAAATAAACAAACACATATCCATAAAGTCAACGGAAACACAAAAATTCAATTGTAAAGCATGTTTGTTGGTAATATAGGTATTTATACATTCAATGAAAAAAAGTTTTGAATGAAAGTGACATTAATGATTTGATGTAAAGGCAAAATTTAAATTTTATGTCAGTTATTATTTGAGAGTAAATTAGTTTATTTTGTTTTTGTAATAATATACTCTAAGTTACATAATAATGAAATAAAAATAATTTAGATTATAAATTATCAAGATTACTAATTAATAAAATAATAGTATTTACTACATTGAAAACGTAACACATTATTTAATATTCATTCCTATTTAAGTATATAAAATTTTGGCATATTTTTATTTTTCTTTAAAATACAATACATACAAAATATGTATTCTTTTTACTCCGTGCGCAATTATCATGAATGCATTTGCATTGTGTGTATATGTTTCATCAATGCGTTAACATAATAATTGAATTATTACCAATTGTATTTTGCGTCTGATTAAATATTTTGTTATGGTGCGTTGTATTTTGTATTTGTGTTGGTGTATATTTAATTCTCTTGTATAATAATAATACAGGGGCTCCCAGCCTTTAAGTACATTATTATATCAATTATCAAAATATATTAAATATACTAAAAATTATTATATCATTCTCAAAGTCAGTATGATCTTTGGCATTGCATTTCATTGGCCAGTGCTTCATAATAAGGAGAGCTTGATGATATTCCTGTCAGTAAACAATCATAAAGATGCATCCAGTGTTTAGCAGAGCAGCCAGACAACATAAACATTTCAACTTATGCAGACAAATGAGTTCGAATAACATTTTTATCAAATGAGTATTTTATAGTTTTTTTTTTTTTTTAAATGCCCTAGGGTACTCAACGTTGTACCCACCACCACCCACTACGGCTTCACACTCTTACAGAGTGTATTCCGCAGCGTAACAACGTTTTTATAGTTGAGAAAATGAAATTGAAGTAATAAATAATCTGTCACGGTAATTCTACACCGATTTCTATAGAATTGCCGCGATAAATTTGTGAGCGCCGAGCGCACACAAATCGGTGAGCGGGCGCCATGTCCGCCAGCACGGGCTTGAGAATCTCTGGTATAATACATACCTATTAGTTCATATTAGTAAATTTTATGAAGAAAAATACCTTGTTTTTCAATCGTTACACTATTACATCATGGTACCAAAACTGGTTTTTGGAAAATAGTTAAAACGTATATTTCGGTTTAAACCAGTTAACCGGTTTTTTCGTCAGAAAAAAACCGAAAACCAGTTAGTCTTTTTGGGCGGTTAATTGGAAGCCCTAATTCATACTATTACCACCAAGGACTACTCAATACCTTTGCTTAACTATAAAATATTCATATGGCATTGGCATTATCATGGTATTATAACAACATCTTTTTCCATATAGTGGGTCAATCTTAGACCGATGGACAAACTTACCCAAATTGATGGTAACTCTAACTTTATTTGGATAACCTATTTAGAACACAAAAAGTTTTTTAAAACAGACAAAATACCATAACAGCAATGAAAAGTAAAAAAGAGTAATCTTTTCGAGTAGAATATAATGATTAATTGTAAACTTATTTGATGCTTAATCAATGGTCTTATTCTCTACTTTTGATTAAACAATCGGTAGACTAAACACAGATTCAATCGAGAAGAAATTTAGTCCTTTTAATATTTATACATTGAAAGTCTCAGTAAATCCAAAACATATCAAATAAAAATTTGAAAACTGTTTTTATGAAAATTTCTATAAAATATTTTTAGTTTTTAGCACACTCGTTACGGGACATATTTGCGAAATTTGACAACAAATTAGATACTTTTAAAAAAAAGTATAACTCTTAAACCAATAAACATTTTTCAGAATAATTTAGAGAGCAGTTGTAAAACACGTGGTTGCATAATGTTTTTGACTTTTTACCGTTATAATATCAGTGGTTGTTATACTTTTGTATTTTTAAACATAGATAATCTGGTATTTTATATCGAATTGTCATATTGAGTCGGATATGCAGTATATTAAAAGCGAAATATATATGTGCTCATGCATATTTGACTTGTTAGAATTGTCTTTAAGAACAAAGATTTTATTAACGCACCGAAAGAAAAATACGGTCTGATGAAATTTAACATAAATAAATTTATGTTAGCGAAACGCTTTATGAATCGATATCTGTATCAAACGTGCGATTGCAAATAATGATATAATCATAAAGCTTGAATGTATTGAAATCAGTCAATGCATTTTTTATCTGATTAAACTTTTAAGATATTAATTCAACCACAGACTCGATCTTTAAAATTCAATTGATATGTGATGAAAATCCGCTATTTTTGTAATTAACCGTGGCATCAACACATAAACTGTCAAAATTTTGTGTTTCAGCAGAGATCAATTTTAAAAAGGAAAAAAAACGTTTTTGCTTTGCGGAAACTCATTTTCAATATGAAAATGGATAAAATTTGAATTTTTGGGATTTGGTACATTTACATGTATTTCGTCACTAACGACCCGGGTTTCACCTTTCGGCATCTTCAGGCATGCCTGTAGACGTCGAAAGGTGAAACACATGGAAATGTACAAAATCTCAACAACTCAAAATTGGTATTGAAATTCCATCAAGCACTCTCAGTCGATATCTAAAATTTTATAATATGAATGATTTTATTATTCCATTCACTGTGTAATGAAATGAAACGCGTGCCACACCCATAATAGTAACACAACCAGCGGCATAACTGTAAATTTTTAGTGAAAAAAGCATTGTCTTCATAAAAATAAAAACACAAAAAAGACCGGTCCTGATCATTTTTTAGAATGGTGGAATTGATACAAAAATGTGTTTTATTTAAAAAAAAACTTGAAAATTTAAATTTTGTGTTGAGAGTAAAATAATTCCTTTTATTACTTTTTTCAGTTAAGAACGGAAAGGTAAAATGTCAATTTAATTTATATTGAATAGGAAATTGGCAAATACTTTCTTTTTTCACGCGTAAAATTAAATTAGTGCCGTTTTATGACGTTAAATTAACAAAGCGTGATGAAATAATTAACGTGAGTCTTTACATCGATGGTATTTTGGCCAATTAGCAATTACCCTCAAAAAATACGAAAATTAGTTAATGATTGCATCTAATTTTAATGACGACAGAGCAAGTCTCTGTCAAATCATATAAATTAGAAAAATAAATTGAATACTTTTTGGAAAGGAAAGTCTTAGTTAACATTGGTTTTAGGTTTAAAAATTCTGACACGGTCACTTGATGTAAGCCACTATTACATCGGCACTGCCTACGTATAATCCGGTATCTGCAAACATGAGAATTTTGCAAGAGTACATTTCAAAGATTCATAACGCAACTCACCATTTATAATGTTTTCGATAAAAACAGTTTTTAATCTTTCCTGAACAGTTAAAATTTTGAGGATTATATTAATTGGCCAAAACACCGTTGGTTTCAAAACACCAAAACACAAAACACGGTTTTGTCATAATCTGCTCTTAAATTGCCGATTATCTCTTTAATCCTGAGACAATGTATATGTGTAGACTATAAACTTTCAATCACTTAGTGTAATCATGTATTAGGGTAAAATCGGGTGTGTAATTGACGTACGTCCACTCCAATTTACAACTAAGTGCATTTGACAGCTTTTACGTTGGCCTTGCCACAATACTATAACATAAAATATATCGGCACTATACTGGTAAAAGTTGGTAAGTAATATATTGACAGTTCTGAATATACAACAAATGAAAATTTTGTCTCGTAGAATAAAGTCTTCAGCTTCGGTATTTTATGTTACATATTTAATTATTCGTTGGCTCGTGGCGCAGTTGGTAACGTCGTTGGCTGCATGAATTGATCTTTCAATCGATTTATGGTTTTCTGTTCGTAGTTATGAATGTTTGCGATGTCTAAAACTCTCTCCCACCCGTGTGATCCTCAAAAACGGGGCCCAGCGAGAGCGATTAGCTAACCGCTAGTCCTGTCCTAGCCCTATCATTTATAAATCTAAGCTCTGTAACAGAAATTATTTTGATTCAAATTATATTTAGACTTTTTAATTAATATTTAAATTTGATTTGACGTTAGATCACTATAAACGGTGCTCCCATTTGTTACCATTTTACCCTCAGAAATATCAAACCGTATAACTAAAAAAAAATATAATTATTTCGTGAATAATATTTTTGTGTTTTACGGTTTCATACTAAAAATATAGAACAGATATACCGATAAATCATATATTTATACTAGTAACCGTACCCGTCATAGATGACGGTATTGAAATTGAAATACTGTATGTCCAAAGTAGCTAGTACGCCGGAACTGTGTGTGCATTGTTTATACCGGGAACGTTTAGGTCATGAGAAAATTTCAAACCTTCATGTGATATGTGATAATAATAAAACGTCTACAGAGCAGTCTGGGCTATTATATATATATTTTTTAAAAATAAAACAATTCATTTGTACTACTTTCACATGTTTATAATGATCAGGACCGGTTTCGCTCATCATCAGCATTATCAACTGATAAAAATACAAACAGGACTATTTATATAAAATTGAGTGTTGAAAATTAAAGAATATAAAACAATTGGTTCATGAACTAAGACAAGTAATTACTGATCATCAAACAAATTATATATAAAACAAATAAAATAGTCTATAATTAAAATGTTAAGGACCTCTTACAAATCAATAAATACTAATCTGAAATCCCAAATATAGCTGTATTAAAAGTCCAGTAACTGAGCAAAAAAAAATTAATGACATTCCTGATGCATTAAGCAAATAGTAAATTTTAAGAAGAAATTAGTGAACCATTTAAAAACAATGAAATATTAAATATGTAATTAATGTTAACAATAAACAGCCATGGTAAGTGGAGAAAGCGCAGCAGCCAAAAGCATCCAACAAATGTTTATATCTGAAATATATTTTTTTAAATAATCGGTTTGATGGAAAATAAAAAAGTTCAATCATGTTATTCTAAAACCGTTTTAAAAGATAATCGGCTGTATAAAAAAGTGAAATAGAAAGCTTATAAACGCTAAGCGTCAAAAACAGGTATGATGAATGAGGCATTTTATTAGCCGGCGACCATACCCGTTAACTTTATTTTCTCGCTCTTTGTGTACATACAGGTTATGCGGATAACAGGAAAATAGCTGCATAGGACGAGTCCACTTCAAGGCAGGTCGAAGGCTACAGTTTTAGTGGCTACCGGGAAAAACTCATTAGAATATGCACACAATACACATGTTCAGTCGGTAGCAGGTATTTTAATTTTTTTCTTTAAACTTTTCCATCATTTCTTTATCGAGCTTTTCACGTAAGATAGTGTAATTTCGAATTAAACGGAAACGTCAAAAATGAAACGATTTTTTAAATCATTGAATTTATTTATTCTTTAATTGTGTCTGCTGCTAATGTGTATCGTATGAACTTCTAATAGAGATTACCTCAACAGACGTTGTTCGACGAGAACTGATTGTCTCTTAAGTAATCAACCTACTCTTTAAGGATATAAAGATAGAGCTAGAACAGGACTAGCAGCTAAGTAATCACTCTCGTTATACTTGTTTTAAGGATACCAAATAACCAACGAGTACCTTTAATTAAAAACTGCCATTTATGAAAGCTTACCGAAACATAGTTTAGGTCAAAGAAATCCTTGTAACAAATTATAGTGTTCAATAATTTATTGTATTAAGAATTAGATAAATTTACAATTTCAGTAATGTAGAAAAAATAAAATTTTTCCTTATTTATTGTTACTCAGTTGCTCAACCTCTCTTTTTCTCTCTTTTCAGTGGGATAGAAGGATAGTGTTATAACAAGATTTGTGGTTAGCTAATCGCTCTAGCTTCACCTCGTGTTTAAGATCGGATGGGTGGGAGGGAAATTTAGATATCACAAACATCCATACCT
The DNA here is from genome assembly GCA_022494535.1 of Himalopsyche phryganea. Classification (NCBI taxonomy): domain Eukaryota; kingdom Metazoa; phylum Arthropoda; class Insecta; order Trichoptera; family Rhyacophilidae; genus Himalopsyche; species Himalopsyche phryganea. The sequence continues at coordinate 2,690,531 of JAGVSL010000097.1, forward strand.
ACGAATAGAAATCCTTAAATTGATTTAAAAATCAATTTATGAAACTGTACAACTGAGACATCGGTAACCGTAGCCAACAACGTTGACCACTGCACCACGAACCCGAGATTAATTATAAATTCGTACCACTCATAATCAGGAAAGCTTTTCCACGTGCTATTAATCCACGTAAATTTAACGTATTTTTAGATATATAATTACTGTTCATGTAAAAATTTAAAAAAATGTGCTACTTATTTTTATTTGTCTTTTCTAAGTACGTTGTTTGTTTTGGAGTTGGTTTACACACATATTTTGTTGAATATCCACTGTTGTAAAAAGTCTTTGTCCGTATAAAATTGTTGTACATGAAAAATGAGTGAACTTTCGTAAAAAAAGATTTAAATAAATGTCAAACAAACTTAGATATAACTGCAAGCACCTATTAATTGAAGATTTTTTTTGAATTTGGGCATCGGGTAAATTGTGTAAACATGTAAAGCTGGTAAAAGTGTTAGCGCGATGGTTATTTCATACCTTCGTCACGAAACTGCAGTTTGATATGGCTACTAGTGGCCGTTTCAATATCGAGAAAATCTGAAAGCCAAATGCACTTCCGATATGATTACTCGCTTATCAAATCACTCTCTGCCATGCATTGGCGTGCAGTTCATGTATGCGTTTAATATAAAATGTATATACCTTTTTATCCTTTACTCACATGCAGTATTTCCATAGACATAGACAGATTTTTTTTTAAATAAAACACAATTTGTTTGTAGTTCTTCCAAGTGTTTATAATGATCAGGACCGGTTTTGCTCATCACGAAAATTATATACTGATAAAAATGCAATCAAAACAGGGCTATTTATAACAAATTGAATGTTAATAATTATTAGGTATAAACAACAGTTGGTTCATGAACTGAGATAAGAATTTAAAGATCATCAAACGAAATTAAATAGTCTATTTTATTGGTCATTATAAACATGTGGAAGTAGTACAAATAAATTGTATTTTATTCTTTTAAATATAAGCCTTTTCACCAAGAATTGACAGTTAACAGCTTAAAAGAGAAAGAAATTTATTTTAGATTTTTTCAAATCTTTTTTCTAAAACTATGGCCTCCTCCAATGTGGAGGATTTGTACTACTAATAAAGGATTTTAAGAGCATGTGCTTAATGATTACTTGTTGTAAAAAGATGTTTCGGTAAGCCAGTATTTATTGATTAAATTGGAACACTTTAATATTTTATCATATCAGTGTTGCACTTCCTAACAAAAAGGTTATAATACCGACTGTGGAAAGGAAAACGGACGTAACATACACAAAAGAAATTTTGTGTATAGCCCAAACAAAACGTGTTTTAAATTGCATGCGTTGTTATTATCGAAAAAAAAATATTTTGAAAAGACGGAGGGAAAAGTCCTTTTGTCTTTTTACAGTTTATATATTAAATATTTATGTATAAATAAAGTGTATTAGCACGATTTGTGTGAGTTATATACAATATTTTTTGGTATGGGTTACATCCTTTTTCTTTTCCACAGTCGATATAGATACAACCCGGCCTGTCTTGACCGGAGTTGAATGGAGAAGACTGTACGGAAATGCCAATTTTCTCTAGCGTTCATGAATACATACAGGTGTCTTTAAAAATGAAGTGTCATTCATTTGCATTTACTAATAATAATAATTTTTATTAATTGCATTTACTTCTTTAAAAGAAGAAAGATGAATTAATTTTTCAATGGAAATATTTATGATATATTTGTTTTTGATTTGAAATTGGAATTGCATGCACTTAAATTCAGGCAATTAAAAAGTGTTTAATCAGATCGACATGGAAGCTTCTGATATCGTTCAATTTCCAATATCAAATTAACGTGGTTACAATTTCAACATTTTTCATCAATGCCCGTTCCCAATGTGAAGCACATAGACTCTTAAATGAGCATCTAAATGGAATTTTTGTTTAGAGAAAAAATTGTTATTCAGTCGCTAAACTTTTTTTTTTTGAAGACGGTAAGAATATAATGGTGTGACTAGGAAAGGACTACTAGTTAGCTAATCGTTATTGATACATAAATAGAATGTCCGAACCAGAGTGTTACTATTCAGTTATGGGATCGATAATTTTTTTTACAATACAGGTTACTTAGAAGTCTGCACCGGCCGAAATTTTATAAAATTATACGGTCCAAGCCCGACACCTTTAGTCCGGCCTTTCCCAAACATTCACACTTGTTACCCGAGCTCGATCCGATGACCAGATTTATTTTTCTCAGCCCAAAAAAAACCCGATTTTTTTCGAAATAAAAATTCATACATACTTTTCAAACAATTTAATGTTATTGCTTCCATATTTCCAACGACTATGATAACACAGATTCCAGACACAGACCAATTCCAGGCCAGTACAGACCTCTAAAACAATTGTATTGATATACATTTTAGCACGGCTATGAACCTGCCAATTATTTTTTTATCAAATCTCAATAATTCAAATGTGGTATTGAAATTCCATCAAGCACCCTGAGTCGATGTCTTAAATTATACTTTTTATACTTAATTAATATTTAAAATCAAAATATTTTTTTAGTTACAAATCACACTGGGAATAAAAATGATTGGCTACATATATTTATTGAACACTTAAAACTAGTATTCGTATGGGGGTATTCTTAATTGTTTTTCCTTTTTAAACCTTTCAAATGGAAAAATTAAAAACATGTAAGAAAATGATATGACGAAAATCTTCAGGAAACGCAGTGCCATAGGTAAGAAAAAAGCAATTTAAAAAGTCAAACAGGTTTTTCTTCTATTGGCAGGTAAACTCGTAATTTTACAAACCGTTGTAAAGAAAAGAGTATTTTTTGGGTATTAATATTGATGATGTATTATGTGTAACGTAAAAGAATAAGGGCTATCGCATAGTAAGAGAACTTAATGTAATAATATATATTCAGGCCTGAGGGGATATTTCGAACTATTGGTTTGAAAATTTTATATCGTACCTTTTTTCCATTTCAAATCTTCTGATTATCATAAATAATTGGTGCTTTGACCAATTGATGTGACCCTAAAAAAATACGAAAGTGAGTTAATAATTGGATATCATTTTAAAGACGACAGAGCAGGTCTCGGCCAAATGATGTAAATTAGAAAAATAAATTGACAAAATTTTGGAAGGTTTAAAAATTATGACCCGACCACTCGATGTAAGCTACTATTATATCAACACTCCCTAATTATAATCCCGTATCTGCAAACATGAGAATTTACAGGAGTGCATTTCAAAGAGTCATAACGCAACTCACCATATAATGTTTTCGATAAAAACAGTTTTTAGAGAAAGTTCAATTTTTAGGGTTATATCAATTGGCCAAAACACCATCGAATTATTATTGTGAGCCAAAATACGATGTGGTTCGATTCAATTATGGCAAATAAAATGCCCTCTAACAATTGTAGATAAATGATATGTTTATAAAACTTTCGTAGAGTAAAAACCAAATGGTCATCTATTATATCATTCTAATATCTGTACCTCAGAGGCCAATAGCCCTATCTTCAAAAATAGCGACATTGAGTTAAATGTCACATTGTTTGGAATTTTCAGATCTATAGATGAGTAAATAAAACTTTGGCGTATGTGGGCTGGTTACCGAAAAACCCTATCGAAAATCAGTCATATGTCACAATGCATTTACGGGGTAAACAATCCTTTATCCATTAAATCCTAAAAAACTCACGATTTTACCTGAAAATGACACTCTTCAAGCCCCAACTTCAAAAGGACGAAAACAATAAGAGAACAACGTTGCTAATTGATTTAGAAAAACTTTCTTGCTCCTCCGGTAACGTTGATAAAATGGACATAAGACTATTAACCACTCTTGTACAGATATCTTCAATTTTATCAGACGCAGCTCGTGAGTTGTTGAAAAAAGAATGGTAGTCAGCCGATTTCTGACTACTAAAAACTACTCAATGATGCATTTGATGAAATTAGACAGGTCATGTAACCATCGTAAATATTTATATTTAAATTTCTGTATTGAGGCAAAAACAAAGCTTATTTAGAGATCAATAAATATCCTATACGTTTTGAAATATAATGCTTTATCGAATACATCAACGAAATAAACAAAAGTGTTTTTTTCGTAACACGATTTTACTCTTTTTAAAGTTTACATTGACTTGTCAATCTCCTAAGCGACTTTCAATAGTGACTCGAAGACGAGCGCATAGACTTTCTGCCAGAAGGTTGCGTGAACAATCTGTTCTTTACTTACACTTAGATCAGTGGTGTCAAACTGAAATCGTTAGACAGTAAGTAAATAGTTTATATGTAAGAAAAGTTAAAAAAAATTATCACACCCTCGGTCGATATCTGAATTTACCGACTATCACCATCCTGGGTTTATTCATCGGAGGCTTAGGGTCCCTCGTATGTCTGGGCCCCGATGCCTTACATACCACAGCTACGCTACTGCTTACGTTATATGTCATCGTGAAGTTTTTTCTATGCATTGGATAAAATGGTTTATAAAAAATGCAAAGCGTGATTTTAAAAACTGTCGTGCGGTGTAATACGTGTTTAGCGCTAAGCTCATTACTGTGAAAGTACAACCAGATTTAATACGAATAACTATCAGAGTATGTACATGCTTACGCCAGCGGTTCGTAATCGGTAATTCAACGAAATTATGACAGCTCGTTTTACACACTGTACTAAAAAAGTAATTTCCTACCTACTGCTACTCTATAAATTGAATATAGATATTAAACCCATTTAACACAGTGAATATGTCAAGTTATGAATTGTATATAAAATAAAGCAATTGGTTTCATAGTCTGTAAAATAACATGCATATCAGTATAGTATTTAAAACGAAAATATTTGTGCATTGCAGCTTATAATAGATGTTTAAAAAAAACACTTGAAACATTTTTTAATGCCACTCGATATCAACTCGAGAAGAAAAGACGTTACGAACACCCATGTAATTTAACGCACGCCCATCTGAACGTTAGGATAAAGATCGGACCCCTAGACGACAGAAACCGAGAGATCGTTTTCCAAAAGTTTTATTTTCTGAAATAAATACATAACTATTTATTATTTGTCCAAATCGAGTACTTAGCTCTCTTCTCGACAGTTATTCAACGTAAAAAACACACACAACTCTAAACTGTCGATAGATCATGTATTGATTCATAATTCTAGTGACATATGTAAATTTTCGATTAATGTTTTTATTTAAAATTTATCTGCATAATTTGCAATATAAAATATGCATACAATTTTTTACTGTTAATTTTCTGAGCCTGGAAATTTTGGTGCTTTGCAAACTTTTATCAAAAGTTAAAAAAAACTCACGATACAAAGTGCTCTGTGACTTTGAAAAGGTTAAGAACCACTAGTTTACGCCTTTCAACGCGGTATTGTAAAGATGTAATATTGCGGATAAGTGTTCAGAAAATCTATTTTTGGGCGCGTATAGCGTTTATCGACATGTTTCATAATACTGGTATTATAGTAATAGCTTACACAAGGTTAACTCCATGGTCAAATTAAAAAGTTGAGTTTTCTTTCTACCCGCTTTGAGTATGCGAGGAAAATCAACAGTGGTCGGCAACCTAAGGAGAACCTTCGAACCTTCTGACACCTCACTTACCTTCCTCTACCCTACTGCTCCCTGCTTTCCCATCTGATAATTTTATACGGCAGTATCTAGTGGCGTAGCAAACGTCAAACGTATCCACAGTTTTTTCTAAAGTGAAATTGTCTTACAAGCAACTTACTGGCGTACTCTTATGCACAGAAAACCACTCTCTCAATATGCTCAAAATCAAAGCTTCTATGAGTTGAGGTCTATTCGCTCTCCGAATGACGTTGCAATATTAATTTTCCTTATTCATCACCTAGTCAGGGTGGAATAGACGTCACCTAGTCGGCGTCCGTGGCGCAGTTGGTAGCGTCGTTGGCTATGGTTACGGATGTCTCGGGTTCAATTCCCGGTGCGGACAGTTTCATAAATTAATCTCTCAATCTCGAGTGTTTGTGATGTCTAAAACTCTTCTCTCCCAACCATCTGATCCTCACGGGGTGTAGCGAGAGCGATTAGCTAACCACTAGTCCTGTCCAAGCCGTTTGCTTCTAACCATACTCTCTTCGAAAAAAGGGAGGTTGAGCAACTGAGTAACCACAGTTCTCATAGAAAAATTCTGTTAATATACCTCCATTGGGAGACCGTATGCTGCACATTGGGAGCGGAAATTGAATTTAAAAAAAGTCAGGGTGAACGAACCTTCCGATAGAAGCTTGGAACAACTTGCGTATCTTTTCCCTATCATCGTGCATTCAATGACACTCCCATAATAGTAAGAGCTTTCTGACGCCTATCAAAATTGCAAAAACATGGTTTTTATTATTTCAACTGTAAAATGTAGTAATTTTGTTTTGTTTGTTTTACTTTTATATGGCTTTTAATTGTTTTACTTTACGAATAAATTAAAAATTTTATATCATGAAACTGTCCTTTCAATAATTCCAGTTAATACACTATGTTTATAAAAATGTATGTATAATATATCGACTGTAAAAAGGCAAAAGGACGTATCTCTCAAAATATTTTTTTTTTCGATTATCATTTAGTAATAAGGTTGTTTCTTGATTTGTATGTTTGATGACGTGATGTGAGCTGCCGATGGATGATGATGCGGTCTAGAAATTGGTGCGTCTCGGTTGGCAGTTGATTTCCAACTGACGATTCCCTTATTGATCTTTTACTCGTTGGCTTTCGCTTTCCATTTATGGTCTTCTCGCCTTGTTACTAAAATCAAAATGTATACAATACCTGCACAATACTTTTTGTGTGTGGCTTACGTCCTTTTACTTTTCTACAGTCGATACGATATGGTTATAGTACTGCATTAATACAACCATTATTGATCATTTACTCGTTGGCTTCCGCTTTCCATATATGGTCTTCTCGTCTTGTTACTAAAATCACAATGTATACAATACCTGCACAATACTTTTGTGTGTGGCTTACGTCCTTTTGCTTTTCCACAGTCAATACGATATGGTTATAGTACTTCATTAATACAACCCTTATTGATCTTTTACTCGTTGGCTTTCGCTTTCCATATATGGTCTTCTCGTCTTGTTACTAAAATCAAAATGTATACAATACCCGCACAATACTTTTTGTGTGTGGCTTACGTCTTTTTGCCTTTCCACAGTCGATACGACATGTTTATAGTACTGCATTAATACAAAACAACCGCATTATCAAATAAGGTTAAGTTTAAGATTTTTTGAATTTATTTTCTTCCAGAGAGGGGTTGCATTTGAGGTCACAGTGGCGCCCCCTTGGCTCTCCTCCCGTGCCGCCCTGCTGCCCGGAGATGCCGACCCGCGACCCGAGCGGACGCCGCTGAACTCTCAACTCACCACGCCACTGACTTCATGCATTTCAAGTGAGTCTTTATTTTCACGGCATCAATACCGAAATACCAAAGAATAACAATTTTTGGAATATTGAAATAACTTAATATTTGCTGCTTCATCGTTAAGGCTTTAAATGGAATATCTTGCATAAAATATTTATACGGCTTGCTATATTATCGTCCTCTGTTGTCTAGTGGTAAGAAATTTAACTTAGCAATTAAATCAGTGGTTTCCAACCGGGGAGGCGCCAAATTCCTAACATAACAGTAAAATGAATGAATGTTACTTTACTCATTGACAAAATATACTCTTGGAGACAGCATTTTTGAAAATCAACAATAAATGTCGTAGGTAATAAACAAATAAAAATAATCTAATGATAATCACGAAGCCTAAATGTCGAGGCAGAAAGAAAAAAATATTGTGAGTAGTCACAAGATGTTGAATTATCATTTAGTGGTTAAAATTATTAAAAAAACTATTCAACATCGACAGTGAGCAATTTGGGATTAAAAATATGGCAATTTGATCAATAGAACACCAATAGGTAGATAAAATAGATGTTGATAATGTTGCTAACGATTTTGCTAAGAGAGGAAAAATTTTGTTTTTTTTAAGTTTATATCGTTAATGTTGTGTTAGTAAAATCTTTGAGTCTTATCCGAGTCTTATCTTATGAGTTAAATCCGTAGAGTCTTTGTTCTAAATAATTTTTAATTTTAATGAACAATATATTAATGGATTGTACATAATTTTCTATAAATTATATTTACACATAAGAATTTTACGTCTGCGCTAATTTCAGCACCTTGATGGTTTATGATTTAAAATAAATATTAGGTGATTTTAAAGATACCCTTAATCCAACACTGCTGTAAATACTAAATAATTTTTGAGAAAAAAATTATGGAGAGGGCGGCAAAGCCCTTAGCTACTTTATTGCGTACGTAATAACAAAATCTTGTTTTTAACCTGTTAATTACACGTGTTAGTCACGTTTTTTTTTAAAAAGTTTTTATTATTTAAACGTGTCTGTATTGTTATATCGATTAAAAAAATAAAAGGTGGGGAGGCGCCGAAAAAGGGTTTTTTTAGGGGAGGCGTTGTAGCACTAAGGTTGAAAGCCGCTGAATCAGATGGGTCAGCGCTAAAGTGAATATCAAAATTTAAATTTGAGAACTTGGCATAGATGCTTGTGATGTCATTTCTCCTCAAGTTGACTTTAATGAATACCAAATTACAAAATATTTGTTGCATTGTCAATTATTAGCTGTATTTTTTAAAATTTAATCATTCAAAGTTTTTTATAACTCATCGCACGATATATACGACCTTGTCGGGAATTGAACTCGTGGCTTCCAGCTTGTAACAACTGGATAGTTATGTTTTAATTATTTATGATTTATTTATAAGATTTTTCCAATAAAATAATGTTTCATTGATTTATTGGATTTGAATTTATCTGCTAGAACATTTTTTTACCATGTCCGCTCCCAGTGTGGAGCATACCGCCTCTTAATAGAGTTTATCTCAACAAAAAGTTTCTACAGTAACTGCTTGTTACTCAGTTGTTCAAATTCTCGTTTTCGAAGAGAGTAGGGATAAATGGATATGGCTTGGACAGGATTAGTGGCTAGCTAATCACCATTAGTGAGTTTCAGTGATAGTTTGAGTTACAGTTTCATATATCGATTGAAAATCAATTTATGAGGCTGTCCGCATCGGGACTTGAATCCGAGTCATCCGTAACCGTAGCCGACGACGTAAGCCACTGCACCACGGATTTGGCAATAATTTTAATTTAAAAAAATAGCATCAAGCCATTATGATGTTCTGACGATGACGTGATGCCAAAATAGATTTAAAATATTTCATGTAATTCTTGTGAAACTAAATATTTTTTTTCATTATATTTCAGTGAATTTATTCAAAATTTTATCACAATATAAATCGGCATAAAACCTTTTATCAAATTGATTTTTAATTGAATTAAAAAAATACCTTCACAATCGCATTGAGTCACTACAGTTCAATGTATTCATTCCATATAAATGAAGCTATGCTAATATTAATTCACTTCCCTTGATAATGAGGTACTAACAGTATGTATTCTGAAAGAAGAAAAGATAATTATATTAAAAGCTTAATTTCCTAACAGTGAAACGCAACATTTTCATCGCTAAAAGCTTTTCAATTTAAATTTATTTAAATAACGATTCGTTTCAAATGAAAATAGCTGCACAAATTATGATTAAGTTGGAGTATACAAATGAATATTTTTATTGTACTATTTGTAATTTTTTTAACCATATTCGCTCCCCATTCAGAGCATATGACCATCACACGGTTACTCCAAGATTCTCTTTCCCCCGCCAGTCTTTTCGCTGCCTCACAGGCCATCATAGCGTCCCGTAGATCCTAGTACATCCTATGGATGATCATCAGCGGCTTTCTAGGGCGACGGAATTGCTCTTGTTGGTAATAAGGGGCTGGTACGGAGTTCCTGACAAAGTCAAACCACCCTACCCCCAATATTCGCCGCAAGGATCTATGACATAATTATATTATAATGAAGTGTCATTTTCAAATTCACGGCGTACAGTTAAATGTATTGAATGGTATGTCTCTGTCGACAAATTTTCTGGTGGATCACTAAAGTATATCATGTGTGATTATGGTTGCAAAAAACACGGGAATTTAAAAATATTGGGAAAACAGGGTAAATTATATAATACCAGGTGCACATATACATATGTGTTTGATACCGAGCTTAACCCCATAAAAACAGGAGCGTTTCTGTAAATATTTTGTGTTGGCTTCAGTTATACATACATTTCATACGTGATCCTATATTGAATTAATTTTTTTACTTCCATCTAAATGTAATATATCACCAAACTTATAGCTCACCATAACCTAAAATTTGGGGATAAAATGTGTGCATACCTCAAAAAATGCCACACATTTAAAATAAGTGTAACCGAATTCTAAAAATGATATGTACAGTTATCATTAATATTAAAATGGTTTTTTCCAGTTTCTTCCGAACATTCCCATGCGAGTTTATTCCCGGCCTCGCATCATTACGTGTGATACATTATTTTAGTCTTAAATATAACTTGGTATAATGCTACATAATCGCAACTTCCCATTAAGCCAAGTCATGCTTGGGTAGTTTTTTTTATATAATGCAAGTGTTGGTTAGGACTGTTGTTAAGTAATTAGTAACGTGGAGAATGATAAAGATCATATTACTGACCCGAGTGTATTTGTACATTTGTACACATTGCCCTACAAGGAAAAAACTCAATGTATATGAATACAAGGTGAATTGTTATAACCAACCATTTACAGTTACTTTTCCAATCTTTATTAACAGTCTGAAAAAATATGAAGTATACCGCTCTGAGTTTTCTGGCTATTTTATTTCTACTGCAAGTGCAAACTAAGTTTTTTTGTCTCTTTCCCGTTTGTATTTTCATTAAATACGTACTGTCTTATTAAAGATTATGCAGGTGAAGATAGTTGGAGAGAATTAAGAAAAACCTCTTAACTAACCCGTACTTACTGTGGGTGTTTAATATTCAACTCTATTCAGGTATCGTTTTTAACCCTTTCGTATTCATAAGTTACTTCAGCCGTTAAACCTTTAAATTATTTGTGAAATAGGTCATACAAAAAATTGAAAATTTTGCTATTTGTAAATAAAATAGTTCTAAATATAATTGAAAATTAAAAATACATTACAGTTTACGTCTTCTTTGTATAATTAATCATAATTTGAAAACCTCGTCAATTTTATCATCGAAAAATACAAAATTATATTATAGTAACAATCCGAGATCCATGAAGTACCGTATGCAACCGTTATGTTTCAAACGGCACTTAGACATGTCTCAACCTTGTTCTGCTATGAAGAATTTCGATTCTTGCGTCTTTGATAATTTCGCATTGTTTGATATGTATTTCAGGTTTAACACACAAAATATGACGTAAAATATTTACTTAATACTACATAAAACCATATTTCACTTTATGAAGTTGTCATTTTGCTTTATAAATGTGTTTATATGACATACAACACACGGGAAGATTAATTTGATTTTTAAACTTGAAGAGTTTATTTCGACTTATCCAGTTTTTAACCGACATGAAAGCAAGCGCATAGATTTGCACAATATATTGTTTACTTCCCCTTAGGAAATTCACTGAAACATCGATATGATTATCGGTGCTGTAGTCTGCCAAATGCGGCCATAATTTAATTTTTTTTCCATAACCGCCGGAAAATAACTGATGTTTCTCAAAATTGACATTTATCGAAATACCCAAAAGAGCCCACAAAATAAGCACACACATTTAAAAATATTTCGAGCAGTATGAAACAGGAAAAGATTATTTTGAGCAATATTTTTAAAACAACTATCCACCCATAAAAATAAAATTTAAATACCCCAAGATCCATCTTTTAAGGTGATAGAAATTGTGTGCACTCAAAGTGTATTATGACTCGTAGAAATTAGTGATATATTTCATATTATATATTTACCACATGCTGAAGTAGATATATTGGTGAACTTTTTTTAAAAATACTCTAGGGTACTCAACGTTGTACCCACCACCACCCGCTACGGCTTCACATTCTCGGTAACGAGGTTACGCGTGTTTCAAATGTTTTCCAGGAATTTCCGAGGAGAAATTTATCAAGACTTAGTTATATGCACTCTAGTGTGCAGGAAGTTAAGTTTTAAATAAAAGTGTTAAAAAAAAGGAAAACAAGGGGGTTAATGTCTTTAAGAATTGTGTTCCAGTCGTTTTCCATATGACGCCGTGAGCTCTTTAAATGCCTTGTAATTTGTCAGAGATGCAACCAAGTTGGCATGACCGACGGGCCGACTGAGCCGACTGACGGTCGTATCGCCTTGAGCAATTTTACCCGTTCGTTGTCCATGTCTGGACATTCCCAAAGGATGTGATCGGCATCCTGGATCATATTGCCACATTTAAATTGACTATCTACCAACCGGCTAATCTGGAGGAGCTTGGCAGTGAAGTGACCATGGCAAGTAATGAATTGGCTGGTCCAGAAATTATGAGTCAAAACTTTGGCAATCTCCATTCTCCACTTTATTTTCTTGGTGGGTTTAACTACATGTATATACTTTATTCGTGATTTAATGATTAAGCAGCATGCAATTATTGTAAATAACTTGGCGGGACAACGAGCTACCGCCTAGGATACCACCAAGGAAGACAAACGCTGGGGTCAATTTCGTGCTTTGGATTTTTTTAAAACCATATCCGCTCCCTATTCGGAGCATATGGCCATCACGCGGTTCCTCCAAGCTTCTCTGTCCCCCACCAGTCTCCTCGTTTTCTCCGAGGTCATCTCAGCTATGGATGGTCATCAGCGGCCTTCCAGGGCGACGGAATCCATTCGGGTAGAAGAGACAGGCAGAATTCAGGCTCCTCTGGAGCATCCGCAGCACGTGTCCAAGTCAGGTCCATAGTCGCATTTTTATTTTGGACGTAATAAAAGGCTGGTCCGTCCACTCTCTTACCTCAGAGTTCCTGACAAAATCAAACCACCGTACCCCTAGTATTCGCCGCAAGCATCTGTTTTAAAAGTAGAGTAAACGGTTGCCCTGCGCCTTGGTGAGGTGCCATGACTCTCAACCGTAAAGCAGAACCGTCAGAAATCACGCCTTGCATAAGTGACACCTGGTTCTGACTGAGTACAACCGTGAGTCCCAGACTTTCAGCATTGAGTTAAAGGTTGCTTCAGCTATCCCTAGTCGGAATGCGAGCTCTTTACGCCGATTGCCATCTCCCATGATATGTACTCCCAAGTACCTGAAGCCGTTGACTCTCTCGTCTTGTCTTGCCCCGCGCTCGTCAGAGGGTAGTCTGGGTCTGGACAGAAACTGTTGCAGAGCACATTGGTTTTACTCGCATTGACTTTGAGGCCAATGCGATACGAGTTGCTCTGTAGCCTGTCCATTGTTTCCTGAATACCCTTAACAGATTTGTCAAATATGACAACCTTTTATTACAGCATTGGATTACGTATTAAGGAATATTACTGTAGAGTGCACACGGTTCTCGGTTTTTGAGACCGTCGCATGCCCTCTATTTGCATGACCTCTAGCCTCGCAATATTTGTTATTGTTTATGTATACATCGAATATTTTCTTTGGGTTTCTTAGAATTTATTCAGTGATAAGAGAACATAAATAATAATAAATCTGAAATGACCGACGGCAATTTAACTCTGAGCATAAAGATGCAAGATAAATAATATTGTTTATTTTAATTGGCTTAAATTTTTTTTTTTTAACATGTCGAATGTCAACTCAACAGCTGGATATGTGAAATCGACGTTATGTGGAATAATTATAGTGTCGAATTAATATAATTATTTCAGTGGCAGAATAGCAAAGGGAAAAGACCTAATATTTCAACATTTTTTTTGTCGGGTTGGTAGAAAGAAATTTCTGCCAGAAGATTCATATTGATTTAGCCCCTGTGCGCTTTAGCCCCTGTGCGCTGTCTCTGAAGCAAGGTTTCCAGATTTCCAAAATTACAGATCGGGATATTCACTTTTTCGAAAGATAAAAAAAAGAAATTAAAGAATTAAAGGAAAAATTAACAAAAAAACATAATTTTAATTAAATTATAATATATGTAAATAAGTACATATGTATACAGAAGAGAAGATATAAAAAATAGTCAAATAATAATCAGCTGGAATCACAGTTATTAAAATATCTTGATCAGATGCATGAATTACATTTTGATTTAAATGTTTTTTTCTCCATGTCCGCTCCCAATGTGGAGCATATAGTCTCCTAATTGAGGTATCACAACAGATTTTTTTTCTATGAGAACTGTTACTCAGTTGCTCAACCTAGAAGGATAGGGTTAGGACAGGAATACTGGTTAGCTAATCGCTCTCGCTACGCCCCGTGAGGATGGGATGGGTGGGTGAGGAGGGAATTTTAGATAACACAAACACTCAAAACACACATCGAAATATTAATTTATGAAAACTGTCCGCACCGGGAATTGAACCCGAGACATCCGTAACTGTAGCCAGCGACGTTACCAACTGCGCCACGGACACCGATTATAAATAATGTTTTGTCGTATTTGTATCTTGTATATAAACGTTAGACACTCTTTACCGTCCGTCAATTCGAGTCCATTCGGGTACTCGAATGCCTGAAGATTCCAAAAAGCGAATCGCGGGAGTTAGTGACAAAATACATGGAAATATACAAAATTTCAACAATTCAAATTTCATAAAATCAATAATATATGTTTTCACTGCATGTTGGCCATTTGGCATAAAAAACACAACTTATCCATTCGATTTTCGTATTTTTGTGCAACTACAGCCACTCGATTACAAATAATGCTATTATTTTTTTTGAACCTCTGTGCGACCTGTACGGGCATTGGCTAATACTAATCGATGACAAGCAATATCTCTTTTTAACCCTTTCAAAAAATTCCAAATGCTTGGATGACTACATTGAAATAGCGATTTCAATGCGTTATGAAAACCTTCACAACAATTGGTCGTCTTGGGGCAACCGTCAGCAGCAGTCTCGAAGTGGTTCCAAATGGAAATTGGAAAGATAGGTGGTCTTCCTGCAACACCTTTCATGTAGGTCGATTTGAAATACGAGAGTACTGTAGTCATCCATATTTGAAAATGTGTCAACTATTATAATCTATTCAAAACAACGGTACAATATTTATTAAAGATATGTAATTTATAAAAAAAAATATTTTAGAAATCGGAAAATCATACGAGATAAACTTAATGAGAAGTCAATCATGTCTATAGTCATAAATTTTAATTGAAAAAATCTCGATTTCTGATTCAAGATCTTTTAATAATCATGATATTTTAGATTAGTGCATAATTTTAGGGTGTGGGCCATTTGGGATATTGAATTAATTTAAATAATTTAATAACGTTAAATGAATTTACAGAAATTTTATAATAATCTTGTGCAGTGATTAAATATATTATTAATTTCTTATATATTCAATAAATAATAGATACGACAAAAATATTATTTTAAATTAGTCATGGAACCATAAAATACAATACGATATTGTCGACGTCCGTGGCGCAGGTGGTAACGTCGTTGGCTACGGCTACGGATGTCTCGGGTTCAATTTCCGGTGCGGACAGTTTCATAAATTGATTTTTCAATCGATTTATGTATTTCTGTTCGTAGTCTGCGTGTCTGCACTGTCTAAAATTCCCTCTCACCCATCTCCACCCATCTCCACCCACTCACGGGGTGTAGCGAGAACGATTAGATAACCACTAATATTGTCCAAGCCCTATCCTTCTATCCCTACTCTCTCCAAAACAAGTGAGTTGAGCAACTGAGTAACAAATAGTTGTCATAGAAAAATTCTGTTGAGATACCTCCGTTGGGAGACCATTGGCTCCACGTTGGAACTGACATGGAAAAAAAATATTGAAATATTTAATTGAAGCATCAATTAGGCGCCTTCAGTCGACAGTATTAATTTGATAAGAGTATTTGATAAGACTGTACTGTCTGTGCGCATTTAGCAAAATAAAAAATCTTATTATTATTTATTTTAAGCCAGTATGTTTTCACCCGTAAAGTTTTATAAATACGATAACATCGAGGTATTTCAATATAAAACTACTAAAACGCTAAACGATATATCGACGGTGTTTTGGTTGATTGATGTAACCCTCAAAATTGAAATTGTTGAATCAGGTAAAACTGTTTTTATCGAAAACATTATAAACTGAGTTGCTTTATGAATCCTTGAAATGCACTACCGTAAATTCCTATGTTTACAGATGCGCGATGTGTCGAGGCCAGGTCAGAATTTTTAAAACTAAAGCCAATGTAAAATGATGTTTCCCTTCCAAAAGGTGTTCAATTTATTTTTTTAATTTACATCATTTGTCCGAGATCTGTTCTGTCGTCTTAAAAATTAGATCCGACCATTAACTCATTTTCGTATTTTTTTAAGGGTTAACACACCATTGAAATGCAAACAAGTTAAACGAGCACAGTGACAATTGCTAACATAGATAAATATGTATTTAGATACTCGTGCACATTATAATATAAATACATTAAAAATTATTCACTGAATTATTGTCGCAAAAATTTACAATAATCTTGCATTGGTAACATTGATAATTACGCCAAATTCTCTTTTTGCACGGGGATACGTTCCAAAGATTGCCGTGCAAAAAAAAACTTGCAAAAAATATGGTGTTCATATAAAAATGGTAGATAGGTTTCAACTAATAATCCGCAATAAAAAAACTTTTTTTTTCAGATTATATATTACTTAAAAGTATATATTTATCATTATATATCATACTAGTAACCGTACCCGACATATATGACGGTATTGAAATTGAAATACTGAATGTCTAAAGTAGCTAGATGTTGCAACTGTGGGTGCATTGCAAAACATTTTTTTTATATATACCGCGAACGCTTACGTTATGAGAAAGTTTCATACCTACATGTGATATGTGATAATAATAAAACGTCTACAGAGCAGTCTGGGCTAATAATTATATTGTAAATATATAGATATTATAATTATTTAGTCATTCAGTATCACTACTAGATAATAAACGTGGCGATTTTCTATTGTTTATTTGTGGCGAAAAATCATTCGTTACTGGAAATTTTCATTGGCGATTTATCTATAAGTGTATCTTGAATAAATTTTACATAATATGTGTCATTCATTTTAAATAAAAATTTGTTTATCAGACGCTGTGATCTCGTTCTTTTAATTTTTTTTATATGATTTTTCTTAACGTGTCATAATCATTTTTAAATCACGCTGGAATTGCACAGGCTGCACACAATACAGTGCAATATATGATTTTTTCTTTGGCTTAAAACCGTGTTAAAGTGAAAAAAGAGAAAAAAATATCGGTTCTTATTTTTGGACCCTATTATTTCGAATCCATCCAAAAAGAGAATTTGGTGCATTTTTTTCGATTGTTTAACTTAGTCTCTTTTATCTTATTGAATAAAATAAATCATAAAAATCATTTCGCTAGGTTGAATTTAAACATTTTATTTACTCGATCTGTTTAAATAATATAATATTTTGATGTTATAATATTGCGTTGACATTGACTGTTGAGTTTATCAAGTGCTGCGGAATTATTAAAAGCTTTGCAATAATACAACGGTTATTTAAATTGCACTAAATTGCTATTTGTGCGGAAAACAGTTTCACAAAATTGTCCAGGTACCAAGTTTAACTTACTTTAATGTTATTTTAAATTAAGTTTTAAGTTGCCTTCTCATTTTGGCCAAATGTATTGACTCAAAAGTTTTTAAAAAAATAATATTTTTTAATCGAAAACTAAATATATATAAGAGTCTCTGGTCGCTAAACACGCTCCCGAAGGTTTTTAGAGTTTTGAGTAAATAACAAAAAAATGTTGTGGGCAATATGATAGTTTTAAGTAGGATTAAAGTTATTTTGTGTCTACCGATGTATTTTTTCCATGTCCGCTCCCAATGTGGAGCATATGGTCTTCTAATGGAGGTATCTTAACAGAATTTTTCTACGAAAACTGCTTGTTACTCAGTTGCTCAACCTCTTTTTTTTTCAAAGAGAGTAGAGGTAGAAGAATAGGGCTATGGCAGGACTACTGGTTAGATAATCGCTACGCCCCGTGAGGATGAGATGGGTGGGAGGGAGGACTCAGACTACGAACAGAAATCCAAAAATCGATTGAAAGATCAATCTATGAAAACCGTCCATGAAATGGCTAATGAAAGCTGAGAATTGAACCCGAGACATCCGTAACCGTAGCCAGCGACGCTACCAACTGCGCCACGGACGCCGACAACTGCTTCCGGTGTACAAGTAAAAGTAAAACATTGTTTTACAGCAAACGAATTAAGTAGAAATTTTAAACTTGCAACTGGAAAAATTGATAGATCACATACGTACATTAAAAACTTATTTTATTGAAAAATCGCCAGGAGCGTGTTTAGCGACTCAGCGACGCGTATCACTTGTATTAAAAAAATTAACAAAGCAATTGAATGTACCTATTAATGAAGTTACCAATGTTTCACTTTATATTGAAAACGAATTAAGTATCAGATAACATGTTTGATACTATTTTGAAAATATTTACGAGTTTCTAGATTGACATTTTATCTCTCTTTGGTATCCAGTTTGACAAAACACTAAAAATTTTGTGAAAGACTTTTCAAGATGTTTTTGTTATAGCATTATAAATTACTGTGCAGCAAAGAATTAAGCCTTTTAAGACCACGATGCATTATCTCAATTTGTGTGAAAATAGCCCCGAAGCGGTGTTTTGAATATAGTTCTACGTTTTTCAGTCATTCACGTTGTTTAATTTTCGTATTTTTAAACTATAAGAAGGATAAATGCAATCGTCTTAGTCAATTTCTTGATAACAGCCTCGCTAATTTATGAAGTGGCTGTTTTTTTACGAAACGAGCACAAAGAAATCGTTTAGAGGCTTACTAAAATAGCATTATTTTAGAATAACTTACGTTAAACACTTAGCAAATAGCAATTTTGTTTTCATAGACAAGCTGGTATTACAAAATATTATTATATTTGTTTCCAAATTTCATTATTATAGTGATAAAATTATATACATACAGGGTAGGGCTTCCAATCCCGGGATCCTGAGCAATTAATCAATCAATCCCGTAATCTCGGGATTGAATTAATACAAATACTGGGGTTTCTGGATTCGCTATAAAACATCAAAAATTAATTCGTGTTTAAAATTTAAATTCTTACCTGATGAACTATACGAATAATAAACGTTTCCGGTGTGATTTGTTTTGATTTATGTGAGTACGTAATTTTTTACTATATGCATAATTAATATTTGTATTGTACTCTCCCTTTCGCTCATATTTCGAATTAGCTATAAGGCAGGAACAGACAATTTGATTAACAATTTATTGTTTTTTTACGATATTATCCACAAAACACAGTTGAAATCATTTTTTATATGTGTCACCTGCACCTTATGTTTATGATCTATTTTTGAATAATATTAATGAAAATTGAAGGCTGGAATGATTTAGAAAAACTACGTAAAAAAGACACGTTAAAACTGCTATGTTATTTTAGTTTACTCGTCAGAAAAAAGTTCGAGCAAAAAAGGCTTAGAAACTATCGTCATATGAATAATATTATAGGCTGGTGTAACTACCCCAAATATGTTTTCTAGCTACCGGTAATTGAAAACCATTGATTTAGTTTATTGGTATTTACGCATAAATTCCCTAGGGTCATTTTATGAACTGATCAGAATCAGTTCAAAAAATTACCATAATCAACACTCAAGGGGAGAGATTAAAGGCATCTGATTATCAAATTAACTGAACAAATATATCATACAAATTAATGACGTAGATATATATTTTAGACAGTCAATTTTAAATAGTCAATACCTGCAAATATCTAAAACCCAACAGAACTGGAATATAGTGATTATAGTAAATACGCATTGCGCACGTCTCACCTGAACAATAATCTGTAAAGGAACATGAATAGCCATGAACGCGGGATTCCTTCTGTAGTGTTGTCATGTTGTTGTAGTTTGGTGAAATATGACTTGATTTTTGTTCAACGAACTTTAAAATCTTCTAAATTTCAATTTGATGTATAGATGACTCATAATATTCTGCACAAGAACAAAACAGCGGATTTATAATAAAAATTTAAATACTTACATGAGTTAATGCTTTTTGAACACATTTTATCAAATCGACTGATTATAATACAATATTAACATCTTATTAAAAATTAAATATACGATAATTTGATATGGCTGACAAAAGATAATATATTAAAGGAAAGGTATGTGAAAGTATTTACTTATAATATAATTTTGACTGAAAATAAAAGAAAAATGTTACAGGAAATGAAATTTGTGCCATGGTTTATTTGAAGCTTTTGCACTATTTAAAGTCTGTTTATTCTTTATAGAATTTGAATTGCATGTAAAATTAAAATTGATAACTTTGCTGTGTTATACAACCAGTGAAATAATAATGTTATCGATGATAATTTTATATTAAAACTTAATTTCATTCATTGATAAAATCGAGAGTTAGAATTTTATCAGTGAGAATGAAAATAAATATCTTTTTAACTGAACATTTCTGGGGATAAGCTGTATGTAAACAGTAAATTGTTTTATTTTAAAAACATATTGGCTAACATGTATATAAATAAGGTAAACGTACCAGTAATTGACCGCTTAAGAGAAAAATCAACAAAAATAGTGATTAATGTTTAGCATTAGACCGAATGATGACAAAGCAAGTGTATTCACAATGGATAAAACGTCTTGATTAATATGACAACAAAAACATTAGGAATGGGTCTCTTACAAGAAAATTGTGGTCAATTATTAACAACCATGTAAATGTTTCAGTGGGTGATCATCTAAAAAATTGAAAGTTTCAGTAGTTGCTCACGTTTTTTTTTCAGTAGTTGACCATGTCTAATGAGGGTTTTATGACAGACGTTCATCAGAGTTGCCTCAGAGCTTCCTGTAAGACCACTTTCGGTTGAATCAAGTAGCATATGCTTACATTCACTGATATCCTTAATAATTCTCTTAAGAAATTCAAAATCAAGTACTTACTGCATAAGGAGTTGTTTTCAAATGACCGCTATGACACCCCAATGACATAATTATATGGTGATGTGTTTGTTTTTCAATCCGTCAAAAGATGGTTTCACTTGTCTGAACTAGGGCATTCAATCCCGAACTTTTTTGGATCCCGGTATTTTGGGATTCAGAATTTATCAATCCCAGGATTGCTTTTTCAGTATAATCTCACGTGTTAAATTGTACATTTAAAATTTAATTAATGTCCATTATTGCTTCAATTGGAATTTATACATGATACGATTTTTTTTGGCATTGGAATGGTTTTTTACTAATTGGATAGCAGACAGTCATTATTTACAAAAAAGGGGGAAAAAAAAACCAGAATAATCAAAATAGTTTTATATTATGTATTGCATAATTAAAGTAGGTTTTATCGGACTGTGTTAAAAAAGAGAACATGTCCTTCAATTTGACTTTAAAATACTGTCCTCCATCCATTTATGAAGCGGTCCTTTTGTCCACTATTTAAAACTGGTTAAAAACGGCTGTTATGAAATATGGGAAGAAAGGAAACCACAATACATTTATATTAATATATAAGTATTATAAAAAAATGTGTTCATGAACAAACCAAGGTACACGTTATAGTTAATCAGGAAGTTTTAATTTGATATATGGATTTTGTTTTAGCATTTATAATGAATCCCGGAGTCCCGGGATTGATGCTTAGACAATCCCGGGATTACGGGATTAAGTAATTAACCAGTATCCCGAGATTGGAAGCACTAGTCCAAACTCTACAATCTAGAGCAATCCCGCGTCTACGTTTCTTATTTAGGGAACTTTTATTGAAAAAGGTCAACTACTGGTACATTTACCTTATGTCTTGTTGTTCTTTCAGGTCGGTCATGAGAGATCTCGCCCTTCCGCTGATTGTTCCCTATTACGATCACGTTATTATTACTACGATTATCATCACAACGATCCTGCTTCAGCTGAGAACGACAGGTGAAAAATACACATTACTCTGCATTCCCATAGTAAGTAAAGTAATTTTAAAAATTCCTTTCCTTGAATGAAACAATCGTAATCCTCGTGCAGTTCCCGTGGAAGCATTCCAGCTATGATTTGAATTGTTGCATTAGATGGACATCCATATTTCCATCGTGAACGTTTCTGGATCAGACCGAGGCAGGGTATCCGCCACCGAATAAACTAGAGCAGGGTTTCCCAACCAGCGATCTGCGGACCGATACCAGTTCCACGGTTGTAGCACATTTTAAAACACGTAAAATTAAAAATTTCAAACAAATCATCATTATTTTAATTTATCTACAACTAAATAATTGTTCACATTTTGTTCATAAACTGGTATATGAGAATGAAATATTTAAATTAACAATACAATTTTCATGCTACATATTTTTTGTCTTCGGATTCCGGAGTATTGTGTATGTTTATTTGTTCTAATATGTACAATACTAAATACATACATTAATGTTTTTATTTCTGCAGCGGTCCTCAAAATATTTATCGTATTTTTGCCGGCCCAAATGCGTATAAAGATTAGAAAACACTGAACCAGAGCATAGAACGCATTCAGAGTATTACATATGTGTATTTGTTCTAATATGTACATTATTATATAAATTAATGTTTTAATTTCTGCGGCAGTCCTCAAAATATTTCTCGAAATTTTGTCGGCATCCATACGTATAAATATTGGGAAACACTGGACTAGAGAATATAACGCTGTGCGATTAGGATTCGAGTCACAGCCTCTACTTGTTTGTGCTAGTTTCTGATTTAATATTTAGCCGGCTTCTGGTTTTGCCCTTCATGATATTGGTGTTGTAAGTTAGGCCCTTTCCGAGGTGACACTCGACTTCAATCGACACTAACCCACCCGCATCATAAGGCAGATATATCTGCAGTCTTAAACTTGACACTATCACCATAGCAGATATATGCTAGTTTGTGTAGTTTTATCAGTAATAAGTAGAATATTTTGATTACATTATTGAGTCCATTCCAATATACATTAAAATAAAAATAAATATTGCATATTTTTAATGCACATCTACTTAGAAATCTTTAATGCTATATTTTGTCATATCTTCGAGTAACTTCACACATAAATTTGGTATAATTGACCAGTCTCATCCACCCTTTAGTAAAACTTATAGATACGAGTTCAAGTAAACGATTTTCAATCCAAAGATTTTCTTTATATATAATTGTAGACATACACAATATGTTGATGTGTTTCAGGTGTGGGCCGGTTTGGTGGCTCGTGGTCGGAGGGAGAGAGGTTGGGGCGCTCCGCGCGAGCCCGCCCGCCACCCTCCATCGCCGGACCGCCCCCCCGTTGTTAGCAGGTCAACAGCGCTCAACATTTTACTTATGATTTATGAATGCCTTACCGTAAACATATCTCGTAAGGAACTGTTGTGGTATAGGTATCTATATTCAAAGGATGATCATCAGCTCGGTTCCTCGATACTAAACTTTTGAAATATTGCATAACAGTACTAGATTGATCCACTCGTAACAGCAGGCATGTCAAACACGCGGCTCTCCGACAAATAGTTGGCCGTCGATGCTTCTTGGAAAAATATTTTTTTGAATTGTAAAACAACATTAATTCTTTATTTTGATATAAACAAATTTACTTTTATTTGCATACAATTTAGTTAAAATTTTGCATTCGAATAATTTTATATATATCAAAACTATTCGTTTGACAGCAGCGCCATTAAATTACAAATGGAATTAATTGAAATCCAATGTGACTCTTTGCTGAAGAAAAAATATTCTGAAGTTCCGATAGGTTTCCTTAAATGTTGTCTTTCGTAATTCGTATAATGGCTATGTTCGGAAGCACATATTTATGCGAGAAACTATTCTCTGTAATGAAAAACAACAAAACTCTAGAAAGGTTAAGCTCAAAATATTCAACCAAATTATAATGAAAATTTGAATTGTTGAGATTTTGTAGATTTCCATGTATTTTGTCACTAACGACCCGGGTTTCGCCTTTCGGCCTCTTCAGGTATTGAAACACACGAGTGAACTCGAACTGACAAACATTATAATGATTTGCTTTGTGGGAAACGGTCCCAAGCGTCCTCAAAAAAAGAATAAATATTTGTCAATACATAATTTGTATGATTTAACATAAATTTGAGATATTTTTTATTTGAAACGCATTTAATTTGGTCCAATTTTAAATATTGAAAACATGCGGCCCTCCACTGATGTAAATTGTGTGATATGGCCAGCGGTGCAAATTGAGTTTGACATGCCTGCT
This sequence comes from Himalopsyche phryganea, assembly GCA_022494535.1. Taxonomy (NCBI): domain Eukaryota; kingdom Metazoa; phylum Arthropoda; class Insecta; order Trichoptera; family Rhyacophilidae; genus Himalopsyche; species Himalopsyche phryganea. The sequence goes on from JAGVSL010000097.1 coordinate 2,714,957, forward strand.
TAACAGCATTTATAAAACTTATATCTCATGCAGGAAATAAGGATGCAAAATATTTTGTAGAATTATGTTCCTGACAATGCTGAAGAGATGAGCCAACTGTAATGCTCTACATTATCAACTGTTTGGTTTTAATTTAATATATCAACTGAGAGTGCTTGGTGGAATTTCAATATCAAATTTTAATGATTCAAATTTGTTTAGTTTTAAATTTAAAAGTCTGAATATAAAATCCAATCTCAAAGCGAAAAAGCTTTTTTTAAGAAGATTAATTGTTATTAACCACCATGAATATCAACGGTGTTTTGACCGATTGATGTAAGCCTCAAAATTGAAAATGTTCAGGAGAAAGTAAAAACTGTTAAACATTGTATGGTGAGTTGGGTATGAATGTTTGAAATGCACTCCAGTAAATTTTCATGTTAGCAGGTATAGGATTGTACGTAGGGAGTGTCGGTATAGTAGTGGCTTACATTAAGTGGTATAGTCAAAATTTTTAAACCTAAAACCGACGTAAAATGATGTTTCCCTTCCAATCAATTTATTTTTCTAATTTACATCATTTGGCCGAGACCTGCTCTGTCGTATTTAAAATGAGATCCAATCATTAACTCATTTTCGTATTTTTTGAGGGTTACTTTCATCAATTGGCCAAAACACCATCGATATAAGTAAACTATCACTTAATGATTTATTCTCTATACATATAAATTTTGAAGGAGATAGTCGTAACAAATATCATTTGCCTCAACTCTAACACCGTAACTATCTTATTGTTTATGACTTTCATTTTAATGTAAACATTGAAAACTTTGCGTTAATATTAACATTTTTTGTTGGGTATTTAAGGCTAAGGGGCATCATCTATACCCGTGCAATGATCCGCCCTTGATATTAACTAAAACCACCTTAAGGTTACAAAATACAATATATTTTAATAATTTTGTGAACATTTAACGATGTGTAACTTGCACTACAGTCCTTTGCTGGCTTAAATGTCAGAGTGCCCTTTCAGTGTGCTACTCTTTCTTCATATTTGTAATGCATTCAATTCCATTTAATTTTCGCAGCTTTCAAAATCAATAAGTACTCTTTTATGTGATTAGTTCCATTTGAGTATTACAAATTTCAAGTATGAAATTAGCATGTACTGATTTTTTATTGGGGTCAATGTCATAGGTGGTGGTTAAAATGCTTTCCTTACCCGAATCTTTTTAAAAAGAAGCTTACACTGATACACCGCATTCAGTACATATAAAATACCATTCGTTAAATTAATATATTACACTGTGGGGATTATTTTATTTTCCTATATCTGGTACGGCTACCTTGTAGATTGCGGCCATACTTCCAATTCTAATAAAAATACCAAAATCGACAGTGTAAAAACATGATTATGCTGGTGGAAAAAACCTCAAAATATTTGGTTATTTACTGCATGTCGTGGGATGTATTAAGACTCAAATTTTTCATTGATAAGTGCAATATTTAGATACCTGTTATCATTTTATTATGCAATACATTTGTTTGTTTTCAAAAGTATCATTCAGGCTTTTGTGGTAAACCAGATTCTCTTTTTGAACATGGGATATGTTCCAAAGACTACCGTGCAAAAAAGATTAGGTATTCATATGAAAATGGTAGATAGGTTCCAACTAATAATACGCAATATAAAAGCTTTCATTTTTTAATATTATACATTATTTAAAAATATATATTTAACAGTATATAGCACACAACAATTATTTAGTCATTCAGTATTACTACTAGATTGTAAACGTGCTGGTTTTCTGTTGTTTTTTTTTGTGGAGAAAAATCATTTTCGTCACTGGAAATTTGTATAGGCGATTTATTTACTAGTGTTTTTTAAATAAAATTTTCATCTTCTATTACATTGATTTTAAATAAAAATTTGGTTAGCTCATTTAGTTGCAGTTAATGCAGTTAAATAACGTGTTGAAGTGAAAAAAAACATTGTAAAAAAAAACTATCGCTTCTTTTTCTTGGATCGTGTTATTTCGAACCCGTGCAAAAAGAGAATTGGGTGTATTCAATAATTTGACTGTCCAAAATTGATTCCGCATCTTGTATTAAAAAAAAGTGTGTTGAAATTCCAAACGAGTAACTCGCTGGTATAGTATTACCAACATTACTTGGCCGCCGCCGAATTTGGAACTAGAATTGTCAGTCTAGAATAAATTTCTCCAATCGCCATTTTATGCAAAGTATATATCTTGTCTAATTTGTAATAACCGTCACTTAAATATTAGATCTGGTTGAGTATGGCAACATTCCTAACGTGACGGTGGCGCCCTCATTAGCAGCCAAGTTAAATTGGTACATCTATAGTTTTTAAATTGATAAGTTAATCACTGCATAAAAAAAATTTACCCTTGCCGTTCTATATCGATGACATTGTAAGTTTTGAATGCAGGCTATCTGCTCGTCCGGATTCCAGTAGACAATGTCTGAGGATTTAGACTCGATAAGCGAGGAAGAACGATGCTTGTTCCGACCCTTCACCCGAGAATCATTGGCTGCCATTGATGTACGAATTGCCGACGAAGATGCCAAACAGAAGGAGCTTGAAAAGAAAAGAGCTGAGGGAGAGGTCTGTATTATTTCACTTGATTTTCAAACATTCTAAAACACCATTGATAGGGATCGAAAAAGTATACTGTTTAAAGCTGTAAACATTGTCAATATTTTATTATGTTTCGGACACTTCTCAACGTTTGTTGGCTATTTCTGAATAACTAAAAGTCATAAATATTGAATGCCAACAGATTTTCTGCCACAAATTCACAAAGATAGGAATTTACCACTAGACAGTCCATAATTTTTTTTACAGACCAGGCTGTGAACAATGCATTTTTTCAAATGAGAATATTAATTCAATTCTGGGGATATTCATTTAAATATATCTATGGCTTAGTTCCATAGTAATTCAACTAGAAATTTGTAGTTTTGATATATGGTCGATCAAAGTTTTGACTCATCTAAACTGACTCGTAAAAAGTGATGGCTTATTATTTATATTACTTTTTTATTCAAATAGGTGGTCAATAGTTTATAGTTTTAGGATTAAAGATTGTTTCTTTATGGAACTCTACGATTGACAAAAATATATTTACACAATATGATATTTCGATATATATGTATATGGAACTGAGAAATTATTTAATTTTGTTGATTTCCATATGCAAATATCTGCCTATTGAGAGAAAACCTGTACATTTTACAAGCTGTACTTTTTTGGGACTGTAGAAGAGTGGTGTTCCAATATAAAAGCTAACTTCACTCAAAACATCAAATATTTGAATTATCGTCCTATGGAACTGAGCCATCGATATATTCAGTATTTTTTAAATACATTACGACCAATCTTTCTGATCAGCATTTTTAACGATAAATTTATCTTAGGATAAAATATCAAAGTATTTACTTCGACAAAATTTTATTACGTAATTGATAGCTATTTCGGGTTAATATCATCGTCAATGGCGTTTAGCTGAAATAGCTATCAAATACCTAGTAAAATTTTGTAGAACTAAATACTTTGATATTTTACCCTATTATAATAATGATGATTTAGCAATTTGACAGATTTAACCTTTTAGCTGCTGTAGAAGTACGTCTGTATCTAACACGCCGGCTATAATTTGCAAAAAAAAAGTGAATTTTCTGAAACCTATTAAAAAATATTTTTAATAGAACGAAAATGCACGCTTAAAAGTATTGACGAGATAATTCGTTTCTGGCGTGTTGAGCACGGACAATTTGACGAGATATCTCGTTTCTGGCAGTCATCCGGTTAAGATCATGATGAATTTATGAAATTTAATGACAGAATTTTGTAAGGTAAATCATTAATTTTATACTATAGGTATACCAAATGTCAAAGGAATGAATATAATTTAATTGATATGTCATGTTGACAGCTTGAGAGAGTGTGATTTTTCAATCCCATATATTTACTTCATGATAATATACCATTATATTTTGTTTCATATTTAACACCTAAATTTTATAAGTGGCTAATAAAGATACATAGTAGGGAAATAAAACTTATGCATAAAAACATAGATTCCGAAATTCAAAGTAATGTTTGTAATAATTTTAATCTATGAACCTGGTTAATTTTTATTTTAGTAGTAAATGTATTATACTAACGATATATTTTAGAGATCTGCACGGGCCAAAATTTCATAAAATTACCCGGTCCGAACCCGAGTGTCAATATCACACTTGTTACCCGAACCCGACCCGAAGCTCAGATTTATTTTTCTCAGCCCGAAAAAAACCAGATTTTTTAAAAATATACTAATTCATTTATACTTTTCAAACAGTATATGTTGTTGTTTCCACATTTCCCGCAATATTCGTAGCACATGTGAAATAAATTATTTAAGTTATAAATAATACTGCTTTATGGCTGACTCATGACCCGAACATAGTAGCCCGGGCACGAGCAGACCTCTAGTATGTTTATACGCTGCATAATTTTTTGCAAAAAATATCACCGAAAATGTCCCAAACTCATCAATTGGGTTAGTAAAAAGATTTTTTATGTGCTGTAATAAATTAAAGTCTTAAGGTGAATAAAAATTAACAGAAAATTTAATTAAATTAAGTACACATGCAGATGGGCATTGATTATTATTTTATTACTAAAAAATCTCTGATTTGGCATATATGCATAAATATTCTTTCCCTACTTTCGTCTATTCACCGAGTTATACAAAATATTCCATGTTTGTTTATGAATCTGCAATTGGATCACAGTGCAAATCTTGTAAGAAAAATTCTGCACTACAAAAAATTGCACTCTATGACGTTTCACAGGACGAAATGTCATCAAAATATTTGCAACTCAAAATTACTATATTCACCAAAAGGAATGAGGCACCATATTTTCAAAAAATGTAAAAAAATCTCATTTGAGATGTATTGTACATGTATATAAAAAAACACACCCATACAATATGAAATATTTTGTGTACAAATGTATTACCGTGAACGTTGATGATCAGTTTTCTTCAAATGATTACATATGACTGCTCGAAATCAGCTTTAAAACTGGTTTTAGCATTATATTTTATCAATGATCGAGGAATACATATATTATGTAAAAAAAAATACAGTTGTTTTTACTCTTAACTCTCTGTATTCTATCGAGCATAATTTTCTACACAAACTCAAGGTACTATATTTCATACTTCATCTTTTTCAACATTATTTATTTTTTATTCCAAGTTCCAACAATAGTCGCTTATTATGTTAAAAATTTTATTTCAGTTCCAGCATTTTTTATCGACCTTCTTTCGATTGTTCTGTACGTAGATATCCTCATTCTATCTCTTTCTATATTTTATGTAAACCTCTTTCATATTTTCACAAATTGCAGACCGGTTTTGGGCGGAAGAAAAAAAAAAAAGAAGTAAGGAACACGTTGCCCCAACTATCCTATATTATCTCTTCCAGTTCGTTTTTTTAATTAGATATGTAATGAATTCGTCGAAATAAGTCAAACTAGTTATCGCCAATTAATTAATTATAAACAATATTAAGTAAGATACTTGGAAAACACTGAATCGTGTTTTTTTCTTGTTTTCTACAGAAAACATACACTCCATTGGTATTTATTATAATTGAAATGTCATTTGTGTTGTTGTTGTCAACATAAGTGTGCACTTTTTTGTGCGTAGATAAGTATTGATTTGGATTATTTAATCCACTTCAATAATTAGCGATAACTCTGTTTTAAAAAAATGACTTTTGATTCTGCCCCATTGCATTTTTAGTAAGTATACACGCTTTTCTGCCGAGTAAGCATAGAAAGTTTCGCTGGTGTTGATGTAAGTCAAAATTTTTAATCAATGTTCAATGAATATTCAAGTCTTATTCACGAAATAAGATAAATTAAATACGTTCAGACTGAGTATTAAATTAAAACACAGCTAAACTTGCAGGAATGGCGAGAGGCATACAGCTTTTAAATTCGATTTAGTTTGCAGCCTTGCTCTATTTACGATGGTATATATTTATAAATGCGTAGAATTTACTCTTCAAACAGACTCTATGACGTTAGTATGTAATGATAGTCTATCTCTTTGCGAGTGTTATGAGATTTTCACTTGAATCATAGTTTTTTCGGAGTCTTGCGCAAAATGGAATGATAGATGTATCATTACTTAGATGTAATTCACCCATAACGGAAACAATCGTTTTATCCATGGCATCATAATCATTTTTTCAGAAAATAAAATTTGGAAATAAATCAAATTTATAAACTATTTGAAGTTTGAATACTTAGGTAATATCGATTAAAAAGAACGCTCATCGAAGATAAACGTAATTTCCGATAGCAATTGAATAACTGTTCAATGATTATTTATCTGTCCACTGTAATTAATCAGTGGCGGACTGGCCATACATGCCAGGTTGCCCGATGGCAAGTGGGCCCTCACTTAAATCAAATAACTTTTTAATTTTGTACGTGTTTAAAAATATACAAGATAAAGTAATTTGGGTATGTCATCAACACAAATAAATATGTTTTCTTATGATATACACAAATAACTAATACCTCATCATGATTACAAACTTATTCTCTTTGTCTGTTTTAGCTGTTTGTAACATGTGAGTTTTTTTAATTATCAATTAATTATTAGTACAGTACATAAGAATTAGTTTATATGATAGTGGCTCGCTACCATTTTTGGATGGGTCCCCATTGATTCCTGGCAACTAATATTTTAAGAACCAGTGCGTCTCTGTGGTTAAGTGTATTTTAAATTATGATCTACAAGTTTAGCAGTTATACGAAAATACTAATATTTATTAATCTTCATAGGAAGTAAAAAATACAAACGGAATTCATTTATAAGAAAGACTCTTCAAGACCCAAAAGATATGTATTGGATATAAAGTATCTTTTAGTTTTATTACTTGATCTGTATGTTCATATTTATTTAAAAATTCCTAGAAAGAATAAAATAATAAGTAAATGATAAAATAACAGTAAAATACATTAGTATTACAATATATTACGAAATGATTATATATATATATATATATATATATATATATATTTACTTTTAAAGAGAGTATAGTAGACTCCCCGATAACATGTGTTCCAATAACACTTTCAGAAAAATTAAGAAGAGTCCGATCAATAACTTTAAGTCAATGCGTACTTAGATATCGAAGACTTAACGCGCGCTGAGTTGTATCTCGAATGCTGAATACAGTGGCGGATTAAGCACTTAAAATTTGTAGGCTCTGTGTTTTAGATACAAAATTTATATTTCCACTTAAATAATATTTTTTCTCTCCATGTGTAATCTCCTCTATTCACAAATTGCTGTTAGATTAATATCATTATTAATTTCGAAAGCGTCCCAATAAAAGAAATTAAAAAATCATTACTTATGTATTCAACGAAAAAATATGGAACTCAAATTCACTCGATATTCGTTGAAATCAGTCTAACTGATATATTATGACAATTCTTTTCGATAATTCAAATATCATATAAGTGCATCATAAATAGCCATATGAACGTAAATCACAAAACTTTGTTTAACATAGTTTAGTTTGAGTATTTTTTTAGGCCCCTAAAATTCGGAGGGCCAAGCGCGCGCCTCGTGAAGTAAACTGCCACTGGCCGATTAGAGATACCTAAGACGCATGTTTAAATAATGTTGAATTTATTGGCGGTTTGCAATTTATCACATAACAATTAAAGTAAATAATCCTGACACTTAATTATTATTAAATATAAAGTGAGATAATTCTATTGTAGTGAAAAGTGGGCTTTCAATGGCTTTAGTGTGATTCGAAGTATTTTTAACATATTACAGTTTATGATTACGATTAGTGTTTCTTCAATATTAAAATTATAGAGTAAGTACAAAAAGTTGTGTCTTGTTATTTTGGTAATCATGTCTTTGAACTAAACGTTAACAGGATTCAGTTCCTTGTGATGTTACATCTATTTTTATTAAAGTGTTCTCTTTGCGGTTTGTCATTGAACAATCAAATATTATTTATTCCTTTGTCTTCTTTTCAAAATAAGTACGTTTAGTATTATTGAAATAGAAAAAAAATAAGATCGTTAATTCGTAAATATATTATTTAAATTATAGAGTTTTTTATGGTATTCATACATATCAAAAAATGAAATGTTCACAAAAAATTTTCTATTTATCTTCAGATCAAATTATTGTGGTAATTTTCAGGTAAATTTAATTAAGCAATAACCGTTCACTCTCATTAGAAGCTTTCACAGTCACTAATCTAATAACGAAGTTGATTTATCATAACATAAAGCTCGTGAACGTCTGTCTGGAATCTGTTAGCGATCGACGAATCGTAATGACGTGTCCCACGATAACTGTAAGCTTTGAATGCGGCGTCAGGTTAAATCAGCAGAAATAAACAGTATTTACGTATTACCGAAACTATCTAACGCACTCGTACAACCTTTATAACCGTCCCTGCTCACTCTAACCGGACATGTTGCATTTCTCACGTGGAACTGTGTCATTTGTCGGATTAGCTCACATCTGATTATATCATTAGCATTCTTAAGATTGTCGACTTCACAGTGTCCGATGTTAGATGGTTCCTTTAATGAGTATTTACCAATAAAACACAATCATAATTTTAATATCCAACATTGATTCTATCACCATCGACATCATTTCATTTTCATTCAAACTGCACATAGAAAACTATGTAGTACATACGAATAGTAGTTTTTAGTAAGATATTTCGAGAAAGTATGCTAATGAGTGCACGATCACATAGTGTTGATATATTCATTCGACTTGGTGGTATGTATGTACCGTTTGATTTTTGCATTTATGGACACTGCCATCTACCATCCTTTTCCTGTCTTAGTCAATAATTATTTAAGTGCGCATAGATTTCAATAATACTTAAGTACCTACTTTCATTTACTATGCACCCATGATAGTTTATTTATAATGCAAATACACATGAATTTTGCTCTCGACAGTGTAACTCTCGTCGATTCAATGTCGCTGGTCTGACACTCGTTTACTCCTGGCTAACTATTTATTATACAACGAACACTAACTTATTTAAACTTAACTGAATTTTTCGTGTGACAATTTCAATGAATTATATATATCAGATTAGTTATATTGTATAAGGTTTTCCAAATTTTAATATCAAGTAAAGGAATGTTATTGATTAATTTAGATTGTAGATCGAGATAGTCTTTAATATTGGAGTGACCAGTTTTCGTTTTGCAATCTTAAAAGAACGGTAAAAGACTTTGTAAATAAAATCAATAATTGTTCGAATAACCCAGCCCTATTGCCATTATCAATATTAAATTAAATGTAAATAAAAACAGTACAAATCCAATATCGCAAATGTAGAATGTAGAAATGAAAAGAATTTATTTAAAACTATCGTTTTTGCAAATGATAAAAAAATAAAACCGAAATATTTATTAAAAGAAAAAAGGTATCATGAAAACTGTCCCTTTCCCGTCACGGTTTTGTTCTCGAGTTTTATTCTGAAAGAAAAATTTCCTGCTATAATTATGATGAAATTATGAAGCACTATTGCTTAGCAACATTATTCTTAGTTATAAACAAAAGGGCACATATTTTTACAAAACACAGTGATGTTAATTTATGTATTTTATTATAAGTTAAGCGATTCGCCATTCTAAATAGGTTTTTACAATCGAGCTTATTATGAGCGACAATATCTATATTATTTTCTTAAAAGTACAATTGGACTTTAAACATGAAAAAAACCAGTTCCAGATTAATCAACTAAAAAAATTGTGTTTGCACCTGCAGCTTGTATTTACCTTTTTTATTATTTTGTATGAATTTTATTTTTATTTCTATCTTCTGTTGGAATTCACAGATTTGAATAATACTTCTTTTTTACACAATACAGCATTGCTAGTAATGGATCTTCTTTATGTTTCAAAATCTGTCATTACAATGTATAAGCAGTTTTCGTATTAGATTACTGAATGATATAAATTTAATTTGTTGCAATACATCTGTTTTAATGAAAACGTAATTGCACTTTTGTATATTACTTCTCTTGTATTCACATGTAATATTTTTTAAATTACTTATCGACTTTCAAACGTTTTTTTTTTGACCACAGATTTTGTAACATATTACGATAAATTGCATATGTTTTGTAACTGAAACACGATTCATTAAACATTAAGGCAGATGCTATTATTCTAGAACTCGATGCTAACAGATCAGTTCAAATTTTCTCTCTCACACTATGAAAGATAAAAGCACCCAAATATATATTTTATTATTAAATATTTAACAAAACTATGAATTCTGACATATTACAACATCTAATGCAATGACGCTTGTTTGCTAAGCCGGTTTGAAATTGAAACAAAACACAATTATTTGGTTTGTACCCTGTCTGTTGACCCTTAAGATTTCAACAAAAAAAAAATCAATATGTATGAGATCTTCAACTCAGGTGATGTTAAAACATTCTTTTTTACCCTAAAATACAATTCCAAAATGACATATTTATATTTACAGATGAGAACCGTACCGTATATTTCACATGTATACAATTTTATGGTCCAGATACAGATTAAAAAAATTAATTATTATTCAATTAAGAATAATTTATTATACCATACTAGTTAAAAAATTATCGTGGAGAAATTTGTTTTTTACATCAAAGCTTATCAGTAACAGTAAAACTAACTGTCGAGTGTGCGTTTTGAAAATTATTTTATTGAAACAATATGATTGTCACAGTCGCTAAATGAAATGTATGCATTGCCATCTAGGTGATGATGTGTGCAGTAAGAATAGGTCTAGGAAAGTAATTCTTTGGCTAACTGCCATTATTTATAAAGTAGAGCATTTGATATTCTCGTTTTGGGTTTTTTTCGTTCCATTTGTAGCAATATAATTTAATAAGTCATGAACAAGCAATTGTATTTCAAAAAATGTTATGTACTTATTTGTAAATCGAGAGACAATTTAAATTAAATCGAAAATGTGTTTTTGAATCTTTCGAAATTCGGCACACACGCGAGTATTTGAGTGTTCCGGATTTTACAAAGCTATTGACGAATGTTACAGGTTCGGTATGAGGACGAGGACGAAGATGAAGGTCCCCAACCGGACCCCACGCTGGAGCAAGGGGTACCGGTTCCCGTCCGCATGCAAGGAGGATTTCCACCAGAGCTCGCCTCCACGCCTCTCGAAGACATCGATCCTTTTTATCACAATAAAAGGGTATGTCGTTACATCGGCGTCGCGCCTGATTCTCTTGTATTTTTTATTTGTTGTTTAAGTCGAATTTTAAATAACTATTCTAACTTAAATTTAGTCTTAAAAAATAATTTTCAATTCAATCAATCATTCATAAGGCTGACAATTGAAAAAATCTTCATTTTGGCTAATTGATGTACGAAAATGAGTTAATAATTGGATCTCATTTTAAAGAAGACAGAGCAGGTCTCGGCCAAATTATGTAAATAAGAAAAATGAATTGACCCTCTGGAAGAGCAACATCATGTTACATTGATTTTGCGTTTAAAATTTCTGACCCGGTCACTTGATGTAAGCCACTATTATATCGATACTCCCTTCGTATAATCTTGTATCTGCAAACAATATATTCTACAGGAGTACATTTCAAAGATTCATAATGCAACTCACCATATAATGCTTCCGATAAAAACAGTTTTTTCTCTCTCCTGAACAAATTCAATTATGAGGGTTGCATTAATTGGCCAAAACACCGTCGATTATGTATGTTGAAATAAAAGTTTCTCAAATAGTTCTCAAAGTTCATTCCATAACGTGGAATGTACCGTGAACTGAAAATACATGAAATCATCACACATAAAAGTTCCCTTTATAGAAACGTTTGTCTTGTGTTTGAGGACAATAACATTATTTATTCAGCTAATATACTTAATAAATAGTTTTCAAAATTTACTATTGCAAAAAGAAGTTAGGGTTACCCCTTAAACCTTTCCATCGTCCCCTTGGTGGTGAACCAACCTATTATGTTTTTAAAATAAAACACAATTTGTTTTGTACTACTTAAACATGTTTTTAATGATCAGGACCGGTTTCGCTCATCACGACCATTATCAACTGATAGAAATATACACATAAAAAAACTATTTATATAAAATTGAATGTCAAAAATTAAGGTATACAAAACAGTTGGTTCATGAACTAAGACAAGAATTTACTTATTATCAAAAAAATTATTCACAAACCAAATAAAATAGTCTAAAATCAGAAATTTTAAGGACCTCTTACAAATCAATAAATACTATTAATAATTACTACAAGCAAAAAAAATTAATACGTCAGTTCACCGGCGAGGCGACGATATTCGTCTACGAATGAAGGTATTATATTTTTATCTTTCATATTTCTTCTGTTTCAGACCTTCGTAGTAGTTAGTAGAGGAAAAGACATCTTTAGGTTTTCGGCGACCGATGCAATGTGGATTCTGGATCCATTCAATCCGATCCGACGAGTTGCAATTTACATCTTAGTACATCCACTGTTTTCGCTCTTCATCATCACCACTATTCTAGTTAATTGTATTCTCATGATAATGCCAACCACACCGACGGTAGAAAGCACAGAGTGAGTAAAATTATTTATTTAATATCGTATATATTTTCTCTGCAGCAGATAAAGCTGTCATGTTGTCGTTTAATATTCAACATTTTTATAGAAAAGCAACATTTTCTCATTTATTATACTCTATTTATTCAAAAAGTTTATGTTAAAACATAACGTCAGAGAAAATCAATTTATTTACAAACTTTAGAGTACCATCAATTTAGGTAAGTTTACCCATCGGTCTAAGATTGGCCCACTACATGAAAAAATGTACTGCTATAATACCATGATAATACTAATGCCATATGAATATTTTTTAGTTAAGCAAAGGTATTGAGTAGCCCCTAGTGGTAAAAATATGAATTAATGTGCAACATAATTTGTTTTATTGTTGAATTTGTAAGCTGTCAACATGGAATGATAATACAAAATTTAAAAACTTTTTTTGAAATAAATTGGACTAGCCATATTTTCTATTAGTATTACTATTCTGTAAACAAACCTTTTTCCCCATCTAAATTATGTTCAAAATATATGAAAGAATAAAGAAAAGTGGCCAAGGTTTTAAAATCACTAAATTTATAGTAATTACAGTGATTAATTATATCGTGGGTCAGAATTATGCCCACCTTGTTTTATCTATATTTATATATCAATTATAACAATATATCTATTTATGTTAATTAAATTTCATCTTAAGACATTAGTTCATTTCTATGTATAACAAGACCACACATGAACGCAACGGCGAATCATATAAATACAAAAACCCTCAGAACTGGGCCAAACTTACCCAGATTGACTGTAATTTTTATATTTTTTTCATAGAATATTATTTATTACATATTTTAGATACTAAATAATATGTACATAACAATAGCGGTGGGAGTCATCCTGGATACTATAACCATTCTTAGTTATTCGAATTTGATATATAACGATTCAATTGTTTGTCGACCGTAGCTGTTATGTATTATAAATTGACCACCACTGAAGACGTTCGTAATTGCTTGAATGTTAAATTTTATTTTACGATCCCTTTTTGTCAGTGATATTAATTTTGGAATCGCAACCGATCAACAGTATATATCTACCTTGTTTTGTAAATAAGTTTCCAACTGTGATTAAAATTTATTTCAATTATTAATTGATTCTTCATTAATCATTCTCATTACAGCCATGATATAGAAAAATCCATTACTGTAAAATATATCATCAGTGTAATGTAACATATTTTATTTTGTGACATCAACTTTGCATAAAACAAAATAACAGCGTAATTCGTATACCTCAGTATTATTAATAATGATATTTTTGTTTGTTTTAGATCTTTTTAGATTGTTGATACTTTAATAGAATTGGTTGGATCTTAGTAAATAAAGAATAAAATTTATCCTTCAAATAATGCGAGACTGCTGCAGTATGCTTTGAAAAAAGTTATCGCTGTCAATTTTTGCGGAAATATTGTCTAATATTTACCACTCAAACTTTACTTAACAGACAAAAATGAGCGTAAACTTTTTTTAAATATACAGTCAGTAATTTTCACCGATTATATTTTTTGTAGCAAAGCAAAATATTGCTTCTAGATGTTTGTAAAGAATTCCTTAAAATAACTTATATATATATTTAACTCAGAAGCGTTGTTTATTAAAAAATAGTAATCAGTGCATCAACTATCTTAACTAAATTATAGTTAAGTAGAAAGCTAAATGCCCGTTTACCTTATTGAAAATTCTCAAATCAAAGCTGCGCACGCCGGTCGTATGTCCGACTGGAAGCCTGCGGTACAAACAGTATTAAAATGGAATTCTCGCAGATAACTAGAATCAAAAAAATACAATGTCGGTGTGTTAACGGGTACTGTTGAATTTTCCAGAGTTATATTTACTGGGATCTACACATTTGAGTCAACCGTAAAAGTGATGGCGAGAGGTTTTATTCTCCAGCCGTTCACTTATCTTAGAGACGCATGGAACTGGCTCGACTTCGTAGTCATAGCTTTAGCGTGAGTAGTAGAAAAATTAGATAATAGCTTAGCCTGTAGTGGAAATAGAATTTAGAAATATTGTTTAAGCTGTTCAAATAGTAAAGTTATTTTTCTACAGTTATCTTCGATTTTACGCAAGGGTTATTTAATGTGATAACCTTTTTAAACTGATGTTTACTGTCAATTCTTGATGTAATGGCATTGCATTTATAAAAATAAAACCAGCTCAGCTCAGCGGAAATATAATACGGAATTGAAAGATTTCTAAAAACGGGTGATATGTTCCATTAATTTTAAATTTACACAATTTTAAAAATAACAAAATAATGCATGAAGAAAATACAACAGTACAAACGTACATATAAACTTAACGTACTTAATCGTACGTAGTATTATAATATATGAAATTTCCATATTATTATTTTATTAAAAAATTATCAAGAATAGTTGTATGTCTGGGTATCTTGATTTGATATTTATTCTATATAAATTAGAATCAACGCAACACTGTTGTTAAAATTCGATGTTGCGAGAGAATTTTAAACTCTTTTATGCGTGCTCATCATTGTTTGAAAATGCGTAAAATCGGGGATTATTGTCTAACAAAATTCTTTTCTCCTTTTCTAAATAAAAAAATGATAAAAATTCAAAGGGAAAGAGACAAGACCTAAATACATGACAGTATTGAAGGTTTTCTTTTCTATGCATTTTGAATAAATTTGCAGACAACTATTTTCAAAATAAATTAAACTATACACTATTAAAATGAATTAACTATTTCTTCCGTCCGAAGTATAGTCTGAAGATGCTTCTCAAATAGGCGACACACGTGTCACAACTAGTAATTCAACCAGTGGAACAATAACAAAGTTTTTAATTTTATATTATTTCTTTGTGACAAGAATTAGTATAGATGATTCGATTCTAGAAATCTTGCCAAGTTCACACTTTTACCTTTAAATTTACTTTTGAACATCTGGAGGTGTAATACATAGATGTTTTAATTGTAATTTTAATTAAGGAAATTTTGTAGATTTTAGTTCCAATATTTATTAAAATAATTTAGATACAAATTGGTGAATTTAGATAACAGTTATTATATCCCATTTATTTATTAATTCTAAGTTATAGGAATAAAAAAAATGTAAATAATTATTATAATAATGTTTTTATTGGGGAATCCTTCAATTTTATTTTCTCCATTGTCATTCATTTTCATGCAGAGTACTTAATTATATTATTTAGTTTTATAAATTAAGGTATCATTTAATTAATATCTAATTCCTTTTTTAAACTCAATTTTTGTTCAATTTCAAGTTGATCTACTTTCCAAGAAAACTATAATATATATATTAAAGAATTCAAAAATAGATTTTTATTCACTCGTGTTCATTACAATTTTGTATTTTTTCTTAAACTTTTATTTGGCTGAAGACTTCTTTTGAGTGAAGGTTTTCATCAAAAGTAAAAATAGTAAAGTATTGAATTGTTCGACACTTATAAGACTATGCTAATAGTTCTGACAATGTTTCAATCCTGAAGTAGCAATCAACTTTATCTTGTAATTCTTGTGGAACTAAATACTTTTTTATTTCTACCTTATTAAATGCCAATTCCATCAAAGGCTTTATCAGATAAACAATATATACATTTTTTAAAAAATAATTTAAGGTTAATATTGTCTAATGAGTTTGTAGATTTAAAAAATAGAGAAATGAAAGTTTCGCCTTCGTTATTCATAAAAAGATATGTTTTATTACTTTTGTAGTAAATAGGTAATGTGTTTTAGATTTAAAGTAAACATTTTTGTGTATTAAATGTTTTATTTACAGTTACGTAACTATGGGAATAGATCTTGGAAATTTAGCTGCCTTGAGAACATTCAGAGTGTTAAGAGCGCTGAAAACAGTCGCTATAGTACCGGGTAATTATTTTGTTTTGCATGTCATAGCTAAAACATAGCTTTTTTAGATTAGCGATTGAATTTATTTATCATAGATACAAATATATGCACATATTATACATTGAAAATGAGTCACTTACAGTGATTAAAAATGAATTGAGCTTCAATTTTAATTGGATTCTCTGGGAATCATTTGTTTTAATCCGCCTGCTATTCACAAAGTAGCGTCAGAGTGAAAAAATAAATGACTCACAGTTCTATGCTTGTTAAACTCTCCTCGAATCTTTTGTTTTCTCACTCTATATCCAATTGACAGTGTAAGAGCAAGAAAACAAGTGATTCATGATGATTCTAATATGTCCATAGAGGTGGACGACTGACTCTTGTTCAAAACAAAGATAAGTTTACTTTAATTGTTTTTCAATCTCTAACACACACTATATATGTCAAATAAAATAAAACAAAATACAAATATAATGTTGGTAGCTACTGCAACATGTTTCTGGTAGCACTGCAAGATAACTGTTTATATTTATGTTTTTATCCGTCAATATGTCTTGTTTGCATTTAAACCCATTTGAAGCCTTTTGTCAAGATTTGAATAATGTCAATATTAAGGATTGTTTTTTCCAAATACTAAGATACAGTAAGAGATAAGTGATGTTTTGAAACAGCTTTACACTTAAGATAATTTGAGTCGCTGAGTCGCTAAACAAGCGTTTATAGAGCTTAGAGTAAATCACGAAAAACTGTTATGGGCAGTATGATAGTTTTAAGTATGATTTAAGTTATTTTGTGTCTTCCGGTGTATAAGGAAAAGTAAAATATTCTTTTACACTGTCGTTTTCTTGGAGAGCGTCAACCGTGCAAAGCAAGGATCGAGATCGTGTAAAAAACGACATTTGTAGGTTTGGAAAAATTTGGAATTTCGATCTAGGGATGGAATTGAAAGAAATTATAGACTTGCAACTGGAGAAATTGATAGATCTATTGATAGAGCACTTACGTAGGTATATTAAAAACCTTGATTTTTTTAAAATCGTCAGGAACGTGTTTAGCGAATCAGCGACTCATTCATTATTGTTTTTCGTTCAAAGATATTTTTTTTAATGGGACTTTTATGAGCGGTCAATAACATCACTATTGATTGTGTACCAGGAATTCAATGTTAATATAGAATTTAATTTATGGGAGGTAATCTTGGTGTAAGAAGTATAAGGTGAGCTGGATCGTTGTTTTTGTATTATATGTGACGTCACTTTCACGAACCAAATTTTTATTGTCACCAAAACACCGTTGTAAACATAGTACATTGTAATTGGATAAGCACGTAGTGACGTCAACAAATACTAAGATGGCGACTGTCACCTTTTATCCGGCTTTTATCTTACACCATGGGTGGTATACAGTGAATACTATTATAAAAATAGTATAATATTTTAATAATTATTGCTGTAGCTGCTCTGGTGATATGGGCCAAGCCGCTCAACCGCTAGTAATACAAATGGGCTATATACATAAAAACATGAATTAGAATGCAATTAGAAAATTGGTTCATTTTGACGAAAAAAAGTTTTAATATAAAGATTATTACGCGTCAAATCAGCAAAATGTATTTTAAATATTGACAAGGCTTCTGCTTTAATAATATCAATGGTGTTTTGACTAACTGACGTAACTCTCAAAAATACGAAAATGAATTAATGATTGGATCACATTTGAAAAGACGACAGAGCAGCTCTCGGCCAAATAATGTAAATTAGAAAAATAAATTGACCATTTTGGAAGAGAAACATTATTTTACATTGGGTTGAGGTTTAAAAATTATAACCCGGCCACTCGATGTAAGCTACTATTATATCAACTCTCTTTAAGTATAATCCCGTATCTGCAAACATGAGAATTTACAGGATTACATTTCAAAGAGTCATAACTTAATAAATTCTGACCCGGCCACTTGATGTAAATCACTATCCGGATGTACAAACACGAGTGCATTTCAAAGATTCATAACGCAACTCATCTTATAATGTTTTCGATAAAAACAGATTTTACTCTCTCCTGAACAATTTCAGTTTTGAGGGTTACATCAATTCGCCAAAACACCGTTGATATATAGGCTGTTATCATTTTAAATGTTGATCCCATTGACGCTTATGTTTATTGCAGGTTTGAAGACTATCGTCGGTGCTGTGATAGAATCAGTGAAAAATCTTCGAGATGTGATAATTTTGACTATGTTTTCTCTCAGTGTGTTTGCTTTAATGGGACTCCAAATTTATATGGGAGTCCTGACACAAAAATGTATAAAAGTGTTCCCGAGTGATGGTTCTTGGGGGAATCTCACAGGTGAAAACTGGGAACGATTCAACTCCAACGACTGTAAGATATTTATTTTTGTTACCAAATCACCATAAGTTTTAGGGTCAAAGATTAATTCTAGAAAACGTTCTTTCAAATATTTCCTTATGAACTCTTTACTTGCAGGAAGATTGTAATGTGAATATTTTACTTTTAATTGACATTAATTGAAATTGAGTCAACCTTTGCGGTCTAATGATAAAACCTTTGCCCTAGAGATCAGGTGGGTCCCGATTCAAGTCCCAGCAAAGTCAATAACAACTTTAGATTTTTTTAAATTAAATTTGTGATATTGGACAAATTGTTTAGCGCGTCGGATGTCAGCTGTAATGTCAGAAAAATATTTATTATCACTTTTTTCTTATCCCTAGTTGAGATGTTTCACTATTTTTAAAAGCTTAAATCAATACTTGATTATTATCTTAGTTGAAAGCAAGTGATAAAGTGGTGGGCAGCGATAAATACCAAATGCATCACAGAATCGAGTCATTTGGGCATTTATGGATTTATGAAAATGATTCAATAAAATTTCAAAGAAAAATTCAGTAATTGAAAAAATACTGTTCTAGTAATCCAACACAGCTGCTAATTTTAAATATTGTAATACAGTGGAATTTTCATTTATGATGTAAATTATTCAAATCGATTTTTTTATATTTTCACACTTTAGGAACTATTCGATATTCGAGTAGTTGATAATTACAAATAGTTGGAATCCCTAGTGAACTTCCACTGATTTTGAATAACCATGCAATTAAGAGTAGTTTTCTGACAATTAGGAAAAAATGAATTTCAATCAATATAGTAATATTATAAATGTTGATAAGATATTAAATTTTCTTAATAACAAATTAACCTGTAATTTTTTCAGCTCATTGGTTCGTAAATGATGCGGGGGACATGCCACTTTGTGGAAATTCATCTGGCGCTGGGTATGTCTCTTATTGTATGGATGTAAACTTCCATTTACTACTTTTATGGTTTTACAATCCACGATAATTTTTCCGCAATACAAATACCACTTTCTTAATACAAGAAATCTCGTTATTCGAGAATAATTGGTATTGAAAAGATACCTATTTCAACCGAATCCGCTTAGAACGATGTTCGAAGCGTGGGATTTAAACTGAGAGTTGATGACAAATTCTTAGATCCTTAATATATCTCTTTGAAAATATGATTCTGGAAAGTGTTTTCTGAAATATTTTATGTGATATGCATTTGTGTTGTTAACTTGTTTGCGTGTTTTCAGTATGTGCATTCCTGGATATCACTGCCTACAAGGTTATGGTAAAAATCCGAACTACGGATACACAAGTTTCGACACCTTCGGGTGGGCCTTTCTTTCTGCCTTCAGACTCATGACCCAAGATTACTGGGAGAACTTGTACCAACTGGTAAGTTGAAAAAAAATATATTTTCATTATCGAATACGAAAGATTGCAGAGCAGCAATAGAATCAAGTTAGAATAAAGACAAAAAACCCATTCAGCAATATTTGGGCATTACAATACTTTACCAAAATGGGCACGGATGATAGATAATCTTACATATTTTGCTGATTGTTTCACATGTCAATACCTCAGTTTCATAGTATAACAAGTCAAAAAAAAAAAACAGTTTTGAGTTAAGTATGAAGAAATACTTAGAATACCGATACGTACCAGTCCAAAAATGTAACAAGCGGTATTCTGTGGTTATTTTAGATTAATATTGGTTATAGCACTTTTGATTTAAACTGTTATAACTACGAAAATTATGTGAAAACTTCGAAAAAAAAAAAATTATGTTTATAATATCATAAATATAAATATACTTTAAGGTAATCCTTTTTTTCAATTTCCGCTCCCAATGTGGAGCATATGGCCTCCTAATGGAGGTATCTCAACAGAATTTTTCTATGAGAACTGCTTGTTACTCAGTCGCTCAACCTCTCATTTGTGAGTAGGGATATAAGGATAGGGCTAGGACGGTACTAGTGGTTAGCAAATCGCTCTCGCTACGCCCCATGAGGATCGGATGGGTGGGAGGGAATTTTCTAGACATCATAAACACTCAGACTACGAACAGAAATCGATTGAAATATCAATTTATGAAAACCGTCCTAAATTATTATTAAAATAAATATATTTTTAAGTAATTCTAGAATTTCATCGAAATCTACAGAAATAGATGTAGGCAATAAAGAAGATTAAGCCTGCCCAAAATCTTGTTTCCTTATTATCTCAAAACTATGCTTTTTGAGTTGTTACACTACGGAACTGAGGTATCGATGTGTTATTTGACTCGTTTTTTCAAAAGTTTTGTAATCAGTCTTTTTAAAACAACGTTATTTCATAGTGTGATATTTGATACGAATCGCTTTGGATATTATTTTTAAAAACGGTATGTATTCTTTCAGATTCTTAGATCAGCCGGTCCGTGGCACATGCTCTTTTTCATAGTGATAATATTTCTCGGTTCATTCTACCTCGTCAACTTGATTTTGGCTATTGTCGCCATGTCCTATGATGAACTCCAAAAGAAAGCCGAAGAAGAGGAAGCCGCCGAAGAAGAAGCCTTAAGAGTGAGTCTGACAATAATGACCAGGGCTGCGGAACTTTTTCGTATCGGATGGCCGCATTTATTTATCTGTAACAAAATTACAAATGCTAATCCTATTAACTAGCAGATCTCATTTTTCTAAGAAACAATTGAATTGAGAGTTATTAGTGTTGGTCCCAAACATTTCGCTTTGTTAGCCTATTTTCTTCTTTGTTTCTTTCCACATCTTTAATTATTTTTACTCTCTTAGTATCTTAAATTTTTTCATGAGAGGCATTTCAGTTGCTAGTTAAAGCAAGTGATGTGACCAGTCAGAGCGCTTAGTGAGTGAGTTCACCAAGACAGTTCTTGAAGACTTGCAGTCTCGGTTATTGCGCGAACTGCATATACATAATTGCATAACATAATTTTTAATATCAAATTAAATTAAAAATTGATAAATTTCGTTTCACCTCTTTAAGAAGCACCTTCAGACTAACCGTATATCAAGATTATTTATTTCTAAGGTAAACGATGATTTTAATGGTGTTATACGAGGCCCAAGCGTATTTAGACTGCGGTGATAATATTAGATGTCAAATAGCAGTATCTTGTTAATGTTTTTAGATTCCATTGTATTGATATCTCCAGCCAATTTAGACTTTTTTTTGATGAGTTTATTTGCTTTGCAACCCTAGGAAGCAGAAGAAGCGGCGGCGGCTCGGGCGGCTAAGCTGGAGGCCCACGCCCAAAACGCGGCTGCGGCGGCGGCCGCTGCAGCAGCCGCGGAACTGGGGCCGATGGCCAAATCTCCTTCCGATTTCTCCTGCCACAGCTACGAGCTCTTCGTGGGACAGGAGAAGGGCAACGACGACAACAACCGGGAGAAGATGTCCATGCGCAGCGAAGGGGTCGAGTCGGTGAGCGAACACCACCACCAACACCATCAACTACACCAGCAACAGTTAATGCAACAGCAGCAGCAACAGCAGATGCAGCAGACGCAGCAGTCTCAGCCCCAGCACTACCATCAGCAGCCGCCAGGGCGGAAGGTGAGCGCGGTAAGTACGCGCATGCTCACGCCTCACCAGCATTTGCACACCTCGAGACTTCAACACCTCACACTTCACACAACACGATACCACAAATACCAAACTATATTGTTAAAAAGTTTACGATTAAAACAATAACTAGAATGAGGCGTTTACAATCAATCATACCTGATAATTCAAATTTATGACTCTACTAATCAAATATCAAATTTCGGCTAGAAATATTAGTGAAAATACATATTCTTTATATATAATAATAAAGAATATACCTCAAACGGAGGGTAATAGAAATAAAGATTATTAAGGGAACACACCAGTGCCGAGAAAACCATGTTTATTATTATTACGATATTTGACTTAAACCAGTGTTCCACAACCTTTTTACAGCTGCGGACCGGTAAAAATAAAAAAAAATTTTGCGGACCACTAATATTGTGACAGATGGATATAACTATAACTAGCAAATATATATATGAAATTCCTGGAAATATATTTAGGTAGGGTTTTGCATCTGGGTTCACTATCCAAGAGCAAATATTTCCGTTCTCCCTGAGTGTAATTTTATGACTCGATTCTGAAAAAATCAGCGACCATCATGTCGCATCATCCTACCAATTATTATTATTTAACAAAAAGTAAAAATACAAGTAAATGTGCAGATGAAAAAAATTCTATATTTAGTTTTTTTGCATGGCGAATTTCTTGATATTTGGCATACTGTTCGCGGCCTGGTGGAAAAACTCTGCGGCCCGGCACTGGGCCGCGGACCACTGGTTGGAAAACACTGACTTCACGTCTGTTGCCAATTTGGAGCATATTTACTCCTAATAGAGGTATCAAAACTGAAGCTGTTGTACGGGAACTGCATGTTATTCAGTCGTTCTTACCTTATAGTACGGTTTCCTATAGTATGGTTTTATTATGCATTCAAAATCGTTTTCATACATAAAATTATCTTTATTTTCACTGATTTACTATATCTAACAATAGTTTACAAGTTTTCTATGAAAAAGATTTATAAAAAAATAATCAAACTTCTGTATAATATTTTTTTTACCATCCTTGTTATTTGTATTTATTTGGATACAACAAAGAAGAAAAAAATAAAACTACGATATTGACGTTGTTTTGGCCAATTGATGTAACCCTTAAAATTGAAATTGTTCAGGAAAAAGTAAAAACTGTTTTTATCGAAAACATTATACATTATGATAAGTTGTGTTATGAATCTTTGAAAGCACTACTGTAAATTCTCTTGTTTGCAGATACAGGATTATACGAAGGGAGTGTCGATATAATAGTGGCTTATATCAAGTGGCCGGTTCAGAATTTTTAAACCTAAAACCGATCTAAAATGATGATTCCCTTCTAACGAGTGGTAAATTTATTTTTCTAATTTACATCAGTAGGCTGAGACCTGCTTTGTCGTCTTTAAAATGAGATCCAATCATTAACTCATTTTCGTATTTTTCGACGGTTACATCAATTGATCAACACCATCGATATATTATAATAAACCATAACACAAACAAAAATATGAAAACAGTGATGTGGATATTGAAAATTTCCAAACATTGGTTGCGGTGTATGGAGTTAGAAGCTTTTCGTTGTAGTCCTACAATACAAACTCCCAACGAATTATTTCATTTGTAAATGTTTAACAAAAACTAGTAACACGTCTGTCACTCAACTAGCCATTTCAGATAGGATTTAGAATCAAGTTAGGTGAGAACTGTGTGCTATAAATGTCTAATTGTTAAAATAACAATAGTTTATCACGACCATGCTTATAAAAATCTTGATTTAAAACTTATTATATTAAAGCTCTCGGTCGCTGGTTAAATTGTATCCTATTTCAAAAACAAAATTTTGAGCCAGAATAATATCAGTGTCAGAATGCAGATAAATACTTAAAAGTAAAACGAAAAAATTAAACAACACATTTTACACTAATAACAATAACATTATAATACTTACAATAATACCTAGCTGGATGTGAACTACATAACTCCTATTTCATTTATATTAACCTATCTCTTATTTGACTCATTTTTATTTATTATCTTTTATTTTGAAGAAAAATAAGTCAATGACTTTCTCTTTAATTAAAGCATCATTATTGTAAGTTTTCTTCACACAAAAAAACAACAGTTGTTTGTTTATTTGTCTCATATTTCAATATTGCAATGAAATATGCTTAATTCGTACATTTAATTATATTTAAAACAGTTTTATAGTAACTAGACAAATAACCAAAAATGTTTAAAATACTTTTGTAACAACTTCTCATTAAACAAGTATTTAAAAGTACATAGTATCTTTGATGTGCTATCAATTTAGTAAAAAAAATGCACTAAATATAAATTCTTGATGCGTAGGCTGTTTCTTTTTCAAAATTTTCATTCCCTTTTGTGTTGTTCTGCAAGCATGCTGTCTATATGTTGAATGTAAATGACGTACTGCTTGGAATGAAATGACAAACATGTCTCGTAAGGTAGTTTATTCATCAACAGTACACACAGACTATCACAATTATTACTGTTTACAATTTTCGGTCCCATCTGAATACCCATAAACGAGTATTTAAACAAACTATGTTCAACTTCAAGCTTGCTCTGTTCATATTATATACAATTCACAGGTGGCAGTGTGAAATATCAAATTCTGACATTACAGTGGAATGTTTATTATTAATTTAACAAATTGCCAAAAATGTAAGAATCTGGTGGAGTAATATCGGCGCCTATTTAATTATACACTTTTTCAAACAATTATTGTTTATTCAATCTTTTCACCTCAGTCAAATTATATAACATATGACTCGCTTTGTATTGCACTGTCGATTTGAATAGCAGTTTTGATTTTGCTGTCCATCCTCTCTATAGGTACTTTTTCAGAATCTTTAAGGTTTCTGATTCTGACCCTTCGGATTCATCCAGAATATACGATGTTGAAACTCAAAAATATTTGATAATCATATTATTGTTATATTGGTGAATTTTATTATTTCATTGCAAAAATATAATTCAAAATCTTACTATCACGTTCGATGTTGTGAAAATTTACCAACAATTAAAAACAACCTCCGTAATATCAATAACATTTTATCTAGCGTGCTATACTAAAATGAGGTATTTATTGAATGTTATTTCTGAATTAGTATTTTAGAGTTTGTTGTGATGTTTCAATTTGCATTTTGTTTTTTGTTGTGAGAAAATGCCTCATTATTTGGTGTTTTCTAATGTGGTAAGTGATTCATATATCTTTCGATTAGGTATCAATTATTTTTGTGCATATCTCCAGTAGCTCATCACTGTTTAATCAATAATTTTACTTTAAAAAAAACAATCATATCTCACATTCCCCGCGATGATATCATTACAAAAACAATTCAAAATAATTAATAAAATTTGCCATCTGTTAAACAGTTATAATAGTTAATAGTTTGCTAAATTTTGGGCTCTGTAAATGAGTAGATTATAAACAATTTTGGTGATATTTCTGCTGTCAAAATTGCCTCGATAATTTTGTAAGCTATACAAGGTCATCATTAAATAAAAGACAAATTGGTAATCAGTTGGTAATACTGAAAAAACAATGTCACTGATTTTTTACATGACTTAACATGCAAATAAAAATAAACTCTACTTGAATATTTCTTTTGATTGATTTCTTGGCATTAAATAAATTAGGTAATGTACCGTGATGTTAGAGAGTATTTCTAAAGTTGGAATAGCGTACACATAACAAAGTGCATAAACTTTTTATGTTTTTGTGTACAATATTACCCAGCCATCTATTTAAAAATACAAGTATCCCTCGTTGTACACCATCTTACGTT
This sequence comes from Himalopsyche phryganea, assembly GCA_022494535.1. Classification (NCBI taxonomy): domain Eukaryota; kingdom Metazoa; phylum Arthropoda; class Insecta; order Trichoptera; family Rhyacophilidae; genus Himalopsyche; species Himalopsyche phryganea. The sequence goes on from JAGVSL010000097.1 coordinate 2,741,265, forward strand.
GTCAAGCTTGAGTCATCTCTTTAGACAACCAGTATTTCGATCACCTAATGTTACAATCCCGTAAATGACTCTTTACAAATTTTGCAGGAGGTTAAAAGAAAATGAATATTTACGTTAATATGTATATTAGACTTTCTTTTTCTTCTAAGTATTAAACGGATAGTATGTTAGGGTACATGTAAATCATTAAAAAGTTTAAATAATACTCTGTATTATTTTAAATAAACGAGATACGGTTTACAAGGTCATTTTCGTCAAAATATCAAATACTGGTTTATAACATTAGGCCATCGATTCGCGGTCACTTATAAAGATACCACAATATACCCAACCTAAATAGACTCAGGCACATTATATTTTGTGAAGATATTGAGAACTATTGAGCCTTTTCTAAAGATCTAAAACATGACACCTCTTTGTTGACCGTCTAAACAGCGGATGAACTCAGCGGAACTCAGACGCTGTAAAAGACCGAGGAAATGATTTTCGCTTTATTGAATGACTTGCTCTATTTGAAAAACAAAAAATGCTATTTTTTAATCCCGGAATGATTCCCTATTGTGTAACGTAAGGGATACCTGTATGCATAAACATATTATTTTAAAATAAAAAATACACACATTTTTTTGATACGAAGCACAAATTTTAATAATTCATTTTTTCTTCACCATCATATTATATACTATCAATTTTTTATGTCTCCATACTAGAATCTTAAATACAAACAAAATTGGTTATTAATTTCATCGGTTGTAACATTTACTTCGCACAATTTTCACTCATTATGCTTAATATATGAAATTCCAATATAGTCACTGGCGTAGCAATAGGTGGGGGTGGTCCGCCCCGGGTGGCAGATTTTGGGGGGTGGCATTTTCGAAAATTAAACAAACATTTAATTTTCTGCTGTAAAAATAATTATTTTTTGTACGTTTACATAATCAATGCAAACGATATTCCATTCACCATGTTTTCTCCGTTTAGTTAGTGAGTCGCTGACAAAATATACTTTTTTAGAGACAGCGTTTTTGAAAATGAGTGGAAAATTAATTTTGTTACAAATTTGCGAATTGTTATGTTAGTAAAATCTGCTGAATATCTTGTTCTAAATTAATTCACAATTTTTAATTCCTTTTATGTACAAAAAAATCTATTAATGTATTGTACATAAATCAATTTGTATTTTGATATTAATAATAAATAAAAAAAATATTGAATGAATACATTTTTTTACTTATCTATTTGAAAAGCAAACC